>JAPVLO010000510.1:0-1200000 GCA_027257055.1 Cephalopachus bancanus
ACAGACTGGGAAAAAGTATTTGCCAACTCCAGGTCCGACAAAGGCTTAACATCTTGGATCTACAAGGAACTCAAATGTGCTGAGAGGAAAAAAAAACAACCCCATTATATAGTGGGCAAAAGATATGAACAGACACTTCTCAAAGGAAGACATCCAAGCAGCCAACAGACACATGAAGAAATGTTCAACCTCACTAATCATCAAGGAGATGCAAATCAAAACCACACTGAGATACCACCTAACTCCAGTCAGAATGGCCATTATTAATAACTCAAAAAATAACAGTTGCTGGAGAGGGTGTGGGGAAAAGGGAACACTTCTACACTGTGGTGGGAGTGCTAACTAGTGCAACCTCTGTGGAAAGCTGTGTAGCGATTCCTAAAAGCTCTAAATATTGACCTCCCATATGACCCTGCAATCCCCCTACTGGGAATATAACCTGAAGAACTCAAATCACTCTATCAAAAAGATACCTGCACACGAATGTTTATCGCAGCATTGTTTACAATAGCAAGAACCTGGAACCAACCATGCTGTCCATCAAAAGAGGACTGGATTTGGGCAACTTGGTGAGACCTCATCTCTACAATAAATCAAAAAAAAATTAGCCGGATGGTGGTAGCGCGTGCCTGTAGTTCCAGCTACTTGGAAGGCTGAGGTGGAAGGATCGCCAGAGCGCAGCAGGTCGAGGCTGAAGTGGCTGGGAGCGGCCACTGCACTCCAGTCTGGGTGACAGAGTGATACTCCAACAACAAAAAAAGAAATGTGGTATATATATATGATGGAATACTATGCAGCCATAAAAAAGAACAAAATCATGAATTTTGCAGCAACCTGGATGGAACTAGAGTCTGTAATAATGAGTGATCTCTCATAGAAACAAAGATCTGAGTATCACATGTACTCAGTCATATACTGGACCTTGAACATCTACCATAATACTATAAAAAAAAGATTGACAGTGGTGGGAAACCATGAGGGGGCAGGGAGGGAAAGGGAGGTGGGATTAATGGTAGTCAATATCTGTCTCAGGATGGGGAGACACCCCTTATTAACAAGGGTGCCTGAACGATCCACATTTGTATACCTAACCCTTAACTGTACCCCACGATTTTATAATAAAAAATATGTTAAAAAAAGAAAAAGAGGAGACCCCCCCCGCCCCGGCTGATTGGCCCCTCTGCAGCATCTGGCCCAGCAGGCAGCCCGACCTGCATCACGTGGCTCGGCAGCATCCAGGGCGCCTAGCTGCGCAGCCGGGCATGGACCCTCAGGCCGTGGGCCCGCGCTGGGGGCCGCGGAGCTGCCTCGGGGCTTGCCGCTGCCAAGCGCGCAGGAGGCACCCCTGGCCCGGAGGCTGGCTTTGCCACACTGACCACCCTGGTCAGGAGAGAGAGACTAAGAAGGCCATGGATGGATGAGCCAGTGGAGCAGAGCATCCCTACCAACAGTCCCACCAATGGCAAGGGCCCCATGCTGGAGTAGAAGGTTTTACTGTGGATGATGAGGATTCTGATGGAGAGGTGAATACCTGGGAGCTGTCTGAAGGGAACAGACTGTCCATCCAAGGAACAGACTGGCAATCTTTTTCATGAGGACTGGGACTTGGAGTTGAAAGCAGACCAAGGGAATCCATACGATGCTGACGATATCCAGGAGAGCATTTCTCAAGAGATCAGACCCTGGGTGTGCTGTGCAGCACAAGGAGACATGATCTATGACCCCAGTTGGCACCATCCTCCTCCACTGATACCCCATTATTCCAAGATGGTTTTTGAAATGGGACAGTTTGATGATGCCGAAGATTGAGTGTGGTGCTTTCAGCCTCTAGGTGGGTGGCCCCTCCAGGCCAAGGTCTCTTTTCCTGTCTTTGAGGTGAGATGTCATACCTGAGAACATGTTCCCAGGGCTCCCTGAGTCTGGGGTACACAGACTGATGTTTGATATGGCCCTGCTGTACTCCCAGTTCTGTCCTTTGTTGTTTTTAATGGGTTCCTCCTTGGAACATGTGAGTGTTCTTGTCTGTCAAGAGGAGTTGTGTTCTTTATAAATAAAGGTGGAAAAATTTTTTTATTATTAAATGTATGATGATAGTCCATGAAGCAGAATATTTTATAAGAATTTAGTTTTAGTATTATAATTTTGAAATATATATAAAAAGACTGATATTTTATGTGGAATGTACACTTTATGTACGAAAGTCTATTTTTAATAATAAAGTTATACATTTGTTTACAAGTTATGACAACAAAGTTCTATGGGTCCTATTGTATAAAGACATAGCTCAATCATTTATTTAAAAATATTGATTTTCCTGAAAGTTTTCAAGAATAATAAAAAAACGAGTTTTGGAATAAACAAAAACTTTAAGCTAACTAGCAAAACAAGACTTGAACAAGCCAAGTAAAATGTGTCATTTTCTCAAATTAAATCCTAAGGTTATTATTCAAGGTACTAACTGGTGCCTTACAGTATAAGTATTAGAAAGTGGGCTTGGAAGCCGGGCTCGATGGCTCAGCCTGTAATCCCACGCCTTTGGGAGGCTGAGGTGAGTGGATTGCCTGAACCCACGGGTTCAAGACCCGCCTGGGCAGGCAAGACCTCATCTCTACAATAAATCAAAAAAAAATTAGCCGGGCATGGTATCACGCGCCTGTAGTTCCAGCTACTTGGAAGGCTGAGGTGGAAGGATTGCCATAGCCCAGCAGGTCGAGGCTACGGTGGCCGGGAGCGGCCACTGCACTCCAGTCTGGGCGACAGAGTGAGACTCCAACTCAAAAAAAAAAAAAAAAAAAGATAGTGGGCTTGGAGATTACAGGCAAGATGGTGTCAGTGTTGGTCAGAATGTGAAAGTCTCTGCATAGGTGAGTGTACAGAAAAACTAATCTACATCTGTGTGTGCAAGTAGGTGAGTGAAGGTCTAATTGGGGGAAGACATGGGATCAGGAGCCTGGGGTCCCCTGCAGAAACGACTACAATTTGTCACTGCTCTGAATTTGTTACCCGCTGCATGCAGAAAGATCCCAAATCCCTGGAGCATCGCCTGGGAAAAGTCAGAAGCAATCAGCTGGCACCTGGCCCATACCACATCTCGTAGCAATAGGCCAGGCATAGGGAGCAGGGACCGTGGAGAAAGTGCAGGGAGGAAATCTGGTGCTGAAACATACCAGAGGAAAAAACATGGACCACCACCATTTTCTCTGTCCTGGAGCTGGACAGAGATCTGTTTTTGTTTTTGTTTTTGTTTTTTGCCCATTTCTGAGCTGCCTGCATCTTGCGCAGCCTGCATCCTGAGGTCTCACTTGGTCAAGTGCTGATCTTTACACTCCTTTGAAATTGACCATTGTTTACCCAGGGAGGATACTCCAAGTGCATGATACCAGAGAGAGAGGCACCCCACCCTTACACTGGACCAAACACCGATGCGTGAAATCATAGCGGGATACCTAGCAGTAGACAATTTGGGAGCTTTTCCAGGGAAAATCTGCTGGAGCAAACTGAACACTAACAGTGAGGACTGCAGAGGGAACACAGGGAGGGAGCCTAAGGCCAACTCCCAAGGAAGCAGCAGGAAGAGACCACCTCAAGCCTGGACAGAGCTCCAGAGTCTTGCCACTGGGTCACGAGATCCAGAGACTGGTAACTGCTGGGAAAAGGAGCAACAACTCCTAGCAGAGAAACTGAGAAGACTGGCTAATGCCTGGGTGGAGAAGTGCTCCAGGGCAGCCTCTGTGGAATAGCTAAACTACATCTTGAGAACAGGTGCTGATCTCTGTGTTGTGTTGGGGCTGCTCTTTGTGACTTCAGAGAACACTGCTCACAGTGCACAAGCTCTGCAGGTATCAACAGATGTGGAGCCCCAGATGATCTACCCTCTACCCTGAACCAGCTGCTGGGCAATAAAAGCAAGCAGTGGAATAGACTGAGAAGGAAGCTGGTGGTGGTATTGGTTGTTTGTTTGGTTATCCTGTTTGGTTGCTTTGTTTGTTGGTTGATTGTCTCTTTTCTTTCCTTCTTCTAGTCCTCTTTCTTTAATATTTCTCTGCTTTCTGTGTATTTTCTTCTTTTTCTATTTTTCTTTTCTCCTCCTTTCCCTCTTTTCCCTCTTTCTCCTCATTCTTTTCCCTCTTCAACTCTGTTTTGTAATCAGGGGCTATGCAAGCCTACCCAGTGTAAAGGTCATATTGTGCAGAGATGGAGAGCTAGTCTCAGCTGGCCTGTTCACCAGACAGCAGATATTATGACCTGCCAATAAGTTCTGAATCCTTGCAGCCCCCCTCATCCTCTAGTAAGTGTCAATATTGTAAAGAGACAGCACAATGCCACACCTTCAGCCCTACTTCATAATTGAATAACCCCAGAGCCCCAGCTCAAAGAAAGACAAAAGGTAGAGCAAATATCAGAAGGGACTGCATCTGCATTTTCAGCTGAGCAACAGAATTGAAGAGAAAGATAGGAGAACTGCTACAAATGAAGAAAAACCAATAAAGAACTGCTGGAAACCACAGGCCCGTAAAGAGTCAGTGCTAGAAAGAACAACTATGGGGGCACAAACAATGGCCATATCTGAAAATGACAGTACCGTACTGTCAGAGGATCACTGGAGAGAATGAATAAAAATCAAGAAATGCAAGGGCTAAAACTACATGAAATTGCAACAGACCTGGACAGACTCAAGCAAGTGTACTTAGAAATAAAGAAATCCATCCAAGATATAAATGATAAACTGATAAGCACAAGAAGCAGAATTGACCAAGAAGAAGACAGAGTATTAAAACTGGAAGATCAAAATATGGAATTACCCCAATATATTAAAATATAGGAATAAAACCTAAGAAGGAAGAAGAAATCTTCCAAGAGGTGTGGGATTTTATCAAGAAATCAAACCTACATCTGATTGGAATACCTGAAATAGAAAGAGAAACAGAAAACACCTTGGAACAAGCATTTCATAAGGTCATTCAAGAAAACTTTCTTCATCTGGCCAGAGAGAGGACTATACAAGCACTAGAGATTCAGAGAACCCATCCAAGACATCGTGTGAGAAGACCAATCCCTAGACACATCGTAATTCACCTACACAAAGTAGGTGTAAAAGAAAAACTCCTAAAGGCAACAAAGAAAAAAGGGTCAGACTACCTAGCAGGGAGATCAATCAGAATTACTGCAGACTTATCTGCAGAAACACTACAGGCCAGAAGGAATTGGACCCAATATTTAATGTTCTCAGAGATAAACAATTTCAAACAATAATTTCCTACCCAGTCAAGCTAAACTTCATCCATGAGGGAGAATTAATACCCTTCCCAGACATCCAATCCCTAAGAGAATATACTGCTTCAAGACCAGCTCTACAGGAGATGCTTAAAAAGGTGCTGTGCACAGAAGAAAAAGAAACAAAAGAAAGACCATCTACTTCCCAAGCTCACAAACACAGAAGCAATAGAACACACAGCATACCTATAAAAATGAAAACATGCACATATATGAACACAAAAGCTAAACAAAAACAAAATAGTCTTATAAGAACATTATGACAGGGGCAAACACATTTACTAGTCAGCCTGAATGTGAATGGACTAAATGCCCCAATGAAATAACAAGATGGAAACTGTCTACAGGAAACTCATCTCACCACAAAGAATGCCCACAGACTCAAAGATAGAGGATAGAAAATGCATTTCCAGGTGAATGGATCACAGAACAAGGTGGGAGTCGTGATCTTAATATCAGACAAAAAGCCTTTAAGCTATCAAAAATTAAAAAGATAAGGAAGGACACTACATACTGATAAAAGGATACTATATACTGATAAAAGAAATATCCATCCTAAACATACATGCACCCAACACAGGAGTACCGGCTTTTATAAAGCAGCTACTAAGTAAACTAAAAAAAGATATTGCTTGTAACATTATCAGACCTGGGAACTCAAATACCCCACTATCAATCTAGATAGATCATCAAGCAAAAATCAACCAAGAGATCTGGAACCTCAGCTCGATGCTTGACCAAATGGACTTCGTAGATACTACAGAACGCTCCACCCAAAAACCACAGAACATACATTCTGCTCTTCACCACATGGAATGCATGCCAAGTTCAACCACATTCTGGGCCACAAATCAAGCACAAACAAATTTCACAAGACGGAAATACTGCCATGCACCATCTCAGACCAAAGTGGAATAAAAATCAATATTAAAATTCCCCCAAACCACAAACACATGGACATTAAACAGCATGATGCTGAACAACTAAAAATCGAAACAGAAAATAAAGATTCCTGGAAACTAATGAAAATGAAGAAATATCTTACCAAACATCTGGGATTTCATGAAAGCAGTACTGAGCAGGGAATTTATATCTTAATGAGCACACATCAATTAAATAGAAAGATAGCAGCAATTTGACAACCTAACAAATCACCTAAGGGAGCCAGAAAGGCAAGACCACCCAAACCCTAACTTCAATAGAAGAATCCTGATCACCAAAAGTAAAAGCCTAAATATGGGACATAGAAGATAAGAAGATCACAGAAAAAAGTCAGTGAAACAAAGATCTGGTTCTTTGAAAGGATAAACAAGATTGATGGACCCCTAGCCAGAATGACAAGAAAAAGAGAGAAAAAGCCCAATAAAGAGGATGAGAAATGCAAAACATCGAGTCACAAGTGACCCTGAACAAATACAAACGATTATCAGTGATCACTACACACACCTGTATGGAAGCAAACTTGATAACCTAAATGAAATAGAGGACTTTCTGACATCACAAACCCTCCCAGGGTTGAAACAAGAGGAAGTAGAGATCCTAAACAGATCAACAACAATGGAGGAAATTGACTCTGTCATAAGAAAACTACTTACAAAAAAACCCATAGACCAGATGGAGTTCCAGTGGAATTCCAAAACATAAAAAGAGGAGCTATAACCAATCCTATAGAAAGTATTCCAGGCAATCAAGAAAGACAGAAAGCTTCCAAATCTTTTCTTTTTTTTTTTTTTCTTTTTTTTGACTTGGAGTCTCACTCTCACCCAGACTGGAGTGTAGTGGCATACTCATGGCCACTGCAGTTTGGAACTGCTGGGCTCAGGCGATCCTTCCATCCCAGCCTTCCAAGTAGCTGGAACTGCAGGCATGCATCACCACTCCCATCTGATATTTTTATTTACTGTAGAGACAAGGTCTCACCATGTTGCTCAGGCTGGTCTCAAACCCTGAGCTCAGGCAATCCTCTAACCTCCACCTCCCAAAGTGATGGGATTACAGGCGTAAGATACTACACCAGGCCCCCAAATAATTTTATGAAGCTAACATCACACTGATACCCAACCAGGTAAAGATCCAACTAAGAAAGAGAACTACAGGAAAATATCCTTGATGAACATAGATGCAAAAATGCTCAACAAAATTCTAGCAAATTGGAACAAACCAAACATCTAAGAAATTATCCTCCATGGCCAAGTAGGCATCATCCCTGGGATGTAGGGCTGGGTCATCTTCTGCAAGAGCATAAATGTAATTAAATACATCAACAGATGTGAAAACAAGAACAACATGATTATATCATTTTGATAAATTCCAGCATCACTTCTTTATAAAAACCCTTGAACACCTAGGCATAGAGGGAACATCCCTCAAAATAGTAAGAGCCATTTATGAGAAATCCACAGTCAGCATATTGCTAAATGGACAGAAATTAGAAGCATTTCCCATGAAAACTGGAAAAAGACAAGGCTGCCCACTCTCACTTCTCCTGTTCAACATATTATTGGAAGTCCTAGCTAGAGCAATCAGACAAGAGAAGGAAATCAGGGGTATCCAAATAGGAAAGAGGAAGTCAAGTTATCCCGCTTTGCTGATGATATGATTCTAGACCTCAAAAATCCAAGAGAATCTGTCAAAAAGCTCCTTGAACTGACAAAGGACTTTGGCAGAGTCCCATGTACAAAAATAAACATGCAAAAGACAGTCACATTCTTATACACCAACGGCAAACCAGCAGAGAACCAAATGAAAAAATGCAATCCCATTCACACAAAGCCACAGAAAAAGTGAAATACCTCGCGTCTTCCTAATCAAAGAAGTGAAAATCCTTTACAATGAAAACTACAAAACACTGCTCAAAGATGTCAACAATGACAAAAACAAACGGGAAATAGTCCATGCTCATGGACAGGAAGAATGAACATTGGCAGATGTACATCCTACCAAAGGCAATCTACAGATTCAATGCTATACCCATTAAATTACCAACATCGTTCTTTTCAGAACTGCAAACTACAATACAGAAATTCATATGGAAATGTAAATGACCACGAATAGCCAAAGCAATCCTTAGCAAAAGAAACAAAGAGGGAGGTGTCACATTTCCAGACATCAAACTTTATTATAAGAATACAATAATCAAAACAACATGGTATTGGTACAGAAGAGGCACATAGACCAATGGAACAGGATAGAGATTCCGGAAGCAAAACCTCAATTTCTCAACAACTCATCTTTCACGAAATCTCCAACAATCACTGGGGAAAGGAGAAGCTATTCAGTAAGTGGTGCTGGGAAAACTTTCTGATCACGTGCAGAAGAATGAAACAGGACCCTTCCCTATCACTATATACAAAAATTAACTCCAAGTGGATCAAAGACCTAAATGTAAAACCCCAAACTTTAAGAATCATAGAAAATGCAGAAGACATGCCTACAGAACTCAGAATAGGCAATCAATTCCTGATCTAAACCCCCAAAGCCCATGCTATAAGAGATAAAATTGACAAGAGGGACCACATCAAACGGAAAAGCTTCTGCAAAGCAAAATAAGCCATCAAGAGAGTGGGGACACAGCAACAGAATGGGGAAAAATATCTGACAACAGCATATCTGACAAAGGCCTAACATCCAGGATGCACAAGGAACTCCAATGTGCTGAAAGGAAAAAAAATAAACAGTCCCATTAAAAAGTGGGCAAAAGACATGAACTGACACTTCTCAAATGAAGACATACGAGCAGTCAACAGGCACATGAAAACAATGCTCGGTTTCACTAATCATCAGAGAAATGGAAATCAAAACCACATTGAGATACCACCTAACTCCAGTAAGAATGACCATCATTAATAAAACAAGCCAGGCTTGGTGGCTCAGCCTGTAATCCCGCACCTTTGGGAGGCTGAGGTGAGTGAATTACCTGAGCCTGCGGGTTCGAGACCCGCCTGGGCAGCGAGACCTCATCTCTACAATAAATAAAAAAAAAAAAAAATCAAGCCAGGCTCAGTGGCTCAGCCTGTAATCCCACACCTTTGGGAGGCTGAAGTGAGTGGATTGCCTGAGCCCGCGGGTTCGAGATCCACCTGGGCAGTGAGACCTCATCTCTACAATAAATTTTTAAAAAATCAGCCGGGCATGGTAGTGCATGCTTGTAATTCCGGCTATTCAGAAGGCTGAGGCAGAAGGATCACTGGAGCCCAGCAGGTCGAGGCTGCGGTGGCCGGGAGCGGCCACTGCACTCCAGTCTGGGCGACAGAGTGAGACTTCAAATCTAAATAAATAAATAAATAAATAATAAAACAAAAACAATAGATGCTGACTAGGATGTGAAGAAAAGGGAACACTTTCACACTTTGAGTGGGAATGCAAACTAGTTCAACCTCTATGGAAAACAGTGTGTCGATTCCCAAGAATCTAGGTCTTCCATAAGACCTAGCAACCCCCTTCTGGGAATATACCGGAGAAACTTAAACCACTCTACAAAAAAGATACCTGCACATCAATAGAAAAACCATGGAACCAACTATGCTGCCTATCGAAACTGGACTGGATAAAAAAATGTGTCACATATATCCAATGGAATAGTATGCAGCCATAAAGAGAAGCAAAATTTGGACGTTGTAGCAACTTGGACGGATTTAGAGTCTGTAATACTCAGTGATCTATCACAGAAACAAAGAACAGAATGCCACATATTTCACTCATAAGTGGACCCTGAACATTTACCAACAACACAATAAGAAAAGGATTGGCAGGAGCAAGACGCTGCCAGGGGAGGAAGGGGGGAACATAACATCAATAGGGTGCTGATCATACCAGGTGAAGTGAGGACCAAAGGGAGGACCAGACTTTGCCTGTACGATAGCCATTTGTGTACCTAAATCTGAATTGTACTCCACATTTTTAATAAAAATAATTTTTAAAAATACAAATAAAAAAGTAGGCTTACAAAAATAGTTTACCAGAAACAATATATTACCCATACTTGAAAATATAGCTCTAAAAATAAATCATGACATCATGGTCCTACTCAAAATAACCATGTATATTCTAACATCTGTAAAAACAGCATTTATTTGGCTTATTTCACAGAGTACTGGATAACAAGGGCTGGATGAATCAATAAGGGAATGATCTTATTAGCTACAATTGTAACTATCTCAGAGCTTGTAAAGCCCCCACAATGTTTATCAAGAAGAAAGAAAAACAAGAACAAGATAAACATTTTCTTGTAAGAAACCTTTGTTGCCCCAGACATTAGACACAATGGAGGAGCAGAAAAGATGATAAAACAAATGACCCTTTTTTCTCTTTTTGTGGATGGGGGTAAAAGTGAGCAATGTCAGTAAAGTACTTTTTCCACATCCAACTCAGAAACATAGCTTTCTTTTCTTTTTTTTTTTTTTTGAGTTGGAGTCTCACTCCGTCGCCCAGACTGGAGTGCAGCGGCCGCTCCGGCCACCACAGCCTCAACCTGCTGGACTTCGGTGATCCTTCCACCTCAGCCTTCCAAGTAGCCGGAATTACAGGCATGCGTACCACACCCAGCTGATTTTTTGATTTATTGTAGAGATGAAGTCTCACCGCCTAGGCGGGTCTCGAACCCGCGGGCTCAGGCAATCCACTCACCTCAGCCTCCCAAAGTGCGGGATTACAGGCTGAGCCACCGAGCCCGGCTAAGAATACAAAGTTTAATTCCAGTTAGTATTCTAAAATATTTTTTATTTGATTTACTATATTAAATTTGTTAAATTAGAGAGGAGGCCGAAGCTCGGGCGGAGCAGGCAGGCACCGGGAAGCCCTGCCCTCACGAGCGCAGCAGTAAGGAGTTGGCGCCGAAGAGAGATGGAGGTCAGGCAGCCCGGCCCGGCTGCGCTCAGCGAACTCGCGCAAGCCCTCCCCGGTCATCTTCCGCAACTGCAGTCCGTGCAGCGGGCTGCCCATGTGGCTCACTTCGACGGCAAGCCGCATCCCTCCCCGACGCTGCCACCCGGCACGGGCCGCAGCATCCACAGCTACCAAGGTGGCCTTTGGCTTTTCAGAGCCGCAGGGACAGATGGTGGGCTTCTGGTTAACCAAACTGAATTATTTGTGCTATCTCTCAATGTTGATGGACAACCTATTTTTGCCAACATCACACTGCCAGTGTACACCCTGAAAGAGCGATGCCTCCAGGTTGTCAGAAGTCTGGTCAAGCCTGAGGATTACAGGAGACTGGATATCGTGAGATCCCTCTCTGAAGGTCTGGAAGACCACCCAAATGTGTAGAAAGACCTGCAATGGCTGACACAGGAACACATTGAAAATCAGCGAGTGGAAGAGGAGATGGAAGAGTTTAATTGAAACTTGCTCTCTTTCATCTCAGTTTTTGAGGGTACCAACAAGTCTTGGTCTAGATATAGGACTCTTCACTCTCCGTTTCAAAGTGTCTTATTCTGGGGATAAAATATGCTCCAATATGCTCCATTGCTTAGGAGAAAGTTAACTGACTTCACTAGATTTTGTGATGTCTAGGGGCAAACATCACAAAAAGTAATGCCTGCCATTACTGGAAGTGTTTATCAGGATAAAGTAGTTGCATTTTTGCCTCCTAAGTCAAGAGTTTATGAGCAAGAATTGAGAGAACCGTAATAGAGTATACCATAAACTTAGGTTAAGAGCATGCTATAACCCAATAAATATGTAATCAGCTTGTGGACAATAGCACAGCCATTTTAGTTTTCTGCTTTAAAACATAACTTGTAGCTGTTAAGTTTTAGTTATGGGAAAAAACTGCAAAGCTCTGGTTCAAGCTTCAACCCCTTCTCTTGACCCACTTTCCCCTTAGCAACAACCAATCAGGTGCCAGGGGAAAATCACCTAAAGTTTTCAAATGTCTCTGCAACTTCCCAGCTAGTGGGCCAAGGTCAGGCCGAGTCAAGCTAGCCAATCCTCCACGATTGGGCTGACCACCAGAGGTTACCACCCAATTAAATGGTCACAAGACTGGAAAGCCCCCCAAACTCCTCCTCCCTTTGTGTAAAAGCATAAAAGGCATCTGCTTAAGGAAGTCAGGGCCTCTGAATGTACTCCACTGCGTCGGTTGTCGACAGAGGTCCAGGCTCCAGCTTGCAAATAAAGACCCTCTTGAACTTTCATTGGAATTGGCCCTTGGTGGTCTCTCGGGTTGAACATTCAGCCACTACATTTGGGGGCTCTCCCAGGATCCCAGAGACCCCCAAGACCCCAGTCTGGAGGGTTCTCAGGCCGGCATTCGGTAAGTCGCTCCTGGATTAGCGCATCTGTGTCCTGTGTCTCAGGTAGAGCTCCACACTTTGTTCTGATGTCGGCATCAGGCTAGGCAGACGCACTGGAAAGCCACCGGCCAGGGCTCGTGGGAGACGTCCCACGACCCCATCCGGAAGATGAGGTCTTCATCTGTGGGGAAGGTCAGACTCGTCGACGGTCTGTCTCTCCCCTATTGTACTTTCAGATTTGTTTTCGCAGCCGCTACTGTCTATCTCTTGTCGTTTTCCCTTTTGTCTTGTGGTTGTGTTTGTTGTAACAACAGTACTGACGAATGAGATGGGGCAGGCACAGACAATGCCGTTAACCCTCATGACTGATCACTTTTCAGAACTAAAGGAAAGGGCACAATTTGAGTGTCGAAATTCACAAAAAGAAATTCCGGGATTTGTGTGCCACTGAGTGGCCTGCCTTCAATGTGGGCTGGCCACGAGAAGGGACCTTTCTAACAAGTGTTCTCTTGCAGGTCAAGAATGTCATCCTCCAAAGAGGCTCCCAGGACACCCAGACCAACTACCTTATATACTGGTCTGGCAAGATATAGTGGAATTCCCTCCCCCTTGGGTGAAACCCTACCTTCCTACCCCATTAAAGGCATTGAGAGTGCTCACGTTGCAGGAGAAGGGGGCGGAACCTTTGGAGCCTCCGGAGAGTGTGTCGTCACAGCTTTGGGAGACGCAGAATCCCTTCCATAAGTCCCCAAAGAACCCCTTTTACCCCATTCTCCCTGATTCTAACTTAGAAGAGATAATCTCCCTCCCCATATCAGTCAGCTCCCCCTAGACCTTCAGCCCTGCCAGCGCTGCAACCCCAAGCTGCAGCCACAGCTGCCGCCACCGCCACCGCTGCGGAGGCGGAGCCAGGAGCAGCTGGGGAGGGGAGGCAGAAAAGAGAAATGGATGGACCAGCCACGGGACATGAGGGAGAGTCACCAGGGTGGCTGGTCCTGGAGCGGCCCCAGTCAACTCCATGGTGATCTTGCCACTGAGAGTGGTTGGGCCCCCAGATGAGGCCGGGAACCAACCCATGCATTATTGGCCATTTTCCACTAGTGATCTATACAATTGGAAAACGCAAACTGCTACTTTCTCTGAGAATCCTAGAGGGCTGATTAACTTGCTGGAAAGCATTCTCTTTACCCACCAGCCTACCTGGAATGATTGCCAGATGCTTCTACAGGTATTATTCACCTCTGAAGAGAAAGAAAGAATCCAGACGGAGGCCTGGAAGCTGGTTCCGGAGTTGATGGACAGCCCACCACCAACCCTGATCTTATAAATGCAGCCTTTCCCCTTTCCCGACCTGGATGGGATTTTAACATGGCAGAAGGTAAGGAGAAACTCCGGGTCTACTGCCAGGCTCTGATGGCAGGTCTCCGGGCAGCTGCTCGTAAGCCCACTAATTTGGCTAAGGTATATAACATAAGGCAGGACAGGAACGAGAGCCCAGCTACATTTTTGGAGCATATTACAGAAGTCTTCCGTCAATACACCCCAATGGATCCAGAGCCACCAGAAACCAAAGCGGCTGTAATCATGGCATTCATTAATCAGGCAGCACCAGATATCAAAAGGAAGCTGTAGAAAGTAGAAAGATTAGGAGAGAAAAGTTTACAGGATCTGCTGGGGGTGGCTGAGAAAGCCTTTAACAATAGAGAGAGTCCAGAAGAACGCCAGGACAGGTGTAGCGAGCAGCAGACCAAGGGATTAGCTAAAATTCTCTTACCCGCCACTACCCATGGCCCCAAGGAAAAACAGAAGCGGCTGAAAATATTGGCTTCTGAGTCAGGCAACAAACCGGGGAACCCTCAGCCAGACCGCCCCAAGTTAGGGAAAAATCAGTGCTTCTACTGCAAGGAGGAAGGGCACTACATAAAGAACTGCCCTAAGCACCCTCTCCGTCCTGAGGACAAAGTGACTGTACTTGTAACTGAATAGGGAGGTCAGGGCTCAGAGTCCCCCCCTGAGCCCTGGGTAACCTTGGAGGTAGGGGGAAACCCATGACTTTTCATGTGGATTCAGGAGTGGAGCGATCTGTATTATTAAAACCACAAGGCCCTCTCTCAGACAAAATCTCATGGGTTCAAGGAGCTAACGAGATAAGACCAGCACACTGGACCACTAAGAGAACAGTGAATTTAAGCACTGGTATGGTCGCCCTCATGGGGTGTTCTTAGTTCTTCCCGATTGCCCGTACCCTTTGTTTGGGAGAGATCTGTTGACCAAAGTGGAAGCAAATCTCAGCTTTCGGCCAGATGGGGTGACAGTAACAGATTCAGTTGGGCACCCCCTGCAGATTCTAACTGTAAAATTAGAAGATGAATACAGGCTGTGTCAGGCCCCTGACCCGGAGATGGAATTGGACATTCAGGACTGGCTTCGGGAAATTTCCCTAGCCTGGGCAGAAACTGGAGGAATAGGGTTGGCTAAACACAGGCCAGCAGTGTTTGTGGAACTAAAGCCCGGAGCGGACCCAGCCTGGGTCCGGCAGTATCCAATCCCGTGGCAGCACGAAATGGGATAATCCCCCACATACGGCGGCTGCTGGATGAGGGAATATTGCGGCCTTGTCAGTCTGCCTGGAACACACCCTTGCTGCCAGTGCAAAAGCCCAATTCAACCGACTACCGGCCCATTCAGGACTTATGGGAAGTAGACTGCCAGGTGATGGACATACACCCCACAGTCCCTAACCCCTATACCCTCCTCACAGCCCTGGCCCCAGGCAAGGTTTGGTACATGGTATTAGATTTAAAAGATGCCTTTTTCAGCTTACCGTTGGCCCCACAGAGTCAGGATATTTTCGCCTTTGAGTGGCTGGACCCGGGAAGAGGAATCAGTGGGCAACTCACCTGGACCCAGCTTCCCAAGGATTCAAAAACTCTCCCACCATCTTCGATAAAGCCTTACATGAAGACCTGGGTGAGTTCCATGACACACACCCCACCCTAACCCTGTTGCAGTACGTGGATGATATTCTGCTAGCCGCAGAAAATCGGGACGTGTGCTTGCAAGGCACCAGAGATTTGCTGCAAACACTAGGTGCTCTGGGCTATCGAGCCTCGGCCAAAAAGGCTCAGACCTGCAAAACTGAAGTAAGTTACCTGGGCTACAAACTGAAAGACGGGCAGAGATGGCTATCGGACGCCCGGATGGAGACGGTACTGAGAATTCCACAACCACAGAATATACAACAGGTACGTGAGTTCTTAGGATTGGCTGGCTTCTGCCACCTATGGATTCCTGGGTTTGCTGAGCTCACCCGGCCATTATATGAGGCCACCAAAAATAAGTCTGAACTCACATGGACGGAGGACACGAACAGATCTTTCGAAACTCTTAAACAAGCCCTGGTGTCAGGCCCAGCTTTGGGACTGCCAGAACTGACTAAACCCTTTTTCTTGTTTGTTGACGAGTCTAAGGGAATAGCCAAAGGAGTGCTGTTGCAGCAAATAGGGCCATGGAAGAGGCCAGTGGCATACCTGTCAAAGAAGTTAGACTCCGTGGCTGCCGGGTGGCCCCCATGCCTACAGATCATCGCGGCAGTTGCCACTATGGTCAAGGACGCTGACAAAATCGCCATGGGAACAGAACTACATGTCACCGCCCCTCATGCTGTGGAGGGAGTTCTAAAACAACCACCCGACAGACGGATAAGTAATGCCCGGCTAACTCATTATCAAAGTCTCCTTTTAAACCCAGCCAGAATCTTGTTTCAGGCTCCGGCTACTCTGAATCCAGCCACCCTGCTACCCGACCCAGACGGGGAAGGCCCCCTGCACGACTGCCAGGACATCCTGGCGCAGGTCCATGGAATACGGGAAGACCTCCGGGACCGGCCCCTAACCAACGCCGAAGAAACCTGGTACACAGACGGCAGCAGCTTCGTGCGGGGCGGAACCAGGTATGCTGGGGCAGCGGTGACTACAGAGACTGAGACCTTATGGGCAGCGCCACTTGCGGCCAGGACCTCGGCGCAGCGAGCCGAGCTCATTGTCCTCACTAAGGCCCTAGTCATGGGAAAAGGGCAGAGAATAAATGTTTATACTGACAGCAGGTATGCTTTTGCAACTGCGCACATTCATGGAGCCATCTATAAAGGAGAGGGGGCTCTTAACTGCAGAAGGAAAGGCTATCAAAAATAAAACTGAGATCCTTGAGTTGTTACAGGCACTCTGGCTACCCAAAGCACTGGCCATAATACATTGTCCAGGACACCAGAAGGAGGACATGCCAGTGGCACGGGGAAACCATCTGGCAGACGCTGAGGCCAAAAAGGCAGCCCTTTCTGTGGACCACGTCCTAGTGACCACACTGCCAGACCCTGGGCCCCTGGATCTGCTTGAAAGCCCAAATTATACAGAGGAGGGTTTTAAATGGATAAATGGGCAGCCTGAAGTTATGTTCTCAAATGGCTGGTGGTGGATCCAACACTGGGATACGACCACCAGCAAATGGAATGTCATCCTTCCAGAACAGTTGGGTCGGCAACTGCTTATAAAAATTAAAGGATTCCAAGATTAGATTCACTCTACCCTCATGAGAAGGGGGGAATGAGAGAACTGTAATAGAGTATACCATAAACTTAGGTTAAGAGCATGCTATAACCCAATAAATAAGTAATCAGCTTGTGGACAATAGCACAGCCATTTTAGTTTTCTGCTTTAAAACATAACCTGTAGCTGTTTAAAGTTTCAGTTATGGGAAAAAACTGCAAAGCTCCGGTTACAAGCTTCAACCCCTTCCCTTGACCCACTTTCCCCTTAGCAACAACCAATCAGGTGCCAGGGGGTAATCACCTAAGTTTCCAGATGTCTCTGCAACTTCCCTAGCTAGTGGGCCAAGGTCAGCCCGAGTCAGGCTAGCCAATCCTCCACGATTAAGCTGACCACTAGAGGTTACTACCCAATTAAATGGTCACAAGACTGGAAAGCCCCCCAAACTCCTCCTCCCTTTGTGTAAAAGCATAAAAGGCATCTGCTTAAGGAAGTCAAGGCCTCTGGGTGTACTCCGCTGCGTCGGTTGTCGACAGAGGTCCAGGCTCCAGCTTGCAAATAAAGACCCTCTTGAACTTTCATTGGAATTGGCCCTTGGTGGTCTCTCGGTTGAATATTTGGCCACTACAGTATGTTTGAGTAATTCAGTGAGAATTGCAGTATATCCTTTAATGGTAAGAAAACAGTGCCATCTGCTTCTAATCACAAATTGTGGTTGGTGATGTATCCACCTCCTGCTTTCGGAAGACTGAGACGTCCTTGAAGCAGGGACAAGTCTTTCTCCTGAGACCCTAGAGTGCCTAGCACATCATGAGCCTTCAGTCAGTGTTTGTCAGATGAACAAACCACTCGTTGCTTTGGTAGAAAGTGCTTGGAGGTTTTGCCTCTTTTTTAATCAGGGAAAAGAGGATGCCTTAATATACAGTAAACAAATGTCTTGAAGGGAATCATTCTTACAGGAAGCACTTTTTATAATTTTATAAGTCACGTGCTTTTTTCAGTCCACTGCCGTTGCAGTGCTGTTTATTTCTGTTTCTAAAGTGGGATCGGCTTTCTACAGCTATTGTGATAATAGCATTTTTGTAACTTTACATCTGCACAGAAAATATAAAATCCTGTAGTATTAATGAGCTACTATACTGTAGATAAGTTTTTGCCAAGTGTGGCTATTTCTGTTCTTTTTTATAAATCCATGAGCTCTCTGATTGGTTGAGCATTTTTCATCAGGCAGCATCTGGTGGCACTTTGACCCGGCTGGGGAGAGGCTGAAGCCTTCCAGCCTCTGGAGAGTTATTCCTCACGTGGGTTCATGGAGTAGCCTGGAATGTTTCATGGTTTTATAAATGTACAGCTTTCTCCTTATGGGCTGGACTTACAGGTTCATTAACTCAAATTCAATACGTTTATCAGAATTAGTTTTTTGTAACTAATAGTTTTTTTTTTAATCCTCCCAGTAGAGAAAAGTTTTGGAAAGACAGAAAGTAGAAGTAAGAAAAAAAGATCACTAAAGATACACTACTTGAATACAACCACTCTGAGCATTCTGAACTGTTTTCTTTCACCCTTTTTTAGGGTACATTTTGGTTAATTGGTTTTTACATAGTTGAGATCATATTGTATATACAGTTTTGTATTCTACTTTTTTCATTTAACTTTATAACTTCAGTATTTTTCCACGTTATTATAAGCTCTTCATAAACATTAGTATAGTTGGGGCATTTCTTGGAATCTGGTTTCTTTTTTTTTTTTTTTTTTTTGAGTTGGAGTCTCGCTTGCCCAGGCTGGAGTACAGTGGCATGCTCGCGGCCACCGCAGCCTCGACCTGCTGGACTCAGGCAATCCTTCTGCCTCAGCCTTCCAAGTAGCTGGAACTACAGGAGCACTCCACCACACCCAGCTAATTTTTTGATTTATAGTAGAGACGAGGTCTTGCCAAGTTGCCCAGGCTGTAGATGTATTTTCTTATCCTGAACTTTGGGCACAATTCCTATGCTCTAAAAACAGAGGGAAGTGAATGAAACAAACAATCCATAGTTTTCCCACAACCCTTTCAATTTTGCCTAATCTTGCTTCTTTTTTCAACATTCCAAAACACGTTGACTTTTTTTTTTTTAAGTATTCAGTGACATACCTCTCAACCTTTAAAGTTTCTGTTGAAATGTTGGGTAGGGAGGAAGAGCCAAGGGCAGAGCATTTCACACACTGGAGTTAAGGCAGCTGTGTGAGTCCAGAGTGGAATGGGGTGGGTTTAAGGAAGTCTGTGGGTACTGGAGTTCCATGTTGGCTTTATATTTTATAACCTGTCTTTGTGTCAGAATGAGATTTCATGTTCCTCTTGTTAAAACACACAGTTTGAGCGCTGTTTTTTGTGTTGTCCAAGGAAGACTGAAAGCCTGTAGCATGAATAACATGTTTTTCTTTTGAAATCTTATGAATGTCTTAAATGTATTACTCTTAAGAAACTGTTCCTATTTTAAATTATTATTATTAATTTTTTTTGAGTTGGAGTCTGTCACCCAGACTGGAGTGCAGTGGCCACTCCCGGCCACCTCAGCCTCAACCTGCTGGGCTCCGGCGATCCTCCCGCCTCAGCCTTCCGAGTAGCTGGAGCTACAGGTGCACGCTACCACGCCCGGCTGATTTCTTGATTTATTGTAGAGATGAGGTCTCGCTGCCCAGGTGGGTCTCGAACCCGCGGGCTCAGGCAATCCACTCACCTCAGCCTCCCAAAGGCGCAGGATTACAGGCTGAGCCACCAAGCCCAGTTTAAATTATTTTTTAAAAGCTGTTTTTTAAAACATTAAATAGTGCTAAGTAAAGGAAAAAAAAATAATAAATTTATTAAATTAATATAAATTATATATGTATGTAGAGAAGTATATTTAGTTCCACTGAATTTTCTGAATAAGAGCAGTTTATAATAATTCAGAGAAAAAGTATTACATTTTTATCAAAACTATTTTATCTTCTAAAGAATTTTTCACTGCTTTTGCCCCTAAATCTCAAATAGTGATATTTTCAAGCAAGAACTTTCTTGACAAAAACATTTGTAGAATCTTAATCCAGCCACTGAATTTCACAAATTTTAAATTGGCAGTGTATATGTAAGGTAAATTAAGCATATACTTCAGTAGTGATTTTGAAGAATAAAATGATAACAGTGTCAACATAGTAGAGATTTTTTTTTCCTTCCTGGATCCCAAATATCCAACAATATAATCCTGGGAAAGATTTATAAGCCTGGACAGATGTATCAAAGGAGACACAGAGTCATGGGTGCCCATTCCAAAGCAACTAAGCATCTTTCAGGGCATGAATGAACATCCCAGGTAAAATATTTCCTGGGATTATTCAGATAGGGACCATGTAACTGAGAAAATGTCCAGTTGTTCTTTACTTATTCATGGTGGACTGGACAATCCTCTCCTTGGTGATGTGTGTGCCAGTTGCAATTAGGGAGCAGAGTAAGACAGGCTGAATTTGACTGGTCCTGATACCAAAACCTGGATTACAGATTTAACACACTTGGTTTTCCTAGCAAATGGATGCCCATTATTGCACTTATCCTGAGTGTGCGTGCGTGTGTGTGTGTGTGCGTGTGTGTGTGTGTGTGTGTTTAAAACCTATTCCTCCTGCTATCTGCTGAGATGCAAAAGAACTGGCATTGTTTGATAAAAGTCCCGCTTTGTCCTTTTCTACAAAAATATCTCTGGGCTTGATGTTTGGGTTTCCAGCTACATCTAACATGATATTTATGATCAAGTTCTTCCTGTCTTCCCATGTCCTAATTCAGTGGTACTGTTGTCTGTTCTGCTGCTTCACTAAACACATGAACACCTTGCTGTTCATATCCCAGCAGCAAAAAAGAATATTAACTCTACTTTTCATTGGATTCAGCTGTCATTTGTTTAATTCAAAAGTGTCTCATGGTTTTCATCCTAGTCACATGGTATTTTTTTATATTTCACAAAGGGGATATCTGGCTTCCCTTGACTGAACAAATTGTGTTTCTCTATTTTTCTCCCTTTGTTTTTGGCCTTAATTGAATGAATATTATGTCAAAAACATTGACATAATATTTCTGGTTTCCTTAAAAATATTATAAAATTGGGGAGTTAGGATACACCTTTAAAATTTACTTATTCTGGCCTGGTGCAGTGGTTCACTCTCAACACTCTCGGAGGCTGAAGAAGGAGGATGGCTTGAGCCCAGGAGTTTGAGACCAGGCTGGGCAACATAGTGAGACCTTGTCTCTACCAAAAATCAAAAAATTAGCCAGCCATGGTAGTGCATACCTGTAGTCCCAGCTCCTTGGGAGGCCAAAGCAGGAGAAGCACCTGAGGCTGTGGTGAGCTGTGATTGTGCCACTGCACCCCAGCCTAGGCAACAGAGAAAGACCCTGACTCAAAAAAAAAAGATTTAAATTACTTATTCCATCATTCTTACTATTCATATAGAGAGTATGAAAGGAGTTGTGGCCACTTTCACAGCGTCACACAGATCAAAAACTCCTAAGACATGGATTACATTAAAGAGATTGAGTAAATGCCTGGATTCTAGTCATAGCGCTGTTACTCAATGCCATTTTTGCTATGTCCTCACAGAACTCTGAATACATAGGAAAGATTAATTGAAGGAGACTCCAAGGTTTCGTTTCCTACTCCTTAGCAGCTAAACGTCTTTCAGGAAATGTAAGAGATGTCTCACTGTGAGAAAAAAAAAAAAAGCCCTGGCATCATTCACTTGGTGGAGGTATTTTCTCCAATACACAGGTCTGAGAAGAATGAGAGCATAAAATGTGGCATTTCTTCTGGAAGGAGACCCTGCCAGTCATCGTCTTGTTTCTCTGGAATAGGACTGTGAATGTGGGAATCATCTAGAGCAATTTCCAGAAACCGTTTGCTCATGATGTTAACAGAGACAAAAATAGTTAAGTGAATTGACATGATTGCTCAGCTAGTGGTAGAACATGGTTTAACAATGGGTGTCCGGGTCTAGATCTGTGGTGCTAAATCCCCCCAGTGCTGCACTTCTACAATAAACCGTGAGAATGGTCCAGTCAGAAGGGTTTACCTGGAAGATCCTTTACCTACTTGTTCAAAATTTGCATCAACAGACCTTGGTGAACAGTTTTGTTTTTGTTTTTTTAAAACTTGGAATCCCACTCCATCCCCAGGCTAGAGTGCAGTGGCACTCTCACGGCCACCCCAGCATCGAGCTGCCGGATTCTGGCGATCCTTCCGCCTCAACCTTCCTAGTAGACGGAACTACAGGCATGCGCTACCACACCTGGCTAATTTTTGATTTTGTTGTAGAGACGAGGTGTCGCCAAGTTGCCCGGGTTGGTCTCGAACCCACGGGCTCGGGCAATCCACTTGCCTGGGCCTCGCAGAGTGCTGGGATGACTGGCTGAGCCACTGAGCTCGGCCATGTGAACAGTTTTTATGTAAGCAGCAGTGTTTCAGACACCACAGATCCAAAGACAAAAAAGGCAGCATCTCTGCTCTTGAGGGCTTTGTAGGAAGACAGTAAGGTAAACAAAAGCTTTCCACTAAGTAGGGTAAGAAGCGTAGGTACTGCAGACTGACAGAGAAGGCATGTTGTGAGCGCCACCTTGAGGTGAAGGGGCGAAACACAAAAATGATCTTGGATAGGCGGGCGCGGTGACTCATGCCTGTAATTCCATCACTTCAGAAGCCCGAGGTGAGAGGATTGCCCAAGCTCATGGTTTCGTGACCAGCCCGGGCAACTTGGCGACACCTCATCTCTACAATAAATCAAGAAATTAGCGGGGCATTGTGGCGCATGTCTGTAGTTCCAGCCACTTGGAAGGCTGAGGTGGAAGGATCGCCTGAACCCAGCAGGCAGAGACTGGTGGCCGTGAGCGTGCCACTGCACTCCAGCCTGGGTGACAGTGAGTCTCCAACTCAAAAAAAAAAAAAAAAGATCTTGGAGGAATGGTTGATGCTTGAGTTGAGATTTAAACAATGAGTAGAGTTAGTCATGGTTATGCAGAATTGTTTTGGTTAAAATGATGATTCTAGAGAATAAAAAGCGTGATGTGATCATTGGAAACGTGTCAGTAAGAGTGCCACTGTTGTCAGACTCTCCTGTTTTGCCTTCCAGAAAAATATGACTTGCTTTGTGGGTCCCCTGAAGATGAACACCCTTTGAGTTACATTGCCATAAAAATGCCGTTATCCCCGGGTTGGCGCTGGGATCTCAGCAAACACATTTCTTCTTTTCCTCCACATTCCAGTCTTCCTTGTGGGTCTCAAGTCCAAGCTCCTTGACCTGACCATTTCCCACTTGGTTCTCACACACATAGTGATCCCTCACCATGGGATTCTTGTTAGACAGTTGGGGAGCACAAGATACTCAGAGTGACTTCAAATATAAGGTGACTGTCTTCCTTAACAAGGTCATGGCAAAAAAAGAAAGAAAGAAAGCAATTGGCAGTAGTGGGAAACTGTCAGAGGAGGGTGGAATTGACAGTTGAGGGAAATTGCTAGGGAGGGAGGGGCATACCTCATCAACAAGGGTAACTGCATGATCAATGTTTATATATACCTAACCCTGAAATGTACCCCATATCTTTATAATAAAAATAAAAAGAAAACAGGGCTACTCAGACTATTCTGCTGCTGGTGAGTTGCTTTGTGATCATATATCGTGTAGACTTAATCATTTCATTTTCCATGGCCATGACATGGACAAACGACCCAATCTTGGTATGTATCCAGATGCTTGTAGCCAATGGCTATGGCAAAGTCAGTCCTTTGGTGCTAATCAGTGCTGACAAACAAATAATAAAAATTATGCAAATCATAGGGGGAAGAACGGCCAGTGTTTAACAAAACTTGAGGATTTCCTCCACTCTCATTAGAACAATTTTATATATTTCACATCATTTTCTCTCTGAAAAAAATTGATTAATGTGGAATTACAAATTTTGATATAAAAAGTAATCTTGATATATATATGGCTAGTAAGTACCTGGTAGATAACTTTGCCCTATATTTGCATCATTTAGATTCATCTGCATGCTTATGAATTTCCTGGGTTTCCATTTCTTTTTGCATCTCAGACCTTTATTCAGGGATTACTTTCCTTCTTTCTTCGTTACATTCCTTTAAATTTACTTTAGTGAGATTCTAATAGAGGTACACTCATTTTTGTCTAAAAATATCCTTGTGATATACTCTTTTTAAAAAGATCTTAACAAAATATGCAATCATGTGAAATTTTTCTTTCAGTGCTTTGAAGAAATTATTATTATTTTTTGGCTTACATTGTTGGTTTTGCGAATTATACTATCATTGTGGATATTGTTCCTTTTTAGGAAAATTCCTTCCACCTTTGGTTAGTTTTAATTTCTTGTATTAGTTTTAAGTATTCTGTATGTTCAGTCAAATGTATGCCAGGTCAAAAATGGTCTCCTCCTCATTGACCCAGATTTGGGAGAACATCTATGGCTTTACTGGATGTCTTTCCCTCTCATCAACTCTGAGTATCCACCAGAGACAGCTGAAGCCTGGAAGAAATGAAATGTTTTCCTGTGGCCTGGGTTAAGCAGTCTCCTGACTGGAGAGTATGTCTCAAAGGGGAGTTTTCAGTCCTATCCTGTTTCCTGGAGTCATACTTTTTCTCTGCAGAGCACCATTGTTGGGGTCGTTTGTCTTCTCCCTGAGATCTGGGGTGTCCTTTGTCATTCTGACGAATTTCCATTTTCCTTCTTGAATTGAGGTTCACTGTGTTGATCTTTCCATGCTATTTCCTAGTGTTCTGACATGTGAGGCACACTAAAAACCTCTAATCTGCCATGCTGGGGAAGGGAAAAAAAACCTGACATGTTACTAATAGACATCCTGTGTAATAATATGGTATCTCACTGTGGTTTTAATTTGCATTTCTCTGATTAATGATGTTGTATATGTTTTTATGTTTGTTGGCTGCCTGTATGTGTTCTGTTGAAAAATATCTGTTCGTGTTCTTTGCCAAATTTTTTTTTTTTTTTTTTGGAGTTGGAGTCTCACTCTGTTACCCAGACTGGAGTGCAGCGGCCGCTCCCGGCCGCAGCCTCGACCTGCTGGGCTCCAGCGATCCTTCCACCTCAGCCTTCCAAGTAGCCGGAATTACAGGCATGTACTACCACACCCGGCTGATTTTTTGATTTATTGTAGAGATGAGGTCTCGCTGCCCAGGCGGGTCTCGAACCCGCGGGCTCAGGCAATCCACTCACCTCAGCCTCCCAAAGGCGCGGGATTACAGGCTGAGCCACCAAGCCCAGCTTCTTCGCCCAATTTTAATGGCGTTGTTTTTCTTGTTGCTTTGAGTTTCTGCAGATTCTGGTATTAGCCATTTGTCAGATGCATTGTTTGCAGACACTTTCTCTCATTCTATAGGTTGTCTGTTTACTGTTGTTTCTTTTGTTGTGCAGCAGCTTTTAGTTTAACTAAGTCCCATTTGTGTATTTATGGTTTTACTGCATTTGCCTTTGAGGACTTCGTCACAAATTCTTTGTGTAGGCCTATGTCCAGAAGAGCTTTCCTAGGTTTTCTTCTAGTATCTTTATAGTTTCAGGTCTTATGTTTAAGTCTTTAATCCACCTCATGTTAATTTTTGTACAATTCTCCCAGCACCATTTATTGAATAGGGT
Source organism: Cephalopachus bancanus (assembly GCA_027257055.1). Classification (NCBI taxonomy): domain Eukaryota; kingdom Metazoa; phylum Chordata; class Mammalia; order Primates; family Tarsiidae; genus Cephalopachus; species Cephalopachus bancanus. The sequence continues at coordinate 25,710 of JAPVLO010000510.1, forward strand.
TTCATTTCCCCGGTGTGTATTTTTGGTGACTTTGTCACAGATCAGTTGGTTGTAGGTATGTGGCTTTATTTCTGGGTTCCCTGTTGTTCCATTGATCTATGAGTCAATTTCTATTATTATTATTCTTTTTTTTTTGAGTTGGAGTCTCACTCTGTCACCCAGACTGGAGTGCAGCGGCCACTCCCAGCCACTGCAGCCTCGACCTGCTGGGCTCTGGTGATCCCTCTGCCTCAGCCTTCCAAGTAGCTGGAACTACAGGTACGCGCTACCATGCCCAGCTAATTTTTGATTTATTGTAGAGATGAGGTCTCACCAAGTTGTCCTGGCAGGTCTCGAACCGGCAGACTCAGGCAATCCACTCACCTCGGCCTCCCAATATTATTATTATTATTATTTTGAGTTGGAGTCTCCCAGTCACGCAGGCTGGAAAGCAGTGGCATGTTCACGCCCGCCACAGCCTTGACCTGCTGGACTCAGGCAATCCTTGCACCTCATCCTTCCAAGTAGTTGGAACTACAGGCGTGCGCCACCATGCCCAGATAATTTTTTTTAGTTGAGTATGTGTCTATTTCTATACTAGTACCATATGTGGTTCAGAATAAACTGCCTTAAATATTTTAGAGTTTGACTTTTCATCAACAGAAGCTTTTTTTCCACTATGTAAAGATGCAGAGAATAAAAATGGGATAGCTGTTCAACTTAGTCTCTTGTTAAACAATTTTTCCCACCAGCCTTCAATTTAAATGATAGCTGGGCCTTAAGAAGTCATTGTCAGGGCAACTGCTTGGGTCTGAACCACCAGCAACCTGAAGTCATGAGTGTCCTTTTTAAATGTTTACTATGAAAAATTTCAAACATGCATCAAAGTGTGTTATTAGCTCACGGACACCCCTACTGTTTTCCTAAAGTCCTATTTTAATGAACTGAGGGCTCTTTTTCTTCACTCTTTGGGTGAATAAAGGAGACTATTTATATTACATTGACAGCAATTCCCAAAAATACTATCCTAGGCCCACAACAGGTTGTGAAAGTTGTGTCAAACAATCTAAACATGTATGTCTTTTGTTTCTTCCAGATGAATGAGGACACTTATATTTTTACATAAGGGCTACTTCCTAGTAGTTTGAGATATTATGGGTTATTAAAATGTTAAGTTAAAATCGGCAGTAGTCCTAGAACTTACTGAGGACAAAAATATCATGTTCTTTTTTGTTGTTGTTAGTGTCTCATTCCATTGCCCAGACTGGAATGCAGTGGCACACACGGCCACCCCAGTGTTGACCTTCTGTGCTCTGGTGATCCTTCTGCCTCAGCCTCCCAAGTAGCTGGAACTTCAGGCACGTGCTACCATGCCTGGCTAATTTTTGATTTATTGTGGAGATGAGGTCTCACCAAGTTGTCTGGGCTGGTCTCCAACCCATGGGTTCAGGCAATCCACTCACCTCGGCCTCCAAAGTGCCGGGATTACAGGCTGAGTCCTCAAAGCGGCCTCCCCCCATACTTTTAATTTGTGTCTTTCTGGATGCTAATGTTTTTAGTGTATCTCCTGTAAACTGCATAGGATGATTTTTTTTTTTTTTTTTTTTTTTTTGCGTTGGACTCCCTCTGCTGCCCCAGCTGAACTGAGGTGGCAAGCTCACAGCCACCTCAGCATCAGCCTGCTGGGCTCGGGCACTCCTTCCGCTTCAACCTTCCAAGTAGCTAGAACAACAGGTGGGCGCTACCAGGTACAGCTAATTTTTTGATTCATTGTAGAAATGAAGTCTCGCCAAGTTGCCCAAGCTGTTCTCAAACCCGTGGGCTCAGGCAATCCCTTCACCTCGGCCTCCCAAAGTGCTGGGATTACAGGCTGAGCCACCAAGCCCGGCCTCATGTTCTGTTAAGAAGCCTAGCTGACATGTCACAATTGCCCACGTCACACAAAAACAAAACACAAACACAAAATCATTGTTGGTAGCTGTATCTCCAAATCAGTATTATTTTGAGCAGAACTTTAATTTTTATTCTTTATAAATTATTAACTCTGTATTTATCCGAATCATTACCTCTTTGGTCTGTTGAAGGTTTTTTTGCTTACAAATATACATGGTAAGGCCAGGCACAGTGGCTTTTGCCTGTAATCCCAGCACTTTGGGAGGCTGAAGCAAGAGGATTGCTTGAGTTCAGAAATCTGAGACCAGCCTGATCAACATTGTGAGATCTTGTCTCTACAAAACCCCCCAAAATAGCCAGTCATGGTGGCACATGCTTGTAGTCCCAGCTACTCAGGAGGTTGAGGTGAGAAAACTGCTTGAGCACAGGAGGTGGAGGCTGCAATGAGCCATGATCATCACTGTGCTCCATCCTGGGTGACATAGTGAGACTCCAACTCAAAAAAAAAATATGCGGCAGCTTAAAAATGAATTGCCCAGCCGGGCTCAGTGGCTCAATCTGTAATCCTGCGCTTTGGGAGGCTGAGGTGAGAGGATTTCCTGAGCCCGCGGGTTCGAGACCCACCTGGGCAACTTGTGAGACCTCATCTCTACAATAAATCAAAATTGAGCCGGGCGTGGTAGCGCACGCCTGTAGTTTCAGCTACTTGGAAGGCTGAGGCGGAAGGATCGCCGTAGCCCAGCAGGTCGGGCTGAGGTGGCCAGGAGCGACCACTGCACTCCAGTCTGGGCGACAGAGTGAGACTCCAACTCAAAAAAAAAAAAAAAATGAATTACCCAAACCCCTTGTACTACAGCATAATCTCCACCCACTCCCAATTGCTTATGCAGCACCATTTTCTTATCACTAATTTATTTTTCCACTTAAGAGTAGAAAAGGATGAAACCTTTTGTCTAACCCAAGTCAACTAGGGCAAAGAGTTAAAGAATCTCTGCTATAAGTTACCATGACTGAAGAAAATTACCTGACCGGAGAACCCAGCACCATTATGTAATACCCATCCATTCCTTTCTGCTTTCCAGTAAATGTTGACTTCCTGAGTAGACTGTAGCTTCAAGGGTAGGTACCAAGATTGAATCACTATGTCCTGAGGGCTTGGATTGTAGGGGTCTCCTGACTGCATCAAATGAATCAGTAAGTTTGGTTGTGACCAGAATTTTAACTAAACAAGAAGTGTGCTTTTAAAATGTGCAAGGGTCTCTTAAAAAGAAGTCACAGGGTTCTCCACAGGGCTGTCATATCTCCCAAACTTGGCCAACTCCAGATTCTTGGCTCCAAGAAAAGTTTCTAAAAGCTCTGGATGTAGGTACTACAGTTCTCTACCTCCCTCAGACCTTTGAACCACAACTCCTCTCATTTTAACTGAGCTTTCAAGCTTAAGTGTGGTGGCAGCCTCCTGGTATTCATGCCCTTGTGTTTCTCCCCTCGAGTGTGGGTTGTGACTTACCTCTAACAAGCAGAACAGGGTAAAGTTAGGTTACAAAAAGGCTCTGCTTCCATCTCCTCTCACTCTGATGGAAGCCATCTGCCATGTTATAAACTGACCTAAGGCAAGGTCCACATGACGAGAAACTGAGGGAAGTGTCTGGCCAATAGCTAATGAGAAACTGAAGCCTTCAGTCCAACAATCCACCAGATGCAACCCACTGAATCCTACCATAAACCACTCAAGCGATTTTTAAAGGCCTGTCAAGCAAGGATCATCGTCTCATGAAACTCTGAGCCAGAGAACCCAGGTAAGCCATGCCCAGATTCCTTGCTTCAAGCTGCTAAGTTTTAGGTAATTTTTCACATAGTAATAAATGATACACTTGGAATAAATGAAGCATTACTATACCACAGCCTAAAAACTGTCAGCAGTGACCCTGGCCAGTTACTCTTTGCCGTCAAATGGGAAGCATCTTCCCCATATCATGGATTAAATGAAGGCATCTGCTCACATACAAAAAAAAGCTTTGAACGCAACACAGAACATTTTAACAGACTCAAATTGGTTTACCAGCATTTCTTTAAAAGAATGTCAACTGAATTTTTCATAATTTATACTTCTTGAAACCAAAAATATTGTTACCTAGTGAAAATAAAGGACACGTTCAAAATCAGGTAAAAATCATGTTTCCTTTTAATTGAGTACTTAATTCACACTGTTTCCTCTCTTGGCTGCTATTCTGGTGACTATCAGGTCCCCACCTCTCAAGAACGTTGCATCTGGCTAGACTAGAGCCACTGTAAAGATGGGCCAGGGGTTTCAGAATAGCAAGAAACAGCAAAAACCAGCCTTTCCCTTCACTTAGAAGGGGATTTGGATGGGAGGGTCCAAATCTCTGGTCCAAACACAAAACCTGGAGCTCAACACCAACACAGAAGTCAAAACGTATCAGGAATGAAGTACTGTACCTCCTCGTATACTCAAGGTCAAAGTGAATTTTGAGGACTATGTACCTGACCTCTTCTAGTAAAAATGGCCCCAGTTCAGCATTTTTTAAAAGCAGATGTTTTTGTTTCTATTTCATTTCCCAAAGGGGTATACAATCTACTAAAAGGGTAAATTTTTTTTTTTAATCTACTGAAAGGGATATAACAAATCAGAATAAATCAGCTCACTTACAAGCAACATTCCTGGGTAATGATTTTTGGTCGCTGGGACTGCTCAGCCCATTATTTCAAAGTGGTGAAATTCAGGGTAATCTGAGAAAAGAGAATTCAAAAGTGGTAGCTACATCTGCTGACAGGTTTATGTAGGAAACACATACATACAACCCCCAGCTTCTTCAGTGTACATGTCAAGAGGCCAAGACCCCTGATCATCAAAATAAGTTATTTTGTACATTACAGTGCATAGGACAACAGAGGGAAAGACACTTTCTTGGAGGGTAACTGAAAGGCATTTTGCAAAGGTCCACTTCACTCTGAGTAGAAGGACTAGAGCCCAGTGCATGGTGGCCTTCATTAACTTGACCCCTTCTCTTCTTTGGTTGTAGCAGACTCAGTGGGGGCCGTTTCTTCTATACGTTCTACTGGCTTCTTCTCCTCTTCCTCCCCCTCATCATCTTGGGGATAGAGGTCGGGATATTTCTGCATGCATTCCTGCATGGCCCGAAACTGGTCTACACAGTCTGATCCCTTGACATCCTCTGTGCTGTAGTAGAAGCAGGAAAAGGCAGACTTGAATTGGGGCCCACAGGGGCCGCTGGCCATTCCCCCAAGGCATGGGCAGTTCCAGTTAATGTCTCCACTTGGCAGTATCAACCCTGGAACAAGAAGATGAGCAAGGAAGATGTGAGAGCTGTTCTCTAGGATTTCAGAAAATGCCAAAGGCCCAGTCTCCCACAGCCACTCAGGAGGTGCAGAGCGATAAGAACTGCTGTTGTCTGGCAGGCATTCACCTGTGGACCCATCCCTCAATCTGGATCAGGTTCAAATTCCCTGCGCAAATCCAGCATCCCTTAGCCCTTCCTTGCCACCACTGGCACCTTTCTCCTTGTGTGACACTAACCTACATTTTGAGCCACTTCCCAGTGCTCAGAGGCTGTCCTCCAAGAATCAAATACTGGAAACCGTTTAATCCAAACAAGAAGCAATCACTTAGATGGTCAGTGGGAAGTTTTTGGAAAGCTCACGTTCAGGAACTGAGGTACTGACCACCTCCTTCCAATCCCTGCCCCTCTCATACAGATGATCAGACTACCTCACCCATCATCCCCATGCTCCCTGTTCCTCAAGCTCCTTAAGCTGCTCTCAGAAGCTCAGCGCAGTCTGAGGACTGGTAAAAAGGAGGAGGGGTTGGCCAGGCTCAGTGGCTCAGCCTGTTTTCTCAGCACTAAGGGAGGCCGAGGCGAGTGGATTGCCTGAGCCCGTGAGTTTGAGACTAGCCCAGGCAACTTGGCGAGACCTCGTCTCTACAATCAGTCGAAAATTATCTGGGTGCACCTATAGTTTTGGCTACCTGGAAGGTGAGGCAGAAGGATCACTGAGCCCAGCAGTTCGACACTGGGGAGGCCGTGAGCGAGCCACTGCACTCCAGCCTGGGCAACGGAGTGGGACTCCAACTCAAAACAAAACCAAAAAAAAAACAGGAGGTTGCTCCTTGTGCAATGACATGACAAGATGTCCAAGACATGCTATACAGTGAGAAGCTGGTGGCACACCAGGTAGTGCAATTGCATTCTTGCCAAAATGAAGTATCAGTCCAACTGTCAAATTGTACACGTGTTGGGAAGGGAGTGAGGTTATAAATCGGTTTTCATTTTCAATACTCTGTGGGCCTCTTTTGAATTTTATACCATTTCTTATTGGTGAACTTTGTTCACATATTGCCTAGTTTTCCAAAATGGCTTCCAAATGATGTCTTCATTTTTGGTTTTGTGACACAGATAAATAATTCACACCAAAGTTTCTTAACTTCTAAAGAGACTGAGAGCACTTTTTAAGAGAGTCTCTAAAATTCCTGGTAAAATTACACATGATTCCTCACTCTAGGGAAGTACCCAGGCCTGGTACTCGGTACTAGTGCCCACAGTGCTAGGTGCAATCCCACCTCTCAATTTCAGCTGTTGCTGTTCCTTTTTCACAAAACTAAGTAGCAGTTGAGATGCCAAACGGCACCACCCACTTGCAGGCAGTCGACCACCAGCACCATCAGCAGCTGCAGAACAAGTTCTTCTGAAGTTATACTCGATAACTCACATCATCCTTTTGATAACCTTCTGGTAGGTACTAGCTCTGTTTACACATGCGGTTTCTGGGGTTCATGCAGCCCATGTCAGGACTGCAGCCAGGGCCCACAGAATTCCCAGAGCTCATGCCCTTTTCCCATCTCACCACCTCTCCCTGCTTCACAGGGATCTCAGTGCTGGAAAACAGCAGCAAATGTTGCCCCCTGGAGAGGTAAATCTGCCAACAAACCTGCACAACCAGTTTCCAAAATACTGACATTTAAAAATTCTAACCCAGGTGTACAGGTGTCCTTGTTTCATTATTTCTTGGGGACAGGGAGCTGGAATGTGACAGCTCCTAATAGAGAACATGATGCCAATTTGCATTTCAGAGGCCGCTGTAAATCCACACAGAGCAGAGTCATTTCAGCATGTCATTAGAAGCCCAGATGCAGTACGTTCTCAAACATGCAGTCAAAGGCCTGGAGTTCTAATCTCTTAGCTCGTCCCTGCCTCCTCCTAGGCCCTCAGTTTTCCCATTAGACCAGATTCTCTGTAAGGCCTTCTGATTTTGATTCTAGGAAAATCAACTCTGCCATCTTTTCTCCTGGCACTCTTAGTTGTTCCAAGCACCATCTTAGCTGCAGAGATGGGTGATGGAAGGCAGGTAGCTGGCATACACAGGCAGCCTACTTAGTCCACCTGGCAATTCTGCAATTGAGAGCTCAGAATCTGGGTCTCAGAGTTCTCTGTGTTTTTTGTTTGTTTTGTTTTTAGTTGGAGTCTTACTCTGTTGCCCAGGCTGGAGTGCAGTGGCACATTCATGGCCACCCCAGCATCGACCTGCTGGGTTCTGGCGATCCCTCTGCCTCAGTCTTCCAAGTAGCTGGAACTACAGGCATGTGCTACCATGCCCGGCTAATTTTTGATTTATTGTAGAGACGAGATTCTGCCAAGTTGCCTAGGCTGGTCTTGAACCCGCGGGCTAAGGCAATCTACTCACCTCGGCCTCCCAAAGTGCTGGGATTACAGGCCGAACCACCGAGCCTGGCCTTCTCTGTGTTTTGTATGGACAAGTATGCACTATAAGGGGCTATAAAGCCAAATACCTATTAAGTCCAAGGAGATATACCTTAAGTGACAGAAGCAGGCAGAAAAAACAACAGGGATAACAAAGAATGGTGTGAACTTGGGGGGAGGACAGCTCAGTCCAAAGCACTGAAAAACACTACGAGGCTAACAAAACAAAGCCTAATTTATCCTGCAGGCCCCACAACATTTTGATCAATTAATGAAATGTGCTTAACATGGACCTAAAGCAGAGTCCTGGCACTGGCACATAAGGCATGATCAAGATTATCCCTGTAGCTGCCATTTTCGGAATACTAGCACTGTACAGTGTCTGCACTTGCCTGTTCCCACAGGTGCAGGCTATGTAACCTTAGCTTGCATCTAAGGAGCAGTCATAGGAACTGGAGACATATACAGATATATACCTAGGAATATACACTTCAGTGAGCCTCTGAAAAATTCCAGTCAGGAGCCCATACTCCAGAGGTGGCTGCTTCAAGCTCTTCAACCATATTTATCATCAACTAGCACCAGAAGGTTTGTGAGTTGTCATCATGGATGTCAGAGTGGTTTCTGACTGGTGAACTGAGCACTGTTTATAACATGTAGACCCTTCATGAATACAGTACATACACATCCACCTCACAAAGGCTGGGGTAACAGGAAGCCCAAAGCCTTTGAAGCAATGCTTTAGACCCAAGTGACCACTGCTACATTCAGCTGTTAACCGAGGAGTGTGCAACAGCTCTGACTAGGTTAGCTGAATCCTGCTGCTGGGAAACTGTCTATGTTGAGTGACCTTTTCATGCAGAGTGCTTGCCGGAGCAATAAAAAGAGCAGGAACTTCAGCAACCTCACGGAGCAGGTGTATGACTGTGTGTTCTGCTTGCTAATAAAGTTGGTGCACGTGGCAAAACTCAGTCTGTGAACTTGTCTGCGTAGGGGATCCCTGTCACCTTAACTTACCCTGTGACTGCTGGAATCCACTTACACCCTTACCTAAAGCTTAACCATCGGGAAGCTTTCAGCAGCTTAGATGTGTGCAAAAACTCAGAAGAGAAAAGGCAGAAGCACTTCAGTAAGGAGAAACTCCTGCGTCCTGGCCTGTTGGTCAGGGATGTGCGTCAGAACGAGGCTGGAAGGTGACAGCATGGCCTCTCACACCCCTGAGACAGGCGAACTCCACACTGAGAACTGGTTCTGGCGGAGAGGAACACCTCAAGACCGCCCTGAAGAGGACAAAATGGGAAAGGAGCTTGGAACACTGCACCGCCCCCTCGTGACGTGCCTGAGGATCCCTGGGGGCACGTCACTCACCATGCTCCTCGTACGGGTCGTTGGGGTCGTCAGCCACCAGTTCTGCGTTGCTTGGAGTTTCGTGGTCTTCTTTGGTCACAAATATGATTCGATCCTTCCCTAGTGTTTGGAGAGCAGAAGAAAAAGTGTTTCACTCAAGAACAGTCGATCAGACACAAACCCAAAGTAGCTGCTACACAGCAAAGTCTGAAGACTGTCCCATGTGCAATGCCCACTTTAGGTGACCGCTAAACTGCTCTCCCTAGGCCGCGTCACTGACCACAGTGGCCGGTCTAGCAGCCACTTCTACTGAGTGCCTGCAGCAGGGACAGAACTCCATTGAGGTCATGCCTGAGGAGAAAGACAGCACACCTGCCCTCCTTATGCATCCCCAGGTGGGAAATGAAATGCCCTGATCCAGCCACTGTGACTACTTTCAGCCTCCAAATTTGCCAACAGTCCACCAGAGCAATAGGTCTTTTCCTCTTCCCATCAAAAAAGAAACGGCACCCACCCACCCCCAATATAAAGAAAGAAAAGAAACAGTCTCTTCTCAAGAACTGATGGAACTGACTGTCCACATTATTCCCCACCAACCTGTGAGCACCAACGTACTCGCTTTGCCAGCAGTCAGCCACCAGAAGGCACTTGTCAAAGGAAGGGCCAGGGCTGCTCAGAAGGATTGCAGCGCACCCCGCCCACTCCGTGTTGCAGAAGCTGCTCTCCCACACTGGGGGAAGAGGGGAGGATGGATAGGAGGGCAGGGGAAAAAGCACTAAATAAAAAGGATGCTTTCCAGGGGTTTACTCACGGGGCTCGGGAGGCATAAAAGTCAGAGGAAGACTGAACACTTTGACACAGTGAGTATGCAGTGGTGTAGGTACCCAACCTGAGACCACTGCAGCCCACATGGTTGATGCCGCCCCAAGCACCTGCCTCTGAAAGGCTGAGCACACAAGAGATCTGAGAGCACACGATGGCTCTGAGGTCTCCAGGGCAACAAACCAGTGGGAGACACGCGCATTTTATATGTGGTGTTTCTCCTCACAGGAGGCCAGGTGAGCACAGAAAAGGAAATGGTACTGAACAAACCGGAGTGTATTAATGCATAAGTATTCTCACCCTCAGCAGGTAATACACCACTGTGACAAGCTGTCACGCTCTCAGACCCCTTCACTGCTCACTCCCCGATACCTTGGATCCATGAACACTCACCTTCCTACAAGCTCTGGCCATCAGCTAACCACATAGCAGGTATGTGCCAGATATTCCCACTGTGGTTGGGGAGTACCTTGTCCTCAGCAACCCACATACAGCATGATGGGTCATCAGTTTCCCTGGAAGTCCCAGGAGGAGACAGCGCTGACCCACCTCTGGGTTCTGCTTTTCAGTGAGTTCCTCCATACTTTCAACCACCTTAAGAGGGAGGCAACAGCAACCCATTTTATTTTATTTTATTTTATTTGAGTTGGAGTCTCACTCCATCACGCAGGCTGGAGTGCAGTAGCATGCTCACAGCCACCCCAGTGTTGACCTGCTGGACTCAGGTGATCCTTCTGCCTCAGCCTTCCAAGTAGCCTAAACTACAGGCGTGTACTACCACGTCTGGCTAATTTTTTTGATTTATTGTAGAGATGAGGTCTCGTCAAGCACCCAGGCTGTGCTCGAACCCGTGGGCTCAGGCAATCCCCTCACTTCTGCTTCCCAAAGTGCTGGGATCACAGGCTTGAGCTACCGTGTCTGGCCGCAACCCCATTTTATCGTGCCAGGCCTGAGGCTTAAGGTAGTGACTTGCCAGGCTGCACAGAGCTGGAATCTTCAAAGTCCACACTGTGGAAGGTCCTTTCCACATACCCACACTGCCCCTCCTCAAACACCTACATGAGAATAATGAAGATAGCTGACACTGAGCACTTAGGACAACTGCCTGGGAACTTGTGCGCCTAGGGCAAGAATACATATAACAAATACCCAACCTCTGCCCCCAAAAGCTTAGAATCAAGAGAATCTCGAGCCTGCGGGTTTGCTGAGTGAATAAACAGATCTTTCTTTCTTTTTTTTTTTTTTTTTTTTTTAGTTGGAGTCTCACTCTGTCACCCAGAGTGAAGTGCAGTGGTCGCTCCCGGCCACCGCAGCCTTGACCTGCTGGGCTCCGGCGATCCTTCCGCCTCAGCCTTCCAAGTAGCTGGAACTACAGGCACGCACTACCACGCCCGAGTAATTTTGATGTATTGTAGAGATAAGGTCTTGCCAAGTTGCCCTGGCGGGTCTCTTACCCACGGGCTCAGACAATCCACTCACCTCAGCCTCCCAAAGGCGCGGGATTACAGGCTGAGCCACCAAGCCCGCTAGATCTTTCTTATACCTTCTTGGTGAAGGCCAAGGACAGATTCTAGAGCCCTACTGACCATTCATTCTGCCCAGGAGACCTGGGATAACAGGACCCTCATCTGGAAGGGGATGGAAGGTGTCTAGCATTTAGGAAGACATCTTCAGGTATGGCCACAGTGCCCCAGGACAGAGCCTTTAGTGAATGGCTCTGAGTAGCTACTGTGGGGACAGAGGCCTGACCCACAGAGATGTAGCTCTCTGAATGTGGCAGGCATCTTCTCTATGTCATACTTTCTGTTTTCCCTTTATATTTAAGAAAGTTCAGTAAAAGGTATGCTAAAGGAAAGCAAGAAAACAGGTTTGGGTCCACGCTTGGGTGGATTATTTAAGGATGAGGCTTTGGGAAGGCAGGAGGGTAAGAGTAAAAACCAGAATGACACCTCCAGTAAGAAGGACAGTTTAGGGTATAGATGGCAGGCACTCTAGTGCTTTACACCACACCTACACCTTGTCTTCCACATTGGGTGACAGTAACAACAGCAAACCAGCATGCACAGCACCTGGACCTCTAGACTACCTGAGGTTTCTGTTTCCAGACTGGTCTCTGCCTCAACACCTCACAGGTTATCTCAGAGAAGAGGACTAAATCCTGACCTTTTTTTCCCTCTCTTGCCAAATTCCTAACTAGGGGGCCTGGAGAGTCACCCCATATAAACCAAAAAGTCCCATCAGACAGGTTTGTTTTTTTTTGTTGTTGTTGTTTTTTTGAGTTGGAGTCTCACTCTGTTGCCCAGACTGGAGTGCGGTGGCCGCTTCCGGCCACCGCAGCCTCGACCTGCTGGGCTCCAGCGATCCTTCCACCTCAGCCTTCCCAGTAGCCGGAACTACAGGCGTGCGCTACTACGCCCGGCTGATTTTTTTGATTTATTGTAGAGATGAGGTCTCGCTGCCCAGGCAGGTCTCGAACCCGCGGGCTCAGGCAATCCGCTCACCTTAGCCTCCCAAAGGCACGGGATTACAGGCTGAGCCACCGAGCCCGGCTCAAGACAGGTTTTTATTAACCCTATACAATGTGGGTTACTTTCCTACCTGACTCTGACATAACGTAATAAGGAAGGAAACCAAAAATATCTCATGGCCCTGCAAAGCCATCTCTTGGAGAAATTTGCATCTGTATAGAAGCCCGTTGGGAAGCCACAGATGAGCTAGATGCTGCCATCTATTCTCAGGACTGCCACCTATGAGGCTTTGTCTACATAGCAAACTTTCTCTCAAAGCCCTTTATCTCAACAGCAGCATTTCCTTTACTTATTTCAAAATTCCTTAAGTCAAAGCCTAACTCTTGCAACGAACTGCCAATCAAGAATCATCTCTCAATATACCTATGACTCATAAGCTTCCACTTGGAGATGTCCTGCCTTTCAGGGCAAACCAATGTAAATCTCACACATATTGATTTATGATTTTTGTGACTTCCTCCTACAATGCATATAACCAAGCTGCAATTCAATCACTACAAGCACATGCTCCCAGGATCTCTTGGGATGGTGCTATGGGCCTAAGTCACTCACATTTGGCTCAGAATAAACCTTCTTAAATATTTTAGAGTTCAGCAGCTTTCATCAACTCTAAGCAGAATGAGATGATGCAAATTTCTCAGCTCAATTCTGACAGTTTTGCTTACTGAGATCAAAGCTCAGTGTGCCCAATGGTGAGGCCCAGTCACAGACCCAGAAAGCGAAGGGTCCAAACCTGGTCAAGTATGAGAGGCACCTATGGGGTTTGTGGTACACAGAGAAGCCACAGAGCCCAGGCCTCACCCAACAAAAGCTGAATCAGGTGCTCTGGCACTTTTGTATTGCTTGTGGACTTCACAGGCAACTATGACACATGTCTAGGTTAGGAATTGCCAGTCTAGCAAAATCCCACTGAGAATGTCCCAGATCCCTCCCACAGGGCCAAGTCCTTGATACTGCTCATACAAAATTAATAATGCGCCATGGGGTAAAAGCTGTAGAAGAGACCCAGGCCTGCAAAGCTGCAGCTATGGTTAGAATTTAACAAATCTATTGTTTGTAAGTTTGCTTTCACTCCAATAGAGGGTAATTGATTAACATCACGTCCTGATCCCTGGGAGGGAGGAAGCAGCCCACAAGGCTGATAAACAGATTTTTTCTTAAACAATGGGCTTAAGACTCCACAGATCTCCTTAATGACATCCCCAAGTTTCAAGGACACTAGCAGCTCCAATTTCCAGGGGCCCTACCTCCCCCATACCTTCCTCCTCTATAATGGCTCACTGCCCAGAGGTCAGTAGCTAACAGTCATGGAACTTGCCTTATAGAAAGCATCCATTGTAAAACCTAAGAACAGTGTATGAGATGTTTTTCCAACTTTCTCTGGACCCGAGACCCCACCTGGACCCAGAACACGCATCAGGAAGCTGATTCCACTGGTCCTGTGATGCCCCTCCCAGAAATTGGCTCTGTGACATGAAGACGGTTTTGACACCCCCCATGACATCATCAACCAATCACCCCACCCACAAAATTGCCTTTAAAAAATTCTAGCCTCTGAATTCTTGGGGAAGCAGATTTGAGAAATGTCTCCCATTCTCCTTCCTCAGCTGCTTTGCAATATTAAACTCTTTCCCTACTAACAGCTGCAAACAGTCTGTTTTCCTGGGTAGTGGGCATAAGAATCTAGTCAGGCTGTAACATCCTCACATGTGGCTTCCTGGACATCCCTTAGAGCAGGGGAACCCAAAGCCCAGGCTGCTGACTGGTACTAGTCCATGGCTTATTAGGAACTGGGAAGCATAGCAGGAGATGAGCTGCAGGTGAGCAGGGCTCCACCTCCTGTCAGATCAGTGGCAGTGTTAGATTCTCAAGGAGTGGGAACCCTACTATGAACCGCGCATGTAAAGAACCTAGGTTGCGCTCTCCTTATGAGAATCCAACGCCTGATGATCTGAGGTGGAGCTGAGGTGGTGATGTTAGCGCTGAGGAGCAGCTGCAAATACAGACGGACATTAGCAGTGAGCTTTGCCTGCACATTCCCATCCCCCACCTCCCCAACCGTCCCCCCATGGAAAACCTTCTCCACAAGAGGGGTCCCTGATGCCTAAACAGGTTGGGAACCACTGCCTTGGAGCACGATTCACAATGGATCCAAGGTAGAACAGTAACAGCTGCATCTTTTACACATTTGCACCCCATGCAATGTGCTTTACATCTGTGAGTTCATTAAATTCTCACATCAACCTGAGGGAGGTCATTACTTTATCTCCTTTTTACAGAGACAAAGGAGACAGACATCCAGAGGCACTAAAAAGCAGACCCAATGACACACAGGAAAGGAAGACAGAACAGGAACAAGTACTCTGGGCTGAAAGATCTCAAGTGTGTCACCTTACATACTGTCTACCTATCCCACCAGGCCTTTGCTTTCTGGAATGTTTAAAAAGTAGATGCAAGGACAATGATTACTTACTCAGACCTATGTGTAAAACAAAGAACTAGTCAGGAGATGACCAACTAGTGAGGCAATCAGCTAGACAAGTTGTTCTCATACAATTTCTCAGAAATTTCTCCACTGAAATAAATTATTAAAATGGTTTTCATTTCCAAGGTAACCTAAAGGAAGAAAGTTGAATTTGCATATTGAGAAGGATGTGGATAACTACCTCAAACCCTCTGGCTCAGTGCTGTCAATCTCCCAGAGAGTCAGGACTGGAGTTCAAATTCAGGCTTAAGCACTTCCCAGCTGTGTGATCGCACATACCCTCTGGGCCTCAGAAACCAAGACTTGCCCACAGCTCAGCCTACCTGCCTCATGAGTTAGGGCAACAATCAAGAGACTTTGATTAAACACAGGAGGTTAAATGAGTTTCTGTTCTCAACTGAAATTCCACTCAAAACAGTCAAGTGATTTTTTTTTTTTTGAGTTGGAGTCTCACTCTGTCACCCAGACTGGAGTACAGCGGCCGCTCCCGGCCACCGCAGCCTCGACCCGCTGGGCTCCGGCGATCCTTCCGCCTCAGCCTTCCAAGTAGCCGGAATTACAGGCATGCGCTGCCATGCCCGGCTGATTTTTTGATTTATTGTAGAGATGAGGTCTCGCTGCCCAGGCGGGTCTCGAACCCGCGGGCTCAGGCAATCCACTCACCTCAGCCTCCCAAAGGCGCGGGATTGAGCCACTGAGCCCGGTTTCAAGTGATTTTTTTAAAGGTCATCAACTGACACAGACACAGTAGCCAGGAAAGGAGACAATCACAGGTGAGAGACATCAGTGATGCTTTGGAAGAGGGAAGGCTGGTGGATGAGTGCTCTGACTTAGTGAAGAAAATAGAACTCAAATGCACAGGGAGGAAGTCAGCCTGAGGCAACCCAGTCCCTGCACTAGGTAAGGAAGGGGAATTAGAGGCCTCAGAGGTCACTCTGAGAACAGGACTGCAGGGTGGGGTGAAAACAGAAGAACTGATTGAGCAGCCGGATACCAAGACACTCCCTAACCCCCAATTCCGTAGCTTTACTCTTGGTAAAACTATCTTTGACTCCTGCCTTCGTGTCATAGCTCCATCAGCAAATCAGGGTGGCTCTACCTTCAAATGCTCGTCTATCCAGAAAGGCCTGCATTCCTCACCTCTAGCCCCCACCCTCCACCATCACTCCTCCACTCCAGGCACATTGGCCTCTTTGCTTTTATTTGAGCATGCTGAGCACACGCCCACCTCTGGGCCTTTGCACAGGTTGCTCTGTTCTCCAACAGCACTCTTCTCTTCCCTCAAATAGCTTCACAGCTATCTCTCCTGCTCACCCAACACACTACGTATGTATTTACCACCTGTTTCCCCCGCTGGAATGTCACCCCACGGAGGCAGGAATTTTTTTGTCTATTCTGTTCACTGCCATATCCTCAGAGCCTGAACAGTGTCGAAGACAAAGTAGGTGCTCAATATTTGTTGAAAAGTGAGTGGGGAAATTGAACTCTGGATTAGAGGATGAAAACCCCAGTCCCAGCAGAGAGTAGGAGGACATAATGGCTATCACCATTAAGTGAGTTAGAATGGGGAGCATAAACATGCTTAGGAGCTTTAAATGCCAGAATCTTTCCGTGCCCCCACCCCAGAAAGAGGGATATACGGTTTCTTGTCTCCCACAGATGCTCACTCCCCAGGGTCCTGTTTAAGGAGAATGGCAGCCCACACTATTGACTTATCTTCTTTCTTCTAGGCTGAATTGATTCAATGTACCTGTGATGCAATCCCAACTACTATTTTCTGATAGCCGATCCAAGGAACTAATCGAAAAGCCAGAAGGAGAACTAGTTAAGTCGGCCTTATAGAGTGCTGTCTGTGGTGTTTTTTGAGTGAGATAAGAGATTTTTAAGAGTTTAAGAAATCTTGGGAGGTCGAGGTGAGGATTGCCTGACTCCGGGGGTTCGAGACCAGTCTGGCCAACTTGGTGAGACCTTGTCTCTACAATAAACCAAAAAATTAGCCGGGCATGGTGGTGTGCATCTGTAGTTCCAGCTAGTTGGAAGGCTGCGGCAGAAGGCTTGCCTGAGGCCAGCAGGTCGAGGCTGTGGCGGCCATGAGCATGCCATTGCACTCCAGCCTGGGCGACAGTGTGAGACTCCAACTCAAAAAAAAAAAAAAGTTTGAGAAATCAGACTGCTCAGGATTTTCATGTTTAGAACTCCCTTGAAATGTCCAACTCCCAGTATTTAAGAGGATAAAGTACAGGAAATGTGTTTGTGAAGAATACACATACAGCATTCAGAGTGTAAGAATGTAAGTGTAAGAAGTTTAGCTCAACAAGCCTTCATTAACTCACCAGGTCAAAGCTGAATAAGACAAAGACGCCCAGTAGAGATGCCTGGAGGGGAGGCATCCTACCTGGAGAAGGTCCCCGACAGAGCTTCAGGGAAGGAAGGAGGAAGAGGCATTCCAGAAGGAATCACCCTGGGCAAAGCTGGGAAGGCAAAAGGTGGTTCTAAGAGGTGGTGCTTGCTCACACTTGGTCAGAAGGATCGGAAAAGGTTTTCTGAAGAGAGTGGCATTTAAAAGGATCTCAGAGAGCCTTCCATTACACTATGATAGCAAGTTAGGCTTTTCCTTGATGTCACTTATCACCCCCTGTAATTATACACTCCTCCAGTGATGGCTTTTTATTTTTTTGAGTTGGAGTCTCACTCCGTCACTCAGGCTGGAATGCAGTGGCACACTCACAGCCATTCCAGCGTCAACCGGCTGGGCTCGGTGATCCTTTCCGCCTCAGCCTTCCAAGTAGCCAGAACTACAGGTGCACGCTACCACGCCTGGCTAATTTCTTTTTTTTAATTGTAGAGACGAGGTCTTGCCAAGTTGCCCAGGCTGGTCTCGAACCCGCGGGCTCAGGCAATCCACTTGCCTGGGCCTCCCAAAGTGCTAGGATTACAGACTGAGTCACCAAGCCCGGCCCTCTGGTGATGTTTTAATGCCAATCTCTTACCAGCAACTGATCACTCAAAACAGAGGGCAGGCATGCACATGACAGATTTGAGCACCCACTGCAGGCCCTGTGCTGGATGTTGGGGATACCATCCATCTGAGGCTTTCAGCATAGTGGGGGAAGACAGGAAATAAGATGACAAAAAACAAAGGTGATTTCAGAGTTTAGGATGTAAAAGACACAAAGGGTCAGGGAAGGCCTCTCTGAGGAGGTGCTTGTCAAGATTGAAAGGATGAGGAGGTCAGCCATGGAAAAGCTAGAGGCAGAATGCACAAGCCAAGGGAACAGCCATGAGGCCAGTGAGACTGAGCAGCAAAAGGGTGGGAAGAGTCAGACTGGAAGGGCTAAATCGCATAATTTCCCGCGGAAAACATAAAAGTTCAGTGGGCAGGGAAACAAAGAGTTGGGGACTTTTAAGCTAACGGTGTGGACAAAATCCAAGGAAGGTCTAAAAGTGAGTGCTTTCAATTCTCACTCATCCCCAAACTAAGAGAGGTCTTTGAACCAGGAAGAAACAGGGCTCCATGTTTTGGAGCAGAGCTTAGAAAATCTATGTCCCCTGTAAATCTGCAAAGAGGTAGTATTTATCTGCACAGCCTCATTATACCTAAAGGCTCAAAAATTATTTGGCAAATGAAGAAGCAAATGATCAGAGAATGGAAATTAAAAAGACAAGAAACCTGCCTCACAAGTGGCAAGAGCACACATCTAGTAATCAACAGAAATAGGACTCATTAGAGAGTGTGTTTTATGGCTTTATGACCCAGGGAAGGAGGAGGGGTTCCAGAAGCAGACTGGTGTACTGGGGAAAAGGCTCAGCATTTTAAGCTGGGCTGTTCTCCTAACTGGATGGATACTGCTGGGTAGGCCACCACCTTCTCTGGACTTCAGATTGCTTGAATTAAACTGAGGGAGCTGCAGTACTCAGTAAAGAATTTCTCGGTGGACTCCAACTCTCTGTAGCTTTATATTCTGGGATGCCCTCCATACTGTTTCTCTGGCACAAAGAAGGTGCTTCATGAGTATCTGCTG
This sequence comes from Cephalopachus bancanus, assembly GCA_027257055.1. Lineage (NCBI taxonomy): Eukaryota > Metazoa > Chordata > Mammalia > Primates > Tarsiidae > Cephalopachus > Cephalopachus bancanus. Next base: position 44,521 of record JAPVLO010000510.1, read on the forward strand.
AATGAATGAAGCCCACCATCTTATTTTACAACACTGGGCAAACTTGGAGGGGTTAGGTGGCAGTTCAGGGACAAGCAGCCAGTTAGTGGCAGTATGTGGGGAGGCCCTCCAACCTGCAGCCTGGATACTTTAGGCTCTTGGGTAGAGACACGACAGGGAAGCAGGGAGGAGGTGGTCAGAGCCCAACTTTGGGGGCTGAGTGTACTTCCCTGCAATGCACTGGATACTGCAGCTCTGGCTCAAACCCCAGCTCCACGACCCGCTGGCCGAGTGGCTTTGGCCAAGTCACCTCTGAGCCTTACTTTTTTCACTTTTTTACTCTTCAGTAAAGCGAGATCAAATAACATACCCTAACTTGCAAAGGTCGCTGCGAGATCCATGAGATAAGCCCTGAGAACAGTACCTGATAGATAGTAGAGGCTCCGTGCTCCCGTGAGTGGCATTCCTACCACTCCAGCACAGCGTACTCTACCCGGATTGGCCGGACGCGCCTTTTAAAGGCGCGTGCAAGATGGAAACACGTGGTGTGTGGCAGGAGTAACACTAATAATTAACAAATTAATCCCCAATTACGAGCCAGTCGCAACGTGCTCGGCACTTCCGCGCCCCTTCCAGGCCCAGTTTACAAATCTCGCACGCAAATCCCTCCCCTCCGAGGGAAGGGTTCGAGCTCCACCGTGACCTTGGTCCTGCCCCATTCCTCCTAGAGCCTCGGTTTTCTCATCTGCAAAACACGAGTGGCGACTCCCAGGCTGGCCCGCCCCTGAGGGTCCCGAGGTGGGCCCCCGGCCGCGGGGCCCGGAGTCGCAGAGCGCCGGGGCCTGTGGGTGCTGCATGAACCGCGTGTCTCCTGCAGGCCCTCGTAGGCCCGTCTCCATGGCAGCCCGCCCTCCCTACCTTCCTGCCGGCAGTAGGACATGGCTGCAGGCCCGCGCTCAGTCCTCGCAGAAGCGGCGGCGGCGGCTGCAGCTTCTCACTGTGACCTCCCTCTCCTCAGGCAGGGCGGGTGGCTGCGAGGCCCGCGCGGATCCGCCCCCTCCAGGCCTGCCCGCCGCGCGCCTGCCTCCGCGCCCTACTAACCCCGGCCCGGGCCCTCGCCTTCAACCGGAAACTACATTTCCCAGCAGGCCGCGCGCTCCTCGGCCACTCTTTGGGCATAGAAACTACAATTCCCAGAAAGTCTCGCAGTGCGCAGGCGCATCACTGAGGGACTACAAAAGCACTTAACTCTGGACTACATTGTCCAGGAGGCCTTGCGGTGCGCATGCGCGGAAACGCCAGGACCCGGGTGGCGGTAACTCTAGCACGTCCCACCTGGTTCTGGGCTCCATGCGGATTTTCGCAGCTCCGGCAGAGAAAAGGGTACTGCACTCCTCACTCAGGTCGACAGCCCACTTCCTTGCTGAACAGTGCGAGGCGGCGGCATCGAGCCGGGTTCCACCATGGCCGCGAATGTGAGTGTCTCCTGGTCTGCCGGGCCACACCCAGATTACCCCATCACCCTAGGCCGGAGTGGCCGGCTAGGTTGATTTTGCCGTCTGACCCTCGTCTATGCGGTTGGCCCCCATCTCCCACTGCACGTCGGTGTCTCTCCCTTCCGGCAGTCATTCCTCTGTTCACCTCTCTTAGCCTGTCCAGACTGCTATTGTCCGTATTCTTTGGCTCACCTTATCCTCGGGTCTCGAGTTTGTGCGGGGCGGACTCAAAAGGTGTAGCTCTCCGCGCTGCGGGTCTACTTGTGGGCGGCGCCTCCCCGCAGCCCCTGTTGCATTTCCAGTTCTCACCTGGACCTTTGGGGTTCTGAAACTTGTCAAACTTAAGAGCTGGGCGGGACCTCGGATTAGGGGGCCAGTCCCTTGGGGTGGGGGGTAGAGAGGCCAATCCTGCCCAAGTGGAGCTGTCCGGGAATGGACAGACAGAGCTATCCAGACGGGCAGTGAGTTCTCCTCCCCAGGGAGGTATGAAAACCGAGGCTGTAACGCTGCAAAAGGCTCAGGCTAGGCTGGGTGCAAAGGAGTTAGGATTAAGGTGAGAGGGAGCATTTCTCTAATGGCAGGCCCCTTTTCCACCTAGCATGAATTTGGTTAGTGACTCAGGCCCTGGTGGAGTGTTATTCCTTCAAGGCCCCTTCTCCCTGCAACCAACCTTTCTGGGGAAACTTTCTATTTAAGCCCAACATTCATTCAACAGACCGAGCAACACCTCCTACCAAGGTGCTGGGTGTGGGAGAAGCTGGTGACTCACTACCCCCTCCTCTGTGAAAGTGCTTCTGGGCCAGCTTAGGAACCCAGCCAGTCCCCGACACACCCTGGCTCTTGCTCTGGTAGAGTGGCCCAGCCGTCCTCTCCTGGCCTGTTACACCCTATTTCCAGGCCCCTCCTTCGTCCCCAAGTGTTCTCTCTGCCTCCCACGACTCCTTGTGTGTCACCAACAGCCCTAGTACAAACTGCCATGGGTTAGTACTATCTACACCCCCAGCACACCCTTGGTCCCTCAGGAGGGCTAGAAGCCTTGAACGTTGCATCTAGAAAGGCCTCAGAAGTGGTCCATGAGACTCAGGGTCTGTCAGGGGAGAGGCCAATCAGGAGATCAGTCTGTCCCCCTCAGGTGGACTACCGTCTGCCCTGATCACCACCACCACCATAATTTACAGATAGAGAATTTACCCAGGAGGGGAAGGTACCTACCCAGGGTCTTACAGCCAGCTTGGCATGCTATGACATAGGAACATGCCGAAGAGGGCAGGGTCTGGAGTCAGGCAGACCTGGGCAGATCCAGATCTGTCCACTCAGAAGATGCGTGGCCTTGGTCTCTCCAGTTTTATGATCCTGATGGGATCAGTTACTGTGACATTTAAGGGAGACTGCCTGGTGCGTGGTAGGTACTTAATACAGCCTGTCCCCACACTGTAGCGCCAATGGTGGCAGACACCATCTTGGGTATGTTGGAACCTGACCCCTTACCAAGGAACTTAAATGCATTTGGATAACCTCTGCTGCCCAGCCTTTGTTGATTCATCCAGTAGCTGGGCGCACATTTACAGGAGCCACTGGGCTGGGTGAGGAAGAAAGATCTGAAGATAGTAGGTGGAGCAGGGAGGCAGCAGAGTTCTTCATCAGTATAGCAACAACAGTGCCTGTGAGGGAGTACTGCTACCCTCTCCATTTTATTTATTTGTTGAGTCAGAGCCTCACTCTGTCGCCCAGGCTGGAGTGCAGTGGCACGCTCACAGCCACCGCAGCCTTGACTTGCTGGGCTCAGGTGATCCTTCTGCCTCAGCCTCCAAGTAGCTAGAACTACAGGCATGTACCACCGCATCTGGCTAAGCTTTTGATTGATTGTTGAGATGAGGTCTTACTAAGTTTCCCAGGCTGGTCTCAAACCCGTGGGCTCAGGCAGTCCTCTCACCTAGGCCTCCTAAAGTGCTGGGATTATGGGCGTGAGCCATACCTCTCCATTTTACAAGTGAGTAAACACTCATAAATCAGAGTAGAATCAGAGAGGTAGAGCACCTTACCCAGGGTTACACAGCAAGTGATTGGTGAACCTGGAATTCTAACCTAGGTCTGTCCATTTCCAGGCCTGTGTGTCAGCCTCTGTTCCCAGCACCACTCCCTGCTCCTGAGACCCGAGTGCTGGGGCTAGAGAGATGTGTCACTGGGGGGTGTATGTGTATGTGATGTATACATGTGTATTTATGTATATTATATATGTAACAAACATGTGTTTACATAAATGCATACGTGTATCTGTAGATCCTCTGTGATCCTCCATGTTTACTGGTAATTTGGGTTCAGAATGTGCGCAGGGTGTATCATATCACTGCCCACCTCACCCCTCTCTTAGTCTGAGGGGCACCCTCTCTTTCTTTCCTGAGGCCTGTTGAGCCCCTTGTCTTGATATTGGCTGAGGGGAGGCCCAGGAAGAAGATGCCTTTTTTCCCCATTGCTGCTGCAGCCCACATTACACATTACAGCCCAAGAGGTGAGGAACGTAGTCTGGAGTGAGTGCTAGGAGAGTCGCCCACGGTCTGCCTGGATTTGGATCCTGACTCCCCCACTTAGAGGCTGTGTGGTCTGGGAAGATGTCTTAATGACTGAACCTCAATTTTCTCACCTGTGAAATGGGGTCATTAAGGAGTCCATCTCCTCGGGCTGGCCTGTGGCAGACTGGTGTGTCGCCATTGTCATTGTTATGGTGGCTGCTGGTCACCTGCCTGCCTGGTGATTCTCTCCACTCCTGTTTCCCAGTGGCAGGGAAAGCCCGGACCTTCTGGATGCCTGGGCCTCTGGTCCCTGGAGGCTTTGGCCGGTGGTATTCAGAGACTATCGGAACGTGACAAACAAACAGAGACTCTGACTTGAATCACTCTTCTGACCCCCTAGTGCCAGGATGGGGCCTGGCTCAGCCAGCGTGCCCATCTGAGAACCACTTTATTTATTTATTTTTAAGACTAGTCAAGTGCAGCTGTGAGAAGGGGGGAAACAGGAAACGACTCTACATCTTGGTCAGCTCATCCTTCACCTTGGTACCAGTCAGTATCAGTTATAGGGAAATCTGATAGCATTCCCACTCCCCATGGTACAGTGCTTACCATGTCCTAGGCACTGAGTCCTAGGCACTGAGTCACCCGATGTTCTTGAGTTCTCACCATAATCCTATGCACTAAATTACTATCCCCGTTTTCCTGATGAGGAAATGAAAGGCATGAAGGGGTTGAATTGCTTGCCCAAAACCCCAGAGCTGGTGTAGGCCCAGAAACCTGGATACAAACAGAGACCTTCTGGCTCCAGAATCCAGCCCTAGACGATGGCATTCTTGATCAGCAGTGGACACATTACAAGTCATGCCTCTGATCCACTGGCCCTTGATTTTGAGGCCTGCTGTGAACCTGCCCAGACATGCCCAGCTACCACATAGCTAGCAGGTAGGCAGCTGCTCCCCCAGCCACCTCCTCACCACTACTCATGCAAGTCCTTCTGCTGGGGTTGCCCTTCTCTCAGGGTCTGCCTCCAAGATTCCACTCAAATGCCCCCTCCTCCAGGAAGCCTGTTTTGCTACCTGGAAGGGATCACTCCTTTAGTACTGGATCCAACCCTCTCATCAGACTCTCAGCATGACTTCCTAGTATTGTTTGTGGCTATGACTGACTACCCTAAAAGCTGTCTGTACCCCTCTTCCTACTCCACAAGACCTAGCACAGCCCCCAGAACGCTTAGCTACTTTTTGTCAGATTTCATAAAAAATACATCTCTAATAACCTCTTCGTAACTTAGTTCAGCAGCTTCTTTAAAAGTTAAACATGTAGCCGGGCTCGGTGGCTCAGCCTGTAATCCCGCGCCTTTGGGAGGCTGAGGTGAGTGGATTGCCTGAGCCTGCGGGTTCGAAACCCACCTGGGCAACTTGGCAAGCCCTCATCTATACAATAAATCAAAATGAGCCGGGCATGGTAGTGCGCGCCTGTAGTTCCAGCTACTTGGAAGGCTGAGGCAGAAGGATGGCCAGAGCCCAGCAGGTCAAGGCTGCAGTGGCCGGGAGCGGCCACCGCACTCCAGTCTGGGTGACAGAGTGAGACTCCAACTCAAAAAAAAAAAAAAAAAAGTTAAATATGTGTCTTCCTGTGGCCCAGCAATTCCACTCCTAGGTCTTTACTCAAGGGAAATGAAACCTCATTTCTATGTAAAGACTCATACATGCATGTTCCTAGCAGCATTATTCATAATAGCCCCAAACTGGAAACAACCAAGATAAATTCACCAGTGGGTGGATTTACCACCCACTGGTAAATGCAACAACACGTTTTGGAATACTATTCAGCCATACAAAGGAACAAGCTACCAATGAGCCCCACACCATGATGAATGTCAGAAGCATTATGCCGAGTCAAAGAAGCTGGACAGAAGGGAGTTCTTGCTGTGATTCCATTCCTCTCAAGTTCTAGAAGAAACAAAACTAATTGGTAGTGATCGAAATTTAAGTTGTTACCTCCAGGTAGTGGGGAGAGTGGAGAATTGGCAGGAGATCTGAGGAACTTGGGTGATAGACATGTTCTGTCTTTTACTCTAGGTGTTAGTCACATGGGGAATTCACTTGTGAAAACCTACCAAGCTGAATATTAAATATCTGTGCATTTTTACCACATATAATTAAAACTAGACATAGTATAAATAACAGCAAAATGCAACTTACTTGTAAAACTAATTCTCATTCTGATATTTTAATGTTTTTTTCTTCAGTATTCCAGTGCGAGTGCCAGGAAAGAGCATGTCAAAGTGACAACAGGCCCCCAGCCAGGCTTCCTGGAGCGGCTGAGCGAGACCTCGGGTGGGATGTTTGTGGGACTCGTGACTTTCCTGCTCTCTTTCTACTTAATTTTCACCAATGAGGTAAAATGTCTGGGGTCTCCCTATGCAGAATGAGAGTCCCTATGGTGTCAAGGAGCAAAGGCTATGAATCCAGAGGCTGGATTTGGTAGTAAAGAGCCTCGATTTTACAAAAGGAAAGATGTGTGCCAAATTAGTCAGAATTCTTTCTTTTCTAATCCACCTCACAACTGATGGAAGCAGGGAGAGTGGGTGCATTTACACACCTGGAAATCTGAGGGTGACACCTGCTTCAGGCATGGTTGTATCAGGTGTTTATGCTGGATCACCAGGCTTCTTCATTTCTTTATCTCTTGCCTGTTTTTCTCTGTTGTGTTTTTCTTGGGCACACTCTTTCTTTGTGGTGATAAAGGTGGCCCCCACAACTCCAGGCTCACATCCAACCAGCTTAGCAAACCCAGAGAAAAGAGGAACCATCTCTTTCTAAATCAGTTTAGCAGGAGGATTGCTCAGTGTCCTGGCTTGGCCCTCAGTCCTGTGAACCAATCCCTGTGGCCAAGGGAGACATGTTCTGAGTGGCGAGGCCTGGGTCCCATGATTTGGACAGGGGCTCTGGTCAGCTTATGTAAACCACATGGGGCTGAGAGTAGGGGAGAGGAGAGGAAGGCAGAGGAAATTGAGAAGGAAAAAGGAAAGCAGACAGCAACACCAGCTCTTCCCAACCCAGGGTAGTGCTGTGATTGGTGGGGGTGGGTGCAAACCTGTGGGCTGGTGGGAAGAAGTGTGCCTGGTAAAGCAAGAATCCTGGGTTCCAATTCCAATCCTGCTGTCACTTGTGAGACCTCAGTTATCCAACAAAATGGGGGATTGGGTCTCAATGCTCCCTGAGGCCCCTTCTGGTCCCGATACCCTGCAACCAGCCCAGCCATGTGGCGCCACCCCTGAGTTGCTGGAATTCCCGCTCCCCTTTGCTCACAGGGCCGCGCGCTGAAGACAGCAACCTCACTGGCTGAGGGGCTCTCGCTTGTGGTGTCCCCCGACAGCATCCACAGTGTGGCTCCAGAGAACGAAGGGAGACTGGTGCACATCATTGGCGCCCTGCGGACATCCAAGGTAGGCTTGGTGGTGGCTGCTGACCCTCTGGTGGCTTGGGGCACATCCCTGGATGCTGTCTGGTCGAGGATTTGAAAAAGTGGGCCTCAGAGATGGACACTTGTGAGTGTGATTCCCAGCTCCATCACCAGCAGCTTCGGGAATGCTTGTTGTTCTCATCTATAAAATGGGGACAATAATAGTAACAAGCTTGTGGCCAGTTTTGAAGATTCAGTGAGACAGTAGCTAAGGTCTTGTCATAGTGCTTGGCAAATGGTGTGAGTGTCACAAACAGGCTCTGTCATGATTGTGGTGAGCATGTGTGTCTAGTACAAGGCCACAAAACTCTCCTGGTTACTGGAACTTTCCTGTCATTTGAACACCCATTATGTTGTTGGCACAATGCCATTGGGCTGTATAGTTCAAGCCTGTACTGTGAGGGTCACAGTCACCAGCATTAAATTAATAAGAACTTGGAATAGAGCCGGGCTCGGTGGCTCAGCCTGTAATCCCGCGCCTTTGGGAGGCTGAGGTGAGTGGATTGCTTGAGCCCGCGGGTTCGAGACCCACCTGGGCAGCGAGACCTCATCTCTACAATAAATCAAAAAATCAACCAGGCGTGGTAGCGCATGCCTGTAATTCCAGCTACTTGAAAGGCTGAGGTGGAAGGATCGCTGGAGCCCAGCAGGTCAAGGCTGCGGTGGCCGGGAGCAGCCACTGCACTCCAGTCTGGGTGACCGAGTGAGACTCAAAAAAAAAAAAAGAACTTGGAATAGGCAGCAGCACTCAGTGCTCCCACACGAAGCAGCCGTAGAATTCTCCCTCTTGTCTCCATTTTTTTTTTTTGAGTTGGAGTCTCACTCTGTCGCCCAGACTGGAGTACAGTGACCGCTCCCGGCCACCGCAGCCTTGACCTGCTGGGCTTCGGCGATCCTTCCGCCTCAGCCTTCCGAGGAGCCGGAATTACAGGCGTGTGCTACCACGCCCAGCTAATTTTTTGACTTATTGTAGAGATGAGGTCTCGCCTGCCCAGGTGGGTCTCGAACCCGCGGACTCAGGTAATCCACTCACCTCAGCCTCCCAAAGGCGCGGGATTATAGGCTGAGCCACTGAGCCTGGCTGTCTCCATTCTTTATATGTATTTCTCTTCTAGTCCGGCTTCTCCTAAGCCAGGGATTCCGGGCTGATGTGCATCTTATCCTTTATTATTTTGGTTTGTTTGGTTCTGTTTGAAGCTCTTGTCTGATCCAAACTATGGGGTCCACCTTCCGGCTGTGAAGCTGCGGAGGCACGTGGAGATGTACCAGTGGGTGGAGACCGAAGAGTCCAGGTGAGGCAACAGGAAGTCGGGTCCCCTGGCAGAGAGGAGGCACAGGTGTCAGGGTACAGTGCAGGCGGCTTGCACTTTGATGCCTTTGAAGAGTCTGAAATCTCCCTGTCAGAAACTTGAAACTCTCCCAAGATGAATAGCCGGTGGTCTTTCATGTGGAAGTGGCCAAAATCCGATGAAGGACGGTTCTGAGAAGAAAGGGGGACGTGTGGCTCTCTCAGCTGGGAAGTCCAGGGATGCACCAGCTGGAGGCGTGGCTGAGGCCAGGCTCTGGCGTCCCTGGGATCTGTGTGCCGCCCTCCCCCCTCCCCATGTCTGTGTTCGGCTTTCCCTGTGTAGTCCCATCTTCTCTCCCACAAGGGAGCAGAGGTCGCCTCCAACTGGCACCCTATTGCTCTGACAGAAGTCCCAAGGCAGACCCGTTGGCCAGGCTGGGGCCACCTGGAGCCAGGGGTGGGCTCAGCCCCACCTGAACCACACGGACTGAGTGGGGGTGGGAGGTGAGGGGAGGAGTCAGAAGGGTGACCTCAGCCCACCCCCGCCGCCCCCCAGGGCTGTCCAGGAGCAGAGGTACAGCCAGATCTCTGAGCCCAGAGGGCAGGGCTGAGCCACTGGCGTGAGGCCAGTGGAGGCAGATTTCAACCCAGGATGGAAAAGCCCTTTTCTCCAGTCAAGGCCTCCGAGGATGTAGCTGACTCTCTGCCAGGGAGTAAGCATTCCCTTCTTGGGCTGGGGCAGACAGGGCTTCTGCGCCACGTAGGGAGTTTGACCTGGGAACCCCAAGGCTACTTGCTTCTAGCTTAGAGATCAGAATGCACAGGGTAACTTGGCTGACCCGCGGCTGCCTGTGCTCCCCCTGCAGGGAGTACACCGAGGACGGGCAAGTGAAAAAGGAGACGCGCTACTCCTACAGTGAGTACTGGGCCCTCCTGTGGTCTCTGCCCGGCTGAGGCTGAAGCAGTGACCTGGGGGTGGGGCCGCGGGAAGGGCACGGCGCCAGGCAGAAGAGACCCCAAGTTGCCAGTCCTCCAAGCCCTGCTGCCCCACCATTAGGGAGGCTCCCAAAGTCGCGCTTTGCCTTGAGCGTCATGGGCTCAGATAAGAGTGGGGCTTTGCCGTGTGGCCACTCTCATCATGGCTTCTGCATTTTTCCTTTCCTCCCGAACAGATACTGAGTGGAGGTCAGAAATCATCAACAGCAGAAACTTTGACCGAGAGATTGGCCACAAAAACCCCAGGTGAGGGCGGTCCCAGGCCTAAGCACAGCTTTGTCTCACTAGCAGTTCTCCAGCCTCTGTTGCTTCATCTGAGTAACAAGATTGAGTTAATTCTGCCTCATGGGTTGATGAAAACATGGGACATGGTTTTGAGGCCAAGCCCTGTTCCCACTAGGAACACGGAGGCAAGACCCATCCCCTGAGCCCAGACAGGCTCCCCCAAGCTAGTCACCAGTATAAGGGCTGGACTAGTGCCTAAAGGGATTTGCACGTACGGTGCCAGGGAAGCGTTTTGTTAACAGCTCGCCGTGGGTAGGAGGACAGTCAGGAAGGGCTTTCGGGAAGCAGCAGCATCTTATCTGGGCCTTGTCAGGATTTCAGCAGAGGAAGGTTAGCTCAGTGGCATGGCGGTGGTGACGTGGGCATATAATACCTGGGCATGGCTGAAGCCTGGGCCTGCGCAGGGCTGCGCCAGGATGGTGGTCAGGAATTTGCATGCTGCCTGGACTGGGAGGGATCAGGGATGGGTGTGAAATCCAAAAGCTCCATCTGGAGGCTGGCGGGTGGGGCAGGGCGGCTGCCAGGGGTCTGGGAAAGAGGGTGTGAAGCTCTGGGGGGCAGGAGACAGCATGAGGGTGCTCAGCCTAGGCGAGCAGGCACGGGACCCCCTGGAGTGGTGAAGACAATGTGTCTGCTGTGGCTGGGCTAGTCTGGATGTGCAGGAGCTCCCGGGGGGGACATGCCTGGTACAAGCTGCCCACCCAGCCAGGCGGCATGAGGCGCCCCACCACTCATGCCTCCCTCTCCCACAGTGCGATGGCAGTGGAGTCGTTCACAGCAACTGCCCCCTTCGTGCAGATTGGCAGATTTTTCCTCTCAGCAGGTAAGTCTCAAGGCCCTCCAGATGAGCTCCTGCCTGCCCAGAGGCCCTGAGCCTCCGTGTGTCCCCACCCCACCTCCTTCCATGGCTGGAGTCACAGCACTCGGCCCTCAGGTGCTTCAAGGTGCAGGAGCTGTTGGCGCTTTCCCAGCACCAAACTCTAACCTGGGCCAGAGGGAAGGCAAGGTCCCAGGAAGCCAGGGCTTGGCATAGACCTCCTACCCAACCCCGGCCAAGTTCTTCTGAGACCTGGTTTGTTCCAGAAGTGACCCCAAGCACTGCGTCCTCATCTGCCGTGGTGCTGGGGTCTGTTCTCGCCAGACATTGCTCAGAGAGCCCTTCCTCCATCAGCCCCAGCAGGCAGAGACAAAGCGATTCACTCACTCCCCAGGGCTCCCTTTCTGAGCCCTGCTGGAGCCAGGAAGGGACTGGCTTATCGCGTGCTCCCCCAGTGCTCCACGGAGAAACTTTCTTTTTTTTTAACTAATTAACTTATTTATTTATTTACTTTTTGAGTTGGAGTCTCACTCACTCTGTTGCCCAGACTGGAGTGCAGTGGCCACTCCCGGCCACTGCAGCCCCGACCTGCCGGGCTCCGGCAGTCCTTCTGCCTCAGCCTTCCAAGTAGCTGGAACTACAGGCACGCACTACCGTGCCCGGCTCATTTGTTATTTATTGTAAAGTTGAGGTCTCACCAAGTTGCCCAGGCGGGTCTCGAACCCGTGGGCTCAGGCAGTCCACTCACCTCAGCCTCCCAAAGGCGTGGGATTACAGGCTGAGCCACCAAGCCCAACCACAGAAACTTTCAAGGGATAAGGTGGCATCACTGGCCACCATTACCCATGGGCTCTGTCCCTAGACCTGACCCAGGAAGGTGGGAGAGAAGACCCTTGGTGCCCAGAAGGCCACCGTGTGAGGGGGAATCAAGGTGATCCAGGTTTGCCCTGGCTGCCTGCTAACTGCTCTGTCACTCAGCTGGTGCCTGCGGTGCCAACTGGGCCTGCCGTCAAGTAACTCTCAGTGCAGGAGGCAAGCCTGGCTTAGACATGGATGACCATAACTAGAGGTGGAAGGGCAGAGGGCTAAGGCCACTCTTGAGCTGTAACTTGGTGGGGCGAGGACCCATGGAAGGCTTCCTGGAGGAGATGGTGACTAGAACAGGGCTGGCCCAGAAGCAGCCGTGGCTGAGATAGATACTGCTGCAGGAGCACGCATGGCCCCAAGGGCGTGAGTGAGGCGGTGGCAGTGTGGCCAGGCTGCAGGGGTGCTGTGGGAAGCGTTAGGCTGAGGCTTTGCAGATTGGGGTTTTCAGCAGATACAACAGGTTTCTAACCATCCTGCTCTCAGGCCTCATTGATAAAGTTGACAACTTCAAGCCACTGAGCCTTTCCAAGCTGGAGGACCCTCACGTGGACATCATTCGCCGGGGAGACTTTTTCTACCACAGCGAAAACCCCAAGTATCCTGAGGTACACAGGAGGCTCGGGCTCCCTAAGTAGCCAGATCAGGACCCAGTGGGGTGTCCCACAGACGGCACATGCTGGAGACGGGCTCGATGTAGTAGAATCCACAGCTGCACTCGGCCAAGGGAAATCGTGGGGGTGTCTGGGGACAGTACGGCCCAGGCACAGGTGGGAGGCAGGGAAGTGTGGGGGACCAGGGCTTCAGGCACCCCAGCCCCGGCCTGCTGCTCACACTCTGCCTCCCTCTCCTACTCCTCTCCTGCCTGCAGGTGGGAGACCTGCGTGTCTCCTTCTCCTACGCTGGCCTGAGCGGCGATGACCCCGACCTGGGCCCGGCACACGTGGTGAGCTGCCTTCCTGGGAGCAGACCTCCCTGGGCACAGGCCCTCGGATGGCTGGACACCCCTCTAGAAAGGCATATACTCACACGCACATCAGTGGTGCATGCTTCTGGGCAGCTTCGGAGGCTGTTTCCCCACAGCTACTCGTGGGTCCCAGCTCGAGGGTCCTAGGAGCTGCAGTTTGAGAGGAAGCTGGTTGTGGTGCCTCATGAGAGTTGTTCCAGTCACATGCAGCCTCCCTTCCCTGCCCCTAGCTTTGATCTGGACACACGTGGTCTTGTGTCCCTGGCCCATGTGCCACCCAGCCCCTGCTCGGCTGCGACCCAGGATCCTCCCCGGAGCTTTGAATGAAGCAGCTCAGCCAGAGCTCCAGAGGCTGAATGCCCTGGGTAGAGGTGTGGAGAAGGCGGCCCCAGAGTCTCTGCACTCGCCTTGCCTCCCTGGCCGGCACGGGGTCCCAGGAGGGGGGGCTCTGGCTCTCCCGTGGTGCTGGCCTCCCCCTGCTCAGCCTCCTCAGCACTGATGCTAAATCCTCGACCAGGTCACTGTGGTTGCACGACAGCGGGGAGACCAGCTAGTCCCATATTCCACCAAGTCTGGGGACACCTTGCTGCTCCTGCACCACGGGGACTTCTCGGCAGAGGTGAGTTGCTGCTGCCCTTCTCGCGTGGTGGGAGACAGCTGTCTTTCCTTCCTTCCAGTGGCTGTTTAACAAGCTCTCATGACTAGAGGTCATAAGCAGGGAGGGAGGCAAGAAAAGGAATAAAGGCAAAGCAATTTATGTACCGCACAACTCTAGAATAAACAGGTACATTTTTTAAAAAGGAAATAAAGGGATATATTTGGGTGTCTTGTCCAAAATGCTTGACCACAGTTGCTCTAGATTTCAGATGTGTTCAGATTTGGGAATACTTGTACATACACAGTGAGATATCTTGGGGATGGTACCCAACCCTAAACACAAAATGTAGTTGTGTTTCATATGCACCTGATATATATAGCCTGCAGGTTTTATACAGTATTCTATGTTTTGGGGTTTTTTTAAACTTTTTTGAGTCAGGGTCTCACTCCGTCACTCAGGTTAGAGTGCAGTGGCACAATCACAGCTCAATGCAGTCTTGACTAAAGTGCTGAGATTATAAGTGTGGGCCACCATGCCCAGTCTACAGTATTTTAAATAATATATGTGACCTGGCCAAGCACAGTGGCTCATGCCTGTAATCCCAGCATTTTGGGAGGCTGAAGCAGGTGACCCTTCCAGTGGGTGAGTTGCTTGAGACCAGCCTGAGCAACATTGTGAGGGCTCATCTTTACAAAACATCAAAAAATTAGCCAGGTGTGGTGGTGCATGCCTGTAGTCCCAGCTACTCGGGAGACTGAGGCAGGAGGATCATCTGAGCCCAGGTGGTCGAGGCTGTAGTGATTGTGCCACTGCATTCCAGCCTGAGTGACAGAATGAGACCCCGACTCTAAACAAAAACAAATGAGATTAGATATGGAATTTTTCACTTACAGCATCATGCCAGCACTCAGCAAGTTGGATTTTAGAGCATTCCAGAGTTTGGATTTTTGGATTAGTGCTGCTCAGCCTATAGTAACCTCCCACTATGTGTAGGACTGTGCTGGATAAAACAGACTGCCTCACAGACTCCCGTCTTATAGGGGAGAGAGATTAATCAGAAACTACAGTAGTAAGTAGTGACACGTGCTAAGTTTTACGACTGGTACACAGGTGCTCCAAGGTAAACAGACATCATAATAGAAGATCAATTTTTACAATGGTCAAGCAAAGCCCTTCTGATGAGTGACATTTTTGCTGAAACCCAAATGAAGACAAGAGGTCAATCCTGGAAGAATTGAGGGTCAGTCCGTAGTTCAGGCAAGAATAGCACAGTCCAGGCAGAAAAGGGATTGCCTTGTTGGGGGCACCAGGAGTGCCACAGCCACAGCCCAGAGCGCAGGGGAAGGATGTGGGCAGGGAGACTGCTGAGAGGCAGAGGCTGTGCCAAGGGACATGTCCTTCAAGACTACTAGGAGGCCTGTGAGCGGGAGCACCCCAAGACTGGGTGAGTGAGGGCAAACACCCTCCGTCAGAGCGCTCCAGCTCTCTGGGCATCCCTCTCCCATCTGTAAAGCGGGGGGAGGGTCAGGCTTCACCCAGGGCCCAAGGAGAAGGGATACCAAGGTGCGCCAAGTCTCTTAAAAGACAGCCTTTCTTCTTGAGGCAGGAAATCCTTCTCTTCAGAAAGATACAGTTTTTATTGTTTCTGTTTTTGATAAGCACAGTATATCGCTGGTGGGGCATTCTATACTTACCTCAAAAAGGATTGCTGGATTCTTAATCTGGAAGGACCGGAGGAGTCCAGACAGCGGGCTTGTGTCGGGATTAGCTGTGACCTTTGGTCCCTATTATTAGGCCCTTATTATTAGGCCCTTATTATTAGGCCCTCAGCTGCCATCGTCCAGTTAACCTCAAACCATGATGGGCAGGGGCCTCGCCTACTCTTTGTACCTGGGGACTAGGGTGTGGTCAGGCTGTTGCCCGGGAGCCCCGTTTCCAATGTCAGGGTGAGGCTGCCACCTCCCAGCCTGGTGAGCCATGCGTCACGCTTTCCACCAACAGCTCTGAGGGCTCCTAGGGGTTTCTAAAATTAGGAGGCCCTGCTAGGCCTTGTGCTGTCTCCCAGGGCTGTCACACAGCCCCGGGCTTTAGCCTTCTGCAAGCTGAGGCCCAAGTCTCAGAGCTCCCCTCCAGAGAGGAGAGGATGGGGCTCTTGGCCAGACCACTCCCCCAGAAGGAAGGCCCTGCCGCCTAGCAATCCCCAGTCCCTGCTTTCCGCCACCCACCCTGCTGCTCCCTCCCATCTGCACACACACAGGCCTGAGGTGTCTGCCAAGTGGGGGGGAAAGCCCAGAGTCAAGGAGGCCGCCCAGCGTGCTGAGAAGAAACCCTGGGCCTAATAGTCAGGAGGCCCAGATTCCAGTCCCAGGGACAGGAGCCAGCAGCAGGCCACGCTGGGACACTGCTGACGGGCCCCGGCTCTGCCTCCCACCTGCTGCAGGACCTTGAGCCAGTGTTTCATCCTCTCTGACCTGTTTCCTTATCTGCAAAATGGACTTTTTTCTTTGGGTTTTTTTTTTTTTTGAGAAAGCAAGATTTATTGAGAGGACAGAAAAGCTCCCACAGTGGGAGAGGACCTGAGGAGGTTGCCCAAAATGGATGTTTTTTTAAAGTAGTAGTATTATCATCATCCCAAACTAATTTACTTGTTGAGGATTAATCATTCATTCAACAAGTTTTGTTGTTTTTTTTAAAGAGACAGGATCTTACTCTGTTGCCCAGGCTGAAATGCAGTGGCACAATCATAGCTCACTGCAGCCTCAAACTCCTGGGCTCAAGTGAACCTCTCACCTCAGCCTCCCAAGTAGCTAGAACTTAAGGCATGCACCACCACACTCCCTAATTTTTTTCCCCCACTGCGGAGATAAGGTCTCGCTATGTTGCCTAGGCTGGTCTTTGAATTCCTGGCCTCAGTGATCCTTCTGCCTCAGCTTCCCAAAATCTGCGGCTGCAGGCGTGAACCGTGTACCCATACCTGAGCACCAGGGATTTCATAGATAACCCTGCTCTTAGGAACCTGTAGTTTAGTTAACTGCTTGGGGTGAAACCCTGGACATGTTCTCTTTTTTATTTTTATTTTTTGAGTTGGAGTCTTACTTTTGTCACCCAGGCTGGAGTGCAGCAGCACGCTCACGGCCACTGCAGCCTCCTTAAGCGATCCTTCTGCCTCAGCCTTCCAAGTAGCTGGAACTACAGATGCAACCACCACATCCGGCTCGTTTTTGTGATTTATTGTAGAGATGAGGTCTCTCCAAGTTGCCCAGGCTGGTCTCGAACCTGTGGACTCAGGCAATCCTCTCGCCTCAGCCTCCCAAAGTGCTGGGATGACAGGCTGAGCCACCATGCATGGCCTGGACATATTCTTTATCCGTTCAGAGTCTCGGTTTCCAGTATAAAATGGGGATATAAGTGTCCATGCCTCACTGAGTTATTTTGAGAATTAAAGAGGATACAATTTACAAAACACTTAGGACAATGGCAGTAGTAAGCAATAAGTGTTACCTATTTTTATTGTTCTAGATTATGACAAGGGGTCCTGGTTTAGATCATGGAAAGCTCTCTGAAGAAATGGCGTTTAAGCTAAGACTGAAAGAATGTGTAAGAGCTAGCCAGGCATGACTGGGTGAACACATTGTTGGCAGAACAAACCGCATGTGCAAAGGGCCGGAGGCAAGAGAACACTTGACTTGATCTCGGCTCAGGCAGCCTGTGGGGTCAGGGCACAGGCAGCGGGGCCAGAGGCCTTGGCAGTTTGCCACGTGGGGGTGACAGAAGCAGGGAGGCCGTGTGGGGGAGTCTCCTGTGATGGTCCAGGCGAGAGACAGTGATGGTGTAGATTAGAGGGGTGGACAGTGGTGGGAGACTTGGGAAAATAAGGCCTTGCTGGATGGGGGTGGCAGGGCAAAAACAGGCCATGTCCGACCCCCTAGCATTGGCATGTGCCAATGGGTGGGTGGTGGCTTCATGAGCCAAGATGGAGAAGGCTGCAGTGTCGGTGCCAGGCGTGCCAAGATGTCAAGTGGAAATGTCAGGAGGCTGGGAGGCCAAGAGGGCCAGAGCTGAGGTTTAAACGTGAGGCTCATGGACATATAGGGTCCGAGGGGATGGACAGGGTGTCCTGGGGAGAGTGTAGGCCGAAGCAGCTAAAGGATTTCAGCATTTAGAGGACAGGAAGGGGCAGGCACGGCACTGGAGACTGAGGAGGAGGGCAGGGTGTCCGAGAGACATGGGAAGAGTGTCCGCCATGAAACGGATCATAGCACAGAGCACGGTGGCCAGCACACCGCTCAGACACGCTTGGGTGGTGCTGCAGTGGGCGGGAAGGTCTCGTGCCTTCCAGTTAACTGCTTGGGGTGAGCCTAGAGTATATTCTTCACCCTTTCAGATAAAGAACCTCCTAGGGCTGAGGACTCTAGGAGGGGGCGGGCTCTGAGCTGCAGACTCGCACCTCCCCCAGGGGTATGTGGTGCCTGGCTTTGTGCTCTGCCAGGCGGACAGAGGGCCTCAGACCTGGGTGGGGCGGGGGTGGGGTGGGGACGGGGTGGGGGTGGGGTGCCCCTACCTCCCTCTGGTCTGTTCAGAAGTAGTCAGCAGCTCCTGAGTTGGCACGGCCCCAGCACCTGCGCAGACGACTGGGTAGGCCAGTGACCCCTAGCGTCCTGACACCCACCACCTTGTTCTGCAGGAGGTATTTCATAGAGAACTGAAGAGCAACACCATGAAGACATGGGGCCTGCGGGCCGCCGGCTGGATGGCCATGTTTATGGGCCTCAACCTCATGACACGGATCCTCTATACCCTGGGTAAGTGTGGAGAGACGGGTGCTGGGGAGATCCCACCTGCCCGCTTGCTTTCTCTGTGTGCCGCACGGCCATCTGGCAGCCCTTGTGGCCTGGTGGGTGTCCCTGGGGCAGAGACCAGGCATTTGGCCCATCTCTGTCTCCCCACTCCATAGCTTTGGGGTGAATGAGTGGAGGAAGGCGGGCGTGAGGGACAGGATGCTCCCCAGGGTTGGGGACACAGGCTGGGGCTGGCTCCCTCAAGGCAGCTAGCTTCCACGGTCTGAAGGTCTGGCTGCACTCCATCTGTCCGCTGGCCCCCTCATAGCTTGCTCCTGCGTTCCACAGTTCAGTCACTGTGGTGGGAAAGCTGGCTGGCCACAGAGTGAGCCAGACCTGGGTTTGAAGTCTGTTGTGTCCGAGCTCTGGATTCTTGGCCACTCCCCTTCCACCCAGCTTCAGGGAGCTACCCCAATAAGCAGAGCTTTATGAATTGTTTGGCAAATAGGAAACACTTGAAAACTGTCATGCTTCCTTCCCCACTCTAAAACCTGGGCTACATGTGAGCTGCCAGCCAGCCTGGAGCAAAAAGGGAGCATTTACAAGCTGTTCCCTGGGACCAGGGTTGGCACCGGTGAGCCCAGTAGGAGCCCAAGTGGCCTGCCTTGGTTCAGGATCTGAGTGCCCAGGGTGATTATGTTCCGGGCCTAGATTGTTGGTCCAGGATGGGATTTCTCAGGACTCTCAGTCCAAGCCTATACCCTGTCGTGTGTCCCTGTGCAGTCAGATGACTGTGTACTGCCTTCTCTGGGCGCCAACAGAAATCTCTCCCCGACTTGCCGCTTCCAAGTAGGGAGAGGTCTGGCTGCAGTACATCCCAGACTGTGGGAAAACTGAGACCCGGGAAGAGAAGGACACTTTCTCTGAGACTGTCTTTGGATAGCTGGACTGTGGTCAGAAAGACTAGCCACATCTTGGGCACATTAGGGAGCAATCAGAATTTAAACAGACTCCCCTGTCTTTGCTCTGTGACCTTGGACAGGCCAGCTCCCCTCTGGAGCCTGGGTGCTTCATCGTCTGTCTCAGAGGGCCCGTCTTCAGATCTGTGATCCTCATTCACTTCCCATCCAGAATGCTGTCCTAACTCAGAACAGAGCATGGAGGGACCCTCAGTGCGGGTGAAGTCAGGAGGTGCAGCATAGAAGCACACACTCCCTCGTTCATGCAATAAGCACTGATGCTGGGTGCAAGACAAGGGACCAAGCAGTGAGCAGGACAGACAAGGACCCTGTCCTCTCAAATCTTAGAGCAGTAGCTCAGAGCTCAGGCTCTGGGCCCAGACAGTCTTGGTTCTGGCACCTCCTAGCAGTAGGACCTGGGTGAGTTTCTTAATTCCCTGAGCCTCAGTAATCTCGTGGGTAAAATGGAGTTAAGAATAGTACTTACTGGCTGGGTGTGGCGGCTCAAGCCTGTAATCCCAGCACTTTGGGAGGCCGAGGTGAGGGGATTGCCTGAGCCCACGGGTTTGAGAACAATGTTGGCGAGACCTCATCCCTACAATAAATCAAAAAATTAGCTGGGTGGTAGCACACATGCCTGTGGTTCCGGCTGCTTGGAAGGCTGAGGCAGGATTGCCTGAGCCCAGCAGGTCGAGGCTGTGGTGGCCGTGAGCATGCCACTGCAATCCAGCCTGGGCGATGGAGTGAGACTCCAACTCAAAAAAAAAAAGAATAGTACCTCTTTATAGGGTTTTATGAGATGGTGCACATAGTGCCTGGCACATAGTCAGCCCTCAGAAATGTGATTCTGCTTATTATAAGGGCAGAGGAGGGGTGCTATACGGGAACGGACCAAGAGGAGGCCAAGAGCTGGCTTTCGGTTCATTCTGTGTCGTGGTGGGCGCTGGGACTCGCTCTGCAGACCCAATGATACAAGACCATGGGGCCTTCTGGGACTGATAAAGATTCTCCCAGTGGACATCAGCTATGGAGGGCCAGCCTGGAGAGGATAGGTGGGCTGCAATGAGTTTAGCTGATCCTGGTCGGTAGCCTGTGGGGCCAAGACCCTGTGTGAGTCATGAGGTGGAGCATTTCCCAGGCGCCTGCACAGTGCCGGGCACACAGATAATTGTGGCCATCCTGCTGCATACATAATGAAGTCACCTCCAGACATGGCTGAGACAGGTGCCCGCGGGGCTTCCCCTAGCCTCTTCTGTGAGTCTGCAGGGAGCAGGATATTTGCCAACATTACAGGTGTCCTGATACTGGCCTCAGACTGATACCATGCATGATGTTAGGTTTCCGAAGCATTCCCACGTGTCTTCTCCCTGGAACTGGGCAAGGGGGTGGCTTAGATGGCATGCCTGGCCACGTGGCTGTGAGTAGGGGCTCTCAGTACCAGGTAATATGCCTCCACCCAGCTGACCCTCTCCTTACTCGTGTGTCTAGGGACAGGACTGGTCTCAGCTCACAGGGTGGAGAGCCTCATCCCTCTTCTCTTCCCCACAGTGGACTGGTTTCCTGTCTTCCGGGACCTGGTCAACATTGGCCTTAAAGCCTTTGCCTTCTGCGTGGCCACATCGCTGACCCTGCTGACCGTGGCTGCTGGCTGGCTCTTCTACCGGCCCCTGTGGGCCCTCTTTATCGCCAGCCTGGCCCTGGTGCCCATCATCATTGCTCGGACCCGGGTGCCAGCCAAAAAGCTGGAGTGAAACAGGCCCTAGCACCCGCCCAACACCTGCGTGAGCCCCAGGATGCGGTCCCCCTTACCCCAACCCAGTTCCACGCCTGGGCGGGGCCGGCTTGGATTCTGCACCCGCTCCTCTTCAAGGGGCTGGACTTAGCAGTGTGCTCATGGGTGTGGCGTTCACTCATCACGTCTTCCCCACCCTCTTCTTGCCAGCAAGCAGCTTTGGTGGCAGA
Source organism: Cephalopachus bancanus (assembly GCA_027257055.1). Taxonomy (NCBI): domain Eukaryota; kingdom Metazoa; phylum Chordata; class Mammalia; order Primates; family Tarsiidae; genus Cephalopachus; species Cephalopachus bancanus. The sequence goes on from JAPVLO010000510.1 coordinate 65,488, forward strand.
AGCAGCTGACGAGTGGCAAGCTAATAAGCCTTCCCCGCTGGCTTCCTTCTTTTCTCTCGGGACGGAGTGAGTGTGGTCAGATTGTCTCACGTCACTTGGCTGATCTGTCAGTGGACGACGCAGAGACACTCCACGGAGACCTGCTGATAAAGGGCTCGGCGGTGTGGCTGCTGCCTCCCACCGCTGAGGACAAGTGCCAGGCCTCCCTCTGCTGCAGCTGCCAGCTGCGCCAGCCATCCTGGGTGGCAACAGACAATCACATGTCCTGCACAGCAGGTGTGCCCCAAGCCAACAGCTGCGGAACTTAAAAAAAAGAAACTCTGACGTCTGTGGGCTTGACACTTCTGTGGCTTGGCAGACCGTAGTGTGGAGAGTCTCCAGAGGCCCTGCTTTTCTTCGTTCCTTTGCTTCGTGTGTACTTTTCTACCCCAAGAGGGAGTTATCTGAACCAAGATATAAAAACTAAAGCACCTGAATAATGAGCAGCATTTCGGACTTACAGAAACACCCTTTCATCTGTCAACTGAAGTTTATTCAGACCATAGAAAGGTGTTAAATTCGGGTGTGACTTAACTGATTAAATAAAAGCTCTTTCAGTATTCTGGGTCATTGGGATGCTTTAGTAAGGATGCTTTTGAAGCAAGTGTCAGCAAAAGGATTTGTTTCTACTCTGGAAGGAGACAGGGAATCTCTACAGGGGTAGGAGAGCATTTCCTTTCATCCTCTGGCACTGGGAACTAACTATGCATTTGAAGATGCTTCTGAGTTTTTTAGTCAACCATTAAAAGGTTGTGCCAGGTGCAGTGGCTCATACCTATAATTTCAGCACTTTGGGAGGCCGAGATGGAGGATAACTTGAGGCCAGGAATTTGAGACCAGCCTGGGCAACATAGTGAGATGCCATCTCTACAAAAAAAAAAAAAAAAAAATTAAGTAGTCAGGCACAGCGGCGCATGCCTGTAGTCAGTACTAGCTATTTGGGAGGCTCAGGCAGGATTGCTTGAGCCCAGGAGTTTAAGGCTGCAGTGAGCTATGAATCACACCACTGCACTCCAGCCTGGGCAACAGAGCAAGAGTCTGTGTCTAAAAATAGTAACAATAAGAAAAGGTTGGAAGCCTCATGCAAAGTGGGTCCCTTCAGAGTGGCCCCCAGTCAACCAAAATCAAGAACTGAGGCCCAGGGCTCACTCAAGCCTGGCCTTGTTCTTTTTATCATGAGAGTATTTTTGACATGGATGCCTGGGCCTCCAGTGGCTGCTTCTGGTTTACGTGTTGCCCGAAGTTTTACTCCTGCTAAATAAAACCCACTCACACCTAAGTCACATCATTTCTAAACTCTGCCTACTCTCACACTCTTTTAAAGATAAACTCTGTTATAACCATGATGTCTTAAAAGATTCTTTGCATATCATTTTATTTCCTTCATATTCAGAAACTCTTGTACTTGCTGGGAGTGGTTGCTTCAGCAACTGAGTATTTGACAGCTAAATAAGGAGTCAGAATATCCAAAACTAGTGATCTGTAATAACCTTGTGTTGTCCTGGGAATCTGTGCTATAAATTGAGATTCTTTGTGTGAAAAACACAGCCAGCCCAAGGTGAGTTATCTGGGAATAGGACTGAAGCTGTGTTCACTACTGCTTATTAAATGAGCAACTTCATCAAATCTCTAAGCTCTTAAAGGATGCTTTTGGAAAAAACAGTGTAACTAGATGATGGCTAAGTACACAATCCTTGTAATTCAGTTTGTGTAGTTTTTTCTAATATGAATTTCAAATTACTGCCATTTTCCAAGTGTTCTTACAGAGCAAACTTATGTTAAGAAAAATTTGAAGGCTTTGGAAAATTTGTATTACCTTTGTATTTTTGATAAAAATTTGAAATAAATTTCTAAGTATCTTCTGATCTGAGACCTGGACATTATCATGCTGCTGGTTTCCGGGTTTTTCTTTTTTTTCTTGCATTCTTCCTGAAATTTCCATCTTAAAGAATTCAGCCATAGAATGTGTTAAGAACTGAATTTTTAGAACTCAGCTTTGAGTTGCTTTTAGTAGTTAAGCTACATTTTCATTTTTTTAAAGGGCAACTCATTCCTAGCACTCAGAAGCCTTACAAACTAAAGCCTACTTTGTTTTGGCTTGATTCGAAGTGAGTGACTCATGCTTCCTGCATCATCAGAATGTGCTAGGAGAGGTGGAAGGGGCCATAACACACTGCAGTGCCAAAGGCATCCTGGGCTTTGAAATGACACACAGACCTGGGTTCTGAGCCCCAAGTTGGCCACTGATTGTGTGATGTTGGGGAAAGATCCCTGAGTCTCTGTTTCCTCATCTGTAAAATGGTAACAATGCCTTCCCAGCAAACAAGGTTGTGAGAAGCTAAATGAGATAAAGCCCATGGAATGCCTGGCACACGTGGCACTTGCGTTGTTCATTTGTTCTGCTTCCTGTTTCTGAAGCACTCCCCTCTGGAGCTAAGAGTTTGAGCACTTTTTCACGAGTGAGATAACATTCCAAAACCTATTATTTTCATAATGTCTCCCAGTAGCTGACATCTACCTGAAGAAGTTACATAGTAATGCCATTCTCAAAACCCCCCAAAACAAGGCTCTGGTACAGAAGTGTGAGACTGGTTTCCATAGCAACCCTAGTATATTTCTCAACAAGAGCTTCCAGCCAGGCTCTTAGCACATGAGTCATACCCCAAGTGTTTTGTTTTGTTTGCCCTGGATAAAACTGACTCAAATTTGAAATAGCTCCTCTCAAAGATTAAGTAATATCTTCTCATTTAGAGAGAAAAAAAGAACTCCCTCCATGTGTGTAATGAATTCACAGCCTATATGAGAACAATTGTAATCTTTCATGTAGACTCAACATATAAACAAATCACTGTCATCTGGGTATTCTTGGCTGACGTAAAAACTAAAGCTGGGCACAGGCAGTGGTGTGCGCCTTAGAGTCCCAGCTACTTGGGAGGCTGAGGCAAGGGGATCGCTTGAGCCCAGGAGTCCAGGCTGGGCAACACAGTGAGACTCCAGGTCTTAAATATACATATATAAAAGAAAATGTAGAGTCACCTTTTTAGATAAATGCTTTATTTTTTTCTCAAGATGTTATAAAAGTTATTTCTCCTGATTACCTATATAGTGCATAGAGCTTTACAAATGTATCCAGGAATGAATAGAACCTAGTTTCACACTGATCCACTTTCACTAGCATTTCATTAACTCTCAATTTGTGTTTTTCCTTTCTTTCCTGATTTTCTCTCTTTGTTCTGGTCTTCTGCTACTGTAAAACACTACTCTGAAAACCAGACCCCAACACCACCACCACCTGAAATGACCTGTACTTCTCGTTTGCTCTCCCTGCTACAGAAAGGCAGCAAGGGTGGCATTGACATACCTGGTTCAGGGAAAGAGGTGCCAGCAGAGAGGAGCCCTAGGACTGCGACATAGGCAAGGGAGCACGTGTCCGACAGATGAAGGCTCACTGGAAGGAGGGATCTGTGCATTCCCAAATGCACCATCATCTGGAAACCTCCCAGTGCCTTCTGTACAAAAACTCCCAGTGTTTCCAAAGGAATAACCGGTCTCGTGGGCCGGAGGGTGTCTCCCTGGAAGGTGTCCCGTAGCTGAGAATGGGTCTCCTAACTGGGAGTGGGTGGGTTTGGCAGCAAGAAGCTTGGAAAGCTCCCCTTGGGTGAACGTGACAAGAGCTGAGCCAACCCCACAGCGGCCCCCAACTCAGCCTCCTCATGCAGCTTGGCTGCAGCAGGCTTACCTGCCTTAGCAGAGGAGACTGGCCACCAGGGCCTGGCCACCCTCAGGGCAGGGGCGGGCCTTGCAGCAGAGCAACAAGTGGCCCCATCACAGCTTCTCAAATGGGAACAGGTGGGACGCTGCCGCTTTCTTCTCCTTCCTGGTCTTCTTGGGGCCCTTCGGCGTCTGCTGTACTTCAGCCTCTCGGTTTTGAGGCCAGGAGGCAGCCAGGATCTTGGCTGCTTCTGCTTGAGAGCTGGTCCCCTCCTCTTCATCAGAAGAAAGTCCTCCTCCTACATCTGCATGGGGAGCTGCTGCCTCACTCTGGATGGGTGACAGCGGAGGGGAACGCGGGCAGGGCCAGGGATCACATACTAGGAAGTCACAGCCAGAGGCAGAAGGTCCCAGCCTGCCCGGAACCATGTGACTGCAGGAGGACGCGGGCACTGGGTAGAGAGGCTCTGCTGGTCTTACTGAACCTTGCTCAGCCCAGTGTGTCCAAGCAGATCCAAGAACAGGATATGAGCTGAGCGCTGGGAGCACCAGGAAGTCCAGGCAGGAAGCTGCCCTGGGAACACGGCATCCTGTCTAGGGATCACTGCTTTGGTTTGCTGCCGCATTTCTGGACAAAACTGCATCACATCTTGAAGTGCCCAGATGCACAGCACCTACCCTCAGGGCCACATGGTCAGAGGTGACACTCTGGAGGCCAGGACAGCTGAGGGGGTGGATGGGGAGTGGGCAAGGAGCCAGTCAGCACACACAGCCAGCTGTGAGGGCTGCTGATGGGCTTCGAGGCAGGAGCATGACAAAACTACTTTTTAAAGGCAAACAGGCAGCACGGAGGGCCGGAGGGAAGGAACAGCACACCCAGAGCAGTTTCTGCTGCGTCTCACCCAGGACTCCTCATACCACATAACCGTGCCAGGGCGTCTATCTGCTCCCAGATGGGGCCCCTGAGGGCCTCACGGCAAATCCGCACTCATGTCTGCAGCCTGGCACATGGCAGGTGCTGTGAGGGGTACTGAGTGTGCGGGGCAGGTCTGCAGGGCGGCCGCAGGCCCTGAGAACACTGAAGGCAGAGGGGGCGCAGCAGACACAGAGTGCACAGGACGTGACCCTCCGGGGCACTGTTCGGCACCAAAGCAGACCCACAGAGCCACACGTGGACAGAAGGGGGGGCAGGGCAGGGCTGGAGCATCAGCTGAGGCCTCCCTCCAGGGATGCCCTTCCCCACAAGGACATGACGTGGGCCTTAGAAACACAAGATGGGGCCGTTCCAGCGTAAAGCCACCATGACTTGGTGTCTGGGCAGAGCCTGGGCCAGGGATGTCTGAGGTGCACCTCTGGGAAACCCACCGGCCTGTGTTCTCACCGTGGGCCCATAGCGAAGTCTCAGCCTCTCCCTGATGAGCAGCCCCTTGGCCAGCAGCTTCCAGTTCCCCAGAGCCCGCTTCTCCCTCTTCTGCAGCAAAAGAGAAGTGGGAGAAAATGTGAAGCACAGACATTTCCAGGAAAAACACTGAGACTGAAGCTGTGAGCATAAATATAAACATACACATGTACACACATACAATTTGATGTTAAAAGATACAGTCTCTCCATCAAGTCTCATTTTGTACAAATTGGTCTGATTTGTAATTGGTCTGTACTTGAAAGCTACCAAAACAAGACAGCTCCTTTTTACTGTTACTGACTGAGGTTTCTAGTGGATGAGGGCTTCAGACCCGTGCCCCAGCCGTTCCTCTCCCGACAAAGGCCAGTGTTGGCAGCAGGGACAAGCAGTGCCCAGAGCCCAAGCCAGGCCCGCTGTGGACAGGTAGGCAGGGCCTGTTTGATCCAGTGCTAGACCCTTCATGCCTTCCATTAAGTCCAAGTGCTGGAGAGAGCTGTGGAGAGCAGGGACTCTCCCATTCTCCTACCCAAGGTGCCATGAGGCCTGGGAAGCCCAGGCTGTGTACCTGCTCCCCTCAGACAACTGCCCATGCCACTCACCTCCTTCTCCTTCTTTTCAATGAGAGCCTGCTCATTTTCCCAAGCAGTCAGGAGCACGTCTTTGAATTCTTCACAGACTATGTACCCGTCGGTTCTGGGGGAACACAACACCATGCCCTTGCTTGGGTCTGATGCCTGCTCTGCCACCCCTCCTTCCTCTGCAGAGGACACCGGGCCACTTCTGAACACAAGGGACCCTGAAGAATGTCCTGGGCCAGCCAGGGACCAACACCACCCATGAGGAAGGCAGGCCTGGGGAAACTGTCTCTTCCTCCCCAGTCCTGGCCTGAGAGAGTTGGGGAGAATCCCCAGCCTAGCTCCCAACCCAAAGACAGGATGGAGCTCACTAACCAGGCAGTCACTCAGGAAGGATGCTGACCCCTCTCTGCCCACCAGTCTATGGCCACGCCCAGGGAACAATGTTTTAATCCAGCATGACTGGGATGCTGGCTTCAGTGATTCTGCTGCCTCCGATGGAAGCCGGAACTGATCGAGTGTTAAGACTGACTTTGTAGATCCAGCGTAAAATCCTGAAAAGATGAGCCACCAGGCCTCGACCCCCAGCAGCCCCCCCAACAGCCTTCCAGCCCCAGCTCCAGAACCTCCCCATCTACCCAGGGCCCGTCATGTACACGGGATGGGAGTAGCCTCCATGGAAATCGAAGCCAGTGATGGCCTGGACGCAGTCAATGTCCAGCTTGCGGGCCACGCGGTGCAGATTGGGCAGATTCAGCTGGACACAGCCAACGGGCATCATGCTGGGCAGGAAGAGGTACACGTTCCCAAACTCATTCCGGGGCACCTGCGGAGGGAGCGTGTGCTAGGACTGCAGGCTGGGGAACCGCACGGCCTGTCCCACCCCTTCTGATGCCAGCCTTACCTTCCCATCCACAGCCACAGGGGGCTGATACTCCTCCGTCTGCCAGTGGCCAAACAGACCCAGGTCATTGTGCTCCCGCAGCTCGGGCTCAGCAAGCCGGGCTTTCCGGGCCCGGTTGGAATAGCCTTTCACCATCTACACAGAGGAAGCAGCCGCAGTTTCAACAAAGACTTCCAGGTCCTGAGTGCTTCCTTCAAGCCTGGTTCCAGCTTGGGGCTGCAGGCCTGCTGCCTCGGTCAACCCTCACAGTAAACCCACCAGCAGGGGGACTTTCCCTCCCTTCCATGACAAACAGTGCTGGCTCACATTTACAGTGTTCTCTTTGGCCCATGTATGTTGTTACTCGTTTAGTCTTCCAATAAGCCCAGAGGCAGGTCTTGTTACCACTTCCATCTTACAGATAAGCACCCCAGAGGGAACACATTCCACCCCAAGTCAACAGCTCACAAAGGCCAGAGCCTGCTCTTGGCCCCCACCTGTGTTCCGGACTTTCATCACTGACAGAGAGATTGGGTAAATGACAAGAGCCAGGATTACAGCCAGTCACTGTCCCTCTGCACAGCCTGTGTCTCTACCACTCTGTGACCTTACGCCACCTCACGCACCTGGGAAGCACTGACAGATGAGGACCCCCAATCTGTTCCCCAACAGATGTCTACAGGCCAAGGCCAGCATGTTCCTTGGGAGCTATGGGATGACAGGAGTGCAGGACCAGCAAGGAGGAGATAGTCATATAACCCATGGGCAGGCCAGGCGCAGTTTTTGTGGGGCCAAGTAAAGGATTGGCGCTGGGGCCTGAGCGCAGACTTTGTCTCGTGCAAGGGTCAGGAAGCATCTGCTGCAAAGGGTCGCATGTGGCCAGTGCCACATATGTCCTTTTTTTGTTTTTTCAGAGACAGGGTCTCACTCTGTCACCAAGACTAGAGAGCAGTGGCACCATCATAGCTCACTGAAGCCTTGAACTCTTAGACTGAAGTGATCCCCCTACCTCAGCTTCCTGAGTTGCTGGGACTATAGGTGCACGCCATTTTTTTTTTCTTTGAGTCAGTGTCTCACTCTATCCTCCAGGCTGGAGTACAGTGGCATGATCACTGCTCACAGTAGCCGCAACCTCCTGGGTTCGGGCACTCCTTCCACCTCAGTCTCCCAAGTAGCTAGGAATACAGGCACACGCCACTACACCCAATAATTATTTTATTTTTGTAGAGACAAGGTCTCACTATGTTACCTAGGCTAGTCTCAAACTCCTAGCCTCAGGCAATCCTGCTTCGGTCTCCCAAAATACTGGGATTACAGGTGTGAGCCACCATGCCTGGTGGCCTGTAGTCCTTACTCTTCTTGTTTTTATAACCCTTTAAAAATGCAAAAACCATTCTGAGACCAAGGGCCCTAGAAAAACAGTCACCAAGTCAGATATGACCTGTGGCTACAGCTGGCTGACCCGTGCTCTCATGTCCACTCCTGCTAGTCTCTGGGCACACTGCTCTCTGTCATCACTTCTATGCTCAGGGCACTTTGGGTTCCAACAGTCCCCTCCGGAGGAAGCCTTTTGTCCAGCACTGCTCAGTAAACATCTACTAGGAAACTCTTACAGAGCATACCAGGGGCCCCGTCATGAGGGATGGACAGAACAGGGGAAGGCTTTGCTCTCAAGGAGCTCAGTCCTGTGGGGAGAGACATGTCTACAACTAGTATGCAGAGCACAGGGCAGAAGAGGAGCTCAGAACAGGTCCTGTCTAAGCAGCAGCTTAAAGGATGCACAGAGGGGTTGGTCAGAAGAACAGGGCTGATGAGAAGGGTGTTTGGACCCAGGAGCACAGAAGTGTGAGAACCCCACGCCCGAGGCATCTGTAAGTAGGCTGATACAGAAGGAGGCAGGCACCAGAGCACCACTTGCGTACCACATGGTAGGTGTGGGACTCTGAAGGCACTGGGCAGCTGTGGTGGGTGGGGGAAGGTGTGCAGGGCAGTGTCACGCACAGCCTGTGTCTCAGAAAGAACCTCATGACTGTGACACAGAGAACAGACTCAGACTGGGAAGGAAGCTATGGCTGTTGTCCAAGCAAAAGATGTTGAGGCAGGAGCTGGGACAGTGGGGATCAGAACAAGGGATGGAGTTTTGAGATTTGGGATTAGTCTAGACCTGTGCTAATATGGCTTCCAACAGTCACACGTGGCTACTGAACACTTGAAATGTGGCAAGTCTAAAGTGAGAACAGAAAGTCAAATTCAGGCCAGGTGTAGTGGCTCACACCTGTAATCCCAGCACTTTAAAATGCGAAAGCAGGAGGACTGCTTGAGCCCAGGAGTTCAAGACTATGTTGGGTAACATAGTGAGACTACAAAAAAAAAAAAAAATTTAGCCGGGCTCAGTGGCTCAGCCTGTAATCCCACGCTTTGGGAGGCTGAGGTGAGTGGATTACCTGAGCCCGCAGGTTCGAGACCCGCCTGGGCAACTAGGCAAGACCTCATCTCTACAATAAATTTTTTTTAAAAATTAGCTGGGCGTGGTAGCACACGCCTGTAGTTCCAGCTACTTGGAAGGCTGAGGTGAAAGGATCGCTGGAGCCCAGTAGGTCAAGGCTATGGTGGCCAGGAGCAGCCACTGCACTCCAGTCTGGGTGACAGAGTGAGACTCCAACTCAAAAAAAAAAAAAAAGCCGGGCTCGGTGGCTCAGCCTGTAATCCCGCGCCTTTGGGAGGCTGAGGTGAGTGGATTGCCTGAGCCCGCGGGTTCGAGACCCGCCTGGGCAGCGAGACCTCATCTCTACAATAAATCAAAAAATCAGCCGGGCGTGGTAGCGCATGCCTGTAATTCCGGCTACTTGGAAGGCTGAGGTGGAAGGATCGCCGGAGCCCAGCAGGTCGAGGCTGCGGTGGCCGGGAGCGGCCACTGCACTCCAGTCTGGGCGACACAGTGAGACTCCAACTCAAAAAAAAAAAAAAAAAAAAAAAAAAATTTTAGCTAGGTGTTGTGGCATGTGCCTGTAGTCCCAGATACTCAGGATGCTGAAGCAGGAGCTCTGTCTGAGCCCAGGAAGTTGAGGTTGCGGTGAGCCTTGACTGTACCACTACACTCCAGCCTGGGCGACAAGGTAAGACCACAACTCAGAAAAAAAAAAAAAAAAAAAAGCCAAATACACACAAGATTACAAAGACTTAATAAGAAGACAATTAATTTAAAATACCTCATTGACATTTTAAAACATTTCTTATGCAGAAATGATAAGATTTTAGATATATTTGGATATGTTTAAATGTTAAGATCCACCTATTCTGTGTCTTTTACTACTGGTAACTTTAAATGTGTGGCTCCCGTTCCACTCTCACTGGACAGTGCCATGCTAGAAAGAAGAGCCTGGCTCTCTGATGGGAGGGTAGACAGGTGAGGAGGTCTAGGAAAAACCCCAGTGGTCCTTCAGGCCCGAAGCAGGCAGCATCATGCACTCGAGCCTGCTGCTGGCAGTGACCTGCCACCAGTACCTGCAGCCCCAACCCACTAAACAGGGGTCCCTCCATGCCCCACCCAGCTCCACAGTCTTATAACTCCCAAGGACTCCTCCTGGGGTCTGGCAAAGAGAAGTAAATGTGTCTGTGACAGGCCAGTGTGCTCTGGTGGCTGAACTGAGTGGTGTGTTCTGCGAAAGTCTTTGCTGTGCTGAGTTCACGCTCCTCACAGGCAACAGGCCTAACAGGATGAAAGAAGCTACCCTGGCATCAAGGCAGGGCCTGGGATTCTTGCCTGGGCTCTGTCATTTCACTCCCTGTGAAGCCTAGGACAAGTCATTTTCCCTGAGCTCTGATTTTCTCATCTGTAAAAAGGGCATCGTAATGCCAATTCCTGTAGTTGTCGAGCCCTAACAGAGATCACACACATGCAGAATACTAGTGAACTGTCCAACAGAAGGGGCAATCTCATGGGAGAATGTGTCTCCAAAAAGCAGGGTTCTGGTCTCTTAGAACCATGTAGGAACCCAGTGCCAACCTGCAGGACCTCTGAGCTCACAAAAGTCTGGGCCTACTTTTTCACCTAGATTTCTTGTGTGTTTTGGAAGACCCATTTCCTGTTGGGAGCTGGCCACGAAGGCCCACGGAGGCCCACTGAGCGTTAGGGATCAGGGAAGGCCGTGGACCCTGAGACCACTAGGATGCGTTCGGGAGCTGTTGACCCCATTCCCTCTCCCTTTTCTTGCTTAGCACTATAGCCAGAAAGAACTCCTGCTAGCTCAAGCATAGAACTCTGAAACCCACAGGAATACAGCTAACTTTAGAAACTCATTGTTCCCTTTTTCCTACTGATTGAGGTTTTGGCTTTAGTACAACTTACAGTTTAAACTTGGGTCACATCTAAGAGCCTTAGTACTGGTCACAGGTTTTTAGTATAGGGGCTGAGAAATAAAATAATTTTATATAGTAGCTATGTAGTTCTTAGAGGTTTGTAGTAGCCATTTTGAGTGAGATCATAATCATTTGTTCCAAGAAGTGGCCCACTGTGAACTTTGGACTGGGCCACATTCTGGAGAGCCCAGCTTGATCTTTGGACTGGGCCACATTCTTTAGGAACTGGTTTGAGCTATAATTAAGAGTTTCCATAGCAATTGTGTAAGTTAGGATTAGTAGAATTAGCACAGAATAGAAAGGTAATAGAATTTAAGTTAGTCATCATAAGTATTGTGTACACATGAGCTTTAGAAGTTATTGATTATTAGAACATCATGATGCTAGTAGGGATTGTTCATTGCTTTTGAGGAACATTAACCAAGCATAGGGAGCAGTAAGACAATTTGGGGTTTGCCCTTCCTCATACCTAAGAAAACATCTGGTGGGTGGGGGACGCCCCTCACGCACCTGGCTTTGTGTTTGCGTGAAAGACATGTGAGACTGACTGCAAAATTTGGGGATAAAAGACCCATTGTAATTCCCAATAAACGACTTCTGCACTAAACAGGAGTCCAGTCTCTTTCTTTCTCTCTAGTTTCTTCTCTCTTTCATAAATCGCCGACGCCATCACACCAGCCAGAGACCCCCCCAACCCTTGCAGGAGCGGGACTCCTACAATTTCCTACAAATTCCTCATTAATAAGACATAATTTATTTTATTTTTTTTTTTAGTTGGAGTCTCACTCTGTCATCCTGGCTGGAGTGCAGGAGCACGCTCATGGCCACTGCAGCCTCAAACTGCTGGGCTCAGGCAATCTTTCCACCTCAGCCTTCCAAGTAGCTGGGACTACAGGTGCACACCACCACGTCCGGCTAATATTTTTTTGTTTACTGTAGAGAAGAGATCTCACCATGTTCCCATGGTTGGTCCCGAACCTGTGTGTTCAGGCAATCCTCTCACCCCTGCCTCCCAAACTGCTAGGATTACAGATGTGAGCTACTACGCCCAGCTAAGACATAATTTAAATGCTTGTCTCTTCCTCAAATCCTGCTCAAGTCAGAGAAGTGAGACATTTCTGGATTCCTATCCTGGGCATGCACTGCACGGCTCATCACCCCCTGACCCAGCTTTCCCACCCAGCTTCAGTCCTGTGCCCCCACTCTCTGTAGGGCCCCCCACCTCCGGTTACCTTGTAGGGCACTTCTCCAAGCCTCACCACTCTTGCTTTCTTCAGCCACGTGTCCTTGGAGTGCAGGGTGTGCACACAATCCCTACAGGAGTCAACAAGGGAGATAAAGGGCAAACTCAGCCCACAGCCCTCTGCAGGGACACAAGGCTGTGGCACCTGTAACCTTTTGCAGAAGGAAGGGTGCAGCCCCCCTCCTCCAGGAAGACTCCCTCCTCAGGCTCTGCCCACCCTCCATGGGCTGGCCCTGCTCCCAGAGGAGCTGCATCAGGCAAAGAGCCTCAGACCTGGACGGCCTGTCTCTGCGGGGATGTACCCTCTGACACATCCTAATTTGGAGTAGTCACGTTAGGCTCTATGCCTTGCCTCTACCACACCGCCCCTTCCTAGGTTTTCCTCACTCTGCTGTCCAGAGCTCAGTGAAGCTTCCCCAGCAGCCCACCTGGGGTGAGGTAAAAGCCACCAGTGCAGCTGCAGTTACTTGGCTCTAAAAGAGCCAGCAGGCACCTGCTGAGGGTCTGGTATGTTGCTGAACACCCATGAGGGGAGGGACAAGTGTCCAGGGGAGGGGACATGAACCCAAAATAAGGCTACATGGAAACTAGCTATAATAAGCATAAAAACTGTCATGGAATTAAGACACATGCATCAGGACAGTTCATTGATCATGGCAGCTCATGGTTATAGCAGAGATCCCTGGCTTCACCTCCTTCCAGAGCTAAGAGCTCATTGCAACCCTGTGCAATTCTACTTTCCAGCGAGGCTCAGTGTCTTCCCTTGCCAAGCCACCTTTAACAGGGCATGTCCATCTCTTTAGCTGGCGCTCCCTAACTCAGTCCAGGAAGAGGGGCTCCAGTGAGCCAGGGCACTAGTGTAGTGTTCCTTCCAGTGCAGACATCAGTCCCATACCTGCCAGATGATCTGAGGCTGAATTTCTGCACAGCACAAGGGACATGGGTCAGATCTTGCCCATGCCACTTCCCACCTAGGTAATCTGGACAAGTCACTTTATCTTCAGCGAGCCTCAGCGTAGATGACCCTCAGCTTTCCATGGTTCAGAACTTTTCAAGTAATGATGATGGCAAAGCAATATACAGCCAGGACAAACCATACTTCAAGTATCATACAAGCACTCTTTCACTTTCAGTACGGTATTAAATAAATTACGTGAGATATCAACACTTTATTATACAGTGGGCTTTGAGTTAGACAGTTAGCCCAACTGCAGGCCAGTGTAGCATTTTGAAGGTAGGCCAGGCTAAGCTATGATGTGCAAGAGGTTAGGGAGCTCAATGCATTTTTTTTTTTTGAGTTGGAGTTCTCACTCTATTGCCCAGGCTGGAGTGCAGTGGCACGTTCACAGCCACCCCAGGGTCGACCTTCTGGGCTCAGCCGATTCTTCCACCTCAGCCTTCCAAGTAGCCGGAACTACAGGTGCATGCAACCACGCCTGGCTAATTTTTTGATTTACTGTAGAGACAAGGTCAGTCTCACCATGTTGCCCAGGCTTGTCTCAAACTTATGGGCTCAGACAATCCTCTCACCTCGGCCTCACAAAGTGCTGGGATTACAGACTTGAGCCACCGTGCCAAGTCTGCATTTTCAACTTACAAAGGAGTTCTTCAGGACAGCGCTCCATCACAAATTGAGGAGCATCTGTCTCCTCATATATCAGCTAGGAGTAATGAGCTGGGAGGACCAGACACTTCCTCAGTGCAGGAGCAGTACTTCTCTGTCAGTAACGTCACTCCATCAGGATTATGATTGCCCATAATTACGTCACAATAATAGGAATTGGGAAAGAAAGATCAGATCAGGGTTGACAGGTAGGCATCGTCTGGACTTTTTTTTTTGAGTTGGAGTCTCACTCTTGTCGCCCAGGCTGGAGTGCAGAGGCACACTCACGGCCACAACAGTCTCGACCTGCTGGGCTTAAGCAATCCTTCCGTCTCAATCTTCTAAGTAGTTGGAACTACAGATGGACACCACCATGCTCGGCTTGTTTTATTTTGTGATTTATTATAGAAACAAGGTCTCACCAAGTTGCCCAGGCTGGTCTCAAATCCCTGGGCTCAGGCAATCCTCTCACCTCGGTCTACCAAAGTGCTGGGATTACAGGCTGAGCCACTGCGCCCAGCCCATCTGGACATCTTTCTTTTTTTTTTTTTTTTGAGTTGGAGTCTCACTCTGTCACCCGGACTGGAGTGCAGTGGCCGCTCCCGGCCACCACAGCCTCAACCTGCTGGGCTCTGGTGATCCTTCCGCCTCAGCCTTCCGAGTAGCCGGAATTACAGGCGTGCGCTACCATGCCCAGCTGATTTTTTGATTTATTGTAGAGATCAGGTCTCGCTGCCCAGGTGGGTCTCGAACTCACGGGCTCAGGCGATCCACTCATCTCAGCCTCCCAAAGGCGCGGGATTACAGGCTGAGCCACCGAGCCCGGTTCTCATCTGGACATCTTTCTAAAGAAAACGGCAAGGATGCAGAAACAGCCTCCTCAAAATAGATGTTAACTTCTAACCACTTCACACTTCTGAGGATGGCTATTACCAAAACACAGAAAATAAGTGTCAATGAGGATGTGGGAAAAGTGGAACCCTTGTGCATTGTTGGCGAAAATGCAAAGTGGTGTAGCCACTGTGAAAACAGTATAGTGGTCTCAAAAAATATTAAACATAGAATTACCACCTCATCTAGCTATTCCACTTCGGCTATATACCCCTCAAAATTGAAAGCAGGGTCTTGAAGAGTATATGTTCACAGCAACATTGTTCACAACAGCAAAAGGCGGAGGCAACCCAGGTGTCCATCGATGAAAAAACTGATAAGCTAAATGTGGCCTATACACACAATGGAATATATTTCAGCCTTAAAAAGGAAGAAAATTCTGACATGTACTACAACATGGGTGGACGGGGAGGGGCAGGGGAGGAGATCCCCGAACCAGGGTCGAGGGGAACTAGCAGGCAGGAGGCAGAAGCCAGAGGACTCAAACCACCTACTCTCATGTGGGTTTTCCCACACTTCCTTTCTTTCCATACCTTTTCTGTTGTCCTATCTATCAAGAATGTCTCTAATTTTTTTGTCTTGCACTTCAGTGTTTTTTAAAATCATTTATTTTATTTTCCTTTTATTGATATTTCTCAAAATTCCTGTTTCTATTTTTATTTTCTCACCACAAAATTACTAGCACTTTTTGCAGTTTTAATTTTGTATATATTTTATTCCTCTTATTCCACTTTGTTTAGCAATTTCTCCTTATTGTGTGGTATAAAATGTAACAACATAAAATACACCATTTTAACTGCTTTTAAATGTAGCTCAGTAGCATTAAATCCATTCACAATGCTGTGCAACCATCACCACTATCCATTTCCAGAACTTTCTCATCATCCCAAACACAGTTCTGTACCCATTAAAATATCCACTCCTTTTAATTTTTGTGATCAAATCCTTTACCCTGTCCTTCTGTATGTTTTTAACTTATATTTGAGAACTGTGCTTATTAATGCCCTATCTTGAGTTTTATTTGTCTTACTTTGTGTTTTATTTTCCCTCACAAGTTCTTTTTCCTCTGCTGGTTTCTTTATTCTTGCTGCTTAACTTTCAAGTTTTAGTCTCTCCTACACATCACACACACAGCAGCGCACCCATATCCTATAGCTCAACCACTAAGAATGCTGTTAACTGTAAGATGAGCTTCCACCACAGCCCCTGGGCTCAGGAAGAAGGCTGCTAATCCCAAACCATCAGGAAGTCCCAAGGCCAACTGGGTTGCCTCACGTACCTGGAGTAGACAGCTTCTCCACGACAATACCCAAGGATTGCAGCTGTCTCAGGATAGATGGCCTCATATTTCAGGAGATGCCGCTTCAGGGCATACAGAGGGTGGTTCTTATATAAGCCAATGGCAGTGGGTAAAGGCTGGTCCAGGTGTTTTGCCTGAAACTGCAAAGGCCAGACAGACAATGTTGAATATGTTATTTAGAAGAGGAAATGAGGTCTGAGGCGGAAGATGCTTAGATGCTTAGACAACTAGCTCTGAAGACAGATGGTGAAGTCGAGGTTTTATGAACTTTGTAAACATCGCACCTACAGTTCTCGCCACTAAGTAGGTTACAGATCAATCAAAAGCTATGAAGAATCAAGTAACTCTTTGGCTGTGGCAACTTCAAAAAGCCATCTATTTCCAACCCTTAGACATTTTAGCCAGCCCTAGCAGATCACTGTCTGCTCTACTGGAGATCTTTAAGGAAGGAAAGCACAGCTTTATTCAGTCAGAAGAAGGCCTTATATTGAGGAGGCAGTCCTACTCTACAATGCGAGCTCATCTGATTCGGTTCTCACAGGGGACTGAAAGGAGCAGCTCACACCCTGTGCCTCTTCTCCTGGTCCCCTATAACAAGTGTATGTGCTCTCTGCACCTGTCTAAGGATTCTGATTGCTTGGTAGACAATTCCACTGCTGTAACCACCAAGGTCCCTCAAGCTTTCCACTGGCATCTCTTCTAAAACCCCAACAGAGTAAGAGCTGGCAATGTGCAGTAGCTGAGGAGGAGAATACTCTGCACATTTGGCTTCCACTGGTGCTTTAGGTGGGTTGTTACAATACCACTTGCATAATTCCCACTTAATCTGCCATTACTAAATAAAATGATCCACAAATACCCCCAGGGCAAACTCCCAATATGGGATGAATTGCACTGCTCTAGGAAATTCTAAATAAATCTTGAGTGACCGGAAACTAACTGCTGGCAAGTTTGGTTCTAGGACCAAGTGACAAGCTGTGTCATGTTCTAGGCGTCTATACTTCCCAGCGTGCCTTCTCAACAAACTGAAGACATTTCATTATTCCAAGTTCCCTCCTTCCCAGGAGACAAGTGTCCTATAGGTGGGAGGTGTGTTTGTGTATGTGTCTGTGCATGTGTGCATGACAGGAAAGGGGTAACAATACAGTGATGAGTTATTCCTTCTTTCAGTCAGTCTAAGTTGTATGACTTGCATAAATTATGTTAAACCTCCAAATTCACAACTGAGCAGTAACTAAAAGTATACAGACTTCAAAGCCACAAAGACCTGGGTTCAAATACTAAGTCAGTTAATCTCTCAGCTCTGCAACTTTTTACCAGTACAACTAGGGCAATAGTAACCCCGGCTTTGTAATGTTGTGATAAATAAGAAAACACACTAAAAATACCCAACTGTGCATATCTATGTACTGTGCACATATTAGGTGCTCAAAAACAGGAATAACTATAATAACCTGAGTGGGTCTTGGAGCCCCTAGCAGCCAAAGCCTTACCTCTGAGTCTTCCTTCTTCTCCCTTTCCACAAATGGGCTCTGGTATGGCCTCAAGGTCTCAGCCCACCACTCGGCTTCCACCCGGCACTTACGGGTTGCTGTCATCCAGGCCGGGTCATACCTCTGTGTGACATCTCGGACCCAGCCATCATTGTCAATGCCCACCACATAGGTCACAGGCTTGGTGGCATACCTGTAACAGGTCAGAGGCTGGCCCACCACACCATGGACACAGTCCACACATATCCACTTTTCTTCCTGTTCACAGAACACCTCTAGCCACTGGTCTACACCAGCCGGGCTCCCTCTTTCTGCCTGCTCACCATCACTGGGCATTTTCTTGCCTTTCTTGCTGCGCGAAGAGCTTGAGGATGCTGCTGGAAAGCCTGGGTGCTTCTGGTGGCTTCCTTGCTGGGTGCTGGAGGCAGCCTTGGATCCAGACTTTGGTCTCTGAGGAGTGGAAGTCCTGCTCCGCCTCGGAGGGCCAGATTCAGAATCCTCATCAGAGGGATCGTGGGCTTCCCCATTGGAAAGCTCAAAGTCAGTGCTGCTGCCAGCCTCGCCACTCCCACTCTCCTCTTTATAAGACACCCTGGAAGACACTCGCCGCTCCCGGCCATGCCAGTGCCGCTGGACTGCCTTCTCCCTTGTGCCCTCTTCTTCCTCACTGGAGGAGGGCTCACTCTGCTTCTTTTGGCCTGCCTTGCTCCTCTTCCCTTTGCCTCTTGGATTGCCAGTGCCCTTACACAAGGTTTCCTCTTGCTTGGCTCCTTTGCGGGTCTTTGGTTTGCCGTGGT
Source organism: Cephalopachus bancanus (assembly GCA_027257055.1). Lineage (NCBI taxonomy): Eukaryota > Metazoa > Chordata > Mammalia > Primates > Tarsiidae > Cephalopachus > Cephalopachus bancanus. The sequence goes on from JAPVLO010000510.1 coordinate 83,784, forward strand.
TTTCTAGAACTTGGCTGGAAGTTTCCGAGGATCCTCCAGGAGCCTCCACGGATCTCTCCTTGGAAGATTTCTTTCTCTTAAACAGAACAAGACATTTTGCTAGTTTTTTCTTTTTTGCTAATGACGTGTTCAGATCCTGTCATCTAAGCAGGTTAAGTCACTGGCCAGAGAACCAGTACACCAAGATGTCCCTGGCTCAGACAGTGAGCAGCTGGCTATCCTTTAGGGTTGTACAGAAGTACTAGCTAAAATTCGTAGTACTCCTAACTGTAGAGAAAAGAACATGGGATGTGGGAACAGACAATCCTGGGTTCAAATTCCAGTTCTTCTTGTATACCTGAATTGCATCCCACATCTTTAAAATAAAAAAAAATCAAATTCCAGTTCTTTCTTTTATCTGCTACTAAATTAAGTTAGATAAATTCATTAATCTCCGAGTCTCAGTTTCCTCAGCATTAAGAATATGCACCTTGCACATACATGTTTTGCAAACAGTTACTTATGGACTTAATATAGCTGTAGTTTTAAGAAGACAGAAATTATTCAAATCAATGTCTAGACCGTCAGGCTTCAGATAATGCCAAGACCCCAATGAGTACAGCATTTGGCTTCCTTTCTGGAGCATGACAAAATTCAGAGTCCTTTACCCATCAGTATTCCACATTGCTAATGAGGACAGAAAGCATTCTGCCAACTTACAGAACAAAAACGAAAGCCCCTCGAAGCTAGGCCCTCTCGTGGGCCACTCTGTGCCCTCCAAGCTCAGGAGCCAGACACCCCCTCATGCTCAGTCTTCCCTAATGTGGGGTACGCGCAAGGCAGGTATTCACCACTAGCTAAGTGACTTTTCTTTTTCTTTTTTCTGAGTTGGAGTCACACTCTGTCACCCAGGTTGGAGTGCAGCGTGCTCACGGCCACCAAAGCCTCTACCTGCTTGGGCTCAGGTGATCCTTCTGCTTCAGCCTTCCAAATAGCTGGAACCACAGGCACCGAAGCTTCATAGATCAGCTCTTAAAAATATAACAATGACCAATTTTTTCTTCACGTATGACAATTTCTGTCCTCCTGGTCAACTGCCCTTCTGAGAACCTCACCTTTGCCGCTGATGACTTCAGAGGAATTGGCTGTAGAGACAACACCAGTCGGGTCAGGAGCTGCAGAGCCCGGAGAATCAGTAAAAATATCTACAATGAAAAGGGAAAGGTTATTTAGTCTAAGGAAATAATTAAGGATTTAATTGATTCAGTGTTTGTTGGGTGCTTGCTTATGACAGGGAAAAGTTGGAAGCAACCAAACCGCCGAACAGCAGCAGACTCGAACTCTCAACACCATTGAAAATGATACTGCAGAGAGTCATCTTTGTAGAAAAATGGGAAAATGCTCACCATAAATTAAATGAGAAAGAAGTTTTCCTTTATAAAATATATGATGTGGCGCAACAGTAACGCAAGATGACAGCCACCACGGGCTCAGGAGTAAAAGTGCCTTGCAATTTCCGACTGTTGGAAGAACTCAAAGAAGGCCAGAAAGGAGTAGGAGATGGCACAGTTAGCTGGGGTCTAGAAGAGGATGAAGACATGACACTTACAAAATGGACAGAAATGACAACTGGGCCTCCAAGAACAAGTTATGGAAACCAAAATTATAGCCTTAAGACAGAATGTGGACCTAAATACCCAGAAGCACCCGCTTTGTAAGATTTATAACAAAATTAATATAAGTGGAGCTAACAGTTTTAATGCAGTGGTGGACCTAAGAGTGATATTAGTGCTGGCAAAAGGGCAGGACTCATATAGCATCAAAGCTGTCCTGTAAGAGCTTTGGCATCTAACAATATCTAAGGAAAACATGAAACACTCTCAGCTACCTGAAAGACAGTGTTACTGTAATCAGAAAGAAAAACCATAGGCCCTTGCCCTTCACCCCTATTCAATTTAAGCAGTCTTCATTCTTCACAGTAGTAAATTTTCTTTTTTTTCTTTCTTTTTGAGTTGGAGTCTCACTCTGTCGCCCAGACTGGAGTGCAGTGGCCGCTGCCGGCCACCACAGCCTCGACCTGCTGGGATCTGGCGATCCTTCTGCCTCACCTTTCAAGTAGCTGGAACCACAGGTGCGCACTACCATGCCCGGCTAATTTTTTTTTTTTAATTGTAGAGATGAGGTCTCGCCAAGTTGCCCAGGCAGGTCTCGAACCCACGGGCTCAGGCAATCCAATCACCTCAGCCTCCCAAAGCGCAGGATTACAGGCAGAGCCACCAAGCCTGGCTTTTTTTTTTTTTTTTTTTGAGTTGGAGTCTCACTCTGTTGCCCAGACTCCAGCGATCCTTCCACCTCAGCCTTCCAAGTAGCCGGAACTACAGGCATGCGCTACCATGCCCGGATAATTTTTTATTTTTATTGTAGAGACAAGGTCTTGCCAGGTTGCCTGGGCGGGTCTTGAATCCGTGGGCTCAGGCAATCCACTTGCCTTGGCCTCCCAAAGTGCTGGGATTACAGGCTGAGCCACTGAGCCCGGACAATAGTAAATTTTCTAGATACATCTCGTAGACCTCAAAGTACTGGAAAGGAAATTCCCAATCAAAGGCAATTTATCTTAAGATACTGTAAATGATACCAATTTTTTGTCCATTTGAAATATATAACTTGTGCTATAGCCAAAGTATGATGTAATCATATTTTTGTATGAAAAAAGTATATGAAAATATAATACAGATTTACATGTGTGTTTAAAAAAGGATCCATATACTGAGTTATGGCTAGTTACATGATTTTTTTCTGCTTACCTATCTTCTGATTGTTCTATATTCAGCATGTGTTGTATTCGTGATTAAAATAAAACAATAAAACAAAATACCACTTTGGGAAGAAAAAGTAGAAAATATCACTTAAAGAAAAAGTAGAAAAGATCACCTTATTCTTTCTTCCTATAATGAATCGCTCAACTGGAGACTGCCATTCTAGACATTCTGTTAACTGGTAAGCACAGGAGCCTCCCCAGGAGACTTGACCTCCAAATAGCATCAGTGATAGCAAGGTCTCCCTACACAGATCTCCAGGTCCTCACAGTTCTCTTTAATTACATAATACCCTTGTAAGAAAGTCAGAGGTGAAAATCAGAAACAGGAAGGCAGGTTTATTGTGAGAAGCCATGTTATGACAAGATAAATAATTATTTTGGTCAAAAGTGTCAAGGCCATGAAAGACAAGGAAAGACCAAGAAACTGTCATACACTGGAGACTAAGGAGATGTGATAACCAAATGCAATATAGTATCCGGGGTTAGATCCTGGAACAGAAAAAGGACATCAGTGAAAAAACTTGGAAAATTCAAATAATATCTGTAGTTTAGCGGACAGTATTGTGCTAGTATTAATTTCTTAGTTTATTATACAGTGTGACACAGGAGCACAAGTCTATAATAAGTTGGATAACTAAGTATTCACCACTAGCTGAGTGACTTTTCTTTTCTTTTTTTTTTTTGAGTTGGAGTCACACTCCATCACCCAGGTTGGAGTGTAGCAACCTGCTCACAGTCACCAAAGCCTTGACCTGCTTGGGCTCAGGTGATCCTTCTGCTTCAGCCTTCCAAATAGCTGGAACCACAGGCACACACCACCACGCCCAGCTAATTTTTTGATTTATTGTAGATATAAGCTCTTACCATGTTTCTCAGGTTGGTCTTGAATCCCTGAGCTCAGGCAATCCTCTTGCCTCTGCCTTCCAAAGGATTACAGGCAGGAGCCACAGTGCCTAGCCTAATAATTTCCAGAATATTTTTGGTTTTTGTTTTTTGTTTTTCAGTAGGAATCTTGCTCTTGCCCAGGAAGGAGTGCCGAGGCACGCTCACAGTCACCACAGCCTGGACCTGCTGGGCTCAGGTGATCCTTGCACCTCAGCTTTCAAAGTAGTTGTAACCACAAGCATGCACCACCATGTCTGGCTAATTTTTTTTTTATTTTTTATCGTAGAGATGAGGTCTCGCCAAGTTGCCCAGGCTGGTCTCAAATCCCTGTACTCAGGCAATCCTCTTGTCTCCACCTCCCAAAGTGCTGGGATTACAGGTATGAGCCACCGCACTTGGCATGACTTTTTTCATTTCTTTTTTTTTTTTTGAGTTGGAGTGTCACTCTGTTGCCCAGGCTGGAGTGCAGTGGTATGTTCATGGACGCCACAGCCTCAACCTGCTGGGTTCAGGTGATCCTTCCGTCTCAACCTTCCAAGTAACTGGAACTACAGGCATGAACCACCATGCCCAGCTAATTTTTTGATTTATTATAGAGATGAGGTCTTGCCTAATTGCCCAGGCAGGTCTTGAACCCTTGGACTCAGGCAATCCTCTTGCCTTAGCCTCCCAAAGTACTAGGATTACAGGCATGAGACACCATGCCCGGCTTCAGCATGACTTTTCTAAAGTTAGATTTCTCCATTTATAATAATCTCTGCCTCGTCTTTAAATGACTATAAAGAATTTAAAGAAAATTAAATAAGGTAATGAATGTGACAGTACTCTGGAAAGTCTACTGCTAACCAGACATATACAGTCATCACCTTTAACAAGTAATTTATAAACATATGCTGCTGAGGAAAAAAAAAAAAAATCAGGTTACAAAACTGAGTGATCTCTATAACAACAACTTAAATAACCTAGATGAAACAGACAAATTCCTAGAAACATACAAATTGCCAAACCTGACTCAAAAAGAAACAGAAAATCTGAATAGACCCATAAAAATCACTTGAATCAGAAATCAAAAACCTCCCAACAAAGAAAAGTCCAGGACCAGATGACCTCATTTGTTCAATTGTGAATTCTACCAAACATTTAAAGAGGAATTTACAGTAATCCTTCTCAAACTCTTCCAAACATTAGAAGAGGAAATACTTTCTAACTTGTTCTATGAGGCCAGCATTAACCTAATACCAAAGCCAGATAAACACATCACAAAGAAAACAAACCAATATCCTTTCTAAACATAGATTCAAAATCCCAACAAAATACTAACAAACTGAATTAAATATTATATTAAAAGGGTTACAAAACATAACCAACTGAGACTTATTCCAGGAATGTAAGGGTGGTTCAACATTTTTTTTAAAAAATCAGCCAACATAGTATACCATATCAATAAAATAAACAAATAAAATTCCACAGTATCATTTTAGTTGACACAAAAAAGCATCTGAAAAAATTCAACATGCTTTCATGATTAAAAAAAAAAAACTCAGAAAACTAGGAATAGAAGGGAACTTCCTCAACATGATAAAGAGCATTCATGAAAACCTACAGCTCATAAAACCCATACTTAATGATGAAAGGTTGAAAGTGTGCCCTTCTACTATCCAGAACAAAGCAAGGAGCCCACTTTCACCACTCCTCTTCAACACTGTACCTGAAGTCCTAGCAAAAACAATTACTTAAGAAAAAAGAAAACAAGGCCGGGTGCAATGGCGCACACCTATAATTCAAGCACTTTAAAAGGCTGAGGTGGGAGGATCGCTTGAAGCCAGGAGTTCAAGACCAGCCTTGGCAACATAGTAAGACCCTGTCTCTACAAAAAATCAAAAATTAGCCAGGCATAGTGACACACGCCTATAGTCCCAGCTGTTCGGGGGCTGAGGTAAGAGGATCACTTGAGCCCAGAAGTTTGGGGCTGTGGTGAGCTGTGATTGTGCTACTGCACTATAGCCTGGGCGACAGAGTGAGACCCCCAACTCAAAAAATAAATAAATGAAAAGAAAATAATAAAAAAGAAACAAAAGGCATGCAAACAGGAAAGAAAGAAGTAAATAATCCATTCATATATTATATGCTCCTACACATATAGAAAATCTCAAAGAATGCAAAAGAAAAAGCTACTAGAGCTAATAAATGAATTCAGCAAAGCTACAGGGTACAAGATTAACACAAAAAATCAGTTGTGTTTCCATATACCTGCAATGAATAATCTAAAAATGAAATTAGGAAAACAATATCATATACAATACCATCAAAAATAATATAGTACATGAGAAAAAACTTAACGAAGAACATTGAAAACTATAAAACACAGCTGGAAGAAATTAAAAACATAAATAAAAGGAAAGACAACCGTGTTGATGGACTGGAAGACCTAATAGTCCAGATGGCAATGCTACCCAAATCAATCTATCAATTCAACGCAATCCCTACCAAAATTCCAACAACCTTTATCACAGAAATGGAAAAGCAGACCAAATTCATACTAAATTGAAAAAGGCCCCAAATACCCAAAGTAGTATTGCAAATGAAGAATAAAATTACACTGACACCTCCTGATTTCAAAACTTGCTACAAGTCGGGCGCAGTGACTCATGCCCGGAAGCCCAGCACTTTAGGAGGCCAAAGGGAGAGGATTCCCCAAGTCCAGGGGTTTGAGACCAGCCTGGGCAACTTGGCAAGACCTTGTCTCTACAATAAATCAAAAAATTAGCTGAGCATGGTGGCGTGCACCTGTAGTTCGTTCCAGCTACTTGGAAGGCTGAGGTGGAAGGATTGTCTGAACCCAGCAGGTCAAGGCTGCGGTGACAATGAGTATGCCACTGCACTCCAGCCTGGGACAACAGAGTAAGACTCTGACTAAAAAAAAAAAAAAAAAAAAAAAAACTTACTACAAAGCTACAATAATTAAAACAGTGGTATATTGGCCTAAGAATAGACATGTAGACCACTGGAATAAAATTGGGAGGATGAATATTAACCCATACATTTATGCAGTTAATATCTGACACAGGTGCCAAGACCATTCACTTTCCAATGGAAAAATAGTCTCTTCAACAACTAATGAAAATAATAAAGCAAATAGTTAAATAATCTCTTCAAATAATAGTGCTGGGACAACTGGATATCCACATGCATAAGAAGTAAGTTGAACACCTACTCACGTACAAATATTAACTCACAATGGATGCAGACCTAAATGTAAGCGCAAGAAAACAAGAAACACAGGGATAAATTTTTATGATCTTGGATTTGGCAATGGATTCTTAGATAAGGCACCAAATGCACAAAGAACTAAAGAAAAATAGGTAACTTGGACTTTACCGAAATTAAAAACTTCTGTGTATCAAAGGATTCTAACAAGAAAGTAAAAAGACAACCTAAAGAATGGGAGACATTGGAAGTTCGAGGTGAGGGGATCGCCTGAGCCCACAGGTTCAAGACAAGCCCAGGCAACTTGACGAGGCCTCGTCTCTACAATAAATCACCCTTGGGGGGTAACAAGAATAGTATGGAAGTAGAGACGGTGGTTGCCCAACATTGTAAATGTACTAAATGGCCACTGAATTGTACCCTCTTAAAAAACCATATGATCCATTTTTGCTTTTAAAAAGCAAGCAAAACAAATACATATGTACACAAATACACAGGAACAAAGTCTGGAAGGACAATACTAAAATATTAATGGTTTTCTCTGGCAGCAGTATTAGAATTATCAGCCTTGCCAAACATCTTAGATTTTTTTTTTCGAGTTGGGAGTCTTACTCCGTCGCCCAGGTTGGAGTGCAGTGGCACTCTCACGGCCACCCCAGTGTCAACCCGCTGGGTTCCGGTGATCCTTCCGCCTCAGCCTTCCAAGTAGCCAGAATTACAGGCGCGCGCTACTATGCCCAGCTAATTTTTGATTTATTGTAGAGATGAGGTCTTGCCAAGTTGTCTGGGCTGGTCTTGAACCCGTGGGCTCAGGCAATCCACTCGCCTCTGCATCCCAAAGTGCTGGGGTTACAGGCTAAGCCACCGAGCCTGGTCCTTAGCTTTTTAAAGTTAACACAGAAAAAGAAAACTAAAGATGTCAGCCATTTGGCCTCTACATATACAAAGTCGGGTCTCTTTTTCCAAACACACAGAAAACATGGGGCTCCCAAATACAAGTATATGAATTAGCAAGATTCTTCCAGAGATGAAACTACATTTCCAGCTCCGTTTTTGTTTTATTCAGACACAGCCTTGCCTACGGGTGCCTGTAGGCATTTGAGAAATCCTGTTTATCCTATGGATCACTTTGCCACCACAATTCCTTCTTCCTAAGAACCTTCCTTACTCCACAGCTGCCTGCCAGTGTCACCACCCAAATGTGAGGTATGGCAACACATTTTCAAAGACTTCCACATCCAATCTGAAAAACATTTCCTTGGGACTTCTGAAAACAATATCTGAACAATTAATGAAAACATTTCTAAGGCATCTGGCCAAAAATTAAGGGCTTAGTATACCAGGACACCAAGTTACAGGAAGGAAAGCATGCAGACCTTCCACTCAGACTATGACCCTAGTCTTGACTCCAATGCTCACCAACTGAATGGCCTCAGGGGTACCTACAGGTTTAAGTATCTATGGCTCCTACAGATTTAAGTATCTATGGAGGTCACTATGAAGGCTGGATAAAAGGTAATACATGTGAAACATCGGGAGTGGTGTCTGGCACATGACTACCATGATTATTAGTTAACAGTACTAATAAAACAGTGCTCTTGGAGGAATCACTTACATGCACCAATTCTTCATCATCTCGCGCAGAGTAAATAGCAAATCTCCTTTCCAACATAGTCTGCAGGCCATCTTGCTCATTGGCTGAAAGGTCTGCATTAACTGTAAATGTCCCAATGAACCTGGGGAGAAACCAGGCATTCTTTGTATCAGAGGTCAGGGCAAAGAAGAATTTTCATTCTTTTACAGTCAAGAAAATCAAATGGGGGGTGGGTCGTGAGACCTGCCTGCCTCTGTCCCACTCTTCCCAGCTTGTCTGGCTAACTCCTATCATCACTGCAGACCCAACTCAGACCTCACCCCCTCAGAAAGCCTTCCCAGAGCTCCTGCTGTGCATGCCCGTAGTCTACAGAATACCTCCTCCAAGCAGTCCTCACACTACTCTGTAATTACCTGGTCTGTATTTGTCTACCACTAGCCTGACAACTCTACAGGGCAGGACCATAAGTGGTCTTTTTTCTGTTTGCAATGTCATGCCCACTGCCTGGTACATAGTTCACACCACAGGGAAGGTCTGCGAAACTGAACTGAACCCAGCCCAAGAGAACCACAAATCCCACACTCAAGCTCTGCAGGGAAAAGGGCCTTACCACTTCACCAGGTTGGAGAGGTAGTAGGTGTCCACATCTTGAGGCAGCACTTTGGTAAAACGAATTGGGATAATGGAAAGGCCAATAGCACGCAGATCTGGCTGGTTGCAAATGCTATTTTGATAAAAGCCATTTGCCAGCAGGCACAGAAGATGAACCTGCGAAGGGGAGGAAAGGAGGAAGGAACATAGGAAGAAGGTTGAAAACGAGCAGGGATCTGTGTCGCCAAACTCAAGACCCCTTGTGGATAAAGAAATATTTGTTGGGCTGGGCTTGGTGGCTCAGCCTGTAATCCCGTGCCTTTGGGAGGCTGAGGTGAATGGATTGCCTGAACCCGCGGGTTTGAGACCCGCCTGGGCAGTGAGACCTCATCTCTACAATAAATCAAAAAATTAGCCGGGCGTGGTAGCGCATGCCTGTAGTTCCAGCTACTCGGAAGGCTGAGGCGGAAGGATCGCCAGAGCCCAGCAGGTCAAGGCTGCGGTGGCCAGGAGCGGCCACTGCACTCCAGAGTCTGGGCGACAGAGTGAGACTCCAACTCAAAAAAAAAAAAGAAAAGAGATATTCATTGCCATTTCTACCTATGAGAAAGTAAAAGTGCTGGCACTACCCATTTTCTGAGACTCTGTGTTTCGCCCCCCCCTTCTCTTTCCATACACTCACCTCCTCAAAGGATCGTCAAATTGCAAAGCTTTGAAATACAAGCGTCTTTTATCCCAAGAGGCGTTGTCTTTTAGAAACACATACTTTAGGGTTTCTGGATGAAATGCTCCAGCCAGATCAGGAGGAAAAGGGAGTGGGCCAGAGCTGGCAAGATTGCCCAGGAGCCTGTGGAAGCTGGGGTACCATGCGGATTCGCTGAACTGTTCTCGCCACTTCTGAGTGTGCTGAGCCCAAACTTCTCTGCCACAGACCCCGCGTCTCTGCCAGCCTCTGCCCCCTAATCCACCCGCTGCCAGCCTACTGACATGCTCATGTGGCTGTCTTCCCCTTCTCTCACACGGCTTTGCATCACGTTCCCTTCAATTGGCTTCCTGCTCCCCAATAGCAGCCTCCCCACTAAACCGACAGTGCTGCCTCTTTCCTCACTCAGGCTCTAATCCTTGGAGGTATCTTGATTCTTCCCCCTCTTTCATCTCTGACACCCAGCAAGTGGTGAAACACACACAGCTGTCTCATTTCATCCCGCAGGTCTCTGGGAGGTGGTGTCCCCTTCTCAAGTCACTTGGCCACCCCTGAGCCTCGAGGTTCCGGTGGCAGCTGCACGCACAGCAGCTCTCCCATCTCATCGCTCCCCTCCCTGGCAGCCCACTGCCCACCAGAGGAAAATCAAAGCCTTCCCTTCCCTCACCGTCCACCACGCACACCCTCCACACATGCAGACCAGCAAGTCATCCCACCATCCCTTCCACAATGTGGCTAGAGCTTTTGACCCCTTCTCCTAAATCAAGCCTTCCTCAGCTACACAGACCCACACCGACCTCCCTTCACTGTGCTAAACACAGTCTTGAGTTTCTGTGTGGAAGTCCTTGTTCGTCTGTGAGCTCAGACACTCCTTAACTGTAGGAATAAGCTTTACACAAGTCTCTATTCCCTCAATGCCAAGGCGCCTTGCTAGGTCTGCAGAGGTGTTCAACAACTCCCCGTTAAAGTCAAAGCCACGGTGACTTTAGCAGAGATCAGAATTAATGCCACTGAATGGCTGAAAGAAGAGATGCAAGGTGAGCTCCTGTTGTTGAGCCAAGAACTGTGCTACGACTACCTCACCTATAACACACAGCCACCCTCCAAGGTAGGCACTAGTGTTACCCCCACTTCAGAGGTGAGGAAACAAAGGCTCACAGCCAGTAAGAAACTTGCAAAGGCCACACAGTGAGCACCAGAACCAGAAATCAAGCCTTGGTCTGACTGACTGAGAAGTCAAGTTCTCTACACCGAAGAACACTGTCCTTCTCACCACCACTGCCCTTACCTTGTGTGTGTCCTCAAGGACCTCCTTATTGAAACGTTTCATCATCCTCCGAAGATGTGCCTCAAACTCCATTTTTATCTTTTCACTGCAGCACATAGTGAAAAAATCCAAAAAAGAAGCAGAAAAGTGGAACCAGACCCACCCCCCGTCAACTCCTCCTGCTCGTAATGACATGTGAATCATGCTCCCTGTTCTCCTACACAAGGCTGCGCTACCAGAGCCCACCTGCAAGACTGCTATTTTGTGCATACTTTCCTTCTCCTTCTCACCCGCAAACCTTGGCTTGGGACATTCTCTACCCAGACTACTGTGCTCTCAACCAGCACTAAATCACACCTCACAGCCATGCCTTAAAGCTCATTTCCTCCAGGAGTCTTTTCTGACTACCTGACACTTCCAACTCCTGACTCTCAAGCTAACGACCACTATTTTCATATTAAATTAAAGCACAGTCATGTATATGATGCTGTTCTAGTATAAAATCTCTTTCATATTTTTGTCCTATGAATCTTCAAGCAAATCTGACACTTCTTGAATGACTTCTATTATCTCCCTCTTCTGTGCCTAAGAATGCTCCCACCACACAGTGGAATTCATTAACCAATTAACTACCAGGTTGTACCCTATATCCCTAAGCCATCAGAAGCTGTGGAGGCCCTGGGGACCCTGGGATACATGGGAGCTCTCCTCCATGGCAGGCCCTGCTTTAAGTCCTACAGCATGCTGTGATGGGAAAAGCATGGGTGCTGGGTCAGATGAGAGAGGTGCGCATTTTGGCTCCTCCATTCACTGACTGAGTGACTCCTGGAACATTACTTAGCCTTTTTTTGTTCTAGCTCCTTATCCTAATACTGTTCTAAGGATTAGGTAAGATGATGAGAGACCTGCTCAGACCTTGGCACACAGAGTTCCCTCTCTTCATCTGCCCCAGCCAGGACACAAGGTTTCTCATTCAAGTCCTTCAAGGTGAACCCTAGGCTCTCTCACCAAGGTTCCTGACCACTTTGATACCCAGCCCTGGTGTCCCCTACATGTTTCTCAGAAGTTTTCATTAAGTAGCAGCTCTTGCCTCTTACATGTGACAGTAACCTAAAAGCAAGGGCCTGATCTTACCTTCTTTCCCTTGTTTTTGCCTGCTCCGGCGTCTCGATCTCTATCTCCACAGGCTTTACAGGCACAACAGACTGAGAGAAGGCTGTATTTTCTCCCACATCACCCAGCACAGGTTCACTAAGTTCTATCAACAATAATTTTAAAAATCAATAATAATAATTGATTCCATACTAAACAAAATCAAGGATCTGCAGGGAAGAAGTGAGGACTAGATGTGAGTAGAAACTATACATAACATGCTTTGAATTCCTACAATTGCAGGCACTGTGCTAAGTGTTTTACATGTATTTGTCTTATTTAACCCACACAACAACTCAGACAAGTAGCCTTCTATGAGGAAATTAAAACATAGAGCTACTGGGTTAAATTAGATACAGACCCCTGCAGACAAAAAGCGGATGCTCGTGTTATGTATGTGTTTTAGTAGATACTCTTGGGAAGAAAAAAAAGGCTAATGAAAACAATCTCTTATTCTCTGTACTGCTGTAATAACATATCACAATTTGCTTTGCATAGTCATGATTTAGGTGCCTGCCTTTCACTTTAAATTGTAAACCTGTAAGTGACAAAGAATCGCCGGGCTCGGTGGCTCAGCCTGTAATCCCGCGCCTTTGGGAGGCTGAGGTGAGTGGATTGCCTGAGCCCGCGGGTTTGAGACCCGCCTGGGCAGCGAGACCTCATCTCTACAATAAATCAAAAAATCAGCCGGGCGTGGTAGCGCATGCCTGTAATTCCGGCTACTTGGAAGGCTGAGGTGGAAGGATCGCCAGAGCCCAGCAGGTCGAGGCTGTGGTGGCCGGGAGCGGCCACTGCACTCCAGTCTGGGCGACAGAGTGAGACACCAACTCAAAAAAAAAAAAAAAAAAGTGGCAAAGAACCTTTTTTATCTCCTTACCCCTATACTGCTTGTAAACACTAGTTAAAATGAACTGAATTTGCTGAACTGGATCTGAGAACTCCATTAGCAAAAGTTCCTTTAAAGAAGTTCTGGACGCCAAGAACACACCTGTTCTAAGGATTATCAAACAAAACTAGGACATGAGACATTCTACAAACAACAGAATAGAACCCTTCAAAAAATACAGTGCAATGAAAAGCAAAAAAAAAGGTGGTGGGTGGTGGGTACAGCTGGCCATTACAAGAGACTGAAGAGACATAACAGCAAATTGCAAAGTTTACACCTCGATTGGATTCCGGATTGGAAAAAGAAAGAAGAAAAGGAAACAGCTATAAAGGATATTTTTATAACAACTGGGGACTTATCTTTTACTTTCTTAGGTATAATAAGGTCATTTTGTCATGAAGAAGAATGTCCAGTCCCAGGAAATGCACACTAAAGTATTCAGCAGTGAGTTACAGGATGTCTGCGGCTTACTTTCAAATGGCTCCACAGTGAATACTTATAGTAAGAAACACACATTCCATGTGACAAAATGTTAAAGGAAATGAACCTACTGAAGAGTACATGTACATTTCAATTTCTATTGTGAGTCTGAACATTTTCAAAATAAAAAGGTAGGGAAAAGTCATATCAAAAAAGGCAGAATCCCAAAATAACATTAGCTGCTACTGGGCAATCCCTTTGGGTGCCCTCCCACTTTGGGAGTTTTTCTGTCTTCTCAATAAATCCTGTTTTAAAAAAACAAAATAAGCCGGACTCGGTGGCTCAGCCTGTAATCCCGCGCCTTTGGGAGGCTGAGGTGAGTGGATTGCCTGAGCCTGCGGGTTCGAGACCCACCTGAGAAGCGAGACCTCATCTCTACAATAAATCAAAAAATCAGCCGGGCGTGGTAGCGAGCGCCTGTAGTTCCAGCTACGTGGAAGGCTGAGGCAGAAGGATCGCTGGAGCCCAGCAGGTCGAGGCTGCGGTGGCCAGGAGCAGCCACTGCACTCCAGTCTGGGTGACAGTGAGACTCCAACTCAAAAAATAAAATAAAATAAAATAAAATAAACAAATCCTGGAACTCACCAGCTGCTATTTATTGTGAGTATATGACAAGCTAGGCTCATTACATTTCCAAGTATTTTTTCCCCCACAACAATTCTGAGCCTAGCCTGTGCAGGGCTCATAGTAAGTACTCAGTGTTTACAGAATGTTACCAACGAACAAAGCCAGTTCAGAGAGGAAAAGTTACTTGCTGGAGGTCAAATTACTTGCTCCCACACTATACAAATGGCACAGCTGGGCTCTGAACCTAGATCTAACTACTTGCAAAGTCTGTGCTTTTTCTCCTATATGATGCTGCCTCTGTTTTTATAGCTACTCCATTGACAGTCACAGAGGAAAAAGAATAAACAACCTTCTTTGTTTCCATTTATCAAAGCAAGTCCCTACTACAGCCTTATCTTTGTCAAATTAGTTTCAAAAGAAAACAACAGTATTGCAAGTAGCCTCAAACAGAATCAAACAAATAGAATCCAGTCATTCTGAAAACAAAGATGTTTCACCTTCGACCTCTTCCCAGTCATCTTCACTTTCTTCATCTTCTTCGTCACTGCCTTCAGCCACAGTAGCCCCTCTCTTGGGATGGTGTGCCTTCTTGAGGTCACTTGGGAAGTTCCTGGGTAAAAATCACAGGAAGGAAGATGAAGAAGGCTCAGATATCTATTGTTACATTTGAGCTAAATGGAATAAACAAATAAACTCCATCTATTCATGAAGAATCTGTTGCAATTATTTAAAGATGATTAGTGAGCTCTGAGTGTAATTTCCTCCATTAACATGGGTCTCAAAATCGCATCAAGATGTGCTCTGATCGTCAGTTCCATTAATACTAGATATGTTGTCCAAAAACCTACAGCTTAGAGCTGTGTGAAAGAAAACATAGCTGTGCCTGGAAATAGCAAGGGAAAACCTAAAAAATCAATAATAATGTAGGCTCCAGAAGAGTGTGGCATCCATGTTATCTATATCTGGCAGTTGGAGGCCAGAAGGAAGAGAAGGGAGTTTACAATTGCTTATCCTACCATAAGACCACTCAGATTTTTCCTACCTTTAAGAAGTATGGGCCAGGCTTGGTGGCTCAGCCTGTAATCCCAGCACTTTGGGAGGCCTAAGCAAGTAAGTGGACTGCCTGAGCCCACAGGTTTGAAATCAGTCTGGGCAACTTGGTGAGACTTCATCTCTACAACAAATAAAAAATTAGCCAGGCGTGGTAGCGTGTGCCTATAGTTCCACCTACTTGGAAGGCTGAGGTGGAAGGATTGCCAAAGCCCAGCAGGTCGATGCTGGGGTGGCTGTGAGTATGCCACTGTGCTCCAGCCTGGGCAATGAAGTGAGACTCCAACACACACACACACACACACACACACACAAAGTATGAGACTGAGTTGGTAGAATTCCAACTTCAAGGTAAGTGGGGATATGACTATTCATAATCATAGAACAATAGAAACATGGACAGCTAGCTAGGTAAGCAGATGACTACATAAATAGCTAGCTAAACAATGTCTCAAGACTAAATGGTTGCTAATATGTAATACATTTCTGCAAATATCAAATGCGTCTAGAGACTGAGTTATTTGTAGCTGTTGTAAACTTTGGCACTTGGCACCAAGTGAGAATATTATCTAAGACCTTGGCACAGACACTGAAAATAACCAAGCCTCAGTCTTCAGCTTTAATCATACACATTCTCTTACGAGCATATCACCTTCTCACAATACTGCAGCAACAAATATTTCCCCTTAGAATAAGCACAGCAGAAATGACCACAGTCAACCCTCAGGTGAGCGGGAAAGGGGAACCCAGAGTTTTCTTTGGGAGTGTCCTGGTCTATTTTTGGGTAGATGTCTCTGGAGACAGAATTCAACTAGTGAGGGGAGGCAATGGGAAGCAGTAAGCTCAGAAGTGTTCTTCAGAGAAGCCTAGGGAAAGGGAGAAAAGGTGAAAACAGGGGACATGTGTATGATTTTCTGTGCTCCTTTCTAATGCTTCCTGTGGCCTCTACTGGACAGCTCTCCTATGCCAGACTACCAGTTGCTAGAAAAGCTTACATTGCGAAAGAGGAACTCCTGGCCCTCTGTTCTTCCTCTTCTCCCCGTACTTTCTTAGGAGGTGGATAATCAAGTGTTCACTAGGGTCATATTCATTGCTCACAGCACATTAATAAGAATGCTCATTCATGGCAAAAATATTTGTTCAGTTTCTGCTAAATTAAAAGCCCTGTTGTAAATGCCCACATAGCATACAAAAATGAGACACGTAGTTCCAGACCTTGGGGGTCAGAGGGTAGTAAGCCTCAGTAAGCATGGTCACAGATAACTGGCAGGCATGTCACCCTCTCCAGAATCACTATGGGAAATTAGAGGAGGAAAGGGGGGAAGAATCAGTGAAGACCCTAGAGAAGAACCCTGGAGTTTCTGACCTGCATCTTCAAGGTGGAAGAAAGCAAGCATTCCAGGTAGAAGAAAATATGAGCACAACGAAGGTGTAGAAAAGCATGAGACTGTGTTGACTGGATGATGCGAAGTCCAGTAGGGCAGGAGTGGAATGTGCTTGAGGACAGCAGGACAAACTCAGGCTACAATGGCAGGCGAAGGTTTCGTACCAATATTTTGTGTATAGCTGATTTCTTAGGTAGTAGAAAGAGCACAGCAGCAGAAGTCAGAAGACCTCGGTCCTCCTGCTTTTGCCCCTATCTAGCTGTGTAATCACAATAAATCATTTTCTGGGTCACTGTCCTCATCTGAAGTTTCCAGTTCTTACTGGTCTGAGTTCTATCTAAAAAAGTTTAAAGATCCAATCTTTTCCAAGGATCCTAGTGACAAGTAAGAAGAGGGGGCTTTATTATTCACACTTTTCCGAAGGGAACAATGAAGACTCGGTCCAAAGCTTTACACCCATCTTACCTGAGGTCATCTCCATCACTGAGGGCTTCAACCTTTATAACATTGAGGTTTTCAGGTTTAACAGTCACCTTGGCCACTTTCTTTTTTGCTGGACCATCTGCTGAGCCCCCAGGATCACTGCAGCCTCTCTTCCTCTGTCCTCGTGAAACTTTAGAGAGAAGGCTTTTCTTTGGAGGTTTCTCAACTTCAGAGACATCTAGGTGACCACATGGAACAAGAGGTGAGAAACAACAAGAAAAGCAGAGGAGTGTGGCTTGCAGGCAAGGAATGAAAAGGCTTTGAGCTCTCTCCCCAAACCTCCTCTCCACCACTTGTTCACCATCCCATGGCTGGTAAGCAACTAGCTCTTAGCTTCTTCCCATGTGCAGCTATCCATGTTCACAGTAAAAACTGTCCCCCTGTATCAGCATTTTATTCTGCTACTCAGACTGCAGAGACCATCATCTGACTCAAATAAAATCTAACTTCTGGCCGGGCTCAGTGGCTCAGTCTGTAATCCCGCGCTTTGGGAGGCTGAGGTGAGACTGGAGTGAGAATGAGTGAGACTCCAACTCAAAAAAAAAAAAATCTAACTTCCAATCCTAAATTTCAGCTAATCTCCAGTGAAGAAAATACAGTCATCCATTAATTAGCACCCTGCTTATTTACTATCTGCCAAGACTAATGATTTCCTTTAGGGATAGATAACCTACTCCTCTTATGTACTTCAAGTTCATAAACATGTCTGAGTTTTACCACAACCTTATTTCTACTAATCCATGTTTCTGCCATTTTTCAAGACCAAAGTGCTCAAAACTCATGCATTCATGGATTGAAACCTTTCCAATCCAACCCAAAGGGTACTCGTACCAACCACCTCAGCAAACTTAAGTTTGCAAGAAAATGTAGGGGATTCAAAAATATCTTTATTTTCTTAAAATATTTATTGTTTCTTGTTGACAGAAAATATTTTAAAATGCACATGCTGTTGATTTTGGTTAAATTAGGGTGTCTAAAAGCATGGCCTGTTTATTTACATATAAATAAATAAATATATTAATAAATTAATTTTAATAATTTATAAATAATATGGCAGAGGATGTTTTTCTATTTTGCAAATATATCCACACAAAATATCTTTAATTTTATATAAATCTGCCTTTGCCTTTGCATTACTGCTTCAATCGATTTTAGAAAATAAAAATAATCTGGCTATTATTGAGATTCCAAAAGAGGCTGCAATATCACCCTGCAAGAGCAAATTAATTCAGTCTTTTCATTGGAGAGGCTCATCCTGCTGACTCTCTGGACAGGTATTCGTATTCCCCAAAAATGTACTTTTGCTGGGGTAAAAAGACTCTTCCTTTTAGTCTAAATGAAATCATATGTAATTTAAATAAAGTTCAGATTATAGAAGCATTTGTTTTAACACAAGATAAATCATTGATACTATTATTTTTTAAAATGTTGTATAAAAGAAGGAATTTATCCATTCCCATCTTTTAAACATTGTACTGGAAGCCTGAGAAGTAAAAAATTTTTGAAGAATAAAATATTTCAGCCAGGCTCGGTGGCTCAGACTGTAATCCCGCATCTTGGGAGGCTGAGGTAAGTGGATTGCCTTAGTCCATGGGTTCGAGATCCACCTGGGCAAGTTGGTGAGACCTCATCTCTACAATAAATCAAAAAATTAGCCAGGCGTGATAGCGCGTGCCTGTAGTTCCAGCTACTTGGAAGGCTGAGGCGGAAGGATCGCTGGAGCCCAGCAGGTCTAGGCTCCGGTGGCCAGGAGCGGCCACTGCACTCTAGTCTGGGCGACAGAGTGAGACTCCAACTCAAAAAACAAAACAAAACAAAACAAAGGAAAATGATATATGATCTAACATTAAGCATGCAAAGTTGTTTTTACAGTATGCTTTCTGTCATGGAAAAAAACACACTAGAAGGAAACAGACCATTATATAGTGGTGGCTATTTCTAGATGATTTGTTTTCTTTATTCTTCACTGGGTTTTTGGTCATAAGCATCCAGAGGCTCTTTTCCAGAACTCTTCAAGACCTAGAGTTGTCTAATATGCCGATTCAGCCTCCTTGAGCTCAGCTGTATTTCAGTAGGAGAGAATTACCACTGTGGTTTGCTTGGCCTCCATATTACATTAGAAATACATTACATTTCCACTGAGATCTACTAAGAACACCTAAACGATCTAGCGACATCTCCCTAGCATTTAGAACAAAAGCATTCAGAATAAGATTCAAACTCCCAAGCTACAGGCTCTGCCCACGTCCCTCATCTCAATTCCTCCCACTCAGTCCCTCACTCACTGTGTCCAGCCAGCTGGCCAAGAGCATTCCCGCCTAAGAGTCTTTCCATTTACTGTCCTCTCTGCCCAGAACTCTCTTCTCCCAGAACTTCCTATGAATTGCTCAAAAGTACATTCAGTAACTGGATCGCAATGTCACCTCCTCAGAGGCCTTCCCTGAACACTGCTTCAGATTTAGCTGCCTCTTCCCACCCTCACATAAGTTTTATTGCAGCATCCTGTTTTACTTTCTTCAAAGCTCTCATCACCATGTAAATTTGGTGCGTTGGTTTTTGGTTTTTTTACAACTTGTTATTGTCTGCCCCACCTGCCCCTCCCTCATCATAAGCCTCAGGAGAACCAGGACTTCACCTGTCACCACTATAATCCTACTACCTGGAACGGTGCTTGGAAATAGCAGGCACTCAATAAATAGTTGTTGAAGGACCTAATGACCTACAACAAAGAAGACATTAACAAGGAAATACAAAGAAATCAGAGGTTTCTGAGCAGTAACAAGGAATTAATGTGGACGACTGTTTCTTTGTTCCTATCTGTTGAAAACAGCAACGGATCACCTTCATTTGCATGCAGAAACTACACCAACGGTCACCAAATTATGTCACCTACAGTACAAATCACAATTGTTAAGCTTTGCTCCTCCACTCATCCACAGCAAGGCTGGAACTCTCCGGATGCTGGAAGCTGCCTTGGGAACTGATTGTTAGCGCATCTGCCTAGCAGAGTTTGAGTAGGCTTAGGTGCCTCCTTACCACCATGCAGGTTGAATGACCTACATGGGACCCTGCCAACGCCTCTGTACGTCACCTTACTGAAAACTCACAACCACCCTGCAAGGTGCTATTACATTTCATAGAGGAAGTTCAGAAGGGCTCAAATATTTGTCCAAAATAACCTACCCAAGAGCATATACTAAGTACTGGAGCTAGACCAAGCTGGCACCCAGGTGAAGTGTTAAGCTGGGAGGAGTGCTACCTAGGCAGGTAGCACTTCTATCAGAATAAAACCTTTGAATTTTGGATTGCCACATA
The DNA here is from genome assembly GCA_027257055.1 of Cephalopachus bancanus. Classification (NCBI taxonomy): domain Eukaryota; kingdom Metazoa; phylum Chordata; class Mammalia; order Primates; family Tarsiidae; genus Cephalopachus; species Cephalopachus bancanus. Next base: position 104,146 of record JAPVLO010000510.1, read on the forward strand.
GCCAGAATACACTTTAAATGGAATACCAACTCTCCTTCACAGATCCTTGCTAAAATAGTAACCATCCTTTAAGTCATAACTCAAACAACTTCAGAGAGCATTTCTCAGTCTCTCCAGTCAATTATTCCTTTGGAGGCCACAAAAGCCTTGTACCTTCTACCACAATGTTTAACACACTATGCCTTGGATATTGCATGTGCAGATGTCCATGCTACTCTAAGATCCTCCAAGATATCTCTATCTCCCATGTCACCTAGCTCACGTATAGCACATAGCAGATATTCAAAAAATGTTTTTTCAATGGGTAAATGAGTAAATGAATAAAGTGGAAATCATAATATTAATTATGAGGCAAATCACTTCCTAAGTTCAGGAATTATTATCATTTAACTACTTCCTAGTGGAAGATGACTATAATCAGTACAGAATCACAGTATCTAGTGTGACAGAGCCCTTGTTAGTTATCTAGTCTAGTCCTCTACCCAGTTATTTCAGAAGACCCAGAAATCTCTTCCACAGCATGCATTTTCCAATTGTTTAAAATATTTGTGGTGCGTGCCTGTAGTTCCAGCAACTTGGAAAGCTGAGGCAGAAGGATCGATCGAACCCAGCAGGTCAAGGCTGTGGTGGCCATGAGCATGCCACTGCTCTCCAGCCTGGGAAACAGAGTGAGACTCCAACTCAAAAAAAAATAAAACAAAATATTTATTAAGTACTTAGTACAGCTGGTCCTCCCAATCCACGGATTTCACATCCAGATTCAACCAACCACAGATGGAAAACATTTGGGGGGGAAAAACACAACCATAAAAAGCAATATAAAATTTAAAAATACATTATAACAACTATTTACATAGTATTTACATTGTAGTAGGCATTATAAGTAATCTAGAAATGACTTAAAGTATACCAGAGTATACCAGAGGATGTGTACAGGTTATATGGAAATACTGTGTCATTTTATACAGGGGAATTGAGAACCCACAGATTCTATTATTCGTGGGGATCCTGGAACCAATTTCCCAAGGATACTGAGGGATACTGGAGAAGGAACAGAAGGGAGGACAGGAGAGGGTACAGTAAAAAATAAGACACGCTGGGCCGGGTGTGGTGGCTCACGCCTATAATCCCAGCACTTTGGGAGGCTGAGGTGAGAGGAATGTCTGAGCCCATGGGTTCGAGACTAGCCTGGGCAATTTGGCAAGACCTCAGCTCCACAATAAATCAAGAAAAATTAGCATGATAGCACATGCCTGTAGTTCCAGTTACCTGGAAGATTGAGGCAAAAGGATCTCCTGAGCCCAGCAGGTCGAGGCTGCGGAGGCTGTGAGCGTTCCATGGCACTCCAGCCTGGGCAACAGAGTGAGACTCCAACTCAAAAAATAAAAATAAGGCATGCTTTCATGAAACTTAAACACTAGATAAGCAAGCAAAAAGGAAGCAAATAAATTAAGATCATTACAGATTGTGAGAGAGGATGAGACGGCAATAACTGCAGTCCTATAATACCTGGGAAAGACTACCTTTAGATAAAGATGCTCAGGGAAGTATATGACTTGAGACCTGAAGAAATAGAAAAAATCAGCCCAGCAAGAGCCATGAAAAAACATTCTAAGCAAAAGGAACATCAAAGGTTCAACGTGAGAAATATCTTGGCATATTTGAAAAACAGAAAGGCCAATAAAGAGGGTATCTGGCAAGGAAGCGAGGAGCAGGAGACCGCAGGAGAGGGAGCAGTAGCCCAATCACGCACCATCTAGTGTAGCCGGTAAAGGAGGTGGATTTATGCCAAACGCAAAGGGAAAGAAAACAAGGAAGGTTTTAAGTGGGAGCAAGGCGTGATTTTTGTTGGTGTTGTTAAAGATCATTTAGGTTGCCGGATGGAGAACTATTGCAAAGGGATGAGAAGTCGGTAAAGAGGAAACTGCACTTAAATGAAAGGTGATGTGGCTTGGACAGAGGCGGTGGCCATGGAAACTAAGAGACGTGGACAGACTTAGATACAGTTCTGAGGCTGAACTGACTTGGCTTGCGGACGGATGAGACATGTGCATGCAAGAAAAAGGTGGGGTTTGTCTTGACAAGTGGGTAGGGGTCCTTTATTAGGATGGGAAAAACTGGAGAAGGGACAGATTTAAAGAGAGAAACCATGATCTTTGCTTTGACCATGACACACATAAGAAGTCTATCCGACACCCACAAGGGGAAGTCATGTTGGATCCCAACTTGAAACTCTCGGGTGAGATGCAGCTGAAGTTATTATTCTAGCAGTCAGCACACCACATCACTCTACGTCCCGGTCCATCCGTATTCTGGGGATCCAAGTAAACTGCGATGCCTTTCCCCCTCGCTCAGCCCGTAGCATCTTGCCGCGAGGCTGGACTTTATCCTCTGGGCAACAGGGAACAGGAAAAAGGCTACACAGGGGAGCTCGCGATCAGCCCAGGCCCCCGGGGAACCGCTCAGAGCGTCGCACGAAGGCGCAGGGACATCGGGGAGGACCGGGCCAGCGGTCTCACGGGCTGCCTCTCCGGGCCACCCTCGTGTCGTCTCCGCGCGGAGCGTGCGCGGCAGCCTCAAGCCCTCACCTCCACGTCCGGTCTCCCCGCCTCCGGGCCGCCTCTGGGCCTTCTCCGCCCTCTTGCAGGATCGCACCGCCAAACCTGGCTCGGCCTCGCTCTCACTCGCATCCTTCTCCTCACGCCGGGCCTTGCTCTTGCCCTTGGACTTCTGGCCGCGCGGTTCGTGCGCCCGCGTCCCCCCTCCCGCCGCGCGCTTCCGAGCCATAGCCCTTGCGCGAGCAAGATCCGCTTCGCGAGTGACGCACTGACCACGGGATGCCGGAGCGCGGGTTCCGCCCCCAGGCGTGCGCGCTCTGGCCACACCCCTTGTTGTGAACCAAGCCACGCCCCCAGATGAAGCTCCGCCCCAGCTCCAAAGGCCACAATTAACTGCGGGAAGCAATCAAGAGGGAAACACACTTCTCTCTACTTCCGGTGCATTGGGTTTCCCCAGGCTTCCGGAGACCGGAATTCTCGCGACAAGTGAGAAAGGGCGCAGGGTTTGAAACATGGCGGACGACGTGGAGCAGGTGAGTGTGTTCTGTGGCGCTCGCGCAGAGTAGCTCCCGCTCCCAGTTGTGGCCCCACTCAGCTTCGCGTGCCAGGGCTGCTTTCTTCGAGCTCATGGAAAAGTGGCCTGCCGTGCCTCTTCCTCCCGGGTCACCACGGCCTAATCTGCCGGTCTTTTACGAAGGCGTCCCCCCTCCTGCGAGTTTTCCTCAGGCTGAGATCTTTTCCTGTGCGAAGCCTCCTGATAACTGGTTATTCATCACGCTCCTCGCTAATTCTATTTTTGAGTCTTACTTTTATCTGTAAATAATTTTCCTTGCCTGCCTTACGGAGCTGTCAGGATTCCAATAGAAAGCATGATGATAAAGTTAAGAAATTGTTATCATGATTGAGAGCAACAATTTCTCATGCAGTGGATACATAGCATCTGCTCTGTATTGTTAGACACTGTTCCAAGCACCACAGACCGCTGGCATTGATCCTTGTCATCACTTCCACCTTACATTCTGGGGGAGGACAGATAAAACTAGATACAGATACTTGAGATTTATAGGAACTGTGATGTGCAGCGAAGGAAGCAAGGAACTGGTATGCAGAATAAAGGATGGTCCTACAAACTTTTTCACCTGCTCTTACCTCTTCCTCAGATATCTTTTGGATCAAGCCACAACTTCTTCAGCTTTATGCTGAAATCTCACCTCACCAAGGAGGACTTCCCTGCCCACCTACGTAAAATAGCATTCCCCCAACTCTGCTTACCCAGGTTTATTTTTCTTCATAGCTTGTTATTTTTTCATATTGAATATATGCTTTTTGGTTTAATGTGTATCTTCCCCCACTGGGCTGTAAGTTCCTTAAGAGCAGGGATTTTGTTTTGATCACTCTTCTGTCCTTGGAGTTTAGAATAGTGCTTGAAACACTCTGCAAATATTTATTGAGTGGATGCATTAGATGATCAGGGAGGCCTCTTCGAAAGACAATAGTAAATGCAGGATGAAAAGGGTGGGCAGTGGACATCCTAGACAGAAGCATAAGTAGCATTTGGGCTTTGTTATGAGATATACATATAGCATAATTATGTAGCATTTGGGCTCTGTTGTGTGATGTGCATGTAGCATTGTAATTATTTATGTGCCTCTTTACACTAGAATGAACTCCTTGAGGGTGGGGATCATGACTTCTGGAGTATTGTTGGCCAGTAATTGATTATCTGGTCCTTTAACACACCAGTTGAATTGAGAGGGGCAGGCACCAGTTGAATTTATTTTTCCCTCTCATTTATCCTTTTGAACCTGCAGAGCCTGTTGCTTTCAGTCACCCTCCTCTACTGGCCTCATGCACTCACTGAAGAAGCTCTCCTTGAATAATCTCACTAGCTCCATGGCTACAGGCATCCCTTCCATGTGGATAACCCCAAGTCATTCCACCCCTGAACTCTGAAGCCTGTGTTTCCAAAAGTTTTTTAATAGTAATAATGGGAACCATTTCTAAGTATTGTCTGTTTACCAGGTACTATTGTACATACGTTAGCTAGTTTAGTCCTCACAAGAACCCTGAAGGTGAGAGACCCAAGAGATTCAAAAAAACTCAAAAAAGAACTATTACTATATGAATTCTGCAGCCGCTGCTAGCAGTGTGTGAATGTTAAGCAATAAGCCCCTTCCAGACATTCCTTTGCTTAAATTGTGGTAGCCTCTGTGGCGTCCCTCTCCTGGTAAGCTCAGTGTTGTTTCAGACCTCCTGCCTGCTCATTAAACCTAGCTTATCTGGCATTCCATTCCGCCCGTTTGGCAGTTACTTGTCCATCACAAGTAACTAAGCCTGAGACCGCGCAAATCGAACTTAAATCAACCAATCAAAGTCTTTGTAACTGCGCCATATAGTTTTTATCCAATCCTATGTGCACAAGTTTGTAAAGCCACCCCACCCCTTCAGAATTATGTATAAAAGGTGCGTGTTAGCCTGGGTCAGGGTCTCTCGTCCCTGAAGCTGCTGCATCGGCTTCAAACGTGAGCCCAGACTCGAGCCTGAATAAAGACCCTCGTGTGTTTGCATCGGAGCTGGCTCTTTGGTGGTCTCTCGGATTTAAAATCTTGGGTTTAACAAAGGAAGGATGTGGCTTCCTCATTTTATGAACAAGGAATCTGAGAATTAAAGATGACTGATTTGTTGTCCCAGTTCCTAAGTGTCAGGTCAGATCCAGGTCAGACTGCCTGAATCCAAAACCAGTACAGTAATCTATACAGCCAACTAAATATATTCATCTTAATAGCCATTTTGTAGCCTAAATCTGTACTGAATTCATTATCTTCCCTTAAACCTTCACCTCTGTTTAGCATTGTGACTACTGTATGGTAGGCTCTAAGTTGTTTTTCTTTTGTTTTTTACTGTTTTATTTTAAAGATGTGGGTACAATTTAGAGTTGGGTATACAAATGTTCATTATGCAGCCACCCTTTTCGATGAGGTGTGCCTCCCCCCTCCCCGGCAGATTCCCACTACTGCCAATCCCCCCCTTGATAATTGTTCTAGACCCACTTATGAGTGAGAACATGTGATACTCAGTTCTTTGTTTCTGTGATAGATTACTCAGTATTATAGACTCTAAGTTCATCCAAGTTGCTGTGAAGTTCATGATTTTGTCCTTCTTTGTGGCTGCATAATATTCCATTGTGTATATGTACCACATTATTTTTTTATCCAGTCCTCTTTCGATGAGCAGCATGGTTGGTTTCATGTTTTTGCTATTGTGAGCAATGCTGCAAGGTTATTGTTTTTTTCTTTCTTTCTTTCTTTCTTTCTTTCTGTTTTTTTTTTTTTGTTTTTTTTTTTGAGTTGGAGTCTCACTGTGTCGCCCAGACTGGAGTGCAGTGGCCGCTCCTGGCCACTGCAGCCTTGACCTGCTGGGCTCCGGCGATCCTTCCGCCTCAGCCTTCCAAGTAGCTGGAACTACAGGCGCGCGCTACCATGCCCGGCTAGTTTTTGATTTATTGTAGAGATGAGGTCTCACCAAGTTGCCCAGATGGGCCTTGAACCCGCGGGCTCAGGCAATCCACTCACCTCAGCCTCCCAGAGGCGCAGGATTATAGGCTGAGCCACCGAGCCTGGCTGGTTATTGTTTTTCAAATGAGTAGGTGGAATTTGAGCTGGCTGCAGTGGCTCATGCCTATAATTCCAGCATTTTGGGAGGCCGAGGTGAGAGGATTGCCTGAGCCTAATGGTTCGAGACCCGCCTGGGCAACTTGGCAAGACCTCATCTCTACAATAAATCATAAAATTAGTCGGACGTGGTAGCACGCATCTATAGTTCCAGCTACTTGGAAGGCTGAGGTGGAAGGATTGCCTGAGACCAGCAAGTCGAGGCTGCGGTGGCTATGAGTGTGCCACTGCACTCCAACCTAGGCGACAGAGTAAAATTCCAACTCAAAAAAAAAAAAAAGACATTTGAGTTAAGGCTAAAGTCCCTGAGAGTGACTCCCTGAAATTGGGTCAGGCCATTTGGATTTTGAGGAAACAGTATAGTCATGATTATTTTGCTATATAACTCCTTCCTGTGTGTATGTGTGTGTGTTTGTGTTTTAATTCTCATTTATAAAACACTTCCTACGTGAAAGGCACTGTTAAAACCTTCATATACGGCAGGTGCCAAAAAAAAAGTATACACATTTTTCTTTTTAAGTTAGAGTTTCACTCTGTCGCCCAGGCTGGAGTACAGTGGCACATTCACAGCCACCACAGTCTCAACCTGCTGGGCTCAGATGATCCTTCTGCCTCAGCCTTCCAAGTAGCTAGAACTATAAGCACATGCCACCACGCCCAGCTAATTTTTTGATTTGTTGTAGAGATGAGGTCTCACCAAGTTGCCCAGGCTGTTCTCAAACCCCTGGACTCAGGCAATCCTCTCACCTAAGCCTCCCAAAATACTGGGATTACAGGCTTGAGCCACTGCACCCAGCCAGAAACTATACACATTTTAAGAGATGTTATCTACTTTTTGAAGTTGAATTACCATCTTTTGTTATCGCTACATTTTGAGTATGGCAATTTTAATACAGTTTTTCCCTTTCCTAAAATATGTATACTTTTTTTGGCACCCTCTGTATATCACTTAAGCCTCACAACAGCAGTATTAGGTAGACACTGTTGTTATCTCCATTTTACAGACTGTGGCATAGAAAGGTCAAATAACTTGCCCAAGGTTACACAGCATAGCAGTGATTCAAGTGCTTCACTGTCACTAATACTGCATTACTCAGCCTGTTTCTTTTATCAGCAACAAACTACTAACACTGTCGAGGAGCCCTTGGATCTTATCAGGCTCAGCCTGGATGAACGAATTTATGTGAAAATGAGGAATGACCGAGAGCTTCGAGGCAGATTACATGTAAGTAAATTTATCAAATTACCTTGAAATCAGATTCCTTGTCCTTCCTTCCTGCCCTCACTTTCTTGAAATGTAAAAACTGTCCAGTGTGAAAGAGTTATTTTGAAATGTGGAAGAAAAGGAGGTAGAAAGTCACTCATTGCTCTAAGCCATATAGAGCTGTATTTTGTTCTTATTTTTAACATTTTTTTCTCTTATGAAGTGTTTATTATAGAACATTTTGTTTTCTTTCATTTTCCCCCCTCTGTTTATTTGTAAATAACAATTATTTGTCCTCTATTATTACTTAAATGTTTAAAAATTACTGACATTCATACAAGTATGTGTTCTACTATGTAAAGTTAAACAGCACCAAAATATATAGAGTAAAAAGTGAAATCCCATTACTCTATTGGTAACCACTGTTAAAAATTGGGTCATCTTCACTGGAGACTCAGAAGGGGGAGGGGGACAGGGGCGGGGGCACCAAAAAAATCACAGATGGGGGTGGAGGGTACATGTAAACCTCAGACCAAAAACCATTTGTATCCCCTAAAGCTACTGAAATTAAAATGCACATATATAACATAAATAAATAAGTAATTAAAAAATTAAACAAGTCTCACCCCTACCAGGAAAAAAAATTGAGTTATTTTTTCTTTATTTTTATACATTGTGTGCATATGCATACATTTGCACTATATTCACCACCTCTACCAAAAAAAATGGATCTTGCTACACATATTTTTCAGCACTGTTTTTTTTTCACTGACTCTTTCTTAGAAATTCTTGGTCATGAGTGCATATAAATCTCCTTTATTATTTTTAATGACTACATATGCTTCTTATATGATAGTAGTGATGTTTAGATTGCTTTTCATTTCTTGCTGCTATATATAATACTGGAGTAAGTATTTTTATACATATGTCCTTTGTGCATATCTGCAAATATTTGTATAGAATTGGTTTGAAGTGATCCCATTTGTCATAAAGAGTACACTGAAGGATTTGCCTCTCCTGAATGACTTTTTCTTTCCTAAATGTGTTTTTATCACTGTCACTCTACACTAAAGTGATTAAAAATAACTAGCATTTATTGAGCATTATATGCCAGGCACTATTATTCTAAGTGTTGTGTATCTCATTCACAGGCCTGTGAGGGTAGCTACTATATCCCTGCTTTGCAATTGAGGAATCTCAGGCCAGAAAGGTGCTATCACTTGCTAAGATGACACAGCTCATAAAGAAAGAGTCAGAATATGAATCTAGTCAGTCTGACCTCAGCCCCACTCTTAAATACTGGGGTTCTACCTTCCATAAAACCTAAAGATAACCTCTGGATTTGAAGGAAACAGTAGTTTGGTTTTTTTTTTTTGAGTTGGAATCTCACTCTGTCGCCCAGACTGGAGTGCAGCGGCCGCTCTCAGCCACCGCAGCCTCGACCTGCTGGGCTCGGCGATCCTCCCGCCTCAGCCTTCCGAGTAGCCGGAACTACAGGCGCGCGCTACCACGCCCGGCTGGTTTTTTGATTTATTGTAGAGATGAGGTCTCGCTGCCCAGGCGGGTCTCGAACCCGCGGGCTCAGTCAATCCATTCACCTCAGCCTCCCAAAGGCGCGGGATTGGCCCGGCTGGAAACAGTAGTTTTAATATGCAGCTTCCCTCAGGGAAGAAGAGCTCCAGGAATGGAGTAGTAGCAACCTTGGGGAGAAAAATAGAATTGAGCTGAATTACGTAAGTCTGCCACATAGAGAGACATATTACTCTTAACTTTTGGAAGCTTCTTTACTTCCCTGTATAGACGTAATTGCCTCTGTGCTGAATAGTCCAACTTTCTGTTTGTTGTCAACCCTCAGCTGTACATTTTTGCTTTCACTAGTGTGCCCTGCCTAGTAGTTCCCCACAAGGTAAGTTACTTTTATTTTTATTTATTTTTTATTATTTGTTTAGAGATGAGGTCTCTCTGTATTGCCCAGGCTGATCTTCAACTCCTGGCCTCAAGCGACTGTCCCACCTTAACCTCCCAAGTGCTGGGATGGTAGGTATGAGCTACCGTGCCCAGTGCTTCTTTTATTTTGATGTGAACATTTAACACTTTGTTGGAAGTAAACAGGAATGAGTTCTGAACGCGGCCCCAGAAAGTTCACCTTTTAGTAGAATGCATGAACTTTGGTACTTGGATTGGATATCTTAGTTGCAACATTTATTGATTGAACCCAGAGGTGCCAAACACATTTAGGTTCTGGATAAGTTATAAATGGGCAGAATGTTGATCTACTGACTTTACCTTTGTGGTGTTTAGTCTACCATGTGCCTTTATTTTTATTTTTATTTTGAGTTGGAGTCTCACTCTGTCTCCCAGGTTGGAGTACAGTGGCACACTCATTGGCCACCCAAGCGTTGACCTGCCGGACTCCTGTGATCCTTTCACCTCAGCCTTCCAAGTAGCTGGAACTTCAGGTGTATGGTACCACACCCAGCTATTTTTTTTTTTTTTTTTGTAGAAACAAGCTTTCGCCAGGCTACCAGGGCTGGTCTTGAACCCACGAGCTCAGGCAATCCACTTGCCTCAGCCTCCCAAAATGCTGTGATTACAGGCTAAGCTACCAAGCCTGGCCTGCCGTGTGCTTTTAGAAGACTGCAATGGGGAAGTGCTGGATCATCCTGGAGAGAGCCGCGTGTCATTGCTTCTTCCCTTTTCGCCCTGTGAGTCAGTAGGGAGGACGCTGGGACACCCAGAAGCCAGGAGATGTGTCCTCCCTTGCCATACACACTGGCAATTCCTGCTACAGCAATAAAGATAGGGTCCCACAGATCTACCTGACCAACCAAAAACAAGCAGAGCAGGACAGGTCACCTCCCGTCTGAACTCAACTTTCTTTTTTTTTTGAATTGGAGTCTTACTCTGTCACCCAGGCTGGAGTGCACTGACATGCTCATGGCCATTGCAGCCTCAACCTGCTGGGCTTCTGCGATTCTTCCATCTCAACCTTCCAGGTAGCCAGAACTACAGGTATGCACTTCCACATCCGGCAAAAACTTTCACAAACATATCTGGCAGCCCTTGTGCTTGACTCTGACTCCACATTAGAATCACGAGGGGGCAATTAATTAAAACAACACTAATGCTTTCACAAAGACCAACAGACAACCATCAAGAGAGCAGGGAGACAGTCCACAGAATGGGAAAAAATATTTCCCAATTGTATATCTGACAAAGGCCTAACATTTAGGATCTACAAGGAACTCAAAAACCGAATTGAAAAAAAATAAACAGACCCTTTAAAATGTGGGCAACAGACATAGACAATTCTCAAAAGAAGATATATGGGTAGCCAGCCGACAGACACATGGAAAAGTGTCAGCTTCACATCATCAGAGAAATGCAAATCAAAACCACATTGAGATACCACCTAACCCCAGTAAGAATGGCCATCCTTAATAAACAACAACAGATGCTGGTGAGGTTGTGGAGAAAAAGGAACACTTTTACACTTTGGTGGGAATGCATACTAGTGCAACCTCTTTGGAAGACTTTGGTGATATCTGAAAGAACTAGAAATTGACCTTCCATATGACCTGGCAATTCACCTATTATGAATATACTTGGAGGAACTCAAATCATTCTACAAAAAAGATACCTGCACACATATGTTGTTGCAGCTCTATTCGCAATAACAAAAAAAATGGAACCAGCCATGTTGCCCATCAAAGTTGAACCGGATAAAAAAAAGTGGTACATCTTCACAATGGAATATTATGCATCCATAAAGAGGTCAAACATAGATTTCAGGGCAACTTGGATGGATTTGGAGTAGATCATACTCAGTGATCTATCACAGAAAAAAAGAAAGGAATATCATATGTTCTCATTCATAAGCAGACCTTGAAATATTATAATACTATAAGAAAGGGATTGGCAGTAGTGGGAAACTGTCAGGGAAGGGGTGTGGGATTGGCAGTTGAGGGAAACTGCTAGGGGAGGGAAGGGCACACCTCATCCACAAGGGTACCTACATAATCAATGTTTGTATACCTAACCCTGAATTGTACTCCACATCTTTATAATAATAATAATTAAAAAGACCAACAGACAAAAAAAAGAAGAAGAAGACTGCAATGCCATCATGTTAGCAGTCAAACAGAGGATTTTATCTTTTTACTGTATTTTTCTTGTCATACCATTATAAGTGGAATTGAAAAAAACCTGCGGATAAGTGATGACTTTGCTATTTTTCATAATTAAATATTACAAATGCTACTGCCTTGGATAACAAGCAGGATGGATACTTAAATATAAAATAATTTCAAGTTATTTTGAGTAAACTGACTTGATCATATGAACAGTTTTTATGTTTTTATCGGGTCAATTAAGTTATCATTGGAAATGATTTGCAAAGACATATTATGTTAGTATGGCAGGATTATTTCTATTTGCATGTGAAAGTTTGTGATATAAATATCAATCATGGCCAGGCTCGGTGGCTCAGCCTGTAATCCCAGCACTTTGGGAGGCCTAGGTGAGTGAATTGCCTGAGCCCATGGGTTCAAGATCAGCCCGGACAACTTGGCGAGACCTCGTTTCTACAATAAAGTTAAAAAACAGCTGGGCGTGGTAGTGCACATCTGTAGTTCTGGCTACTCGGAAGACTGAGGCAGAAGGGTCACCGGAGCCCAGTAGATTGATGCTGGCGTGGCCATGAGCACATGTACCACTGCACTCCAGCCTGGGCAAAGTAGTGAGACTCCAACTCAAAAAAAAAAAAATCAATCATGTTACATGTAATTGAGCCATTTGCATAGTATAAGCCCTATTTATTATTTCTCAATTTGATTATTAAATTTCTTGGTTCTTCGCCTTCCTGCTTCAGGCTTATGATCAACATTTAAATATGATATTGGGAGATGTGGAAGAAACTGTGACTACTATAGAAATTGATGAAGAAACATATGAAGAGATATATAAAGTAAGTCATGTGGTTCTATTCATCACTTTGAAAATGTCAACTATTTTCTACGTTCAACAGCTTAACACATATTTATGGAAAGGCTGTCATGTTTTGACACCTACTTCTGGACTCAGTAAAGTATAGCAATTAAAAACAAAGGTTTGGGGTTCAGACAGATCTGGTTTCCAGTACTGGGTTGACCACTTCCTACCTGGGCTATCTGGGGCAAGGAAATTAACCTTGCAGACTCTTTTCATTGGTAAGCAGGAATGCTACCACTTATCATGTAGGGTTGCCAGATTAAGTGAGATAAGACAATACATGTGTGCTAGTGTGTAACAGTAATACTGGACAGTGTTCTTTTATTTTCTGTGGATTTGATTTATGAATACTTAGTGTATTAGAAACTAAAACTGAAATTTTTTTAATAGTCATCAGAAAAACCTGACACATTATTATAATATTTCTATGACCAGTAATTAGATTTTCTAAAACAATATTTAGTAAGGAGTATCTTTATTTTTGCAATTCTTTTTAATGCTGGGCTTAATTGATGTCAGCTAGATCTTTTTTTTGCATTAAATCTGTTGTGACACATTGTCGTAGTTGAAGATAATCTGACCACACACTGATAGGTAGTTGAAAAGGAAGGAGTGTGTTTTGTGGCTACTCACCTTTGAATCTGCATCCAAACTCAACAAGTTGTAGTTTGTTAAAATTTAGCTATATTAGCACAGCATTATTCACAGTAGCAAAAATGTGCATCCACCCTAGGTGCCCATCAGCAGTGGATTAGGTAAGTATATATATACATATACATACATACACACACATACACACCATGGAATACTACACATTCATAAAAAAGAATGAAATTATACCCTCTGCAGCGATGTGGATGCAGCTGGAGGCCATCTGTTAATTAACACAGAAAAGCAAATATTGCATCTTTTCACTCGTAAGTGGGAGCTAAACACTGTGTACACACAGGCATAGGATGGGAACAGCAGACACTAGGAACTCCGAAGGGTTGAAAATCACCCATTGGGAGCCATGATTACCACTTGGGTGACGGGCTCAACAGAAGCCCAAACCTCTCCATCATGCAAAATACCCATGTAACAAACCTGCACATATAACCCTGGAATCTAAAATCTTTAAAAGATTGGTTGCAGTGTGGAATCTGAAACCACATCTGAACTTTTCATACTCTTGTTACATGAAAATTCACTGGTCTGTCTTGTACTTCAAATGGATCTTTTATTCACATATGATTTGGTTATATCAGGCACTGGTCATTTAGAAAGCATTGGTTCACTTCGTTACGCAGATCTTCTAAATCATTGACACATTTCTTTGTGCAGTATAAGAAACTTGCATTTGTTAGTATTGCCAATGATTTCATCAGAAGTCTTTTTTTCTTTTTCCTTGAGTTGGAGTCCCACTCCAGGCTATAGTGCAGTGGCATGATCACAGCTCACTGTAGCCTCAACCTCCTGGGCTTTGGTGAGCCTTCCTGCCTCACAAGTAGCTGGGATGCCACCACACCCGGCTAATTTTTATTTTGTAGAGATGAGTTCTTGGTATGTTGCCCAGACTGATCTCAAACTCCTGGCCTCAAGAAATCCCCCCCGCCCCAGCCTCCCAGAGTGCTGGGATTACAGGCATGAGCCATAACACCTGGCCAGAAAAGTCTTGCTAGAATATAGTAGTTAAAAGTGTGGACTCAGATTTCAGGACTGCATGGATTCAAATCTTGATTCCTTTGCTTACCACCTTTATAGTTGAGCCACGTGACCTCACCTGTCTGTGGCTAAGTTTCCTTTTCCATAAAATGGAGATAATAATGGGACCCACTTCATACAACTAAGGAGGATTCATTGAGGGGCTGCATGAAAAGCCTTCAGATTAGTAACAGGCACGTAGTAGCCATTCACATGTTAGCCTTCATTACTTTTTATAGTTCTGCTTTATCCTGACTTTTCTCCTCTCACTGACTACTCCTGAATCCTTTTGACTCCTTTGCTAAAGTTCTCTCTCCTTCCAAGTGTGGACATTTAGCTTCCCCCCCCCAGGGCTGGCTTATTTCTCCAGGAAAGAATTGCATTTTTTTCTTTGTCTGTTTTTTTCCTTCAGGGGTATCATTTAGTAACTATTTGTTTGTTTTAACATGGACACAATTATTTGTACCAATTCTAAGATACACTTTTTAAAAATTTTGGTATCAAAAAACATGATTGTGTCTTACAGATGATGTGATTTAAAAATTGTGTCATAGTTTAGTTGGCAGCATTTTTCTTTTTCAGTTCTACTAAAGATTACAAATAATATCTTAAGTGTGACAAAATATGGAATATGCAGTTTTAATATTTTTTTTTCATGGAAAAATTTTTTTCATTAAGTCATTCCATTCTAGGACATGTAACATTATTAACCTAAGAATTTTGCCATAGAAGTACTCTTCATAAACATTTTAATGCTCTTGTATTGAATTATGCTTGTGACAGAAATGGCTTCATCTGTGGTGTCCATTCTTAAAGCGAGGGGACACTGCTGCTTACTCTTGGTTTGCAGTGAGCTGAGAGTGGGATCCACCTCTCCAATCCCTTCTCCTCTAGGAGGACGGTTTCATGTGTTATTCATCTCTGTGTCTAATGCCCTTCATTGTACCTGACATATAACGGACACTCAGTGTTTGTGTTAGAGGACTTTAGATTTAATCTCAAGTTGAATCAATTAGTTTCAAACAGAAAAGATTCTGTTTCACTGCAAGGACTGCAGATCCAAGGCTTGTCACCTATCACACACATGCTTTTTCTTTTTAAATTCTGGGTGAAATTCACCAGTCATGTGTTGAATTCAGGGTATGACTGGGCTATATATTGAAACTATTTTTCTGATAGTTTTTGCTATCCTTTTTTCCCAAGGGAACTTAAGTTTGCACACTGAACCCCGTGCACTAGTCCATGTCCCCTTCTTTGTCAAGAATTATTTGTTTGATCCGGGCGAAGTGACTCACACTTGTAAATCCCAGCAGTTTGGGAGGCTGAGGCAGGAGGATCACTTGAGGCCAGGAGTTTCAAATTGGCCTGTTCAACATAGTGAAACAGCCTCTACAAAAAATAAAAAAAGAATTATTTGTCTGTAATATGGCCTCCTGCCTGGATGATATGAGCAGGAAGCCCAGAGGAGGTAACTTACATGTGAATTGTTGAATGTGTGCTCTTGTGAGCATATCAGTTAATGTTGGTTAGACTGGGAGCAAATAACCCTAAATATGCATCATGCTGGACCCCCAGTGAGTCCAACAGGGACAGCACAATGTCTGAGAGGCTGAAAAAAAGATCTGCAGACATAGGTGAGATACAGGGTTTGCTGGAGATTTACTTACATGATGTCCTGGGGCTGGTGACTGGACAGGGAAAATAACACTACTATTTGTGGTAAGCATGCTGTTTATATAGTAACTTTTATGTATCAACCTTCTCCTAGTTTAAAATAAAGGGCCTTGGTCCAACAACCCATGTCCAACCCATGTCCAACAACCCAACAAAATGGACCAGGGTCCAGATGTTCTTCACAGGTATGACATAGACATCTAGGTTGGCCATTCCCAGAGTCCCCTGGTCCATATCTCAAACCACTAAAGATACACTTCACTAAGAAACATAGGGTCATTTTGGGGGTGTGCCTGGGTTTTGCTGTCAGGTAAGACATGCCCACCATACACTTAGCACAGTCAGAGTGTGTTTCTTGATGACATAATTGTTCTGTGTAGGTTTTCTCCACACAGCCATTCAGGAACCTTGGCTCCTCATGTCTTGGGACTTCACCAACTCCTAAGTCTTTGTCGTCATTACACATCCAGCCAGTGGTAGCAAAAAGGAATGGTGGAATGCTCATGGGAGGTTTTGTGAACCAGGCCTGGGTGTGCCACATGCCTCTGCTCACATTCTTTTTGTTTTGTTTTGTTTTGAGTTGGAGTCTCACTCTGTCGCCCAGACTGGAGTGCAATGGCCGCTCCCGGCCACCGCAGCCTCGACCTGCTGGGCTCTGGCGATCCTTCCACCTCAGCCTTCTGAGTAGCTGGAATTACAGGCACGCGCTACCACGCCCGGCTGATTTTTTTGATTTATTGTAGAGATGAGGTCTCGCCTGCCCAGGCAGGTCTCGAATCTGCTCACATTCTTAAGGCTAAAACTCGATGTGACCCTATGTGAGGGAGCCTGGGAAGTATGGTTTAATTGTGTGCCCAGGAAAGAAGGAAGAACAGGTATGAACAGGTAGTAGTTTCTGCCAGTCTGCCCCTCTGACAGTTGTAAAGCATCTCTGTATACCTGTGAGCAAATAGCTTAAAAGAAATGTTTTTCTTTATGGAGAAATGACCATGGGTTAACTTACCCGTTCAGTTTCCCTAGAAACCTGATGAAAGTAGAATGTCAAATGTGTTAGTAGAAAACGTTTCTATGATTTTAAAATGATCCCTGGTTGGTAAACTGCATCTAAACTGAGAGAACAATAAATGAGCTCTAAACACTGCTAGGAGCCCAGAGCTTGGGTTTCCCTGAGTCAACGTGACCCTCGTAATAGAGCATGCCCTCTTGGTGACTTTGAAGCTACAGGGGCCATGGCTATTGGCCCCGTGAAGGTTCGCTGAAAAATCACTGGCATGAAGCAGATGGATTAATAGGAGAAAAAATATTTGCATTTCATTTAATGTATTTACACTGGAACCTTCCATATGAAGAAGACCCAACTTCCCAATGAGCTACAGAAGCATAAAGACTATTTTGAGGTTAACAGAAAGAATGGGCTTGCATTCTGGTAAAACAGGTTATGGGAGGTAGAAGAAGAGGAATTCTATTGAGCAGAACTGTGGATGGGGAAATAGAGAAAGACTTACAAATATTTCTCTTCAGAGGTTGAATGAACCTGAGAGACAGGTTATGTAAAATGGTTGGGCCAGGTCTGATTGCATTCTTCCTCTCCTTTCCTGCAGTAGATAATGAGAGGAAGCAGTTTGGGAGAAACCTTGAGGCAAAATGCCATATGGGGGAGTGTTGGCTTCTGAACTCCAACTGAGAGAACCATGAATGAGCTCTAAACTCTGTTAGGAGCCCATAGCAATGGGTTTTTCCCTGTGTGTGATATGACCCACCCTGGTGACTATGCAGCTACATTCATAACTGTTGTAAGACATGTTGGTTCCTATGTGGAGCTTGGAGCAGTCCAACCAGGGTGGCTCCTGCACCCACCTGGTAACACTTTTTTTTTTTTTTTTTTTGAGTTGGAGTCTCACTCTGTTGCCCAGACTAGAGTGCAGTGGCATGCTTCCGACCACCGCAGCCTTGACCTGCTGGGCTCAGGTGATCCTTCCATCTCAGCCTTCCAAGTAGCTGGAACTACAGGTGTACATTACCATGCCCAGCTAATTTTTTGGTTTATTGTATAGATAAGGTCTCACCATGTTGCCCAGGCTGGTGTCGAACCCGCGGGCTCAGGCAATCCTCTCACCTCGGCCTTCCAAAGTGCTGGGATTATAGGCTTGAGCCACCGCGCCTGGCCACCACCTGGAAACACTTCTGTCAGAGAAGATTCCTTGGAATGCTATAAAGATGTCCATTAGAAGCCTGCCAGTGCTGGGCTGGTGTGCTGTGTTTCCTTTGCACAAAGGTGGGTACAATTGTGTCCGGGTGGCTATCTTGAGATTTGTGAGTTTAATGGTCGAGTTGCTATAAAAATCAACACTGAGTGCTGCAGAACCCTACTTCCAAAACAAAACACACTCACCTCCACCACAAAGGAAGAAGCAGTATATCCAGCTCAAGGTCCGGGACTTGCATGTGATTTGTGGTGCCAAACGGTAAAATACTTAAGATGCTTTATTCTGAGCCCAATGTGAGTGACCTTAGGCCCATGACACCTACCCCCGGGATGTGCCCCCGTGATTGAATTGTACCTTGGTCATATACATTTTAGGAGAACAGAAGTTACAAGAAATCATAAATCATTGTTTTGACTTGGGGAGACAGATCATCTCCAAGAAGGAGTTGCAGGTGGGTTCAAAGATTTTTTTTTTTTTTTTTTTTGAGTTGGCATTTCACTCTGTCGCCCAGACTGGAGTGCAGTGGCCGTTCCCGGCCACTGCAGCCTCAACCTGCTGGGCTCCCATGATCCTTCTGCCTCAGCCTTCCAAGTAGCCAGAACTACAGGCGTGCGCTACCACGCCCAGCTGATTTTTTGATTTATTGTAGAGATGAGGTCTCGCTCAAAAGATTTCTTGATTGGCAATAAGTAGCAAGAGTTATCTAAGGAATTTTGAAAGTGGTGAAGGAGATGGGTGACTTGAGGAATGATAAAGGAGTCAAGTTTTTTGATAAGTAGAAGCTTCTTAGGTGGCTAACTTCAGAGAGAGTAGGTGAGTGTCTTAAAGGTGCCCAGAGTCCAGGAGTCCCCAAGAGACAGCTTTACTTGATATTCCTTCTTTATCTGTTAAGTGATGTTATGCCAGAGTCAGGTTGAAGAGTAAACCACAATATGTAAGGATGGTTAATTAAAAAGAGCATCTCCCCAGGCCCTTAGTTAGGAGTTTGGCAAGGTCAGAGTTTAGTCCTCAGTTCCCCCTCTTGGCCAAAAATCATTCATGGAATGCATGTGTGGTCAGGAGGTCTGAAGATGCTTGGAAGGTGCTAGAATGATCTATCTGGTAATATTAGTTTCAATATTAGCGATGTTGGATCATGGGGGAAGGATTTAGTTTGACCTGATTTTATAGCCAAATGCTTAAGGGGTAAGAGAAAGTCAGATCTAGCACTTAGTCTGAAAAAAAAATTCCAGATCAGATCTATTTTGCAAGCTACCGTGATCCTGGTCTTTGATTGTGTCCTTTTTATTTTCCTGCATCTGACATAACATTTGCAGGAGACACACAATGATAATGTAGCATCTAAAAAAGTTATAGAGAGAATCAGAGGTCCCCCCCCATCTGGCATTTCCTTAGGAGCTTTGCATACTAAAATCTGAGTTGGTGGCTGTGGAAGAGAAAAGTTGAGTCAAAGACTGAGTGGACCAGTCCCATTAAGCAGCTGCACCACATTTTAGAAGTGGGCATGGTAGATGGCCTAGGCCTCTATAGGCAGTGGTGGCAAACAGATCCTTAATAAGAGGCATTTTTTCTGGAAACAGAAGAAAAACGAAGGTTAATGTCTGAAGCAGTCTATAAACTGGTTTCCTTAAGAGTCTGGAGGGCAGTCAGTTGAGGTATCCAAATGTTCAAAACATCTCCATGGTTTAACCTGTAATTCCAGCACTTTGGGAGGTCAAGGCGAGTGGATTGCCTGAGCCCACGGGTTCGAGACCAGCCCAGGCAACTTGGCAAGACCTCGTCTCTACAGTAAATAAAAAATTAGCCAGGCGTGGTAGCGCACGCCTGTAGTTCCGGCTGGAGCCCCCTGCAGTTCGACACTAGGGTGGCCATGAGTGTGCTACCGCACTCCAGCCTGGGCAACAGAGTAAGACTACAACTCAAAAAAAAAAAATTCAAAACATCTTTGGTTCAAGAGGAAGAAGGCAGTGGAAGTCTGACAGGCAAGTCACTCTGTTACCCAGGCTGGGGTGCAGTGGCACGATCATGCCTTACCATAACCTTGAACACCTGGGCTCAAGCAGTCTTCCTGCCTCAGCCTACCAAGTAGCTAGAGCTACAGGTGCGCCACCATGCCAGGCTAATTTTTTATTTTTTTTTGCAGAGATGCAGTCTAATATGTTGCCCAGGCTGGTCTCAAACTCCTGGGCTCAAGTGATCCTCCTGCCTCCCTTCCTAAAGTACCGTGATTACAGGCACGAGCCACTGCGCCCAGCTTAAGCTGACTTTTTATCATAACACTCTAAAAACAATTCCTTCATATCTCATTGCCAGGTTTTAGCTGGGACAAACAGCTGCTTCATTTCTGGCTGTTAAACTTTTTTCTTGTTTTTACCAATGATATCTTCCAAAGTGCCTTAAATGGCAAAAATCACAAATACATGAGGTAAAAACAAATATCAAACCAGAAAGGAGAATCCTTAAGGCTAGCCATGACATTATTACATCTTTCTTTTAATTTAACCTTTCCATCAATTGTTTAGAATCAGAAATCTCTAAAATATTTATTTTCAGTGGTGCAGTTAGTTTCAATAGCAACTCAATCCAAAAAACCTCTTTAAAGCCCAGGTAGTAATTTTCTATGAATTTGTAAGTAAGAGGTATTCCTGGAGAGGGCATAAAGAAGGCAAGCCCCATGTCCATGACCCCAGAAATAGATTTAGGATAGCAAAAGACAACAAAAGCCCTATAGGGATAGGAGTTTTAAGACAAAACTCCCCTAAGAGTTTGACATGTTTGGAATGAAGGGTGTGCTGCTTAAATATCTATGTGTCTCGGATTCCCAGTCTTTACAGACTGGTCACCTGACAAGAGCCCAAAAATTCACGCCCTCAGATGGCAGAGACTGAGAGATGATCCCCTCATGGTCACAAAGTCAAGCTCCAAGGACGCAAAACAAGACAAGAGAGAAACCTTATCCTTTGGTACCCTTCTTTATGACAGACAGGCAAAGAAAGTCAAATGAAAACAAATTTCTGAGAGGAAAAGAGATCAAACAATATGAATATTCATGCCACAAAGTACCAAAAGTACACTAGTGTTGCTATACCAAGACTAATCACATGCATCCTTTTTTCCCATTAATTAAAATCTCACAGATGAGACCGTGATTTTTACCTTCCATTCACCAAAGAGCACAGAGAGAGAAAAGATAGGAGTCTGGCTGGTAAGCAATTAATTCTTACCCTTTTGCCAGCAAAACAAGTTTGTGAGTTTTCTTCCCTGTAACTTACATGTATTATAGTCACATACATATAAATAAGTAAAAATCCTATGGCTTTTAATTTGGAGCTCCAGCCGTTAGCTAGCAATACAGAGTTGTCAGTTTATAAAAAATGGATTGGATTCAAACAGTGGATTTTACCTCAACATCAGTAGAAAAGTAACAGCAGTAACAGTAACAACAGGTGGAAAAGAAAAATAGGGTACTAGGGAACTTATGAGGCTGTATATTTAAGCTCTATAGTTGCTCCAAATTTTTCTTGGTATAATTTGCCCATCGATGTTAAAGGAACACACCGTAAAACGTAGCCAGATAGAGTACTAGAAAACCAGGCATGATCTCAGACTTTTTCATCTACACAAATACTTGCAAGTAGAGGCACCGAAGAACCAATGGGGCTGCCCAAAGGGAGTCGTTCTCTCTGTCTTTTCTCATTCTTAGCCCATTGAGATTAATTTGGGGAGAAAAGGCAATGGAGAAGACCTAGAATGCACCTTTGAAATAAAAATTAGAATCCTCAGTTTCCTAGAAAAAGGCCAGCTCAGAATAAGCCAGAAGGACTACCCTCTACAATGGGGGGTCTATGGCCTTGTAGGGCTTGCCAGGTCTACCCAAGGAGAAGCTCAAAGTTGGTAAGCTTTAGTAGGCCCCTGCTGGTACCTTAGTTCTGGGTTCAGGTGGCTCCTTCAGGTGCCTTGAGTCTTCTCTAAGGCTCCACATTGGACATCTATTTGCTGATGAAAAATGCCAAATTCTGTAAAATATTTAAGATGATTTATTCTGAGCCAAATGTGGGTGACCGTAGGCCCATGACACTCCCAGGAGGTCCTGAGAACATGTGTCCACTGGTTGAATTGTTGTTTGGTTGTATACATTTTAGGAAGACAGAAGTTACAAGAAGCCATAAAGCAATATATGTGAAATTTACATCAGTTCCGGCCTCGGGAAACAGAATCTCTTCAAGTGGAGACTGCAGATTACAAGTTGATTCAAAGGTTTCTTGATTGGCAGTTAGTAGCAAGAGTTATTTAAGGTATTTTGAGAGCAATGAAGGAGATGAGTGACTTGAGGAATGATAAGGGAGTCAAGTTTCTTGATATGTAGATGAGGTGTCATAGGTAGCAGAATTGGTGACTTAAAAGGTGGTCGGAGTACTCCGACTTTCCTTCTGTCAGGTCAGTGGGCCGGTGCAATAAAGCAAAGAATCGCGTGGAAGGTAGAGAGTAAGTAAAAGTTTATTATCCACTTACCATGGGGAGGAAGGAGCCAGATGCTCAAAGGGCTGCGAATGCTTGAGGTTGAAAGCTTTTAAAACTTCCATTGGGGGGTAGGGGGTGGGGGAGGGGAGGAGGACCGGCAGGCAAGCATTCAGGGAGCTGACACCGTGGCCATGGGGTCTCTTTCTCTTATCTCTTACAACGGGTCAGTCAGGAGCACACAGACAAAGGTGGGCCATTAGCTGGATGGGTGGGTCAGTCACATGGTTAATCACATAGAAGGGCTGGGCTGGAGCTGAAAGACAAATTCGTGGGAGATGATGATGTTAATGTTTTGTGACTCTCCCAGGGTTCCAGGAGGGAAAAGGTTATTGTCATGTATGAGCTCAAGGAGACCACAGAAACTCCATCTGGGACTCTATCCTTTCACCTTCTTTATCTGTTATGTAATGCTGTGCCAGAGTCAGGTTAGAAAATAAACCACGTTATATAGGGATAGTTACTTTAAAAAACCCGTCTTCCTAGACCCCTTTGTTAGGAATTTGGCAAGGTAAAAAAAGTCAGAGTTTAGTCCTCATGAACACGTGGTCACTTGTGGCACAGAGACTTACACATCAAAATATTAATTATTTGTCCCTCCCACATCCACAGTAACACAGGAGGGACAGGATAGTCACTACAAAAACTCCCTTTTAGAAAAGGAAAGAATAGGAAACAAGGTAGTTACTGATTCCTCACAGTGATGAATCCCACTTGGAAGGCATAAAATCCCACTGGGAAGGCACTGGTAGTCGTAGAAGTCCCTTGTTTAGATATGCCTCATGCAGTATTTGGGACTTGTACTAAATGTAATAGCATGTCCTGTATTTTATTTTATTTTATTTTGAGTTGGAGTCTCACTTTGTCGCTCAGACTAGAGTGCAGTGGCCGCTCCCGGCCACCGCAGCCTTGCCTGCTGGGCTCCGGCCATCCTTCCGCCTCAGCCTTCCCGGTAGCTGGAACTACAGGCACACGCTACCACGCCCGGCTAATTTTTTGATTTTATTGTAGAGACAAGGTCTCACCAAGTTGCCCAGGCAGGTCTCGAACCCGCGGGCTCTGGCAATCCACTCACCTCAGCCTCCCAAAGGCGCGGGATTACAGGCTAAGCCACCGAGCCCGGCTATGTCCTGTATCTATTTGCCAATTCTGGCAACCCTAAATGGAGACTGCAGAGCTCTTAGGACCAACTTCTCTTTTTTTTTTTTTGAGTCGGAGTTCTCGCTCTGTCACCCAGGCTGAGTACTGTGGCACGCTCACAGCCACCACAACCTCGACCTGCTGGGCTCAGATGATCCTTTCCCTTCAGCCTTCCAAGTAGCTGGGACTGCATGTGCTGGCCACCATACCCTGCTAATTTTTTTGATTTATTGTAGAGACGAAGTCTCGCCATGTTGCCCAGGCTGGTCTGGAACCTGTGAGCTCATGCAGTCCTCTTGCCTCAGCCTCCCAAAGTGCTGGGATTACAGGCATGAGCCACTGCGCCCAGCCCAACTTCTCTTTTTATACTGGAAGACTCGAATTGTCAAAGGATTTTTTGGCCCAGTTGTCATTTCTTTGGCAGTGCAATTTCTTTATAAACAGAACATCATAGGTTTCTGAGCTGTTTACACCTGAACAAATCAATGGGTCTGTAACCTCAATCAAACTTCTTTCCTGGGCATGGTTTATAGGACTTCTTTATTTCTTTTTTTTTTTTTTTTTTTTTTTGAGTTGGAGTCTCACTCGGTCGCTCAGACTGGAGTGCAGTGGCCGTTTCCGGCCACCGCAGCCTCGACCTGCTGGGCTCCAGCGATCCTTCCGCCTCAGCCTTCCAAGTAGCCGGAATTACAGGCGCGCGCTACCATGCCCGGCTGATTTTTTTGATTTACTGTAGAGATGAGGTCTCGCTGTCTCGAACCCGCGGCCTCAGGCAATCCCCTCACCTCAGCTTCCCAAAGGCGCGGGATTACAGGCTGAGCCACCGAGCCGACTATTTCTTTAGTGCCTCACCTCTGTTCTGCTCCCTCTAATTAATGTTGACTACCTTGAGGCCATTTGCTACAATAAATTTGGGCGTAAAGACAACTTTTAATCTAATCTTTGCCTCAAGCTGAGTTTGTTTACCTGGGAAGCTTTACTGGGCTTGTTCCTCAATGCTTTTTTTTTCATACTTAACTTCTAATCTTCTGTAGTTGGGATTCTGAAAGCCAATGACTGTTCTCACCCTGTGAGTCCTGTTTCTTTTTTTTCTTTTTTTTTTTTTTTGAGTTGGAGTCTCACTCTGTCGCCCAGACTGGAATGCAGTGGCCACTCCCAGCCACCGCAGCCTCGACCTGCTGGGCTCCAGCGATCCTTCCGCCTCAGCCTTCCAAGTAGCTGGAGCTACAGGCACGTGCTACCACGCCCGGCTAATTTTCCTGTCTCTTTTCATCTCTGCTCGGAAACCAGCTGGTTCTTGCCTGAGTGTTTGTCTTTCTTGTGCTGCCCTGCTGAATGCATCAGGTTAACAATAGCGTGGCTTTTTCCAACCTCTTCCACCAAAGCCTGCAGGGAGATCCTATGTCCCAAGTTTTATCTGATATTTTGCCAAGGCGTGATGTTAGGGTTTCAAACATTCCTATATTTTCTTGCTGCCCAAGTTATCTGCCCGTTAAGCTAATGCTGTAAGTCCTCCACTCCCTATGTGTGACTGTAGTAGCACCCAGGAGTAACAGGTAGTGGCTCAGCACAAGAAAAGTTAATGGATCTTTTATACACGTGACAGTCCTGGTGGGGTTGTAGGGTCAGCACAGTAGATTTCTTCCAAGTGGTGAGTTAGGGACCCAGACTCTTTCTTTCGTGGGCTCTGCCATCCCCTGAGTTCTCACTGTTATCTGAGCTTATCCAGGGT
This sequence comes from Cephalopachus bancanus, assembly GCA_027257055.1. NCBI lineage: Eukaryota > Metazoa > Chordata > Mammalia > Primates > Tarsiidae > Cephalopachus > Cephalopachus bancanus. The sequence goes on from JAPVLO010000510.1 coordinate 129,522, forward strand.
TAGGAAACAGCCATAGAGGGGCATTCATGGGAGGTTTATAGGTCAGTCTGCATATAGTCCTGTCCTTTCTGCTCACTTCCATTGTTTAAAACTTCATCCAGGCCGGGCTCGGTGGCTCAGCCTGTAATCCCAACACTTTGGGAGGCCGAGGCGAGTGGATTGCCTGAGCCCATGGGTTCAAGACCAGCTCAGGCTACTTGGTGAGACTTCATCTCTACAATAAATCAAAAATTAGCTGGGCATGGTAGTGTGTGCCTGTGGTTCCAGCTACTTGGTAGGGTGAGGCGGAAGGATCGCTTGAGCCCAGCAGGCCGACACTGGGTTGGCCGTGAGCGTGCTTGCCACTGCACTCTAGTCTGGGTGATGGAGTGAGACTCCAACTCAAAAAAAAAAACTATGTGATGGCTTTATCTGGTAGCAAGGGAATGTAAGAAGTATAGTCTAGTTGGGTGCCTGGGAAGAGGAACAGAAAGAGTTTTGGGGGATAGGGCCAGTCTCTGCCACACTGTCAAAAAGAAGGAAACAGTTGATGGATTGGTTCTTTGTCTATCAAGGTAAGTGACCAGGTTTTTAATCCAATTTTGTTGTCATAATGAATCCACGTTTTAAAATTTCTCACAAAAATAAGTAATAATACACAGTTGTTTAAGGGTTTTCCATTTTCTCTTCCAGTCAACGAAGCGGAATATTCCAATGCTCTTTGTCCGGGGAGATGGAGTTGTCCTTGTTGCCCCTCCATTGAGAGTTGGCTGAAACAAAGAATGTGTCATGTGGAAAATAGAAGACTTCGTACGGTTGCCTCTTTAAATGTACAAGACATTCAAAAGAGAAACCTGCATATATTCTGATATTAAGAAACGATCCCAAGGAGTCTTCCACTCCTGAAATGAATTGCTTTGCAGATAATTCTTAAGCTAAATGGCATTTTTATTTTTCTCCAATCCTTCTAATAAATATAATTACCAAGATGCAGAATTCTTCTTCAGGAGTTGGTTTGCTCCTTTATTCTTACAATTTCTGACTTTTTTCCCTCTAAATTAAATTTGATGTTTCTTCTTTGATTTTTTTTAATGCAGTCTCCTGTCTTTTGAATTTTTTAAAGTGAGCACATGTCATATCTTCTCTTAGTACACATCTACAGTGCATCTACTCTGCTTCAGGCACCAGGTCAAATGTTGGGAACTGGAGTTTTACCAGTGTGCTTCCTGCCCTCAAGTCTTCAGAGGAGACAGTTGTTTAAACCAGCGATTGGCTAGGCTCGGTAGCTCAGCACTTTGGGAGGCCAAGGCAAGTGGATTGCCTGAGCCCATGGGTTTGATACCAGCCTGGGCACTTGACAAGACCTTGTCTCTACCATAAAATAAAAAATTAGCCGGGCGTGGTAGTGCACGCATGTGGGTCCAGCTACTTGGAAGGCTGAGGCAGAAGGATCACTGGAGCCCGGCAGGTCGAGGCTGCACTGGCTGGGAGTGGCCACTGCACTCCAGTCTGGGTGACAGAGTGAGACTCCAACTCAAAAATAAAAAATAAACCAGCGATTGCAGGACAGCCAGATCAATGCTGATAGAGTAATGCATACACAGGATGTCAAAGAGCATGGGGCAGGGCACCCAAAGAGGAACTGGCATGAGAATAGAAGGCAGGACATAGCACAAGTTTCCTTCTCTCTGGCCTGATTTGTTTGTAGTCAGGTGAGGTTCAGCTTGGTCATATCCATAAAGTGCTGCCCTTTATGACTCAAAGAAACCATTTTTCTACTCTTGGCTCAGATTAATGATGGGGAGACTAAAACACATCTCCGTGGCACAGTAAAGCACAAAGTGGCTAAAGGCCAAAAACTATCTTTATTTCTAGCTTCAGTCAGCCAGCACCTAATGCTGGGGTTCCCAACCCCCTGGGCCACAGACTGGTACCAGTCCGTGGCCTGTTGAGAACTAGGCCACAGCCGGACGCAAGCAGCAGGCAAGCAAGCAGGGCTTCCTCTGTGTTTGCAGCTGCTCCCCAGCGTGTGCGTTACCGCCTGAGCTCCACCTCCTGTCAGAGCGGCCACAGCCTTAGACTCTCATGGGAGCATGAACCCTGTTGTGAACTGTGCACATGGGGGATCTAGGTTGCTTATTGTGAGAATCCAATGTCTGATGATCTGAGGTAGAGCTGAGGCAGTGGTGGTGGTAGTGCTAGCCCTGGGAAGCGGCTGCAAATACAGGCTAACATTAGCAGTGAGCCTTGACTGCACGGAGACCATAATAAATTTCATAATTTCATATTGCAATGTAATAATAGAAATAAAATGCACAATAAATGTAATACACTGGGGTCATCCTGAAACCAACCCTACCCCCAGTCCATGGAAAAACTGTCCTCCACGAAACCGGTCCCTGATGGCACAAGGGTTGGGGGCTGCTGGTCAAGGGGCAAGTAAATGTGTGTGACAACCTCTGAAACTTGATAAGGATGGTACTTAGAACTTGCCATCCTCCACTATGGGTGTTCCATTTTGAAATGTGGAAAATTCAGCTTTTGGGTTGCTCGTCTATAAACCTGCTGAATGTGTTTGCTCATCCGTTACCAAGTAGGGGAGGCAAACAGATGCACAATATTTTAAGCCATGTGAAGAAAGATCCTTTCAATAGACATTGTACTAGAATGCCTTTGTTTTCCTTATTCGTTGTACATGTCCCTGCAAGTTCATGGAGAAGAGAGGAACAAGTGTGGGCGAGCCAGTGGAGGTTTCATCTTCCCTGAGCAGGAGAGACACCCTCCTATCACTTCTGCTGCCCACACTTTGTCCTCAGGCTTCAGCAGTCCCAGGAGGAAACCTGTTGACAGCAGTCTGCTCACTTCTGAAAATGGGACTTGGGATTATAGCAGCAGCAAGTGGCTGTCCTTCGGATCACCCTTTCTGGGCAGAACTCTCACCTAAGTAGTAGTACTGGCAACAATAACGGCCATCGTTTATCAAACAAAGAGCCTCAGGTAAAGGCATTTATTTTTTTATTTATGTTCTTTAGAGAAGAGGTCTCACAGTGTTGCCCAGGCTGGTCCTGAACTGGGCTCAAGCAATCCTCCTGCCTCAGCCTCCCAAAATCCTGGGATTTCAGGCATGAGCCACTGCACCTGGTAGCAAAGGCATTTTATAGACATACCCGTGTTTAACCCAACAGCACTAAGTAAGGTGCCTGTGGTCACACAGCTAGGATGTGGCCTTGGGACTGAAACCATCTGACTGACTCCTACCAGGGTAAGCCTGTTGTGTGGGCACACGACTGAGGTCCTGGCTCTGGCAGTGACTTGGCTCACAGTGTCCACCGCAGCCATGGTCTCACTGGCCATCTGGCCCTGTTTCTTCTTTGTTTTTTTGTTTTTTGAGTTGGAGTCTCACTCGGTCGCCCAGACTGGAGTGCAGCGGCCGCTCCCGGCCACCGCAGCCTCGACCTGCTGGGCTCCGGCGATCCTTCCGCCTCAGCCTTCCAAGTAGCTGGAACTACAGGCGCGCGCTACCACGCCCGGCTCATTTTTGATGTAGAGACGAGATCTCGCCAAGTTGCCCAGGTGGGTCTTGAACCCGCAGGCTCAGGCAATCCACTCGTCTCGGCCTCCCAAAGTGCTGGGATTACAGGCTGAGCCACCGAGCCTGGCCTGGCCCTGTTTTTTCATCACATCTTGCAGTTCTCGCCAGTGCTGTGTTCACTTTCAGTGACTTCAAGGTCTGGGCTTTACTCCTGATCACTTTTTCTCATCCATTCTTGATTATCTCTCTCCTTTTTCTCCTGGAACAGATAAATTGCACTAGATTGTTTGGCTGTGACACATATGTGTTTATACACATATGTTTCTAAAACCCATGAACCTTAAAATCTGACACAGCCAAATCTCACACATGGACAAAACTCTATTGCAACATACAGACTTACTCCTAGCTGCTGATATACAGGAAGGGAGAAAATAAAGTAACTGCATGATAACCACCTATGTGTTACCAAGTGGATGAGTATTGGGAGCCCTCTGGAGCTGGGACTCAATCCACAACGGGTGGCTCAAGCAGGGCCCTGCCACAATCCCCCAACAGCCAGGTTTCCTCTGCTGGTCCACAGAAGTGCTGTCCTGAGAAATTATGCTGTCAAGAGGGCCCCTGGGAGCCACACCTTGGCCTTCGGGACCGCACAGCACTGAGCTCAGCTGCTGGATGGCCCATGGCCATTGGAGCTGGTGATGAGTGGTTTGTGCAACATAGTTTCAGAATAGCTCAAGAGGGGTTCTCTGCAGCAGGTGTCACATCTGGACCCCTGTCTGATGTTGTGTAGAAAAGATTGTTAGGAATTATCCTTTCCTCCCCCAAAGGTGAACAGACAAAATGTAGAACCACAGATTCACCTTCAAAATGAAATGTGCCCACATAGAAGCCCAAGTAACTTGAGTATTCCAAGTTAAGCTAAAATTATCTACAAATGGACAGTTTTACATTTCAGTGGTTTTTGAAGTTTTAAGTGATTTTTGAAGAGGTTATCCTTCTGGACACTAAGAGGCAGAAACTGGTTTCACACACCCTTTGACTTCTTCTTACATGTGACAGCTTTTGCCCACATTGCTTTGAGCCTGCCGCCAGAGGAAGAGGAATGTTCCATGGAGTGAACAGCTGCCAGCCGTGAGTAATACTCACCTGCGTTGAACATGGAAAATAACCGAAAAGTCTAGGCGTCATCCTGGTGGATCAAGAAACACAATTGATATTTCTCTCTGCCACTCAGCTCTGCTGAATGATACTGATTTCATTCTTGGGCAAGTCTTCCCTGCGACAGATCCGGACGTCCCACTAACCTTCCTGCCAGCTGCAGTGGTCTCATTCTCTTTGACAGTGTGCCCAGCTGTGGGTTAGTCATGGCAGCTGTGAGAACGTGGGGCTCCGATTAGCCAGGTCTAAGTCCTATGCCGATGTCTGTAAGAGCAAGGTTATGCTCACCTGAGCCACGTGGTCTTGTAGCAGGAAAAATAGATCGTGACACCGAGACTATTATAGGAAGTGGTACTTTATTATGCTGGCTAGCACAGCGGGCTCAACGGAACTAATGCGTCCAAACCGAGCGCCCCAGAACAGGAGACCCGGGGTCTTATACCCTTGTTTAGGTAAGGGAGGGGGGGTCATGTGGAGTGATTACATATTTTCTTTGGAATCTTACAAGGTTGTACTCAACAAAATCAGATTTTTCAAAGAACAAATGATTTCCAGGAACTGCAGGCTTGTAAACCGTCAACTTCAGAAGGGAGGTTTTTGGATAAGTCTGTGAATTAGCCACTCTTTTGCATATCCATCAAATGGCTAGTCTTTGGGCCATTTGGCCTTTCCCAAACAAACCTGCCTGGCACTGGGCGGGTCTTTAAAGTTGCAACTTGCCTTTCAAAAGGAAATACCTCTTAACTGCTATCAACCCCTTTTCTGCCGTTGGGCCAGTGTGAGCCCAGGTGAGGCCAACTGCTGATCCCGAATCAGCTACATGTATTTCTGTGTTTATTCACTCAATCATACAAGAAATATATTTGAGCATATGTCGCATCCTGCCACAGTCTGTGAGTGGGGAAGGAGTAGTTCGCTAAAGGAAACCAGAGGGATGGGGAAATGCTGCTGGAGACGATGCCTATGACGTAGGGATCACTTTCAGTCTGCTCCAACTTATAGAGAAAGAAATCCCTTTGGTACTTTATTATTAGTAACACATTTCTTGGAACATACTTCAGAGTGACACTGATTTTAAGCGATTGCTCTGGAATCTAGTAGGTTCTGGAGCAGACTGGGGGAATCAGTGTGGGTGGAGCTCAGACTTGTTTGTTGGTGGATGAGTAGGCAGATGGCGGCAGGAGTTCCCTAAGGAGGTCTAGGTGGGGGACCTGCAACACAAGGGGAGTGCTAGGCCGCAGGTAGGTGATGGAATCTTCAGAGCTTCGGAGGAGGGCAGTATACTCGAATAGAGGGAGTTGAAGAATACTAAGCCCCAAAAGACAAGTTGCCACTTATAAGCAGGAGCTATATTTGCACCTCTGACATGGTGCCTGACCAAGAGTGTTTCGTCATAAGTGCTAAATGAGTGAATAGTTAAATGACAAGAAGACTAGTGACAACAACACTTTGGAAACAGCACTGTGGGTGGAAGGGTCAAATGGTAATTTCAAAGAAAGTGAACTTTGTATGTTGTTTTCTAAGCCCTTGGGGATGTCCTTCCTACAGTCAGACGTTTCTTTCACTCTTGTCTATCCTTCCCGCCATCTCCCCACTACCATTTTCCCCAAGAATTGTCAATATAATGCCAACTGTGGATACCTAACTAGTTTCCAATATCCATGGAAAACTAACACCAAGAAAAAACGAGGAAGACAATGCCAAATGTTTTAAATTCCTTTTAGATTCATTGCTCAATTTTAATAAACCAAAGCATGTAGATTCTTATGTTCTTGGCTGCTTCTAGAGGCTTCCTGGATGTGGAAGTAGCATGCTCCATTGCAGTTTCTGATATCGATGACTCCAGAGGAATGTTTTCTTGGTGTGCATCCCACCCACCTGCAGTGCCATGGGGATCTGAGTTCTGGATGTTGACAGGAGCCCCGGAGTCGCCCTTCATGAGTGGAAAGCTGACCATAGAGGATCTAGCCTTGTAATGGAATCAGAGAAACCTGGCTCAGATTTCAGCTGTGCCAGGTACCAGCTGGAGGCAAACGACTTCGCTCCTGAGGTCAGTTGTAAGGCCCGGAAAGAGTCTCTACAAGCAGCCTAGGACAGTGCTGGAATGCCACTGTCACATCACTGACACCAGAGTCGGAAGGCACAGGGTAGAGGGTGCCCTGGGAGGCTAGGGCTGTCTACTAAGGTCATTCCTGCTGTGCGTAATGAGCTAGGTATGGCCAGAGTCATGGGGGTGAAAGTCTTCACCAAAACAGTCTTGAATTAAGAAAGATAGATTTATTAAAGGGAAGATACGCTGGAAAGAGCATAACGGGCCAGACAGCAGAGTGTCTGCTGTCTGCCAAGAGGCAGGGGCTCGGTGGAAGTATTGGTAAGACTATATCAGGGTCCAGAGTGGGCTGAGGGAATTGTCCTTGGGGGAGGTCAAAAGGAAATTTCCAGAGGTTTGTGAAGTGGCTGATTGTGGTGTTTGTTTCCTTAAGGTAGGGTTAATTGACAGCAATAGTTAACTGCTTTTTGTTTACTGTGAAACTAGCAGTGAATGGTTAACGACTTTTTGTTTACTGCAAATGTTTTACAACTGGTCAGTAAACTTTTACAACTCTTGATGTTATCACTAAGTCTCTTTGTAACATTTGTAAAATCTGGTCCTGAGATTTTCTTCCCCAATTTGCCCAGCTGATGCTGGCATAATTGGGCCTCATAATCCTCCACAACTCCTTCATCTTACTCCAACTGTCCCTGCATTTCTTTTTTCTTTTCAGTACTGGTCCTTGTTGCACTTTTTTTTCTTCCCAGATAGTTTATGGGAGAATCATGAATTTGGCATAATTTGATTCATTCATTTAAAAATTATTTTCAGATGCCCACTATGTGCCAGAATCTGTCAGTGGAGCACAGAGCAAGACCAACTAAGTGCTCCATGCTAAGTGCTATAAAGGATGTGAAAGGGAGGTGAGGAGATGGGGTGAGATAGTGGCAGGGGAGAAGACGTGTCCGAGGGCTGACTTGGGAGAGAGCATTTGAGTGGACATTCAGACAGCAGGCCCCGTGCAGTTTTGGCAAAACAGTATTTGTCCAGGCAACCGGAGGCCATGCAGAGGCTTGGAGGCAACAACAGTTTTGCCTGACGGCGGGGTGGGGGTGAATGTGGTCAGCAATGAGGCCAACCGACTGGACAAGAGTGTAGCCAGACCGGGGTCTTATGCCCACTGCCCAGAAAATGTCATAACCGATGCGGCCATTACAACTAGAGAATTTGATATCATAAAGCAGCTGAGTGAGGAGATTAGGAGAAATATCTCAAATCTGCCTTCATGAAGATTCAGAGGACAGGGTTTTAAAGAGAATCTAGAGGCTGTTGATTGGTTGATGATGTCATGGGGTGGAGACTGTCTTCCTATTGCAGAAGCAGTTTCTGAGAGATGGCCTCACGGACAGGTCAAGCCGACTTTCTGGTGTTCTATCCTGGTTTGGGGTTGGGACCCATCGGCATACGGTTTGAGAAAGGTCTTGAGTACAACACTGTTCTTAGCTTTTACAGTAGATGCTTATTCATGAGGCAAGTGCAGGGTCTATCCGGTGTCTCCCCTCCCAGTCCCTGAGCCATTAAGGAGTCAGTCCTGGACAGGCATGTCCAACCTGTGGTCTGCAGGCCGCATGCAGCCCAGGACAGCTAGTAATGCAGGCCCCACAAAGTTTTTTAACTTCATGTGTTTTTTAGCATTTATTTTCTTTATGACCCCATGCGTAGTTCCATTTTTGAAGTTTGCAATCACACCTAATTCATGACATTGCTTTTTGGCAGCACATACATTTGTGAGCAGCTGTTTTCAGTTATGAAGCTCATGAACAGCAGAATTTGAACAAACATTTCTGGCATGCACCTTGAGAACTCACTAAGAACTGCGACCACTTCATCAAATCGGACATTGACAGATTAATTTCACAAAAACAAGGTCAAATTTCCCATTAGTTTTAATATTTGTTCTCATTTTTCTAAACTTTTTAATACAAAATATTTCTTTAAAAAGGTCTTATGTATATATATGAACTATATTGTATAATTTATGTGTGGCCCCAGACACTTCCTCTTTACTGTGTGGCCAAGGAAGCCAAAAGCCAAAAGGCTGGCCACTGCTGGTCTAGGAGGAGTGTGGGGGAGGCGGGAGTCCCTGGAGACTGAAGTGGATTTCCTCTTTCAGGGGCTTCTCAAACAGTTTCATGTTGATTGGCCTTGCAGGCAACCTTCCCTCCTCCCCAGGGGTCCGGGCATGAGGGTAATTGCAAGTAAACTGAGAAGCAACAAATTTGTCAGTTTCTAACCACAGGTGCCGCATGTCCTACTGGTCCTGTATAGTTGTCTCAAGAGCAAGCCGAGGGAGGCCATGGGAGGTGAGGGGCAGGTAGATGTCTGAGGCCTTGGAGGTCCAGGCGTCACTCGCACATTCATCTCACAGATGGGGATGAAAAGCCCAAGACCGTGAAAGAGACCCAGCCAAGGGCACCACGAGTCCAGGCCCATCTGCTCCTAGATGCAAAATTAGGGCCACCGTGCAAGCCTTTCCAGCGGTGCGTCTCAGACTGCAGCCCCTGCAGTCGTGCGATGTGTAGGGCGTGCTGCGCAGACCCTGTCTTCCTGTTACATGCCGACATTTCCCCATCCTGTCCCTTTCCTTTTTTTTTGAGTTGGAGTCTCACTCTGTCGCCCAGACTGGAGTGCAGCGGCCGCTCCCGGCCACCGCAGCCTCGACCTGCTGGGCTCCGCGATCCTCCCGCCTCAGCCTCAGCCTTCCGAGTAGCCGGAATTACAGGCGCGCGCTAACACGCCCAGCTGATTTTTTGATTTATTGTAGAGATGAGGTCTGGCCTGCCCGCGGGCTCAGGCAATCCACTTACCTCAGCCTGCCAAAGGCCTGTCCCTTTTCTAAGGACAGGTCTTCCTGCTGGGCTACCGGCTGCCGTGTGGTCCCCCGTGAGCGAGTATTCCATGTTCAGGAAGGGGAAAAGGCTGTGTTTCGTCCTCGCAGCTGGGCCTTATGGGAGGCGCACAGAGTTGGAACCACACGCGCCACACTTGGCTCTGTCACCCCCACGTTTTGTGAATTTCGACAGCCTCTCGCCCTCTCTGTGAGGCCACTCCTCCCAGGAAGGGAAACACGCGTTACCCGCACCCCTGCATGTCTCCATTGTCAGCACCAGGTGGCGCTGTGCTCTTTGCTTTTCCACCTCAGCTCTTGGTTTGCCGTCAACGTGCGCTCGTCCTGGCCCGCAAGCCCTGTCGTTTACTTCCGTTAACTCAATCCGCTTCTGGACTCCCGTCGTTCAATATCTACACAACGTGTTCCCCAGGCCCCAGGGAGAATGCCCTTCTTATGGTGCCCCCAACCTGCCGAACTGAGATGAGACCGTCAGCAAAGCCGCATTCCAGGCCAGGTGGGTTTGTAGGCGCTCGGGTCCTGTGTGTGTGGCTGAACGAACGGCGGTGGGACCGAGCTTTTGTCAGGGTTGAGGCGGATTCCTCCACCTTCTTGTGCAGACCCTTTTTCCTGCTCCTGGCCTTAGATTCTCGTCTGCACAGTGTCCTTCGAGTTGAACAACGTGTGTTTCAGGGACAGGCCTCATCGCTCTGCTATCAATGAAAACAGCCTAGGCTTGGAGTTCTGGAAAAATTCCTGGTTGCGGGAGCTGAAAGCCAGCATTTTTATGTGCTAGGCAAGGAACACAGATTTGGAGTCAAGAAGCCTGGCATTCAAATCCCCCACCGCTGCTCACCAGTCGCAGAAGGGACTCACCTCTCTGGTCCTCAATTCCTCCTCCATAAATTGGGGATAGCCGTGGTGCCCACCTCAGGAAGAAGGGCTGAGGATTAACGATGTCCATCAGGGATTAAGCTCGGGTCCTGGCAAGGAGCAGGCGCTGAGGGCATCCTTGTTTGCCTTAATTAAGCCAGTGGCTCGATGCAAGAAGCTTCCCATCCTTTCCTAACTGCCCTTCCGGCATCTGTGGCTGGTCCATACTGTGGAATGAAAAGACAACTTGTAAATGTTTATCTGTCTTTATAATAAGCATCTAAGCTGTTCTTTATGAATTCATAGTTTCTGCCTTGCTGGGTCTACCACTTTTTTTTTCTAATTCACATTAATCTCTCCTTGTTTTTCCTTATGACTTTTCCAGGCTGAGTACTGCTAGGAACTGGGTTGGATGAAAGCTAGCCATGACAAGGGTTTGGAAATTAGACAAGGTGGGGGGGGGGCTTCCCCTTTGCAGGGTCCTCAGCCTTCCCTCCCCTTGGTTCTCAACAATGTTTTTCTCAGTTCAGCTTTATGGCAGAAGACGAATAAGCAGAACCAGCTCAGTGAACAAGGTCACCCCCACATCACGAGACGATGACATCACTGTCAGCTCCTGCCCAGGAAAAACCCAGGGCTCAAATAACCAAGAGAAAGGGCAGGTCATCCTCATGGCAGGTTGACAGAGCTGGTCTCAGGCCTCTGTCAAATATCAGGGCCTGAGAGTGTTGCTAAAAACGACCCAGGGACACACCTGCTTCTGGTCATTTGGCCCTGGGCAGCCTTGCCGCCCTCACAGGCTCAGAACAACAGAATATCACCAATGGAGTGTTTTTTTCCCCTTTCCTAGAAGAAAGGTTACCAACTGCCAGAATCAAAATAGAATGTGAACCGTGTCACAGGAGCCCTGTCCAACCCAAGCACACTCAGATTGTGCAATGCCTTTTAGTGCGGATAAGCAAAATCTCCTGTGTCACACTGTTGGAACTGACACTGTGGAAGGCTCCAACCAGCCTTTCTCCAGGCCGGTCCTGTTTCGGCAATGCTGCATGCCGAGGGAATCATGCTCTTCCTGCTCTAGGGGGACATGATTTCGTAGGCAAACCCGGATGGAAAGCCTCAGGTAAAGAATCATTGGGAGGGGGCAAGGGTTTGAAAAACTACCTGTTGAGTGATACGTTAACTACTTGGGTCATGGGTTCAGTAGAAGCCCAAACCCCAGCGTTCCGCAATCTATCCATGCAGCAAACCTGCACATGTACCCCTGAGTCTAAAATAAAAATTTTTAAAAATCATTTTGTTAAAGTGAATGGTTGCCCCAATGTTGTTGGTTTCCCAAATTCACAGTTTTTGTTGTTGTTGTTGTTTTTTTTTTGAGTCGGAGTCTCACTCTGTCACCCAGGCTGGAGTGCAGTGGCATGCTCACAACCACCCCAGCCTCGATCTGCTGGGTTCCGGCGATCCTTCCTCCTCAGCCTTCCAAGTAGCCAGAACTGCAGGCGCATGCTAACACACCTGGCGGCTACTTTTTTGATTTATTGTAGAGACGCGGCCTCGCCAAGTTGTTCGGGCTGTTCTCGAACCTGTGAACTCAGGCAATCCCCTCACCTTGGCCTCCAAAAGTGCTGGGATTACAGGCTTGAGCCACTGCACCCGGCCAAGTTCATAGTTTTATACATTTTTTTTTCTGCTTGCCTTAAATTTTTTATTATTAATAGTACACATAATTTTCCATATGATAATGAAACACCCATGGTAATTTTCCTGAAGAACAAATAAAAATGAACAAATGGGAGAACTCTGACTGTCAAGTCTGTCTTTCACATATATAAAGAATGTTATCTTTTTATCTGGAGTTTTAATTCTGTCTTGGTCTAAGTGACTCATTCTTGTCCTTTGACATCTTTGAGAGTTGTTCACTATATGAGTAATGTGCATAATTTGATCAACTTACATTTTGGGGGTTTGCGCTTGTTTCTTTTTGAGTTGGATCTTACTCTGTCCCCCAGGCTGGAGTGCAGTGGCATAATTGCAGGTACTGCTGCCTTGACCTGCTGGGCTCAGGCGATCCCTCTGCCTCAGCCTTCCAAGTAGCTGGGACTTCAGGCACATGGCAACATGCATGGCTAATTTTTTAATTTACTGTAGAGGCACGTTCTCACCATGTTGCCCAGGCTGGCCTCAAACTCCTGGGCTCAGACAACACTCTCGCCTCAGCCTCCCAAAGTGCTGGGATTACAGGCGTGAGCCACTGTACCTGGCCTAATCAACTTATGTTTTAACTTTTTTATGCTCTCAGTAAGTATTTGAGAAATATTTGTGACTTTTTAAACTTTTATTTTGGTAAAAAACGCATAACATAAACTTTACAGTCTTTATCATTTTTTTCTGAAAGCAGGATTTATTGAGGACAGAAAAGCTCCCACAGTGAGAGGGGACCCCAAGAGGGTTGCCCCGTCATTTTTCAGTGTACAGTTCGGGACTCTTAAGTGTGTTCGCATTGTTGTGCAACACGCATTGAGTTTTCTTAAATTAAAGCCCTCCTGGATTTCTCCTATCTGCAAGTCCCTCTCCCATGGCGTGGTACTTCGTTCCTGGGCCTAAGCTGACTTGTCAAGGGCTTCAAAACTTCGAAAGTCACTCTGAACAAAATCCATGGGCAACATTTTAAAATGGGGCGCGCTCAGAGAAGGCTGCGAAGCTGTTTCATCCTCTATTCATCACAAGCCATACTGCTTTCAGTAGAAAACGCCTCGATGGGCAGGAGGAGAGCTGACTTCAGACAGGGGCCCTGGATGAAGCCTTCTGATCGCATCACCTTGCCTGAAGCCCTCCTGTGGCTGCCCGTCTCCCCAGGGTGACACCCACACCCCGACCCATCTCACCACCTGCTGATCCAACCCACGCTGACCTCCCTGACCTCTGTTCCTCAAGAATGTCACGCTGATTCCTGCTTATAGGCCTTTGCGTTTGCCCCTGCCTCTTCCTCGAACAGTCTTCCCAAACTGTGTTGAGCAATAGGACACTTATGGGGCTCATAAAACTCTCAGTGCCCAGGCCACATCCGACACCAATTAAATCGTAATCTCCAGGGCCTTAAGGATCAGTTTCCTTTTGTTTTGAAAAAATCTCCTCAGGAATTCCAGTGTGTAGCCAGCTTTGAGGAACAGTATTCTGGGTTGGTGTTTCTCAAACTCTGGTCCCAAATCAGCAAGAGCAGCATCGCCTGGGAGCTTGTTGGAAATAGAGTCACAGTCCCCGCCTCCACCCTCCACCCTGAAGTTACTGAAATCAGAAACTTTGGTAGCAGGGCCCAGGAACATGTATTTTAACAAGCCCTCCAAGTGATTCTGATGCACACCAAACTTTGAGAACCACAGTCCTACATCCTTGGCGCTCAAGATCAGCCTCCTGGACCAGTAGCATCAGTGTATCCTGGAAGCTAGTTAGGATACAGAGTCTGTGACACCACCCCTACTGGTAACTCTGACCTAGTGATTCGGCATTTGCACTTTAACGATATTCCTGGTGACGCATATGCACATTAAAGTTCAAGAAGCTTCCCAACTCTGCCCCAGAAAGGGCCCAAAAGTCGTAACATGCTGGTAGCGGGAGCCCTCCCAGCCCCCAAACCTTGGATTCCAAATATCTTTTAACACCAAAGGAACCAGGCTCATTAAAGAAAAGGCGGATCCAAGGCTGGGCAGGAGAAGTACCACGTAAGCCCGACACATCCCATTGTACCAGGCGGCAAGAAAATTCCTGAAGAATGGTGACATCGTGTCAAAAACACGGAAGCCAGCTGGAAGGGCTCTCGTTGGCCAAATCTGAGAAGATTTGGTAGTCGTAGAATATAACCTATTGAATAAAATAAAAGCCAAAAGTTCATAATTATAGAAAAGAATAAATGACTATATACATAAATGTGGGAAAGATGTAGAATGCCAACTCATAAGCACAGAAGCAAAGATGGAGTCAGAAAACCACCCACGAATGTGAAAACTAAGAAGGACCAGAGCACTGATATTCGACAAGTACCTTTCCACAAATTACTTATTGGTCACAGAGGGGAAAGTAGCAACTTTGTAGTGGAGAAACCGGGTGGAGACCACCCTAACCAAACAACCAAAGTTAACATCCCCAATACTGGGACAAACCGTGTATCTCTTGCTGTGATGCACTGAGGAGGACATGGTACCTTTCTGTGGCATTCTGCCAAAAGAGCATTACCTGAGTCTAAGTCTCAGGAAATGTCAGGCAAGCCCAAGCAAAGGAAAGGCGTGCTCCACAGAATAACTGGCCTGCACCCTTAAAAAGATGTCAGGGTCCAGAAGGACAAAGAATGGCTAAGGAGCTGTTCCAGATGAAAGCCGATGCAAGAGACATAAGGGTAAGTGGAGTATGTGACCCTGGACCTGGAAACATACTTGTAATTTTAAAAGGTTATTGTTGGAGCAATTCATACCATCTAAACACGGACTGTCGATTAGATGTGGACTGTGGTTATGTAAAAGAATGTTCTTATTCTTAGGCAATGCACACTGAAGTACAGCGGTAGAGGGCTGTAGGTTTGTGTTAACACCCTCTCAAATGTGTGTGTGATGTGTATATTGTGTATTTATAGAGACGGAAGACAGAGAATGGGACAACACATAAAAACAGCTGGTGAATCTAGAACGAAAGAGTTCTTTGAACTAAGCTTGCAACTTTTCTGTAAGTTTGAAATTGTATCCAGATAAAAGTCCTTCCCCTTCTTCCCCCAAAAGAAAACAGACCAATGAGAACAAACGCCTAAATAAGCTGAGTGAGAGGCAGATTTCTAGAATAGCAGCCCCAGCC
This sequence comes from Cephalopachus bancanus, assembly GCA_027257055.1. NCBI lineage: Eukaryota > Metazoa > Chordata > Mammalia > Primates > Tarsiidae > Cephalopachus > Cephalopachus bancanus. The sequence continues at coordinate 144,825 of JAPVLO010000510.1, forward strand.
TTTTGGGTATCAGGGACCGGTTTCTGGACAACAGTTTTTCCACGGATTGGGTGGGGGGTGGTTTCGAGATGGTTCAAGCGCATTATGTTGACTGTGTACTTTATTTCCACTATTATTGCATTATAATATAGAATGAAATCAGTATACAACTCACCGTGTTGCAGAATCAGTGGGAGCCCTGAGCCTGTTTTTCTACAACTAGACGGCCCCATCTGGGGGTGATGGGAGACAGCACAGCATCACTACCTCTGCTCCACCTCAGATCATCAGGCGTTCTATTCTCATAAGGAGTGTACAACCTAGATCCCTCACATGTGCAGTTCACAATAGGGTTTGTACTCTTATGAGAATATGATGCTGCCGCTGATCTGACAGGAGGTGGCGCTCAGGCAGTAATGTGAGCAATGGGGAGTGCTTGTAAATACAGATGAAGCTTCGTTTGCTCACCCGCTGCTCACCTCCTGATCTGCGGCCTCGTTCCTGACAGGCCATGGACCGGTAGTGGTCCACAGCCCAGGGATTGGGGACCCCTGTTCTAGAACACTCTTGCTTCCAAGTTGGGCACAGCTCTCTCTGTCCAGTCAGTTAGGTCCACTCCTATGTCCTCCACCCCCTCCACAGAGAGGCACCAGCTGGTCTCCCCACCCAACGTACACCCACCATCACTCCCAGATCCTCTCTCTACCTCATGCCCTGGTTTCTTATTCTCCACAGCAAGAGAGTATATAAAACTCTTCTCGTTCATATATTTGCTTGTTTACTTCCCACATGCATGTAAACTTCATAAGCTGAAGACTTTTTCTGTCTTGATATATCCCCAGGTACAATGTCTAGAAATAGTGGGAATCTCACATGCATTTGTGAAATGAATGAATAAACAAATCTATGTATCTGAGACTCAGTTTTCTTTTCTTTTTTTTTTTTTTTTTGAGTTGGAGTCTCACTCTGTCGCCCAGACTGGAGTGCAGTGGCCGCTCCCGGCCACCGCAGCCTCGACCTGGTGGGCTCCGGCGATCCTTCCGCCTCAGCCTTCCAAGTAGCTGGAACTACAGGTGTGTGCTACCACATCCAGCTAATTTTTGATTTATTGTAGAGATGCGGTCTCATCAAGTTGCCCAGGCGGGTCTCGAACCCGCAGGCTCAGGCAATCCACTCACCTCAGCCTCCCAAAGGCGCGGGATTACAGGCTGAGCCACTGAGCCCGGCCGAGACTCAGTTTTCTTTCTTTTTCTTCTTTTTTCTTTTTTGAGTCAGGGTCTTACTCTATGGGCCAGGCTGGAGTACAGTGGCACTATCACGGCTTACCGCAGCCTCAACCTCCTAGACTCAGGTGGTCCTTACATCTCAGCCTCCCAAGTAGCTGGGACTACAAGCATGCACCACCACACTCGACTCTTTTTTTGTAGAGAGAGGGTCTCCCTGTGATGCCCAGGCTGGTGTCGAACTTCTGGGTTTGAGTAATCCTCCTGCCTCAGCCTCCCACAGTGCTGGGATTACAGGCATGAGCCCCCACGCCTGGCCCTGAGTCTCTGTTTTCTCATCTGCCTGGGCAAGGGGCTCTCCAGTGCAACATCCAGGTTCCTTCCCAGCTCTGACACTGAGGGAAGGGGTCCTGCAGTGGAAGGGTGGCTGTGTGATGAGCATCTAAAGTGTCCGGGCTTTTTTGGTTTTATTTCTTTTTTGAGTCGGAGTCTCACTCTGTCGCCCAGGCTGGAGTGCAGTGGCATGCTCACGGCCACCGCAGTCTCAACCTGCTGGACTGCGGCGATCTTTCCGCTTCAGCCTTCCAAGTAGCTGGAATTATAGGCACGCACCACCATGCCCGGCTAATTTTTTGAATTATTGTAGAGACAAGGTCATGCCAAGTTGCCCAGGCTGGTCTCGAACCCGTGGACTCAGGCAATCCTCTCACCTCGGCCTCCCAAAGTGCTAGGATTCTAGGCGTGAGCCACCGCACCTGGCCTCCAGGCTTTTATTTATAATTTCTCCTTAATCCCCACCACTGTCCTGCATCAGTGATCGTGCCCTTGTTACATTGGTTTAGCAGATCCGCACGGAGCACCTGTTACCTGCCAGACACTTGAGAAAGCAGTGCTGAACACCACAGGCACAGCCCCTACCCCGGGAGCTTGCCTGGTTAGCAGGAGCTGATGGAGGAAACCAAGACTCAGAAAGGAGGCCTGATTTGCTGAAGTCACGCAGCAAGTACATAGCAGAGCTGGGAAGCCCGTGCTGTCATCACTGCTGATGACAAGGTACCACGAGGGAGAGAAAGCTGCTGAACTGGGCCCCTCCTTGGGAGCTCCCTGGGAGCCATCACGCCCGCCCGTGTCCCCTGACCACAACACCGGTCCTCACTATCCCCTTCTCCTGGGCAGGGAAGCAGAAGACGCTTCATCTCGGTCATTTCTGGTTACATTTCTGATTATTCCATGGCCTCTCTATCCCTTTTGTTTCCGATAAGCAAGAGGCTGTCTGCTTTACTGGGCAGAGTTCAAGTTCAATTCAACCTGAGAAGTCATCTAAGCTGGAGATGCGATCAAATAACCTTGAAAGCAAAAGCAAAACAAAGTAACAAAATAAGACCCACATAAAAAATGTTTAATGAACAGATGGAGCATGAAGATTTAGAACAATGTAAGCAGGCAATGGGACTTCTTAAGATGTTTCTTTTCTTTTCTATGTTTTTCAGCTCATTGATCTCTTCCCCACTTGGAAGCTTTCTCTGCCAATTACTCCACTAATTTTCAAGCTCCTTTTTCCTGTTTAAAATCTTCGGCCTCAAGAAGCCCTCTGTAAGTACCATAGTACATTTCCCTGGTTGGCAAGACAAACGTTTGTCTTGGGGCACCGTTGCTACAGCCAGAGTTCTTAGATTCCTGGGACTGAGCGCATGCCTTTGCCTTGCATTTGTGGGGTGACCTTTGCTTCCGCGTGCCTCGGTTTCTGAAGCTACACAAGGAAAACAGTGTTGCCCGCTGAGTCGTGTCCTGAGATTGCTCTGAGCTCCCAGCTGGAAAGTGGAAGAGGGTATCTGGCTAAGGGTATGACTTATCTATGCCTGTGAATGCTTCTCCTCCTCCTTCTGGAAGCTAGCTAACTATGCTTGGAACTGAAAATGTATTCTCTGTGGGCATCCGAAGCCGATTCATTATGGGAGTATTGAGCATGTGGGTGAATAAAAGGGGCACATTCACAAAGTTTTGCTATTCTGCAGAAAAAAATGTTGTATCTCCATTGTTTTGTGGCCACAAAGTTCAGAGTTGGGGGGGTGGCCAGGAAAACAGTCCTGTTCTTTGGAATTGTTGTTCACACATAGCTTGCCCATGAGAGGAGCTTTTCTGCTGTGGTTGAGTGTCATTTGTTCAAGCAATACAGGCAGTCAACTGGCACCCATGTGGGTGATGACGTGACCCTTTCAGTGAGTTCCCGGTTCTTGGAGGTAAATAAGATTGGACTAAATGAGCCCTTGGCAGAAGAGGGTAGAGAAAGCTTGAGCACTGGAAGCAGGGTTCCGCTAAGTACAGTTCATTGCCCTCCAATCTGAGATTCAGGGATTCTATCAAGTCCCTTTTGGTGTCATACACTCTTCTGAATAGACAAGCTAAGCTGTACAGCAGTGCATGAGGACAAAGGGCTCTGAAGGGTGAGATCGTGGGAATTTTGTTTTTCTTATTTTCTTATTTTTTTTTTTAGAGATGGGGGTCTTGCTCTGTTGCCCAGGCTGGAATGCAGGGGTGCGGTCTTAATTACTGCAGCCTCAACATCCTGGGCTCAAGTGATTCTCCCGCCTCAGCCTCCTAAGTAGCTGCGACTACAGACGTGAGCTGCCACGCCTAGCTTATCATGGGACGATTTGAGATTGGAATCCTGTAAAGAAGGGACAACTTTGACATCTACTACAACACATGAGCTAGAATGAGACTCCTAGGAGAAGCGGGTAAGCAGAGTGGTAAGTGTTTGAGGACACCTCGTGTGTTTGAGGACACACTTTTCAGCAAAAGAGTTGCAGGGACACGAAGTCTGGAGCCTGAAAGGAACTCGGGTGCCCTGAGATCCCTCTGGATGTCGTTTGAAGCTGCAAGAAGCCTGTTACTGATGAGAGGCAGAAAGAACCTCCACATCAGAAGCCCAAGCAGGTGAGCACGGGGTTAGAACTTAGGGATGGTATTAACTTAATCAGGCCCTTATGTTAGGGTACATTAAAGCCACAACCATAACAGCTCCCAATGATCCGTCCTCCACTGTGAGCAGGTGTGATACATGGCTGGCCACACTCACCCCATTCTTCAAAGTGGGTGCTGCAGGTCTATTTTGCAGAGGAAGAAACTGAGGCTTTTAGAGAGAGGATGTGAGTGGCCTGACAAACGGCAGAGTCGGTATTCAAACTCAAGTCTGTCCAACTCAAGATCTCTGTTCCGTCCAGTGTGACAATGGATTTAAAGATAGGGAGTATTAACTCCACTTTTTTGCAGACAGAAAAGCTGGGCTCTTGAAGTGTAAGTGATACTGGGCCGGCTGAGGTTTGACTGCAAATCTCTGCTAGGCATCCTGCAAGAGGGATGGTGCACCTTGCAAATGCTGAAACTGGTGCTGACCACAGCTTTGGCTGACGGACTCCCTCGCGTCTGTGGGGGGAGAACCTGACTCCGAGCCAGAGGCAAGAGTCCACGGCACGAGGGGAGAGTGGCAGCCAGGCAGAGAGCCCTGTCTCCAGACCCCCGGGGGTGTTGAGGTGTCTTGAGTAGATGGAGAGATCTGTCCTGCCTGCCTCCATGGCTTTTATGTGCCACGAAGGGGCGGCTGCCCTGGAGGCACGTCATGATATTGGAGGGTATCCAAGAGGCTGGGGCAGTGCAGGCTGACCTTTGGATAAGGACACTGGCTCCAGGTGAGAGCCCAGCCAGAAAGGTAGGGCCCTGGGGCCGGGGGATCAACGACCCAGTTCCTGCCTGTGCTGGTGAAACTGGGACAGAGTGGGGTATCAGGTGAGGGGCTGGGGGAAAAATAGGGCTCTGATGGGGACATCAGCCCTTGTTCCCAGATGTCCCTGGTCATCCTCACATTCCTGAAAAGCTCTGCCCTTAGTATGAAGGTTCCCTGAACCCAACTAGGCTCCTGCCTTTTTCCCTCTGGTTGCAAGAGTCGTAATCCTGACTACTGCTCCTGGAAGTCCAGTTATATGCCGGGCCCCAGCTTAGATGCTCTACAAACAAAATCTGACCTTTACTTTCCCAGCAATCCTGTGACCGTGCTCTAACAAGCTAAGGCTCAGAGAAGTTAAGTCACTTGTCCAAGCTCACATAGCCAAGGAACAACAGAGCCAGGGTGGCAGCTCTATTAGGCTAGGGATTTCTGACCCTGGTCCACTGCTGTGTTCCCAGTGCTCAGCACATAGTGGCCACCTCAGTACATTTCTGCTGAATAAATGTCTGGCTCCAAAGGCATGCCCTTTGTCCTTCACCTCTCTGTTTCCTGAAAACTCCTATGATGGGAAAGTTCAATTTGTGAAAACAGACTTGGAGGACTTGATGATGAATCCATGAATAACTTTCTATGGGTACCTTTTTTTCTTTTTTTGAGTTGGGGATCTTATTCTGTTGCCCAGGCCAGAGTGTGGTAGCACGATCACAGCTCACCATGGCCTCGAACTGCTGGGCTCAAGCAATCCTTCTGTCTTAGCCTCCCGAGTAGCTGGGACTACAAGTGTGCGCCACCACACCTGGCTAGTTTTTTGTAGAGACGAGGCCTCACTGTGTTGTCCAGATTGATCTGGAACTCCGGGCTCAAGTAATCCTCCTGCCTTGGCCTCCCAAAGTGCTGGATTACAGGTGTGAGCCACCATACCTGGCCTGCATGAGTATTTTTTATACCCTCCAAATAAGATAATGGAGAGGCCTTTGGGAGGCTGAGGTGAGTGGATTGCCTGAGCCCGCGGGTTCGAGACCCGCCTGGGCAGCGAGACCTCATCTCTACAATAAATCAAAAAATCAGCCAGGCGTGGTAGCACATGCCTGTAATTCCGGCTACTTGGAAGGCTGAGGCGGAAGGATCGCCGGAGCCCAGCAGGTCGAGGCTGCGGTGGCTGGGAGCGGCCACTGCACTCCAGTCTGGGCGACAGAGTGAGACTCCAACTCAAAAAAAAAAAAAAAAAGATAATGGAGAGGACTCCCTGAATAGAATGTCATTTTTATAATTAGCAAGCAGGGCTGCTGTGGAATTAATTTCTTCCTGGATTGGTGTACAGAGTTGCCTGGTAGCTCATTTTGCTTTTTTGGCTTTCCTGCAGACAGCATGGACAGCAACAGACCTTTGTTTTTCTGGGTCTGGTCCTTCTCCAAAAGTTCAAAGCCTTTTTGATGTTGCAACCCAGTCTCTCAGGCACTTGCCTCAAACCACGAGTTTTCGACATTCTATTCCTCCCAGGCTTGGAAGTCTGGGAGAGGTGATCTGTGTGTCCTCGAATTCCTGGCAAGGCTGGCTTACTGCGTGGCTCCCTCTGTTGCCCAGCACGGACCAGGCTCACAGTTCTCTTGACGGCTCACGACCACCCATTCCACACGCGCACTTGCAGGCTCAGCAACCAGAGTTCTATGAATTACAACCACACTCCATTCAAGAGCAGAGAGTTCGAACATGACCACCCTACCTCATTCCAGCTGTAGATGATGTCTTGTCAAGCAGATTTGGGGCAGCAGGAAGATGGGAATGCAGGAAGGGCTGGTGCTCGTCAGGTCACCCAGCTGTTGCATGTTGCCTTGCATTGTTTGTAAACACAGTGATCACAGCCCCTTCCTAAAGGGGACAGGACACTGCAGTGGTGAATCCCTGGGTTTGGAACCTGGCGCCCCACAGACTCTGTGATCTGAGACACAAAACAGCCTCTCAGCGTCCTGTTTCCTACTTGGAGAATGGGGCAGTGCCAGCACCTGCACACTCCCGGCACCGCACTCTTAAGAGGATCATATGCTGTGATCTCTTCACAGGGAATACTTGGTAAGAAACACAGAAGCGGGCAACCCCCTCAGGTCCCCTTCCGCTCTGGGAACTTTTCTGTCCTCTCAATGAATCCTGCTTTCTTTCAAAAAAAAAAGAAACACAGAAGCCCCTCTCCTAGAAGGAGGTTTTCCCGAAGACACTCAGAAGTTCGCCTGCAGCTCTGTCTCCTAATCCTGGGGCAGGGGCTGGAGCAGGTAGCCCAGGAGGGGTCTGCAGGTCGGCATGCAAGAGTCCAAGGGTGGATGCTTTTTTCTTTATTTTTCTTTCTTTCTTTTACTTACTTATTTATTTATTTTGAGCTGGAGTCTCACTCTGTCGCCCAGGATGGAGTACAGTGGCATGCTCACGTCGACCTGCTGTGCTCTGGCAACCCTTCCGCCTCAGCCTTCCAAGTAGCTGGAACTACAGGCGCATGCTACCACACCCAGCTAATTTTCTGATTTATTGTAGAGACGAGGTCTCACCATGTTGCCCAGGCTGGTCTCGAATCCACGGGCTCTGGCAATCCTCTCGCCTCAGCCTCCCAAAGTGCTAGGATTACAGGCTTGAGCCACCGCACCCAGCCATCTTTATTTTTTATCTTAGAAAATAAACTTTATTCCAGAGAGTTACCAGAAAAGTATGTTAGCTCAGAAACAGTTAACATGTTCCATTTAAATTCACATAGTCACAAAACTTGAAATATCAAACAAAAAAACAGCTTTGTGTGCTTAACCACTTTTTATTTTTGAGTAGGCGTTTCATTCTGTCGCCCAGGCTGGAGGGCAGTGGTGTGCTCACAGCCACCCCAGTGTCGACCCGCTGGACTCCGGCAATCCTTCTGCCTCAGCCTTACAAGTAGCAGGAACTACAGACATGGGCTACCACGCCCGACTTATTTTTTACTTATTGTAGAGACGAGGTCTCACCAGGTTGCCCAGGCTGGTCTCAAACCTGCAGACTTTTAATCAACAATGAAACTTCAAGGAAACGTGCCGAGAGCCCCACGTACTGTGAGCCACTGGGCCACACATATTTACTATTAAGCCAAAAGACAGCATTAAAATCCCCAAATCCTCAAATGTAAAGAAAATGCCTGAAACACATTTATTTGCACATGAGAAAACAGAAATGTTTTCACTTCAGAGAAGCCAAGTCTGAGCACTCATCCTTTCTTTAAATGTAATCTCCTGCCCACAAGAAAAAAGACAGATTTTTTTAAAAATGAAAAGCGAGGCAAAGAGCAGAGCAGTCATGAGGGACAAATAAACGTATCATCCAGGACTTTTTTTTTCCAGAGATGAACTCTCACTATGTTGCTCAGACTGGTCTCAAACTCTTGCTCAAGCGGGGTCCCTCCTCAGCCTCCCAAAGTGCTAGGATTACAGGTGTGAGCCACCACACCTGGCCTGTCCAGTACTTCTTAACAATTACCAACAGATGACTTTGGAAAATAAATGAGCAGGGATTGACCGCAGGTACAGCTGCATCCAGATGCTCAAACGGTGTCACCAGGAATCTGCCATGCTCCATCTCTTGCTGTTGACTCCGTCCTCAGCCAGGCCCTTCATTTGTGGTGACAAGATGACAGCAGCAGCACCAATCGGATGTTCTGAGTCCCAGGATTCATCGTTGTCAGCCTGGCCCAGCTCACGTGCCCCTTCCAGCTCCCGGCACTGATTGGCCAGCCCCGGAGGTGACGCAGACATGGGCCTGGGATCCTGGCCTCCAGTCTATGGCTCTTCCCAGTTCTTGTGGCTTCTTGACTGTCTCCTCACTTTCCCTCAGCCCACTGCTCCCAGGTTCTCACAATCACCCCTCATTCTGGCCCCGGGTAAGAAATGGTCATGTCATCTGCAGGGGTCTTTTGCATTGACTTAGACGTTTCTCTTGGCTCAAGGGCAGATTCGGGAGATTCCAGTTCAGAGGAGGCCGCCATGTATAGTGCGAGGATGGCAGAGGAGGATTGCTTGAGCCAAGGCGTGCAAGACCAGCCTACGCAATAGAGCGAGACCTCATCTCTACAAAAAAAAAATGATTTTAATTAGCTGAATGTGGTGGCACACGCCTGTAGTCCCAGCTGCTCTGGAGCCCGAGGAGGGAGGATCACTTGAGCCTAGGAGATTGAGGCCGTAGTGAGCAGTGAACATGTCACTGCACTCCAGCCTGGACAAGAGTAAGACTCCAACTCAAAAAAAGAAAGAAAGGAAGAAAAGAAAGAAGGAAGGAAGGAAGACATGGAGGGAAGCAGGGAGAGAGAAAGAGCACAGCTCACGGAGAGTGCCTCCCCGTCCAGGGACACCCCCATCCCTCAGCCCAGTGGTCACGAGGCAGTTGCTCAGCCTCCCGGTCGGCAGCTCCCCCATCTGCATGAGAAGGAGCTTATCCTGAAGAGCCTCTTAAAGAGTCAGTGGAGACAAGGCATGTCCGCCGCTGGCCATGCGGCACCAAAAGCGGAGGCCTTGGTTTCTAAAAGGTGGAAAGTCATCTCGGCTTTCCAGGGACCCATCCCCAGCCTGCCAGTATTCCTGGGTCATCTCAGTTAGGAAAATGTCTGTAGGTACGGACTTCTGTTGAAATGTGCAGTGTCACGTGTCACTCTCATCACTTCAGGGTTCAGGTCATCCAGGCCAAGCTTCTGCTTGTGGCCTTTTCTACCAACAGTGCCTCGACAAGCATCACTTACAAAGAATCTGATTTCTCTCCACAGGATTCCACATCTTACACCAGGGGACCCACTGCATGACAAAGGACATATGCCAGTGGGTACATGGTGGCAGACCCCATTGGTCTTCCCAAGGTACATGTCACTGGAAGCTGCTTGCTGGCCTGCTAGAATGTTGGAAGCACAGCTAAGGTGCTTGACCAGGGGTGACACCCTACAGGATTGGGGTGCTGCACTGTGTTTTAATGAGGTAGAATTCACATAACGTAAAATTCATCATTTTAGCCGTTTTTAAGTGTGCGATTCCATGGCTTCCAGTGCATCCACAGTATTGTGCACCATCATTGCTATCTCATCTGTTACTATTATTCTTTCACCCTGAAAAGAAACCTTGTACCCACCCATAAGTTGGTCCCCATTTCTCCCTCACCCCAACCCCTGACACCAACTGGTTTGCTTTCCGTCTCTGTGGATTTACCTATTTTGGACTTTTCGCAGAAATGATAGCATACAATATGTGGCCTTTTGCGCCTGGCTTCTGTCACGCAGCACCATGTTTTTAAGGCTCAGTCACGTTGAAGGAAGGATCAGTCCTTCACTCGTTTTTTGTCTTTTTCTGCTTTGGAGTCTCACTCTGCTGCCCACACTCACGGCCACCTCAGGATTGACCTGCTGGGCTCCTGCGATCCTTCCACCTCAGCCTTCCAAGTAGCTGAAACTACAGCTGTGTGCTACCACGCCCGGCTGATTTTTTCGTAGAGATGAGGTCTCACCAAGTTGCCTGGGTTGGTCTCGAACCCGTGAGCTCAGCAATTCACTCACCTTGGCCTCCCAAAGTGCTGGAATTACAGGCTGAGCCACCAAGCCCGATCTTTTATTCATTTTTGTGTCTGAATAATATTCTATTGTGTGGATATACAATTTTATGTTTATATTATATTTATCCATTTAGCTATTGTGAATAATACAGCCATGAAATTCTTGTAGAAGTTTTTGTTGGAATATCTGTCTTCAGTTCTTTGGAGTATATACTTAGGAGTGGAATTACTTGTCCATATGGTAATTCTAAGTTTAACATTTTTTTTTTTAAAGAAACAAGGTCTCGGGGAGAAGCAGCAAGATGGCGACGGGGCAACCCGGTGTCTGAAGCCCTCTGCAAAGGAGATCTGCAGTGGGTCTCTGACTCTCGCCCCGGGGGCTGGGGACCCCAGCATCGCAACCTGCTCTTCAGACAGAGCTTGGCTGTTGCCACCGCTGGGACATCGCAACAGACTGGACAGTTACTGCGGTGCAAACAGTGCCACTGCCCCCGCCGCCGCTGCCGTCGCCGCCGCTGCCGCGGCCTCTGTGATGGGTAGCACATCACACCACCCGGTCCGAGGCAATCCACACCAAACCCCTTCAGGGAAGATCTGCTGGGATCGCTGCCGCCTCTCCTACATCCGAGACTGTCCTGCCCGCCCGCGTAAGGCTCCTGTTGCCTGCACAGAGGCAGGCAGCCATCTTGTTCCTGTCCGACCCCACCCCCCTCTGGGGCAAGCAGCTGAGATAGCACCACCTGCTGGCGATTTAAGGTAACAACACTGAAACGGGAGAAACAAGCTTGATAAAGACATAGACCAGAGTGCTGAACGGAGGTTAATCTGAACTGTCCTTCACAGCAGACCAGGGGCAACTGACCCCAACTGCAAACTAATTTACCAGCTTGAAAAGGAAACTAGATATCAGACCTGAAAGGACATTGGATTAAACGAAATGTCTCAGAGTGTGCTTCATTGATTCTATTAGTTTACTGACTTAATTCTATTCCTACTGTATTGTTCCCCTTTTTTCTCTTCCTTTTCCTTTTCTTCTCTTTTCTTCTGTCTGTAAACCATGTCTTTGTATAGAGGAACAGCACACCAATAAGGTGGTTTGATAGCTGGTATGTTAGCATCACTATATGTGTTATTTTTGTTTGTATGAGAGTTGGTTCGACTGTAGCTGTGGCCCATCGTTTTCATCTGTTTCAGTATAGGCCTCTCTCTCTATTTGTTGGCACACTCGTTAGTTTCCTCCCTTACTCCTCTATCTCTCCACTCCCCTCTTCAACCCACTATCTGCTCCATTCTCTCCCCTCTGCTAACCACATTTTATTTCAGGGAGTAAACCTACAGCCCCACTGCACGGACAGATTCCAGGGCAGTGGAAAGTGGGGTCCACATCATCCACACGCCTGTCAGCGAATACCAGGACCTGCAGACAGATTTTGAATCACAGCTCTCCCCTTAAATACATCTCAAAACTGCAAAAAGGAACACCTCCAACCTACAGTGCAACTTCAGAATTGAACAAAGTAAGAGGACATGCATAAAGAATAGGAGATTGAACAAACAGAAGTAAAACCAATCCCTTTACCCCTGAATAACAGAATTAAAGAAGACGGTGACGTGAAGGGAAGGAAAATGTGTGGGGGGGAACCGTACAAATGAAGAAAAACCAAAAGAAGAATATAGGTCTTACACAGACCCCTGGGAAATCAGACACTGAGAAAACAGATTCTGGAACACAGACAATGAAGAGCCCCCAGAATGACTGGTTACATGCAACAAACCCAGACATCAAGACATTAATGGAGAGAATTTAAAAAATTGAGGAGAGACAGGAAAATAGGAAGGCGCTGATGTCAGAAATGACAGCAGTAAAGAATACTGTGATGGAAATGAACAACAGACTAATAGGCACGGAAAGCAGAATCAGCCAAGCAGAAGAAAGAATCTCAGAGCTCAAAGACCAAAACACAGAACTAACCCAAACTGTCAAAAGCAAAGAAAAGAAGCTCAAAAAGACAGAACAAAACCTGCAAGAGATGAATGATCACTTCAAGAGACCAGACCTAAAAGCAATTGGGCTTTCTGAGGCAGAGAGAGAAACAGAAGCCACACTGGAACAAACATTTCATGAAATCATTCAAGAAAACTTCCCTCATCTCATTAAGGATGAAAAAATTCAAACACAAGAGATTCAGAGAACTCCTGCAAGACAACAAATGAGAAGACCAACTCCCAGACACATAATAATTCACCTAAACAAAGTAGCTATGAAAGGAAAAATCCTAAAGGCAGCAAGAGAAAAAGGGCAGACTACCTACCAGGGAAAACCAATTAGAATAGCAGCATATTTATCCACAGAAACCCTTCAGGCCAGGAGAGCCTGGAGCCCTATCTTCAAAGTTCTAAAAGACAAACAATTTCAACCAAGAATAACCTACCCAGCCAAACTAAGCTTCATTAGTGAGGGAGAATTGAAATCTTTTCCAGACATCCAATCCCTAAGAACCTACGCTGCCACCAGACCACCTCTACAAGAAACACTTAAGAAAGTACTGAACACAGAAGAAAAAGAAAAAAGAACAACAGCATTCTTCACAAAAGTACAGGCAAAAGATTAAAAACACACATGAACCAACTCCAAAACCCAAAGAAAGACAACAAATAAACAGGAATGACTCTGTAAGAACCTTATGACAGGGATCAAGTCTTGCATTTCAATTATTAGCCTAAATGTGAACAGACTAAATGCACCACTGAAAAGACATAGAATGGCAAAATGGATAAAATATCATCAGGTAACAATCTATTGCCTTCAAGAGACTCACCTCACTAGAAAGGACACCCACAGACTCAAAGTAAGAGGATGGGAAACAAACTTTCAGGTGAACGGAATACAAAAGAAAGGAAGAGTAGTGATCTTAATTTCAGACAAAATACCCTTCAAGCTATTAAAAATCAAAAAAGATACAGAAGGCCACTACATAATGATAAAAGACTCAATCCACCAACAAGAAATATCTATCCTAAACATATATGCACCCAACATAGGTGCACCAACTTTCATAAAGCAACTTCTTGGAAAACTAAAGAAAGATATTGACTCTAACACTATCATAACTGGGGACTTTAATACCCCACTCACAACCCTAGACAGATCATCAGGACAAAAAATCAGCAAAGAGATCCAGAATCTCAATGTGACTTTGGATCAATGGACTTAATTGATACCTACAGAACACTCCCATCCAAAGACCACAGAATACACATTCTACTCATCACCACATGGAACATATTCTAACATCAACCACATACTCAGCCATAAGTCAAGCGTAAGCAAATTTAAAAGGACCAAAATTCTACCAAACACCTTCTCGGACCACAGTGGAATAAAAATAAACATTGACACCAACAAGGTCCCCCCAAAACCCACAAAGACATGGACACTAAACAGCATGATGCTAAACAACTCCTGGGTCAACGACGAAATCAAAACAGGGATCAAAAGATACCTGGAAACAAATGAAAATGAAGAAACATCTTACCAAAATCTCTGGGATGCCTTGAAAGCTGTAGTAAGAGGGGAATTTATATCCCTATGAACACACATGAAGAAAATGGAAGGAACAGAAATTCACAACCTAACAAGCCACCTAAAGAAGCTGGAAAAGCAAGACCACAAAAACCCTAATTTCAGCAGAAGGATCCAGATCACCAAAATAAAAGCCCAAATCCAGGACATAGAAGACAAAAAGATAATACAAAAAATCAATGAAACAAAAAGCTCGTTCTTTGAAAGGGTAAACAAGATCGATGGTCCCCTAGCTAAACTGACCAAGAACAAATAAGAAAAAAACCAAATAAGCACAATCAGAAACACAAAAGATGAAGTCACATCTGACCCTGAAGAAATACAAAAGATCATTAGAGACTACTACGTACACTTGTATGGAAACAAACTTGAAAACCTTAAGGAAATGGAGAAGTTTCTGATATCACACAACCTACCTAGGTTGGAACAAGAAGAAATTGAGACCCCAAATAGACCAATAACAATCAAGGAAATCGACTACGTAATAAGAAAACTTCCTACAAAAAAATGCCCTGGTCCAGATGGCTTTCCAGCAGAATTCTACAAGACATTCAAGGAGGAGCTGATACCAATCCTACTGAAGGTATTCCAGGCAATTGAAAAAGATGGAACTCTCCCCAAATCATTTTACGAAGCCAACATGACATTGATACCCAAACCAGGTAAAGACCCAACAAAGAAAGAGAACTACAGGTCAATATCTTTGATGAACATAGATGCTAAAATTCTCAACAAGATCCTAGCAAACCGGATTCAGCAATACATCTCAAAAATCATCCACCATGACCAAGTAGGCTTCATTCCTGGGATGCAAGGCTGGTTCAACATTCGTAAAACCATAAATGTAATTAAATACATCAACAGATGTCAAAACAAAAACCACATGATCATATCATTAGATGCAGAAAAAGCTTTTGATAAAATCCAGCACCCCTTCTTGATAAAAACCCTTGAACATCTAGGCATACGGGGAACATACCTCAAAATAGTAAAAGCCATCTACAAGAAACCCACAGCCAGCATACTCCTAAATGGACAAAAATTGGAACCAATTCCGCCGAAAACTGGAACTAGACAAGGATGCCCACTCTCTCCCCTCCTGCTCAACATAGTATTGGAAGTCCTGGCTAGAGTAATCAGAGAAGAGGAGGCAATCAGAGGTATTCAAATAAGAAAAGAGGAAGTCAAGTTATCTCTCTATGCAGATGATATGATTGTGTACCTTGAAAACCCAAGAGAATCTGTCAAAGTCCTCCTTACATTGATAAAGGCCTTTGGCAAAGTCTCAGGATACAAAATACATGTACAAAAGACAATCGCATTTCTCTACACCAATAATAAACAAACAGAAACCCAAATAAAAAACACAATTCCATTCACAATAGCCACAAAAAAATGAAATACCTTGGCATCTTCCTAACCAGAGATGTGAAAGACCTTTACAATGAAAATTACAAAACACTGCTCAAAGAAATCAAGCTGACACGAACAAGTGGAAAAATATCCCATGCTTATGGATCAGAAGAATCAACATTGTGAAGATGTCCATCTTACCTAAGGCAATCTACAAATTCAATGCAATACCCATTAAATTACCAACAACATTCTTCTCAGACCTAGAAAAAACAACACAGGAATTCATATGGAAACACAAACGTCCAAGAATAGCCAGAACAATCCTCAGCAAAAAAACAAAGCAGGTGGTATCACAATACCAGACTTCAAACTTTACTATAAAGCTACAATCATCAAAACAGCTTGGTATTGGTACAGGAACAGGCATATAGATCAATGGAACAGAATTGAGATTCCAGAAGTAAAACCTCAATTTCTCAACCAACTCATCTTCGACAAAGCCCCCACCACCTACCACTGGGGAGAGGAGAACCTATTCAGTAAATGGTGCTGGGAAAACTGGCTGACCACATGCAGAAGATTGAAACAGGACCCCTATCTATCCCCATGCACAAAGGTTAACTCCAAATGGATCAGAGACCTAAATGTAAAACCTCAAACCATAAGAACCTTAGAAAAGGAAGGAAATACCCTCTTGGAAATCGGAACTGGCATCCAATTCCTGTACAAAACCCAAAACCCACAGGACTTAAGAGGGAAGATAGACAAATGGGACCTTATTAAACTGACAAGCTTCTGCAAAGCCAAAGAAACCATCAAGAGAGCAGGGAGACAGCCGACAGACTGGGAAAAAGTATTTGCCAACTCTAGGTCTGACAAAGGCTTAACATCCTGGATCTACAAGGAACTGAAACGTACTGAAAAGAAGAAAACAAACAACCCCATTATAGAATGGGCAAAAGATATGAACAGAGACTTCACAAAAGAAGACATCCGAGCAGCCAACAAACACATGAAGAAATGCTCAACCTCACTAATCATCAGGGAGATGCAAATCAAAACCACACTGAGATACCACCTAACTCCAGTCAGAATGGCAATTATCAACAAGTCAAAAAATAACAGCTGCTGGAGAGGGTGTGGTGAAAAGGGAACACTTCTACACTGTTGGTGGGAGTGTAAACTAGTGCAACCTCTGTGGAAAGCAGTGTGGTGATTCCTAAAAGCTCTAAAAATTGACCTTCCATATGACCCTGCAATCCCCCTACTGGGAATATACCCTGAAGAACACAAATCACTTTATTAAAAAGATACCTGCACACATATGTTTATTGCAGCATTGTTCACAATAGCAAGAACCTGGAAACAACCATGCTGCCCATCAAAAGAGGACTGGATTTTTAAAATGTGGTACATTTACACGATGGAATACTATGCAGCCATAAAAAAGAACAAAATCATGAATTTCGCAGCAACCTAGATGGAACTAGAGTCTATAATACTGAGTGACCTCTCACAGAAACAAAGATCCGAGTATCACATGTTCTCACTCATATAATGGACCTTGAACATCCAATGCAATACTATAAGAAAATGACTGACGGTACTAGGAAACTATGGGGGGGAGGGGGATGGGATTAACAGTAGCATATATCTGTCTGGGGATGGGAAAACACCTCTTATCAGCAGGGTGCCTGAATGAAACGTAATCATACACCTAACCCTTAACTGTACCCCACAAAACCATAATAAAAAATACTGATTTAAAAAAAAAAAAAAAGAAAGAAACAAGGTCTCACTGTCGCCCAGGCTGGGGTACAGTGGCATGATCATAGCTCACTGTAACCTCTAACTACTGGCTCCAGTGATCCTCCCACCTCAGCCTCCCAAGTAGCTAAGAAAACAAGCATGTTCCACCACTCCTGACTTTTTTTTTAAATTTTTTTGTAGAGACAGGACTTCACTATGTTGCCTAGGTTGGTGATGAACTCTTGGACTCAAGTGATCCTTTCACCTTGGCCTCTCAAAGCTCTGGGATTACGGGTGTGACCACTGTACCCCGACCCTATATTTAACTTTTTGAGGAATAGCCAAAGTCTTTTTCCCAGAAGCTGCACTATTTTACATTTTACTTTCCATTCAACAACATATAAGCGTTCCATTTTCTCAACGTCTTTGCCAACACTTGTTATTTTTTGGTTTTTGAATCACTGCCATCTTAATAGTTGTGAAGTGGTATCTTCTTGTGGTTTTGATTGGCATTTCTCCAATGACTAATGATGACAAATATATTTTCATGTCCTTATCAGCCATTTCTGGATCTTCTTTGGAGAAATGTATTTTCGAGTCTTTTTTTTTTTTGAGTTGGAGTTTCACTCAGTCACCCAGACTGGAGTGCAGTGGCCGCTCCTGGCCACCGCAGCCTCGACCTGCTGGGCTCCGGCGATCCTTCCTCCTCAGCCTTCCGAGTAGCCAGAGTTACAGGCGAGCACTACCATGCCCAGCTAATTTTTTGATTTTTTGTAGAGATGAGGTCTCACCAAGTTGCCCGGGTGGGTCTCGAACCCCCGGGCTCAGGCAATCCACTCACCTCAGCCTCCCAAAGGCGCAGGATCACAGGCTGAGCCACCAAGCCCGGCTGTATTTTTGAGTCCTTAGTTCATTTTCTAACTTTGCTGTTTTGTTATTGTTGAGTTTTAGGAGTTATTTATATATTCCAGATAATAATCCCTTTTCAGACATAGGGTTTGCAGATCTTTTCTCCCATTCTGCAGATTGCCGTTTCACTTTCTTGGTAGTATCCTTTGATGCACAAAGGTTTTAACTTTGATGAAGTCAAGTTTATCTATTTTTCTTTTGTTGCTTATGCTTTGACATTATATCTAAAAATCTATTGCCAAATCCAGGGTCATGAAAATTTACTTCTAAGAGTTTTGTAGTGTTAATTCTTGTAGTTAGGTGCTTGATCCACTTTGAGTTAATTTTTTAGTATTGTATGGGGTAAGGATCCACCTTCTTTCTTTTGCATGTAATTACCCAATTATCCCATTGCCATTTGTTGAAAAAACTATTCTTTCCCAATTGAACAGTCTTGGCACCTTTGTTGAAAATCTGTTAACTGGGCCAGGCTTGGTGGCTCGGCCTATAATTTCAGCACTTTGGGAGGCCGAAGCGAGTGGATTGCCTGAGCCAGCAGGTTTGAGATCAGCCCGGGCAACTTGGCGAGACCTCATCTCTACAATAAATAAAAAATTAGCCAGGTGTGGTAGTGTGCACCTGTAGTTTCGGCTACTTGGAAGGCTGAGGCGGAAGGATCACTGGAACCCAGCAAGTCAATGCTGGGGTGGCCGTGAGTGTGCCACTGTGCTCCAGCCTGGGCAACAGAGTGAGACTCCAACTCAAAAAAAAAAAAGAAAGAGAGAAAAGAAAATCTGTTAACTGGCCAGGTGCGGTGGCTCACATCTGTAATCCCAGCACTTTGGGAGGCGAAGGCAGGAGGCTTACTTGAGGTCAGGCGTTCAAGACCAGTCTTGTCAACATGGCAAGACTCCATCTAAAAAGAAAAGAAGAAAGTCAGTCAGCCATAGATGTATGAACTTGTTTCTGAACTCTCAATCGTATTCCATTGACTTATATGTCTATCCTGATGCCAGTAGCATACTGTTTTGATTATTGTAGCATTGCAATAAGTTTTAAAATTGGGAATGTAAGTCCTACACTTGGTTTTGTTTTTTTTTAAAGACTGTTTTGCCTATTTGATCCCTTGCAATGCCATATAAATTTTAGGATCAGCTCATTCTTTCTTCAAAACAGGCAGTTAGAATTTTGATAGGGATTGTCCTGAATCTGCTGATCACTTTGGGGAGTATTGCCGTGTTTGGGTGCTTTTCTTGCCTAATCACCCTAAGTAGACTCTGCAGTGCAATATTGAATAGAAGTGCTGAGAGCAGACATCCTTGTGTTATTTACAATTTTAGGGAGAAAACTTTCCATATTTTACCATTAAGTATGATGTTAACTCTGCCCTTTATCACACTAAGAAATTTTTCCCAGTTGGACATGGTGGCTCATGCCTATAATCCTAGCACTTTGGGAGGTTGAGGCAGGAGGATCACTTGAGCCCAGGAGTTTGAGATCAGCCTAGACAGCATAGTGAGACCTTGTTTCACAAAAAAATTTAGAAAATGAGGTGGGCATGATGACACATACCTGTAGTCCCAGCTACTTGGGAGGCTGAGGCAGAAGGATCACCTGAGCCAGGAGTTGGAGGCTGTGCTGAGCTGTGATTGTGCCACTGCACTCCAGCCTGGGCAGCAGAGTGAGACCGGACTCAAAGAAAAAAAAAGAAAGATATTTATTCTATTTCTAGCTTTAGTGTTTTATTTTGTTTTTTATAACATAGATTGGTGTTGGATTTTGTCAAATTCTTTTCTGCATCAATTGAGTTTATCACAATTTGTTTATTCCAACTATTAATATGGTGTATTGTGTTGACTGATTTGTGTGTATTAAATCACTCTTGCATTCTTGGGATTAAATTCTACTTTGTTATGGAGTATAATTTTAAAAATATGCTGCTGGAATCCATTTACTTGTATTTTGTTGAAGATTTTGCATCTACATTCATAGGAATATTCATCTTCAGTTTTCTTTTCTTGTGGTGTCTGTGTCTGACTTTGGTATCAAAGTAATTCTGGCCTCATAAAATGAGTGAACAAGTGTTTCCTCCTCTTCTATTCTTTGAAATGGTTGAGAAAGATTAGTGTTAATTCTTTAAACATTTCTTTAAATAGTGAAACTATGTGGTCCTGAGATTTTCTTTGTCGAAAGTTTTTTATTACTGATTTAACCTATTTATTTGTTATAGGTCTAGTCAATATTTCTCTAGATTGTTCTTGAATCAGTTTTGGTAGCCAGTGTGTTTCTAGGAATTTGTCCATTTCATCTAGGTTGTTTAAATTGTGGGTGTACAATTGTTCATAGCTGCTCACTAATAGTCCTTTTTCCATCTGTAGGATCATTGGTAATGTCTCCACTTTCATTCCTGCTTTTGGTAATTTGAGTCTTCTCTAGTTTTTATTGGTCAGTCTAGCTAAATATTTGTCAATTTTAAAAAATCTTTTCTGTGGGCTCAACACCAGCCCGGGTAACTTGGTGAGACCTTGTCTCTACAATAAATCAAAAATTAGCCGGGTGGGGTAGCGTGTGCCTGTAGTTCCAGCTACTTGGAAGGCTGAGGCAGAAGGATCGCTGGAGCCCAGCAGGTCGACGCTGGGGTGGCCGTGAGTGTGGCACTGCACTCTAGCCTGGGCAACAGAGTGAAACCAACTCAAAAAGAAAAAAATCTTTTCAAAGAAACACCTTTTAATTTCATCAAAATTATTATTTTTTCTTGTTTTTCTTTTTTCTTTTTCCCTGCTGAATCTACAAGACATACAAGGAGAAGCTGATTGTTTTTTCTATTCTGTTTCATATATCTCTGCTCTCCATGATTTTCTTCCTTCCACTTACTTTGATCTGGTTTGCTCTTCTTTTTCTAGTTCCTTAAGATAAATTATTTTTTCTAGTTCCTTAAGATAGATTATTTGGGATCTTTCTTCTTCTTTAGCGTAGGCATTTATACACACACACACACACACACACACACACACACACACACCCCTCTGTGTACTGTTTTCACTGCATCCCATAAGTTTTAATTGTGTTTTCATTTCTGTTTATCTCAAGGTATTTTTTAGCCCCACCATGTTATTCTAGGCTGTCTCAAAGTATTTTCTAATTTCTCTTATGATTTCTTATTGAGTCATTGGTTATTTAAGAGTGTGTTTTGTAATTTACACATATTTGTAAAATTTTCAGCTTTCCTTCTGTTATTTATTTATTTATTTTGAGTTAAGTTCTCATTCTATCACCCAGACTGGAGTGTAGTGCCATGATCACATTTCATCACAGCCTTGACTTTCAGGGCTCATGCAATCCCTTTGCCTCAGCCTCTCTAGTAGCTGGGGCTACAGGCATGCACTGCTACACCCAGCTAATTTTGTTGTCATTGTTGTTGTAGAGACAAGTCTAGCTAGGCTGGTCTCAAATACTGAACTCAAGTAATCTTCCCAACTTGGCCTCCCAAAGTGTTGGCATTGCAGACATAAGCCACTACACCTGGCCTTCTGTTATTAGCTTCTAACTTTGTTTCATTGTAATTAGAGAATATATTCTTAAATATTTTAATCTTAGAATTTATTGAAATTTGTTTTGTGGCCCAACAAATCACCTGTCCTAGAGAATATCCCATATGCACTTGAGAATAATGTGTATTTTGTGTTGTTTGGTGTAGCGTTTTGTATATGTGATAGGTTATGTTGGTTTATAGTGTCATTTAAGTCTTCTTTTTCTTTATTTACCTTTCATCTTGTTTTTCTATTCATTATTGACAGTGGAGTGTTGAAGTCTCTATTACTGTTGAACTATTTCCTTCTTTAGTTCTGTCAGTTTGCTTTATATATTTTGTGTCTCTGTTGTTAGGTGCATATGTGTTTATAGTTTTTATATTTTCTTGATGGATTGACCTTTTTATCATTATATAATGCCCTTCTTTGCCTCATGCAATTTATGTCTTAAGGTCTATTTTGTCTAATATCAGTACAACCATTCCAACTCTTTTGGTTACTGTTTGCATGGATTATCTTTTTCCATCCTTTCACTTTCATCCTACCTGTCTTTGGATCTAAAGTCAGTCTCTTATGGGCAATGTAGAGTTTGATCATGATTTGTTTGGGGTTTTGATTTATTTAATCCATTCTGCCAATGTCTATCACTTCATTGTAGAGGTTAAGCCGTTTGCACTAAATGTAACTGCTGATGAAGAAGGCCTTACTGCCACCATTTTGCTATTTTTTTCTATATGTCATATCTTGATTCCTTCATTGCATTACCACCTTCTTTTATAGTAGATATATAGAGAGATAGATATACATAGATCTCTCTCTCTCTCTCTCTCTCTATATATATATTATATATGTATATATATATATTTATTTATTTATTTTATTTTATTTTATTTTTTGGTGGTGAGGTCTCACTATATTGGCCAGACTGATCTCAAACTCCTGGCCTTAAGTGATCCTCCTGCCTCAGTCTCCCAAAGTGCTGGGATTATAGGCATAACCACCATGCCCAGCCTTATATTAGAGCTATATTTTCTATATATCATTTGTATCCCCTTCTCATTTATTTCACTATATGTTTTTTAGTTATTTTCTCAGTAGTTACCTGAGGATTACCATTAACATCTTAATTTATAACAATTAGATTACTTCAAGTTAATACCAACAATTTCATTAGTATCCTAAACATTACTCCTATTTAGCTTTGTTCTCTATGCCTGTTTTTGTTTTGTTATTTTAGATTATGCTGTTATTGCTACCAATTACATCTTTATGCATTGTGTGTCCATCAACATATATTTATAATTATTACTTTACGTAGTTATTTTTAAATTGTATAGAAAAATGAAGTTACAAACCACAAATGCCTTAGTATTGACTTTTATATTTCTTTTATATTATTTTTATAATTACTTTCACTGTTTTTCTTTATCTTTCCATGTGGATTCAAGTTGCTATTTAGTGTCCTTTCATTATAGCCTAAAGGGCTTTCTTTAGCATTTCTTGTAGGACAGGTCTACTAGCAATGAACTCTTGGTTTTTGTTTGTTTGTTTGTTTAATCTGGGGATGTCTTATTTTCTCTTTCATTTTTGAATAATAGTTTTCCTGGATATAAAATTGGTTAACCATTATATTCTTTCAACATTTTAAATAAGTCATCCCATTGACTGCTGGCTCCATAGTTTCTTTTCTTTCTTTTTTTTTTTTAAGTTGGAGTCTCACTCTATTGCCAGGCTGGAATGCAGTGGCACACTGACAGCCACCACAGCCTCAACCTGCAGGGCTCAGGCAGTCCTTTCGCCTCAGCCTCCAAGTAGCTGGAACCACAGGCATGTGCCACCACACCCAGCTAATTTTTCTTGATTTATTGTGGAGATGAAGTCTCCCCAAGTTGCCCAGGCGGGTCTCGAGCCTGTGGGCTCAGGCAGTCCTCTCACCTCGGCCTCCCAAAGTGCTGGGATTGTAGGTATGAGCTACCATGCCTGGCCACTCCATGGTTTCTAATGAGACATCAGCTATTGGCTGGGCACGATGGCCGGTGTCTGTAAACTCAGCACTTTGGGAGGCTGAGGTGGAAGGATTGCTTGAGCCAAGGAATTTAAGACCAGCCTGGACAGCATAGCAAGACCTTGTCCCTGTTAAAAAAAAAAATTAGCAAGATATGGTGGCATATGCCTGTAGTCCCGCTACTCAGGAGGCTGAGGTGGAAGGATTGCTCTGAGCCCAGGAGGTCAAGACTGCAGTGAGCTATGATCATGCCACTGCTCTCCAGCCTGGGTGACAGCGAAAGCCCCCAACTCAGAAAAAAAAGAAAGATGAAATCAGCTGTTGATATTATTAAGAATGGTTTACATGTGATGAGTCGCGTCTCTCTTGCTGCTTTTAGGATTCTGTCTTTGGTTTTCAACAGTTTGGAGTTCATTGAGATCGTTAGATGTGCAGATTACTGTCTTTGACCAAATTTGGTAAGTTTAATTATTCTTATTATTTAATTATTCTTTCTGCCCTTTTCTCTTTTCTCTCCTTTTTCTGAAACTCCTGCTATGCATATTTGGTGCTCTTTATAGTGTACTGCAGATCTCTTAAGCTCTGTTCATTTTTCTTAATTTTTTCCTTTCCACACCACATACTGGATAATCTCAATTGACCTATCTTTTGTTTCCTCAGATATGAAGTTCAACCTCTCTGAACATTTAAAAAATTTTAGTTATTGTACTTTTCAACTACAGAATATTTTTTGCTTCCCTTATCATTTCTAGCTCCTCATTAATATCTACTTATTGAGATATTATTCTCATGGTTTCCTTTAATTTTTTGTACATAGTTTACTTTGGCTCTTTGAGTATATTTTAAATATTTGATTTATAATCTTTGTTTAATAAGTCCAATGTCTTGGTTTTTTCAAGGATTGTTTCTGTTAATTTCTTTTTTTCCTGTTTATGGGCCATACTTTCTTGTTTCACTGTGTGACTCATAATATTTTGTTAAAAACTGAATATTTTTAATATTATAATGGGGCAACTCTGGTTATTCTGTCACCTCACTGGGGCTTACTGTGGCTGCGTGTGATTGTTGTTGTTTGCTTAGTTCTCTTGTCTGAATTAATGTTGTAAAGATTTTATTCTTTATCGTGTGCAGACACTGAAGTCCTTGTTCTATTAGTCTAGTGGTCAGCTAGTGATTTAAATATAGACTTGTATTCTTTGCCTGGAGCCAAAAAAAGAAAATAAAATATCTCAGCGTTTACAAATGGAGTCTATGTGCAAGCTAGGGCATGCCTTCAACTCAGCCAATCGTTTTACAGTTGTGCCTCAGTCTTGAATTTCCGCTTGTGGAGAACTTCAAAGTTAGCCGGATGTGAAAACCTAGGGCCTTCTCAGGTTTCTCCTGAGTATGTACCCAGCCTTGAGCATTAAGTGGGGTTCTAGATTCTCATGAATATGTGAGAGCTTTCCAAAGCTTTCATTCCCCAAAGGATGGTCATCTCTAGTTTTTCTTCTCAAGCCTTTTGGTTTGTCTATAGTTTGTTCCAGTTGTTATCTGTTGCCCAACGCGGATGCAGCTAACACATTTGCCTGCTAATGTTTTCTCTTTTTTTGGAGTTGGAGTCTTACTCTGTCACCCAGGCTGGAAGGCAGTGGCACGCTCCTGGCCACTGCAGCCTTGACCTGCCGGACTCAGGTGATTCCTCCGCTTCAGCCTTCCAAGTAGCTGGAACTACAGGCATGCACCACCATGTCCGGCTAATTTTTTTATTTATTGTAGAGATGAGGTCTCGTCAAGTAGCCCAGGCTGGTCTCAAACTCGTGGGCTCAGGCAATCTTCTCACCTCGGCCTCCCAAAGTGCTGGGATTATAGGCGTGAGTCACCATGCCTGGCTGCCTTTTAATGTTTTCAACAAATACCCCTTGGGTAGCTGTCCCAGCCCTCAGAAAGCTCAGCAGTAAGCCAAATCTTCAGCAAGCCACTGCACAGGTTAAAACAAACAACCACAATTCTTTGAAAATTAGTATTCAGCTCCCCCTTATGTATTAGGAGCCTATACCAGGAACCTAGGTTGTTGTCTTCAAGGCTACAGCTGAGCCAGGATAATTTCAATACCATGAAGCTCTATTATCAAGATTCTGGTGGTTTTTAATTTTTTTTCTTTGTTAGACCCCAAAGTCCTAAATCCGAGAGACCACCAAAGAGCCAGCTCCGATGCAAACACACGAGGGTCTTTATTCAGGCTTGAATCTGGGCTCACAAACTGAAACCGACACAGCAGCTCGAGAATGAGAGCCCCGACCTAGTAGAGCAAGTAGTTTATATACACAGTTACGAGGGAGGGACTGGGCGTGACCGGCTTTTCCTAGGCTTGAGACGTTATCCAATTAGAAGAAGGCATGAGGTAGAAAACGAAGTCCAGGAACCATGCATAATTAGTTCTCAATTAGGTCCGCGGTGATGTCAGGGGAGAGAGCTTGAGATTGGTTGGTTCATTTTTGATTTGCGCAGGCGCGGGCTCAGTTGCCCGTGATTGACTACTAACGGCCAAATGGGCAGAGTGGAGGTAGTTAAGCCTCCTGGAATGTTAGATAAGCTACAGTTTACAGTCAACTTTGGCGTACAAGCAGGTTTGAAACAACACAGAGCCCACCAGAAGAGTGGCTGGTGCCACAGAGCCTACCATAATTTAAGCAGAGGAATGTCCGGGAGGGGCTTATTGCTTAACATTCACACACTGCCAGCAGTGGTTGCAGAAGAAGCCGGTTATTTCATTTAGTTAAATGGTTATTATGGGACAAACAAAAACTTAACTAAGTTCTAAGTACAAACACTGCAAATATTTTGTAACTTTACGGTCACAGTTACTACCAGGCACCTTACATATGCCTAGTCTTATGGGGTTTGAGGTAGGGATTTATAAAATACAGCGAACGTGGGGTAGGAATTCATACAGTAAGCATTCCTTTCATAGCAAGTATGGTTCTTTTGAGTCTTTCATCTTGATTAAACATTTTCCTGGTTGGTGTAAACTTTTTCTTTCTTTTTTTTTTTTGAGAAAGCAGGCTTTATTGAGAGGACAGAAAAGCTACCACAGTGGGAGGGGACCTGAAGGGGTTACCCCATAAACTTTTAATTAGTTTCCGAAATTTCAATAAAGTTGATTCTGACAGCTTTTGCCAGTTTATTTGCTCCTTTTGTGGAAGGACAGGTTCTTTTGTTTTGTTTTATTTTGTTGAGTCAGGTCTCACTTTGTAACCCAGGCTAGAAGGCAGTGGCATGATCATGCTCACTGCAGCCTCAACCTCCTGGGCTCAGGTAACCCTGCCTTGGCCTCCGTGTAGCTGGGACTACAGGCACGCATACCACACTCAGTTAATTTTTTTATTTTTTGTAGAGACGAGGTCTTGCTATGTTGCCCAGACTGGTCTTGAACTCCTGGACTCAAGCAGTACTGCTGCCTCAGCCTCCTAAAGTGCTGGGATTACAGACATGAGCCACCGTATATTGCTGTATTTTATAGTTCCCTACTCTGCCATTTACACTCTGGCTACTTTCTTTTAAAATGCAGTGTGCCCTTCAAAACAGCAGCCATTATGTAGTGCTGGTACCCCATCAGATAGACTACATGGGAGACAAAGAGTGGAAGTAGGAATGGCCCTGTCACCATCATGCCCAGGGACTCACTTAAGGAATCTTGGTAACTGTAGGCACAGCTGGATTAGTGTTTCTGGTCCCTGACATGCCTGGGAGGTAGACGGGAAGGAGATGCTTGTCCCAGCAGTGCCTAAAACTACAGCTGCCTCTTGTCATTCTAAGCTCCTCACACCAACAGAGCAGTAGGCTAAGAAATCAGATCCTACACTTACACAAATATCGAATCCTGATTATCATAAGGAAATAGGGCTGCTGCCAGATGATGGAGTCAGGGAAGAGTGTGCCCAGAGCGCAGGGGATTCCCTGGGGCTTGTCTGGGTGTTTCCCTGCACAAGGACAATGATCACGGGCAATTGGAGCAGCTATAGTCCGAGCGGGCAGTCACCAGAGTTCAAACCTCCAGGGATAAAGACCCGGTTACCCTCCCGGACCAGCAACCTCAGGAGTGTTGGTCAAGGGTGAGGGCTGTCCAGGATGAGAAGTGACACAAGGAGAGAAGCACCCATTAGGACTTTGCAGTCCATTGTAGCGGTGCAGCCTGTGGCTTGTTCCACAAACCCTCTTTGCTAACTTCGTAGGAATTGTGAGAGGGTTGTCTGAAGAGAACAGTGGGGTGGGGGACTTAATACGGAGCTCCAGCGTCCCACCCACACCTCCCCAGGACTCGCTGTTTCTGGGCAAGCTGGCCTGTTTTCTCCCTGCCAGCCCCCGCATCTCATTGCTGGAGGCCTCCCCTGCTGCTAGAGCCTGCTCTAACCGCAGGCATGGAGGCCTAGAAGGGCCAGAGCGCTAACACCCCACCCCCCACAGCAGCCCCCAGCCAGCCCATCCTCAGGTCGGGTGTCACTGTGTCCTCCGCTGCCTCCAGGTGCTCACAGGGGTGACTTGCATGTCAACCATGGTTTTCCTGGCTCCTTCCCTTCTCTAGTCTGAGCTCTCCTGCAAGTACCTCTAGGCATGAAATAGAAGACTTGCTCCTTAGGTCCTTGGCTGGAGGTCTGCTTCTTGGAGAGCCCAGGCTAAGGCACACCATGTCCTTCCTCCTTCTTTTGAGGAAGCCTGGTGTCTTGCCTCTAGCTGTCTCGCTTCCCTTTCAAGGCACTCAGATGGGCTCAGTGGTTTGCTCACTGAGTGGCTGCTCATTGTGCTTGGAATAACAACAAGAGAAGCCTCCTCCACAGGACCCTGTGATAGCTGACCAGCCTGCCTCCCGCCCTGCCTCACTGGGCCCAGCCACAGCCTGCTCTTGGTTTGAGGACACACTGCACTCCATCCCACCTCAGAGCCTTTGCTCACACACACGATCTCCCACCTGCAACACCCTTCCCGTTGCTGGTCTGAGGGTCATTACTCATCCTTCAGATTTTGGCTATAAAGACACTTCCTCAGAGAGGACTTCCCCCAGCCTCCTACGGAAACCATTTCCCTCCATGAGTCTCTCTCGGAGGGCACCCTTCTTTTCTATTTTCTGCTTATAATACATGGTCTTGGTATATGCACGAGTGTATTTATCTGTTTAATATCCTCCCAACTAAACCACACAGAAATGTTAAGGTGGGCCCTGGAGGTCTCTGAAGCTAATGGCTGGGGCCGCCCGTAAGGCTGTGAGTGTTAAGAAAGAGGGAGGGGCTGGGCTCAGTGGCTCAGCCTGTAGTCCCAGCACTTTGGGAGGCTGAGCCTGCAGGTCAAGACCAGCCTGGGCAACTTGGCGAGACTTTGCAATAAATAAAAACATTTAGCCAGGTGTGGTAGTGCGCACCAGCAGTTCCAGCTACTTGGAAGGCTGAGGCAGAAGGATTGCCAGAGCACAGCAGGTCTGTAGCAGGAAAAATAGAGAGATCATGACACCGAGACTATTATAGGAAGTGGCACTTTATTACGCTGGTTAGCACAGCAGGCCGAGAATTTCATGCATCCAAATCAAGCTCGAGCACCCCAGAACAGTGGGGTCTTATACCCTCGTTTAGGTAAGGGAGGGGGGTCGTGTTGAGTGATTACATATTTCCTTTGGAATCTTACAAGGTTGTACTCAGCAAAATCAGATTTTTTTAAAGAACAAATGGTTTTCAGGAACTGCAGGGTTGTAAACTGTCAACTTCAGAAGGGGGGTTTTACATAAGACTCTTTTCCATTTCCATGAAATAGC
This sequence comes from Cephalopachus bancanus, assembly GCA_027257055.1. Classification (NCBI taxonomy): domain Eukaryota; kingdom Metazoa; phylum Chordata; class Mammalia; order Primates; family Tarsiidae; genus Cephalopachus; species Cephalopachus bancanus. Next base: position 174,179 of record JAPVLO010000510.1, read on the forward strand.
CGGTCTCTGGGCCCTTTGGCCTTTCTTAAACAAAACCTGCCTGGCACCCTGTCGGGTGGTCTTTAAAGTTGCAACTTGCCTTTCAAAAGGAAATACCTTTAACTGCTATCAACTCCTTTCCTGCCCTGGGCTAGTGATTGCCATGAGGCCGACTGTTGATCCTGAACCAGCTACATGGTTCTGTGTTTATTCACTCAATCATACAAGAAATATATTTGAGCATTTGCTGCATCCTGCATATTCCCCCCTTTGATGCTTTATCTTTTATGGATCTAAAGCATCATTATTCTTAATTTGGTGCATCAACATTATATGGGCCGCAGTTTTTCGTTCAACAACTGTTTCCACAAACTCAGAAATGGCGTTCATAATTATTGGGGCTATGCAAGGGAGGATACGGCAGGATCCCACCACTAGGACTATAGGTCCCCTAATATACTTAAATCCTCCCAGACCCGAGAACAAGTTTTCAAACCAATTGCTGATTTTTATGCCTTGCCATTCTTTCACTGGGACATGGGCACGTTTTCTAATATTGGTGGCAATATCAGTTATTGCTTTACTATTATCATCTATTTGCAAACAATAGTCAGAGCTATTAAATTTACCACATACTCCTCCTTCTTCCGCCAGCAGGTAGTCCAAAGCTAGGTGGTTTTGATAAATAGCTGCACGCATTTGGGCTTGTTGCTGAGCAACAAGCTCAAAAGCTGTGGCTGTCTGATTATAATTTCCAAGACAGCTTGTAACCTAATAATGCAGTTCAGCGTATATATAGGCGTGCGGTATCCCCAACTTCCATCTTGGGCCCATGTGGCTGGGCCATAGGTATTTATAATTCTCTGGGGTGGCCATTCATCATCTTTCCAAACCTGGGTCCCTCCTATATTAGGAACTTGATCGAGGGATCGAGCACCTCGGGTTTTGAGGCTTTCATAAAGGGGGATGCCTAGTTCGACCCCCTTGGTTTAGGCAGAAGGAAAAATCCAGGCTGAATTATTCCTATGTTAATGTGCCTTTTCATAACGCTGGGAGCTGGGCATATGCAACCTTTCCACATATTCAAAATAGCCCTTTAGTACATTGAGAAGATTTAGTTGCATAAGCAGATGCCCAATACCAAACAGGCTTTGTTGGCCACCAGGTCTGATGGGTTGAATTCCAGTGTAATATTCTTTTGCAAGGAGTCTCTCCTACCCATTGAGTATAAGCAGAACCTGTTCTGCTTAAACAGTCTTCTCCAATTACTTTTGAGGAGAGGATCCATTCCTGGGGTACATTATCTGTCCTAACAGTCAAAGAATGGTTCCATTGGAGGAGCTGGTAAGGATTCAGACTAGTTCCCTTCCAAGGCCACTCTTCAGTCATTAGGGTCCCTCCACATACCCAACAATTGGTGACACCAAGTGTCCGAGCTATATTTTCAGCCAAATTTATAAACAGATTCTGCCCTACTTCTCACAATTGAGGGAAGGGGGTTAGTTTTGACTGTTGGGCAGTTGGAGGAGCTACTAATTGCACAGTTTCTTTAATCAGATTTTCAGGTTTGGGTGTGGGAGCAAAATCCCAACAAACCCAATTTGTGCTTGCGGGGTGTTATAGGCTATGACACCAGCTTTAGTGTACTGGTAGCTTTGTTTTGATAATCCAGCAAAGTATAGTTGGCCATTATGGGTGCAGATATGTTTATCAGTATAACAAACTTCTGGCTGGGATGGATAACGATGGAAAACCTTTAAGTCTGGCCATATAGTTTCTATACATTTACATGCTGGGTATGGGGGGAAGCAGTAGATACCCAGATTAGGTAGAAATATATAAAAGCACAAGTAAACTTCCTAACGTAAGAAAGGACGGAAATGCTAGTGAAATCCTTTTCTAACATGATCAATGGATACAACTGTTAATTTTACAACAAATAAAGTCACAAACAGTTTAGCAAGTATAAAGGTCAACAAAGCAAAACAATGGCTTATCAGTAATGTCCGCTGGGTCCTCACACTGAATCCTCAATCTTCTGCCGCGTGTGGATCAATCAGCTTCCAGAGTGTGATTGAAGCAGGGCCTGAAGTATCCTCACGCTTCCGGAGCAGGGCTGGATAAATTAGTTCCACGTCCTTTGTTGGACTCCGTGACTTTCTGAATGGTCAGCTTAAGGGGTGTTGTTGAATCTGCGGTGCACTCCCAGTCCTGGAAACTGGCTTAATTCTGCTATAATGGATCCAAGGAATTACTTCGGCTACTTTGACTGCAGTTGGGGTCGATAAAAGAACAGTGAATGGCCCCCTCCAGAGGGGCTTTAGGGGTTGTACATTTCACTCTTTTACCCATACCATATCACCTGGCTTAAAAGAATGAGCACCGGTAATTAAACTAATTGGCAATCGTTCTCTGACTTGACAATGGATGGCATTTAGGACTGAACCTAAGGCTTGCATTTGTTGTTTTAGGGCAAGACTTCAAAATTCCTTTAAGTTTTCCTGTATGCCCCTAACGAGAGGGGGTGGCCACCCATAAGGAATTACAAAAGGCAAGAAGCCTGTTTACTTTATTTAAAGGCCTGTTTTGGGGCCTTTTCCCCTAGCAGGGGCTTTTGTTCACCTCCCTTTGAGACTTTATAGAGAAGTTAGGCATTTAAATTCTCTAGACTAGTATAGGAACAGGACCGCCCTTAGGGTCCTCTTTTTTTCCTTACAGTTGTTGATTGGGTCCTTCCTTTCTTCAGTTTTTAGCAGCACTTACTCCCCTTGGATGTTTGAGTTTCTTCTGGTCCAAGAAGCGTCTAGGGAAACAAGCTCATAAACTGTGATTGAAATTTATCCCAAATAGACAACACATTTTCTTATAAGCATTTACGTTTGTGGCCCCCACTCTCCTTCAGAGGTGTAGGAAAAAGGCCTACCATTAAACAATTTCAAAGGTTTAACAAATTCCATTTCAGGGACTTGGAGCCTGAGTGATGCAATACCAAATACCTAGGTTTAGTTTACTCATGTCTCCAAAGGATTTCTAGTGATTATTATGCTAACCCGCAAACTGAAAGTTTGTACTGTCCTAGTTTTACATCTGATGGAGTTTTCCCTGGATTTGCCAAGGGGTGGGACAGGTTGCCACTTGGCCAGCAGTAGAAATGTTTGAGCGCCTTTTAAAACCTACCTATAGGAAATTTATTTATGTCTAACCTGTGCTAGCTACCCTGCCCCAATTATTTATTCTTTAGAGATTTTTTGATCCCATAATCATTTGGTGTGCTGAGGGGTGAAGGTCCGTCTTCTGTAATCTCTTCAGAGCTGATAATGGGCGCAGTCCTGCCTAGCCAGAGATCGAAAATCTCTCCCTGTCTGACTTGAGGCATCCAGATGTTTCAGCAGTGGCATTATTTGCAGGCACTGGCTGGAATTTTTGCATGACCATTATGTGGGCATGAAATTACTGGATTCTAGCTCAGTAAAAGGAATAAAGTCAGGCCTACATTTTGACAATGGCAGGCAGTAGCTGATTACCTTTTTATACAAAAGCTACAAGGTCTAAAGTTATTAGCATAACTTAAATGATAAACTTTAATTTCTGTAGCTTTATTACAAGTACCAGCTTTTGTATTTCTGGACTATAATGATAGCCTGACAGATTGTTTTAGACTATAATTTGAACTAGGCGCTTAAGTAAATTCTATATAAAATTTGAAGGGAAATCCGAAAATGTCTGGAGACTTGCATCCAGAAAAGACTTTATTATGCCTAGACTGTTTATAGAATTTCTTTTGTATGTATATTTTTCCTAAACTTTCCTTATACCATTTTTGGTGTGCTTATATCATTTTATTTTTGTTCTCTACCCCCTTTAAAAAATTTTCATAACTATCTGTTATAGGACAGAAATGTACCATATAAGATTTCCTCTTAGATAAATATATATACATTTTATATTCCATTCTTTTTTGTTTTCCTGCTAAAACCTTATTTGTATACCAACAACCTTTTTACATTTTTCCTTTGCTTTTTGCTTTTCTTTTTATTTATTTATAGATAACCTTTTACAGTCATAATTTGAATTCACCTTTTAGTAACAGTTAGGTGAAACATTCAGTTTTTGGAACACCTTTAATTCCATTGGAGAGCAGATTTTAGGAGGAAGAAGTTCAGTATGAGCACAAGGGCTAAAAACTTAACTTCAGTATTAATTAAGAAATTAATTTGGACCCCAGCCACATTTATATAGACCCAAGGATTCTCTGGGTGGATGGCATACAGTGTTGCGCTGGGCTGTGCCCCTCCCCCTTCAGTCAACAGCCACTATCGCTGAGCTAGGTGTTTCTCCCCTCTACTTCGGGAGAGGCCGCACCATCTCTTTCAGTGGCTTTTTAGTCCAGATATTGGACAAGGTTCTGGGGGCTTAGGCTATTAAGAACAATTGTGCTTTAGGTGCCCAGATTGACCACATTCATAGCAGCTGATACCATCCCCTTAGCAGGTTTATCCTTATCAGGCCTCTTTTGGTTGGCTGGAGCTTTTGCCTTTAGTGGCAACTGCCAATTTGTTTACCTTTTCCCTGGCTGGTGCTCATTTTGGAGTTCTTCTCTTTTTTTCTTTCTTTCTTTCTTTCTTTCTTTCTTTCTTTCTTTCTTTCTTTCTTTCTTAATGTTTCAGTTTCTAAGAACTTTAGAGACTTTCTATAATTGGGAGTTTTGTATTCCTAGTTCTGAGTTAAGCCTCTGAAGCTTGGCATTTAATATTCTATAGGATATAATCTTGTTTTCAAAGTAGTGAATTAAATTTTTTAAAGTGCCTCTGCATACAGAACTTTTGACCATTTTATTTTTCCTTAGGTCTACAAAGTGAATTTAATTGCCAGATAGTTTTATTCTTTTCCAAATCTTATTATCTGCTAACTTGTAGTGAGTTCAAATTTGACCTTTTTTTAAATAATGCACTTATTATTATTGTTAAACCATGTAATTTTAAATTTGCTCCAATTATTCAAAATCTGTCCTATCGGAGTATCCGAGGACACAGACCACTACACACTCTCTTGGTCACGTTTCTTGAAAACCCAGAATTTGCTCTGAACACCTGCAGTTTATTCCTCAAAGGAAAATTCTGAAACAAGCAAATAACTAAATAAAGTCATAAAGAGCAATGCCAGGAATTCCTGGAACCCTGATGCTTCTCCCAGACTGAGTGTTCTCAGCCTTTCTTGAACCTTTCTTGAAGCCCTCTTTTTTTTTTTTTTTTTTTTTTAGCTCCATGACTTTTCATTGATGTCTACAAAAATGGCCTGGTATAAAATCTTTTTAGAGTGAACAGACCACATGGATGTAAGATGATCTGTTCCTACTTATTCCTAATTATGAGCAGGCAAAATTGTCAAAACTCCTCATGAATTACTAAACAGCACCCTTAGTTGGACAATTTTTTGAAGGTATTTATAAATACATGGACAATTAAATGAGCATAGCCAAAAAATGCAAGCATTAGTGTAACTTAGCATTATAATATAAAGTAGGAACTCAGCACGCATTACAAGACTCTAAGAGACTTCCTAACAGTTTTACAGGGACAAGCAGTTGATTACTATCTTAGGCAAGGCCTAAACCTTTAGAAACGGACTTACTTTCAACTAACCTGGCTTTTAGCATTTGAAAACAATAACAGCCTATTCATTCTCTTAGTTGCCAGAGAAAGATGACAAAATTATTTTTTTTTCCCAAGGCTAGCATTAACTTACACTGAGTTAGTAAGAGGCTAAGTAGCATATAAGAGACATTTCTCCATTTCTTTACAGGTGGATTAGAATGAGCCATTTACGAAGGAGAACACAGGCTAAGGAAGGGAGAGGGAGTGGTCCCCGGAAAGAATTTAAGATAACCAGTAGCCGGGCTCAGTGGCTCAGCCTGTAATCCTGCGCCTTTGGGAGGCTGAGGTGAGTGGATTGCCTGAGCCTGCGAGTTCGAGACCCACCTGGGCAGCGAGACCTCATCTCTACAATAAATCAAAAAATCAGCTGGGCGTGGTAGCGCATGCCTGTAATTCCAGCTACTTGGAAGGCTGAGGCGGAAGGATCACCGGAGCCCAGCAGGTCGAGGCTGCGGTGGCCGGGAGCAGCCACTGCACTCCAGTCTGGGCGACAGAGTGAGACTCCAACTCAAAAAAAAAAAAAAAAAAGATAACCAGTAACACTTCTTATACGCAACAGGCAATTTTCCCACAACCTTAACAACAAAAGGCAGACATTTTAACAGTGCCAGTGGGTTGGGAGAAAACACCACACAAATAAAGGGAGACATAAAATGACATCAAGAAATATGCGCCAATCAAGTTTTTAAAAGACCACGTGTCCCATCAAACAAAGCATAATAACTCAACCAGCTTTTTAGCAGATTTAAAGCGACAGACACACACAAATAAGAGAATGAGGGGGATGGGAAACATTCGCTTTGTCCCCCTCCATACTCCTCATGAAGATATCTCAGACACCTCTTAGCAGTTGGTAGGTTGGTACACCCCCAATGCAGACTAACTATGCGGAGCCCTCCTGCCATCTGTCTCATTCACACACAAGCACACAGCACATTTGTCAACTCTCCGTCCTAATCCTAGGAGTCTACAGGTTCATCTTCAGCAGTGTTTCCTTCCACTGCCTTTTAGCCCTTTCCTTCAGGCTGGAAGATTACTAGCAGACTCCGGGAGGTGATCAAGCTCCCCTTCTGCCATCCATTGGCAGGTCTATGCAAAGGCCTTTATTCCTACCCTTTCCATTGGGTGGTCCTTCTGTCCTTTCCATCAGGTGGTCGTCCTTGTGCCAGTTCCTCACCTCTTGGGTTCCTGTTGTGCTTTCGTGGTCCGAGCTTCAGTGCGCTGGAGGGGCCTCCCTCCTACAGATCAAAAGGTCCGTTGCGCGCCAGGCAAGATTGCCCTTCCCGTTGCCCTGGAGGTCATACCCCGATGACAAAGGAGGTGGAACACACCGTCTCCAATCTCCATTTTCTGGCCAGCACACCAGAAATGTAGCAGGAAAAATAGAGAGATTGTGACACCAAGACTATTATAGGAAGTGGCACTTTATTACGCTGGCTAGCACAGCGGGCCGAGAATTTCATGCATCCAAATCAAGCTCGAGCACCCCAGAACAGTGGGGTCTTATACCCTCGTTTAGGTAAGGGAGGGGGGTCGTGTTGAGTGATTACATATTTCCTTTGGAATCTTACAAGGTTGTACTCAGCAAAATCAGATTTTTTTAAAGAACAAATGGTTTTCAGGAACTGCAGGGTTGTAAACTGTCAACTTCAGAAGGGGGGTTTTACATAAGACTCTTTTCCATTTCCATGAAATAGCCGGTCTCTGGGCCCTTTGGCCTTTCTTAAACAAAACCTGCCTGGCACCCTGTCGGGTGGTCTTTAAAGTTGCAACTTGCCTTTCAAAAGGAAATACCTTTAACTGCTATCAACTCCTTTCCTGCCCTGGGCTAGTGATTGCCATGAGGCCGACTGTTGATCCTGAACCAGCTACATGGTTCTGTGTTTATTCACTCAATCATACAAGAAATATATTTGAGCATTTGCTGCATCCTGCCACAGGTCGACTCTGGGGTGACTGTGAATGTGCCACTGCACTCCAACCTGGGCGATGGAGTGAGACTCCAACTCAAAAAAAAAAGAAAGAAAGAAAGAGGGAGGAAGACAGGGTCTTGCCAGGAGCACCCAGGGCCCTGGACCTGGTCTTCACTCTGGCTGATCGGGACATGAGGAGGCAGAGGGCCAGCAGTTCCAAGAACTTTGAGGGCTGTCTTCCGTCTTGACCCCCACCTCCAGCGAGCTCCTCATCTCTCTGCTGCTCCTGACAGCAAACACCTTCAAAAGACTCGTTCACGCCCCAGCCTCCAGTTGTTTTCCTCCCAACACCATTACCCCATGGGAACTCTTCCTCAAGGCCTGCAGTGACCGCCAAGTGGCAAAAGCCCACGGTGGGCAGACTCTCTCACTCCTTCTCGACCCATCAGTGTTTGGCTCCTGCCTCCAGAAGCTCTCTCCTCTTTGCTGAAGACTACTCCTCGTGCTTCCCTGCCTCTCTCACAGACCACTCTGGCTCCGCTTCCTCTGCGGGTGTCTCTGCACCACCTTGACCTCTGAATGCTGGGGGACTCCAGGCTTGGGCTTTGGTGTCCCCTTCTCTAACACACTCACTCCCTTGGTGCTGTCGTTCTGACTCCCAAGAAGGCTTTAAATGCCTCCTGTAGGCCGGGTGCAGCGGCCCAGCCTGTAATCCCAGCACTTCGGGAGGCCGAGGTGAGAGGACTGCCTGAGTCCTGGGGTTTGAGACCAGCCTGGACAAGTTGGTGAGACCGTCTCTACCATAAATAAAAAAATCAGCCGGACGTGGTAGGACACGCCTGTAGTTCCTACTACTTGGAAGGCTGAGGCGGAAGGATCGCCAGAGCCCAGCAGGTCAAGGTTGCAGTGACTGTGAGTGTGCTACTGCACTCCAGCCTGGGCAATAAGAGTGAGACTCCAACTCAAAAAAAAATGTCTCCTGTAGGTTGACAAGTTCCAAATCAGTGTCACCAGCTTGAGCCTCCACCCTGGGCTCCTGTCTCTGTATCCAGCTGTCTGCTTGCAGCCTCCTGGATGGCTGTATTGACGTCAAACTCCATGTGTCCCAAAGCAAACTGCTGACTCCTCTCACCCTACCCTGCTCCCCTTGCCGTTTTGCTCACCTCAGTCAGTGACAACTCCATCTGACCTTACGCTCAGGCCCAAAGCTTGATGCTCCCCTTGACTTCTCCCCACATCCAACCCATCGCCACGATCAGAACTCGTCTCCTGATTCTGCTCTTGACTTCCCAGTCTTTTCTTAGCCCTGCAGCCTGAGTGGCCTTCGGAAAGGTGAGTCAAGTCATGTCATTTCACGGCTCAGAAACACTTAGTGGCCTCCGTCTATAAAGAACAAGTTCTAAGTCCCAAAACAGCGGTGCTCCAGGCCCTGCGTGACCTGCCCCGGCCTCATCTCCCCACCCTCATCTCTGACCTCCCTCCTTCTCTCTCCCTTGGCTCCAGCTCCCCTCGCTTCCCTGATGTTCCTTTAATATGCCAAGCTCACTCCTGCCCCAGGGCCTTTGCACTGTCTCTTTTCCTGTCTCAGGACTTTTTGCAGGTGGCTCCAAGACTTGTGTCCTTGTTTCTTCAGAGTTCTGCTCAGATGTCAGCTTCTCTGTCGTACCTTCCCTGACCACCTTTTATCAACAGAAGCCCCACGTTCTCAGAACCTCCTGTGCCCCTAACCTGCTTTCTTTGAGCCCACGGCACCTATCTCCATCTGACATTCTCTATATTCACTTGTTTGTTTTGTGTCCGTCTCCCGTTTGGTGAAAGAGAGAACTGTATGTCCATTTCGCCCCTGCAGCCTGAGCCCAGAACAGGCCCTGCTAAAAGAATGAATTAGACTGTATTCCATAAATATTTGCAGATTAAATCAACAAGCATGTGGGCTTATCTTTATTCCCACATGACTCTCAGGGATATGTTCAAAGAGTCATCTGATAATTAAAGCTGTGAACTAGGATTCTAAAGAAATAGCTCAGTCCTGACTCCTTCCTGTCCTTTTTATGTGCTCTCAAAGCAAACACGCAAGGCATGAAGACCTTCAAAGATCCTTCTCTCTCAAAGCCCGACTCTGCTCACAAAGGGCAAAAGTCCCCTACTTTTTTATTTTATTTTTTTAGTTGGAGTCTCACTCTTGTCACCTAGGCTGGAGTACGCTGCACGCTAACGGCCACTGCAGCCTTGACCTGCTGGGCTCAGGCGGTCCTTCCTCCTCAGCCTTCCAAGTAGCTGGAACTATAGATGCATGCCACCACGCCCTGCTGGTTTTTGTGACTTATTGTGGAGACGAGGTCTCACCACCAAGTTGCTCAGACTGGTCTCGAACCCACAGGCCCGCCTTGGCCTCCCAAAGTGCTGGGATTACAGGCTGAATCACTGCACCTGGCCCACTTTTCTTTTTTCTTTCTTTCTTTCTTTTTTTTTTTTTTTTTTTAAGAAACAGGCTCTTCTCTATGACTCAGGCTGAAGTTCAGTGGCACCATCATAGCTAACTGTAACCTTGAACTCCTGGGCTCAGGCAATCCTTCCACCTCAGTCTCCCAAGTAATTTCTCCATGCCCAGCTACTTTTTAAATTGTTTGTAAAAATGGGGTCTCACTATGTTGCCCAGGCTGATCTCAAACTCCTTGACTCCCACCTTGGCTTCCCAAAGTGTTGAGATTGCGGGAGTGAGCCACCATGCCAGCTCCCCTTTGCCTGTAGAAGCCCTGAGGCTCTGAGATGGTCTCCCTGTATGACCTTGGTCAAGTCCGGTCTTCTTGTTGGGCCTCATTTTCTCCATCTGTAAGCCTCCAGGGTCTTCCAGCTCTGGTGTTCTACCATTATTTTCCACCTGCGATGGCCATGGCACTTTTACCTCAGCTGGGGAAAACATGTCTGATAAACAGACCCTGCTATCTTGGAACCTTTATCTTCCCCTCCATTCCTTCATGTGAAACCCAACACCAAAGTTTCTGGGACAGCCTCTCTCATTGATAAAGTGTTCTGTAACTTCTCAATGAGCCCACACACTGTAACTGCAGTGATAATGGGCTATATCTGGCCAGCCCGGAATTCTGCCCACGTTCCAGACAGTGCTATGGCTGTCAGTTATCTGCTGAGCATGAATGACCAGAGGCAGAAAAGGCATGAGGAGCCATGCTGGGGAGAAGTGGAAGTGATTAACTTATGCCGCATGCTCCAGCACTGGTCTCAGCCAGTGATAGGCAGAGTGTATGTTGACAGCTGCCTCAGAGTTCACACCACGCGTCAGCACTCTGCAGGAAACAGACTACTGCAGGCTTGAGAGGTTGTTGACAGCTGGAGCTTTCTGATAAAGTTGTCAGAAAACGAAAAGGACAGTCCCAGGAAGTCGTGAGTCTCTGTCCTTGGAGGTATTCTGCTAGAGGAGGATAAGGGATGGATGGCATGTTGTGGAAGAGGCTGACAATGCACTGAGGGTCAGACCGTAACTGTCCGAGTCTCCACAATGTCATTGCACCCTAGCACAGTCTTCTCATGTCTGCTAGGGAGCTAAGGGGCCAAGGCTCATCTGCCTAGGCGTCAGTTGGGGGTGCAGGAGATGGTGGAAAGAAGGGGAGGGGGCATAAGCAAGCTGGGCTAAGCCTCCAGAAGGAGAGTCAGGACCCAGGTATAAAGAAGGAGCAAAAGCCAGAGATGATCAGAAAGGGGAGAATTCAGGGCAGAAGCGAGAACTCATAGAAGAGGAAATGAGATAAAACAAAAACAAGTCAAGATCAACTACAAGCAAAGGACAGTGGTGCCAAGGAGTCACTTTTGTAAGCCCCAAAGGTTGTAATGCCAGGTGTGTTGGCCTGGCTTTAAAAATGATCAGAAGTGGGGTGCACATCATGTCTTGCTTCTTGCTGTTAACACCGTTCTGCAGAGCCCCAGTGAACACCTTTTCGGGAGAACTGGACTATGTTTACCCCACCTAAAATGAAAGTACTTTTGTTAAACCCTATGGAAAAAAATATGGTTATTCTTGTAACTTTGATTACCTACTTTATGCAATGTCACCTAGAAAATCGTTACTGCTTTTGGCCACTTCAGTGTTATGGTCTCTTTGAGGTGAAGTCACAGGTTTCCGCTTTCTAACCCTTCCCCTTAGAATAGTCTCAGTGATTGGGCAAATATAGTTAGACCCTCATGTGCTGTCCACATGACCTCATCTCTGCTGTAAAATTTCCTTGAATGGAATCGCAACTGTGGAGAAGGCAATATAAATTGTATGGTCGGTAAAGTGTCCACAACTCTGGATACCTATTCCGTTAAAAGCCCCACCCCTCTCTTTTCCACTTTGATTTGCATGGCATTTTCAGTCAGGCCAGAAGGAGCCCTAAAAACTCTCCGTTCCATGACTCCCACCCTCACAAAGCCCCTAGTCCTGTCAGGCTTTGGCATTGGTCTGGAAGCTCATGCGTGTCCTCTATTTCTACCCCGAGCATGTCACAGGGGAGAGCCTGACCTGGGTGGGGTGAGATGAGGAAACTGGATGATTTCCCAGCCTCTCATGAGTCAGGTGTTCATGGCCTCATTCTTTTGTTCAAAGAGAATTCCTGGAACATAACCCGTTTTCTGATATCAGTGCAAAAACACTTTCAGCGCCAAGTGGTGTCCTTCAGGGTCACATTGATGGACCCTGTGGGCAGCCTTCTCTTCAGAATGGGAGGCTGGGTGGGGAGAGGCAGGCGGGAGACCATCTTTGCAGTCTCTGGGGCAGTAGGGCAGAGTTGGGCCTTTATGCTAAGAGCAGTGGGAAGCTATTGGGGAGTTTAGTGAAGACTGGCCATGATCTGATCACGGTTTTCTTTTGTTTTTTAAGTTGGAGTCTCACTCTGCTGCCCAGGCTGGAGTGCTGTGAGACACTCACGGCCACCACCCGCTGACCTGCTGGGCTCTGGAGATCCTTCTGCCTCAGCCTTCCCAGTGGCTGGAACTACAGGCGTGTGCAACTGCACCTGGCTAATTTTTTATTTATTGTAGAGACGAGGTCTCACCAAGTTTCCCGGACTGGTCTTGAACCTGTGGGCTCAGGCAATCCACTCGCCTCGGCCTCTCAAAGTGCTGGAATTGAAGGCTGAGCCACCGAGCCCAGCCTGATCACAGTTTTAGAAGATATCCCTGTCAACAGCATGACTGATGGAACGGAGAGAAGAGAATGAGGGAGACCAGTCAGGAGGCTCCTGAACACCCATTCAGTCACATATTCACCCACTCTCCAAATATCTCCTGTACTCCAGCTCTGTGGGGAGCAGACACCAGGGATGATTTCCCTACCCTCCTGGGGAAGGACAGTTAAAAAGTAAGCACACAGCCAGGCACGGTGGCTCAAGTCTGTAATCCCAGCACTTTGGGGAACCGAGGTAAGTGAATTGCCTGAGCCCATGGGCTCAAGACCAGCCTGGGCAAGACCTCGTCTCTACAATAAATCAAAAACCTAGCCAGGCATGGTAAAGCATGGCTATAGTTCTGGCACTTGGACGGCTGAGGTAGGATCGCCTGAGCCCAGCAGATTGGCACTGGGGTAGTTGTGAACGTGCCACTGCACTCCAGCCTGGGCGATGGAGTGAGACTCCAACTAAAAAAAAAAAAAAGAAAAAAGTAGGCCGGGCTCGGTGGCTTAGCCTGTAATCCCACGCCTTTGGGAGGTCGAGGTGAGTGGATTGCCTGAGCCCGTGGGTTCAAGACCCAGCTGGGCAAGCAAGACCTCATCTCTACAATAAATCAAAAAATTAGCCAGGCGTGGTACCGCGTGCCTGTAATTCCAGCTATTTGGAAGGCTGAGGTGGAAGGATCGCCAGAGCCCAGCAGGTCGAGGCCGCTCCCGGCCACTGCACTCCAGTCTGGATGACAGAGTGAGACTCCAACTCAAAAAAAAAAAAAAAAGTAAACACACAAGTAGAAAAGATAATTTCAGACTGTGATAAGTGCAATGCAGGAACGGAATCAGGGTGCTGTGATAAAGACTAGGATAGAGAGGCTTCCCAGTCCACTGTGGTCACTTGGAGGGCCGAAGGGATGGCCTTCCTGAGGAATTCACATTTGTGCTGAGACCCCAATAATGGGAATGTGTGAGTCATATGAAAATGTGAAGTGGGACTGGGGGAGTGTTGAAGGCAGAGGAAACAGCACGTGCAAAGGCCTTGAGACAGGGGTGAACTTGGCTTACGGCCAGGGAGTGGTGGGTGAGGACTTGAATCCCAAACCAGGGGGCGAGGTCAGCAGGGGCCACACTAGGCAGCTCCCTTAATACCCACAGTTAGAAGCTGGGTTTACTCTGAGGAGAAGAGGAGCCATAACAGCAGAGCCAGTGGTAGACTCCAGAGGCCAGCAAACTATAGCCCCCAGGTCATATCCGGCCCTTAGCATGTTTGTGTAAATAAAGTTTTATTGGAACATTCATTGACATGTTGTCTATGACTGCTTTCACACTACAACAGCAGAGTTGGGTGCTTATGACAGAAACTACCTGGCCCACAGAGCCTAAAATATTTTCTCTCCTTCTGACCTTTTACAGGAAAGTCTGCTGACGCCTGATCTCATCAATGTCTTCAGAAGGTGACCCTGGCTGCCGTGTGCAGGAGCGTCATGGAATGGAGCTTGAGGTGACTGCAGGACAAGAGATGACGATGAGGTCTTTTCTTAGCATCAGTCCCCGTAGGCTCATGTTTTCTCCATCGTTGCTAGGGGGGAGGCAAGGCTTAGCATGGTGGGCTCATCTCTCTGGGTGCAAACTTCTTCTAAGGACAGAGGCTCCCCGGCACACTGTGGCCAGTCAGGCAGACTCTGCTTCGCCTGGTGGACTTGGAGAGAGGCGTTCATTGCTGCTCGCAGCACCCCGCCCAAATCATAACGGCCTGTCTTTTGTCTGCAGCACCTCGGCACCGATCTGGGGCTTAGGAGACGGCGTGGGCCAGGCAGCTGTTTCCCATTACCTGCTTGTCCTGTGTCAGCAGCCCACTGCGACTGCCAGGCATGCCCACCCCACTCCCGGCAGAGAGCTGGAGACGCTGCAAGGACAGGATCTCATTTCCAAGTTGCAGGGCAGATTGGTTTGGTTTTGTTTCTTAAGAAAAACATGAAATAAGTAAAATAATTGAGCATTGTGTTAGAAGACTAACCCCAAACATCTGGGTTTTTTGCACTGTGGGAGCTTATTTTCATTCTTTTGGTTCTAAGTGATAAATATTCACAGAATAATTGCGTTGGCACATTTTTTTTAAAGGAAAACCATCATGTTATGTGAAGACATGGTGAGGATGAAGGCGGCAGTCAGAAGAGAAGGTGATGCGACAGCCGTCCCCACTTAGCTCACTTTAGTTGAGAGGTCAGAATGTATGTCGGTTTATTTGGGCAAGCATTTACTGAGCACCTAGTCTGTGCCAACCCCTGCTGGGTGCTGGGGAATCTGAGTTGAATAAAACAAGGTCCCAACTGCCTGGGGGCTCACAATCTGATAACAGCAAATATAACAGTGCCATGTGAAAAGATAGCAAAAGTGAAGACTTTCATCCCCACAACCTCCTCTTATTTAGGTGTTAGAATTCCAATTTTAAAGTGAGATGTGAAAAGTAAATATCAGGATCAGGATTTGAAACCATATCATTTGCCTTCAGAGCTTTTTGCCGCCCCCCCCCCTTGGATTGGCAGAACTAGGACCAGTCAGTGTAATCTGCAGGTAGGTTTCAGCCCAAGAACAGAAGAACTGCTTGGGAGGTGATGAGCAGTATCCGTCTCCTCCCATGTCTTGGCTCCACTTTCCCCCTGGTTTGACGGCAATATCAAGTAGGCGCTATCCTCTTCACAGTCTCGACAGAAGGAGGCCTTTTTTTCTCCATCATTTCAGCAAAAGTTTCAGGACTATCTCTGCTTGGCCTAGCTTGAGTCCTGTGCCCATTTCTGAGCCAATCCCTGCGGCCGTGTGGCTGTGGGACTCTCACTGAATAAACTCACCAAACCTCATGGACCAAGAGCAGTCCTCATCCTCCTGTCTTCTGAGGCCCCCTGATACCACTCCTCCCAATAACACAAAGGCTTTGGGTTCTTTGGGGTCTTTGGACGGGAGATCAAAGGTTCCAGCAGAATGGAAGGAGGGTGGATTTGGAGTTCAACAAGCTTGATTAGTGTGATCTTGAATAAATACCCTCTCAGATCCTCATCTATAAACTGGGTATCATAGCACCCTCCTTGCTGACTGCAGAGATGATTAAACAGGGATTGGCCTCACAATGGATGCTCAGTCTCAGTACTGAGCTCCTGGGATAGGGGCCACTTGGAAAGGGCTGTTGGTAAAGGCCTGGCCAAGCCTGTTTCCCTTTCCAGCTTCTCCAGCTCCAGTCGGCTCCCCAGAATGACATTCCCAGAATGAATTGGCTCAGCTCCTTGCAGAAATGCTTCCAGAAAAGGCAGTTAGTAATCAGGCCCTCAACTTTTAGGGGTCTATGTTAGACACAGACTAGTGCTAGGAAACACATTCAGAGTGTTTTTCATGGCACCGTTAGGGGAAAGGTGAACAGTTGACTTCAAGTAAAGGAGATCATTCTTGAAGTTGGGACAGACCTACTTCAATCAGTTGAATCCTTTAGAGCAGAGCTGAGGTGTCCTTAAAGAAGAAATTCTGCCTGTGGACAGCAGCTTCAGCTCTTCCCGTCTGCTCTTCCTGACAGCCATGCTATATATCTCAGACTTGCCTAGCCAGTTCCCACAATCATGTAATCCGATTTCTCACAATAAACCCTTTGGTATACATCTCCTACTACCTCTCTGTACCCCAGGGTTCTCTGTCTGAACCCCGATTGATACAAACTTTGATACCAGAAGTGATTCTAGAAGAATAGAATCTTAAGGAAGAGTTTTCTGAACTGGTTCTGAATTTTCTGGAATTGGTTCCCTTATCTAATTAGATTTGAAGACACCAGCGACTCTATTTCCACTGGCAAAGGGGACACTGGTAGCGCACGACATGTTGTGGCAATAGGGATATGCAAAATACTGCCGTTGGATAAGGTAAGGAAGAATATATCTGGAATACAAGAGATCCATTAGGCCGTCTCTTAGTATAACTATGTCCTTTCAACCCAGTTCAGGCAAGACTACTAATGGCCTACGCCACTTAGGAATAAAGATTTATGGCACCCCAAAAGAACCATGACCGGCTGAGGGGCTTGCTGAGGCAGAGGGCATGCAGAATGGGGGTGGAAGTAGGTAGTCATAACTGCCAGCTAACGCCACGTGACCAGCTGTAGAGATGAGGACAGTCATGGTTATGAGTATTTCTTCCTTACTTTGTTATGCGTATGTTTGTATACATCTGGGGGTTAAGCAAATATCCCCTTATCATCTGGCATAAGATGCATTAATAAGAGTTAACTTTACATCATAGCATTGAAATTACAGGCTATCGAGGGGAAGAGGACTTCACCCAAGGACTTTGCACATTCCTCTGGGGAAAGGTTAATGTGTTTTTGGTTGTGCTCAGGATGGTTGTATCACATTAGATGGAGAATGACTTAGCTTTGACTGGGTTGGTCAGTTTTATCTGACAGCTTGGCTAATCTTTGACCCCCAGTTATTCAATTAAACACTAGACTAAGTATTATTGTGAAGGTATTTTATAATAGATGTGCTTAATATTTATTATCAGTTGACTTAAAGTAAAGGAGATTATCTTTGGTTATCAGGGTAGGCCTGGTTCAATCAATTGAACAGTCTTATAAGCAAAATGGACGTTTCCCTGAAATTTGGCCTTTCTTGTGCCCCAGAGTTCCAGACGGCCCTTCCTAACAGCCAACCCATGGGTTTCAGAGTGCCCAGGCCAGTCCCACAAAAGTGGAGGCCAATTCTTCGCAATACACCCTTTAAAATATGCCTCTTACTGGTCCTGTTTTAATGGTTGGATTCTGGTTAATACGTTCCTCTTCTGTTTTCTAAACAACATTATGTCGAATTGATGTTAATTCTTCTTGGAATGTTTGGAGGTTTCTTTTTTGAACATTTTTAAAATCACAAATGTAATTTTCTTAATATTAGAGCACTATTGAAATTATCCATTTCATATGGGGTGAGTTGTGGTAGTTTGTGTTCTTTGAGAAGGTGGTTCATTTCATTGAAGTTGTCTAATTCATGCATCTAGAGTTGTTTATACTATTCTCTTATTGCCCTTTTGATGGGTGCAGGGTCTGTAGGAATATCCTCTGTTTCATTCCTGATGTTGGTAATTTGTGACTTCTCTTTTTTCCTTCTATCCGTTTTGCTAGGGGATTAAAAATTTTGTTTATCTTGTTCAAAGAACCAGATTTTTATTTCATTGATTCTTCTGTATTTTTTAATTTCGTTGCTTTCTGCTCTTTATAATGTCCTTCTTTCTGTTTGCTTTGGGTTTATCTTACACTTCTTTTTTAGATTCTTTTTTTTGAGTTAGAGTCTCACTCTGTCGCCCAGACTGGAATGCAGTGGCCGCTCCCGGCCACCACAGCCTTGACTTGCTGGGCTCCGGTGATCCTTCTGCCTCAAGCCTTCCAAGTAGCTGGAACTACAGGTGCGTGCTACCATGCCCGGCTCATTTTTGATTTATTGTAGAGATTAGGTCTCGCCAAGTTGCCCAGGCGGGCCTCGAACCCGCGGGCTCAGGCAATCCACTCACCTCAGCCTCCCAAAGGCACGGGATTACAGGTTGAGCCACCGAGCCCGGCTTTTTTTTAGATTCTTGATATGGGAGCTTAGATTATTGATTTGAAATTTTCCTCTTTTCTGACATTTGTCTTTAGTGTTATAAATTTTCTTCTCAGCACTGCATTAGCTGTTTCCCACAAATTTGATATGTTGTATGTTTTCATTCAATTCAATGTATTTTTTAATTTACTTTGAGACTTCTTTGACTAGAAGTATGACTTTTCCCCCACAGGTTTGGAGATTTTTCTATTATTTTTCTATTATTGATTTCCAGTTTGATTCCACTGTGTTCAGAAAACATACTCTGATTTCAATTCTTTTAAATTTAATGACTCAGGTTGGGCTCCGTGGCTCAGCCTGTAATCTCAGCACTTTGAAAGGCTGAGACAAGTGGATTACCTGAGCGTGTGGGTACGAGACCAGCCCAGGCAACTTGGCGAGAACTTGTCACCACAACAAATAAAAAATTAGCCAGGCGTGGTAGTGCATGCCTGTAGTTCCAGCTACTTGAAAGGCTGAGGCAGAAGGATCGCCGGAGCCCAGCAGGTGGAGCCTTTGGTGGCCGTGAGCATGCCACTGCCCTCCAGCCTGGGCAACAGAGTGAGACTCTGACTCAAAAAAAAAATGACGTTTTTTTTGACAGAGTCTCACTCTGTCCCCAGGCTGGAGTGCAATGAGGTCATCACTGCAACCTCGGCCTCCTGGGCTTAAGGGATCCTTCTGCCTCAGCCTCCCTGGTATCTGGAATCATAGGTGGGTGCTGCCATGTCCAGATAATTTTTTAATTTTTTTAATTTTTTTTTGTAGAGTCAAGGTCTCACTAAGTTGCCCAGGCTGATGTCGAATTCCTGGCCTCAAGCAATCCTCCTGCCTTGGCCTCCCAAAGTGCTGGGATTACACACAAGTCACCATGCTAGGCCAGTGAGTTTTTTAATAGCCCAGAATATGTTCTATCTTGATAAATGCTTTGTGGGCACTTGAAAATAGTGTATATTCTGCAGTTTGTTGGTGGTGTGTCCTATAAATGTCAATTAAGTCCTGTCAGTTGATGGTATTTTTGAGTTATTCTATATCCTTGATAATTTTCTGTATAATTGGTTGATAAGCTGTTGAAAGAGGAGTATAAAGTCTCCAACCATACTTGTAAATTTGTCCATTTCTTCTTTTAGTTCTGTCAGTTTTTGTCTTACATATTATACAACCCTTGTTTGGGGTGTATGAATTTAGGAATGCCGTGTCTTCTTCTTGGTGGATTATCTCTTTTATAATTACATAATGTCCCTCTCTTGTCTGTAGTAATTTCCTTTTCTCTGAAGTCTACTTTGCTGTATATTAATATAGACACTCCTGGGAGATGAATCTTCTCATTCTCTTTCTCACCCTCTCTCTCTCTCATTTACTTTCTAAATAAACTTTACTTGAAAACTTTACACACACACGCACACACACACACACACACACATACACACACACTCCTGCTTTGGTGTAAGTAATGTCTGCATGAAATATTTTCTTCCATCCTCTTACTTTCAACCTGTCTATATCATCATATTTGAAATGCGCCTCTTGTAGACTCCATAGCATTGGTGCTAATCTCTGTTCACCCGGGTAGTTGACCCCTTTGCATTTACTGTGAATACTGATATCATAAAGCGAGGTCTGTAATTTTAAAAAATTTCTGCTTATTCTCTCTGTTTTTAATTTCTTTGTTGACATTTTTTCTGCCTTCCTGTGGGTTACTTAAGAATTTCTTAAATTCCACTTTGATGTATCAATAGTGTGTTGGAGTGTATCTCTTTGTATAGATTTTTGTGGCTGCTGTGCTATTCAAGTATGTATACACAGCTGATCATGTCATCACTTTGCCAGTTTAAGTGATGTGTGGAAACCTTATGGCCTTTATGTCCATTTACTTTCACCTGTCTGTAACTATCTTTTTTTTTTTTTTTTTTTGAGTTGGAGTCTCACTGCTGCCCAGGCTGGAGTGCAGTGGCAGGCTCACAGCCACCACAGCCTTGACTTGCTAGATTCAGGAGATCCTTCCACCTCAGCCTTCCAAGTAGCTGGAACTACAGGCACACACCACCATGCCCGGCTAATATTTTGATTTCTTGTACAGATGTGGTCTCACCAAGTTGCCCAAGCTGGTCTCGAACCAGCAATCCTCTTACCTCAGTCTCTCAAAGTGCTGGGATTATAGGCATGAGCCACCAGCGCCTGGCTGTCTGTAACTATCTTTTTTTTTTTTTAGTTGGAGTCTCACTCAGTCGCTCCCGGCCACCGCAGCCTCAACCCGCTGGGCTCCGGCGATCCTTCCACCTCAGCCTTCCAAGTAGCTGGAACTACAGGCACGCGCTACCACGCCCGGCTGATTTTTTGATTTATTGTAGAGTGAGGTCTCGCCAAGTTGCCCAGGCGGGTCTCGAACCCGCGGGCTCAGGCAATCCACTCACCTCAGCCTCCCAAAGCGTGGGATTACAGGCTGAGCCACCGAACCTGGCTGTCTGTAACTATCTTAAGTTTTTCTTCTACATACATGTAGAACCACAGCAGACAATGTTATAATATTCTCTTTAACCATCAGACATAATTTAGGAAATTCAGGAGGAGATGGAAGCCTATTATGATTTACCATATTTTGGCTTTCCTAATGTTCCAAAGTTCCTTCTTTTATCATGTTTTGTTCTTTTTATTATGTTGCTTTAAGATCATTTCCAGGTACTTTTAGCATCCCTGTCTTGGTGTTGGCATCTGTTTGTTGTCTCTTGTTCATTCCATTTGAGGTCTTCTTGGTCTTGACATGGCAAGGGATGATTTACGGAAACCTGAACATTTAGGTATTGTGTCGAGACTCTGGATCTTGTTTCATTCTTCTCTCTAGCTGGCTTTCCCCCTGCCCCCAGAGGGTGTGTCGCACCTCCTGGCAGCCGACAAGTGAAGGCAGAAGCCCAGGTCTCCTACTCAGCCTCTCCTGCCACTCAGGCTGTGGACAAGAGCTCTGGCTCCCCACGTGGTCCCCCCTGACTCCATGGTGGAGGCATCCTCTGGACTGCTGGGTGAGGCTAAAAGTCGTGATGCTCCCTAGACCTCCTTTGACACCTCTGCAGGGGGAGAGAGAGTCACACCTCCTTACTGCTGCATGGGAGTCCAAGTGCAGGCACTCCGTGTGGATGGAGCTATGAGGGCGGGAGAAGGGCAGACTTGTTGCCAGCCAGTGAGGATGCCATCCCCGCTTTCTACTCGGCCTTCTGGGGCTCCAGCAGGGGTGCTGGGATGCCCCTTGCAGCCTCACGGTGGGAGAGTCCAGGCTCCCACTTGCCGCTTGCTGGCATGGCTTCTATAGTGTCTAGCTGGAGTAGAGCAGAACTGTCTACAAGCTTTCTGTCTGGCTCAGCTGTCCCTCTCTTGGCCACTTGGTTAGAGCGAGCAGGCTTTTGTTGGGGCTTTCTTTGTTGGTGTTTCCAGGTCACTAGCTCCTTCCGCTCCAAGTCTCTTCCTGGGACATTTTGATTCCCGTCTGAGCCTGGGAGGTCCGTGTCCACATTACACGGAGTGCTACGGCAGCGCTGGATCTGCCAGGGGGCCTCTTGCCCTTGGACAGAGATAATCACGTTTTGCAGACAGAAACACAATGTGAAAAATAGAAGAAAAAAGGGATTGTGCTTTGAGTATGTTTTTGATATTTAAAAATTGGGTGTTTTTTTTTTTTCAGTTGGAGTCTCACTCTGTCGCCCAGACTGGAGTGCAGTGGCCGCTCCCGGTCACCACAGCCTCGACCTGCTGGGGTCCGGCGATCCTTCCACCTCCGCCTTCCAAGTAGCCGGAATTACAGGCATGCACTACCACGCCTGGCTGATTGTTTGATTTATTGTAGAGATGAGGTCTCACTGCCCAGGCGGGTCTCGAACCCGCGGGCTCAGGCAATCCACTCACCTCAGCCTCCCAAATCCCCCAGGCGGGATTACAGGCTGAGCCACCGAGCCCGGCTAATTGGGTGTTTTTTTAATCGTGTGTCCAATCTTCATTATTCCTTTTTTCCTCCCCCCTTCTGGTTATTACTATGAAGAGCTCACAGTCGTTGTAGAAGAATGAGAAACTGACACTAAGTCAAAAGACAACGCTGACCTAAATGAGCGGCTTCGAGGCTGTGTAAGCAGCGCCGGTGGCCACAGAGCCAGGCCCACCTGTGCCCATGAATGCTGTGTCTCCATTTCCTCCCTCCAGGCCTTCAGTGGCATCTGCTCAATGCCAAGGCCTATGCCGAGTTCGGGCAAAGGATGTACAAGTCAGACCCAGGAACAGAGCAACTACCCGCCGACGAGAGGGAAGGGAGGCCACCAGCAGAGGGAATGGCATCGTAAAGACACAGAGACATGAATATGGCGGGTCCTTTGCCATTGCCAGAGCATTGTCGGAACCGAGGCTGCGGCGCCAGGCTGTGCAGTCCTAAGTGTATGCCTTGTTCCCTGGGCCACAGGAGTACAAGTCTGAGAAGGGAGGCAGACATTCATGTGCCAGGGCTGCCATGACAAAACACCACAGACTGGAGGGCTGAGACAACAATGCCTCATCTTTCCTCTCAGCCTCCTACCTGGATGCCAATTTCCCCAAGCAGGACAAACCCAGAGAAACCCACAGGAACACACGATGTAATTAAACTTCTGGAAACTAAAGAGGAAAAAAACTGTGAAACTAGGTCAGCGGCAGTGGAGCTGATTTACAGCTGATCATACTTCAGGGCGGCACACTCCTCATTAATAAGCTGTTTTTGCCAGGTTTTTGGGATCAAAATTATGCTGCTTTCACAAAAGGAATTTGGAAGCTTTCCTCTTTCTCTGTGCGCTGAAATGCTTTAAATAGCATCGGAATTCTCGTTTTCCTAAAGATTCCGTTGCGTTTGCTTATAGACCTGGTGATTTTCCCCTTTTTCCCATCTTTTTCAAGGTGCTGCCGTGAAACCCTCACCGCAGTCGGATGACAAGCATTTCCGTCACCCCCAGATGTTTCCTCACACCCTTTTGCATGCAATTCATCCCTTCTCCACCCCGTCCCCAGGCAGTCCTTGGCCTACTTTCTGTTATTATAGATTAGTTTGCCTGTTCTAGAAGCTTATGTAAATGGAATCAAACAGTACATACTCATTCTTTGTCTGGCTTCTTTCACTCAGCATAATTATTGAGGTTTGCCCATGTTTTGTGTAACTGTAGTTTATTCGTTTTTATTGTGGAGTCAAATTCCATTGTGTGAATACCCCACAGTCTATACATTCACCAGTTGGGGGACGTCCAAGTTGTTTCCGGTTTGAGGTGATTATACTTAAAGCTTCTGTAAACATTCATGCACAAGTCTTTGTGTAGACATCAGCTTTGTTTTCTCTTGGATAAATACTCAGGAATGAAAGAGTGGTTGTATGGTGGGTGTATGTTTAACTTTTTAAGAAACCGCTGGTTTTCCAAAGTGGCTGTCCTCTTTCCCTTCCCACCAGCTGTGGGCCGGCGTTCCGGCCATGCCCTATCCTCGCCAGCACTCAGTACGGCCATTCTTCCTTTGGGTTTTTGAGGGTCTTCACCTTGACAACTCTCCCAGATAGTTCTCTTTATCTTATACAAGGTGGCCTAGCCGACAGAGCTGCAGACAAAGCTTATGTACTACTGGGCTGTCACTGCCGGGTGGGCTATGGGGAGAGACTGAGGGAGACAGAAAATGAAGCAGAGAAGGGGAGAAAGCAGTGTGGGTGGCACGTGGCCAGGTCACAGCTGCATGGGAAAGCACACGAGGTCACCAGCTATGCGATGTCTCCAGAGCAGCCACAGGGCCGGGAGCACCCCTGCTCGCTCGCGCACTAACGCAGCAAGCATTTGCTCAGAGTGTAGTCACTGCATGCCAGACATTGCGCTACGTGGGGAATATCAAAGTGAGTCCAATGGCTGTGAGATTTCTAGGCCTGACCCACGGTACATGAGAAAATCGTTCGTAAACATCTCATAGGGATGTTGGGGGAATTAAGTGAATGAATACATGTAAAGCACTGATGTTTCATAGATATCTAGCAAATCAGATATTCAGTAAATAGCTGCATAACAGAGATACCAATGCATTGATGACGATGACAACAATGTCAAAGACAACCGGCCTCCTAGAAACACATTTCCTTAAGTCTTTGTGTGCGAGTCAGTGGGGTGGGCAGCACATCCCAGGGATTGAGAACACATGCTGCCTGTGGAGTCATAAACACCTGGGTTTGAATCTCAACTCCATGAATTTTCAGCTTCTTGAGCAAGATATCTATCTTATCTGTGCCTCAGCCTTCTCATCTGTAAAACTGGGCTTCAATTTTGTCCTTTTCGAGGATGAAATGAGATAAACTGAGATAATCTTGTAAGATGGATTGTTTGGCAAAAGGACCCAATTTTTCACCCCTCCCTCTATCCATTTCCCTTTGCAGTACTTCCCATCAAGCAGTGGGAGTCTCCTTCTCCACTCCCTTGAATACAGATGGGCTTGTAGCTTGATTTGGCCAACTATCTCTCCTCACTGTGAGTGTCCCTTCTCCTTTAGGACCTCACCATATGAAGTGCCCAATTTCACCAGAGGGATAAAGAAAGTCGTAGGGTCAGCCATCTGAACTGACCCAGCTGACGGTCAGTTCCCAGAAGCAGAGTCCGTCTGCTGGCCTCAGCTAACCACAGACACATCAGAGAGACCATGCAACACCAGAAGAAGCGCCCAGCAGAGCCCAGCCCATACTGCCCACCCATAGAACTGAGCAAAATAGATGGTTGCAGTTACAAGTCACTAGTTTGAGCAACAGCTAACCAATACAGCACATAAAAAGCTTAGCTCAATTAATGGAACGCCTGATGATGATGACGGCCGTGTCCATGCCTCTGCTGGGAATACAAGAAAAGGCTGTTTTATGACCTCTGACCTAAAGAAGCTCATGGCACAATGCAATTCCCAGGGAAAGAAAGGCAACAAGACCAGGCTCAATGGCTTAGCCTGAAATCCCAGCACTTTGGGAAGCCGAGGTGAGTGGACGGCCTGAGCATGCGGGTTCGAGACCAGCCCAGGTAACTTGGTGAGACCTCGTCTCTACAATAAATAAAAAATTAGCCGGGCATGGTAGCACATGCCTGTAGTTCCAGCTGCTTGGAAGGCTGTGGTGGAAGGATCACCGGAGCTCAGCAGGTCGACGCTGGGGTGGCTGTGAGTGTGCATGCCACTGCACTCCAGCCTGGGCGACAGAGTGAGACTCTGACTCAAAAGAAAAAAAAAAAAAAGAAAGGCAACAAACAATTACTTCCAGTGAACTCCCAGTTACTTACTTATTCTTCGAAGTCTTGACCAATTATGAAAATCGCAAGCCCCTGCTAAGGAGATTTGACATTGTGTCCACAGTGAAGAGTCACTGGCAGGTTCTGGACTGGGAGTGGTAAGATAAGAGGTGTTTTAGGAAGACTCTGAAGTAAGCAGGAAGGGTCAGAGGAAGAGCCTGCCCAAGGGAGGTCTGGTGCAGCAGTCCAGGAGAGCAGCAACACCAGCCCTCTGCTCACACCTCCCGTAGCTCCCCATGGCTCTCAGCATAAACTCCGGACTCCGCAGGGCCTGGCCTCGCCCTCCACCCCCTCAAACACCTCTTCCTCATGCTCACTCTACCCTGCCAACACTGGCTTCTCTCAGTTCCTCCGACGTGCCCTGACACACTTTCCCTCAGCGCCTTTGCACGCGCTGTCCTGGCACCTTCTCTCCCTTCCTGTGTCATCCTTCAGATGTCCATAGCTCAGATGTCACTGGGTCCTTCGCCTAAGCCAGGTCACCCTGATATGCCTGGCTAAAAACCCTGTGCCTTTCTTCTGTGGCAGTCACTGTAGTTTACACCTACATATGTCATACCTAAGAGATGATCCGAAGGGTGTCTGTCCTCACACCAGGTTGTGAGCTCCTCTGGGGAGGACATAGGTCTGTCTTGCCGTTGCTGTTCCCTGGATCCCGGCCTGTACCAGTCATAAGTTACAAAATGAACAGACACCCCTGAGTAAAAACTCTCTGGGGCAGAACATCTGTGCTCATCCAGAATCCCCAGTCCTGAAATCATGTGGGTGGAGGGAGGGGCCGCAATTCTTAGAGCTCTTCATGCAGGGGACAAATCAGTCCCACTCTGGAAATGTAGCCCAGGACTCTGGCACCAGTTTTCTAGCTGGAGGACACATTTAATCTAGCCAGTAAATAATCCATCCCACCAGCCCTGGTGGCTGAGCGGAAGGTCCTTAAGGAAAGACCAGTACCGATGGGGAACATTGAGTTCCCCAACCCCAAGGACACGGAATTCTCTAGCAGGATTTTAATCATCTAGTTGAATAAGGAATGCTTTCCCCAGCCTTGCTTCGTAAACAAGTCTGTGATCAGAAGCAAACAAACAGCCCCTGTGTGGACATCTGACGTCTGGAAGATTTCATCTGGACAGCCACAGAGCGACCCAACAGAGAAACACACACAGCTGAAAGCAGCACAGACCTCTGTGGCCTGATCTCTGTACACAAATAGGACCGGGGTGGACATCTCTCCCCTTGTCTTACAGAATCCCTCTTCTCACTCAGAGCTCCATGCCTGTCTATTGTGTTTGCGAGTTTATGTATCCACCTGCCCATGTCTGTCACCAGACCATGCATTCCAGGAAGGCAATGACAGATTTGCTCACCCCTTGTTTCCTTACCCACAACTCAGTGCTTGGCACAGAGACAGCTCCATAAATGGTTGCTGATTAAACAGGCAAAGGATGCTGGGCATGGTGGCTCACACCTGTAATCCTAGGAATTTGAGACCAGCCTGGGCAACATAGCGAGACCCTGTCTCTATATTAAATAAAATGATAATAAATAGGCAAAGGAGAAAGGCTTAAGTGGGGACGGAAAGGTCAACCAGTCTGAGTGGGCTCTTACATATAGGAAGATAAAGCTGAAAGCATAGTAGTGAAATTGAATGTGATTGGGAGCTTCTGGATCAAGCCATGCCTGAAGACTTCACCACCATTGGAGTTTTTAGTCATGTATGCCAGTCATCCCTTTGTTGGTTAATCCAGAGCCACACAAAGACTATTACTTTATTTATTTACTTGTTTGTTTGTTTATTGAGTTGGAGTCACACTCCGTCACCCTGGAGTGCAGTGGCACACTCATGGCCACCCCAGCTCGACCTGCTGGGCTCTGGTGATCCTTCCACCTCAGCCTTCCAAGTAGTCGAAACTACAGGCATGTGCTACCATGCCTGACTAATTTTTTCATTTATTGTAGAGATGAGGTCTCGCCAAGTTGCCCAGGCTGGTCTTGAACCCCTGGGCTCAGGCAATCCTCTTGTCTTGGCCTCCCAAAGTGCTGGCATTACCGGCTCACACTGCACCCAGCCTAAACATAATCTCATTAATAAAAAACTGGAAAAATCTATATGTCCATCAACAGGTGACGAATAAACCAGCCGAGATGCTCCCATACAGCACCTGCCTATCGTGGAACACTGCTCAACAAGTCAGCAATCAAGGACCTAATGACTTGTTACGGACAGAGTGTTTTGTGTCCATAGAATGTGTACATTCAAGTCCTAACCCCACTATGTCTATATCTGGAGAAGAAGCCTCTAAAGAGTAATTAAGATGAAGTGAGGTCATAAGAGTGAGGCTCTAATCCAGTGGGATTGGAGTCCTCGTCGAAGAACACGCCAGAAAGCCCCCTCCCCCTCCCTCTCCCCTTCCTCCCCTTTCCCTTCCTCCCCCTCCCTCCCCTCCCCCTCTCCTGCTCCTTTCCCCTTCCCCCTCCCCTCCATGCACGCAAACTGAGGAAAGGCTCTATGAGGACAGACATAGCGAGAAGGTGGCCACTGGCAGTCAAGAAACCAAATCGTCTGGAACCTTGGCCATGGACTTCCAGCCTCTGGAAAGGCGAGAAAATAAATTTCTGTCACTTTAGGCCCCCCACCCCTCCCCCTGCAGCCTGTGGGATGTGGTTATGTCAGCCTGAGCAGACCGAGGCAGGACTGATGCTCGTGACAACATGGATGATCCCACAGATTCTAGGCCGAGCACCACGAGCCGGAATCGAAGGGCTGCGCACTGTGCGGTTCCATGTACACGGGGGGGGGCTTTCTAGGATTTCCTCTGTGAGGACAACAGCCCTGCTGGATGACAGCTTCGTTCTTCTGACCTCACTGGTAATAAAACGACAGGTGAATCGGATCACCGGCTGCCTCTGGCGAGGTGGGGATGTGAAGAACTTTCTGAGAAGCTGAAAATGTTTTGCCTCTTGATCTGGGTGGGAGTTGCATGCATGGGTACTTGTGTAAAAGTCAGCAAGCTGTACAGCTTGTGTGCATCATACTGTGTGTAAATCGTATCTTAATTTGTAAAATTGTACTGGATTCTCCTAACTCCCTTGTGTTTAGGATTCTGGGACAGAGCACAGCCACTCCGCTATCTCGTGCCCTGGGTTCCTTTGAAGGCTGTGTGCAGTAGCCAGAAGGGGCCGCGACAGGAGTTGGAGGCCTGGGCACATGAGCGCTGGCTAGGCGGAGTCACTGTGGAGCAGAAACTGAGGACAGGCAGAGGGAACCAGGTCGGGGCCAGAAGGTGAAGCCGAGACAGAAGGAGAGGAAGGGAGAGAAGAGGAAACAGAGGTAAAGGAAGAATAAGAGAGAGACGGAAAGAAGGCAAAGAGAAACCCAGGGAGGGACAGACACCAAGCCAAGAGAGGCAGGCAGAGACACAGAGCGGGGCAGCTTCCTGCGCGTGGCCTCCGTGATGGCACCAGTTTGCCTTTTGCTCAGTTTTCACTCCTGCTTTCCTGGAAGGGCCGTGTGGGCTCCACGCGTCCTCGCGTCTCTGCACCCACGCCCGAGTCCCCAGGCCCTTCCCCGCGTCTCCCCACCCCTGAGCTGCCCCTGTTTCCAGCAAGGCCTGGTGACTGGAGCTGGCGTGAGGGAGGCCCTTCCTCGTGCAGCCTTACCGGTGTCCCGGGCTGTGTGGCCCTTCTTCCCTTGCATGGCCGGGAGTGCTGGAGGGCAGGACCCCGCAGCCGCCCACTCGCGCCTCCCGTCTTCCACACCTGTCTCCAGCAGGCGGGGGTGGCACAGCTGAGTCAAGTCATCCGTTCATCTTCCCGTTCAGGAAGCATGTGTGGGTGTTGCGAGGGTTCCAGAACCTCCAGACATGCCTAGGGCGATGGCTCCAGCCGTGGGTCTCCCTGCCAGGCCCTGGTTGTGGGGCTGGGTGAAGCTGGCGGGGGCACTTCCCAGCCATGATGCCTGGCTCAGAAAGTGGCGGAGGTGCCTGCAAGCTGGGAGAAGCAGGGTGGGAAGGTCCATCACTGCAGGCCCGGAGGCATGTAGAGGGTGGTGCCTTCTCGGCCCCTCGTGCGGGGCTGAGACCACACATGAGCGAGCCTGTGGGAGGGCCCCAGGCCAACCTGGTGTGTGTCTGTCACCCGGTTTTCCAGTGCTCTCCAGACTTGGGCTGAGCAATCAGACCCAGATCTTCCTCCTCTGCCCGCCTTCCTTCCAGACAGCCAGAGGCTCAGGGCCTCAGCTGAGTGGACTGACCACCAGTTACCACATAAGCCCGATCTGAGGCTTCAGGGAAGGCCCCGAGGCCGGGCTTTGCTAGAACGTCTGTCATCCACCGCCAGGATGGCGGAGCACAGGCTGGCCACACCTCTGTTTAGTATCCAGGACAGCCAGGCTTTCTGGAGTCCACACACGTTACCCATGTGGAACCAGCCCATGGCCCAGCCTGAGATCTGGAACTTTTCCGTGTTTATTTTATTTCCCTAGGAGGCCTGGTCTGAGGCCTCAGACCTTAGGGAATGTGTTTGCCTGTGTGTTTCGGGGTGACACAAAGGAGGTCTGAGTTCCCTTCCGGCGCCCTGGCTGGGGTGCTGCTCTGCGTGTGATTGGAGGACATCTTGTCTGTGGTTCCTGTCTGCATCTTTGACAGCCTCTGGCAAGAAGAGAGACCAGACTGGGTCTCTGTTCTAATGGGCACTGCGGGGGGATTTTAGGCAACAAGGAGGTTGGTCTTTGAAGCGCTGAGAGGAAGCAGGGTTGGTTTTTGTTGCCCTCCCACCCCACCCCGCCCCACCCTCATTCTATGCTGCTGCACCAATGGCCTGTCAAGTGTAGCATTAGTATCTCTTTTTTTTTTTTTTTTTGAGTCGGAGTCTCACTCTGTCGCCCAGACTGGAGTGCAGTGGCCGCTCCCGGCCACCGCAGCCTCGACCTGCTGAACTCTGGCGATCCTTCCGCCTCAGCCTTCCGAGTAGCTGGAACTACAGGCATGCACTACCATGCCCGGCTGATTTTTTTATTTATTGTGGAGATGAGGTCTCGCTGCCCAGGCGGGTCTCGAACCTGCAGGCTCAGGCAATCCACTCACCTCAGCCTCCCAAAGGCGCAGGATTACAGGTTAAGCCACCGAGCCTGGCTTTAGTATCTTATTTCTGAGCAGGTTCCTGTCCCACCACCAAGTTGCTGTGTGGCCTGCAGCCACCCACCCACCCACCTACCCACCCACCTACCATCTCTCTGCCTTGAATTCCTCACCTGGCTGTACCACTTCCAACTCAGCAAGTCACAGCTTCTCTGAGCTCCAAACCTGCCAGTCCTCTGAAACAAGTCACCGTTTTCAAAATTTTCAGTTTGCTTTTTAAAAACCAAGGACAGGCCGAGGTCGGTGGCTCAGCCTGTAATCCCACATTTTGGGAGGCTGAGGTGAGTGGATCGCCTGAGCCCGCGGGTTCGAGACCCGCCTGGGCAACTTGGTGAGACCTCATCTCCACAATAAATCAAAAAATCAGCCGGGCATGGTAGCGCGCGCCTGTAGTTCCGGCTACTTGGAAGGCGGAGGCGGAAGGATCGCCGGAGCCCAGCAGGTGGAGGCTGCGGTGGCCGGGAGCGGCTGCTGCACTCCAGTCTGGGCGACAGAGTGAGACTCCAACTCAAATAAAAAATAAAAGCAAAAAATAAAAACCAAGGACAAAACTGCTACGTAGTCGTTTCTTCTCTCCCCGTGCCCCCTCCCCGGCCAGTGTGACCTGGTTTCTCTGAAGGTGGAGTGAGCGTAATTAGCCTCCCAGGCTGCAGAGGAGAACACCCCTCGTGGGATCCGCAGACCGAAATGAGTGCTACAGATATTTGCAGCAGCACCTGCCCCCCTCTCCAGGGTCCCAGGCTCTCCACTGTGCCACTTGCCGGCCCGGGTCCCCCACCACACCTGTGTTCCTCAGGCATGTCCTCCCTCAGCAGGGCTGGCTGTCACGCCCCGTCCTCACATCCTGAGAGCTCTGGGTGCACCTGACTCTGCAGTGAGAGTTGTGTGTGAGCCGGTCTCTGTGAGGCGGGGACTCGTATCACTTGCACTGGAGAGACGAGAGCCCTGGAGCTCGGAGGGTGTGCACAGCATGACTCGTCCACAGCTCTTCTTCCTCCCCAGGCGTTGCACTCGGCTGTGCCTTGGAGCTGGGTGTGTGCACAAGTGTGTGTGTTGGAGTGTGTGTCTTGGGATGTGTGTGTTGGGCTGTGTGTGTGGTGGGGGGTATGCATGTGTGCTCATGCTGGGGCGTGCATATGTTGGGCTGTATGTGTGTGTGTCTTGGGGTGTGTGTGTATGTTAGGCTGTGTGTTAGGATGCGTGTGTGTGTGTGTGTGTGTGCATGTGCTGGACTGTGTGTGTGTGTTGCGGTGTGTGTGCATGCGCTGGACTGTGTGTGTGTGTTGGGCTGTGTGTGTGTTAGGGTGTGTGCCTGTGTTGGGTTGTGTAGGGTATGTTAGGGTGTGTGTGTATGCTGAGCTGTGTGTTAGGGTGTGTGTGTGTGTGTGTGTGTGTGTGTGTGTTTGTGTGTGCACGGTGTGAACGGCTACATGAAAAGTGCTGGGGCCTGGAACACAGTAGGTTTTTAGTAAAAGTGGGTCGTTGTGGAGGCTTGGGACTCCATTTCCTTGCTTTTGAAATCAAGGTGTAACATTCTGCAAAGTGCATAGTCTTTTTTTTTTTTTTGAGTTGGAGTCTCACTCGGTTGCCCAGACTGGAGCATAGTGGCCGCTCCCGGCCACCGCAGCCTCGCCTGCTGGGCTCCGGCGATCCTTCCGCCTCAGCCTTCCAAGTAGCCGGAATTACAGGCATGCGCTACCACATCCAGCTAATTTTTGATTTATTGTAGAGACGAGGTCTTGCCAAGTTGCCCGGGTGGGTCTCAAACCCACGGGCTTAGGCAATCCACTCGCCTCGGCCTCCCAAAGTGCTGGGATTACAGGCTGAGCCACCGAGCCTGGCCAGCAGTTTTCTAAAGTGGTGTCCTTGCTGCCCCAAACAGTAATAATTGGGGGTTCTAGTTGCTCCATGGCCATGTCCTCACCGTCGCAGGTTGCTCTCTCCGGAAGCAGGTGCTGTGATGGAGTCTGGGTGGGAAGATGTTCAGTGGAGAGCCACACCTGTGAAGACAAGTGGGGAGTGGGTGGGGCAGAGGGAGAAGCTGGGCTGTGAGTCGGGCTGGCCAAAGCCCAGCCAACCCAGCGGGAAGCTGGCACGAGCACCACCCAGAACAGTGACCCACATCCAGCAGAACAAAGGGCAGACCTCCAAGCCCTGCCTCGTGCACCCCATGTGGATGCCCCGGGCTAGCCTTGGCCTCAGACGGGTGGGTCTTGGTAGCAGAGGCAGACCTCGGGAACCGACAGCCGGGGACCCCTGACGAGGTGGTACCCTGGTGTTCACCACACCCCACTACCCATCCGAGTGGGGAGTGGGGCGGACCTCATTGTGATTTCAATCTGCATTTCCATGACTCCTGATGCTTACATTTTAGTCTGCTGTTTAGATGTGCTCTTTTGTGCAGTGTCTGTTCACAGTCATTTGCCCATTTTTAAAATTGGGATGTCTGTCTTTTTCTTAATTTACAAAGGTTCTTTTCTTTATATGTCCTGGATATGAATCATTTTTTCATAGATGTATTTCAAAATTTTTTTCTCGACCTGTTTGTTAAAGAAATCTCTCCCTACCACAGGCTCACAAAGACATTCTTCCATTGTTTTCCCCAGATTTATGTTTTACTTTAGATTCTATCTCAAATCAATCTTTATGACGTGAGGAAGATTCAGTTTTCCCCCAAATAGATATCCAGTTGAGCTAATACCATTTATTAAAAAGCTCATCTTTCCTTGTCGAATTGTAGTACATCCTTACTGTAAAACAGGGACGGGACATGTGTGGGTTTGTTCCTGGGCTCCCTATTCTGTTCTGGTGGTCCACTGGGCTACGATTTTGTTGTGCCACACTGCCTTATTACCGTGGGTTTATAAAATCTCTTGGCACCTGGCACAGTAAGTCCTCCAGCTTTGTTCTCTTTTGAGATCACTTTCCCTGTTCTAGGTCCTTTGAAGTTCCATATACATTTACAAATCAGTATTCCAGTCTCCTTGTAAATTCCTACTGGGATGTTGACTGGGTTTTTAATAAATATATAGATTAACTTGGGAAGAACTGACATCATAAGAATAAGTTAGCCAAACAACAAACACAGTACAGTCCTCAATTTATTTAGGTCTTCTTCTTCTTTTTTTTCTTTTGAGTCGGAGTCTCACTCTGTCGCCCAGGCTGGAGTGCAGTGGCATGCTCCCGGTCACTGCAGCCTCGACCTGCTGGGCTCAGGTGATCCTTCTGCCTCAGCCTTCCAGGTAGCTGGAACCACAGGCATGCATCACCACACCTGGCTAATTTTATTATAGAGATGAGGCCTCACTATGTTGCTCAGGCTGGTCTTGAATCCCTGAGCCCAGGCAATCCTCTCGCCTCTACCTCACAAAGTGCTGGGATTACAGGCTTGAGCCACCACACCCAGCCTATTTAGGTCTTCTTTAACTTCTTTGCAATGGTTTGTATTGTCGCAGAGGTCTTATCCTCTTTTATTAGATTTACTCATAAGTATTTGATGATGTTTTGGTATCATTGTAAATGGCATTCAAAACTTCCTATTTTCTGGTTGTTGCTAGGACATAGAAATTCACTGGACTTTTATATGTTGATTATATCCAGCAACCCGGCCAAATGTTCTCATTAATTCTGACAGGTGATTACTGAATTTTGGATTTTTTTCTATACACAATATTATCAGCTGAAATAATGAGTCTGTACATTTCCTTTCAGTCTACTCTTTTTATTTGTATTACTTGCATCGTTGAAACGACCAGGCTCTACCATACAATGTTGAAGAGCAATGAGAGTGGCAGGCATTCTTTTCTTGTTCCTCAAGAGAGAAGCATTCAGTGTCTCACCATCACAGTGTCAGCTCTGTGTGAGTGCATGCGTGTGTGTTTGGCAGGTAACTTTCATCAGGCTAAGAAAGTTCTCTTCCATATCTCTTTTTAGAGAGTTTTTATCATAGATGGTTGCTGAATTTTAATGTGTCTTCGAATTCTCTTGGTTTTAGCTGCAACTCTCGAAAGCTGAAAAGTGGTCTCAGACCAGAGATTTCTGAGGGAGCCGTGCTCTCATGGAGGCTGGATGAGAGGGCTACAGGGGGCTGGAGTAGGAACCCACAATCACATGAGTCCATGATACTTGTGAGTTCATGACACCTCAGCTCTGGGGAGCCGGGCTCTGCTCACTCCAGCATGGACTTGGGATCTATTTTCTGAATGGAAACTAGTGCCTTGTATATAGCCCCGAGCCAGGTATGATGCTCAGAGTCACAGGTACTGCACCCCAGAGTCCTGAGGTGGCCCCAAGTGTCACACCAGCTTATGGCTCTTGGGAGGGACCAGACTGTGCTGGAGCCGGCAGGCCTGTGTCCTTCTCCTCCACCCCCACAGCACCCCCTACCAGGGCCCTCAGGACCAGAGAGACCGACCACGTACAAACAGGGAAAGACTGTGGAAAATGCACCAAGTGACCCCACCCTCACCCACTTCATCCCTGGCCAGTTGTCCTGTGGATTCTTGGCATTCCCAGTGCGGTCTGGGAGGACTTGGACGTTTTCTTTCCAGGGCCCCAGGAAGCCAAGAACAGGAGCTGCTCCAGGCCATTTCTGTCCCTGGGTCTTCTTTCAAAGTATTTCTGGATCAATGGGGAGAAAATGTGGCTTGTGGGCGGTCAAGGGAGAGAGCCTGGCGCTGGTTCCGATTTCCAGCTTGGCTCAGAGACTCAGACTCTCCAGTTCCCACACTGGATGCCTCAGTCCACTGGGATAAAGGCCTCGCCCCCAAAGAAGAGCCATGGCATTTGTTGCTTCTGTGGCCTCTGCTCAGCCGCCCTAATCACCTTCTGTAGCAAGTCTCTGTTCCAGTGGAAGTTAGAAATCTCTGGGTTACAAATGACAGGCACTCATGGCAAGCCAGTCCAACCTTCCCTCAGAAACAGGGGATTTATTGGTTCACAGATCTAGTCTAGAGGAGAATGGCTTCAAGTTGGAATGGATCCAGGCGCTCAAGCATTGTCATCAGGAGATGACTGGCACCATCACTGGCTCTGCCTTCTCCTAGATGGGATTTACTCTCTCCCTCTGTGGTGGTGAAGAAGATCAGGGCTACGTCTTTCCACAGTGGCAACTCCGGTGGAAAGACAGCTCCTCTTTTCCGTAGATGAGTCAAACGTCTCAGAAAAGGCTCTCACTGGCCCAGCTCAGTGCACGCAGTCATGGTGAGAATCAGCCCCCCTGGGAACGTGTGATCTGAAAATGTGGAAAGGGTGACTCCTGAGAGGGAAAACGGCTGCCGTAACCAGAATTAAGGATATCGGACAAGTAAAATCACCAGGTGCCACCTCCTCCAGCTGCCCTGCCACTTCCACGCCCGTGTTCACATGTCCCCTCCGGGAGCGGCCGTCTTCCCAAGGTTAATGCTTCCTTTCCTCAAGCCCCACCCCCCGGGGGAAACCCCCCTGGTTGTACAGCCCACACAGACCCACCTCTTCTCTGAACTCACTGTGTGCCAGTCAGTGGCTGTCAAATGCATACATTTTATATTAAAATGAAAATTATGTGACTGTTTTGAGCCTATCAAAATAATCCTTGTTTCCCTAAACAAATCATGGAATATAAAGGTGAATTCCACATCACCCTGGGCGAGGGGATTCTGCCCAGGTTTGAGTAGAAATTGGCAGAGGCCAGGCACCGTGGCTCACACCTTAATCCTAGCCCCTTGGGAGGCTGAGGCAGGAGAATCACTTGAGGCCAGGAGCACGAGACCAGCCTGGGCAACATAGCAAGACCTTGTCTCTACAAAAAATAAAAAAAAATTAGCCCAGCATGGTGGCACCAGCCTATAGTCTCAGCTACTCAGGAGGCTGAAGCAGAAGGATGACCTGAGCCCAGGAGGCTGAGGCTGTGGTAAGCCATGATGGTGCCACTGCACTCCAGCCTGGGCAACAGAGCAAGACCCTATTTCAACAACAACAACGAAAGAGAAATTGGCAGGAGAGGAGCAGGGCAGTGTGAGGAACTGGTACATGGGAAGACTCGGGCGGGAAGGAGCTCGCTGGCTTTGAGGAACTCACAGGAGCGCAGAGATGGGTTTGGGGGGTGCCAGCAGAGGTCGGCCTGAGGGCCAGAGGAGGAGGCCGGTTTTTAGTTGGGCGAGGCAGGAAACCACTGGAGGATCTTAAGCAGGAGGCAGCGTGCTCCGGCTGGCACTGGGAAGCTCTCTGGGCTGCGGGGAGGAGGAGGCAGAGGGGCGAGGCTGGGGCCCCTGCCGTCGCCCCGGCTGGAGGTGACGCTGGTTCCGCTGAAGGCGTGGCTGGGGCCCAGGAGAAGAGGGTGGGCGCTGACGGCAGGGAGGACAACCTCGGCGGGGCACTGGGGTGAGGGTGGGGGGTGGGGGGCGCGGGGGTCGGGCGATTTCCGGGTTTCCGGCGCGAACAGCTGTGTGGGCGGGTTTCCCGCCACGGGGAGGACCAAGGGCCGAGGACATTCCCTCGGAGGCGCGCTCCACGTGGATGGAGCCGCGTTCCCCGAGGGGCTGGCGTTGCGCTGCCCAGCGCTCCTCCCCTGCCTGAGCGGCTTTCCTCGCCGTTAATTCCCCTTTCCAGAGCCCTTGGCGACGCCTGCACGCTGGACCGCGAGGCCCTGTCCCCTCGTCTTCCAGCCAGGCCCGACAGTTGCCTCTGTACTGCCCATTAGGACTTGTCGGCCGCCAGACGACTTTGCTTCTCCGTCACGCGTCCCCCTGTCTTGTCCTCAACTCTCCGAAGCTGCGGAGCTGCGAGCTCTCCCTGGGCCCCGTCGCTCGGGGCCTCGCACTGTGGCCAGCAGATGGCGGCGTTGCATAGCAACCCCCGGGGCTCCCGCCCGCTGAAGACGCCCTCTGAAGGGCCCCCGGCGGAGCCCGGTGGCTCAGCCTGTCATCCCAGCACTTCGGGGGGCCCTGGCAGCGGACTGCCCGAGCCCGCGGGTTCGAGATCCACCTGGGCAACTGGTGCGACCTCGCCTCTACACCAAATCAAAAATTAGCCGGGCGTGGTGGCACGCGCCTGGAATTCCGGCTACTTGGGAGGCCGAGGCGGAGGAATCGCCGGAGCCCAGCAGGTGGACGCGGGGGTGGGCTGAGCGTGCCACTGCACTCCAGCCTGGGCTACAGAGTGAGTCTCCAACGCGGAAAAAAGGACACCCGACGCCCAGACAGAACAGCCCTCCTCAGACCCCTGTGGGCGGGTGGCCCTCACCGTCTCAGGGCCCGAGCACCTCCTGCCCTGGGGGCGACTTGCTGCCCGCTGCACATGGATGTTTCTGCAGAAACTGGCGGGCATTCCTGTTCCAAGGAGTGACCCTGGGGCAATAGCTTTGGAAATGTGGTACCCAGATTGCTGATGGGCCCGAGGTGGTTTCAGGTGCCAGGACCTAGCATTACCAAGGCTTCTTTGGTGGTAGGCTTTTAGAGAAATGGTCCTTCGAATCCATGACTTCAGACACTGTCATAACTCAGAGTGAGATTACGTTAAAAAGAAAAAGGTTTTAAATTTAATTTGAATTTTATATGTAAAGACAAATAGCAGCGCAGGTAGCCTGCAGATGAATCGTTGGCTTCACTGCAAATCACTGACTTCCAGCCCAGCCTAGCTGAGAAGGTATGATGGATTCGTGAAATCCTGGAATTAACGAATTTTTAAATTTAGACCCAGGAGCACATCAAATCTAAAAGTAGAAGTCTTAGAACCATGATAATTTAACTGTATTTTCAAAAATACCACAGAAAGACAGTATTTAAGGAAATGGTCTTAGACTCTGAGCATCCACAGAGCTTGGGATCAGGGCCCTGTAGAAGATTCGGCTTAGGGAGTCTAGACTCCGGAACCTCGGCTGGAGGGGTCTACTCCACACTCCTTCTTTGGCAGAAGAGGGAATTACAGTTGGAAAAAGAGGGGGCTGAGTGCCTTGCAGGAGATCCTGCAGGGGCGGCCCGAGGCTCTCACCTGTCTCGCCCTCCCGGCCAGGTGCTCAGGGCGCCCCCGTGGGTCCCCCCAGCCATCACGCAGGGCAGCGCTGTCTCTGCTCTCTCTCCCGGCTTCCACCGTCTCCTTCCCATGAGCTCCTTCTCTGTGCCAGCTAATCCGATAGGTCGGTTCATCCACACGACCCGTGTTCATGGGCAATCAGAGATCTATGTGAACGCATGATTGCTCCCTCCAGTAATATGTGCTTTCTACAAAAGGTTGCAGTCTGCGGGGTGGAGCTGATGGGGAGATTTGAGGCTGAATGGCCAGTGATGAGGGCATTATCATGAGGGTCTGGCGTCTCCGGGTCCCCTTCAAAACATCACCTACCTAGAGCCTCGATTTTTGCTTTTCCTTCCTCCCTGGGAATGAGGAGATTGGATTTGGGATTGCATAGAGTGGACATCCAAGGGAAATCTGGCTCCTAGTCCTTTCCTAACTAATCTCAGTGTTCAGATGTCCAGCTAGAGACCGAGCTCTGGAAACCTGAATGTTTACAAATCCTTCCCATTTTTCAAGACTTCACTCAGATGTCACCTCCTCTGGGAAGCCTTCTGGGGTTACTCCTCCCATAGAGCTGAGCATCCTCCCAGGGCTACATGTCAGTACCCCTCATTTGTCTCCCAGCTGCACCTCCAAACTGCAGCCACGGATAATCACTGGAATGATTGTGCCCCAATGTCATGCTAATATCTTAGGATTCATGACTGGGGGTCTTCCAGTTCAAGGACCCACAAGGCCAGTTCCAAATGCTGGAGAACACAGTGAACCAGAGGATTTAACTGAGTGGTCACTCCTCACCTCGGTCAGTGAGGCCATCTGGGAACAAGGGTCCAGTGTTGCCAAATCTAAGTTTTCCAGAAATCTGAATTTCTAAAGTATAATCTCATTTAAAAATATTGATAAGCTGGGCTCAGTGGCTCAGCCTGTAATCCTGCGCCTTTGGGAGGCTGAGGTGAGTGGATTGCCTGAGCCCATGGGTTTGAGACCCACCTGGGCAACTTGGTGAGACCTCATCTCTACAATAAAACAAAAAATTAGCCAGGTGTGGTAGCACACGCCTGTAGTTCCAGCTACTCGGAAGGCTGAGGCGGAAGGATCCCTGGAGCCCAGCAGATCGAGGCTGCGGTGGCTGGAAGCGGCCACGTCACTCCAGTCTGGGCGACTCACTCCAGAGTGAGACTCCAACTCAAAAAAAAAAAAAAATCTCAGAGAGGCTCTCTAAAAGAAACTTATTTGGGGCCAGGCACAGTGGCTTACAACTGTAATCTCACCAGTTTGGGAGATCGAGGCAGAAGGATTGCTTAAGTATCAAGTAATTCAAGACAAGACTGGGCAACACAGTAAGACAAGACTGGGTTCAAGACAAGACCGGGCAACACAGTAAGACCTCATCTCATAATGCAGCAAGACAACAGAAGATCATGAGAGCAGCAAGACCCGCCTGGGCAACTTGGCGAGACCTCATCTCTACAATAAAACAAAAAATTAGCCGGGTGTGGTAGCGCATGCCTGTAATTCCGGCTACTCGGAAGGCTGAGGCAGAAGGATCGCTGGAACCCAGCAGGTTGAGGCTGCGGTGGCCGGGAGCAGCCACTGCACTCCAGTCTGGGAGACAGAGTGAGACTCCAACTCAAAAAAAAAAAAAATATTGATAGACTGAGCATGGCTCATGCCTGAAATCCCAGCACTTTGGAAAGCTGAGGTGAGAGGGTTGCTTGGGTCCAGGAGTTTGAGACCAGCCAGCCTGAGCAACATAGTGAGACTTCATCTCTATGAAAAATAAAAATAGGCCAGACACGGTGGCTCAGCCTGTAATCCCAGCACTTTGGGAAGCTATGGTGAGTGGATTGCCTGGGCCTGCAGGTTCAAGACCAGTCCCCACAACTTGGCGAGACCTCATCTCTACAATAAATCAAAAAAATTAGCCGGGTGTGGTAGCGCGCGCCTGTAGTTCCAGCTACTTGGTAGAGGCCAGGAGTGTGCCACTGCACTCCAGCCTGGGTGACGGAGTGAGACTCTGACTCAAAAAAAAAGAAGAGGAAGAAAAGTTAAAAAGAAAAAATTTTTAAATGAGCTGTGTGTAGTGGCACGTGTCTGTAGTCCCAGCTACCCAGGAGGTGAGGTGGGAGGATCACCTGAGCCTAGGAGGTTGAGGCTTCATTGAGCCATGATTGTGAGCCAAGACTCTGACTAAAAAAAAAAAAGCTAGCCGGGCTCGGTGGCTCAGCCTGTAATCCCGCGCCTTTGGGAGGCTGAGGTGAGTGGGTTGCCTGAGCCCGCGGGTTCAAGACCTGCCT
Organism: Cephalopachus bancanus; assembly: GCA_027257055.1. NCBI lineage: Eukaryota > Metazoa > Chordata > Mammalia > Primates > Tarsiidae > Cephalopachus > Cephalopachus bancanus. Next base: position 215,205 of record JAPVLO010000510.1, read on the forward strand.
GGGCGGGCGAGACCTCATCTCTACAATAAAATCAAAAAATTAGCTGGGCGTGGTAGAGCACACCTGTAATTCCGGCTACTCGGAAGGCTGAGGCAGAAGGATCACCAGAGCCCAGCAGGTCGAGGCTGCGGTGGCCGGGAGCAGCCACTGCACTCCAGACTGGGTGACAGAGTGAGATTCCAACTCAAAAAAAAAAAGCTGATAATTATTTTTACATGAAAACCTCTCCTTTCAAGGCAAAGAAAGAACACCGACAGCCTGGACCTTGGAGCCAGTCCTTGGGGGCCTCTGCACCGTGCCCTTGGTATGGGTGCATTGGTGCCTGGACTCATGGATGACAAGGGTGGTGATTCATCCACTGCCTGGCAGAGGACCTTGAGCCCTACATTACTGGAGGCATGTGGCAGAAGAAAATGTGTCACTTTTAAAACACGACCCCCCTTGCCTGGGCTTGGTGACTCAGTCTATCATCCCAACACTTTGGGAGGCCGAGGCGAGTGAATTGCCTGAGCCCGTGGGTTTGAGACCAGCCCTGGCAACTTGGCGAGACCTTACAGTTAAAACAAAAAAACTAGCCAGGCATGGTAGCACGTGCCTGTAGTTCCGGCTACTGGGAAGGCTGAGACAGAAGGATTGCCGGAGCCCAGCAGATCAACACTTGGGTGGCTGTGAGTGTACCACTGCCCTCCAGCCTGGACGGCAGAGTGAGACTCCAACTCCAAAAAAAAAGCAAAAAACATGACCCTCCCCCCCCAAATCTTCAGCGCACCTGCCATCAAGAGGTAGTGTCCTCTTTCCCCTGGAATCTGGACTCTGTTGCTTGACTCACAGCATCTGGCAGAAGAAGTGCCACCATGCCAGTTTCTGGGACCCTGGCTCTTGGAATCTAGCCACTCTGCCCTGAAGAAGTCCACGCAGCCTATGGGGAGGCCACATGCAGTGGAATAAGTACCCCGCCCTCACACGCCTGAGCTCCCCGTCCGCCAGCCCCAATGCGCGGTGTGTGTGCCGCCGCAGAAATGGATCCCCCAGTCCCCAGCCAAGCCGTCTAAGCTCCCTCTTAAGCCCGGCCGGAACGCTAGATTCCTGAGCAAAATCTAGTCAAACTAAGCGCTGGGGCTGCTTGTTACCACTGACAACCGGGACATCGAGGGACCAGGGTCCAAGTCCTGGCTTCCTTTGTCCCTGACTGTGGTCTCTCAGGGCCTTTGTGGACCTCCGTCCCCTTGTTTAAGAAGCGATGGTCTGGCGTGCTGCCAGTGTGGAATGCCGAGCTGTCTATTGTGCAACTGTGGGGTGTGAAGTGGTGCCCCCACCTGGGAAAGCAGTTGGGCACCATCGCAGGAAGCTCGGAGAGTCCAGACCCTGCGACCCAGCCATGGCACTCTGAGGTCAGCTCCGCACACGTGTTCTAGACAGCCAGGACAGCTGATCTGTGAGGGCAGGCAACCAGAGACAGCCTCGCCATCCCTCCACAGAAGGGCTTGCTGCATCAGGGCTGGTGTGCAGACCAGCACTGAGCGGATTCGTGCCGGTGCAAAGTGACATGGGGGGTGACTCCTGTTGCACCTCCCCGTTTATAGGAAGTCGAGAGCAAACATAGCCTGTAGTGTTTGTGGATACAGATGCATGTGTGGAGACAAAGAGGGGCGGGTAAGCTCCAGATTCGAGGAGTTAATCCCCTTGGGAGGGATAGAAACACAGTCAAGGAGGGGTCCTGCTATATCTCTAAGTGATCCTTGATGGAGGAGGAGGACCAGCAACCTGCTAGAACTGGAGCTGAAGCCGAGCACTGTGGCTCACACCTGTAGTTCCAGCTCCTCGGGAGGCCGGGGCAGGAGGATCACTTGGGCCCAGAAGTTGGAGGCTGCAGTGAGCGATGATGGCGCCACTGCACTCCAGCCTGGGCAACAGAGACACTTTGGGAGGCCAAGGTGAGAGGACTGCCTGAGCTCAGAGGTTTGAGACCAGCCTGGGCAACTCGGTGAGACCTCATCTCTACAATAAATCAAAAAATTAGCCAGTAGTGGTGGCGCACGCCTGTGGTTCCAGCTACTTAGAAGGCTGAGTCGGAATGATTGCCTGAGCCCAGCAAGTCGAGGCTGTGGTGGCTGTGAGCGTGCCACTGTGCTCCAGCCTAGGCAACAGAGTGAGACTCCAACTCAAAAACCAAACAAACAAAGAACTGGAGCTGAGCAAGGTATCCATGGGTGTTTGTTGCATTATTTTCTGTACTTTTCTGTATGTTTGAAATAGTCTGTAATTAAAAAGAACCCATTTCCTAACTGAAGGGCTGAAGCCAATGGTGAGCAAAGCCTCTTCCAGTTCTCTGAGTCACCCGGAAGTTTCTGGAGGTCATAGACGGTGTGTCTGTGTCTCCCTCTCTGTCCAACCCACACCAGCCCCATATTCTGCCTGCCGCCCGAGGCCTGAGTGACTCCTGCGGGATTCTCAGTGTGGCCGCTTCTCTGTGTGTGTGTGAGACTGGGTGGGCTCCACTTCCGGGAGTCTCTGTCCTGCTGACTTCCAGGTACGCCCACGGCCCCTCTGACGTCTGCTCATTCCCTGGCAAGGGCTATGCAGGAAGCTGCCTGTGTGTTAACGCCAGTGTGGTAGTCTGAGGAGGCTGGATCGTTGGGATGTCCTCTGGCACCTGGGCCTCACTGCTATGTGACCTTGGGTTTTGCATTCCCCATTTGCGAAGTGTATACAGGGCGTGCACATGGCAAGCTTTCTTCTGGACTCTGATGGCCTTTTCGGCTCTATGCCTGAGACAGCCTCCCCACTAGGGAGACAGAAATGAAAGTTAAATTGCACCTGGCTGTTTAATGGGCACCGAATTGGGGGTTATCTCATTCAGTCCCCTGTCAGACCCCTGGCAGATGAGAAACCTGAGGGTCCGAGGCCTCTGCCCTCCCAGACTTGCAGTCATCTGACCAAAATTCCTTCCCCAGACCCCGGGCTCTGATTTCCTCCAACCCCAAACCTCTTGCTGGCTTCGGCCAGATGGACTTTGGCGGGCTGAGTTCTGAGGGCCAGGCCCAGGAAAGCTGGGGCAGCCAGTGGAGGCCCTGAGGTCCGGAGGTCCCCACACCAGAGGCAGGGGCAGTGGATGGAAGAGCACACAGGTGCCCTCTTGCAGGAGCTGCTCCTGCGAGAGCCCCTGCTTCCAAAAGTTGTGGCCCACCATTACCACGGTGGCCTCTTGTGGCAACCTCTCCACACCCAGGAGGTCACCGACCCTCGTCTGGCCCTCACAGTATCCTCAGCAGGCAGGATTGCGGGCAACACCCACTCCCCCAGGGAGGAAACCGAGGCTCGGCAAGGCCCATCTCAGGCCATCAGTTCCCATCATGCCGATAGGCTCTTCTCCGAGGCCCGGGCCCCTCCAAAGCCCCTCTCCCCTCCCCCAGAGGTCTCCACGACACTGACTCCAACACCGCCAATCAGTCTTGGCTACTTTTCAACTTGTGGAATGGGAGAGGCAGCCTGCACCCCCTCCCACCTGGCCCTCTTGCTCACGACTGCGTGGAGCTGTACTGCTCATCTGTGGCTCTGTGTGATTCCGGGTAGGGGGCTGCCAAACACTCCCCTTGGGCCTGTCGGTGGCTGTGAGGGCACCTCCTCGGTTTTGAAGCCAGCTGACTTCCTGGAGCTGCCATGTCCTCGTTGGAGCCCTGGGACCTGGCAGCAGGCCAGGGTGCGGGCACTGTGAACACTCCGCATTTCAAAGAGGGAGCCAGAAGGCAAGGAGAGGCAGGACCATCCACCACGGCCGGGGCTGGGTCTCTAGCCAGGAGGTCAGACCCTCACCCCAAGGCTTCCCACCTCAGCTGGCCTTCCCTGCTCACATCTGTGCCTTTCCGGCCCCTGTGCGCCCACCGGCCACGTGCAGTCCGCCTGCCTTCCCCGGCTGACTCCGTCGGGCAGGCCAGTGCCTGGGGCAAAGGCACCGGACGATTGTGCACCGCAGCCCACCAACTGCTCCCACCACGCACTCCTCTCGCTTCAGGGCCTGCGGTGGGCTGAGGGCGTCCTGGCCAGGAGGTCCGGGGTGTGACTGCCGCCGACTCCATGCGGGGCCTTGGGCAAGCCGCCTCGCCTCCCCATGCCTCGGTATCACCTTCTGGGCCATGTTAGGCAGGTGGCGCGAGTTAATCCCCAGGAGGTGCTTCGCTGAGTGCTGCCCCTCGGTGCGCTCATGGTGTGCTTGGCGGCTGTGCTTAGTACCCCTGCTTGCTGCCATGGTCCAGTGAAGGAAGCATGGTTCCTGGGCCCGCAGACCTGAGGTGCAGCTTTCTCCCCATCCATGTGTGTGTGCATGTGTGTGACCCTCCCTTGAGCCTAGTAAAACATTAACTTCCCAGTAAGACCTTTGCCCCCAGGACACTGTCTCTCTCCTTGTGGGACGGGGCCTTTGAGGATCTTAGAGCCAAACCGATGGCTTCGCAGTTTCCCTCCTGCCTTGAGTTCCACTTTGAGCTTTTAACAAGATTAAACCAAAAGCTTTAATAGCTGATTTTTATGGTCTGAATGTCTGTGTCCCCCTACAATTCATAAGTTGAAATCTTCACCCCAAGGTGCTGGCATTGGGAGGTGGGGACCTTTGGGAGGTCATGCAGTCCTGAGGGTGGTGCCTTCCTGACTGGGATCAGTCCCCTTAGACAAGAGGCCCTGAGAGCTAGCTCTCGCCTCCCACCACAGGAGGAAACTGCAAGGAGGCACCATCCAGGAACCAGAGAGCAGGCCATCCCCAGACGTGGAATCGGATGGTGCCTGGATCTTGGCCTTCCCAGCCTCCAAAACTGTGAGATGCAAAATTCTGTTGCTTATACGCCGCCCAGCCCGTGGTATTTTGTTATAGCAGCAAGAATGAACTGAGAGAGTGATGGATGTCCACAGTGTGAAATCAAAAATTCTCAACAGCAAAACTAGCCCAGGTGCGGAGGCTCACACCCATAATCCCAGCACTTTGGGAGGCTGAAGTGGGAGGACCACTTGAGCCCAGGAGGAAGAGCTTAGGCAATACAGTGAGACATCTTCTCTATTAAAAGATGAAAAATTTAGCTGGACTTGGTGGTGCGTGCCTGTCATCCCTGCAAGTTGGGAGGCTGAGGTAGAAGGATCGCCTGAGCCCAGGAGGTCAAGGCTGTGATAGCCATGAGTGTGCCACCGCACTCAGCCTGGTTGACGGGGCAAGATTCTGACTCAAAAAAACAGAAGGCAAACTTAAAAATCAGGATTCTCTTCTCAGCCCTGTGCACATTCAGTCCCCTCACTCGGCTCCAGGGGTCCTAGTTTCAGTCTCTTCTGTATCTTTCCAGAAATATTCTGACTACTCCTGTATTTCTCTTTCACACAAACGGTACTCCTTCTACCCATATATTTTTCACCTTGCTATTATTTTTTATAGCAAAAAAAAAAAATTAAGTTGCATAAAGCGGACTCAAACTATCCCCACCTTTAAAATTTTTAGTTTAAGATAGTTTAAGACCCACATGAAGTTGCAAAAATAGTACAGAGAGTTCCACGTACCTTTCACCCAGCTTCTCCCAGTTCCCCGGTGAGAGTATCTTACATAATCATGCTCCTTTGTCAAAGCCAGGAAATTGACACGGGCACAGCATTAACTCAAAATCAGGCCTTGTTTTTACACGCAATGGTTGCTTTGTTTTGTTTTCGGGTGTACAGTTCTGTGAAATGTTGCACACAGAGAGATTCTGTAAACATCAGGATACAGAACTGCTCCCATGCCACCGAGAAACACCTCATGGTAACACTTTATCACACACACACACACACACACACACACACACACACACCGCCCTTCCCAGCCTATCCCATGCATGCCCCATCTCTTCTCCATGTAATTACGCCACTTTGACAGTGTTACATTTGGAGATTGCTACTTTTTGTTCAGCATAACACCCTTGAGACCAGTTCAGGTAGTATTTGTCAACAGTCCATTCCTTTTTATTAGTGTGTAGTATTTTACCTTATAGATGTGCCACAATTTGTGTATTCGTCACCTGCTGAAGGATATCTGACTTGTTTCTGGTTTGGGACCATTACAAATAAAGCTACTGCTGTAGGCTGAAAAGAGGCCATTTTGGTTATATTAGAACCGTCATTTAGAAAAAGTTTAAAATGTTACATTTTGTAATTGAGTCCAGCTGCATGTGAGTGGCTTGAATTGAAAGTGCACATTCTTTCTCTCCCCTCCTCTGCCCTTAACCACCCCACCCTTTCTCCTCTCCCAGCACGGCCTTGCCTGCCTGGCCACTCGTATCTAGTAGCCATGGCTGGTGCTGAAGAAGAAACAACAGGCAAGACAGATCACCTGATGATTAGGAGAGTGGTCCATGGCCGGCAGGAGTGTGTCTGAGAGGTTGGAGTGGGCACTGCCCAACTCCCCTCCATCTGTGAATACCAGGACATCAAACTGTTGCAGGCTAAGATTCTGGGAATAAAAGATTGTTACGATTATGTTTTAAAGCAATTTAAAGCAATCATCTTAAATGTTATGACTTCGCCTTCCTTCCAAATAGTGCAATTGTCTGCCCTATCCTCTAAAAAAAACTGTAAAAGAACATAATTGTAAATTCTAAAATGTTATCTAAAATGTCAGCATGACCAGGAGATTCTGTGCCAGGTATCAGAAATTGTTCATCTCAATCTTGAGTCATGCTAAAATTGCATGGAGGCTTCAAACTTGGGGTGGGTAAAGGGCTACGCGTTTTGGGTATAACTACTGGAATGAATTTGTGTTGCTCTGAGCAAGTTTTTTGGCAATGTTGCTGACCCATCTCCCTATAACCTGGTTATACAAATCAAACACCCCCTTTTCTCCCAGTCTCTGCCTCTCGTATTTTAATTGGCTGCGAGGATAGCAGCTGATATATCAGATTGGGCCGTAAAACTACTGTGAATGTCCGTCTTCAGGTTTTTGTTTAAACCTGTCTTTTCAGGGATAAATGCCCAGAAGTACAATTGCCGAGTCAAATAGTGTGTCTAACTCGATAAGAAGCCGCTTAGCCATCTTCCAGAGTGGCTGGACCCAAGAGGGCCAGTTGCGAGGAGTCCAGGTGTCTGTGCCTCATCAGCACCCACTATGGCTAATATTTTCTACATTCGTCATCTTTGTTTGTTTGTTTTTTGAGTCAGAGTCTCACTCTGTCGGCCAGGCTGGAGTGCAATGACATGCTCACAGCCACCACAGCCTCGACCTGCTGGGCTAAGGTGCATTCACTGTCTTAATAGGCTTGCAGCAATGTCTCGCCGCAGCTTTAATGAGCATCTCCCTAGTGGCTAATGATGTGAGCATCTCTTCCCGTGTCTGTTGCCATCCGTATTTCCTCTTTGGTGAAGTGTCTGTGAAGTCTCTGGCTTGCTTCCTAATCCGGATGTTTATTTCCTTACTACGGAGTTTAGAGTGTCCTTATACACTCTAGATAGGAGCCCTTCATCAGATATGGCATTATTTGCACATTTGCAGACATGCAAATGCTTTCTCCCGTCTGTGGCTTGTCTTTCCATCCTCCAGCAAGGACTTCTGCAGAGCAAACACGTTTCGTTTCTCCATGTGCTCGCTTCTGGATGACCATGTCTAGATACCCCGCTTTTTCCTTTCATGGAGGCTATAGAGGGCCCCAGCTGGGCACGTAGAGAGCTTCCTCACCTCCACCGTACAGGTGCAGGGTAATTTTTGGAACCAGCTCCCTGTCGGGTGCTAACTCTCCAAACCACCCTGCTCTAAACACCGCTGTGGGTACGACCTTGAGCAGAAGACAGGGGACTCCAGACTCACGTGCTGGTTAAAGGGCCCAAATGTCTGCCGTACCGGTAGCACCTTTCCCTGCCCTCCCACCACAGCGTCTGAGCAGTTCTGTTTCCCCCGCCTCTCGTTGGCACTGGGCGTTAGCAGATTATTTTGGTCTGTGTCCATTTGTTTAACTGTCTTGAAGAGTCGCCTGCATGTTCTGTCTGCAAATGCTGGGTTCCTGCCCTGTGAGTTCTTCCCTACTAGGCCCTGGTCTCGTCGACAGGCAGGAGCCCAGCCTCCGCTTTCTGAGGGCGGTGGGCTGTGGGACCAGAGGGGCTGCCCCTGGACCAGCCCTCGCCCGCCGATGGGGCTGGGATCGAGGCCCAGGCCCTGCTCTTGCCTGGCTGCCCTGAGTCTCTCCTCCTGCCTGTGCTCAGCGACCCTCTCTGTGAACTGGGAATAAAATGGCGCCCACGCCCAGGACGGTGAGAGGACCTTCTGAGTAATACTCATGACAGCGCCGAGAACAGAGTCTGGTACACAGGGTGTGCCGTGGAGAAGTTCGTCCTTTGATGGTGACCACTGTCCACGAGGACCGTGACCTCCAGTCTTCCCACGGCATCCCCCGCCGTGGTCATCCAGCCCCCACAGGACTCCCCAGGGGCTGGAGGTCCTTGCAGCTCAAGGGAGGCTGGGGGCCCTGGAAAGTCCACTGGTGTGCAAGGGGTCGGCCTGGGTGGCGCCTGAGCAGGGGAGTTGAGGGTCTCTCTCCTGCTGTTTGTCTCTTCCCCCATCACCTTTGGGCCCCTTGCTCTCCCAGGGACAGGGGAGCCAAGGCCCATGGGGGGAACAACCTGTTGCAGAAGTAGATCGGTGTTGCTACCAAGAACTGGACTAAACACCGCTGTGGGTACGACCTTGATTTGAACCCTGGCTTTTGGCTGTGACCTTGGCACAAAGGTGAGGGGACTTACTGGTTCCTATAATCAGCAAGCCCCGGGGTTTTAGTAATGGCTGGAACCAGGTCCTTAAATGATGTTGCCAGTCTGCAGATGAAACCACGGAAGGCTGTGATTTGCCCAAGGGTGCACAGCGAGGTTGTCCTTTCTCTTGACTCGGGTTGGCTTAACGCTCAGAAAGCCTCTCCCTCCTCCATGGGAAGGTGACTGCTTGCAGCTCTGGGCTGTGCTTGGCCACCAGAGACAGAGAGGGTGCCCATTCTCCCAAGAGTCTCAGCAGAAGTCCCATGGAAGGCAAGCACTGGCCAGCCTGGGACACTGGACCATCCCTGAACAAGGGGCCTGGAGCACCAAACTGGGAGGGTCACCTGGAGCAGCCACTTAGCTCCAGGGTCAAGGCTGAGGGCTGCCCCCCTTGAGCCAACAGACAGCTGCAGTGGCGTCCAGACACAAAGAGCTTGGCTTCGGAAGTAAGAGCAGGGGTGTCCTTGGCAGCTGGAACCCTTGGGCTGCTATGCTGGAGGGTAAGGTCTGAGAGGGCTGCAGTGAGGGGAAGGAGTGGGCATCTGCCGGCCACACGGCCAGGTGGGGGCTGGGACAGGCAGCTCATTCTGGGCTGGGGGCTGGGGGGGTGGAGCGGGAAGCTCAGTCCTGGCTGGGGGCTGGCTCAGGCCGCTGGACCACGGGAGTGGAGTTGTGAGGAAGTGGAGACAGAGTGGCGGGGCCAGGCCTGCTTCCCTGGATGGGCAGGTGCGTGGGAGTGGCCCACTCCAGCTTCTCAGGGACACACCAGCCTATGCCCTCTCTCACGAGCACACGCCTCACCCGACTAGCAGGGGTGTAGCCTCCAGCCCAGGACAGGCACTTTTCACCACCACTTATTCGACACCTACCGTGGCCCGGGCACCCTGCCCAGTGCCAGACATGCCTTATGGGAGTCTCTGCAACAGCTCTGAGAGGGACGGCTGTGTAGACCATTTGACACATGGGGAAGTTTCCAAGGTATAGATGTGGTGGTGAGGGGGCAGATCTAGTGTAACTCAGTGTAGACCAGCTAAAGTGTAGAGAGGGTTTGTCGGGGAGTACAGGGCTGGTCAGGCTGGGGAGGAGGCAGGCAGGTGAAGTTTTCAAGCAGCAACGAGCTTGGCACCATCTGGAAAAATTTCCACTAAGGCCAGGCACAATGGCTCACGCCTATAATCCTGGCACTTTGGGAGGCCAAGGTGAGAGGATTGCCTGAGCTCACAGGTTCAAGCCCAGCCTGGGCAACTTGGTGAGACCGCCACTCTACAATAAATAAAAAAATTAGCCAAGAACGGTGGCATGTGCCTGTGTTTCCAGCGACTTGGAAGGCTGAGGCGGAAGGATCCCCTGAGCCCAGCAGGTCGAGGCTGGGGTGGCCAGGAGCAGTGTCCCACTGTACCCCAGCCTGGGCTGCAGAGTGAGACTCTGACTCAAAAAAAAAAAAAATTCCACTAGACAACGATAGAGAGCAGGGGGTGCTGGGTCGGGGGGGTCAAAGGCCCAGAGACATGGAGCATTGTGAAACGGCCAGGCTGCACCTTTCCAGGTATGACACAGAGCGGAGGAAAAGGAGGCTGAGCCCAGGAGTTCAAGGCCATAGTGGGCTGTAGCCACACCACCGCACTCCAGTCTGGGCAACCCAGGAAGACCTTGTCCTAAGATAAAATAAAATAAAAGATTATAAAGCCAACGAATGCTCATGGTAAAATATTAAAGGGTTATGGAGGAATCTAAAATGAAAAATAAATGCTTCCTTACTGCTTCAACCCAAGCAGCAGACCCGGTTGGTGCCTGGCCTAGACTCCCTCAGTCCCTCCTTGCTGGTTCTGGGCCCCTCCCCTGGCTTCTGCATGCTTTATTTCTAGCACCTGTACCTGTGACTCTCTGTAAAAGACAGCCCTGGGGCTACTGGAGACACAAGCCCATGCCTGCAGAGAGCCCAGAGTGCCTGGGAGGTAATGTCCCCACCCTGACTCCAGGCGGCCTTTAACCAGTGACAGGCTGACTCAGGAAGCCTGGAGGCAGAACCAACTCTCACCTACACCCCACACAAAGAAAACTTACACCCTAGAATCCTTGGCAGGACAAGACTGAGGCTGTCACTTTACCTGTGACACCGGCCTGGCTATTCCACCTTCCTGTCCTGTCTCTCCTGCTCCCCCGCAGACTTCCCCAGGAGCCCTGCCTTCGTAAGTCCCTCACACATCACTCCTGCTCCCAGCGTTGGCTTTCGGAAAAGTCAACCCTGGGAAGTTGCAAAAATGGCCCCAGTTTTTCACTCTCCCTGTGTCCTTGCCCTCGGTCACCTGGCCGCCCCTTCCACTTAGTCTCTGGGAGTGGCCACGTGACTTGCTTTGACCAACGGGACATCAGCAGCCATGGTGCAAGCACAGGCTCGAACTGAGCAAGCTTGCTTGCTCTTGTGCGTCTCCCATTGCCATGACAACAAGTCCAGGCCAGTAGGTTAGCCGATGAGGCACGTGGTGCCGAGCTGAGCCGCTCCAGGTGCCCTAGCTGAGGCCATCCTACATCAGCCAACAGCCATTTGGCCTCCAGACACAGAGCAAACCCTGCCAAGATCAGCAGAGCCACCTAGACCGCAGACCAAGAATCGCTGCCCCCAGGTGGTTTCGGGGTTGGTTGTTACTCAGTGTTCTTGTAATCGATAACTGATACCACAGCCTCATCTCCACCCCCGTGGGGGTCTGCTTATGCAAGAGGGTAACTTCCAAATTATGCTGGGCGTGACTCACTCTTCCACTTGACACCTTCTTGACCGCCCTCCTCCTGAGCACACAATGGTCCCTCTTGTTCCTCAGCACCTGGGTGGTGGCCAGGATACAGATGCACCAGCTTTCACTCTCCGTTCTTGGTCATCTGGGGGATCCCTGCATCTTCAACAGAATGAGCCTCTCTGCATCCTCGTGCATCCACCCTTGAGCACTTAGGTAAGGACCTTGGGAAGAGAAAGTTCTCACTTGAGGATCGTGGGCAACTGCATTTCAGGATTTGAGAGATATTGCTGAATTGGAAAGGACAGACTTTTAGAAAGTCCCAGTTATCCTCCAATACTGACTCCATCAAGGAAAAAGGACACAAAAGCCTTGTGGTCTGGGGGTCCGTTGGAAGTGCTGTGCAAAGGACGAGCAGTTCTGAGTGTTCACGGCATCGAACCACCCATCCATCCATTCATTCCTTCATCCAAGGAGTATTTATTGAGAACATACTGTGTGCCAGGTATGGTTCTAGGCTGTGAAGGCACAGCAGTGAACAAGACAGACAAAAATCCCCACTGTCATTGAACTTACATGCAATTAGACTGCCATCCCAGATGACACAAAATAAACAAGGACGACATGGAAGACCTTGGAGAGTGAGACTGCTGAAGAGGGCATAAGGCAGGGGACAGGGACGGACACCGATGGAGAATGGGTGAAGGGAGGGGCTGTCATCAAACAAAGTACGGAAGTATAGTCATTCTCCAGGCCTGCCGTAACAGAGTTCCATAGATCGGCAGGCTTCAGCAACAGACATTTATTTTCACACAGCTCTGGAGGCTGGAAGTCCAACACCACGGTGTCCGCAGGACTGGTTTGTTCAGAGGCCTCTCTGCTTGGCTCACAGACGGCTGCCTTCGCCCTGCAGCCTCACATGGGCTCCTCTGAATGTATCTGTGTGGTGTCCTCTTCTTAGAAAGACACAGTCAGATCGGATTGGGGCCTGCCCTAGTGACCCCATTTCACCCTCATCACCTCTGCAAAGACCCTGTCTCCAGTTATAGCCCCGTGATGAGGCCCAGGGCTTAGGACTTGCAGGTGAATTTGGGGAGGGGGTCTGGGAGGTGAGAGGTCATTGTGAGGCCAAGGGAGCGAGCCGTGTGGCTGCCTCTGGGCTGAGCATTCCAGAATGAGAACAGGAACCTAAAAGACGGAGTCAGAGCATGCCTGGAGGTAGAGCCGAGGGAGTTGACCACGGGGAAGGGAAGGCAAGTGAGGCCCAGCACTCCCCGCGGGAGGCCTTTGGCGTTTGCCCCAAGCAAGGCGGAAGCCACGGGGAGTTCTGAGCCGGGCAGAAGGGCACTCGCCTGCTGCCTATGCAGAACCCCTCCAGCCACACGTGGAGCCTGAGCGTGGAGGGTGTGGGGCTCCTGGAGCACACTTCCCCATGCGCTTCCTGCCTCCTGCCTCCAGGGACCGCTCTTCCTCACACCCCTGGACGTCGGTGCCTGGTGAGTGAGTAGAAGGGATGTCATTGCTTCCTGGTGGAACGGTTGAGAATCTGGCTCCAGATCGAGGGACCTCTATGGTAGGGCCAGCCACCACCAAGCTCCTTGCCTCCTGGATTCCCCTTGATAACAAGAAGAGCTACTCCATGAACCCACTGGGAATGGATGCGAAATTGGGTGGGCTGGTGCATTGGGGTGGGGATGGGAATGGGGGAGACTCTTGGGTTTTAGTTTTTAAATCAGATTCTCAAAACAGCTGCGACTTTTTTTTTTTTAGCAAGCAGGATTTCTTGAGAGGACAGAAAAGCTCCCACAGTGGGAGGGAACCCGAGGGGTTGCCCATGGCTTTGACTTTGAAAGGAGCATCGTCAGCCGGGCTCAGTGGCTCAGCCTGTAATCCTGCGCCTTTGGGAGGCTGAGGTGAGTGGATTGCCTGAGCCCGCAGGTTCGAGACCCGCCTGGGCAGGCAAGACCTCATCTCTACAATAAATCAAAAAAAATTAGCTGGGTGTGGTAGCGTGCGCCTGTAGTTCCAGCTACTTGGAAGGCTGAGGCGGAAGGATTGCCGGAGCCCAGCAGGTCGAGGCTGCGGTGGCCAGGAGTGGCCACTGCACTCCAGTCTGGGTGACAGTGAGACTCCAACTCAAAATAAATAAATAAATTAAAAAAAGGAACAGCGTCACTGATTTGCTCTGTAGTATGCACCATGTGTCAAGTACCTTTCCTGCACTGTGGATGGCGCTTTGGGTGTGAGTGCTTCCCTGAGCCAGTCTACTGGGTTCAAACTCTGACTCGCCACGTGTTACCTGTTTGTCCTTGGGCAAGTGGCATCACCTGAAACCCTCCAGAAGTGCTGGCTGTCATTAACCTCTCATTCCTTCGAAACAGCCCAATGCAGGACACACTGTGGTGTCAGAGAGGATGTTTTTGGCAGCAAGTAACAGAGCATCCATGTGCAACAGATGTCATTTGTTTAAATGACAACGAGGTTTGCGGTTTCACATCACGAGAAGTTCAGAGGAGCCACTCAGAATCAGTTCTGCATCTCAAGAATGTCCTCAAGGACTCTGTTTCCATCTTTCTGCTCTGCCACCTTCTTGGCAAATTGATAGACATATTGGGGGGGCCAATAAGCACCCCTGGAGCCCAGTGATCCATGTGGGACTCCTTGGTACTCACGGCTAGAGGACAGAGGTGCCAAGAGCATTTGCAATGGTTAACTTTATGTGTCAGCCTGACTGGATTAAGGGCCGTCCAGATAGCCAGAGAATCATTATTTCTGGGTATATCTCTGCAGAAGAGACTGGTGTTTGAATCAGTAGACTGAGTCAAGAAGACCGCCCTCACCCAGTGTGAACAAACACCATCCAGTCCGCTGAGGGCTAGATGGAAATGCCCTGGACATTAGAACTCCAGGTTCTTCAGCCTTTGGACCCCAGGACTCACACCACCACTTCCCACACCTGGTTCTCAGGCCTTCCCCCTCAGACTAAGCCTCCAGGCCTCAAGCCTTCAGCCTCCATCCGCTTTTCTGGCTCCAAGGCCTTGGAATTTGAACTGAGCCTGCCTGGTCTCCAGCTTACAGACAGCCTATTGTGTGCATCTCTGACTCCGTAACTGCATGAGCAAATTCCCCTAGAAAGTCCCCTCTCGTTTGTGTGTCTTCATACACCGATCTCGTAAACCTGGACTAATATGGCACCTGAGAACCCAAGAAGGACCTCACGACAGAATGAACCCTTGATCCACTTCTTCGGCATGCCTGCTTCCCCAGGTGAAAGGCTTCATCTAGGGTGGAGTGTGCCTCGACACCCTTGACACTGGACCTGACCTCTGGCGTGCAGTGGAAGTGACAGTGTGCCCCATCCAGACCTGCCCTTAAGAACCCTTGCCCGCTTGTGCCTTTGCCACCACCATGGAAACTCCAGTAGCCAGTTGTTCCCAGGGGGGTGGGAGACACAGGAAGCAGAGTTGCCCAGCTGCCCCATAGACCCAGAGTGGGAGCAGAGTCACTCCACAGAGCCCAGGCTGGCATGAAGACCCACCAACGTGCAGATCCTTGATGTCAAGTGGCTCTTGTTTCCAGTCACTGTGTTTGGGGTGTTTGTTACCTGGCATCATTGTAGCATAGCTGACTGATACATTCTCTCTGGAGAGAAGGGTGCTCAGAGATTGCAGCCATCCCACTGCCGGTCTGTCTGACTCACCTTCATCAGGACCCCCTTCCTATTGCAGACCTGTCCCTTCAGGGACGGAGCCTTGAGGGAAGGCAGAACCCCCTCCCACTGTGAATGCCCAAAGGGCAAGAGACTCCCTCGCCCTCCCTCCGAGTGGCCAAGTCATGAGTCCCTGACCCACAAACCCTGACTGGTGCTTGTAAGAAGCAAGCGACCTAACTTTTCTTTTTTCTTTCTTTTGTTTTTCTTTTTGAGTCAGAGTCTCACTGTGTTGCCCAGGCTGAAGAGCAGTGCCATGATCATGGCTCACTACAGCCTCCAACTCCTGGGCTCAGGCGATCCTTTCGCCTCAGCTTCCCATGTAGCTGGGACTACAGATGTGCACAACTGCACCTGGCTAATTTTTTTGTAGAGACGAGGTCTCGCTATGTTGCCCAGGCTGGCCCCAAGCTCCTGGCTCAAGTGATCCTCTTGCCTTGGCCTCCCCAAGTGCTGGGATTACAGGCATGAGTCACTGTAATTACAAGTGACCTCACCATTCTATGCCTTAGTTTCCTTGAGTGAAACGCGGGATGATAGCAATGCTATACCTGTTTCCTAGGACTAAAGCGAGGTAATCTATGCAGCGAGCTTAGCCCAGGGCCAGGCACACCACAAACACGCAATAAACGCTAGCTGTCAGCATCACATGTACTTGAGCTTCCGGAGAGCTCAAGGGAAAAGCAAAACTAAGACTCTTGAAGCCAGATATGTCTTTGTCCCCTTCAAAGTCATCTAAGACAGCCGGGCTCCGTGGCTCAGCCTGTAACCCCGCGCCTTGGGAGGCTGAGGTAGGTGGATTGCCTGAGCCCGCGGGTTTGAGACCCACCTGGGCAACTTGACGAGACCTCATCTCCACAATAAATCAAAAATTAGCCGGGCGTGGTAGCACGCGCCTGTCGTTCCAGCTACTTGGAAGGCTGAGGCGGAAGGATCGCCGGAGCCCAGCAGGTCGAGGCTGTGGTGGCCGGGAGCGGCCACTGCACTCCAGTCTGGGTGACACAGTGAGTCTCCAACTCAAAAAAAATAAATAAAAAATAAAGTCATCTAAGAAACCCAAAGCGATGCCCCACTGGTAAAGGGGTTCTGGACGTGGTGGCAGCCATGGTGACAGTGACAAAGACAGCAGGCACTTGAAACACCTATAGAGTGGTGGGCTCTTTACTGCCAGAAACTATTGTCAGTACTTTACAAACGCTGTCTCACTGAACTCTCCTAACTACACCATGAAGTGCGGTGTTATTTCCCCACGTGACAGGTGAGAACACTAGGCAAGGCACAGGGAGAGGGGCTGGTTTTCCTGAGGTCACGTGATCCGTGGGCAGTGGCACTGAGCTTGAACCCATGTCTGGCTCAAGCAGCCAGGATGGGAACCCACGTTTGCCAGCCTGAAGGCTCCTGTGGCATAACCCAAAGGAGCATGGCAGCAGGATGAAGCTGTAAGAACACAGCAGGTGCTCAGTAGTGGCTTCTCCTCACAAGGTCCCTTACCCGCCCAGTCCCTCATCCCGGCCTGCCTCCATATGCCCACGAAAGTAGCAGCCCTGGCAGCCCTGGCTGAGTCACTGGCTTCAGGAATCTGGGGGATTTGGGCCATGGCCCCAGCCGGCCAAGAGGGCAGTTAGGACTGCCCAGTTAGGGCTGTGCAGATGCCATGGGTATGGGGGCCTCCCCTTCCTGGCCCCATCTCACTCTAGGGGCAGGAACGCAGCCTCTCCACCCTCGGCCTCTAAGGGAAGGCGCCCAACTGCCCCTCCACCCCCAAGCCTGGCTGTGGTGACACCTGCGCTCCATGCCCAGGCAGAGCAGGCAGCCAGATGTGACCACTGGGGCCAAGAGGGCTGAGGTCACTTGCCCAGCGCCTCATGGCTACTCAGTGTGGAGCTGGGATTTGAACCCACGGCTGCCAACCTGAAGGCCTCTGTGCTGTAACCAAAAGGAGCATGTGGCATCTGTTAGGCTCACATCTGGCTGGCAGTGGCTTATTTTGTGTAACATTTTAATTTTAAAAACTAACTGCTGACATTTATGTAGTGTCAGTCGCTGAGAGCCAGGCCCTTGCACATGTGACACCATTTAATTCCCTCAGCTGCCCTCGAGGGCTGGGCCATATTCACCCCTGTTTACAAAGGGGAAGACAGAGACACCCGGAGGCAGAGGGACACGGTGGACATTGTGTTCCTTGCCTGTCTAGCATTCTTCATCCCTTTTTCTGGGATGGGGAACCTCCACTCTCATTGCTTGCAGTTGGCTCATGGCTGTCAGTCAAGGTGCCCTGCTCTCTTCCGGCCAAGGGGCGGGCATGTGGCCCAGGCTCGGCCAATCAGACACGCTCTCTCAGCTGTTGCTGCTCGGACCATGTGACACCCACACAGGCCACGCCTGGGGCTACTTCCCCTGGAGAGCTGTCTCCTGGTCCTTGCTGCCCAGACCCACTCCTCTGAACCCTGTAGGTTTTGAGGCTTTTACTCTGAGGATTGTGTCTTGTCCTTCCAGTAAGTCCCCCATAACTCTGGCTAAAGTTAGCCAATCCCTTTCCGTGGTCTGCTTGCAAGCCAGAGCCCTGGTCAACAGGAGGGAGCGCCCAGGTCCACGTAGGACACAGGGTTCGCAGCCAGGGAGTCTGATGCCGGAGTCTCAGGCACTTGGCTTGGGGTCGGACCTCGCAGGCAAAAGAAGGAACAGACAAACATTGCCAGGGCCCAGGGACATCGTCCAAAGTAGCGATGAGACTTGACTTCTCGGCCGCAAGAGAGCATGCTGTTCCTGTAAAAGAGTGCCGTCTTTCACTGTCCCCGACATGCCCAGCTTCACAGCCCCACGGAACAGCTCCCGGTTCCCCAAGTGTGCACATGTCTGGCTGGAGATGCTCATCTGAATGGCACTGGGCTCCCTGTCACTGCTCTGGGCCTTGGGACTGACTCTTCTCGCTCTGCTACCCGCCCCCGGACTCAGTGGCAGGGCCTGGGCCCCTCTCCAGGGGGAGGGGGCATGGGGACCCGATATGACGGTGCTTCTAGGACTCTGTGGGTCCACTCGCCAGTCTTTTCCCACCTCCACAGCTTTGTCATGGCCATGTCCCTCCTGTACCATCATTTTCTTAAAATGTTGTGTTAAACTGGCACATATTCTTTCTTTTTTTTTTTGAGTTGGAGTCTCACTCTGTCGCCCAGACTGGAGTGCAGTGGCCACTCCCGGCCACTGCAGCCTCGACCTGCTGGGCTCCGGCGATCCTTCCGCCTCAGCCTTCTGAGTAGCCGGAATTTACAGGCGTGCACTACCATACCCGGCTGATTTTTTGATTTATTGTAGAGATGAGTTCTCGCTGTCCAGGCAGGTCTCAAACCCACGGGCTCAGGCAATCCACTCACCTCAGCCTCCCAAAGGCGCGGGATTACAGGCTGAGCCACCGAGCCCGGCTGGCACGTATTCTTTATGTAAGGTCACTTAAACCTTCAGGAGACTTCCTTCCTGTCACTACTGGTGAGGGTGCTGGCATCATGGACATAATTAGAATGCAGCCGTGCTCAGAAAACAGCATGTGCGATGTCCAGCTCGGCACCGCGGCCAGCCCAGAGCTCGCCCGTGGCCAGGTCTTCACCAGAGTCCAGAGACGGCGCCGACACCCCGCCCCGTCCTGAGGCACCCCTCATGGATGTGATCAGTAAGGAGGGTACAAAGGGAGGCAGAAGAAAAGCACCCTCTCTATATGTGGGCTGATGCTATTTAAGGGCGAGGCACGCGCCACACACTTCCTATTTTGGGAAACACTGCTCCTCACAGTACAAGCGGCAACAGAGAGGTAAAGAGTTGTGCAGGGACACACAGCACAGGCCAGGACGAGCACCTAGGGCTAGGCTGTCCCACCCACATGGCAGCTGTTTCTACAGCACCTTGGCTTTGTCTCTTTAAAGCATTGCAAGCGTTCCCAGGCAACTCCTGATGATCTGAACCACATTTTAATCTCCAGCAGCCACTCCCCTTCCATCTGTTGGGCTTGGGCCCCCCGTGCCCCCCTACTCTCCCACTGCACCCACAGCGCCAGTTGGTGTGGGCTCTGCCAATGCAAACTCATTTAAATGTCAGCTGGAGCAACAGAGAGCTTAGAAAGGCAAACAGGTGATAAAAATAGATGTGACAATCACAGTATCCTAGACTGTCAGCAAGCGCTTCCAGTCCCTCTTAACCCTTCCTGGGCCAGGCAGCCCTTGGAGACAACTAGGGACCTGTCCAGGGAAGACTCATGCACTTGCATCATTTTGCATATAATTGGGGGTGGTGTGTCACATGCCCAAACCACTTCCACAGCTGGCGGAGGTTTTTCTATCTCCACGAACTGAGGTGGTCCCCTGAATTTATGTGCAAGAAGTTACCTAATCCCAAGCATTGGGAAATGATTGGTGTCATTGGTTTCCCAGGCAGCTTCCAATAAAGAAATGCTCAGCCGGGCTCAGTGGCTCAGCCTGTAATCTCACGCTTTGGGAGGCTGAGGTGAGTGGATTGCCTGAGCCCGTGGGTTTGAGACCTGCCTGGGCAACTTGGTGAGACCTCATCTCTACAATAAATCAAAACATTAGCTGGGTGTGGTAACGCACGCCTGTAGCTCCAGCTACTTGGAAGGTTGAGCCCAGCAGGTCGAGGTTGCAGTGGCCGGGAGCGTGCCACTGCACTCTAGTCTGGGCAACGGAGTGTGAGACTCCACCTCAAAAAAAAAAGAAATGCTCAAATCCATTCCAGAAGCAGTGGTTTAGGGTCTGCCTGTTGCAACCAGAACACCTGCCCAGGTCCCCCAACGTATCTTTTTGGAAGGGTGGCCCTTGGAGTTGATCATAGAGATGGGGGTACTTCTGCAGCATCAGTAAAAGTCTTTGCCCACTTTGCAGAGGGTCCAAGGTCATGTTTTGGCAAGGAGTAGATGCTAGTCTATGGTCCTCACCTCCACGACCAGGCCCTGCCCCCGGCCTTGCCCGGCTCAGGAGCCTTCTGACAGAATACAATGCCCTGGGGATGATTTAACTCTGAGGTCCCCACAAGGTCCTGAGTGGCCTTGATGTGAGTGCCTTGCCTTTGGCAACTAGAGGTCCCTATATAAAAAAAGAAGAGAGTCGGAGGTCAGGAGAGGGACCAGGCCCAGGTCACGTTCCCTCTTGTCCGAGGACATTGCATGTGTAAGGTCTCGACATTTGAAGTCTTCTCTGTTCTCCCGGTTGCTTTGTTTCTTAGCAAGGATTGGGGGGACAGATCTCCCTCCAGGAAGTGCAGGGTCAGAAGTTGAACAGCAGGGATGGAAAGAGAGGCCTCTGGGACAGGCCGGCTGGGAGAGCGAGGACAGAGACTTAAGACGTTGTTGGAAAGTGGCTTGCAGAGAGAGGAACAAAGTACCGATGGCATCAGTTGGCTTTGGTCATGGTACCGGAAGTGTGGGCATTGCTGAGGGGTGTCATGTAGTCACAGAGGGACAATCCCCCCTGCAACTGGGGGCTGCCTGAAATCCGGTCAGAAGACTCACAGTGTGGCGCGGAGGGTCACAGGGAGCTAGCACGAAGCAGGTGGCTGAGAAGTGGCTGTGGGGCCTGCTGGATCCCTGCCACACTCCTCTGCCCCCTTGGGCTCCCTGCACTGAATGTGCTGTAGACCGGGCCCTCTGGCCAGGAACACTGGGCTTTGACATGCCACCAAGCACAGAGTCCAGAGAAGGGAGATGACCCATACTTGATTGTCTCAGATGTGCTACGAGGGTGATCATCCATGGCAGGCCCCCTTCCCGGTGCTGTTGGGAGTCAGAGGTGGGTGGCAGATACAGAGGGTCTGAGCAGGTCAGGGAGTGACCCACGTGTCTTCTCCTTGGGGCAGTCTTCCAGTCCAGCAGAGGACCTGCTCAAACCCGCAACTAGAGGTTGCAAACCCAAATGCCTGTAGCATCGGATGAGGAGGGACACTGCTGGCTGGTGGTTGCCTATGCATCCCAGGGTCATTCCTTACATTGAGAGGCAGAATAGTATTGTGACCGTGAGCACAGACTTTGAAGCCAGACTGGGTTCCACTTGAACTGGGTCCAAATCTCTGCCACATACCAACCATGAATGTCTGCATCTCAGTTTCCGTGTCTATAAAGGGATTGATAAGTGACAAGATACATCAATGGCAGATAGCATACATTCTGTCCTCTTGTCCTGCACCCATGGCAGACATTGCTAATCAATCAAAATATTCTTTCTCACAGAGCCCCAGGTTCCTGTGTGTCCAGGCAGCTGCTCCCAATAGGTAGGGTTTAGCATTTGAGATGAATATTTGTTGCCATCTCCATTGTAAGAGCAGATCCTATATAAGTGTCATTGCCATGCAAGCTCTACCCAGTGCAGAAATCTGTATCCACTTATCCCCACCTTCTGTTTACTTACCTCCAGGGACAGGGAGTTCCCTCTCCTTCAGACTGACCATTCTGTGGCTGGACAGTTCAGACGATTAGGAAGTTCTTCTCAAATCTCCCAGTCTGACCCTCCCTTTTCCCTCAAACAGTCTATACTTCTAGGAAAAGAGTCCCTTTCCCTCCTGCATAAACTGTCATCTGTGGATTTAGGTGATTTGTTTTCAGATGATACATTTGAACCTTCCGATGAGCAAAACCTTCTCTCAGCTTGCAGGTAGTTGATCCCAGACTAGCTAAGCAACTTCAGCATTTGATAGACATGTTTGGGGGAGTGTATGAGCGTGTCTCTCTCTCTCTCTCTGTGTGTGTGTGTGTGTGTGTGTGTGTGTGTGTGTGTGTGTGTGTGTGTGTGTATTAGAAAGCATGGGTGAGGAAGAAAGATGGAGAGAGACAGGGGAGAGAAAGACAGAGAGGAGAGAGAAAGAGAGAGGAGACAAAGTGAGAGACAGCATGTATTTTAAAGCCTCGCAACACAGCAGGCCAATGTCACTCCTTACGTAAGCCTAATAGCTTCTCGGGGGGATTGGGGCTGTGTTCAGGGCCCCATCGCTAGCTGATTAAGGATGATTATTCCAAGGGGAGGGGACAGTGGAGAGGGACGTGAAGTTACATAACTGTCCATTTATTTGAACTTAATCCACGCTTCTAAATTTAGGACCTGGAAGAATTCAGAGGCGAGCCCTTGTCACTTGGAGGAGGTGCTGGCCACACAGGGGACATGGGTGTGATAAGTGTTGGAGACCCATGCTACCCAGGGGACAATTCAGGGGTTGCATCTCACAGCGCCAGAACAACTTGTAGAGGGACCCTGTGCTGCCCAAGACACTTCCCATCTGGGAGCAGGTACACGAGCATCAGGGGGACGCGGACAGAGCGGTGACAGGGGGTGAACTGGAGCTCAATGTCCTGTGAGGACGGGCCGCCCCAGGGAAGCCTGGACCGTCATGGTCACCCCCAGGGTATGGCATGTGTCTGAGCATGTGGTCATTTCCAGATGGCTCTCCTTTCTGCTTGGGCTCACCGCACTGCTGTTCTCGACATTTTGTGCAGGAGTGTGGAAAGCCATGAAAGTCGCTCGGGTCATGCACGGCACGAGGGCACAGTGTCTAAGGGGGCCCCGTCACATCAGAAACAGTGTAGATGCACACAGGCAGGGAGGTCATTTTTGCAGATGGGTGCAATGGGTGCTCGAACAAAATCGTTATTGTGATACTTTACTGGAAGCTAGAAGGCAACTGTCTTGAACAAAGGCAGCCTTTTTCTGACTTGCACAAAGACACCACATGGGCTAGCAGCACCCTGCCTCTGACTTCCACAGATGCCGACGAGCTTCAGTGCTGAGTGCAAATCCGCAGCAATCCTGTCCGGAGAGGAGCTGCTGACCGTGGAGGAGAAAGCAGCTGCAGAGCCGCGACTGGTCACTCCGAGTCTCAGAAATGTCTCCCAGCCCAGCCCCAAGAGGTCATTGGGAAGGTGCATAGAAAAGCCCTGCACAAACTGTAAGGAAGCTGTGGCCACTTTAGGGAAGGTTTTGAAGTTGTGTCACTGTAAAGCACCAGGCAGACTTGAACTCAGCTGCTTTCTAGCTCTGTGACGTGTAAGACGCAGATGGGAAAATGGCCATGAGTGACCACATCCTGGAGCCTGGCTCACCCTGAGCACCTATAAATGCTCGGCCTTTCTCTCAGCATGACTTTGAAGACACCCAGGCAGTCTGGACGCTAGAAAGTGGTGTTTTCTTTTAAACCCCACATACTCAGAAACAAAATCCCAATGCCTCATCCTGGCTAATGAGTCTGTGTCCGACTCCCGGCCCACCAGTCTGAACCTCTCCCTTGATACACCCTCCGGCCTCACTCCACTTGTTCCTTGAACATATCAAGCCAATCTCACCCCAGGGCCTTTGCACTTGGTGTTCTGCTGCCTGGAATACTCTTCTCTCACCTTTCCATGATGGGCTCCTCTTGCCACTCAGGTCTTGGCACAAACATCACCTCCTTAGTGTGTAGTGGTCCCTGGTGCCGCCTCACCCTATTTTAATATTTTCACCCCTGTCTTTATTGTTCTCTGACACTTTCTTTCTCTACTTGTTTATTTTCTGTCTCTACCACCAGAATGTGAGCTCCATGAGGGCAGAGGTTTTGGTCTGTCTTGCTCATGACAGAATCCCAAATGGTAGATTGAGGTCGGTAAGGAGAACAAGCTCAGTGTGGGCCACACTCACAGTGCACCTTCTCCCTGGCTTCTCTTCAGGGACCGTGTTTCTTTGGCCGGCATCTCTCTTCCCACTAAATGATGTCCCACCTGCCCCTTGGCCCCCTTGCTTGATCTACAGAGAGTCTGAGACATCTTACTTTCTGTTTCCCAGGTTAGGGTACCTGTAACCCTTCACTTCTCATCTTTCCTCATGTCTGTCTGTCAGCTTGGATGCTCTTCCCAGTGACCCTGGTGGACAACATGAAGCCAGTGTGGGAGACGTAGGTAGGAGAGATTTTATTTTATTGTTATTATTTTTTTGAGTTGGAGTTTTGAGAAGGAGTTTCACTCCTTCGCCCAGGCTGGAGCGCAGTGGCACGCACGCTCATGGCCACCCCAGCGTCGACCTGCAGGGCTCCCGCAATCCTTCTGCCTCAGGCTTCCGAGTAGCCAGAACTACAGACACGTGCTATCACGCCTGGCTATTATTCTTTAATTTTATTTTATTGTAGAGACAAGGTCTCGCCAAGTTGCCTAGGCTGGTCTCGAACCCGCGGGCTCAGGCCATTCACTCACCTCGGCCTCCCAAAGTACAGGGATTGCAGGCTGAGCCACCGAGCCTGGTCTGGGAGAGATTTTAGCGACAGAACCCCTGCCTCCAGAGGGAGTCCTTCTTCCTGAGGCTGTGAGTGGAGACTGAATGGCCATGACCTCCCCTTGGTCCTGCTTCCACCTCTGGAGAACACTGCAGACTCAGCCACTGCTGCAGACAAGTTTACTTCCCTTCTCAAAGCCAGGCCTTCCAAAACCTGCTCTGTGAGAGCTCCAATGAATTGGTCTGGTTTACGCCAGGTGTTGGCTGAGCTAAGGAATGTGAACAGCACTTTATCGTTTGCAAGGCTCCTTCATCATTCATTCATTCGGCAAAGGTTTGCTAAGCACCTACTGCTGGCATTCCTTGTTTTACTGTGCTTTGGTTTATAGTGCTTCGAAGATATTACGTTTTTTTCCCTTTTACAAAGGGGAGTTTCCAGCAACCCTTTTGAGTAGGTCTATCAGCATTTATCCAACAGCCTGTGTGCACTTTGTGTCTCTGCATCACATTTGGGAAATTCTCACAGTATTTCAAACTTGTTATTCTCATTCTATCTGCTAGGGTGATCTGTGGTCAGTGAACTTGGATGTGACTATTGCAATTGCTTTGAGGAGTCACAAATGGTGCCCCTGTAAAACAGTCAAGTTAATCAATAAATGTTATGTATGTTCTCTGCTGGGCATGGTGGCTCACACCTGGAATCCCAGAATTTTGGGAGTCCAAGGTGGGAGGATTGCTGGAGCCTGAGATGGAGACCAATTTGGGCAACATAGTGAGAACTCATCTCTACAAAAAAAAAAAAAAAAATCTAAGAATTAGCCAGGTGTGGTGGTGCATTCCTATGGTCCCAGCTACTTGGAAGGCTAAGGCAGAAGGATCACTTGAGCCCAGGGGGTCGAAGCGGCAGTGCTGTGATCGTGCCACTGCACTCTAGCCTGGGTGACAGAGTGAGACCCTCTTTTAAAAAAAAAGGGTATATGTTCTGATAGCTCTGCTAAATGACCATTTCCTGGTCTCTCTCCCTCTCCCGGGGCCTCCCTATCCTCAAGGCACAAGAATATTGAAACTGGACTAATTAAAAGTCCTACAATGTTTTTGAAGGGTTCAGATAAAAGGAAGAGGCCAAGTCTTTCACTTTAACCCAAAAGCTAGAAATGATTAAGCTCAGTGAGGAAGGCATTTTGAAAACGGAGCTAGGCCAAAAGCTGGGCCTCTTGTGCCAAACAGCCAAGTCGTGAATGCAAAGGAAAAGTTCTTGAAGGAAATTAAGTGCTGCTGTGGTAAACAAGCAAATGACTAGAAAGTAGAGCACCCTTATTGCTGATATGGAGAAAGGCTGAGTGGTCTAGACAGAAGATCAAACCAGCCACAACTATCCCCTAAGCCAAAGCCTAATCCAGAGCAAGGCCCTAGCTGTCTGTAATTCTAGGAAGGCTGAGAGAAGTGAGGAAGTGGCAGAAGAAAAGTTGGAAATTAGCAGAGGTTGGTTCATGAGGTTTAAGGACATAAACCATGTCCACAACGTAAAGTGCAGGGTGAAGTAGCAAGTGCTAACAGAGAAGCTGCAGCAAGGCATCCAGAAGGTCTAGATAAGATCACTGACAAAAGTGGCTACAGCAAACAACACATTTTCAGTGTAGGTAAAACAACAACCTTTGCCATTGAGGACTTTCATGGCAAGGGAGGAGAAGTCAATGCCTGGATTCAAAGGTTGCCTCATGTTAGGGGCTAATGCAGCTCATGTCTTAAGTTGAAGCCAATGCCCATCTGCCATGCCAAAAATCTCAGGGCCCCTAAGAATTGAACTAAATCTACCCTGCCTGTGCCCTAGAAATGGAACGACAAAGCCTTCATGACAGCACATCTGCTTACAACATGGTTTACTGAATATTTTAAGCCCACTGTTGAAACCTACTGCTCAGTAAAAGAGAGTCCTTTGAAAATATTCCTGCTCATTGACAATGCAGCTGGTCACCCAAAAGCTCTGATGGAGAGGGACAAGGAGATGAATGTTGTTCTCATGCCTGGTAATCCAGCATCTATTCTGCAGCCCATGGATCAGGGAGTAATTTCAACTTTACAATCTTATTATTTGAGAAATGCATTTTGCAAGACTATAATTACCATAGATAGGGATTCCTCCGATGGATCTGGGCGAAGTAAATTAAAAATCTTCTGGAAAGGATTCCTCATTCTAGATGCCTTAAGAACACAACAATTCATGGATGGAGGTCAAGATGTCAACATTAACAAGAGTTTGCAAGAAGTCGGTGACTCCCTCATGGATGACTTTGAGGGGTTCAAGACTTCAGTGGAAGAAGTAACTGCAGATGTGAGATTTAGAAGTGGAGCCTGAGGATGTAACTGAATTGTTGCAATCTCATGATCAAGCCTGAACAGATGAAGAGATGCTTCTGGAGATAGACTCTATTTCTGGGAAAGATGCTGTGAATATGGTTGAAGTGACAACAAAGGGTTTAGAATATGACATAAATGTAGTTGATAAAGCAGCAGCAGGATTAGAGAGGACTGATTCCAAGTCTGAAAGAAGTCTTTTGTTAAAGAATGAGTCTGGCCTGGGCTTGGTGGCTCAGTCTGAAATCCCAGCACTTTGGGAGGCCGAGGTGAGTGGATTGCCTGAGCCTGCAAGTTCGAGACCTGCCCAGGCAACTTACCCAGACCTCGTCTCTACAATAAATCAAAAATTAGCCGGACACGATACTGCACGCCTGTAGTTCCAGCTACTTGGAAGGCTGAGGCGGAAGGATTGCCGGAGTCCAGCAGGTCGATGCTGGAATGGCTGTGAGTGTGCCACTGCACTCCAGCCTGGGTGATAGAGTGAGATTCCAGCTAAAAAAAAAAAAAAAAAAAAATCTGTTGATCCAGCAGACTTCACTGGTACCTTATTCTAAGAAATTGCCACAGCCATCCCAACCTTCAGCAACCACTACCCTGATCAGTCAGCACCCATCAACATCGAGGCATGACCCTCCACCAGCAAAAAAGATTACGACTCACTGAAGCCTCAGATGAATGTAAGCATTTTTAGCAAGTACAGTATTTTAAAATTTTAAAATTAATGCACATTGTTTTTTAGACATAATTCCATTGCACACTTTACAGACTACAGTGTCATGTAAACATAACTTTCCTATGTGCTGGCTTGGCTTCCCAGTGCATATAAAATATGTATCACTCACTTTATTGCGCTATTCTCCTTGATGCCATGGTCTGGAATGGACCGCGATATCTCCGAGGTATGCCTGTAGTTGCCAGACATGGTTCTAAGTGCTGCAAATATTAAGAAATCTTTAAGGCAGGTAGTATTATTATTGTCTCCATTTTACAGATGAGGGACATGTGATCCAGGGCTAGATTTATTATAAAGTCCAAAAACTTAACCTTCGAGGCTTCTCACACACACAGGTACCTTCTCTGTGGCCAGGTAGGGCCCAACACTGTGTTCACATGGCCATGTGCATAAAATTTGCAAAAATAATAGAGTTTGCTGGCAAACAGCTAAATTCACTGTCCCTTTCTACAGCAAATCCCACTGTCCCTCTCTCTACTAGCGACTAGCACCAGAGTGCCTGTGGGCAGGGGAAGGTCCAGGGTAGGGGAAATTGAGTCAGGCATACATTTAGTAAAGGTTTACTGAGATACATTCACGTGGTTCAAAGTCCCTCCAGGTCTATGTCATTGCTAGCCTTCCAGGGGTAGGAGATGGATTTGGCTGTTTGCCAGCTCACCCGGATCATGATTCAAAGGTGCCGGGCCAGGCCGTGGTGGCTCCCACCTGTCATCCTGACACTTTGGGAGGCCGAGGCAGAGGACTACATGAGCCCGGGCGTCGAGGCTGCGGTGAGCTGTGAGAGTGCCACTGTGTTCCAGCCTGGGTGACAGAGTGAGACCCTGACTCAAAACAAAGACACTGGTCGAGGATTCACAACATGGTATGAATATGTCCTGTGTCACTCAGCACAGAAAATCTGAAGCAAGTGAAGGAAAAATTGGTCTGAAGTGTCAGATGCCAAGAGGTATTCTACAGAAAAGTCCTCTAACCATCAGATGTGTCCAATTTTGAATGGAGGATTTGCTGCTCAGTGTTGCCACTCACACCTCATTCAAGTGGAAATTCTCTCTTGGAGGAATGCACTCAATAATGCAGTGTATACAACAAATGCATAATACATTTGTTTCTTTTTTGCGATGATCACACGATGAAATTTATCAGCATTTCTGTTTGCAGGGCACACATTTACAGCTGTACTAAAAACAGGAAGGATGTCTGTAATTGGTCAAAATATGAAAAAACTTGATGGAGGTTTTTCCCATTTGACACTGGTACTAAAACGTGTGTGTGCTTGTGTCTGTATGAAACATTTCCAAGTTTTGAAACCGAAAGAAACTTTCCTAAAGCTTATAGTAATTTTTTAAAAAAAAACTTTATCCAATAGGTCACACTAGAGGAAACACTGAATTATCTTTTAATTTTCTATAAACAATATGACAAAATAGCCGCCACATAAAGGTGATCAGTGACATGCTGGGGGAATCAGACAAATTGATTAATAAAAATAGTATATTTTTTTCTGGATGTTGGGATGTTTGTGACCTTTATCAGCTTTCTAAAATTTCTAATTGTTGACGGTCCCCTTTCTCATTCTGAATGTCATCTTGGTGCCTAATTTTCCGCTCTTTTCCCTAACGGGGACCCAAACCGCCCGGGCCTCACCTCCACCGTCTCTCACCTGCTGGCCAGGATGGGGTGACTGCCTCATGCAAACGCAAGCACGAACAATGCGTCTTGGTTTTCCACCCTCTTAACGCAAAAGGTGGCTGACACCAGTGACCTGGCCGCTGCAGCAAGACGCGAGTCAGAGCCGGGAGACCACTGGGGGGTCCGCGGGGAGGGAGACAGCGGGTAAACACCCGGGGCAGCGCAGGCTGTGGGCGGCGGCTGGCCCCGGCCCCGTGTGGAAGAGGCGCAGGAGCTGCTGACGCAGCGCAGGTGAGAGGAAGGAAGACATCCAGGAGGCCCTCCCGTTGTGCGCGCGCCGTCCGGGCCTCCCCGGGAGGCTGCGGCCCGGGCACCCGAGGCCGGGGGCCCACGCCGCGCGCGCCGGCGGCCCCTGCGGCGCCCACGCCGGCCCGCGTGCCAGCGGCCCGCCGCGGCCCGGCCCCCCCGGCGCGGGCGGCCGGGCGCGGGCGGACACGTGCGCCTCCCCGCGCCGCCCCACGTGCGGCCCCGCGTGCGCCCGCCCCGCTCCGGGGAGGCGCCGCCGGACCGGCGGAGGGCGCTGCCGGGGCGGGAGGGGCGCGGCGCGCCCCGCTGCGTGACCCGGGCGAGTGGCTCGCTGCCCCGAGCCTCCCTGCAGCCGCGGCGTCAGAGCGCCTCGCTCCCGCGGGAGCCTGCGCTGGCTTGTCGGGCTGTCCCGGCGCCCAGGCAGCCATGGGAGCCGTCCTCACGAGGCCAGTCCTCCCCCGCGCTCGCTCGTCGGTGCCAGGCGCTGCTCCAGGCCGCGTGCATGTGTGAACTCATTCCCGGCAACGCCGTGATGTCAGCCCTTTGTTCCCATCGAACAGGTGAGAAAATGGAGAAGTGATAACGTGATGGCCATTGCGACTGCCAACAATCATAACACAATGCCCATTGTCAGTGTGAGGGATAACAACAGGGCTGGGCTTCCCACGGGCTTGAGTGCACCGGCAGCTGACAGAAGAAGATCACCATGTTCGGCCACAACACCCATCTGGCTAGGGACCTTTTTACCACCCCCACTTTGCAAGAGAAGACCTCTGAGTCTCAGGGAGGTGAAGTCACTGTCTCAATGACCCAGCTGGTCAGGTGGCAGAGGCGGGACTCGAACCCGTGACTGAACAGTCTCTCAGTCATGATCATGCCTGGCCGTACCTGAAGGGGTCTCTCACGATTTGACTTCTCACTGTAAGGCGTGCGGGGCAGGTCTGGCCTGTGACCACAGGGCGGCAATTCCAGCTCCCAGGCTCTGCCAGGGGAGTGGCTGCTTTGCCCAGGGACACTCAGCTGGGCAGGGGAGGAGCTGGACTGAAAGTGAGGCTCTGGACCCCACCCACTTACCCCACCCTGACCTGAGCCTGCTTCCTGCCTCTGGGTTCAGGTGAAGGAGTCCAGAAAAGCCACTTGTAAATTTCCCTCCTCTTGTGGATTTCAGCCTGGACACATGCCAGAAGCCACCAGTGTCTTGCTTTCTGCCAGGCACTGGTGATCTTGCTGTCATCCTCTGGACCGCCAGCCTGGCCCCTCATGAGCGCTGGAGGCTTGGGCCGAGGGGCTCCCAGGGAGGCCTGGAGTACTCCCCAGGGGTGGGCACCAGGGCCATTTGTCCAGGAGTCTCCCAGTTATGGCTCAGCCCACACTGGGTGACCCCTGTTCACCCTCAGCCACGCAGGTCCCCGGCCCAGCCCAGAAAGCTCCCGAGGCTTGTCAGAAACCTCAGTCATCAGAACCTGATAGGCCAGAGAGGGTAGGAGCCACCAAGGTCACAGCCATCGGGAGGCAGAGGCCACTGCCTGCCACCTGAGAAGGATGAGGCGTATTGAGCTCTTGCCACCCCCACACCCTGAAGTCAGCCGTGAGCCTTGGAGAGTGGCCCGGTCTGTGTGCTTGATACCACCTGTGTGGCTCGCTCTGCCCTCCCGTGCTGGGTGCTGGGTCATCCATGAAGGTCACCCTGAGGGTCAGCCGGGGGCCCCAGAGCCTGGCCCAGGGCTGGCGTGATGGTCCCTTGCACACAGATACCTCTGCCCTCCGCCCGTGGCCTTGACCTGAGTGACCCCTCTCCCCACAGAAAGTGTGAGGGGGTGACATCTTGATGCCAAGAACCCCTTATGGTGGAAGAGGCAATGTAGTTGCAGAGAGGACCCAGGCCAGACAAGAAAGGCCCCGAGTGTTGGCGAGCACTCGTGTGTGCTGGGCACCCAGCCGGCCAGAGCAGAAAAGCTTGGAACGCAAGTCTAGCCTCCGCCTCCCACCACAGTGGTCTCCCTGCAGTGTCCATCCCACACAATGAAAATGTCTCCCGAGCCTCAGAGCCTCCCTCTGTAGAATGGGCGCGTGTGCCCTGTGTGGGCTGCAACTGTTCTTAGGAGACTTGATTTTCTCGAGCAGTTTTGAAATGACAGCAACACTGAGCACACAGAGATTCCCATAGCCCCGTGCCCCTCACATGTAGTGTCCCCACCACCAGCCCCCGCACAGACGCATCATCCCGAGCCCACAGCTCACATGAGGGTCCCCTCTTGGTGTTGTGACTCCACAGACCTGAACGGGGTTGGGCATGTGCCCACCGTCATTTCAGAACAAGGAGTCCCACTACTCTGGGCTCCGCCTGTTTTGTTTTGTTTTTTACTTTATTTTTCCATTATCAGTACAAAAACATCTTTGCTGGGAATGTGGCTGGCTTTAAAACCGTGCATGGAAGATCCCCCCTAACAACACCCTCCTCTTCCCGAGATAACCACGGCTGAGAGCATGAGTGAACGCTATGTGTCCTGTTGTGTGTTTTGCTGGAGAGGCCGTTAGAGCCAATCCCTGGAGCTCACGTTGACTGCATGCTTGCTATGTGTTGACCTCATCGGTCATTCTTTTCTAAAAGTTTGTCAGAGACAGGCTGGGCTGTTCCCTGAGCTGGGGGGCAGTGGTGTGGTCCTAGCTCTCTGAGGTCATAGATCTCAGCCTCACACTCCCGGCCTCAAGCAATTCTCCCACCTCCACCTCCTGAGTAGGTGGGACTGCAGGTGCGTCCCACCACGCCTGGCTAGTTTTTTGATTTTTTGTGGAGATGAGGTCTCACTGTGTTGCCCAGGCTGGCCTGTAACTCGTGGCCTCAAGCAGTTCTCCCATCTCAGCCTCTTAGTGCCAGGATCACAGGCGTGAGCCACCACATCCTGCCAACCTCATCGGACATTTAATCCTCACAGCAACCCTAAGAGGTGGTCAGGATTTCTGCCTCCATTTCTCAGACGAGAAAGCTGAGGCTCCGAGAGGTGACGTACCTTGCCGACGGTCCTAGAGATCGAATGACAGCTGTTTCCAACTGGATGACACACAAAAAAAAGGAAAGGAAGAGTCAGAGCTGGGATTCGAATCAGGTGAGCTGACGAGCTAACATCTCTGCACTCTGAGGACCAGAAAGCATCTTGGCATGTGAGAGGTTCTCTTGCATCCCGCTCTCAGGATGGAGACTCTGACACAGCCTGGGGAGGGCCTGAGGTAACAATCTGCCTGATGGCGGTGTCCCCGGAGATGGAGGGGGGAGTCTCCACAGCCTGCAGTGCGGCCCCTTCTCAGGCCTGGCTCCTAGAAGTCCCGGGAGCCTGAGCCTCCCAGAGAGAACAGGATCATCTCTTCTCCCAGCCTGTATCTGCAGGACTTGTTTCAGCAGAAAGTAGGTGCCCACTCAGGAACGCACTGTCACCTTCCAAGCCCCCACACGTGCACACCCTAACCCTCATGGCTTCCAAAGCTCTCTCCTGTCCATGATCCCATCTCAGCCTTCCATCAGAGCTGCCTCCTCCAGTTGCCTGTGTTGTACACTGCACGATTGCAAGGGGCACCAGTCACGTGGACGACAACGTGAATGGCACCCCCTGGGGTTGTGTAACACTGTGACCCTGCTCGCGTTGACCAGGGAGACTTGGTCCAGTTTATATTTGGTGGAAACTGATGCTCAGAGACAGCCGGTGACTTACCCACTGGCCAAAAAGCATATAAGCGGTTGGAACAAAAATATGTTATTGTTTTATCTCCCTTTCCTGTTACCTTTCAAAAGGATTCTTCTTTCTAAAATGTTGGTATGTTTTGAAAACTAATAATTTTTATGGCCAGGCACAGTGGCTTACGCCTGTAATCCCCGCACTTTGGGAGGCTGATGCAGGAAGATTGCTTGAGCCCAGGAGTTGGAGACTAGTCTGGGTAACATAGCAAGAGTTTGTCCCTACAAAAATAAATAAATAAATAAGCCAGATATGGTGGCTCATACCTGTCGTCCTGGCTACTCAGGAGGCAAAGGATTGCCTGAGCCCAACAGGTGGAAGCTGCGGTAGCCCTGAGGGTGCCCCTGTGCTCCAGCCTGGGTGACAGGGTGAAACCCATGGGCACTCGTTGAGGGGCCTCTGATCTCCCCCTGGAGGAGCCGTGCTGGGCAAATTCCCTTGCACATGGGTTGCTTCTTGTTTGAAAAAAGCAAAGCAAAGCAACAACAGCAACAAACACCGGAAGGATAAAGTCTTCATTTATTTTAACTCTGTTTCATTCTTGAAGCAAAATTGAAACATCATAAAAGGACGTGATAAGCTGAAAGAGAAGATCTGAGTTACCCCCACCCCTATTGATTCTACTTCCTGTAAAACCACTGTATCATCTTGTATTATTTCACAGCTGCTTATGGGGCTTCATTTCTTTTCTTTCTTTCTGTTTGTTTGTTTGTTTGTTTCAGTTAGAGTCTCACTCAGTTGCCCAGACTGGAGTGCAGTGGCCACTCCTGGCCGCCGCAGCCTCGCCCTGCTGGGCTCCAGCGATCCTTCCGCCTTACCCAGCCTTCCAAGTAGCCGGAACTGCAGGTGCGTGCTACCACACCTGGGTAATTTTTTATTTATTGTAGGGACGAGGTCTCACCAAGTTGCCCGGGTGAATCTTGTACCCACAGGCTCAGGCAATCCTCTCGCCTCAGCCTCCCAAAGTGCTGGGATTACAGGCTGAGCCACTGAGACCGGCCTTTTTTTTTTGCTTGAGTCAGGGTCTCACTTTGTCTTCCAGGCACGATCATGGCTCACCACAGCCTCAACCTCCTGGGCTCAGGCAATCCTTCCACCTCAGCCTCCTCAGTAGCTAGGACTATAGTCGTGCACCACTACACCTGGCTAATATTTTTTTTGTAGAGATGAGGACTCGCCATGTCGCCCAGGCTGGTCTCCAACTCCTGAGCTCAAGCAACCTCCCACCTCGGCCTCCCAAGGTGCTGGGGTGACAGGTGTGAGCCATCGTACCTGGTGCTTATGGGGCTTCATATATGGATTTAGTTTGTAAAAGTGGTCCTGGTCCTTTCCTGGGGCTGGCTTGCTGGAGACAGCCATCTGGGAACTGACCGTGCTAGGAATGGTGGTGGAAACCTGGCAAATGGAAGCTCCCTGAAGTCTGGCCTTAATCTCTCAACCCCACCCCTCCCACGATGCCCACCCCAACACACCCACAGCCCCCCCTCCCTCCCAGGCCTAACCCCTCTGCCCACACCAGGGGCTGAGGACCTCTGTTGAGATAAGGGGCTCAGGGCATCGGGGAGGCTGGATGATTGCTCAATCTATGAGCACTGGGTAGAGAGTCTTCCTAGGTGTGTCTTAGGGAAAAGAGAGGGTCACCAGCGACCGTCCTGAATCACTCCCACCTGCTTCACTCGCTCGCTCCTTCACCTGGCATACCTTTATTGAGTACTTACTGCTATGTCTGATGCTAATCTAGGTGCCAGGGGTACGACCAGGGTCAAAACCAACAAATTATCCGCACGTTGCATGCTAAATGGGGGAAAAAGAAAATAAGCAGATGAGACCACAAATATATATTGTCAGGGAAAAAATAAAAGCAAAAGATAAAAAGAAGAGAGCAGTGAGGGGTGGTCGAGGAAGACCCGTCAGAGGAGAGGAGACAGGGACGGTGGCAAGGAGTGAGCCCTGCAGACATTGGGAGAAGGCATTCTAGGCAAAGGGAACCTCACGGGCAGAGGCCCCGAGAAAGCTCCAGGACAGCCAGGCGGTCCTCGTGGCTGGTGCAGGGTGAGTGAGTGGGGCGGGGAGGGGTGGGAGGGGAACAGAGGAACCACTGGAGACAGCCTCCATCTCCCCCTCAGTCCTCAGCTCCATCCACAGAACCACCTTATTTCCCCGCTCTGCCCAGCCCCGGCCCCCTCCCCGAGGAAAAGGGTCTTTCCTTTTGCCTAAGGCTGGCCCCCTCCTTCCTCTGGGCTTGGAATTCAGTCCTAACCCTCCCTGCCTCCTTGGATGCTCCCTCCAGCCTCGGAGCCGCGTCCCACGCTGCTCCCTCCGCCTCCAACTCTTGCCCACCCCTTCCCACCTCGCTGTCTCCTCTTCAGCTGTCCGGGTTCAGGGGAGGCCCGGCACCTGCCCCAAGCCTTCTGTGCAGCCCTGGCTGGTCAGAGCCTCCCTGGGCTCCCTCGTGTGTGTTCTCTGTCC
This sequence comes from Cephalopachus bancanus, assembly GCA_027257055.1. Lineage (NCBI taxonomy): Eukaryota > Metazoa > Chordata > Mammalia > Primates > Tarsiidae > Cephalopachus > Cephalopachus bancanus. The sequence continues at coordinate 250,838 of JAPVLO010000510.1, forward strand.
CCACATGTGACTCGCTGTCAAGGTGGTAGGCTCTCGATGTCAGGGAGGGGTCTGATTCCTCTGTGCATCCTAGCTCTGAGCACAGGGTTGGGCCAGGTATACGGGTGACACCCTGTGGCTTCAGGCTGTGTCTCGGCTCCTCGGGGCCTGCTCCATCCAGCCTCCCTGGCTTGTCCTCCTGCCCCAGGGACATTTTGGTCTTGGCCATCCTGACCCACTTGCTGCCTGCTAAACAGATCAGGTGCCACTGCCCACCCCCGGGACCTGCCGCCACAACTCCCACCTTCACCACAACCTCCTCTCTCAAAACCCAGCTGGCGGCCAGGTGCGGTCGCTCATGCCTATAATCTCAGCACTTGGGGATGCTGAAGAGGGAGGCTCACGTGAGTCCAGGAGTTCGAAACCAGCCTGGGCAACGTAGAGAAACCTCATCTCTACAAAAACCAAAATTAGCCAGGCATGGTGGTGTGCACCTGTAGTCTCATCCCAGCTACTTGGGAGACTGAGGTGGGAGGATTGCCTGAGCCCAGGAAGTTGAGGCTGCAGTGAGCTGTGACTGTGTCACTGCACTCCAGCCACGGTGACAGAGTGAGACCCTGGTTCAAAAAATTAAATTACATTAAAGAACCCAATTCGGCCGTACTCAGTGGCTCAGCCTGTAATCCCAGAACTTTGGGAGGCCGAAGCGAATGGATTGCCTGAGGCCACAGGTTCAAGACCAGTCCAGGCAACTTAGCGAGACCTCGTCTCTACAATAAAAAATAATTTAAAAAAACTAGCTGGACGTGGTAGCGTGCGCCTGTAGTTGGCTACTTGGAAGACCGAGGTGGAAAGGCTGCTGGAGCCCAGCAGGTTGATGCTGGGGTGGCTGTGAGCATGCCACTGCACTCCAGCCTGGCCAACTCAAAACAAACACACACAAACCCAACTCAAGCCTGCCTGGGCTAGGGCAGAGAAAGCCACACCAGACTTAAGAACTGCTAGGAATGTTCACGGTGTGCCTCAAGCAGTCCCTTTGGTCTGGGTGGCCCTCAGCTCCTTCGCCCACAGACTGAGGGCACCGTGGTGCTCAGAGCACAGGGCAGGGGTGAGAAGTGGATGGTGTATCCCTGTCCCATCTCCTGCCCCGGCTTCAGGCTCCCTGAGGCGCTGTTGTTGCCTCGAGATACCTCTCTGTGCCCAGGACTTGAGCTTCTCCACACGTGGTGAGAATGTGTCGCAGTGCTATGCTTCATGGCTCACACCTGCAGAAGCCTCGCCCTGCCCCAGCCTCCTAGCACCCTCCACAACGTGCTTGCAGGCCCAGGCCAGTGAGGTCACGAACTTTGGACATTCAGAGAGGTTGTGGAACCCCTCAAGGCCACACAGCCAACACATTACAGAGCCAGCCCGGAACCCGGGTCTACAGATCCCAGGTCCTCCTGTGACATCAGCTCAGCCCTCACCACAGCATTCAAGGCATACAGTTACAGTGTGCCAACTTTACAGCCAAGGAAACTGAGGCACAGCCTGGGAGTGGCAGAGGCAGGACCTGAACCCAAGTCTGAGGACTTATCTCAATGTTCCCTAAAGGTGTGCTGACATTGCTGATTGCCGATCAGTGGAGGTCTCTCTCTCTCTCTCTCTCTCTCTCTCCTCCCTCCCTCCCTCCCTCCTCCCTCCCTCCCTCCCTCCCTCCCTCCCTCCCTCCTCCCTCTCTCTCTCTCTCTCTCTCTCTCTCTCTCTCTCTCTCTCTCTCTCTGTCTCTCTCTCTCTCTCTGCTTTTTTGCTCTTCTGAGGGCTTTGAGGGCAGGTACTGGGATGGCAAGAACAGGACACAGAGGGCCCAGCAGGAAACGCCAGGCACTGAAGGAAAGGCAGGAGCTGAGAACCTGTCAGCACCCCAGGCCTCGGTGCCAGGGGAGGGTGGAGTTGCTTAGGGCCCAGGCGAAGCAGGTGCCACCCCCTGCTTGGTGACCATGTGTCCACTATGGAGTTGGTGGAGCTCTGGACACGGCTCACACATGGAAAGTGGCCAGAGGTCCGGGAGGGGACAATAACCCCCTGGTTGGTGTCTTGCTGTCTGTCTTGGGTGTCTCTGGCCCTTGGGATCAGGTTAAGACTGAGGACAGGAACATGGCCTTGGGTTTGGTTGCTTCTTGGCCCCAGGAGGCAGCATATGGGCATCCTGCAACCTCTGTCTGACGTTCACACTCAGGGCTGATGCCATGGTCCTCCACCTGGGAGTGATCCCTGGACACTCAGGGCCATCTCCCCTGCAGCACACACACACAGGTTTGGGGGTGCCGGTGGCCGAGGTGTCCTGCAGCTCTGGAAGCATGTCTGCATATGACCCTAAGCCTCCACTTCCATAGCCGGAAGATGAAGACGATGATCTCCCCTGCCTCAAGGGAGGGCTGTCAGGAGCCAAGGTCCTGTAGTTTTATGCAACTTCAGTAATCTGAGTCTTCCAAGTCTTAGGAGATTTTTCTTGGTTTCATGTCACAGACTGTATAGAATTAGAACCAGAGTCCACACGTCTTCTGAATAAAACAGAGGGAGGAAAGAGAAAAAGGAAGGAGGCCCATGAGGAGGTCTTCGGCAAGTCCCCGAGGGGCTGAGAAGTCAAGCTTGGAGGCGGGGGCTGAATCTGCTGGAGGCGGTCCTCCTGGCCTAGGGCTCACCCTTTCGCTTTTTGTAGGACGTCTTTTGATGGAGAGACATTGTTAAAAAAAATTTTGTTTTTACGAGGTCGCCCAGGCCAGAGTACAGTGATACAATCATGGCTCACTGCAGCCTTGAGCTCCTGGGCTCAGGTGATCCTCCCACCTCAGTCTCCCAAGTAGCTGGGACCACAGGCACCTGCCACCATGCCTAGCTGGTTTTATTTTTTACTTACCAGAGATGAGGGTCTCACTATGTTGACCAGGCTGATCTTGAGCTCTTGGCCTCAAGAGATTCTCTAGCCTCAGCCTAGTGCTGGGATCACAGGTGTGAGCCGCCACACTCAAGGAGTTGTTCATTTTAATGAAGTCCAACACAGCAATGTCTTCTTTCGCTTCCTGTGTCCTGTGGAAGAAATGCTTGCCTCTCCAGGTCATGCAGACTGTCTCCATGCTTCCTACTCAAGCCTGTCATCCACCTTGAATCACTTTTTTGTGTGTGGACTGAGCTGAGAGCCAAGGTTTGTGACTTTCCATGTGGCTACCCACTCACTCCATCAGGAAGTGTGGAAGACCAGTCCTGTTCCCACTTGACTGTGTGGCGCCTTTGGGCATGGAACATACACAGCAGTGGAAACAGGAAGCCGTGCGTGGGTGTGGGGAAGCTGGCAGATACAACACCGATGGGAAGGAACGCACCAGGCGTTCCATTTGCGTGACATTCATAGAGGTCTCTGTGTGGCACAGGCTGGGGTTGGTCACCTTGGTTGGGGTGTCGCCTGGGGGGCAGGGGGATCCCTCTCTGGCGTGGAGCCCTCCTCATCTTACTCCTTTGAGTGTCTGCACGTGCTGCGCTCACTTAAAAGGTTTTGGAGCGCAGAGGAGAACAAGAGGAATCCCTCAAACGGAGGCGTTTGCTGTGGGTGCTCTGAGAAGGCTTTTCAGAGGCGGGATGGAGGAAGAGCACAAGGGGCTGGCATAACAGCTGGGCCAGGCGTCCTGTCCCACCCAAGCCATCTCACGGACAGCCAGCCTCCGCCAAGGCCGCCTGAGACAGAGGTAGAGGGAGGCCGGGCAAAGCCTCTCTGTCAGCGTAGCTCAGCCCAGACAAAACAAGGTCCCCACGTCACCCATGAAACGCCAAGCACCCCTCTTACATGGTTCACAGCTAGGCCTCTGCTAATTCCAGGTCACCTCCTCCTAGTCTCCCTCTCTGCAGATAAGTCTGTAGAGATACACAGAACCCCCCCACTTTCCAACAGCAGCCAATCCGGTGAACCCCAGCATCCTTAGGCCTTCCCCAGATTACCCACCCAAAGTCCAGACCCTGTGGTAGGTCCTTGCTAACGCTGTCTTCCTAAGACATCGTGGGTCTGTGTGGTGTGTGTCCCCTTTCTGGGCCCAGCGGTCGCACAGGATGGTCAGGTGAGAAAAGTAGCTCATGGCAGCCTGAAGAATACGAGCGATGCAAGATGCCCAGGCCCGGGGAGCCACTGTGGGACTCGCTCTCCTTCCCCGTCATCTCAAGACCAGCTGACACATTGCCTAGAAGGTCATCACAAGCTGAGCAAGGAGACACGCACCCATTAGCTTCACGATCCTGGAATTTGTGATACAAGGAACGGTGTGTAGTCAGTCAATCGCCTGCCTTCAACGTAGAAATGGATCCTTCTTTTTCCCTTTAAAATCCACATGTGGGATCTGAGTGTGGCAGTTCACACTTGTCATCCCAGCAATTTGGGAGGCCAGGTCGGGAGGATTGCTTGAACCAAGGAGTTCAAGACCAGCTTGGGCAACATAGAAAGATCTCATCTCTAAAAAAATAAAAAGTAAAAAAATGGTAGGCCGGGCTCAGTGGCTCAGCCTATAATCCCAGCACTTTGGGAGCCTGAGGTGAGTGGATTGCCTGAGTCCAAGGGTTCGAGACCCACCTGGGCACCTTGGCGAGACCTCAACTCTACAATGAATTAAAAATTAGCTGGGCGTGGTAGCACGTGCCTGTAGTTCCGGCTACTTGGAAGGCTGAGGCAGAAGGATCGCCGCAGCCGAGCAGGTCGAGGCTGCGGCGGCCGGGAGCAGCCACTGTGCTCCAGTCTGGGTGACAGAGTGAGACTCCAACTCAAAATAAATAAATAAATAAATAAATAAAAATTAGCCCGGCATAGTGGCCTGTGCCTAGAGTTCCAGCTACTTGGGAGGCTGAGGCGGAAGGAGATAGATCAAGACTGCGGTGAGCCATGACCGTGCCATTGCAGTCCAGTCTGGGAAACAGAGTGAGACCCCAACTCAAAAACAGAAAAAAAAAATCCACGTGTGACAGATGCTAATCGGAGCATATATTCAGGGCAACTTGAATCTGTGTTCACCACATTGCAGTCCTCAAATTTGGCCCCAAAAAGCTCTGCTTTATTAATTCCGCTTTGGTGTCTTCCTTTAGGTCGACACGGGTGTTTGCCATGCAGAGGAGGGAAGGATGCTCTGAGCAAAAGGCAGAGACAGGTAGGCAGGTGGTGGCTGAGGTGGGATGTGGTGGAGGGGGTTGGAGCCAGCGTGGAGTGACCTTGAAGGCCAAACTACAGCCCGGCGACCTCGGTGAGAGCAAGGCAGGACCAGGGGGATGTCATGAGGCCCCACCTGGGCGTGAGGCTTCCTACAACTGGGCTTCTTTGCCTCCGCCTCACACCAGTCCTGGAATGGGGGACAGAGTTTCTTTAACGACCTCTGATTCGGGGCCCAGCCCAGCCCTGAGCTGCTGGCAGCCACGCTAGATTTGGACAGGACTCAGTGCTGTCCATGGGGCAGCCCTGTCGCCTGCTCGTGGCAGCAACCACTTCTAGGCTGGTACCCCGTGCCTCCCCCATGGCATGAAATGGGGCATAGAAGTCATGGACAGGGCACTGTCGGCCTCACGCTCCCATCACCACACCCCCCTGCCTTGCTCCTACTGGTCACTTCTCTTCCCTGCCTCTGTCGTGTAGGGTTGTGACTGCATCCTCCCCTCCCGGAGGCCAGCCAGGCTCCGAGTGGCCTCTGATGGCCCCCCTTCTCCAGCGTCTACCCCTCTTCCCACCCCTCTAGCACACACTGCTCCTCACCCGCGATTAAACGTGACCTTGCTCACCCGTCCCAAACAGTGAACCACAGAAGCTTCCCTGGCCTTCCAGCCCCTCCAGCCTCTCCCTTTTTTTCTCTGTCACCTGTTTTCGAAGGAGTGATCCTCATGGGTTTTCCTTGCTTCCTGTGTTGGCCTGGTTTCCATCCCTCCACAGGACATGTGTCAAAGGCCTGGCCCTCTCTGATCAGACCCGGGCCCTCTGGCTCCTGACCTCCAGAGGCACACTCCTTCCTTGGCGTCTGGCCACACTAACCTGGCCCTTGGTTTTTTGGCTGCTTCTCTGCTGGCTCCTTGGATGGCTCCTCCTCCCCAGCCTGGTGAGCCTTGAATGCCAGGCAGGGCTCGGGGGCACTTCTCAGCCTCTTGTTCCTGTCGGGGATGTCATGCCCTCTGCTGGTTTCTGTGATCTCTCTGGCCCAGCCCACTCTCCCAATCCCCAGACCCCTGGATCCTGCCATCGGCTGTGGTTCCACTTGGGCCCTCAGACTCCAAACATCCATCCCAGGCTGTGTTCCCTGAGTCACAGGCTCACATGCAAGGGATGCAAGTGCCCCCGGAGAAATTGGCAACAGTGCAGGCAAAACCCCGTGGGTCTAGAAGGGAGGCCGAGCAGGGCTGCGGAAGGTACCCCCTGACCCCAGGGAGCTCGGCAGGGGGTGTCACACCACACAAGCCTGTCCAGAGACAGGCAAGGGAGTGGGCTTTCACACTGCCTTTTTTTTTTTTTTTTTTGAGATAGGGTCATTTTCTGTCGCCCAGACTGTAGCGCAGTGGCACAATCACACCTTCAGTCTCGATCTCCTGGGTTCAAACAATCCTCCCACCTTAGCCTCCCTAGTAGTTGGAACTGACACAACCATACCTGGCTATTTTATTTTTTTGAACACCAGAGTCTCTATGTTGCCCAGGCTGGTCTCGAACTCCTGGGCCTTAACCTATCCTCTCATCTCGGCCTCCCAAAGTGCTGGGATTATAGGTGTAATACACTTCTAAACCAGTCTGGGGCTGGGGGCCTCCCCAGCAGATGGGAGCCCCCAGGCTTGGCAGCCTGTCTCAGAGACCCAGGGCTGTAAGGTGCATCTAAGCAGGGGGTGGGCAGGGCAGACGGCTCAAAGAAGACAACACCCAAATGTTCACTATCTCCCCTGAGCCACGCCCTCTCCGAGGTTTGCCCCTTGGCAAGTGATGCCTCGGGGACCCTGCCAGACAGCTGGAGTCACCCTCCAGCTCAGTCTCTCTCTTGTTAGTACTTTTCATGCACGATTGTATTTAACCCTTAGAATATACATGCAAAGTGTTTATTACTACCCCACTCCACAGAAGAAAATTAACGGATAAGCCGGGCTGCTTTGGGAGGCTGAGGTGAGTGGATTACCTGAGCCAGCGGGTTCGTGACCGCCCAGGCAACTTGGCGAGGCCTCATCTCTACAATAAACCAAAAATCAGCTGGGCGTGGTAGCGTGTGCCTGTAGTTCCGGCTACTTGGAAGGCTGAGGTGGAAGGATCGCCGGAGCTCAGCAGTTCGAGGTTGCAGTGGCCGGGAGCGTGCCACTGCACTCCAGTCTGGGCTATGGAGTAAGACTTGAACTCAAAAAAAAAAAGAAAAAGAAAATTAATGGATGTTCACAAGTTGAGTCACAAACAATATTTTAGACAGGGTCTCACTGTGTCTCCCAGGCTGGAGGGCAGAGGTACTACCACTGCTCCCTGCAGCCTCTGCCTCCTGCTTTAATCCAAACACCCTGGAGGTGGAGAGGTGGCCCAGGGAAGCCCCACCCAGGTCCTGCCCTCAAGAAACTGGTCTAGCAAGAAAGGCACCCTTCAAGGGGACTGTGAGGAGTCCACGAAACCAATACATGAGAGGAAAGGAGCTTTCAGACCCGCAAGAGGGGCTCAGGGGCTGGGGTTCGCTGAGGAAGGGCCACCATTTTAGATTAGGTGCAGGACGAGGGGATCAGGGAATCCTTCGGAGAGGAGGCACTCAAAGAATGGAGAGGAGCCGGGCTCGGTGGCTTAACCTGTAATCCCACACCTTTGGGAGGCTGAGGTGAGTGAATTCCCTGAGCCTGTGGTTTCGAGACCCGCCTGGGCAACTTGGTAAGACCTCATCTCTACAATAAATCAAAAAATTAGCCGGGCGTGGTGGCGCAAGCATGTAGTTCCAGCTACTTGGAAGGCTGAGGCGGAAGGATCGCCGGAGCCCAGCAGGTCGAGGCTGCACTCCAGTCTGGGCAACAGAGTGAGACTCCAACTCAAAAAAAAATGGAAAGGGATGGTGGAGTAAAGACGTTGAAAGGGTGGTTCGGGTGGGAGGAACAGCAAGAGTGAAGGCAGGGAAACCAGAAACCGCGCGGGGCACACAGGGAACAGATAACACATTGGCTTCGCCAGCTTCTAGAACTCTCTCCACAGGTGTGGAGACCATGTCTCTTGCTCCAGGAATGACTCTGAGATTTCTGTCGTCTCTCCCTCCTGTGTGAGAGTAGGTCAAAACAACCTTAAATCCTGCCCTTAGGCAAACTCTTGCCTCTCCCTGAGGGCTTGACTGCAGTTATCCCACGCATTCCTTCTCTAGGATGTATAAGCCCTGGGTCTGGAAGTGACAGTGTGGGGACCCACCATCCCATCTTGTGACCACCTGGGACAGGCTTCTGCTGGTAAGTCTCTATCAAATGTTTCCTGGCTGGGCTTGGTGTCTCAGCCTGTAATCCCAGCACTTTGGGAGGCCGAGGCGAGTGGATGACCTGAGCCCGCGGGTTTGAGACCAGCCCGGGCAACTTGATGAGACTTCGTCTTGACAATAAATAATAATAATAATAAAATTAACCAGGCGTGCTAGCGCTTGCCAGTAGTTCCAGCTACTTGGAAGGCTGAGGCGAAAGGATCACTGGAGCCCAGCAGGTTGAGGCTGCTGTGGCCGGGAACATGCCATTGCACTTCAGTCTGGGTGACGGAGTGAGACTCTGACTCAAAAAATATATATTTCCTTCTGAGAAACAGGATTTGTCAACCTCTTTCATCACCTCTTTCACTGCTGCTCAGCTCCCTCTGGGGGGAGTTTTGCATATGCCCGTCCACCGCATGCTGTCTGGACTCTTTTTAACCTAATGATTTTCTCTCAGTACCATTCTTTTAAACTTAAATTTCCAAAGGAAACTTCATATTATTACTCAGCTAGGAAGTAAATATCACTTGCAAAAGAGAGACGACTGGAAGGTGGTGAAACAAAGCAAAGCTACAGCACTCTAGCTGGAAGCTGCTGCCTGCCTGAACTCCACACCAAAGTCCTGCTCTCTCTCCAGTAGAGAGTTCAGGCCGGCGCAGTGGCTCATGCCTGTGATCCCAGCACTTTGGGAGGTCGGGGTGCAAGGATTGCAAAGCAGGAGTTTGAGAACAGCCTGGGCAACATAACAAGACCCTATTTCTACCAGCTACTGAGGAGGCTGAGGCAGGAGGATCACCTGAGCCCAGGAGTTCCAGGCTGCAGTAAGCTATGATTTTGCCACTGCACTCCAGCCTGGGTGATAGAGCAAAACACTGTCTCTAAAAAATAAAAATAAATTTAAAAGGAGTTCAGCTACTACATATTGATTGTAACGGCCAAAATCTGAACATCGACATCCTCAAATACTGATGAGGATATGGAGCAACAGGAACTTTCCTCCTTTGCTGGTGGGAATGCAAAATGGCACGACCACTTTGGAAGACAGTTTAGTAGATTCTTGTAAAGCTAAACATATTATTGTCATATGATGCAGCAATTCCACTCCTTGGTATCTACCCAAAGGATCTGAAAACTTGTGCCCATGCAAAAAAGTGCACACAGGTGTTTACAGCAGCTTTATTCAACTGAAGAAAACCTGGAAGCCACTGAGATGTTCCTCAGAGGCTGGATGGTTAAGTAAACTGTGGTACATCCATGCAATGGAATATTATTCAGTGCTAAAAAACTAGGGGCTGTCAACCATGAATAGATGTAGAAGAAACTTTAAATACACATTATTAGGTGAAAGAAGCTAATCTGGAAAGGCCAAACTGTAGGATTCCAACTCCATGACATTCTGCAAAAGGCAGAGCTCAAGCCGGGCTTGGTGGCTCAACCTGTAATCCCGCGCCTTGGGAGGCTAAGGTGAGTGGATTGCCTGAGCCTGCAGGTTCGAGACCCACCTGGGAAACTTGGTGAGGCCTCATCTCTACAATAAACCAAAAAATTAGTCAGGCGTGGTAGCGCACGCCTGTAGTTCCAGCTACTTGGAAGGCTGAGGCAGAAGGCTCGCCGGAGCCCAGCAGGTTGAGGCTGCTGTGGCCGGGAGCATCCACTGCACTCCAGTCTGGGCGACAGAGTGAGACTCCAACTCAAAAAAAAAAAAAAAAAAAAGGCAGAGCTCAGAAACAAAGGGTCAGTGGTTCCCAGGGGCTTGGAGGGGGAGGGATGAATATGGGAGCACTGGGGATTTCTAAGTTGGTGGAACTCTTCTGGGTGATGCTGCGATGGTGAACTCGTGTCGTTGTACATTGTCCAGACCCACAAAATGCACCTCACTGAGGAAGCCCTCGTGTAGATGTGCACACTGAGTGATCATAACGTGCCCATGCAGTTTATCTGTTGTGACAAACGGACCCCTCTGGTGGGGTGCTGGTAGTGGGGAGGCTGTGGATGGGAGGGCGCAGGGGAGTGTGTGGGAACACTCTACATTCTGCTCAGTTTTGCTGTGAACCTAAAACTGCTCTCAAAGTAAAGTCAGTTTTTTTTTTGAGTTGGAGTCTCACTCTGTCGCCCAGGCTGGAGTGCAGTGGCATGCTCCTGGCCACCGCAGTCTCAACCTTCTGGGCTCCGGCGATCCTTCTGCCTCAGCCTTCCAAGTAGCTGGAACTACAGGCATGCGCCACCATGCCCAGCTAATTTTTTTTATTTATTGTAGAGATGAGGTCTCGCCAAGTTGCCCAGGCTGGTCTCAAACTCATGGGCTCAGGCAATCCTCTCGCCTGGGATTATAGGCATGAGTCACTGTGCCCGGCCTAAAGTCTATTTTTTTTAAGTCCATTAGTTAGTTACCTGAGAGGTGTGAGAGGCAGATCCGCAGCACATGGAAACTTGCCTTGGTACAATTCAGCTGTCAGAGTCAGGCCACGCAATTCAGTGTGACCCAGGTCAGTGTGTGGCCAGGCATCATTTAACGCGCCCCTAGGAGCAGGCTCTTCAAACTCTGGAGAGACTTGAATCTGGCCAGATGAGGTCACAGAGGTGGGCCAGGGTGGGGTTTTGGGGTTCTCGGGAGCCAGGCAGAGGAATCTGGGCTTTCTCACAAGGGCACAAGGAAGCCATGGGAGAGTGCAAGCAGGGGTGTAACTGGTCCATCATGACTCAGGTGTCAGCCTGACAGTCCGCAGGTCACCTTCTCACATGGAGGTGCCATGGACAGTCTCCCCTGCAGTCCCTGTGGCTGGATTTGATCCTTCACCTTCCTGGTTGGCGGAGTCTGTGGCCACAGGGAACCAAGTGTCCCTTAAGCCTGGGAAGTAGCCTAGAGAGGTGCCTGCAGAGCTGGAGACAGAAGGCGAGGTTTCTTCAGACGGCTTTGGGGTTAGGACAGTCACACATCACCCATAGTTCCCTGGACACACATGCCACTTCGAGGACCTCTGATCGTACGCCGGTGCTAGAGTGGACTTGGAGGTCAGGGGACCCAACAAGTGACTTTCCTCTCCCTTGCTTCCTTTCTTTCCCCCTCTCTCCTTCCCAGCCTTCCTCTCTCCCTTCCTACCTCTTTCTCCTGCTCCCTCCATTGCTCCCCCATTCTCTCTCCCTTTTTAACGTAAGTTGGATTTACACAACATCTCATGGTCTGCAAAGTTCATCTGTGTAGAGGTTACACAGAACATGTGTCTCTCCCGTTTTAAAGATGAGGAAGCAGAGACACAGCGAGGTTGACAGGGTTCCACGGGGATCAAGGAGAGAACTGGATCCCCAGTATTTGGGCTCTCAGTCCCATCCCAGCCAGGAGACTGTGGGAATCATGCAGGCAAGAGGTGTCGGTGGCTTGGACACGGCGGCCACCGTGGAGGTGGTGAGGAGTGACTTGGCTGCTGGCACAGGAGAGGAAGAGAGGCGTGAAGGTGACTCCGAGGCTTTCATCCGGGCAGTCGAAGGAAGAGCGTGGCGCAGGGGAATCACGAGGGAGCAGGGCATGTGGGCACACTCGTGGACATGAAGTGCATCCTTTGGGAGTGGAGGCATGTGGGATTTGAGGTGTCCCCTAGCCCACCAAGGGGGTGTCCCGGAGGCAGCCAGACACACAGGTGCGGAGCCTGGGGCGGTGGGTGGATGGAGATGCCTAGTCGGAGTCATCAGCGTGTGGGTCAAGGAGACCACCATGGCGCACGTGGACAGCGGAGAAGAAGGCCGAAGACTGCACCCGAGGGCCCAACCTTCACTAACTGGGAGTAGAGGAGTGGTCACGGGCAGCAGCAGCGAAGGCTGAGCTGGGTCAGAGGCCACAGGGCAGAGTGGGTGGGCCCCCCTGCAGGCAGGCCCCCCAAAAGAGGGCACAGAGCCCCTGTAGCCTGTGTAGGCCGAAAGGTCAGCTCCCTCCTTCTGGTGCACAGACTTCTGCACTTTGCTGTAAAATGCTTCTTCTGCCTCCCATTCTTGTGCAAAATGTAAGCTTCCCTTTAAAGATATATATCTATAAATCTATATCTATATCTATATATCTTGCACAAGATGTAAAATATATATATATATATATATATATATTTTTTTTTTTTTTAAACAAGAAAAGCATGTGATAATTGATACCTTTTCCGGGGATTAAGTGACTAAGAACCAGCTTTTACTTGATTCAGAAATCGATATCTTCAACACATTCCTTCCAAAAATAACAAAAAAAGTAAAAGAAGCACGTGCACACACACACACACACACACACACACGCACAAGGCCTATTAGACACCATGATGGGAACGTTTCCAGAAGAATAAAGCTTGTTGAAGGTTTTAACACACCCCTCCCTTGGTTTCCAGACTAATCAGAGCTAAGCAATGAAGCGAAGAAAGGCTTGTTCTTTACAGGGCACAGGGCGGCACAGGGCTGTGGGGTGTCTGGCCCTGCCCAGGCCTTCTGAGCGCTCTGTGCTTCTGGGCAGCTGAGCAGAGTGGCTCTCTGCTAACCAACTTTCTGGTTTGGATTTCGAGCATCTGTGTTGGCCCCCACCGCCCACAGTGGCTCCTTGGCACGGTGGCCTTGGGGCTTCAGGGTGAGGTGAGCAGCTCAGCCCCAGGAAGGCCCCTGGCTTGTCAAGGGACCAGGCTCAGTGGAGTTTGGCTGAGGGCTGCCAACTCTTTGGCTGCTAGCCGCCCAATACTCTCTTCTCTTCCTCTCAGACCTTCCCAGCATGCATCTGGTGGTTTTCCAACTCTGAGCCTTTGTGGCTGCTGTTCCTTCCATCCGATACACCCTTACTCCCTCTCTTTCCCACTCCCTCTCTTTCCCTCTCTTTACTTACTCCCTCTCTTTCCCACTCTCTGCAAATTCAGATTTCTACCATCTCTTAAGACCCCGTTGACCCCTGAGTGATGTTCCCGGCACAGTCCTGGTTTCTGTCTATTTTCCTGGTGTGATGATTAGCAGCACCTTCTCTCACTTTCAAAATATCCTGGTTTAGACAATCGATTCCATAGTCACCTAACAGGAAATCCAGCTCAAACGCCTCCTCCAAGCTGCCACCTCAGATTCCCAAGGAGCCATCTCCCTTGTCCTGAACTCACACGGCCTGAGCCCCTCCCCGAGCGTACCACACTCTCATACTCTCCTGCCTGATGCCTCTCCTCCCACCCCCACCCTGGGCACATACAGTCCCTTTGCTAAAAACACTGACGTTAAGGATACATTCACGCAGAGGATAAGATGAAGACACACAGATTCACTGAAACCTTATCCCGGATCCCTGTGAATGTGACGTACTTGGAAATAGGGTCCTCACAGATTTAACCAGGGTGAGCCCCGATTCAGCATGACTGTTGTCCTTATAAAAAGGGGAGATCTGGGACAGAGACTGACACACGCCAGGAGAAGACAGCCATGTGACCGGAGGGACGAGTCTACAAGCCAGAGGCACTCAGGACTACCGGCAGGTCCCGGAAGCCAGGATCAGCAAGGAGGCCTTCTCCCCAGGTCTGTCAGTAGAGAGCACGGCCTCGTCCATGCCTTGATGCAAGACTTCTCGCTGCCACAACTGTGAGACAGTGAGTTTCTGCTGCAGTGTTAGGCCACCCAGTTTTAGGTATTTTATTATAGCAGTCCTAGGAAACTAACACATACAGTAACTTTTTAAAAATAATCACTGGATTGGGATACAATTCATATATTATGAAATTCACCCCTTTAAAGCATACGAGTCAATGGTTTTTAGTATATTCACAGTGGTATCTAGTGTATTCACAAAGTTGTGCCCTGCTGATTTTAGAACATTTTCACCACCCGAAAAGAAACCCCGGTTACTTCCCAACCCTTTTGCCCCCAGAAGAACACTCATCTGCCTTCTGTTTTGGGGGCCCAGAAGTGAATACCCAAAGATATGAAACTTGGACAAGCTGAACTGAAGAACTCAGGGTCTCTCTGACCAACCCCCGCTGCCAAGTTCCCTTATCTGCCTACAGTCTGGACCCACCAAAGAAGAAAGCAATAACCTCTGGTCTCTTGCCTAAGTTTCCATTGACTGAACCCATGTTTGCAGGAAGAAAGACTGAAGTCTGCCAACACATGGACACAGACTTTTGTCACTAACCATTATCTGTTCTGTGGGCCAAACAGATTTTGTCCCAGGCCATTGTGTGTCCTTCAAGCCCATTGAATTCTCCTAAATATCATTCATGACCCTCCTAAAATCATTCAAATGTCCCATCTCCCTATCCCCCAAGAAGAAGGGCATGTAACCATCTGTACCTGCTGGGATATTGGGCAATCACTCTGCAAAGTTTTCCCCTGTGAACACGAATACATTTCTATGCCATTTCCTCTGTTAGTCTGCCTTTTGTCAGTGGCTTTTTCAGCAAAACTTCCAAGGGAGAAGGGGAAGTTTCCCTTCACACCTACACTGTCTCTGTGGATTTGCCTATTCTAAATTTTTCTCTCTTTTTGAGTTGGAATCTCACTCCATCACCAGGCTGGAGTGCAGTGGCACACTCACAGCCACCCCAGCATTACCTGCCAGGCTCCAGCAATCCTTCCGCCTCAGCCTTCCAAGTAGCTGGAACTACGGGCACACGCCCCCATACCTAGCTAATGTTTTTGATTTATTGTAGAGACGAGGTCTCACCAAGTTTCCGGGGCTGGTCTCCAACCTGCGGACTCAGGCCATTCACTCGCTTCGGCCTCCTAAAGTGCTGGGATTACAGGCTGAACCACCGAGCCCGGCTTAGATTTTTCATATAAATGGGATCATAAGCTACGTGGCCTCTTGGGTCTGGCTTCTTTAACTTAGCATGATCCACATCCATGCTGTGCCATGTGTAAGTGCTTCAGTCTCTTTTATGAGTGATTAATGCTCCTTTGGTTGGGCAGACCACATTTGATGTGTCCGTTCATCGGCTGGTGGACATCTAGCTTTATCCAGGTTTTGGCCATTACGAATAATACTGCTATGAGCATTCACGTATGAGCTTGTGAATGGGCATGTGCCTTTAATTCTCTTGCATAAGAGATGCCCACACACCGTAAACACAACCCCAGGGCCAACTGCAAGTCAGACTCTTCCTCTTCCTTGGTGGAGCCTCCCTCACCTCTTCTGTGTCCTTTCTGAAATGTTTTCTGCACGTAGGCACAGAGGTGAGTGTCTTTGTGAAGCATTTTTTGCACGTAGGCACGAAGGTGCATGGAGAGTACTGCTCTACCGTGAGAAGACCAGCAACAACGGCCCTGCTGCTCGTTCTCACATCAACACTTCTGGATCTTTCGGCGCTGCCCTTCATCCTTTCCGGGACTTGAATGTGCCCTTACTTATTGCACCATCTGAAGGGCGCCAAGGTTGCTCCATGCCCTTTGTCACTGCAAAGATGCCGCCCTAAAGGTGCTTGTGCGCTCATGCAAAGATCCCTAATGGGTCAGGGGCCACAGGTGGGCTTTCTCAGCACTTAGAACGTGAGCTTTTATTTTTATTTTTTGAGTTGGAGTCTCACTCTGTCGCCCAGACTGGAGTGCAGTGACCGCTCCCGGCCACCGCAGCCTCGACCTGCTGGACTCTGGCGATCATTCCGCCTCAGCCTTCCAAGTAGCTGAAACTACAGGCGCGTGCTACCACGCCCAGCTAGTTTTTGATTTATTGTAGAGATGAGGTCTGGCCAAGTTGCCCAGGCGGGTCTCGAACCTGCGGGCTCAGGCAATCCACTCACCTCAGCCTCCCAAAGGCGCGGGATTACAGGCTGAGCCACCGAGCCTGCTTTTCTGTTTGAATGAGAAGATGGTCCTGAATTTCTTGACAGAGGCTGAGTCTCAGTCACCATCCTGCCCCACAGAGACCCGCGCACAGCACAGACATGTGCCCCGCGGGGCGAATGGGGGGAGGTTCACCCCCAGCCTGTCTCCCCACTTAGATCTGTGTGGCTTGTGTGACTGTAACTGCAAGTTCACCAGCCAGTCGGTGACCCTGTGGTCACTCTGGCCTGGGTGTAGAAGCTAGATGCTGTGCCAACTTTCCAGGAAAGTTAAGAAGCAAGATCAATTATCCTCTTTAAAAAATAACAACTTTTAAGAAATTGGAAGCCTGCAACTTTAAAACCAGCCAGATTTTTTTGTTTGTTTGTTTTTTTGAGTTGGAGTCTCACTCTGTCACCCAGACTGGAGTACAGTGGCTGCTCCCGGCCACTGCAACCTCAACCCGCTGGGCTCCGGTGATCCTTCTGCCTCAGCCTTCCGAGTAGCTGGAACTACAGGTGGGCACTACCACGCCCGGCTGATTTTTTGATTTATTGTAGAGATGAGGTCTCGCCAAGTTGCCCAGGCGGGTCTCGAACCTGCAGGTTCAGGCAATCCACTCACCTCAGGCTCCCAAAGCGCAGGATTACAGGCTGAGCCACCGAACCTGGCTCAGATTTTTTTTTTTATTGTAGAGTCTTGCTGTACAACATTACAGATTTTAAAGTAAAGCTTTCTGAATTATGTACTAGGTGTCATGTTCTAGAAAGTCTTCCCATCTTGCTTACTCAAAGATGAGCTTTGAAAACTAACCTCATTACTCCACACCTGTTGTTTTGCAGCCCAGCGAAGGCTTTTTGTCCCATCCATTTTTATCATATGAAGAGCCTTAAAAACAGAATCATAGGAGGTGAACTGTACCCGACCCTGCACTGGACTAGCTGGGTGCCCTTGGGAATGTCTTTTAATCTTTTTTTTTTTTTTTTTGGAGTGTGAGACTCACTCTGTCACCCAGGCTAGAGTGCAGTGGCATGCTCACAGCCACCACAACCTGAACCTTCTGTGCTCAGGCAATCCTTCCGCCACAGTCTTCCAAGTAGCCAGAACTACAGGCATGTGCCACCACGCCTGGCTAATTCTTTTGATTTATTGTAGAGACAAGGTCTTGCCAAGTTGCCCGGACTGGTCTCGAACCCCTGGGCTCAGAAAGTCCTCTCACCTCAGCCTCCCGAAGTGCTGGGATTACAGGCTTGAGCCACCGCGCCCAGCCAGGAATGTTTTTTATCTTAACAGGGCAGCAGTTTGCTCAACAACAAAGAGGTGTGGTAAGATAACAAGGACTGGAGGGTCTGAGAGTCTGAGCCAAGCCCACCATAGTTTGGCTCACTTTGATGACTCCTACCCCCCTGCCGGGACCGGGGCTGGGGCCTCTCTTTCTACTTGGAGCCTTCACCACAGACCGGGCTTCATTTCAGACTCCTCAGCCTCGACCCTGTTTGAACCTGAAGTGCAAATGAAGCACGAATGTCAGGTGTCACCCTCTACATGAAACATGACAGACCCTTGGGGAGCCCGCTTGCCTCGATGTGCCGCAAAGCCTGGAATCGCCGGTCTCGTGGGCCTGTGCGAGGCACTGTGGGCCGAGGCTTCCCAGAAGACAAAGGCTTGGGAATGGCAGAGATGAATTCGCATTTCTCCCCCTGGCTCATTACCAGGGGATAAAGGCACCTCCCGTGGCTCTCAGCAGGTCGGGAGCAGGAAGTGGGGTGGGTTGGGCAGCAGGAATCTGGCTCCACAAAGACCGTGAGAGGCCATTGTTCCGGGGCTTAACGGGGCACTGTTGTTGGCAGCTCCCTCATGTCTCAACTGGAGCTAAGGTCTTCACGCAGACGCTGGTAAACAATAGTCCGTGCCAGAATAAGCCTCGTGGAGCTGCCCTTCCAGCCAGGCGTTCCCCTGCTCAGGTGTCTTCAATGACTCCCCAGTGCCCACCCGTTCTTTGCTCTGTGCTCCAAGCAGGCCACAATCTGGCCTCATCACCTACCTGCCTTCAGTGCCCACTGCTTCTCAGTATTTTATCTTGTCCAACATGTATCCAGCATCCACTCTGGGCCAGGCACTGTGCTAAGTGCTCTGCAACCATCAGCCTAGCTCGTCCTTTTTTTTTTTTTTTTTTTTAAAGAATCATAGGGTACGTGTGAGGATATCTTTCATAGTATATTGAGTGAAGGCGAAGTTTGGGCTTCTAATGAGCCCTCTCCACCCCCAGTAGTGAGCCTGGTACCCAATAGATGGTTTTGTTTCCCCATCTCCCCTTCCTCCTTCCCTCCCTCTTTTAGCAGTGCTCAGGGTCTGTTGTTCTATACCTGCGCCCACCAGTGTCCAGTGTTTAGCACCCACTTATGAGTGAGAGCGTGTGGTATTCAATCTTTTGTTTCTGTGACAATTCACCTAGAATGATGGTCTCCAGTCGCATTCATGCTGTTGCAAACAACATAATTTTGTTCTTCTTGATGGCTGCGTAACATTCCATTGTGAACGTACCACATTTTTTAATCCTGTCCACTTTTGATGAGCAGCATGGTGGGTTCCATGTTTTTGCTGTTGTGAATAGTGCTGCAGTAAACATACATGTGCAGGTGTCTTTTTGGTAGAGCGGTTTATGTTCCTCTGGGTATCTTCCCAAAAGTGGGAGCACTGGGTCATACGATAGCTCTATTTTTAATTCTTTGAGAAATCTTCAAACTGTTTTCCACAAAGGCTGAGCTAGTCTGCATTACCACCAGCAGTGTAAAACGTCCCCTTTTCTTCACAGCTGCACCAGCACCTGTTGTTTTTTGACTTATTGATGATAGTTATCCTTACCGGTGTTGGGTGGTGTCTCATTGTAATTTTGACTATCATTTCTCTGATGATTAGCGAAGCTGAGCATTTTTTCATGTGTTTGTTGGCTGCTTGTATGTGTCCCTTTGAGAAGTGTCTGTTTAGGCCCTTTGCCTACTTTTTATTAGGGTGGGTTGTTTGGTTTGTTTTACTGTCAATTCGTTTGAGTTCCTTGTAGATACTGGCGTTAGGACTTTTTCAGATGCATAGTTCATAAACATTTTTTCTCATTTTGTGGGTTGTCTCTTTACTCTGTCTATGGTTCCTTTTGCTGTGCAGAAGCTGTTTAGCTGGATAAGATTCCACCTGTCAATTTTAGCTTTTGCTGCATTTGCTTTTGAGAACTTGGCCATGAATTCATTGCCTACTCCAGTGTCCAGGGGGGCGTTCCCTATGTTGTCTTCTAAGATTCTTATAGTTTAAAGTTTCACAGTTAAGTCCTTGATCCATTTTGAGTTAATTTTTGTATGTGGTGATAGGAAGGGGTTCAGTTTCATTCTTTTGCATGTGGTTAGCCAGTTTTCCCAGCATCATTTGCTAAATAGGGTTTCCTTTCCCCAGTGTTTGTTTTGTTGGTGTTGTCAAAGATGAGTTGGTGGAAGGTCTGTGGCTTTATTTCTGGATTCTCTGTCCTATTCCATTGGTCTATGTTTTTGTACAGGTACCATGCTGTTTTGGTTACTGTAGCCTTGTGGGAAGTTGTGAAGTCTGAGAATGTGATGTTACCAGCCTTGTTCCTTTTGCTTTAGCTATGCAAGCCCTTTTTTGCTTCCATATCAGTTTAAGGATTGTCTTTTCTATTCTGTGAAAAAATGTTGCTGGTAGTTTGATAGGAATTGCATTTACTCTGTAGGTTGCTTTGGGTAATATGAACATCTTGACAATGATCTCTCCAATCCATGAGCATGAGATGTTCTTCCATTTGTTTGTGTCATCTTTGATTTCTTTGAGCAGTGTTTTGTAGGTCTCATAGTAAAGATCTTTCACCTCTTTGGTTAGATGAATACCAAGATATTTAAAAAATTTTTGTAGCTATTGTGTATGGGATTGTGTTGTTGATTCAGTTCTCAGCCTGCTTGTTGTTGGTGTATAGGAATGCAGCTGATTTTTGGTGCATTGAGTTTTGCATCCCAAGACATCACCAAAGTCATTTATCAGTGCTAGGAGGCAGACTCTCTAGGGCTTTCTAGGTATAGAACCATATCACCTGCAAAGAGGGATAATCTGACTTCCTCTTTCCCTATTTGGACACCTCTGGTTTATTTCTCCTGCCTGACTGCTATGGCTAGGTCTTGCCTAACACCACACAGCCAGGAAGCAAAGAGCCCAAGGTTGGGACCATGGACTGAGTACAGTGTGGGCAGCACAGCCGTGGAGGGCCTCTGAGGAGGTGATGCTGAGTGTTGAGAAAGAGCAAGCTAGATGGTGAGTGGGGAAGAGCACTCCAGGCAGAAGGAGCAGCAAAGACACGTCTTTCTCTAGGCCCCAGTTTCCTCATCTGTGAAGTGTGTGCGTTTGTGTATGTGTGTGTGTGCTTGCACGAAGGCTGGGCCAATCCCTTTCCGCTCTTTGAACTCCCCCTAGATCTGAGAATGAACATTGGGTGCCTCTGCAACTGTTGTGGCTCACGTGTCCCACCCCTGCCTCCATTAGGCTGCCAACTGCGATCCCTTGTAAACCCAAATTGGGAAATAAATAAGCAAACTGACTGGTCAGGATCGGCCAGCTGGGGAGTAGGGAGTACTGGAACGGGCTCCTCCTCTGGCCACAGTCAGCTGGCCTTGGGCAGCAGCTGACCACTTTAGATGGGTCGCTGTCTCCACGACTCCTCGCTGCCTCACAGATCTAGTCAGTCTGACCAACTGATCTTCTCTAAGGCCCTTGTAGCCACCTGGGTGTGTAGTTCCTAGGAAGCTTGTTTCACAAGGCCAGCGAGGATGTGCTACTTAATTTCTGTTCTATTTAGCACATCTTGGCTGCCACGCTGCCTCCCGTTTGCTGCTTTTTTCTGTTTTCTTTTCCTTTGCTTTCTTGCTCCATTATCTCCCATTCATTTCCTCTGTTCTCTCCTCAACTTCCCAGCAAATCTCCTCCCTCCCCTATTTCTTTCTCTATCACATCATGTCTAAATGTCATGTGGCCTAAGAAGTCTTTCAGAAGTCAGGGAGGGCTTCAGGGAGGGGGTGACCCTTGAATAGGGCTTTGAGGGATGAGCCGGAGTTTGTCAGCTGGAGAAAGAAGGAAAGGGCAGGAGGTTAGGGTGCTTAAGTACAACGGCTGGATTGATTATACAGGCAGGGTTTGAATTCTGGCTTAGCCATGCTCCAGCTCTGTGATCTGGGCATTTGCATCACCTTGTCCAGCCTCAGATACCTCATCAGCATAGTGGGAGTTTCTATATTGTTTCAGGGCCAGAATCGATGGTGGAGCCTGATCTTACCAGCTCATGAGAGCCAACCGCTCACTTCTCTTTCAACTCCGCATTCAGCAATGGCACCACGGTCACTTGAAACCCACCACTGCGGAAGTATTTGCACCATGGATATGGGCGAACACTACAAGTCAGAGCTTTTATTCCCTGCCAGAGAACCAGTTTACCAGCACCCCACCACTTGGGACTGGGAAGACCAGCTAGGGTTAGATGTCGAGAGGATTTGAACAGCCAGGCCTGGTGACACGCCCTACAAAGCTTGTCAGGAACTACAGAGAAAACTTTGACCCCACCTAGCCTGGGAGGATTTTTTTTTTTTAACAACTAAAGAGGCAGCCAAGCACGGTGGATCAGCCTGTAATCCCAGCACTGTGGGAGGCCCAGGCGAGTGGATTGCCTGAGCCTGCAGGTTCGAGACCAGCCTGGGCAACTTGGTGAGACCTCATCTCTACAATAAATCAAAAATTAACCGGGTGTGGTAGCGCATGCCTGTAGTTCCAGCTACTCCGAAGGCTGAGGCGAAAGGATCGCCGAAGCCCAGCAGGTCGATGCTGGGGTGGTTGTGAGCATACCACTGCACTCCAATCTAGGGGACAGAGTGGGACTCAGACTCAAAAAAAAAAAAAAAGGAAAAAGAAAAAGAACTGAAGAAGCCCAGAGTTTGAGTTCTTAAAAAATCCCAGCCACACTGTCATGCTGTATTTACACACCTCTAAAAAAAGACCCCTATAACAGCTTAACTTAAAAAAACAAAACTAAAACCATTTACAAAAGTTTCAAAAAAGTTTATTTATTTATTTTTGAGTTGGAGTCTCACTCTGTCGCCCAAACTGGAGTGCAGTGGCCGCTCCCGGGCACCGCAGCCTCGACATGCTGGGCTCCGGCGATCCTTCCGCCTCAGCCTTCCGAGTAGCCGGAATTACAGGCGTGCGCTAGCATGCCCGGCTGATTTTTTTATTTTTTGTAGAGATGAGGTCTCACTGCCCAGGCGGGTCTTGAACCCGCGGGCTCAGGCAATCCACTCACCTCAGCCTCCCAAAGGCATGGGATTACAGGCTGAGCCACCGAGCCCGGCTTTCAAAAAAGTTTACAAAAGCAAACTTTGAATCAGAAAATCACCAAATCTCTCAAGCTGAAAAATGGGGAGATGGTTAATAGGGAGAAATGGGGTCTGTGAGGTCAGCCACAGTCAATCCCTAGTCAGCTCAACTGGAAACGGTATTGGCCTCAAGTCTATCAGCAGCGGGAAGTCAGAGGGAGCTGTGAAGCAGACAAAGCATCCAATCCAATTCTGGTCTTGGAAAGCATCCTTCTGACTGTTCCTCAGAGAGGAGCCGGAATGGACATAGGGAGACCAGATGAGGACCATGGGGACGTGGACCAGCATGCTTCTGCAAAGACAAGGCCGAATGCCAACCTTCTTCCTTTTCCTCTTGGACTCTGCTGGACCCCATTTCCCAGTCTCCTCTGCAGCTCAGCAGGGACGTGTGACCTAGCTCTGGCCAACAGAATGTGGGCAGAAGTGATGTAATGTGCTTCCTGGTTTGGCCATGAAAACCTTCTACACCCTCCTCCAGGCCAGCAGTCCCCAACCTTCTTGGCATCAGGGACTCCTTTTATAAAAATAAAAAAATAAAAGTTCCACGAACAGGGAGGTGGGGGAGGTGGGGGAGGTGCGATCACACCTCACTGCGAACGTTAGCAGGCAATTCCAGCTCTTCCCCAGCACTTAGCTTTGCCACCTTGGCTCCACCTCAGATCTTTGGGCACTGGATTGTCAGAAGGAGCGTGTGATCTAGATCTCTCACATGCACAGTTCACAATAGGGTCTGCCCTCCTATGAGATTCTAATGCCAAGCGATCTGACAGAAGATGAAGCTCAGGCAGTCATGCAAATGGTGGGGAGTGGCTGCAAATACAGGTGAAGCTTGGCTTGCTCACCCTCTGCTCACCTCCTGCGTGTGGCCAGATTCCCAGCAGGCCACGGACTGGTACTATTCTGTGGCCAGGGATGGGGGACCCCTCTCCAGGCTGTTTCTCTTCTCTCATGCCTCATGCAAAAGATTCAACGGCAGACTCAAGGCCTAGGGGGTGGCAGATTCACCAGCTGGAAGGAGGCTGGGTTGCTGAATGGTTGTGTGGCATGGAGACCCGCCATTTCCTAGCATTGGACTGTGCTGAGAGGAACACACCTTCCTCGTGTCGAGCCCTGAGGCCCAGGGGTGTTTGTTACAGCCACCAACCTGAAGAATGTAGGACGGATGCACCAGAGGCAGGTGTGCTGACTGGAGCACTCTTTGAGCTAAAGTCACAGGGCTTGTGATAGATTGAATGTGAAGCGAGGGGGAAAGAGGCATCAAAGGCCGAGCCCATGTTTTCTCTCTCTCTCGCTTTAGGGGGTACATATAGTTTTTGGTTGCATGGCTGCATTGTATAGTGGCAAAGAAGCCTGGGCTTTAAGTGTAGCCACCACTCCCAGCTGTGTACATTGTACCCAATAGGCGACTTTCCATCCCTCCACCCCTTCCCCCTCCCTGAGTCCCTAGTGTCCATGACATCATTCTCTATGTCTTTGCAGATCCTTACCTTAGCTCCCACTGTTAGGCCAGAACATGTGGTGTTTGGTTTTCTGTTCCTGAGTTTGTTCATTTAAGATGATGTTCTCCAATTCTGTCCAAGTTGCTGCAAAAGACATTATTCCATTCTTTTTGATGGTTGAATAGTATTCTATGATATGTATGTGTGTATACACACACACACACACACACACACACACACACACACACAGCTTCATTATCCACTGATTGGCTGATGGGCATTTAGGTTGATTCCACATCTTTGCAATTGCAAATTGTGCTGTAATGAACATGTGGGTGCAGGTGTCTTTTTTATATAACAACCTCTGTTCCCTAGGATAGATACTTAGTAGTGGAAAAGCTGGATCAAATGGTAGATTTACTTCTAGTTATTTGAATGATCTCCTTACCTCTTTCTATAGAGGTTGTACCAATTTACATTTTCACCAATGGTGTATAAGTATTCTCTTTTCACCACATCCATGCAAGCATCTATTGGTTTTTTTATTTTTATTTTTCAATGATGGCCGTTCTGATTAGTGTAAGGTGGTATCTCATTGCGTTTTTAAAATTTACATTTCCCCAATGATTAGTGATGTTGAGCATTATTTTCATATGCTTGTTGGCCTTTTGTATATCTTCTTTTGAGAGATGTCTGTTTGTGTTGTTTGCCCACTTTTTAATGGGGTTATCTGCTTTTTTTTTTTTTTTTGAGTTGGAGTCTCACTCTGTCACGTAGGCTGGAGTGCAGTGAGATGCTCACGGCCACCACACCCTGGACCTCGTGGGCTCAGGCAATCCTTCTGCCTCAGTCTTCCAAGTAGCTGGAACTATAGGTATGCACCACCGTGCCCGGCTAAGTTTTTGATTTATTGTACAGACAAGGTCTCACCAAGTTGCCAGGGTGGTCTCGCACCTTTGGGCTCAGGCAGTCCTCTTGCCTCTGCCTCCCAAAGTGCTGGAATTACAGGTGTGAGTCACCTCAGCCGGCTATTTGCTTTTTTTCTTGCTGATTTGTTTGAGTTCTTTGTAGATCCTGGATATTAGTCCTTTGTCAGATGTATAGTTTGTAAATATCTTCTCCCATTCTGTAGGTTGCCTATTTGCTCTGTTGATAATTTTTTTAGTTTATTTAGGTCCCATTTATTTTTGTTTTTGTTGAATTTGTGTTTGGGATTTCAGTCATAAATTCTTTGCCTAGGCCAATGTCCAGAAGAGTTTTTCCTGGGTTTTCTTTTAGGGTTTTTATGGTTTCAGATCTAACATTTAAGTCTTTAATCCATCTTGAGTAATTTTTTTTATAGTGTGAGAGATTGGCATCAAGTTTCATTTTTCTGCATGTGGCTATCCAATTTTCCTAACACCATTTGTGGAATATGATGTCCTTTCCCCAGTGTATGTTTTTGTCTGCTTTGCCAAAGATCAGTTGGCTGTAGGTATTTGGGTTCATTTCTGGAATCTCTATTCTGTTCCATTAGTCCATGTGTCTGCTCTTGTACCAGTACCATGCTGTTTTGGTTACTACAGACTTGTAGTATAATTTGCAGTTAAGTAATGTGATGCCTCCAGCTTTGTTCTTTTTTGCTTAGGATTGCTTTGGCTGTTCTGGTGGGGTTTCTTTTTTGGTTCCATATGAATTTTAGGAATGTATTTTTTAATTCTGTGAAAAATGACATTGGCAGTTTGATAGGGATTACATTGAAATCTGTAGATTACTTTGGGCAATATGGTCATTTTAACAATGTTGATTCTCCCAATCCATGGACATGGGATGCTTTTCCATATGTTTGTGTCCTCTAAAATTTCTTTCTTCAGTGTTTTATAGGTCTCCTTGTAGAGATCTTTCATCTCCTAGGTTAAGTATATTCCTAGGTATTTCAGCTTTTTGAGCATATGTTTCTGACTGAGCAGCAGTGCCTTTTACCTAGGGGTTGACCCTGAGGAGATAATCTGGAGCCTGGGGGTTGAGTGTTGTGCATTTTAGATATGGAGTGGAAAGATCAAGAGGCTCTTCTCTTGGCCTGTGCAAGCCAGGCCAGTCCAGTAGCCACCCTGGGAGCAGGTCATCATGGTGAAAGTCACCTGTCATTGGTGGGGAGAGAATACAGAGGACATCTGACTGTGAGGCCACCATGCAGCCCTGGGCCAGTGCATACCTGGAGACTTGGAGAAATATTAGCTGCTTCCTTCCCAGCCCAGCAACACCCTACCATGCCCGGACTTGTGACCCCAAGCTGTAGCAAGGCTAATGCTGGGACAAAATTTATTCTTTATTTTGTTCTCTATATTTCCTGAGAGTCTATGATGATAATAATAATGTTAAAACTACTATTTGTTGCATACCTGTGGTTCCAGCTACTCAGAAGGCTGAGGCAGGTTAGAGGATTGCCTCTGCCCGGGGGTTTAAGACCAGCTTGGGCAACAAGGCAAGACCTTGTCTCTACAGTAAAAATTTTTAAAATTAGCTGGGAGGCCGGGCTCGGTGGCTCAGCCTGTAATCCCAGCGCTTTGGGAGGCCGAGGTGAGTGGATTGCCTGAGCCCACGAATTCAAGACCCACCTAGGCAACTTGGCGAGAACTCATTTCTACAATAAATCAAAAAAATTAGCCAAGCATGGTAGCACACGTCTGTAGTTCCAGCTACTTGGAAGGCTGTGGCGGAAGGATCGCCGGAGCCCAGCGGGTCGAGGCTACGGTGATCCAGAGTGGCCACTGCACTCCAGTTTGAGGGACAGAGTGAGACTCCAACTCAAATAAAATAAAATAAAATAAAATAAATAAAAATTAGCTGGGGGTAGGGCGCTTGCCTGTAGTTCCAGCTACTTGGAAGGCTAAGGCGGAAGGATTGCCTAGCCCAGCAGGTTGAGGCTGCAGTAGCCGTGATTGTGCACTGCACTCCAGCCTGGGCGACAAAGTGAGACTCTAACTTAAAAAAAAAAAGGGAATATCCATCGCTTGAGCCCAGGAGTTTGAGTCTAGCCTGGGCAACAGAGCAAGACAGTATCTCTAAAAACGAAAAGAAACCATTACTATTTATTCAGCCTTTGCCATGTTCCAGAAACTATGCCAAGAGCTTTACTACATGAGTTCATTTAATCTCCAGTCAAGAGAGTGGAGAATTATTGGCCCCATATGATAGGTGTGGAAACTGAGGCTCAGAGAGGTGATACAAGCCAGGTCTTGTTTGTAGGTCATGAAACTCTCGCGTCTGTCCCCGCCGTATGAGGCCAGTCCAGCCCTGAGCCCCGAGATTGGCACAGTCTCCCAGAACTGAGCACAGCCCTGTCGCCTGCGTCCCCCACCCACGGCCTCTCAGGCGCTCCCAGTCCTCGCTCACCTTGGGTGGGTAGCGGCTGCCCTTTGCCACCCCGCACACTGGCCTATCTGGAATCCCTCTTTCTCTGTCCTCAGGAAGCCTGGGGCTGGGCTGCCACGTTTTGGCTCCCTCCCCCAGAGGAGACTGTCCCTGTGCCAGGTCCTGGGACCCAGGTGACGGGGCCAGCCACTGTTGGCATGGCCACCAGGTCACATGGCCCACATCCTAGCCCCTGATGGGCACAGATCACCCCAGGCAGCCACTGTCCTCAGAAAGGAACCATGGCCCAGACACCCAGAGTGGTTCCTGGGGTGGTTTAACCACCTCAGCTCCACAGGAGTGTTAGAGGCAGCACAGAGTCTGGGGGAAGGGTGAGCCAAAACCTAGGGCCAAGCATCCAGACGCCACCACTCCCCATCTCTCACCCCTGCTTCTGGAGGACCGCCACAGGACAGGGGCAGGCGGGTGTCCACCAAGCGTCCCTTCTCACTTGCAAGAGGCCTGATTTTCTTCAGCAGTGTGCTCCGGTCCAGCGCCTCCTCTGCCGCAGCTGTGAGACATAGTCTCAGTCAAGAAGATGTAAGTGGACATCTGCTATGAGGTTTTTTGTTTTGTATCGAGAAAGCAAAAGGCCTGGCCCTTCGCCCTTCATCCTTCTGTGAATGCAGATGTGATGGCTAGAGCAGGGGCAGTCATCTTAAAGCCACGAGGGAAGGGCAAGAAAACCACAAAATTCCCCTCTGACTTAACTGAATGCCTGAACCAATACCTGTGGTCACCTCTCTCTAGATTTCTTGGCATATGAGAAACATATAACTTTGTTTGTGAGCCACTGGGGGAGAGATTTGTCCTGACTTGCAGGTGAAAGCCATCCTCATGGAGTCAGTGACTGCCCCTTTCACTGCAGCTATGTCAATGGAAACATGGCTGCCTCTGACCCCTGAGTTTTATGTCTTAGAGGCCCAGAACTTGTCCTGCTGAGTCCCAAGTTTAAAAAGGATTCCTGGGTTGGAGCTCCTTGGTCCAGGTTAGCCAGCCTGTGGCTGGCCCAATCTGTGACTGGGAAGGGTGGGCTGGGACCAGCCCGGTTGGTGCCACGCCTGGCCCGTGGGGGCGTGGGAGGGGCGCTGTGTGAACTTGAGGGTGAGTCCCCAGGGGGCCGTCAGTGTCACGCTGGGCACCCAGAACCAGGGTGTGTCCAGGTCACCACTCACCCCGTGGCCTTCGTGCCAGCACCCTCTCCGTGGCACCACGTGGCACTCGGGCAGGCTGGACTTTGCCCAGGGTCCTCAGAATCCAGGACCAGGTCCATCCTCACCGCCGGCCCAGAGGGCAACCAGCTCCCTCCCACCGCAGCTCTTGGACTCGGTTTACAGGCTGGGGGTTCCAGCCCGGCTCTGCTGTCATGCCGGTCGCAGCCTGGCGCCCTCTGCTGCTCAGCCTTCTGGCCTGCGGCGGGTCGGGACACCTGGCTGACCTTGGAGTCCCTGGCCGGCCCCGTGAGCACCAGAGTCAGCAGGCAGCCGTCGTGCCGGCTCGGCGGTCCCTAGGAACCCCTCGTGTCTCTGTACCGTGCTGCCCCGTCTGTAAACCAAGGGGCGCGCCTCACCCCCGGGCCGCTGGGACGGAAGCGTTCACAACACGACCTGGGCCACATCGCAGATGCTCAGTAAACCCTAAAAATAAAAACGTAACATCCCCGAGGGAGTGGATGACAGGTCGCAAGCAGGGTTTCCACAGGTCAGCAGCCCAAGAGAGCCTAGGGTTAGGGAGCGGTCCAGCCCCCTGCCTCCCAGCCCCGTGAAATCCCTGGAACAGGCGGTCAGGACGGGGAAGGGTCTCCAGCCCCCGCCTGCGCCTGCACCTGCACCGGCGCCCGGGGCTGGTTGGCAGATGTGGGTCAGTGGTGCACAGCGGCCCCGGGGCCAGGGCCGCCAAAAGCTGTCGCTGTCCGTCTGGAGACGGGCAGCCACCAGGGCCACTGCACAGGGGAGAGCGGAGCCCAGGGCAGCACACAGGACCTGTCCCCGGCAGCTGCCGGCCACGGAAGGGAGGCTGACCTTCCTGCTCTCCCCGGGAGTCCGGGCTTGGGGACAGTGGTGGTGCCTCCTCAGCCGCAGGCTGGGCTGAACGGGAAGCAGAGCTCTCCGGCCCAGGCATGTGCGCCACAGCCTTCCTGGTCAGTTCCCGGGCGAGGGTGGCTCTCACAGACGGGAAGAGCTCTCCGGCCTGAGGGTCCACCACACACATTCCCTTGGGGACACGTCATTAGCACTCACCCTGGCTAAGGAGGACCCGTTATGACCCCCATCTTACGGAAGGGGAAACTGAGGCTCAGAGAGGCCCACGGGCATGTCAGGGCCACACAGCCAGAAGGTGGGAGCTGGGATTTCAGACCAAGTCTGCCAAGTCTCAAGGAGTGCCTGTTTCTCCTGTGACAGTCTCCGTGAAGCTGGCGACTAGTCAAAATGGCCCCGTGGTGGCATGAGAGGCAGCTGGCCGGGCATCAGAGGACTGCTCCTAGGTGTCCAGAGTGGCCACAACTCGGCCTGGCCATCTGCCTGAGCTGCCCTTTCTCCCGCCCCCCAACTGAGCTCCCCTTCTCTACCAGGTCTCCATTTCAATGCTGCCTCCTCCAGGACCCCCGCCTTCCTTTCCCCGGTTTGGCTCCACCCATAACTCCTTTGCCTGAACCCTTCTGTCTCTCAGGAGAATCTAAACTCCAGAGGACAAAACTTTCTGTCAAATTCCTCATAATACCTTCCGGGTGTAGCTGGTTGCCCGGCGCATAGTAGGCTCTCAATAAATATTTGTGGAATGACTGACTGACCAGACTCCCCACCCCAAGAGCACAGACCTTTCTCTGGGGTAAAGGCTGCATCTCCGAGCCAAGGGCAACAGGATGGGACATTCCCCAGAAGCCCCAGGGGTCCCAGGGCTACCTCTCAGGACCAGGCCCCCCACCCAGAGTAAGAGGTGTCCCCAGAGCCCGGCCCATCACATTTTTTCCTGTCGACGCACTCCATGATTCAGTCTCAGCCCCTGGCACGCCTGGGCCTA
Source organism: Cephalopachus bancanus (assembly GCA_027257055.1). NCBI lineage: Eukaryota > Metazoa > Chordata > Mammalia > Primates > Tarsiidae > Cephalopachus > Cephalopachus bancanus. The sequence continues at coordinate 281,272 of JAPVLO010000510.1, forward strand.
TCCTGAGGCCACAGCCCTGGTGCTAAGTTTAGTGACTGTAAAATGTCCCCGTGAAATTCCAAACAGAGCCATGGGGCTGGCGGCACATTCCACAGCGCTTCTTTGGGCCCTCCCACTCTGCACCGGGCGGTGAAGGGGGAACCCAGTGTCCTTCCAGTAAATAGCCTGGGTCCCCATCTCAAGAGCCTTGAATGGCAGCCACCGAACTCAAGGACACAAGTGACCTCTATTTAATGTTGGAGGAATTTGGTGTGGAGGGAAGGGCCCCTGCGGAGCCTTCGAATAATACACTCCAGTGGGGCCTTGTTGGGGTTCAGGATGGTCCCCTCTCTCCCTGGGAATCCTATAGATGTGCTGGAGGATCCACACTCAGGATGAAACTCCCTGCTTAGAGCCGAGGTCTGCCTCCCCGCCTCCCTGCCTCCCTAGGAGGCGGGAGTGTCCTGGCTCCGTCCTTTGGGCCTCTGGGCCACCTGTTTCCTGCCCCAGCTCTCTCTTGGCTCTGGAGCGCCCTCCAGGCTTTCTCTGTCTGCTCCATTCCCCTCTTGGATATGAGCCCAAGACCCCCCAAACAAGACAGAAGGGGGCTCTGAGCTGTACACAGAAGGACGCCTTCCTCTCCTCTGAGCACACTATAAACTCTGTACAAACCACGGGAACTGCAAAGGAGATCTTAAGGTATCTTGAGTTGTTGACCTGAGTTGAGCTTGTGATCCATTAAGACCTTTAGCTCTTACTCACATGAGCATGCTCCCCGGGAAGACCTTTCTCAGCCTGCATTTAGCAGGTTTCAGTCCGTTTCTCCTCCGTGCGGGAGAAGCCATGTCCACTTCACCATTTCTGAGTCCGCCACCTCAGTCTCCTCCACAGGGACAGGTTGGGCCTGTTATGTCACCACAATCTCCCCAACACCGAGCACGATACCTGCACCGAGGTGGCCCTGAGAGGGTGACCCTTTCTAAAAGGTGAAACATGTATACAAAAGAGAATTACAGCCACTTAAAGAATAATAATTTAAAACAGTAAGTCAAGTCAAACTAAGTCAAATCGGCCCCCTGCGTGCAGGCCACAGCCCTGGGGCTAGGGAAAGCACTTTCGACTAACAGATGGGTTGTAGGCATGGGGAAAAGGTCCCTCAACTACCCTCTCGTTCCACACACAGAAATCCGTCTGAAATGGATCTAAATGTGAAAAAGCAGAGCTGAGACTATGGAGGAAACAGAAAAATATTTTTGCCACATTAGAGAGGCAGAGGTTTCTTGGTCAGGACACAAAACCACTGATTTCAAAAGGGAAAAAAACGGATAAGTTGGATTTCATCCAAATCCAAATCTTCTGCTCATTAAAATACACCATTAACAAAACTAATAGGCAAGCCCAAGACTGGGAAGCAGTAGTGTGTGTGTGTGTGTGTGTGTGTGTGTGTGTGTGTGTGTGTGTGTGTGTGTGAGAGAGAGAGAGTGAGAGAGAGAGAGAGAGAGAAAGAGAGACAGAGGGCTCACTACCAGAACATGTAAGTCACTCCACAGCAACAGCTGCAAGATAAATAACCTAATTGTAAAACATTGGAAGAAGACGTGAACAGATTCAAGAGAAGACTCATGGCCGATAGCCCATCAAACGGTGCTCCACACCAAGAAACACAAAACACTAAAGTTGCCATTGTAACCCCAGCCACCAGGATGGCTCCAGTGCTCAAAGAACTGACAACAGGAAGCGCTACGAGGCCAGCAAGGCTGGTGCCCTTCAGTTCTGCTGAAGAGCATGTAACGTACAGGCACGTGGGAAGCACTGGACGCTTCCTACCAAGGAAGGCAGCCAGAGGATTTTAAAGTCACCTCACATGAAGCCTGTGCCCCCTGAACCACTCAACTGTTCCATGGCTGGTTTATTTGCCTGCAGGATGAAGACATACGAGGGGGGACCAAAGAAAACCAGAATTACCTTTGGGAGGACAGGTCCCTTTAGTACAGGCTTCCCCTGCTAGGTGAGTGAGTGTTCTAGGGACCCATTGGCATCAGTGTACCAGCTGGCATTGCTGGGAGAGGCTGTGTTCAGCTTCTGTCAATTTTTTTCTTTTTGGAGACTCTTCCAGTGCATTTGCCCATTTCATGATGGGTGATTTCCAAGTGCCCCTGCCCACACCATGCTGAATGTTCAGCAGTTTTTAACCCAAAATGACATGACCCCTGTGCCCCACCCTCCCTATTCACCTGATTTCAGCCTGAGTGGCGTTTTTTTTGTTGTTGTTGTTTTCCCAGATGGAGAAATGTCCTCAAAGGGAACCGTTTTGCCAGTGTGGAACAGGTGAAACAAAAAATGGCAGAAGGACGAAAAGGCATCAAAATTGATGGGTTCAGAAACTGTTTTGAAGAGTGGAAAGAGCGTGTCAATAGGTGTATTGCATCAAACAGAGAGTACCTTGAAGGTGACTGAAGTTTAAACGTGTGAGAATAAGCCGGGCTTGGTGTCTCAGCCTATAATCCCGCGCCTTTGGGAGGCTGAGGTGAGTGGATGGCCTGAGCCCGCGGGTTCGAGACCCGCCTGGGCAGCGAGACCTCAGCTCTACAATAAATCAAAAAATCAGACGGGCGTGGTAGCGCATGCCTGTAATCCCGGTTACTTGGAAGGCAGAGGCGGAAGGATCGCCGGAGCCCAGCAGGTCGAGACTGTGGTGGCCGGGAGCGACCGCTGCACTCCAGTCTGGGCGACAGAGTGAGACTCCAACTCAAAAAAAAAAAAGTGAGAATAAATACCCAATTTTTTATAAATAAGTCCTGGGTTTTGGGGTGTCCCCCCATATGTCTCCACAAAGACTCTTATGCAAGTGTCCATAGCAGCATTCTTCCCATGAGCCCCAAGCTGGAAACAGCCCAAGGGTCCCTCACCAGGGGTGTGAGTAAATAAGCCACAGGACATCCATACATGGAAGACTCCTTGGCAATACAAAGATGCAAATGACTGATACACGCAACAACACGGAGAAATGTCTGAGCAACATGCCGGGGGCAGCGAGCCAGGCCCGACAGAGAACAGCCTGTACTGTTTCCATGAAACTCTAGTACAGGCAACGCTGATCTGTGGTGAAAGAAATCAGAGCTGTGGTCTCTGGGGGTGGAGAGCCGCTGCTGATGGGTACCAGGGAAGTTTCCGGGATGCTGGGCATGTCCCATATCTTGCTCAAGTGTATTCAAGGGTAAATCCAAGTGTAAAAACTCATGCAAGGTGCATGCAGTGGGGTCTACCTTAACTATATCTGTCTTAAACAAAACATATCTTAAGAAATAAAAGATTATACGATAAATAATATTATTTACAATAATTTAAAATAATGATAATATGGCAAACTGTGCATTTCCACCACCAGCTTGTAAAGAACATGATGATGATGTTGGAAACTTCGATCCTCTTTCATCCTCAGAGGTGATCACGAGCTGGATTTTTGTGCTCATTGGTCCTTTGATTTTCTTTTCTGTCTTTTTTTTTTTTTTTTTTGAGTTGGAGCCTCACTCTGTCACCCAGACTGGAGTGCATTGGCCGCTCCTGGCCACCGCAGCCTTGCCTGCTGGGCTCCGGTGATCCTTTCGCCTCAGCCTTCCAAGTAACTGGAACTACAGGCACGCGCTACCACGCCCAGCTAATTTTTTTGATTTATTGTAGAGATGAGGTCTCACCAAGTTGCCCAGGCGGGTCTTGAACCCGCGGGCTCAGGCAATTCACTCACCTCGGCCTCCCAAGGCGCGGGATTACAAGCTGAGCCACCGAGCCCCACCTGATTTCCTTTTTAATTGTGCTAACCCTGTCCAATTCCTCAAATAGTATGTTGTTTTGTGGGTCTGCCTGGGCACACATGCTCTCTCTCTCTCTCTTCCCTCTCTCCCCACCCTGTATGTGTATGTATATATGTAAAAATTAAAAATGTATACACATTTTAAATAAATAAAATAAAATGTAAATTAAAAATGTTCCCTCAAAAGATGGCGTTAATCAAATGAATGGTAACATCACCATGTGACAGACAGGACAGTCAAAGAAAATGATGGAAGCACAGTTGAGCAAATGTCATACTATCCTAATTTAATTCAACTTTGAAAAGTAATACATAGTAACTCTTAAATATGTACACATTTTTTGGTGTATGTGTGTGTGTGTATATATATATATATTTTTTTTTTTTTTTTTTTTTGAGTTGGAGTCTCACTCTGTCGCCCAAACTAGAGTGACACTTGCCAGACCGGCTGGGCTCCGGCGATCCTTCCGCCTCAGCCTTCCATGTGGCTGGAATTTCAGGCATGTGCTACCACGCCCGGCTGATTTTTGATTTTATTGTAGAGATAAGGTCTCGCCTGCCCAGGCGGGTCTCGAACCCACGGGTTCAGGCAATCCGCTCACCTCAGTTGTTTTTTTTTTTTTTTTTTGAGTCAGGGTCTCACTCTGTCACCCAGGTTGGAATGCAGTGGCATGGTCACAGCTCACTGCACCCTAGACCTCCTGGGCTCAGGTGACCCTCCCATCTCAATCTCCCAAGTACAGGCACATGCCACCATGCCCAGCTTTATTTATTTATTTATTTTTTTTTTTTATTTTAAAGACGAAGTCTCATCATGTTGCTCAGACTGGCCTCAAACTCCTGGGCTCAGGCAATCCTCTTGCCTTGACATCCCAAAGTGCTGGGATTACAGGCATGAACCACTGCACCAGGTTTGAGTGCTCTATATAAATGGAATCATTCTACACATTTTCTTCCGAAACCTGCTTCTTTCCCTCACATTCTGACTTCACCATTCATTCATTCACTCCCATAGCCGTAACTCATTCACTCCCATAGCTGTATACTACTCTAGTTGGGAGCTGTACTGCAGTTTATTTATCACTCCCGTCTTGATGGACACTGGGTTATTTTCAGGTTACGGTGAACAGCAGTTGCACATGTCTTTTGGCTGGCATAGGTCTAGACCTGCTTTAATCAAGGACAGGACTTGCTGGGTCATGTTAAAAACATGTCTTCAGCCGGGCTCGGTGGCTCAGCCTGTAATCCCGCGCCTTTGGGAGGCTGAGGTGAGTGGACTGCCTGGGCCCGCGGGTTCGAGACCCGCCTGGGCAACTTGGCGAGACCTCATCTCTACAATAAATCAAAAATCAGCCGGGCGTGGTAGCGTGTGCCTGTAGTTCCAGCTACTTGGAAGGCTGAGGCGCAAGGATCTCCGGAGCCCAGCGGGTCGAGGTTGCAGTGGCCATGAGCGGCCACTGCACTCCAGTCTGGGCGACAGAGTGAGACTCCGACTCAAAAACAAACAAACAAACATATCTCCAATTTACTAAATAATTTCAACTCTACTAGAAATTACCAGATAGTTTCCAAAGTGGCCACCCCAATTTACATTCCCACAGCAGAGGATGAAAATTCCTCTACACACATCACCAAACCTTGGAATGATCAGATGTTTACAATGTTTGAAAATGAAGATAGGGATCACAAACTCAAATTTTCTGGGAAGCATTAAAGTAAGCAGTGACTGGACTAGAGGAGGAGTGGTAAGGAGTGGTGGAGACTGCAGCCAGCATCTGACAGAGATGGCCTCAGCTTTGCTCCCAGACTGTGGTTGGGAGGGAATGCAGACCCAGGGCTGCCAGAGCTCTAGAGTTTTGCAAAGAAGCCAGAGATCCAGAAATCCATGAAGCCTGATTCTGAAATGTCAGCAAAGAATTCAGATTTGTTTAAAACACTGTCTGGACCAAGTATGTTTGTGGGCCAAGCACAAACTATCCCATTAGATTTATTTTGTTAACATTCAGTTCAGTTCAACTTACAGCTATTGGAGCTGGCCGGAACTCTGGCAAGTGACCGCAGCTCTCCGTGACCTGTGTGCTCATGAGTGCTGTAGGGTGGAAGTCCCTGCTCACGTGAGCCCACGCTTTCTCCTCTTGCTTCCCGGTGTGGAACCCTGTTGACGCAGAGAACAAGGACACGGACCCTCCTCCGGCCTGCTGGGACGCGAAGCTCTCCTCGTCTCAAGGATCCACTCCGCATCCACCCACAACGCCTCTCCCTGCGGCCAGAGGGATTCCTTTGAAACATACATCAGGGGGCGCCACTCTCTTTCCTGGACCTTTCTATTGTCCGCATTGTCCTCATACTCTTCGTTTGCTTCAGAAACAGGGTCTCCCGCTGTCGCCAGGCTGCCGCGAGGCATCATGATCATCACTCGCCGCAGCCTCAGACGCCTTCCTGGGCTCAAAGCATCCTCCCACCTCAGCCTCCCAACTAGCTAGGATTACACGAGCACGAGCACGCCACCCGACTTGGCTAGTTTTTTGTTTTGTTCTGTTCTGTTCTGTTTGTAGAGACAAGGTCTCCTCATGTTGCTCAGGCTGGTCTTGAACTCCTGGGATCCAGTGATCCTCCCCGCCTCAGACTCCTGAAGTGCTGGATGACAAGTGTGAGCTGCTGTACCTGGACTGTCTCCATAGTCGACAAAGGTCATCTTTGCCACCCACTCCCCCTCCCTGGTTTTCCTTGGAACCCATCACACCTCAAGTTCACTTTCTTCTTCTTCTTCTTTTTTTTTTTTTTGAGTAGGAATCTCAGTCTCTCACCCAGGCTGGAGGGCAGTGGCACACTCACGGCCTCGACCTGCTGGGCTCTGGCGATCCTTCCACCTCATCCCTCCAAGTGGCTGGAACTACAGGAATGCACCACCTTGCCCAGCTAATTTTTTATTGATTTATTGTAGAGATGAGGTCTCGCCAAGTTGTCCAGGCTGGTCTTGAACTCGTGGGCTCAGGCAATCCTCTCACCTCGGCCTCCCAAAATGCTGGAATTCTAGGCGTGAGCCACCACTTCAACTCAGGGTGTTTGCACATCTGTTTCCAAGCTCACTTTCAACTCGGGGTGTTTGCACATCTGTTTCCTCTGCCTGGATTACCCTTCGCCTGATCATTCCATGGCTGGTTCCTTCTTAGCCTCCAGATCTGGCATAGACATCACCTTCCCAGGAAGGACTCTCCTGAGTCCTTTATCTAAATAACAAGTCACAGCCCCCACATCGTGGCTCAGTGTACTTGTCATTGACACCCTCCCTCGCCAGCTCCCCAAGGGGCAGGGACCTGGTACTAACCTCCACGTTCCCAGCCCCCCGTGTAGGGCCTGGCATACAAGCAGCTTTTGAATGAATGCCTGTGGGCAGAGCACCTACCATGTGTGAGACCCCATGCTAGGGACTGTGGTGATTGATACAATGAATAACGGTGGCCCAGGCCCTGGTCCACAGTCCAGGGCAGGGGACACCACACACCAGCAGGGACGCCATCAGGGTACACCCAGCTCGCCTGTTTGCAGCTGGCATTTGCTCCAGCTGGTTGCTGTCGTCCTGTCTGTTGTTAAATATTTGAATCTTTCCCCCTGGATGGAACTAGAGGTGAGATCAAAGTCTAGCAGAGCAGAAAGGACTTAGGGGCAGATGAACAGTGGACTCAGCGTCACAGGCCCAGCTCTGCCCCCGTTGGCTGTGTGGCCTTGGGAGGTCTCTGTGTGGAGGACAGAAACTCCCCCCCATCCCCACACTCAGACACCCACAAGGCTGGGAGAAATCAGTGCCACCCTTTGTCACTTAACAGGGATACGTCTTGAGGACCGTGTTGCTAGGAGACTCCGTTGCTGTGGGAACATCACAGAATGCGCTTACACAACCAGGAGGGTGCGGACAGCTACACTCCTAGGCTGTGTGGTGTAGCTTGTTGCTCCTGGCCAGCATGTGACTGTACTGAATGCTGTGGGAAACTGTAAACAGTGGTGAAGATCTGTGCACCTAAACATAGCTAAACGTAGAAAAGTTGCAGTAAAAATAGGGTATGAAAGATAAAAAGTGAGGCCAGTCGTGGTGGTTCATGTCTGTAATCCCAGCACTTTGGGAGGCCGAGGTGGAAGAATTGCTTGAGCCTGAGGGTTCTAGACCAACCAGAGCAACACAGTGAGACCTCATATCTACAAAAAATTTAAAAATAATAATAAGCCAGGCGTGATGGCACACGTGTGTAGTCCCAGCGACTCAGGAGGCTGAGGTAGGAATGTCGCTTGAGCCCAGGAGGTCGCGGCTCTAGTAAGCCATGACAGCACCGCTGCACTCCAGCCTGGGCAACAGAGTGAGACCTCGACTCAAAATAAATAATTAAATAGATAATGGTGCACCTGTCCGGGGATGTACCATGAATGGAGCTTGCAGGCCTAGAAGCTGTTCTAGGTGCGTCTGTGAGTATGTGGTGAGGGAACAGAAGGCTTAGGACATTCCTGGGCACCACTATAGACTTTATACACACTGGACACTTGGGCCACACCAAATTAACCTTAGCTTGCTGTACATTTTTTACTTTATAAACTTTAAATTTTTTTAACTGCTTGACTCTTTTGTAAAAGCACTTAGTTTAGCCGGGCTCGGTGGCTCAGCCTATAATCTCCCGCCTTTGGGAGGCTGAGGTGAGTGAATTGCCTGAGCCCGCGGGTTCGAGACCCGCCTGGACAGGTGAGACCTCATCTCTACAATAAATCAAAAAAATCAGCCGGGCGTGGTAGCGCGCACCTGTAGTTCCAGCTACTTGGAAGGCTGAGGCGGAAGGATCGCCGGAGCCCAGCAGGTCGAGGCTGCGGTGGCCGGGAGCGGCCACTACACTCCAGTCTGGGCGACAGAGTGAGACTCCTACTCAAAAAAAAAAAAAAAAAACCAAAAAACAAACAAAAAAACACTTAGTTTAAAATACAAACGCGTTGTACAGCTATAGAAAAATATTTTCTTTCCTTATATCCTTATTATAGAAGACTTTTTCTATTTTTAAAATTCTAATTTTTTAAAACTTTAAAAATTTTTGTTGTTGTTGTTGAAAACTGAGACACAAACACACACATGGGCCTAGGTCTACAGAGGGCTGGGATCATCAAGAAGTCACTAGGCGATAGGAATTATTGCTCTACAAGACCACAGTCCCATACACGGCCCACCGATGACCAGAAGTCGCTGTGAGGCACACGACTACCTACTCTTCGCCCAGCATGATGCTAAGTGCTTTGCATATATTAACCCATTTAATTCCAGCCCGGGCAACACAGCGAGACCTTCTCTCTACAAAAAATCAAAATATTAACTGGACGTGGTGGTATATGCCTGTAGTCCCAGTTACGAGGGAGGCTGAGGCAGGAGGATCGCTTGAGCCCAGGAGGTCAAGGTTGTAGTGAGCTGTGATCATGTCACTGCACTCCAGCCTGGGGTGACAGAGTGAACCCCTGACTCAAAAACAAACAGCAACAACAAAAACCCACACAGATAAACATTTTTTTAAAATAACCCACTTAATTTTCACAACCACCCTTCGACATATGTGCTCCCCCCTCCTTTTATAAATCAGGAAACCAAAGAAGAGAGAGGTTAATGCTGTGAAGCCCGGTCTTACCCCTCAGCCCGGGCCCTCACAGCAGCCCACTCAGGCCCGCTCTGCAGCCGGACGGCATCACCACAGCCAGCCTGAGGGGCGAAGGCCTCCACCTTGGGGGTGTGCAACCAAGAGGTCAAGGACACTGCGGGGACAGCCTGGGGCAGGCTGTGCCCACTCTCCCTGCTGCCATGGGGATGCAGTATTATTCTAGAACCCGCCTGATGCCCAGCTGGTGGCTTCTGCAGTGGGGGCCAGTTGGGCACAGCAGGAGGACTTGGCCCAGGCTTGTCAGCCGTCTTGGGGGGCCGGGAGGGATTGAAGCCCAGAATTCTGGGGACTCTACAGGGTCAGGTCCTGCCCTGCCCTCGCCTTGGGAAGGCAGCGCCCTCTCCTGTGCCAGGCCTGGGCGCACCACAGGGCTGCCGGATAGCCAGCAAAGCAGAAAACATCGCTCTAATGAGTCTGAAAGGTGTGCTCTGTGCAGTGGCATCTGGAACAGCCCCCAAATGTTGCAGGTTCCTGTCTCCATGGGGGCCCAGCTGGGCCTAGCTACTTGGTGGTACCCATGGGTACCTGCCAGGCTGGAGTCTGCCATGGCCCTACCTTCCTGCTTTCCTACCTGAGATGTCTGTTGAGCACTTAGTGTTGCCAGGCACACTCTGCTTTATGCCCCAGCTGTTGGTGTTCATGTCTCAGTTCTTCCTCTGAAGGCTCCGGGGTGGGGCCATGTCTTCTCCTCAGTCCACCGTGTTGACGAGTAGGGCTCGGACAGCCCTGGGCTCACATCCAGGGATCGTCACTCGATTGCTGTGTAACCTAAGGCAAGTCGCTGCACGCTCGGTAAAATGGGCTGACAAGCCAGCCCACGTAGAACGTGTCCATGGGAGCTCCTCCTCAAGGTCGGCTGAAGTCTCATCTCCTCCAGGAAGTCCTCCTGGTCCCCCAGACTCAAATGGCTTCTTCCTACCGACCTCTGTTGTTGCCTCTTACCTCCCAACGCACCCCCCCCCAAGCACTGGAAGACATCAGGGCTGAAAGGCTAGAAGTGACTTCTGAGCTCTACTTTTCCCCTCACATCACCCAGGGGAGACTGAAGCCCTCTCTGGGGACTTACTTGAGGTAACACAGTGGGTCAGTGACAGAGTCAGTACCAGAGCTCAGGCCTCAGGACTTCCCATCCGGGCTCTCCCCGCAACAGGGTGAGCTGAGCCTCAGTCTCTGCGTCTGTGGACTGGCGCACATCGTTGTCAGGGTGTCTCCTGGGGCAGGCCCTGGGGGAAGCCAGGGTGTGAGACTCCCTGGCTCTCATCCAGGCTTGCCTGCGAATAGATACTCCCATTCTGGGAAGCCAGTGGTGGGCAGAGCTTGAGCTCTAGAACCAGCCTGTTTGGGTTCAAAGCCTGGCTTTGTTCCTTCCCAGCTGTGTGACCTTGGGTGAGTTACTTAACCCCTGCGCACCTCAGCTCCCTACCTACTAAAACAAAGTTGATACAGAAACACTCTCTGTTGAGGATAAAATGAGTTAATACTGTGAAGTACTTAGAACAGGACTTGGTGCATGGATTAGATGTTAGAATACAAATGCCTGCCTTGTGTTACTCACCAGTGTACTGGGGGAGGTTTAATCCCTTCCTCCCCAGAGGGCTCATGGGGCAGCTGCTGAGCCCGCAGGATGGAGGCCCCGGCCCAGCCCCCTAGGCCCCCTCTCTGGCCAGAGGCTGAGCTCTGGACAGCAGTCCCGGGGTGAGCAAAGAAAAGCTTAGAATGTTCGTGTGCACTCATGTGTCTGTGGAGTTGCATTCTGAGTAAGAGTTGCACAGAATAAACTAACTCCAGAATCATCTTTACTTTCAGAATAAATATGTGTCCCCACGGCCACGTGCTCATTCAGGGTTGGAGACCGTCTAGCCCCAAATCATTACCCTCCTAACAGCAATCCCTCAGGCTGCCCCTCTGGGCAGCAGGCACTGCACGGAAGCACCCTGCCTGTGTCCAGCCACTGGGTGCCCCGACCACCCTGCAAGCACTGCCACCCAGACAAAGGGATGAGGACAGGAAGTGACTGGCTGAGATGGCACAACTGGAGCCAGAGTCTGGGCCCCTGACCACTGGGCTGTGCTGCCACTTTTAACCTAGGAGTTCTCAGATGAAAGAAATGATCCTGTCGCGAGGATGAATTTTCTCCCTGTATCCCCCCAAACACACACACACCAGCCACGTGCATGCCCACTAGCTTGCTAAAAAAATCTCTGTTGCTCTTCTTAGCATAACTTTGGCCCCACTTCCTGTGCACAAAGACCAGCTCGGAAGGCAGGAAGAGCGTCCCCTCCCTGCAATGTCAAGGTCTCCGGTCCCCGTCTCATCTCTCTAGCAACAAGGGCCTTCCCAAGACCACCCTGGGGTGGGGGGAGATTGCTTTCCCTGTGGGAGGGCGGGTAAGAACTGGGGCCAGCACCCTGGCATAGTGAGTCCTCCCGCCTGACGGTGGCTGGTGCCCCTCCACATCCTCCATGTCCCATGGTGCAGCCTTCTGGGCCACAGCTCTGCCGTCCTTGTCAGATCCTCTGCCGTGTTCGCCTCTGCAGCCCCCCTCAGGAGATGCTCATAAGTGATTCCCGGGGGAAGGAGTGCACTTGCGGCCCCTGGGAGGGGCCTTCTCTCTGAAATGGAAACGCCAGCCCAGCCCTCAGAAAGCTGGCCAGGGCAGTCAGGTCCTGCTGCAGCGAGGCCCCAGACTGGGCTTCTAGGGAGAGTCTCGAAACAGAAGAGGACACCAAGGGGACTCTGAAAGACCAGCACTCCTTGGTGTTCAACCTCATTCTACTGAAGCGGACACCGAGGCCCAGGGAGACACCATGAGTGGGCTAGAGTCTCTGGCGAGGCTGAGACAGGGTCTGGGTCTCTGGGATAACTGCAGATGTGCAGAGCAGAGCCTATTAGCCCTCCACAAGCACCAAACCCTAAGCACACCACCCCATGGTTTGGAGGAAGGGGCTGCCAGAACCTGGCATGTGTGTGTCGGGGGGGACGCCTCGGGCCTGAGATGGAGCTGAGGGAATGGCTAGGGCCAGGCCCTGTCCGTTCTACCCACCGTGTGGGGATGGCTAGCATGGGTGTCCCCCACCTGGGGTCCCAGGGAGAAGGACGGCCAAGCAGGTAAAGACGAGGTGTTGGAAGCTGGCACGCTTGCCTTCAACCCCAGCTCAGCCCTTCAAGGCAGCCTGGGCAGGTGAACTCTTCTTTGTGAGTCTAGGTTTCTCCATCTGTCCATCAGGAATCATACACAATCCCAACCCTACAATCACAGCGGCTGTCCTTTCCTGCTCACCAGCAGTGTGCTGTGCATGCCTGACCTGGACAGTCCTCAGGGCAGCACTGAGCACCCAGGACTGTCTCTGGCCCTGTTTACAGATGAGAAGTCAAAGGCCATTGCCAGGCAACACGTTCACCTTCGCACAGCTGTGGAGCCGTCCAGGGTGAGTTTGAACATGGGTCGACCATCCCCAAATCCAGGCTCCTAAACACTGTGCTGCATTAATGACCTGCCTGCCTTTTGCCCACAGAAACTAATGAAACAATATCCGTGCGAGGGGTCTAGCACTGTACCTGGCACAAGGGAGTGCCGAGGAGGGTGGGGGCTGGAGGAGAGGACTAGACTGTGGTCACCATGGTGACGCTTGTTCCCTGCCCAGCTTGCAAAGCAGGGGAATGGCCTGTGAGTGAGCCCAAAGCAGTGATGTCGGGTGGAACAGTGTGGCCTGGCATGCAGGCGTCTTCGTGTATCTCCTCTTGCAAACTCGTCCTTGTCAGATCCTCTGAAGCCCATGCCAAGGGCTGAAACGTCTTTCCCTTTGGCCTCTGGGCTGAACACCCTGTGGCAGGCACATGACCGTCACCGGCCCACGAGAGCTGCGCCCTTCGTGTCTGTTCCTCGTTCACTCTCCTCCATTCCTGCCTGCCATCTTGGTCAGAACAGGTGACCATGCAGGGTGGCAGGCCTTTCCTTGTTGCATTTATTTTTTTACTTTATATTTTTTGAGACAGGGTTTCGCTCCGTCACCCAGGTTGGAGTGCCGTGGCACGATCACGGCTCACCACAGCCTCCAACTTCTGAGCTCAGGCAAGCCTCCTGCCTTGGCCTCTCGAGGAGCTGAGACTACAGGCCTGAGCCACCAGGCCCAGCTAATTTCCTTTTAGACGGGTCTTGCTATGTTGCCCAGCTAGTCTCAAACTCGTGGGCTCCACAGTCCACCCGCCTCAGCCTCCCAAAGTGCCGTGTGGGATCGTAGGCGTGAGCCGCCGCACCCGACTTGAATGCCTGCCCTTTTCTGTGCATTCTTGCAAAATGCATACGCTTCTATTTGTCAGCAAACTTTTTCAAAGTAAGACATTCATACAGAAAAGAGCACAAATGGTGCATAGTGAACACCCCGTGCCATCCAGATCACGCCGCATAAAGAGCACCGCAGGAGCCCTGCGTACCGCCTCCCCCAAGGGGAGCCCCCTCCTGACTTCCAGAGAGTAGACAGGGCTGTGCCATGTGCACTCCTCTGAGGCCGGCTTCTGCGGCTCATGGCTCACTTGTGAGTCATCCAGGTGGTGCTGGTCCGTTCTGGCTCATCCACGCTCGCTGGTGTCCAGGATTCCCTTGTGTGGAACGACCGTAGGCTGTTTGCCCGTTCTGCTGTTGTTGGGCACATGGGTGGTTTTCCAGCTCTGCGCCATGACAAAGGAGACTGCGCATTCTGGAACAAGTCTTCTGGAGGCTCTTAAGGACACGTTTCTGGTGGGTCCATAGCTGGGGGTGGGACTGCGGGGTCGTGACACACGTGGGTGCTGAGCTCCGGGAGACCCTGCCCAGGCTTCCACACACCTACATCCTTTGACACTCCTGCCAGCCGTGTGCAAGGGGTCAGTGGTGCCACGTCTCTGCCAGTCTGGTGCTGTCTGACTTTTCCGTTTCAGCCTGATTCTGGGCCTTTGTAAATGACATTGTCTTGCAGTCCTCATTTGACCTCCCACCGCCCCCCTCGGTTGCCCGGGCACCCCTCAGTCGCTGAAAGCGCCCACTCCTGTCTGCTGAACACCCTCCACACTGGGCTCTGGAGGGCAGTTTTACACACATTATATCATTCATTCCTCACAGCCACCCTGCAAGGGAAGCACACGTACAGATGAGGAAACAGAGGCACAAAGAGCCAAGGCCCCTCCTCCCAAGGCACAGCTGATGATTTCAGTTGGTGGAAAGAGAAAGGGTTGAAGTGAGAATTTCAGCATGACTTAGGGGGTGCTCAGACCCAACCCTACCTTTGCCTCAAATGTGTCTGAGGGACTGGGAGGTTCCCCTGTGCCCGAACTCATCTCCCCCGTTGAGAAAGTCCAGTGCTACCCAGTCGTCAGTCTTCCCAACTGTAAAATGACCGTGACCAGCGCAGGGCACAAAGAAACGTGGTTTGCTGCATTAAATGACATCTGCAGTTTTGTACTGAGCCCCGACAGCAGGCCAGGCGGTCTTTGCATACTATCTCATTTAATCTTCACAAAATCCTTCAAGTTGGATGTTAAACTCTCCCTTCCACAGCTGAGGACGGGAGGTCTAGAGAGACGGAGACACTTGGACAAAGTCACACAGCGAGTGGCAAAGTGGAATCTGAACTCACTGGGATGTGCCTGATCCCCTCAAGGACCCTCTGTTTGGACACAGGCCAAGTCTGCAGAAGCCATAGGCCTGCTTGGGTATTGGAATGTATTTATAGTTGTTCAAGCAAAGTTACTGCTAAATAGTTAAATAGTTTTCTCCCCAAAACTAAGTGGGAACAAAACGTTAAACATAGAGTTACTACGAGGGGAATTTGCCAGAAATAAACCAGGATTTATTTATAAAACATTGTATATTTATTCTTACATGTTTAAGCTTCAGTTACCTTCAAAGTACTCTCCGTTTGCTGCAATATACCTATCAAGACGCTTTTCCCACTGCTCGGAGCAGTGTTTGAACTCCTCCATTTTGATGCCTTTTAATCCTTATGCCATTTTTTTGTATTACCCTTTCCACATCAGCAAAATGTTTCCCTTTGAGGACATTTTTCATCCAGGGAAACAGACAATCAAAAAGTCACTGGGAGCGAGATCAGGGATCTTGCCGGTTTTGGCCAAAAACTGCTGAATACTCAGCGGAGTGTGGGCAGGTGCCCATGTAAATCAGCCATCCTAAAATGGGCAAACGCTTTGAAAGACGTTCTCAAAAAAATTCACTGAAGCCAAACGCAGCCTCTCGCAACAACGTATTCTCCCCAGCAATTCCACTCCCAGGTACACAACCAAGAGAAATGAAAATGTATGTCCACATAAAAACTTGTACATGAATGTTCATAGCGACATTATTCATAATAGCCAAAAAGTGGAGAAAAAAATGACTGTCAACTGATGAACAGATAAATCAACTGTGGTCTGTCCACATAGTGGAATGTTATTCAGCCATAAAAAGGAATGAAGTGCCGGGCTCGGTGGCTCAGCCTGTAATCCTGTGCCTTGGGAGGCCGAGGTGAGTGGATCGCCTGAGCCCGCGGGGTCGAGACCTGCCTGGGCAACTTGGCGAGACCTCATCTCTACAATAAATCAAAAAATCAGCCGGGCGTGGTAGCGCATGCCTGTAATTCCGGCTACTTGGAAGGCTGAGGCAGAAGGATCGCTGGAGCCCAGCAGGTCGAGGCTGCGGTGGCCGGAAGCAGCCACTGCACTCCAGTCTGGGCGACAGAGTGAGACTCCAACTCAAAAAAAAAAAAAAAAAAAAAGGAATGAGGTGCTAGGACATGCCGCACCATGGATGGACCTTGAAAACATCTGCCAAGTGAAAGAAGCCGGTCATACCAGAAACGTCCAGAAGAGCTGCATCTGTGGAGATAGAAAGTGGATGGATGGAAAGCAGCTGCCAGGTTCCCGGGCAGAGAGGTTGGGATGGGGAGGAAGCGCTGGCACGTGACATTTTGGGGGCAATGGCAATGTCCTGTGATTAGGCACAGTGGTGGTCGCACAATTCTGTAACTATGCTGAAACCTCAGACCCGTACATCCGAAATGGGTCAATTGTATGGCGTATGACCAGATCTCAATAAAGATATTTTTCAAAAAATCTAAGTGTGTCAGCAGAAAACTTGTGGGACAGAATACCCTGGAGGCCTCCTGCAAGCCAAGCACCGCCCTCGCCCACGGCTGCCTCTCACTCGGGCACCATGCCCCTTGCCACTCTGCAAGGCCAGCTGTCTCGAGCACGTGATCAAGGGTACTGGAATGGACTCGGTGTCCGGGCTTGGCTCACTGTGGCTTTGTTTGCAGGAGAAATACTTGGCTGCCTTCCTTGTTACTTTTCTTTTAAGGCTCCATCCACCATCTCCTCTGGTTCATTCATTCTTTTGTTTATTCAGCATGCATTTATTGAGCACCTACTGTGTACCAGGCTCTGTGGGATCACGAGACAAATGAGATCTGGTCCTGGGCCTCTAAGAGTAAACATTTTATCAGGAAAACAGACCCAGAAAGAGTAAAGTGCAGTCTGATGGGGGACATGTCAGCATCTATCTGACAACTGTTTACTGAATACCTACCACATGCTGGGCTGTGCCAGGGGCCAGGATGCGGTAGAGCCTTGCTACTGGTCCAGGTCCCGGCTCTGCCACGGCCCAGCCGCGTGAGCTCAGGAAAGCCGTGTCCGTCTGTGCGATGCGGGGATGAAAACGAGGGCCATGTGAAGTTGTAGGGCTGCTGTGAAGAGTCAACAACTCGGTGTCGTGAGGTGCTTGGAAGTGCCTGGTCCCTGCAAGAAGTCGGTGATCGTCGTGCTAGATCCCAGGAGTCTGGGGACACTAGGGTGGTGACTCTGAGCTCCCCAGTGGGAGGCAGTGAAGGCAGAGGCCTGGAGGCAGAGCTGCCGGGGTGGGGTACCCAGAAGAGGTGTGGACAAGTGGTGGCAGGGCTCTGCAGACCCTGTGGCTTCTGGAGCTCTCTGCTCTGGCCCTGTGTTTGTTCTGGGGGGATGGAGGTGGCCTCTCCCTCTGGGCCTCCAAGCAATCTCCCGGCCTCCACATCATGGAGTCTCTGGAGCCACGCAGGGGAAGAGGGTCAGAGGAAACGGCAACGTAGCCGGGGTGAGCTGGCTGCCTGGGCAGGGGGGCTGGAAGTGAGGGTTCACAGGCTTCCCTCTCTCTGTCACCTCTAGAAGGGGACATCTCACCATCCTCACTTCTCAGATGAGGAAACAGGCTCAGGGAGAAGAAGCACCTTGCCCAGGTCCCAGCCATGGGTGGGGGTGCTGGGGTTCAGGTCCACACCCATCTCCTTGAACCCCACGTCCGTCCGCCGCCACCAGACCAGCAGGCAGGGTGGTGGCTGGGAAGGCTGGAGTGACCAGGGTTATTGGAGAGACTAGGGTGAAATTTCCGGTGGGCCCCAGGGAGTCCTACCCCTCCCTGGACCTCCGTTTCCTTCTCTGCAAAACGGAGCCAGCAATTCCCAACCCATGCAGCCAGTGGCCCAAGCGGCGTGTGGGGTGTCCAGCGCCATCCAGCCATGTGTCTAAGCTGAACACCCTGTGTTTGACATTGAGCAAAGCCTTCTGCCTCCTGCACCTCGGTCACCAGTGGGGGAGTGTCATTTCTAAGTCACTCTCATCTGCGGCGTCTTGGAAATATGTGCCTGGGCTTGACCCAAAGGAGCTCTGAAGACAGTTTGGGCTTTCTGTCTGGAGAGGAAGCACACAGGGTAGGTAGGAGCAGAGTTGAAGGACTTAGCAAATGGAAATAAAGGCTACCTAGTCAGGATGTGCATGGTGGCTCACACCTGTAATCCCAGCACTTTGGAAGGCCACGGCGGGAGGATTGCTTGAGTCCAGGAGTTCAAGACCAGCCTGGGTAATGTAGGAAGACATCATCTCTACAAAAAAAAAAATTAGCTGAGTGTGGTGGTGCAAGCCTGTAATCTTAGCTACTCGGGGGGCTGAGGTGAGAAGATTGCCTGACCCCAGGATATTGAGACTATGGTGAGCCGTGATCATGCCACTGCACTCCAGCATGGGCAGCAAAGTGCAATTCTGACTCAAAAAAAAAAAAAGGATACCAGGTCCAATAGAAATTTCAGATAAACAATAAATAGTGTTTTTAGCATAAATATGTTCCGTGCAATATTTAAGACATACTTATACCAACAAAGATCCGTTTGTTTATCTGAAATTCCAGCTGAATTAGATGTCTCAGGTTTGGTCTGGCAGCCCAGGGGAGTATGCCCAGTGTTGCCTGCGGACACTGGTTCTTGAGCTTTCTGGCCCTGGGAAGCCAGGAGGCTTTGTGGGTGGGTTTAGGGAAGTGAGAGAAAACACATACCTGTCTGCCTCCCGCCCCCCGCCAGCATCCTCCCACTTCCGTTCTTGTTGTTTTGAGATTCACCCGCAGTTGGCTGAGAGCTGGCACCGTGGGTGCCGGGGCTGGGAAAGACATGATGTCAGAGCGTGGTTTATCTGATGGGCAGGCTCAGAATGCTGCCCGGGTGTTCGGGGCCAGGCTGGAGGACAAGAATGGTAGCCCCGGGCCTTGGCGGGCTCCAGACCCCAGAATCTCTGCACCACCCCTTCCCACTTGCCCCACTGTGACCTGTCCCCAGAGAGCACCCCTGTGTCTGAGGACCTCCCTTCCTCCCAGGAAAGGCTAGGCCCTACGAGCCAACTTGCAGCTTGAATGAGGCCGGGGCTCTGGCAGCGCAGGATGCCCCTCTCTCTGAGCCCTGTTTCCCTGCCTGTGAAGGGGATTTAATGACCCTGACCACTTTCTACATCCTCTAGGCCTGGTGGGCAGCAATCTGCGCCCTGCCCACTTCCCTCTGTCCAGTCACAATGCCCCCTGGGGTTTTCTAAATGTGTCTTGCCCCGGGTCAGCTTCCTAATTTGCAGGGCCCAGTGTAGAATGAAAATCTGGGGCCCTGTTCAAAGGCTTCCTTCAAAAATGTCTTTAGGGCCAGGCATGGGGACTCACACCTATAATCCCAGCACTTGAGAGGCTGAGGTAGGAGGAATGCTTGAGCCCAGGAGCTAGAGACCAGCTGAAGCAACATAGTGAGACCTCATCTCTACAAAAAAATTTTAAAAGTTAGTCAGGCATGGTGGGGCGTGCACTGCAGTCTCAGCTACTCAGGAGGCTGAGGTGAAAGGATCACTTGAGCCCTGGAGGTTGAGGCTGCAATGAGCTGTGATCATGCCACTACACTGTGGCCCAGGTGACAGAGTGAGACTGCAACTCAAAAACAAAAACAAAAACAAACAAACAAAAAGATGTCATGAAAGGGATAGGATATGAAGCTTTTTCATGCTTCTACAGTCTCCCTTTCGACCCATCAGGGTGCTTTGTATTTGCAGTTTTGAGCAGCCTTAGATGCAGGGCTGCTCCCGTGGGACCCTCACAGGGTCCTAGTTCCCTGCCCGGTCACTCAGCAGGTATGCGCCCACCGGCTGCCAGGTTTCCTCTCCCACCAGCTGCCTGGCAACACACCAGGCCTCGCATGGGCAAGCAGGCCAAGTCAGGCATCTCCCCTCCCTGTGGCCTACCACCCGAATGTACGGTGGACAGTCACCCCTCAAAGATATGGAAACCTCCCTGCTGGGTCACTCGCCCTGCCAGAGCTGCCCACTCCGTGCTTCGAGTGCCGCCAGCTGGGGGCCAGGACAGCTACTGCCGTGTCCTTCCCTGAGACTCACCCCCAACCCTGACCCTCTCTGTGCCCGGTCCCAAGCCCCCAGAGGAGGGTGGCAGCAGTCATTGGTTGGGGCCCGGGGTGCCATGGGATAGGGGAATGGACAGGACTTTTTTTTCTTTTTTAGGATTGGAGTTTCACTCCATTGCCCAGGCTGGAGTGCCATGGCACACTCATAGCCACCCCAGGGTCAACCTGCTGGGCTCTGGCGATCCTTCCACCTCAGCCTTCCAAGTAGCCGTAACTACAGGTGTGCGCTACCACACCTCGCTAATTTTTTGTTTTATTGAAGAGACACGGTCTCTCCAAGTTGCCCGGGCTGGTCTCGAACCCGCAGCCTCAGGCACTCCACTTGCCTCCGCCTCCCAAAGTGCTGGGATTACAGGCTGAGCCACTGAGTCTGGCCATGGGCAGGACTTTCAGTATCCTAGAGGTGGCAGTAGGCAAGACTCAATGCAAGGGAGCTAAGGCTCTGGCTTCCCTGGGAATGCCCCACGGTCTCATCAGCGTTCATTATAAATTACAGATTTAAAGACAAAGTTACCAGCCAGCATGGCAGCTCACACCCACACCTGCAATCCCAATGCTTTGGGAGGCCGTGGTGGAAGAACTACTTGAGGCCAGGAGTTTGCCAGCCTGGACAACACATTGGGACCCCAGTTTCCACAAAAAAATAAAAAATAAAATAAAATTAGCTGAGCATGGTGGCATGCAACTACATGGGAGGCTGAGGCAAGAGGATCCCTTGGGCCCAGAAAGTCAACGTTGCAGGGAGCTATGATCATGCCACTGCATTCCTGCACTCCAGCCTGGACAACAGAGCAAGATTCTGTCTCTAAATCAATATATACAAAGATAAAGTTATTCCAGATTTTAAGACAGCAACTGGGAGCTTTAAAGCCCAAGTGCAGGACTCCTCTTAGTGACTGTGCTAGTCACGGGCCATGAAGGCAACCTCGTCCTACTCCTTCCTGCCTCACGGCCTGTGCCATTCTGTTCCCTGTGCTTGGGACGCTCTTCCTGTCGACACTTCCTCCCTGGAGAGCCTGTCGGGCTCTCCCAGCCCGTGTCCCCCTCCCAGCATCGGGCCCCTCTCGTGTGTTGGCTTGTGTGCTCCTCTGACTAATATCTGTTCCCCACGTGGCTGGAGAGACTTCCCATGAGAGCAGGGAGCAGAAGGGCCCGGTGTGTGTGGAGTCGGGCGCCCCTGCCTCCAAGGGCAGATGTGACATGTGGGAGACAGGCCAGAATGTCTCCTTGGGGGCAGACCTTCAAGGGCCTCAGATGTGGGACTAAAGATTCAGACTGTGTCCTGAAGAGGGCAAGGTGCCGTGACAGGGCTGTCAGCAGTGGTGTGGTCTGGTCACAGCTGTGCCAAGGACAGGCTGGAGAGGGATAAGATGGGGGGGCAGGGGACAACTGGTACAAACGAACGCCCAGGCCAGGGGCAGGCAGGGAGGGAGGGAGGGAGCAGAGCGGTTTACTGGCCGCCCGGCGCTGGGTCCCCTTTGGCCTAATCCCTTTCTCTGGCATGGGTTAGAATGAGGGGCTTAAATGTCATGTGGCCTCTGAGTCCCGTCCCATGGGCATCCGGTGCACTCCTGCGCATCTCGGGCCCTGGGGAGGGGAGGACACGTGCCCACCTGCAGTGCCCACCTGCAGCCGCCTCGCCTTGGAATCCCATTGCTGCTGCAGAATGGTTCTTGCCTGATCCGGATTTCCCCCTGAGATGGAAATCACCCTCCCAGAACGAGAAGGGGCATGAGGACATCGGAGAGGTGTCGGCAACAGGGAAAGAAGGGTGCAGAGACGGGCAGGGATCAGCAAGGAGGGCTGGTGGTGGTTCTGAGCGTCTGAGAGCCAGAGATTCGGAGAGACATCCGGGAAAGGTGGAGGCGTTGCCGGAGGGAGAGGGATCAGGAGTGTGGTATGGCCCACCTGGGACGACAGAGGGTCGCGCCAGTCGTCCCTGAGCTTCACAACCGTCTTGGCTGGGAGCAACTTCTTGGAGTGAGAAGAGATCCCGAGAAAGGGGGAAGCGCTGGGCTGACCCAAGGCTCCGGGGCTGAACTGTCCTGGTGTCAGCCACAGGACCCAGCTGGCTGTGTTGTCCTCTCTGACCAGAACACGCCCAAGAGGAATGGGGGCGGGTACATTACCAAGCACTGGAGAACAGAAGAATGAGGTAGTCAGCGTGTGAGGTGTATAAAACTCTTAAAAGTGGTTTGGGCCAGGTGGGGTGGCTCATCCCTGTAATCCCAGCACCTTGGAAGGCTGAGGCAGGAGGATCACCGGAGCCTAGGGGTTCGAGAGCAGCCTAGGCAACATAGTGAGACTTCATCTCTACAAAAAATATTTTTTTTAAATTAGGCAGTCATGGTGGCACACACCCAGGGGAGTGGAGGGTCTGAGGTGGGAGGACTGCTTGAACCCAGGAGGTCAAGGCTGCGCTGAGCCATGATCATCCCACTGCATTCCAGCCTGGGTGACCGAGTGAGACCTGGATTCAATAAATAAATGAATAAAAAAATAAGTTAAGTTGTTTAATTGGCACATGCTGGCACTTTGATGGGGACTTAGAAGACAGCAGTGGACCAGATGTCCCTTCTGCCCTCAAGGAGCTTCCAGTCTCATAGGAGAGAGATGTGTCCACAGGTTACTTTGGGGGCAAAAGAGCTCATTCTCTTTAGGAAAAGAACAAATTTAGAGGAACCCAGAAGAGGAAGGAGGCACAGCTGGGAGATGCCCAGGTTAGGCTCTGGGCTCTGCTATGGCTGCGGGAGACCTCCCTGGGCCTCGGTTTCCTCTGTTGAGTTGGACCAAGGCAGGACTTCTCAGCCTTGGGCGGGCATCAGCATCCTGGGGGCAGAAGTCCAGCTCGCACAGAAATCGCAGCCCCCCAGGGCGGGCTGAGGGGGCCAGGCTCCAGGGGAGGCGGCTGCTGCAGGTCCTGGAGCACTTGGAAGACCAGTGGACTGGAGGGCGTCTCCAGGAAATCCTGCAGGGGGCGGTGGGGCGCCAACGCCACCCCCCACTTGGTGTGCTGGCTGCTTCTGTTGCTTTGTACTCTTCCACTGAACAAGCGCAGATGGAGCCAGCCTGGGCTGGGCACCGCGGATATCAACAGGGCCCAGGCCTGGTGCCTTGATCTTCCTGAGTTTGTCTGCAAAGTAGGCTGGGAACGCAGTCAGCATCTCTGTTGTTAACACTTCTGACAACTTTAGGCAGCTCCAAGCCAAGAACCCAGCTGGATTCGAGCTCCAGTGCCCCTCGCCTGCAGAACCGTGCGGCCCCCCTGGGGAGGAGCAGACCAAGGGCAACCTGGTTCCTGGGGTCCCTGGCCTCTGGCTTTGGGAAGGGCAGAGAATATTTCTGATGACAGAACCGTGGACAGAGCAGTGGCTGTCTGGCGTGAGCTTATCTCTCTGCCACCCTTTGCAAATCTC
The DNA here is from genome assembly GCA_027257055.1 of Cephalopachus bancanus. Taxonomy (NCBI): domain Eukaryota; kingdom Metazoa; phylum Chordata; class Mammalia; order Primates; family Tarsiidae; genus Cephalopachus; species Cephalopachus bancanus. The sequence goes on from JAPVLO010000510.1 coordinate 304,874, forward strand.
CTCCAGCAGAGCTGAGTCTGAGTCACAGGGTGTTGTTTGGTGTTCTGTCACTAAACGCTTCTCTAAGAGCCACTGTGTTAGGCTGCCCCAGGGCTGGTGGGGCCAGAGGGTCAGCCCTCAGCTCTGTCTCCAGGGCAGGCTGCTAGGGGCACGGGGGCGACAGCTGGTTCCAGGGGCCTAGTTTTCCTCTCTGAATGTCCACCTCGACCAGAAGCAGCTACTCAGAAGTCATGTGGATTTCTGACGCCCAAATCCTGAGCTCGGCATTCAAGGCATTTGGAATCTGGTCCCTCCTCTTCCCTATCTCTCCTCCCTGCTCCCCAAGGCCAGCAGGGCTTCACCAAGCCAAGGCTGCCCCATCTGCCACTCACAACCTTCCATTCCCACCTCCCAGTCTTTGTGGGGACTGGACCTTGGCCTGCCTCACCCTCCCCGCCCTTGAGAGTGACCAGTAGTCCTAGTTTGCCCAGAGCTGAGAACTTTCCCAAGATGTAAGGCTTCCAGTACACAGATGGAGAATATCCCGACAAACGGAGCGAGTCAGTTCCCCTGCTTCCCTCTGTCTGGTCCACATCGAGGCCCTCACAGACATATGGGACGCTGACACAGAGTGGCCCAGAAATCCAAAGGCCAGACACGCTAAGTGGCTCTGCAGTCTATGGCCACACAGCCTCCCTCCTGGGCCCAGACATCCAGATTCTCCCCTTTGCCACCCACTGGTTGCCTTACTTTAGGGAGTCTGGGGTCACTTTTATAGAGAAAGGGGCAAATCTCAGGGAAGACAAAGACGGAGCCAGGAAAGGCAGCCACGGATTTGCAGTCTCCAGCCCTCATGCCGTGTGACCTGACTGGGATAAGCCACTGAGCCTGTATCCCCAACTGTAAAATCAGGCTTAGATACCATTCTTTTGCAAACCAAAATAACATGTTAAGCACCCCCAGCAGACTAAATGGACCCCCTCTGGGCCGAGAGAAACCTGAAAAACTATACACCAGGCTGTGAGGGAAAAGGTCAAAAGCATCTGGTATACACCCTCGCTGCAGAGTTTCAGGCACAAGGATCAGCATTAGCGTTAAAATAGAGATCATGGTCGGGCTTGGTGGCTCAACCTGTAATCCCAGCACTTTGGGAAGCCGAGGCAAGTGAATTACCTGAACTCATGGGTTCAAGACCCACCCGGGCAACTTGCCGAGACCTCGTCTCTACAATAAATCAAAAATTAGTCGGGCATGGTAGCGCACGCCTGTAGTTACAGCTACTTGGAAGGCTGAGGCGGAAAGATCACCGGAGCCCAACAAGTTGTCACTGGGGTGGCCGTGAGCATGCCGGCACTCCAGCCTGGGTGACGAAGTGAGATGCCAACTCAAAAAAAAAAAAAAAAATCGGAGATCATAAGACCGACAAAACACACACTGTAGCAATAAGATCCCAAGTTCCAACCTGACTCTGGTCTAGCATCACATGACAGATGGCAGCCCCTTAGGAAAGGAAAACATTTTACCCCAAACGACATGTCTTTGACATACTTTAAAGCGACCCTGCAAAGCCGACTCTTGGGGAAATGTGCATCTGTAGCCCATTCCCTTCCCCAGAAGAGTCTGACACCTCTTAAGACATTACCACCACTTCCCTCTAAAACCTGCTACCTAGAAGCTTCCTCTACAAAACAGCCTCAGCTTCCACACCCCCTTGTCTTAATGCAAACGTTTCTTTCTACCAATTTCTCTTGCAGCCAATTGCCAATCAGAAAATCTTTGACTCCACCTGTGACCTGCAGACCATCCCCTGCTCCCCCATGTCCTGTTCTTCCCCACCAAGCCAATGTAAGCCTCACATGTGTTGACTTGTGGTTTTGCCTGCAAGCTTCTGGACCCCCAAGAGGTATAAAGCCAAACCGTAACCTAGCCACCTTGGGCACATTTTCTCAGGACTTCTTGGCCTAGGTCACTCGTATTTGGCTCAGAATTAACTTTAAATGTTTTACAGAGTCTGGCATCAGTGAGTGGCAGACTGTATTATTACGAGATTTAAGCAGCAGCCATGGAAGATGGAGAGCTCAGAACCCTGCAGCCCCATGTCCTGTGCTCCACACACACTCAAAGTGCGAGACTGTGGGCCCCATAGCGAGCAGATGCTTCTCTTGGGTACCGAGCCCACCCCGGGGAATGAAGGTGAAGCCAGCTGGCTGACTCCACGCCTCTTGGGATGGTCAGGAAAGGCCCCTCTGAGAGGATGACCACTGAGCTGAGACCCAAGGAATGAAACTCGCCAAGATCTTGGGAAAGAGCACTCCAGGCAGAGGTGAGAGCCATTGCAAAGGCCCTGAGGTGGGAACCTGCCGGGTATGCACTGGACTGATGGGGTAATCATCGAGGAACCTTGTGGAGGCCAAGTCACACAGATGCAGGTCTAGAGAGGACACCTACTCCACCGGCAAGCCAGGGAGAGAGGCACCTGGAGCCATCATCAGGTGGCTGGGCAGCCAGGGCCCACCAGAGGATGTCCAGGTCCGAGGCACGGCCTTGCTCAGCTAGGGCAGGAGTCGACTCTGACCAAGGGAAGGCACATCCTCAGGATGGTAGACACGAGGCCCCCCAGCTCCACAACAACAACCCAGCAACTTTGAACAGGGAGCAGAACCCAGACTCCCTGGGACTGGCAGGACAGAGGCCATCAGAGGGGCCAGCTACACCTTTGGTCCTGGGAACTGGGCTCCAGGTGTTTCTAGGTGACAAGTCCTACACCAGCAAGGCGAGAGAGTGAGGTCCCTGTCTCCGGGGCTGGGCACCTTCTATTGTCCCTAGGAAAAGGTGTGCAGTCCTATGCTCATCACCCACTCACATTGATTCATTCATTCACTCACTTGTTCATTCATTCAAAAAACGTTAATGGAGAGCCAGGCTCCAACTCCAAAATGAGTCAGGTCCTATTTGTGGTCACAGAGCCTCCGATTGCATAAGACCAAAAAAAAAAAAAAATTCCCAGAGGCACTTGGAGCTAAGACTTCAGAGGGTCTGCTGGAGAAGGAGACAGGCATGCTGGGCGTTGCCTACCACTGTGCAAGAGCTTGGAGCAGTGGCCTGGCATGGCTCTTGTTGGGGGAGTGGGCCAGTAGCTGGGCATGACTCCTCACAGGGTACAGACAGCCATGGAAAGGCAGGAGGGGCAGATAGGGGTGTAAACAAGGGTGGGGTGTACCTTGATCTCCAGACCGAGGGGAGCCACTGAAGGAGCTATGTCACAAGCTTCCTGATGGCGGGGCCCTGGCAGAGCAGACTCCCGGTCCTGGGACCGTTGCTCCCTCTGGCTGCCCCGGCCACAGCCCTGCCTTGGCCTCCAGCCCTCCCGTGAGCTCCAAGCCTGGACACGTCGGTGTCTTTCCCCTCCCGTGGCCTGTCTGCAGAAATCAGCCCCACCTCTCTTGAGTCTGTCTTCCACCATGGGATGTAACCTCGCACGCACTGGGCCTGGAGCCACCCGTGTGCCAGAAGGAGACACAGAGGCCTGTGTTGCTCGAGGCTCCACCAACCTGTCACGTGCCCACAGAGCTGGGAAGGGCAGTTGGGCTGGGGACATCCCTGTACTTGGATCATTAAATGTGTCCTAAACAGAGGGCTGGGCCCCTCGAAACACTTGGTGTCCGCAAGCAGCATCCAGCTGTCACTATTAACTCAGAGGTTTCACCTTGAATGTCTTCATGTTCCTTAGGGAGGCCCCCACTTTCCTGCCCCAGTGCAGCTGAGTCTTATCTGGCTAAAGTAACATGTATCACCAAAGGTACGAGTGCCCACTAAAATACTCATTAAAAAAGGAGACATCCACTGATCACCAGAGTGTTCACTGAAAAGTAAGATGTTTAGCTGAAAATGACAATGGTAACTGCTCATTAAACTTGGAGGCAACTGATCACCTAGAGATGAGCCCGTTGATCTGGGCTGAACACAAGGGTTGGCTGACAGCCACGATGTTGGCTGAAAAATTAAGCAGCTAAAAATGACCACCTAAGACATTAATTCAAAAGTAAGATTTCGACAACTCAACAATAAAATGACTACTCAGTCTCTGGAAGCAGGAATCAAACAGGTACCTGCACACCCATGTTCACAGCAGCATTATTCACGACAGCTAAAAGATGCCGCCAACAGTGTCCATTGACAAATAAATGGATAAACACAATGTGGTCTGGCCATAGGGCGGGATATGTATATATATATATATATATATATATTTTTTTTTTTTTTTTTTTTTTTTTTTGAGTCGGGGTTGTGCTGAGTGAAATAAGACAGTCGCAAAAAGGACAAATGCTGTATATGACTCCACTCATACGAGGTCCCTAGGGGAGTCAGATTCGTAGAGACGGAAAGTGGAGTGATGGGTGCCAGGGGTCGGGGGCGATGGGGAGTTAGTATTTAATGAGGATAGAGTTCCAGTTTGGGAAGATGAAAGCATCCTGGAGATGGATGGTGGTGATGGCTGCACAGCATATGAATGCTCTTAATGTTATTGAGTTATACACTTAAATTCAACTAAAATTAAATTAAGATGATAAATTTTATGTTACGTATTTTGAGAGGGCGGGGGTCTCCCTTTGTCTCTCAGTCTGGAGTACCATGGCATCATCATGACTCACTGTAATCTCCAACTCCTAGGTTGAAGGGTTCCACCTTCCTCGGCCTCCTGAGTGGCTGGGACTATAGGCGCACAGCACCACGTGTGGCTACTTTTTTTATTTTTTGTAGAGACGAGATCTCCTTATGTTGCCAGGCGGGTCTTGAACTCCTGGGTTCAAAGGATTCTCCCACCTCGGTTCTCAAAGTGCTGAGATTACAGGTGTGAACCACCTATGCTGTGTATTTTTTACCACAATAAAAAACACAACAATCCAGTTTAAACAGACAAAAGGAATGTGATGGCCAAGAAGCACATGGCAAGCAGCTCAGCTTCACCAGTCATCAGGGACGTGCCCATCAAACCACAAGGAGACACCAGCACACCCTTTAGAAAGAAGGTAAATAGACTGACCACGTCAAGAGTCTACAAGGAGTCAGGGCAACCCAGACTTTCAGATCCTGCTGGTGGCGAGTGAAGCGGTAAATGCGCCTAGAGTTGAGCGGCACCCTCTACCCCCACGCCACCCAGCAATTGTACACCTCGGTGGGGAGACCAAGTAGAAATGAGAAGACACGGCCACACAGAGACCTCTGAGCAAACGTGTGTAGAAGCCTCATGCATAATCACCCCAGTCGGGAGTGCACCCACTGGGCCTCAGCTGTTGAGTGCGAAGTGGGTTATTCGCTGCAGGTTAGACATAGGGAAGCTTCTTGTAGGCAGTGTATATTAAAATAGGGCAAACGTTCAGACACCTTTCTAATCGGTACACGATTCACTCGACTGACCAGGCACACCAGACCTGACCGCTTTGTGGGCTGGAATGTGGATCTACCAGTGCAGTGAATCACAGAAACAATAGGGAATTACCCCCCACACAGACATGATGTTCTAAGAAAAGCCCAAGCCTAGTCAGACAATAACTTTCATCATTCAGAAGGCCCTTGTGACCTTAGAAGTTTGAGAGACGGTAATCAAAACTCGTGACCAAATACCTGCAGCCCACCGCTCTTAGCTCTTAGTTTGTTTAGTCATGGCTGCTTAAGAGAGCACATGCCCTCTCTCGAGCATGCTCTTTCTCTCTAATCAATTCTGTCTTAAGCTATACTTTGAATTCGCTCTGAAATGCTTTTCTGCGGCGAAGTCGAAGGACCCACGGAGCAACATGCTGCACCCCACCCAGCATCGAGGGGCTTACAAATGGTGGCGCATCCGTGCCAAGGAACACTGCTCAGCCACACACAGGAACAGACGGCTGAGGCGCACAACATGGACATCCTCACAATCATTCAGACACCAAACAGCACACACTGTAGAACCCATTTGCGCTAAATTCTAGAGAAGACAAACGGAGTTCATGTGACTGGAGGCCGCAGCTCTTATTCCCTAGTGTGGGGGCAAGGATTGCCTGCCACAGGGTGTGAGGTGCCATCTTTGAGGTGATGGACACAGGCTGTATCTTGGCCGTGGGGTCCACCCCATGGGTGTGCGCATTTGTCAAAACTCATGGACTTAAACTTAGAAGGGTTTCATTATGGGCTGAATTGTATCCCCCTTATGTTGAAGACCTAACCCCCACTACATCAGAATGTGACCTTATTTTGAAATAGGGTCTTTAAAGAGATGAGTAAGTTCAAGTGAAGTCATTTGGGTGGGCTCTAATCCCACATGACTGGTGTGTTTCTAAGAGGAAGAAATGACAGGCACGCTCGGAAGAGACCACCTGAGGACAAGGGAGAAGGTGGCCATCTGCAAGCTGAGGAGAGAGGCCACAGGAGAAGCCAGCCCTGCCAGCACCCTAACCTGGAACTTCCAGCCTCCAGAACAGTGAGAAATAAACATCTGTGGTTGAAGCCCACCCCCTCACGTTGGTGGGACTTTGTTATGGCAGCCCTGGTGAGCTAATGCAAGGTACGTTTCACTGTATGTAAATTAAAGGTCTGTAAATAAAGTTAAGAGACAATGTTTTCCAAAAGCAAGCTTAGGGGCTCAGTGAATTGTGCGCAGCCCCTCAGGGCTCACATGCCAGACACTCTGCTCTGCCCCTAGCCAGCCTACTGTGGATGCCACAAATATAAGAAAAGTCGTGGCTGCTACCTGACGAATTAACCGGTCTCTTCTACCCAGTAGATTTTAGAAGGTTTGGGGTTTTTTTTGTTTGTTTGTTTGTTTGTTTGTTTTAAGAGACAAGGTCTCACCCTGTCACTGGAGTGCAGTGGCATAATCATAACTCTTTGCAGTCTCAAACCCACGGGCTCCAGTGGTCCTCTCTCCCTGACCTTGACCAATCCTCCTGTTGTGGCCTCCTAAAATGCTGGGATTGCCGGTGTGAGCCACCGCACCTGACCTCAGAAGTTTTAAAAGCATCTCCAGTCCAAAGCAGTGAACACTACTAGCCTTGCTGCCATGATTGGAGTCTGTGCTATGAACCAGACAAACATGCAGTACTGGTGGGATGGCAGGCCGGGGACTGTGGCTTTCAAACTGTGGGAGGGGGTTATCTCTATCCTTACTTTATCGGTGGGATTCCTGAGGCTCAGAGTGCAGATGTGACTTGCCCAGTCACTCAGGGAGCTAGCGGCCACTTCAACGTCCCCACGAAAGCTTGCGTTCACACAGGTTCGAGTCCTGTTCCATGGACTCTTTCGCTTCCTTGAGGGCCCAGATGCTTCTGGAAGGGCAATCCCTGCACACGCTGTCTCAGTCTAGCCTGGAGAGGTCAGAGGTAGGTGACTCCCTTCAGGGATGAGGGGTTTCTCCTCTTAGAGCCAGGGAAATGGGAGGCCCCAGACGAAACGCTTGCTGGGCTGAGGGGCTGGGGGAGAGTGGGCTGTGCCGTCATGCCCCTCTAGACTGGGGACCCGGTGAGTGACTGGAGGCCCAGGGGGTGTGTCCTCAATGATGGGGACTGGGAGGTCACGTACCCGGGACCCACAGGGAGGCGACCATGGCAGAGGCGGCTGTGGCAGTGTGGTCCGGTGGCCTCCATGCCCTGACGACTGTGAGAATGTCCCTCTGCTTATCCATTTCGTTTGTTCTGACTCCCACAGCCCCCTGGGCTGCTCACACCTCCTGCTCCCTGCCGTGCTTGGACCTTCCTCCTCCACCAGCCACAAGTCCCATGGGGCAGAGCACGCGTCTACCTTCCTCTGAGGCCTCCACACCCAGCCTCTGCTGACCCACCTACCAGCCATGCAGTCCTGGACCAGTTGCCACATCTCCCAGGGCCTCAGTCTCCACCTCTGGTGAATGAGGCTCATCCGCACACTGAGCCGTCAGTGACTGTCTCGCCTCTCTACTCACAGAGAAAAGGAGGGCGTTCACAGTCCCTGTGCGGGGGCCCTGGGACACCCTTCCCTTGGAGTCCCCCTATAGCTGGGGCAGGCTTGGCTGGAGAGAATCAGAGAAAACTTCAGGGAGGAGACTTCTTGGGCAGGGCTTCGAAGGGCAAAGACAGGAGCAGTCACCTTAAGATCACTGCCATAACAGTGCTGACTGATGTTTCTTGAGGACACCCTCTGTGCCAGTGCTTTCCATGTGTTAACTCACTTAACCCTCAAAGTAACTCTTAAACTCTTGTGGCCCCGTTTCACAGAGGAGGAGGCTGAGGCACAGAGGCATTACATAACTTGCCCAAGGAGGAGACCACCCAGCGGGGCCTAACTTGGGCAGAGGTGCAGAGACAGAAAATGGCCCGCCACCTGGGAAAGCTGGTCATGGGTTGAGACAGCGTGGCTTCCTGGGGGTTGTGTCTCATTGTGTCTCTGCCCTTGTGTGGTCCTCTCCCGCGCGAGCTGTGGGCATGGCCACATGACCTGCTCTGGCCCACGGGACACCAGTGATGCAAGCAGAGGTTTAGAAAGGCTTGTGCACTGGCTTGCCCTGGGAAAAATGCATCCGTCAGAGAAGGCAGGGCTCAGCCAATGTGAGGCACAGCCAACGGCCCCCACTCCAGCCATGTGAGGCCACCTCAGACCACCCAGCCCCAAGTCCACCGCTGCCTGAGTGGGCCCAAACAAAACCAGCAGAAGAATTGCCCGGCTGAACCCAGACCAGGTAGATGGCAGAGCTCATGAAGAGTTGCTGCCTTAAGACACCACAGTTCAGAGGGGTTTGGGTGCATCCACAGATCACTGAGACAGTGTCTCAAGTGTCAGGTATCTAAAAAGATATGAAGATGTGACATGGTGGGTGGCTGGCCCTGCCTACTGTCCTCTCCTGGGAAGCAGCAGGGGAAGATAAGCCTTAAGGGAAGACTTCTGGAGCCCTGGGATGCCGACATCCCATGAGGAATTATCCGTTCACTCCCACTGCCCTTGGAACCCCCAAGAGGATCCTGACTGCCCAGCTCTGCCGGCTGCCCAGCACCCCCCCAGCTCAAGTCTGCCAGCTCCCCCACTCACCCCCCGCCTGACATGAGGCCAGACACACAGTAGGTGCTTCACGAATAGCTGTTGGATGGTGAGGAATGCATGTGACCTCATGTCCCCACCCGTACCCCAAGCCACTAGGGAAACCCTACACCCTAAGTTCAAGCTGCCTATCCTCGTGTGTCTGCTCTGCCCCCGGATGGGCGAATCGGTCGCTGGCCTCCTTCAACCGAATTGGACATCGGCTCCCCTCTGCGCCTGTCCAGGTTAGACACGTCTGAGCCCACCCTTAAACAGGTGGGGCTCTACCTTCCCCCTTGGAGCGGCTGGAATGCATGCGGCTGGCTGACCCGCCTCCCCTCTTGGACTGGGGACTCCTTGGTCCGCCCTGCGGCCCCACATGCGACACAGGACTGGGCCCCGAGGGTCAGCTGCGGTCGATGCCCCAACTCCTGATATGCCAGTGTCCTTTCTCCTGCCCAGAGTCCGTGCGGGACCGTCAGAAAGAGAGCCTGACCCACAGCCCACTTCCGTTTTCGCTCGTTCTTCTCTCCCTAGGTCTTCCCCTTCTCCTTAGCCTATTTCTTGCCCCCGTTTCTCAGAACATGAAACTGAGTCCAGGAATGAACAACACGGTCGAGTTCGTGACTGGGAGTAGGCAATGGGGCCAGGACCTGAACCCGGGGCTGTTCTGGCTGTAGCCTCAGCGATCCTGGGAACCACACCAACTGCCACAGTGCAGGAGGGTCGTGGGACCCTGTGCTGTGTGCTGGGATCGCTGGTGAGGTCCGTGCTTTAGTCCTGAAATGCTGCCTGAAGAGAGGCCCCCTGGGAAGGTTCTGCGCCCGGGCTGGCTCTCTGGGGACCACCTGAGAAGAGCTGGAAGGAATGGCTCCAGGCCCACAGGGACTCACTGGCCTTGCAAAGACACTGGACAGAGAGTCACCCACACCCAGTGCCGGTCTTGGCTCCACAGCTAACCAGGCACTTTGCTTCAACCTCCTCATCCATACAATGGGCACAATAAAACCCACCTGAGAGCACGATGCCAAGTGCTCTGTAAACGGAATTCCCCCATCTTGCAGATCCCCCAACCCACCTAGGCTTCTCCTGTCTCCCCGGTTCACACCTGCTCACTGCCACCAATTCCCGGGTCAAACACCAGACATAACTTTCTTCCTCCTTAGCCGGGCTCGGTGGCTCAGCCTGTCATCCGCACCTTTGGGAGGCTGAGGTGAGTGGATTGCCTGCGCCCGCGGAGTCGAGACCTGCCTGGGCAGCGAGACCTCATCTCTACAATAAATCAAAAAATCAGCCGGGCGTGGTAGCGCGCGCCTGTAGTTCCAGCTACTCGGAAGGCTGAGGCGGAAGGATCGCCGGAGCCCAGCGGGTCGAGGCTGCGGTGGCCGGGAGCGGCCGCTGCACTCCAGTCTGGGCGACAGAGTGAGACTCCAACTCAAAAAAAAAAAAATTTCTTCCTCCTTTGGCTTAACCAAGACAAGTTGGGGTTGATCACAGGACAGAACAAAGTACCTGCAAGAGAAAAAAACCTACTCAGAACAAACAAGCCCCCCAGCCCCATGCCTCTGGGTGACATGTGAGGGGGCAGTTCATGGCGGAGACACCCAACCAGACGCCACTGGCCTTACTCAGATGGTCAGCGCTCAAGAGGGCTGGGGACAGCCCAGGACTCGGAGTTGCCAGCCCTGCCTGTGAGTCCTGGCTCCACCTTTTGGCCACTGTGTGAACTCTGGAAGGTCGTGTTGTCCCTCCCTGGCTCCGTTTCCCTATCTGTGAAATGGAGAGAGAAGCAGGAGCGCCTGCCTTTCTGCTAATCCTCCTGTTTGCCCATCAAACTTCTGCTGCAGGCAGGATTCCCAGCCCAGCATGAGGCATGCAGCACAGGCGTTTGGAGAGGCCACAGCTGGTGTTCAGGCATCGTCATGGGCTTCGTGGAAAAAAATTCACACTGCGGGGGCTGGAAACTCCCCCCCCCGTCTGCACAGCCCCTCCACACCCCACGAAGGCTATGAGCAAAGCAAAAATGTTGAGGGGGTGCTCAAGAGCCTGTCCAGTGCCCACAGGCAGGAAGTCTTTCCGGCATCTCAGCCCTAGGAATCATCCAGCCCACGTCTTCAACCACATGGCAACATTTCTTAGCCTCCAACCTCCTTCTTCAAATGAATGCGTGATTAAAAACCATAAAAAAGAAAGAAAATGGGTCCCAAATCCTGTCCACTCCCCTTTCCCTGATCCCAGCCACTCCTGGACAGTGTCGTGAAACCGGGTGAAAATCCCTGCTTGAGCCTCTCGATCACCCCAGCCTGCCTCTAGAGTGTGCCTGCTGTGTTCCTGGCCCTACCTGAGCCTCTTGTGGCCAATCCCTCCACTTTCCAAACATGGTCCTAAAATTGAGTTCTTATCGTCCCATTTTTCCAGGTGGGAAGACCAAGCTGGAGAAAGACTGAGTTAGACGAGATCACCCAGCTCCTATGAGGTGGATAGACAGTCACACTGAGAGCTATCACCCCTTCAAAGACTGTGTTCCTTCTACGGCCCCACTTGGGGTGTGGGGAAACTGAGGCCTGGAGAGGGACAGTGACTGTCTGAGGCCATATCCATATCTGCTGAACCTGGGTCAAAGCCAGTGTGATCTTGATGGCTTCTAGGCTGGTCGGCTGTGGCCAGACAACTGTCTACGGGTCCCTCACGATAATATGCTGGGCTGGGGGTTTTATTTGTTTGTTTGTTTGTTTGTGAGTTAAAGTCTCACTCTGTCGCTCAGGCTGGAGTGCAGTGGCATGGTTAGGCTCCCATAGCCTTGCACTGCTGGACTCAGGCGACGCTTCCACCTTAGCCTCCTGAAGTAGCTGGAACTATAAGCGTGTGCCACCACATCCAGCTAATGTTTTGTAGAGACAAGATCTTGCTACATTGCCCTGGCTGGTCATGAACTCCTGGGCTCAAGCAATCCTCCCAGCTCGGCCTGCCAAAGTGCTGGGATTACAGGCGTGACCAAGGTCTAGGTTTTATAACTGCCCTGGACCACTCTGCAGCCGATTGACATCCAGAGCAGCTCAACCCACAGCCAAGTTCAGGGGCTCTGCCATTACCTTTTTGGAGGGACTATGAAGTCTAGTCCCACACTTGACGATGTAGAAACTGAGGCATGGCCTCTGGCCAGCATTCACTGGCCTTCCAAAGGGCAATCGCTGTGACCACCATTTTAGGTGTAATGTTAGTGACTGTGCCCTCCCAGCACCCCCAGCCATCAAGGAAGGGTGGTGTTTCAGATCTGACTGGATACCTACGTTCAGTAGGTTCTTTTTTTTTTTTCTTTTGACTTAAAAAAAATTTTTTTTTCAAATTGAGATGGGGTCTCACTCTGTTTCCCAGGCTGGTCTTGAACTCCTGACTTCAAATAGTCCTCCCACCTCAGCCTCCCAAAGAGCTGGGATTACAGGCATGAGCTACCATGCCTGACCTTGCATTCAGTATATTCTTTTCTTTTTTTGAGTTGGAGTCTCACTCTGTTGCCCAGGCTGGAGTGCAGTGGCACACTCACAGCCACCCTAGTGTTGACATGCTGGGCTCCAGTGATCCGTCCACTTCAGCCTTCCAAGTAGCTGGAACTATAGGCGCACACTCATGCCTGGCTAATTTTTAAAATTTTATTGTTGAGACGAGGTCTTGCCGATTTGCCCAGACTGGTCTCAAACCCATAGGTTCAGGCAATCCACTTACCTTGGCCTCCCAAAGTGTTGGGATGACAAACTGAGCCACTGAGCCTGGCCTGGTACATTTTTTTTTTTTTTTTTTTGAGTTGGAGTCTCACTCCATCACCCAGGCTAGAGTGTAGTGGCACGCTCACGGCCACCACAGCCTCAACCTGCTGGGCTCAGGCGATCCTTCCACCTCAGCCTTCCAAGTAGCCGGAACTACAGGCACATGCTACCATGCCCGGCTAATTTTTGATTTATTGTAGAGACGAGGTCTCGCCAAGTTGCCCGGGTAGGTCTTGAACCCATGGGCTCAGGCAATCCTCTCACCTCGGCCTCCCAAAGTGCTGGGAATACAGGCTGAGCCACTGAGCCTGGCCCAGTATATTATTAACTGTCATCTTCACGCTGCATAACTACCCGTCCAGTTAGGGGAAACTGAAGGTCCAAGAGGGAAGGTGACTTGCCTCTGCCTGACTCCACAGCGCATTTCCCAGGGCTGTAGGAACTCACAGTAGGCATGGCGGTGTCAGGGAAAGGAAGGAAGGAAATTTGTGACTCTAGAGACACCCACCAAGAATCCCTCCACCCCCCAAATAAACACGGGCTCCACTGCACATAACATATGCCTACTGAATGCCTGATTGAAAGGATGAACGCCAGGCTCCTTTGCAGTGCTGGTGCTCGGTGTTTGTTGAATGAATGAATGAATGACTCTCCATAGGCCACATTACAAGGCTCCCAGCACCTGTCCTTGGAAGAGGTGCCAGGGCTCCAACACTGTCTTTTCCGCCCGTTCTACTCCTCCAGGTGAGCCTGAACTGAGCCAGCTCAGTTCTCAAATTTGGAAGTTGCCGTCTCTGCTTCTCTCTGACTCCTGCCTCTCAATGCTCAGCCGCTATGTCCATTTCTTCAAGGACATCTCTCTTGACTGAGGGGTGAGCCCCACCGGGCTGATGTGGTCCCTTCTCAGAGGGCAGGCTCACACTCTGAAAGGGGTAGTCTTGGAAAAATAGAATCTGAGGACCGGAAAGTAGAATCCAGGGTCTGGCAGGATCCAGAGCAGGGCTCAGCCTATACGCAAAGTCAGGACTCTGGAGCCAGGACCTGGGGTCATCCCAGGACTGAATTAGGGCTCAGGACGCAGTCTGTAACTTGGATCAGGATCCGACCTGGGTTTGTGTCTGGGCTCAGACAGGAACCGAGACCATATCCGAGTAGTCAGTCAGGATCAGGGCCTAGCTCATCCCCATCCTCTACGGTTGGGGTCAGGCCTCCAAGACCAGCGCCAAGCCTACGCCTAGCTCCAGAACGGGGACTCAGTCCGTGACCAGGGTCAGGCCTCAGCCTAAACACGACTGCCAGGACCACTCAGCTCCCTCCCAGAGTGTGGCTCCCTGGAGCCTACCGAGCTCTCCCCGCAGCCCAGAAAGCCCAGCTTCTCCCGGCCAGCGCTTCCAGTGCCGCACACGCTGCCCTCGCCGCCCCTCTGGAGCTGCCTCGGCGCCTTGCCGGACCCCTGCCTCCCGCCTCCCTGCCAGGGAGCCTGCTGGCTCCAGGGTTATTAAGGGAGGAATCTGTGGGAAGAAGAAGGTAAACAAAAGCCATCAGGCAGGACTGGGGCTGGCGCCCGTCCCTCCCGCGGCTCCATGGCCGAGACTCGGAGGGAGACCAGCAGCGCTGAGCGGCCGTGTTGACAGGAGACTTAATGAAATCCAGAGGGAGGCACCCTGGCACAGCCCACCTGGAAGGAGGCCCGAGATGGTAATTAAATTAATTCTGGTGTGTGTCCCAACAAGCGCAGAGGCGAGAGCCGGGGCCAGGGCCCATTCACCCAGGGCTCCAGGAGTTCGTCATAATTACAGGGAAAAATAAGTTTCGGAACTTACGTAACCCTGCAACTTGGGTCCTGAGGTTTGGGCCCTATTGCTTTTCTCTTCCAGGAAACGCATGTACTGCACAGCTGCACCTGCACACCAGGCTCACCTCCATGGGTCATGGGGCATGCAAGAGCCCAGAGCACCAACTTGGTCCTTGAATCCATTTCTCAGATGAGCCAAACTGAGGCTCGGGGAGCAGAAGGATCCCACTCAGAGTCGTGTGACCTAGACACAGGCCTAGCATCACACCCCAAAACCTCTCCAGCATGGAGGCTGTGGGTAGCCAGGAGCGGGGAGACCCGTTCTGCCTGGCAGAGAGGAAAGAGAGGCTCCTGGGAGTGGTGCCTCCTTAAACAATGGGTGGGGGTTGGCCAGGCCGAGGAGGGAAGAGCAAGCCAGGCAGAGGGCAGAGCACACACAAGGGCCCAGCGGCTGGAAGGACCCCAGATGACCGGGGAAGGGAATTTGCCGCTGGGGCAGGGGCAGGACCAGGCAGGAGTGGGGCAGGGCGGTGCGGAGCCTCAAGCGGGCAGGAGATGCACGGGGGTCGCCCACAGCAACTCATCGCTGAGCCTCACGAGGCCCACGGGCTAGATGCCTCCATGTTCCCATCTCACAGATGAGTAGACCGAAGCTCAGGAATCTGAGTCACCCATCCAAAGTGACACAGCCGGGAAGCAGCACAAATGGGAGGAGAACCCATGTCTGCTGGGCTCAAAACCGCTCCCTGAAACACCCTCCTTCCTGCTCCGCATGCCCCCTGTGGATGCCCTGGCTTCCAGGTGAGCTCAGCCCAGGAGCCGAGGCAGGAAGACACTCCCGCCAGTGTGGAAACCACAGGGTCTTCAGGAACAGGCAAAAGGGGTGAAACCACACACCCAGGAGCGGGGCAGTGGCATGGCATGCACAGGCGACCCCGGGCCTGTGCAGGGCTGTCTCCGGGGGAGGAAGCAGAGGTCTGGAGGCCCCAGGCCCCCCGGCATCAGGGAAGGAGGAGGTACAGGAAGCCAATTCTAGCCTGGGGCAGGAAGGACTGACGCCCCTCTGAACTGTAGGCCACTCGGACAGGAAGTGAGCGCCTAGTCCCAGGAGGTCTGCGCTAAAGGAGCAGGCAGGGAGGCAAGGGAGGGTGTTCCTGGTTGAGCTCCAGCCATACTTGCACCTCCGAGCCTCCAGGGGCCCCCACCTCTCCTGGGAAACGCTCCTCCCAGCTATGGTAGTGAGGGATGTCACACAGTGATGCTCCGAGAGGACTCAAGGCCTGCCTGGGGGTCTCTTTGCTTCAGGAGAGTTCTTCTCCTCAAATGTTTCCAGCACCTCGAAATCAGTGCCATAGCCAGGCGCGGTGGCTCACACCTGTAATCCCAGCACTTGGGCGGTGGAGAGGAGAGGATTTCCTGAACCCACGGGGTTGAGATCAGCCTGGGCAACATGGTGAGGCCTCATCTCTACAATGAATTTCTTAGAAAATTTAGCCAGGCACTCGGTGGCTCAGCCTGTAATCCCAGCACTTTGGGAGGCCGAGGTGAGTGGACTGCCTGAGCCCGCGGGTTCGAGACCCACCTGGGCAACTTGGCGAGACCTCATCTCTACAATAAATCGAAAATTAACCAGGCATGATAGCGTGCACCTGTAATTCCAGCTAATTGGAAGGCTGAGGCGGAAGGATCGCCGGAGCCCAGCAGGTCGAGCTGGGCTGCGGTGGCCGAGAGCGTGCCACTGCACTCTAGTCTGGGCGACAGAGTAAGACTCCAACTCAAAAAAAAAAATAATAATTAGCCAGGCATGGTGGTGCACACCTGTGGGTTCCACCTACTTGGAAGGCTGAGGCAGAAGGATGCCAGAGCCCAGCAGGTCAAGGCTGTGGTGAGTCATGATTGTGCCACTGCACTCCAGCCTGGGTGACAGAGTGAGACTCTGACTCAAAAGAAAAAAGAAAAGAAAAGAAAGCAGCACTGAGCAGAACCTTCACGTGTGCGAGGACCCCTCCGTGGGGTCCCATCTCTCCCTGAGCAGAAGGCAGCAGACACAGCAGCACAGAGAGGCAGTGACCAACCAGGTGTCACACAGCACAAGCCAGGTGGGCTTCCTGGAGAGGGTGTGACGGGGCTCAGCCCTCAGGGTGAGGCTTTCTTGTTTGGGTCAGAGGGTCCTTGACATCGCCCTTCATCAGGAATGAGAGTGTTTGTTTTCAGCTGAATATTTCCCCAACCGCAGACGAGACGGGACGGGACTGCACATTCCAGAGTCCTGGCAGCTTGGGAAACTGTGCTGCGGGTCCTGCCCGGTCACCTCACCTCCTGGCGGCCTGGTGCCCACCCGGGTCTGTTTGCCGGCTTGGGCCAGAGTCTGTCTGTGGCAAAAGGTGTTGGCAACATCCCTGCACCTCTCCTTGCTCCGTGCTTGCAGGCACCCCCATGACCCCCATCTCAGCCCCAGTGGTGTTTAGCTAGGGGGTGGGGATTTCGCCAGACACAGGGCGGACAAGCATCTCAGGCAGGGAACAGCATGTGCTGTGGCCTCCGTGGAGAAGGGCGTGTGTGTTCCTGGCTGGAGTGCGAGGATGCTGCCCTGGGTGGGGGGTGGGGAGGGGGCGGGTGTGGCCAGCTTTTGGAAGCCCGGGCACTGAGAACCTGTGTTTGGGCTTGGAGCAGGAGGCAGCCATGGAAGTGGGATGGGGAGTGCCAAGGTCAGTGGGTGTTCCCGGAATCTCCTTCCAGGGCAGCAGCGGCTGAGGGACCAATGGGTGAAAGTGCAGGAACCGGGGGACCAGAGAGTGGGCCCGAGAGGGCCAGCCCCGGGGTGCAGAGGACAGGGCAGGGCGACACAGGAGAGGCAGCACCAGGCCGTCGGCTGGCTGCAAGGCCAGCAGATGTGGACCTCAGGGTCCTCGTTTGCAGAAGAGGACTTGGAGGCTCAGAAGGAAGGGAAGCCGCTCGCCCCCGTGGCCAGGGAGTGATGGCGCCCGCCCCGTGGACCCAGAGCCCACAGCCGTTTCTCCCGCCTGCCTCCACCGTGGCCGAGATCCCCACCCTCCGAGGTGAGTCCCCCTCCACCTCAGCCCGCGGCTCAGCGCTGGCTGGCGGGTCTCCGCGCCCTCCCCAGGCCCTGGCTCCCCCAGCCCTGAGCGAAGGGCCACCCACACGGTCTGCTTCTTCCTCTCCACTCTCTGGTGGGGCCCACTTTGGGAAGTTCAGCCTCCTCTCCAGCCTTCCTCCCACCTAAATCTCCTCCTCCCCCTCCATCACCTGCTGTTGTCCTGGTTTGGGGCCCATCTTGCCCACTTGTAAAATACAGCCACTTCACATTTACCCGCGCCACACAAACGCTGCATCTTAGTGACTCCAAACTGTTTGATATCCTCAACCACAGCACATGCTTTCACATGGCCACGACTTTGTGATTTTTTTTTTTTTTTGAGTCAGAGTCTCACTCTGTTGCTCAGGCTGGAGTGCAGGGGCATGCTCACAGCCACCACAGCCCCAACCTGCTGGGCTCGGGCGATGCTTCTGCCTCAGCCTTCCAAGTATCTGGAACTACAGGCACGCACCACCATGCCCAGCTAATTTTTTTGATTTATTGTAGAGATGAGGTCTCGCCAAGTTGCCCAGGCTGGTGTCGAACCCATGGGCTCAGGCAATCCTCTCACCTCAGCCACCCAAAGTGCTGGGATTACAGGCGTGAGCCACTGCACCTGGCTGACTTTGTGTTTACCATTCTCTCTGCCTGGTTCACTCTCCTGGTGAGCTCCTATGCATACCCAACTGAAAACCATCTCCTCAGACTCAGCCTCAGCTCTCCCAGACTATTGCACACAGAATAGTCTCTCTCTTCTCTGGACCCTCGAGAGGTTAGATATTGGTCTGCCCTACCATCTGGGAAGGCCTTGGGGTCCCAGAGACCTGTCTCATCCCTGCCTTCCCAGGACCCGGAACAGGGCCAGGTATACAGAAAATACTCGATAACTGTTTATCAGAGAGACGAATGCATATATGAACAAGTGGGTGAATGCATGAAAGACTCGGTGCCCACACCCCAGCAGCACAGTGGTCAAAGACAGGTTTCCAAGCCAGACTCGCGCCAGCTCTGGGTGGCTGTGGGGCTTCAGCTCCCTGCCCCTCGGTTTCCCCATCTGTATAGACTGTTGGCAACCATCCCGAGTGCGAGGCCTGAAGAGTGAATTTGGAAACACACTGGTGACAGACACAGCCCAGCGGAGCCCTTGAGAACCTTGTCTGCGAAGTCAGCTGGCCTGGGTTCAAATCCTGGTTCTGCCACTTACCAGCTGAGTGACTTTGGACAAGTTGCTTGACTGTTCTGTGCCTCCGTTTCCCCATCTGTAGAATGGAGAATCATAGTGCTGACCTCACAGGGTTATTCTGAGGATGAAATTAGGAAACACTTACAACAGGATGTGGCAAGCAGCAAGTGCCAGACACACGCTCAGTACGTGAAGTACCTGACACATGGCGTGCGCTTGAGCAGTGTGGGTGTCCAGCTCCCCCATCTGTTCTCACCATCCCTCCACGGTCCAGGGAGGGTGCTGCCAGGGCCACGGGCAGGGGCAGGAGGTTTCTGCTTAGCTGTCATGGCCAGGGCCCCTCCCTGTAGAACATCAGTGGGTCCCATCCTGCAGGAGCCGCTGATTTTCCAAGTCGGAGCTCCACACAGACGCCAAATTAACCGCCCACTCGACACTAATGGCATTCATCTCAGAGCCTTCCACAGAGGAGGAAAATATCAAGCGAGTCATGCTGGGAGAGGATTTTGGCTTAATGGCGTTCAGCCTCCAAGCTCAGCTCCAGAAACTCCTTTCCAATGAGCTCCTTTGAAGTCCCAAATCAAGGGTTCCTTTCCACCCAGCAAGGTCAACGTGGTTGTGAGCATGATTATTTTAGTTGCCGTGTTTTCTGAGCTCTAAGTGCCAGGCGACTCACTCAAATTATGTGATTTAATCCCTTTAGCCCTGTGAGGAGAGAGTCTCATTCCCGGTGGAAGCAGGAGGAGACTGCAGCTCAGAGAGGTTGCCACACAAGCCCAAGGTCACCCACAGGGAAGCAGAGTCTGCATCCGAACGTGTGTGTACCCAGCTGCAAAGGCAGGGCTCTTGAACACCAGTTCTCAGCACCCGCAACACACTGGAGTCGACCAGGGAGCGAGTCCTGGTGGCCAGGTGCTGATTCTGGGGTGCAGCCTGAGCATCCGGTTTTCTGAAGCTCCCAGGAGACGCCCCCCAGCAGCCAGGTGGGCATGACAGGTCCAGGGGACAAGCGTGTCGTGCCCAGGGAAGGCACAGCCGAGGAGAGAGCTTGCCGCTCGAAACCGGGACCTTCCCCAAGGATGGAGTGACCGCCTGTATCCTGTGAACAGAACAAGCCCTTGCCTCCGCCTGGGTGTCGATTAACCAGCACAGACCCCAGCCCCGGCCCCACCCCAGGCTGGGCCCACTGCTCTGCAAACGCCCGGGCTGCCCTGCACCACGACCCCCCTGTGTTGCAGGTGAGGGCGCCCAGACACAGACACAGGGGCATCTGCCCAAGGCACGCAACTCTGAAGGCCCCAGCCTCAGGCCCCTTCTCCCCAGGCCTCCGAGCAGTGAGGGATGGAGGCATGAACAGGATCTCAGGGCCACAGAGGCCTGGCTGGAGACGTGGGTGGTGGTTGATAGAGGTCCCAGCAGCGCTGGAGACCTGAGGCTTTGTCTTCAGGTCTCTGAGGAGGCAGACGGCAGATCCAGGGGTCCAGGCAGCATCGAGTCCTCGGCGAGGCAAGCTACAGGGGGCCAGGGAGCCCTGTCCAGGGAAGACGCACACGACGAGACGTAGTTGAGCAGCTCTGAACCCGGCCCCTCAAGGATGGAGTGACTGTCTGTGCCTTGGGACCCCCCACCCAGTGCCAGTTGAATCATTAATGACCCAGACCCCAGGTCGGGTGTGGCGGCTCATGCCTTTCATTCCAGCACTTTGGGAGGCCGAGGCGAGAGGATTGCTTAAAGCCAGGAGTTCGAGACCGACCTGGGCGACATATCAAGATCTCATCTCTACAAAAAATGCAAAATTAGCCAGGCGTGATGGTGCATGCCTGTAGTACCAGCTACTTGGGAGGCTGAGGTGAATGGATTGCTTCAGCCCAGGAGGTCAAGGCTGTGCTGAGCTGGATTGTGCTACTGCAGTCTCGCCTGGGCAACAGAGTGAGACCCTGTCTCAACAAACAAACAAACAAACAAACAAAAATAACAAGCCAGGTGTAATCTGTAATCCCAGCACTTTGGGAGGTGAAGGTGGAAAGTGAAGGTGAACCCAAGGGGTTCGAGACCAGCCTGGGAAACTTGGTGAGACCTGAAATCAACTATAAATCAAACCATCAGCCGGGTGTGGTGGCACACACCTGTGGTTCCAGCAACATGGAAGGCTGAGGTGAAAGGATTGCCTGAGCCCAGCAGGCCGAGGCTGCGGTGGCTGGGAGCATGTGGGTGACAGAGTAAGACTCCTGCTCCAAAAAACCTCAGAAAACCAGACCCCAGCCAAGCACAGACTCAGAACTTCTGGAAGGCTCCAGCTCCACAGACAGTCCACCAGGAGGCAGAAGGTCTTGGGACAGGAGCCCCTTGCGGCCGCACTCCCCACCCCCGACCCTGCTTCCTCTCCGGGCCCAGCCTTTATTCTTTTATTAGCAGGGGGATCGTGTCTTCAAACAAAATCTTTGGAATTTGGTGTGTCCAGACATGGAGTCAGGCCCGTTAATCCTGACATTCCAGCTAACTGTCTCTGAGCTGGGTCCTGCCTGCAGGGGCGATGTTTTCCTCCTCCAGAAGCTGCTCTCCGATCCACAAACACTCATCCATCTTCTCCAAGGCTGGGGATTCCACATTCCCTAAAAGACCCTCTGCTCTGATTCCATGTCTGACACTTCTGGGCTGAGTGGCCTTGGGCTGTTGACCCAACTTCTCTGAGGCTCAGTTTAATCGGTTGTCAACTGGGCACCTGCCTCACACACATAAAAAGGCTGCAGAGGTTAAAGGAGATCGCAGCACAGCCATCCTAGCCAAGGGAACGCAGGAGGTGCTCAGAGGCGAGGGTCGAGCCGCCCCAAGTCCTGCAGTCTCAGAGGCTCCGTGCCCCCCGCAACCCACAGCTCTGCCCCTCAGTCACCGTCCAGTTGTCAGTGACCCATCCTAGTGGCCGTCCTATGGCACGACCACCAGTGCATGCCTCCCTCCCCTGCCCCCAGGCCCGAGTCCACCTTGGCGTTCATAATTCACATAACAAGTCTGGTGCCTGGCTAGGAGACCCACAGGGGGCCACCTCCTCTCACGCCCACCCTAGAGCTCCCACGCCTTCCCCACTGCTGCCGCCTTGGGCCGGGGTCCCTTGGTGTCCACCTCCTCCCTGCCTCCAGGTCAGCCCCTGCAGTGGCTTCTCTGCCCAGCTGAGAGCGTGTAGGCTGTTTTAAGGTACCAGGATCATCTGGTTACAACCCTCCGTGGCTCCCCAGTCCCCCTTCCTGGCCAGTCTCCAAAAGCCTTCTGTGCCCTGGCCACAGCAAGCCTCTTCATCACCCCCAGCCTCTGCTAGATGCTCTGCCCACCCTGTACCTCTTGAGCTGCCCAGCTGTGCCAAGCTCTCTCCGCCCCCCCGAGCCTTTGCGCATGCCGTTCCCTTCCCCCATGTGCCAGGCGGGCCGACTCCAGTTCATCCTTCATCTCAGGAGTCAGGGGCCCTGGATCCTGTCTGTGTAGGTCTCCGCAGATGACTCGGGCGTCCTCACCGCACAGCGGCCGGATTCCACCGCATAGCGGCCGGGTGTCCTACGAGGACTGGTTCAAGGTGTGCTGCCTTTGTGACGCAGTGCCGGAAGCCACACGGCACCCCTCGGCCCTTTCGCAAGACATCCAGAGTCAAGGAGAGAAACAGTGCGGCCCTCACCTCTCAGAGGGGGTGTCAACGTCTCCTCCCAAGAAGAACCTGCCACGGCCATCCTGGGAAAATGCAAAATGTCACCGAGGAAGTAGGTGCGTGGAAGACTGGCACGAGCTCGGGGGCTGGGGACGCTTGGTGAGGGGCACAGGTCCCCGATCTTGGCTGTCTCCCAGCTGGTGCTCCGTGCAGGGGAGGACCCCGAGAGGGCAGGAAGGCTGGGCCACGGCCGTTCTGCACAGCACACGGGCGTGGGGTGAGGGGAGGGACTTTTGTCGGGAACAGGACCGCTGGCAAGTTAACATGTTTGGAATTTCAGACCTCCTAGTGTTGGTGATCTTGAAAATTCCTCGGTGGTGCTGAAAAGTGAGACGGGCCACAAGGCGTTCCTGAGAGGTTTGGGGCAGGAAGGCCGGGACTTTCCCAGGCCTGCCTGGCCCATGAAGGACCCTGCTCCACAAAGGCTCTGGGGAGAAAGAGGCCTGCTGGGCACCGTCCCTTCAGCCACAGGGGAGCTGTGGGACCTTCGGAGAGACGTCCCCAGGAGATCCGGCATGTGCGTTCGGGCAGAGGCTTAGAACGGGTTCATGGGGCAGGTGAGGGTGCCCTGGGCCGAGCCCAGCCTGTCTCCCCTCTTCTGGCGACCCTGGGTCCTGCTTCCTTCCCTCTGGCCGGTTGGAGCCATGTCACCCAGTTTTCCAGATACGAGAACTCCTTCACACGCTGCGTGTCAGCCACTGACACTCCAGCTCCGCTGCCACCGTCGTGGGGTCGTGCCGGGTGGATCTCCCAAGGGCCTCCAGCTCAGCCAGGAAAGGCGAGGCTGTGTGGCCGGGGCACCTGCCTTCACCTCTCTGAGCCGCTCCCCTCGGCCACCACCGAGCGCCAGGACTCGCAGAGCCAGAGCCAGAGCAGCTCGGAAACGACAGCCTGAGTCTCTGTGAAGGAGCTGGCTCGTAATGGGTGTGCCCCGCCTGGTGGGGCCGCAGAAAGGGATTCAACATCAGAAGGCATGAACGGCGGGACGCGGGGGCTCAAGCCTGTCATCCCAGCACTGTGGGAGGCTGAGGCGAGAGGGTTGCCTGAGTTCTGAGATTCGAGATCAGCCTGGGCCACTTGGTGAGACCTCGCCTCTACCATAAATTTTAAAAAACCCAGCAGGGTGTGGCGATGCACGCCTGTAGTTCCGGCTACTTGGAAGGCTGAGGCAGAAGGATCGCCAGAGCCCAGCAAGTTGAGGCTGCGGTAGCCGTGAGCGTGCCACTGCACTCCAGCCTGGGCGACGGAGTGAGACTCCGACTCAGAAAACAGAAGGCATGAGCTCTTTCACTTCCGAGCGTGAGCAAACCTTTCGCTGTGTATTTATTGAGCACCTACTTCATACCAGGCCCCGGGCAGCACCATGAACACAATAATGCACACGATACCTGTGGCCCCTTCCCTTGAGGGCTCCCCATCTGGACTGTTCCAGAAACAGGAGGGCCGGGACAGCTAATGGTGTGACACCTGAGCAGAGGCCTGAAAGATGAAGAGGAATTGGCCAGATGGAAAGGAGGGGTGACCCCCTGGCAGCAGACAGCCTCCGTGAGGGCCCGAGGGCCAGGGAGCACGGGGCTGCAGCTGGCGCATAGAGCTCCAGCGCTGAGGCAGAGCTGGGGGAACACAGGGCAAGAGCCATGAAGAGCTGAAACACGTCCACTCCGGGAAGTGGCAGGCGCTACGGAGAGCTGTAAGGAGGACAGGGACGGGAGTGTGGTGGGCAGGGGCGGGGTGGGGCTGCCATTTAAATGAGGGGGGCGAGAGCACGTTTGAACAGAGGCCAAAGAAGCAAGGGAGTGGGTCCTGCTGGTATTCAGCGGAAGAGCATTCCAGGCAGGGGCAGCAAGTGCAAGGGCCCCAAGGCCCAGGGTCCCCGTGCTCTGGAGGCCCAGTCGGGAGGCCGGTGTGGCTGGAGTGCAGTGGGCGGAAGCGGAAGGCGAGGGCTGAGAGGCGTCGGGAGTCAGACTTCCCGGGCCGCGGGGAGGACTTTGGCTTCGACCCCAGTGAGGCGGGAGCCAAAGGGGGTGCTCTGCCGAGGAGGGGCGAGGACCAGCTTCGCTTTCACAGGACCCCTTGGGCCTCCCAAGAAGCTGAATGGGAGAGAGAGAGGAAGGAGAAGGGAGGAAGCGAGAGAGAGACAAGCCGCTGTGGGTCTCTGAGTAGGCCACGGAGGCAGAGCCAGCAGAAACGGGAGAGAGAGGCGTGCAGGGGCGGGGAGGGCGGGGCCGTGGAACAGGCACCTCTGGTTTCTTCTGGTCCAGACAGACATCGCCAAGGCAGGCCTTTTCCCTGGCCACCAGGTTGATCCTCAGAATCCTCCTCAACCCGGGCCCTGAAGACACCGCTCCCACCAGGCAGGGTGGGATGTCCAAGGAGGCGGGGAAGCCGTCCAGGTCCACACAGAGATGGTACCACTGCTTGTGGGCATCTACCACACAAGTGACCCTCACTGGTTCTTTTCAAAGTCCTTCATTTCGGCATTCACACCACACACTATAGGGTTGGCACTAGTGTCTCCACCGCACAGGTGAGGAAACGGAGGCTCTGAGAGGCCCAGAGGCCCACATGGGATGCCCCAGCTAAGAAGAAGTTTAGAACTGGCCGGGCTCGGTGGCTCAGCCTATCATCCCAGCACTTTGGGAGGCCGAGGCAAGTGAACTGCCCGAGCCCACAGGTTCGAGACCAGCCCGGCAACTTGGCGAGACCTTGTTTCTACAGTAAATCAAAAAACTAGCCAGGCGTGGTAGTGCATGCCTATAGTTCCGGCTACTTGGAAGGCTGAGGTGGAAGGATCACTGGAACCCAGCAGTCTGAGGCTGTGGTGGCCGAGAGTGTGCCACTGCACTCTAGTCTGGGCGATGGAGTGAGACTCCAACTCAAGAAAAAAAGTTGCCGGGCTCGGTGGCTCAGCCTGTACTCCCGCGCCTTTGGGAGGCTGAGGTGAGTGGATTGCCTGAGCCTGTGGGTTCGAGACCCGCCTGGGCAACTTGGCGAGATCTCATCTCTACAATAAATCAAAAATCAGCCGGGCGTGGTAGCGCGCGCCTGTAGTTCTGGCTACTCGGAAGGCTGAGGCAGAAGGATCTCTGGAGCCCAGCAGGTTGAGGCTGCGGTGGCCGGGAGTGGCCACTGCACTCCAGTTTGGGCAACAGAATGAGACTACAACTCAAAAAAAAAAAAAAAATGTAGAACTAGGACTCAAACCCAGTGGTCACCTATTCTGGCGTCAGCCCCCTCCTCACGGGAGACCGCCCCCCTCTGCTCTGCCCTGGCTTCACCCGCCACACCTGGGCCACCTGGCCGTGCCAGGGTGCCACATTCCAACAGGCTGGTAGAGGCAGGTGTGGGCAGAGCACACCTGGAGGCTGAGAACCCCGCCTTCCAACCCCCGTGCCATCCGGGGGCAGGGTGGCATGGAGGGAGCGTGCGCCCATGCCCGGAGCCATGTTGGCTGGGGACCGGCCCTACCTACCGGCCAAGGTCATCAGCAGTCTCTTCTCTCCTCTGGCACAACCGGAAGCTGAGGGCCAAGTATACTGAGGAGGAGGTACCCTGAGGACACGACGCTGTGCTTTCCTGAAGCTGCCTCTGGTCACCAGAAGGTGGGGCTGGCCCTCTCCCTTGGGCCCATTGGGGCGTCCTCCATGTAATTAGAGAGTTGATTGTTGATGTGTCTGCTACCCTAGTGGACCCTGGGGTCTCTAAATGTATGTGACTCTGAAGACTGAAGAGGCCCCAGGCTCCACGAGTGGGCTCCAACGCCAGCCAGCCTGGGATCCATACCAACTTTGCCATTTCCCTGCTGTGCTGTCTTGGGCTAGTTACTTTACCTCTCTGGGCCTCTTTCTAGGTTAAAAAAGGATATTAATAGTATCTACCTCAGGAGGTTTTTTGTGAGTATTGTGCAGGCTAACACATGGGAAACATTTAGCACAATAAGTGCTCAGGAAGGTTAGTTACTATTATTGTTGTTGTTGTTGTTATTATTAATCCCTGCGTTTGAAGAGCCACACAGACCAAAGCAGGCCCCCAGTAAATCTGTGAGAAACACAGAGACAACCAGCCACCTCAGAGTGGTACTTGGGGCAAGGAGGCCACCAGGGTTAGAAGGGAAAGGGAGGCAGGAGCTGGTGTGAGACCATATCGGCTGCCGCTTTGCTGTGCTGTGTGCCCTCTCTGAACCTTCATCTCCCCCTCACTTACAGTCAAGACAAGCACTGAGGTTCTGTGACTAGACCTGGTCTTGATACTTTTGGTGGGCCCAACCTGGGGCCAGACGCCTTGATCTCAGATTTGGAGGGGCCTTGGAACCCCCAGGGCCTCCCAGTCCCTTAGAGGGGTGCTTGCTTTCCAAGGAAGGGGAACTGTATCTTGCTGGCAGTTTGGGTTTCCTGTGCATGTCCCTCCGTTCCACCGGGCTGTAAGATCCTGGGGTGGGCCATGCTCTCTTCCAGGGCTCTGTGAAGCTCAGACTCTGGCCTCCCTGCTATCAGGCCAGTTCCTCTTCCTCCTTCCAGACCTGGTCGGGCTCTAGTGCCCTCCTGGGCCCAGGTTGACTTAGCCCTCTGGGGCTGCCCCGTCTCATGAGGTGGTCTGGCTTGGGTTCTGGCTTCGAGGGCAGAGGCTGGGCCTGAACTGTCACTGTGACCCTGGCACCGCGTCGGAGTCCTCAATGTATGAATGAATGAATGAATGAGTAGATGCATGAGCGAGTTTGTGGATGAGGACTATCTAAATCGCTAGCATTGGAAGGAAGGGATACGACACTCTGTGCCAAGAGGAATAGGGGAAAAGGGCAAGGAGCGTGGAGTCACAAGAATCTGGATCTTTTTCTTTTCTTTATTTTTTGTTTTATTGTATATATTTTTTGAGTTGGAGTCTCACTCTGTCACCCAGGCTGAGGGCAGTGACATGCTCCCGGACACTGCAGCCGCGACCGGCTGGGCTCCCGTGATCCTTCCGCCTCAGCCTTCCAAGGAGCTGCAACTACAGGCGTGCACTACCATGCCTGGCTAATTTTTGATTTATTGTAGACAGGAGGTCTTGCCAAGTTGCCCAGGCAGGTCTCGAACACGCGGGCTCAGGCAGTCCATTAGCCTCAGCCTCCCAAAGTGTGGGATTACAGGCTGAGCCACTGAGCCCAGCCCTTTTTCTGTTTTTTAGTAGAGAAAGGAGGCCAGGCCCGGCGCTCACGCCTGTCATCCCAGCACTGTGGGAGGCCGAGGCAAGAGGACTGCCTGAGCCTAGGGGTTACAGACCAGCCCAGGCGACTTGGTGAGACCTTGTCTCTACAATCAATTAAAAAATGAGCCGGGCATGGTGGCCTGAATCTGCGGTTCCAGCTACTTGGAAGGCTGAGGCGGAAGGACGACCTGAGCCCAGCCGGCCAAGGCTGCGATGACTGAGAGGGTGCTGCTGCACTCCAGCCTGAGGGAGACTCCAACTCAAAAAGAAAGGAGCAGGCTGGCTCAGGGGATCCTCCCGCCTTGGCCTCCCGAAGTGCTGGGATTACAGGCGTGAGGCACTGCACCCAGCCAAGAATTTGGATCGTAATCCTGGCGCTAACCCATCCTGGTTGGCAGATCACTCTCCCACCCTGAGCCTCAGCTTCCTTATTTGGCCAATGTGGCCAATGACTACTGCCTCTCGGGCAGGCCCACTCGGAAGCCGTTCCCCTCCCTGAGGTCCTGCAGGGGTGTAGGTGCAGCACTCTGTGAGTTTCTGCATGGCTCCCTGACCCCGCCTCCCACCCCCGGCCTTCCTGGCACCAGGCCAGCACCGTCTCGGGCACCCAGAATGTGGAGCAGGCTGACCCGGCCTCCGGAGTGAGGGAAGGGCTGTCACCCACAGATGCCCGCGGAATGGGCGGGTCTCGAAGAGCCCGCAGGAGTCTTAGCAGAAGTCCCGGCGGCTGGGCAGGCTCTACTCGGCCTCACCCGGCTGGGACCTCCGGCAAGCGGCCACCTCTACTGAGCTTCTGTTTTGTCACCTGTTCAGTGGGGGCTCTCGGTGCTACCATGAGGATTAAAGGGTCAACAGATGCAGAGCCTGGTGCTACCCTAAAGAAAATGGACTCCTGGGTAGAGAGCTCGTCTTTCTGTCCTGCCTGAATCAAGGGACTCGGTGGGACCCCTCTCTGCCACTAGGTATTCTGACCTTTTACCAAGCAGAAGGCTGACCTCTGGCTCTGACCCCTCCCAGGTAATGACATCTAGAGAAAATATTAAAGCACACTCTATATTTATTATACTTGTTTTTATGGTGCTTTCTGTTTATAGCAGCCATTTCTCATTTATGACGTGATGTTTCTTTTTAAAACATGTTGACCTAAGCCGGGCGTGGTGGCACACGCCTGTAAGTCCCAGCGCTCAGGGGGCTGACGTGGAGGATTGCTTGAGCCCAGGAGGTCCAGGCAGCTCTGGACACTCACAGGCAACTGAATGAGACTCCCAACTCTGAATAATAAATAATAAGCTGACCTAAGCAACAGCCTCAGAGAAGGGCTAGGCCCAAGGACTTTGGGGCCAGGTTCAAATCCCAGCTCTGCCTCTTCATCACTGTGTGCCTCAGGCAGGTCTCCTTGCCTCAGTTTCCCCACTGGTACAGTGTAGGGATAGCACCTGGATCCCCATCTGGTCTGAGGGCTGTCGTGAGGGTTGACACATGCAGAATACCTCCAGGTGGGCTCAGTGCATGGTCAGGATCATCCTTGGTGGCTGAAGATGTCTCAGAAAGCGACTTAACACCAAGCGAGCACGGTGACTTGCAGACGCCGCAGCCTGGTCCACCTGCTGCTACCTGCCTGCCTCCCTGGCAAGCCCCCAGATACACAGCCTTGATCTCTAGGCTGCTAGACACATGACTAGGTTTCTCCGCCTTGGTCCTGGTGCTTGGTGAGGATCTCAGGCTCAGAACACACCTCCTGCCAGCACCCCCTAAAGCCCCAGGTTCTGAGCCCGCTTCTGTGCCTGACCCGTACCTCGGTTTCCTCACCTGTGAAATGGACAGCCTCTATTCATAAAATGCCTCAAAGACGTGGTGAGAAAGGGCCTCTACCATCACACATCTTATTATCGTTCTAGTATCACATGTGTTTATTATGATCATTATTTGGAGTCAGGGTCTCACTCTGTTACCCAGGCTGGAGTGCAGTGCACAATCGCGGCTACCACATCCTCAACCTTCTGTGCTCAGGCAATCCTTCCACTTCAGCCTCCTGTGTAGCTGGGACTTCAGGCATGTGAGACCACGTCTGGCTAATTTTTAAAAAATTTTTTGTAGAGACGAGAACTCGCCATGTTGCCCAGGCTGGTCTCAAGCTCCTGGGCTCAAGCCATCCTCTCCCCCTCAGTGTCCCAAAGTGCTGGGATGACAGGCGTGAGACGTCGCACCTGGCCACAGGCGTCACTGTCTTTCCCGAGGGCTGCAAAAGATGCCATGGTGCCTGCCCCGCCTGCCCCTCCTCCTCAGCCTCTTCCTCAGCTGGGACCCTCACCTGGAACGCCCCTCCCATTCACTGGCGTCAGCCCATCCTTCCCACCCTCTGGACAGCCACAGTATGGAAACCAAGGGCCCTTGCCTACCACCCGGAGGGGCGGTGGAGCACGGAAGGAGAGCGGAGGCACTCAGACCCGGACTGCCAAGCGTGTGGCCTTGGGAAGGCCGCTCACGCTCTGGGCCTCAGTTTCTGCATCTGCAACGTGGAAACAGTAACAGCTCCTTCCTCACAGGCTTATTGGGGGTGATTGTGTAAGAAACGAGACAGGTGGTCAGGCACAGTGGCTCAAGCCTGTAATCCCAGCCCCTTCGGGAGGCCGAGGTGAGAAGATTGCCTGAACTCACAGGTTCGAGACCAGTCTGGGCAACTTGGTGAGACCTTGTCTCTACAATAAATCAAAAAATTAGCCGGGCGTGGTGGCGTGTGCCTATAGTTTCAGCTACTTGGAAGGCTGAGGCAGAAGGCTTGCCCGAGCCCAGCAGGTTGAGACTGTGGTGGCCATGAGCATGCCACTGTACTCCAGCCTGAGTGACAGGGGAGACTCTGACGAAAGGAAGGAAGGAAGGAAGAGAAAGAAAGAGAGAGAGAGGAAGGAAGGAAGGAAGGAAGGAAGGAAGGCAACAGGTGCGTGGGCCGCCTCCCATGGCCATTATCGTCTGGGTGTGATGGAGGCGAGGGGAAGCCTGCTTCTGTGGGGTGGGCTCTGGCACTGTGTTCGGGCTTGTCACGCTAGGAAAAAGCGTACCTCATTCCACACTCCCGGCATGCCACTCCCTCGATGGGGCCGCCCAGTGCCTGGCCTCGGGCTATGCACACGTCTGTCCATTCCACTCCCCGCTGGCCAGAGCACAGCTCCCAGAGCCCCGTCTGATGGGCGCCTCCCCTCCCTCCCTCAGAGCCTCGCTCCCTCTGCCCCTCACGCTGCCCCCTGCTGACCCTGCTGATGCCCTGCAAGTCCAGGGCCAGTGATTCCCCGAAGCTGCCCTGTTCTTTCCCAGCTCGGCCTCGCGGGCCAGCCCGCCCCCCCGCCACCTGCTGAAACCGCCAGTACCTCAAGGCCTCAGGCGAGCTGCCCTCCTGGGCTGGGATCTGACATCCGCCAGGCCTGCATTCCAGTCACAGTCCCCAGCTTATCGCTACCCGAGCGTGGCTAAGTTGCCCTTCCTCTCAGAGCCTCGGCTTCCCCATCTGCCAGGGACTCAGGACGATACAGTCCACCCACTGGCCCCCATGCTCTGGACAGCCAGCCCAGCACCTCACCTCAGGACTGCGTTTCTCTCCCATGCCACACTGTGACGTGAGCTGACGGCCCAGCACCAGGTGCTTCCTACGTGCTTATTCATGTGTTCCTCGAGACGATACATCAGAGAGGGGCTGGGACCACCCCCCTCTAAGATGTGGGGAAACTGGGGCAGGGATGATGAAGCGACTTGCCGAAGTCACAGCCTCGCCAGTGACATGCCGGGATTCCCGCTAAGCCATGGCTAAGAGCCCTGGCACTGGCTCCTGTGTGATGTGATCTCAGCATGTCCCCGTTTTAGATGTGGGACTTGAGGCCCAGAGAGGAAGGCTGGCTTGCCCGCGTCCACACGGCAGGGACGCAGTAGAACGGTGTGGCCAGGCCCGGCATGGCAGACGCCCAGAGATGTTTGCCCAGGTCTGACCTCTCAGGTCTGGGAAAACAGGGTGGCTCCGAGCAGCCGTGGCCCCTCCTTCCCCGCCCCTCTCCCAGGGCTCCTGCCAGGCCCAAGCCAGATGCTGTGGGCAGGGAAGAGGGCCTGGCAGGCCGGGGCTGTCTGCCTCCAGCTGCCCCCGGGTCAGAGGCCCGTCCTGTTGCCGGCGGGGGGAGGCAGCTGGGCTGCTGGCGCCCCCGCTCCACACTCCTCTGCACCCGCCCCCGCCCGTGAGTCCACCTGCCTGCCTCTGTTGTCCCCCCTCTCACCCCTGGCTGTGCTTGGCTCCGTTTCCCCTTCCTCTGTCTCTCTCTTCTCTCCGCTGTGTCTCCACCTGCTGTCTCTGTGGGACCCTGCTCTCTGTGGGGGTCTTCATTTCCGCGATAAATGCAGCGTGCCCCGCTGGCCCTTCGCCGCAGACACTCAGGCATCCCCAGCATGATAACGTCCCCTGGAAGTTCTTCCGAGGCCACCCCATCCACAGCCGGGGCAGCCAAGGGCAGGCATGCCCTGCGCCTGGCCTGCGGTCACTTGAAGGGCCAGAGAGGGGAGGACACGCCTGCCGCCTCACGGCCTCCTTCCCCTGCCTCCCGCAACTGCCAGCCCCTCCACGCAGCAGCCAGACCCAAGGCTTGTGGAGGGCCGGGACTTTGTGTGGAAGTTTTGGGGCATTCGGAAGGAGGTTGAGAGGTGCAGTTGTACACACGTGCCCCAGTTTCTCCATCTGTCTCTCTCCATATCTGTGGACGAAACTTCTAGCTCTCAGAGGCCAAGACTGGGGCCTCATCTGGAGATTTTCACAGCCCCAGGCCCCTCCCACCCTCGGAGCCCCATCCTGCTGGCTCTCACCCCATGCTGTGGGGCTCAGGCAAGTCAAGCCCCTGTCTGTAAATGTGGGGCTACTCGCCCTCCCGGGCAGGGCTCTGGCGGCAACCAAGTGTCAAGCGTCTGGTGTGAACCTCCCTGTGCCTCACTTTCTCGTCTGTAAAGTGGGGGTGATGACACCTGCTTCGGAGAGCTGAGGTAAAAACACGCGTTAGCCCACATTTGTAAGCCCTGAGGTGGCCGCCCCTCTCTCAGCGGGTGCAGTGTGTCTGCAGTTCCTTCACCTGCTTGTCCCTTTGATTTTGCCTTTACAGCAAGTGACGGACCAAGCAGCCTTCAGCCTCTCCTTGCCCTGGAAGAGGCTGATTCTACATGTCGGCTCTGGACAAAGAGTGGAGGAAACCCTCCCAGCTGATGCTGCAGCCGTGACACCACCCCAGACAGGAGGGAGGAGGCCCGGACACCAGCCCCCCCTCTACTGGGTGGCTGAAGGCAAGTCCCCGACTCTCTCCGTGCCTCAGTTTCCCCACCTGAAAAATGATTTCATCCCAAAGCCCCTCCTAGCTCTGCTTTTTTGGCCAAAGACTTGGCACGACTGTATTTACACACACGGTTTAGGGTGGGCCACCACCCTGTCAGCCAGGGTAGGGAAGGAAGAAGGGCGGGACGGGGGCGGGCCTTCCTGCTGGCGTTGAAGGACACCGGCCTGTGGGATTCGCCACCTGTGTCCTGGGGCACCATCAGCCTCTTACTGGCCCTCCCCCACCCTGAAACCCTCAACCCTGTGCTCAAGGCTTTGCCCAGGGTTGCCCAGAGCTGCTTCTCCCTGTCCCTCCCTCAGGCCCCTGCCTCTTTCTCTGTCTTGGTCCCTTCTCTCACCTGCTCCTCCCTTTGTCCCCTCCCTTCCTGCACTCACCGGCCCTGGCTACTTGCTGTCAGGGTCACCATCCTGGCCCTGAACTCTGCTCCCTGGCCTCAGTGTCAGCCCTTCTTCACAGTACAGCGCCCACCACTAAATCGGATCTCATGCGCCATGCGAGGCTCGGCCTTCTCCACACTGGATAGATGAGAACACCAGGGCCCAGACAGGGGCGTGTGACCAGCCGAGGGCCACAGAGCCTGAGCATGGCAGTGCCAAGATTAATCCCCAGGCAGTCTGAGCCGATTTTCGAGTTCTTGAGTTGACCTGCTGTCTCTCTGTCCCCCTAAACTGCCTCACTGTGGGGTCTTTCTGAAATAGATAACCAAGCCGGGCTCGGTGGCTCAGCCTGTAATCCCGCGCTTTGGGAGGCCGAGGTGAGTGGATTGCCTGAGCCCGCGGGTTCGAGACCTGCCAGGGCAACTTGGAGAGACCTCATCTCTACAATAAATCAAAAAAATTAGCCGCGCCTGTAGTTCCAGTTACTTGGAAGGCTGAGGAGGGAGGATCGCCGGAGCCCAGCAGGTGGAGGCTGCAGTGACCGGGAGCGGCCACTGCACTTCAGTCTGGGTGACGGAGTGAGACTCCAACTCAAAAAAAAAAGAAATAGATAACCAAGAGGGCTGGGGCAGAAGTGCAAGGGACCAGCAGGGCCCTGGGTACTCAGCAACATCCCAGAGGTTTCCCAGTGGGGACTGCCGCAGTCTGAGCCCAGATCCCTTCTGAGGGTGACCTGAATTGGCTCTTCCTGCCGTGTTTGTGTCGGGCTGGTGCCTGGCGCTGGAGTGATGTGAGGGTGGGCAGACTCCCCTGGCGGCAGCCGCCCTGGCAGGATGGGCAGGGCCTGTGCCAGGCGCCGAGGGTTGATGGTCTGCAGGGTGGGCAGGCAGGCTGCTGCGGAAAGTCCCCAGAAGCAACTGCCTCTCCCTGGGGGGTAGGAGGGAGGAGGCGGGGAGGGGAGGGTCGGGGAGAGAGCAGGAGGAGGGGCTTTCCTGGGGTCCTCCCTGGGGCGTCCCTGCGTGACCGGGGCATGAACTGACAGCTCGATTGTGTCTGTGGCCACGTCCCAGGGCTTGCCCATGGGGACAGGGTCGGCAGCCAGCCAGGCTCTGTGATGCTCACCGGTGGCCCTGTCTCTCCGCCCTACACAGGGGCTGGGGCTGCGCTTCGCCCGGTCTGAGGAGGAAAGACACGGTCCTCCTTCCGTAGCCAGGCCCAGGTTTTGGCACCTCAAAATCCATCCCACAGGGGAGGACAGAGAGGTGCGGAGGGAGGGGACAGCCCCGGTCACACAGCCAGCGCCCTCTCCGCGACTGGAGACCCCATCTGCTGCAGCTGGTGGCTGTGTCCTCAGTCCCGCGAGCCGCTGACTTCCAGCTGCTGTGGGTCCCCAGGGCCCCCTTAGCACCCGGCCCATCCCAGACGCCCAGGACACACTTGTTGAGTGAGTAAGCGAGAAGCACCTTGGAGTGACTGACTCTCAGCCGCTCTCAACTGCGCTTCAGTCTTCCTATGGGCAGGTGCGGTGATGGTCCCGTATCACCCACACGGAAACTGAGGCTCGGTGTTGCTTCCAGCTCGGATTCTTCTCTTCAGCGTCCCAGGCAGGAGCTGTCTTACGGAGCGAGAGCCGACCCTGTGACCTACATGTTGTGTCCCCAAGCCCTCCCCGGGCTGGAATGAGGCTGCAGCCGGATTTGGGGCTGGGAGTGGTTTCTGACCACTGGGACACTCCCTGGCCGACCACCCCCTGAGGACTGACATGCCCCAGGGCTAGCCCAGTGAAATCTCATTCACATAATTTAATATAAAGGAGCCTGGGAAACATAATTTGGGGCTTAACAGAAGTGTTTGTGCGTCTTAGAAGCTGGCTGATCCCACATAAGCTTCTTAACCTCTCTGAGCTCCCGTATACCTGTCTGTGTTATGGGAACCAAAGCCACACTGCCCAGATCAGAGGGAGTAAAACACAGGAACAATAAGTTACAGCCTGCCACATGGAGTACAATACAGCAGTGAAAAATGAATGAACAGGAGCCACACATGTACCAGCACGAATGAGCCTCAAAAACACAGCAGAGGGAGAGAAGGAAAGTTCTAGAAGAAAGCATTCAGTGAGATCCTCTTTACATAAAGATTAAAACACACACAACATTTGGTATATGTTATTTACAAATACATACATCCGCATTAATAGTAAAGGAATAAAAATACACTTTGAATAAGAAACGCTAAGGGCAAAGCAGAAGTTGCCTTTGGTGAAGACACTAGGGTTCAGGGAGGCATGTGGCCCTCTGACCCAGATGGGGCTTGCTAAGATGTGAGCTTTCTCAGCATCGGTTGACCTCATCTCGCCGGGAGTCCTGGCAAGTGACCATGGCGGATAAGTGAGGTTAGGAAGGTATACTTTGACAGGACTTGCCTTGGGATTGCATGTGCCTCCAGGCCACCAACTTAACTTTGCCAAGCCTCAGTCCCCTCAACTGCAAAAAGGAAATTAACACCCTTGCATGGAATGTCGCGAGGATTCAATGGGATGGCTCCCTCGCAATGTGAGAGGTGGATGAGGGGAGGAGCTGCATGAGGGCCCTGAGGCTTGGGGCCCCAAAGCTGGAGCCGCTCCTCATCGGCCCCCTAGTAGGCCAGGCCTGTGCGGCTCCCTCTGTGAAGGGAGGTCAAGTCCAAAGACACTTTGCTCCACGGCAATCCCTGAAAATCCCTCCCCGTGCGACTCACAGGCCCCACTAATCGTCACATGGTTGAGCTTGAGCAGGGAGGTTGATCCACACACGTCCGCCCCACCCCCTCCCACCTTTGTGTAGCCTGGCCTGGGGCGTCTCCTGCCAGTGGAGGAGAGAGGCCCAGACGGCCCGGGTGGCCGGTGCACTTCGGGAGCTGGGCCGAGCCCAACGAGCCTGCATCTGTCTGGGCCTGGGTGTCCACTTACAAGGCCCGGGAATAGACCTGGCTCTGGCACTGCCTGGCTCTGTGACCTCGGCCAGTGCTTTGAGCACTGAGTCTTGGTATCCCCCTATGTCAGATGGAGATAAGATGGTGCCCACAGTCATGAGATGACGTGTAGGTTGCTTGGCTGGAAGGGAGCTAGACCTTTGCTGTTGGCATTGATCTCAAGGTCACCTCTCGGCCCCTCCCACAGCCAGCACCATGATGTTAAGCACCCTGAGGTCAGGGTTGGCCTGTCCTGTCCACAGCTAGACCAATGTCCAGCACAGGGTACAGCATGTGATTGTGGCTTTGTATCAAGTAGGTGTCAAAGGAGCATCTCAGGAGCCCCTGGCCTGGGTCACAGCCCCATATCCACCTTAACCTCCTGTGAGACACTCTCCCCTGCCTGCCTAAGGTTTATCTTTTCTTCTTTTTTCTGGGGGGGGTTGGAGTCTCACTCTTGTCACCCAGGTTGGAGTGCAGTGGCACGTTCACGGCCACCGCAGCCTCCACCTGCTGGACTTAGGTGGTCCTCCCGCCTCAGCCTTCCAAGTAGCTGGAACTACAGATGCATGCCACCACGTCCGGCTAGTTTTTGTGTGTGTGTGACTTATTGTAGAGACAAGGTCTCACCACATTGCCTGGGCTGGTCTCGAACCCATGGGCTCAGGCAATCCTCTCGCCTCGGCCTCCCAAAGTGCTGAGATTACATACTGAGCCACCGCGCCCAGCCTGCCTAAGATTTTCTGGCCCTCAAAACTGGGTCAAATGCCACCTCATCCTGGGCCTTTTCAGACTCCTTCAGGGCTGGGGCATGTTCTCTCTCCGCGTGGGTCCTGCTGCCCATCTGCCCAGCTCTCCTGGCACACCTGGCCGTGTGTTGGCGACTCCAGGTTGTGTGCAACGCTCCCCTGAGAAGTCAGCTCTTCTGGTTCCAGGGAGTCTGTCCTCTTCAATCAGCCCACAGGGGATTGTTCATGAACCCTCTGGACAGGTGTTCTTCTGGGTCTGACAGGAAACCCCATGAGGCCAGGCTGCTCTCGTCCTCCCTGCACACCCATGGCCTAGCATGGGGCCTGGCACACAGGGGCCTGGAGGAGGGGTGAGGAGACCGGTGAGTGGGGGAGGCTCCTTCCCGCCCGTGGACCTCTGACAGTCACGTTCCTGCAGTGTGCCCTACCCCCTAGCACTGAAGAGGGCTGGCCTCTGTGACTCAGAGGATATTGCAGAAGTGATGACTTGTGACTTCCGAGGTTAAGTCACACAGGCATTGCAGCTTCCGCCCTGCTCTCTGAGACCACTTCTTCAGGGAGAAGCCACCAACGCAGGGACAGCAGCCTGTGTGGAGGCCCTGTATCCTCTACTGAGAGCCTCCAGGCCAGGCCAGCCTTCTAACAGCCACAGCGGACACCTTGACAGTGACCTCATGTGAGACCCCCCTGCCGGAAGCACCCAGCTTCCGGCCACAGAGTATGACAAAATTCTGGCCAAATTCCTGGCCACAGAGTATGACAAATCCTTGCTAGGCTGGGCATGGTGGCTCATGCCTATAATCCCAGCACTTTGGGAGGCCAAGGCAAGAGGACAGCCTGAGCCCAGGAGTTCGAGGCTTGCCTGAGCAACATGGCTAGTCCTTATCTCTACAACAAATTTTAAAAATTAGCCAGGTATGGTGGCAGGTGCCTGTGGGCCCAGCTACTCGAATGACTGAAGCAGATGGATCACTTGAGCCCAGCAGATCAAGGCTGCGGTAACCATGGTGGTGCCACTGCACTCCAACCTGGGCCTTGAGTTGAAGAGTGAGACTTCAACTCAAAAAAAAAAAAGTTGTTCTTGCTGTGAGCTGCTCTGTTCTGGGTGACGTGTTACACAGCTACGGATCACCAACACAGACTACCTGGGCTCCCAACTGTGTTCCCGGGGCCCAGCAGAAATCCAGGCAGAAGCTGCCCCAAGTTGCCAAGGTGCAGCCCGTCACGTGCAGATGACACGCAGAGGCCTGATCCCCACCTCCTGGCCCCAGGCAGCAGGTGTGAGCCCAAATCCTGAGCAGCAGGAGAGAGCTCTCTGACCCATGCTGGGGACTTGGTGTTCCCAGCAGGCAGACTTGACTATTCTGGACACTGCCTGTCCCTCGGGGGTGATGAGAACAGTGCTCCCGAGGGCAGAGGAGAGACGCTGGGCCTCCTGGTGATTCATGGGGTGGAGGGATGAGCGTGTGCTCCACCAGAGGCTACTGCGAGGCCTGCCCAGTCACCAGGTGAGGCTGCTGTTCTGATTCTAGCTGGCAGCATCAATGCAGATAAGCCAGTTTCCCCGAATTCAAGCACCCCTGAACAGAAGCAGCACATCCTCTCTGCCAGACCTGGGCGGGGCACGCGAAGGTAAGCCAGCTATGGTCTTCATCCTCTGGCAGCTCAGCTCAGGCCAGCTAACATCGACTGAGCACCTGCTATGTAGGGGGTGGCACCATGCTACTCAGTATCCAGCCACTGCACCACGACGACTATCATTGCTTGCCAGGACTGTTGCAGTAGCCTCCTCACTGGTCTTCGCACCCACTTTAGCCTCCATCTCTACAACCCATTCTGCAGATGAAGTTCCATGGATTTTTGCAAATGATGAGTCAGATCACGTGTCTCTTTGGCTTGAAACCCTCCACTTACCCTGATAAAAACGAAAGCTTGCCACACATACAGTGGGCAAGTCTTAAGTATGCAACTTGGTGATCTGTACATATGCAATCACCACCCAGAAGCTTCCCTTGAATGCCTTCCAGGCAATCCCTATACCCACCACAGACCCTAATTTCCACTAGCACAGATTGATTTAGGCTGTCCCAGAACTCCATGCAAATGCAACCCCACGGTGCGAACTCTGTATCAGGCCTCTTGCTCAGCATAAAGCCCGAAAGATTCCCTAAACTGTGGGATATGTCCTAGAACATTCTGAGCCTTTATTTTTTTTTTTTGAGTCGGAGTCTCCCTCTATTGCCCAGGCTGGAGTGCAGTGGCACCACACACAACCACCGCAGCCTCAACCTGCTGGGCTCAGGTGATCCTTCCACCTCAGCCTTCCAAGTAGCTTGGAACGGCAAGTGTATGCCACTACACCTGGCTAATTTTTTTATTTATTGTAGAGATAAGGTCTCACCAAGTTGCCCAGGTTGGTCTTGCACCCCTGGTCTCAGGCAATCGTCTCGTCTCAGCCTCCCAAAGTGCTGGAATTACAGGCATGAGCCACCGCACTCAGTCATTCTGAGCCTTTTACTGCTAAATGGCATCGCTCAATGGATGTCCCAGTGAGGGGCATTTGGGTTGTGTTTGGCAGTTGTGCCTCAGCATTGACTCTTGTGACAAGTCCAGGACGGTTGTGTTGCCTGATGGTCTCCCGAGGGGGACGTCTAACATCCCACCCACTGCCCCGTGATTTCACATAAACCAAAATGCTGTGCCAAGACTTTACAGGGGGGCTGTGTTTCTGATCTCCTGTACCACTAGGAGGCCTCATATGTCAGGAGGTCCCAAGGTAGGGAGCTCAGGTTGGTCAGGGCGAACCCCAGCGCCCTCTAAACATAAGCTTTCAACTTTTTGCTTATTTATTTATTTATTTGAGTTGGAGTCTCACTCTGTCGCCCAGACTGGAGTGCAGCGGCCGCTCCCGGCCACCGCAGCCTCGACCTGCTGGGCTCCGGCGATCCTTCCGCCTCAGCCTTCTGAGTAGCCGGAACTACAGGCGCGCGCTACCACGCCCGGCTGATTTTTTGATTTATTGTAGAGATGAGGTCTCGCTGCCCAGGCGGGTCTCGAACCCGCGGGCTCAGGCAATCCACTCACCTCAGCCTCCCAAAGGCGCGGGATGACAGGCTGAGCCACCGAGCCCGGCTTCAACTTTTTTTTTTTGAGTCAGAGTCTCACTCTCATCCAAGCTGGAGTGCAGTGGCCTGCGCACAGCCCCTGCAGCCTCGACCTGCTGGGCTCCAGTGATCCTTCAGCCTCAGCCTTCCAAGTAGCTGGAGTTACGGGTGCACGCCACCACGCCCAACTAATTTTTTTAAATGTATTGTAGAGACGAGGTCTTGCCAAGTTGTCCACGCTGGTCTCAAACCTGTGGGCTCAGGCAGTCCTCTCTCCTCTACCTTCCAAAGTGCTGGGATTACAGGTGTGAGCCACTGCACCTGGCTACAATTAGCATTATTATGTGGTTGTGCTTAAGAAATCATTTTTGGAATGAAATTAAATTAAATATTTGGAAATGATTTTATTGCCTTTACTTTTTTTTCTTTTAGAGCTGGAGTCTCACTCTGTCGCCCAGGCTAGAGTGCAGTCACACGCTGACAGCCACCGCAGCCTTGACCTGCTGGGCTCAGGAGATCCTTCTGCCTCAACCTTCCAAGCAGTGGGAACTACAGGCACATGTTACCATGCCTGGCTAATTTTTTTGATTTATTGTAGAGATGAGGTCTCGCCAAGTTGCCCGGGCTATTCTCGAGCCCATGGGCTCAGGCAATCCCTTCCCCTTGGCCTCCCTAAGTGCTGGGATTACAGGCTTGAGCCACTGTGCCCGGCCTATTTTAGGACATTTTTATAAGAAAACGTTGGAGGCCAGGAGCAGTGGCTCACACCTGAAACCCCAGCATTTTGGGAGGCTGAGGTGGGAGGATTGCTTGAGCCCAGGAGTTTGAGACCAGCCTGGGCAGCATAGCAAGACCTCATCTCCACAAAACATCAAAATGTTAGCTCGGTGTGGTGGCGTCTGCCTGCAGTCCCAGCTGCTCGGGAGGCTGAGGCAGGAGGACCGCTTGAGTCCAGTAGGTCAAGGCTGCAGTGAGCCAAGACCATGCCATTGCACTCCAGCTTGGGCAACAGAGTGAGACCCTGGCTCAGAAAGAAGTTTGGAGGCACAGCGAAGAAAACCTAAAGTCCCCGCAGTGCCTGTGTGGCCCTATGTCATCCAGCTCCTGCCACCTCTGATCTCGTGCTCCTTCGATCTCCGCCATGCTCTCTCTGCCCCCCACATCCTCTCATGCACACAAACACACACATAGGGACAGACCCAGGCACGCGTGTACACACACACGCTCACAGGCTTGTATGCACACAGGCATGTATGTGTGCACACACACAAGTTCCTCACTGGCCAACCCTGGAGCTGGGAGAAGTGGGGAACAGCTGCCTGCCCTGCACAGAGAGGTGTCCCTCTCTCTTCTCCAGGAGGTAATCCATTCCCAAAAGCCCCTCCAGCGGACTTTCTCGTGCGTTTCATTGGCCAAAGCCCAGTCACATGCCCAGATGCCGGCCACAGAGAACGAGCCGGCTGGGACTGCCCAAGCCACTCCCAGGGTGTCTCCTGGGTGGGGATGCTGCCCCTTCCCTGCTCGGAGATCTCCTGGCCTGGAGGAAGGGCACAGCCACTGGGGGGCAATGCCAGAGTGGTCTCCATGCCTTTCTGGAAGTCAGAGGCCATGAGGCTCATTCTGCAGCTCCGCCTCCTTCCAGCCCTCCCAGCACTTCTGGGAGCAGCTAGCGGTCTCCCGTCCCCTGTACAGACAGGGAAAAAGCGACTTTCCGGTCCTGGCTGGTCCAGCCTCAAGTCCTCCGTGAGCGGAGAGGCCGCAAGGGCAGCACAGGCACAGTGCTGTAGGTGGAGAGGTTCCACGGGGCTGGGAGACACAGCAGGGCTGCGCGACACCTGGTGCTGGAGAGCAGAGGCCCCCACAAAGCCTGGATGAATGGCAGGTGGAGGGAACAGAGGGAGCAGGGAAGAGGGGCAGAGCACCGGCTGTGGGGCCGGGAGGAGGGAGGAGGCTGGGAAGGAGGGAGGAGGCTGGGAAGGAGGATGTCGCTGGACTTCAAGGCCACCTGGGGTGCTGTGGGGGAGAGGCTCAGCAGACTGCGGAGAGCCACTGAGGGTTCTGGAGAGAGGAGCACAGAAGCAGGGCAGAGCTAGCTGAGAGCACTGGAGGGGCAAGACGGAGACCGCTGAGAGGCTTGGAGCAGAGCTGTGGACACAGGGGAGGCTCAGAGGCAGCTCAGGGGGCCGGGGGCTCCTGTGGGGTCATTTCTTTTGGGAGAAAGCCACCAGGAAAGGAAGTGCCTTTGCTTCCCTACAACCCATGCCCAGCGCTTTAGGGCACCCCGGGGTGAGTCCCCCACCCCCCCGCCCCCTAATCAAACACACAAATCTCACCTTCCTGCTGCTGCTCAACCAGCCTCTGTCCGATGGCAGCAAGTAGGTGAGCAAAAGCCAAACCGTGGACCAGTTCAGCGTGTGCGCTTGGGAGCCAGGGCCACTCCGTGGCCAGCTCTGCCCCAACTAGCTGCTTCCTGGGCCTCCGAGCCTGCTGGCCTGTGCAGTCGAAGCCGTCTTGGCATGCACAGAGCTCTGCCTGGCTGCCAGACCCTGCCGCAGGCTCTCACCCTGCACTGACCCAGGCGACCCTCCTCTGGCTGTGGAGGGGTCGTTGTGAGCCCACTCTACAGAGGAGGGGTGCAGCCCACATCCCACGGAACCGCTAACTTGGGAAAAGCACGGCCACTGAGGGGATCTTCAGGAAAGGCCCTGGGACTGCGGGAGAAGGG
Source organism: Cephalopachus bancanus (assembly GCA_027257055.1). Classification (NCBI taxonomy): domain Eukaryota; kingdom Metazoa; phylum Chordata; class Mammalia; order Primates; family Tarsiidae; genus Cephalopachus; species Cephalopachus bancanus. Next base: position 347,849 of record JAPVLO010000510.1, read on the forward strand.
GAGACAAGATGGGAGGGGAAGCCTGGTGATCCACCCTCCTGAGAAGGCTACCCACCCAGCGGGCTTGTGAGAACAGCACTGCGGGAAGAGGGAACTGCCTTCTCGCTGGTCCAGGCTCTGGGGTGGCCTTGGGTCCAAGTCGCGGCTTTCCTGGGAAGGGCCACCCTGATGGGCCCCCTTCCCCTCCTGCTCACCTGTGTGTGGTCTTGGGCAAGTTCCACACCCCCGCCCCCATTTTTGAGCCTCTGTTTTCCTGAGAAAGGGGTCCGTCTGGCCCAGCTCTGACTGAGACAATGACTGAGTCTGCAGAACCTTGCAGCCAGTGTGGAACCCAGCCCTCCCGAGCCATGGCTGGAATCTTCCTCGGCGCATTCTATGCCCAGACAGGTGCCTTTCCCACAAGACTCTCGGAGGCCTCCCGGAGGCTGACTGGTGCCCAGCTTAGAGATGCAAGCTGTTCCCAGCAGCTAGCCCCGGCCGGAGAGCCACAGCTCAACCCCAACGAAAGTGCCAGAGAGGACTCGGGGAAAGGACCCCTTGTGATCAGGCACTGAGCCCTGCGCAGTGGTGTCCTCGCCTGCGAGAGAAAGCTGACCTGGGGATCCCGAGTCCACGAGGCCAAGGGGAAAGGCGGCTTGGGCACTGAGTCACACACACAAAACTTCTTGCCTTGTGTCCCCAAAAGTCTGGCTGCCTCAGCGGAGGTCTGCAGGGCCCCCCATGGCCTCCCTCACCAAGTGCTCACAGGGAAAGGCCTGTGGGCCCGGAAATCCTTCAGAAAGCCCGCCCCCCACCTCCTGTGGCCACGCCCTGAGGCAGAGTTCTGCTGGGTCTTCCTCCACTGTCCTTCCAGGGTTTACCTTATCTTCCTGAAATGCAGCCGAAGACGGCGGAACTGACTGCTCCTCTCCCCACCTTCCTGTGGAAAATGTAAATTCACCGAGGGCAGATCAAAAGCCACCGAGGGAATGTAAACTGCCTCATGACTACCCCCCACCTTTTAAACCTTTCCCGCTCCCTTCCCCTTTAAACACCAACGTCTTCAAATCTCTCTTTGGAAAAGCGTGGATCGCAGACACCACCGCGATTTGTGTTTCTTTTGGGCATGTCCTAAAGCTTTGGCAAAAAGAAACCCACCATGATTGAGACACCTCAGTCCGTTTTTTTTTTCGGTTTACACCAGGACACCAATTCACAGAGGAGGCCCCATCACCCAGACAGGAACAAGAAGGACTCCCACTGGCCACACCCCCAGGACCACGTCCCTCCTGATACCTGGCAGAGAGCCCTGGCCCAGCAGGGTCCTGAGCCCAGAACCTCAGGCCTGCGGGGACCTGTGGGCAGTGAGAGGAGGAGGAGCACCCAGGAGGGAGGGCTCCATCCAGGGTGGGGCGCTGGAGGGGGAGGGGCACCCAGGAGGGAGGGGAGACTGGGAGAGTCTGCCAGGTCAGCGGGCCTCCACCTAAGCGGCCGAGCGGGAGGAGCATGGGAGGGAGGGGTGAGGAGTGAGCGGGGTGGGGCTGGCCCTGAGCTGCCACATCCTTGAGCTGATTCTGGGCTCGGTGGGAGGCTCCAGTCGGCTTTCCATTGTTTACCGCTACGTCCAGACATTTCGGATGTGGCAGCTCCCACGTGCCGAGACCCTCACTGTTAGGTTAGATATTTCAGTGCAACCATCAAAAATGTGAAGTTAAAACATACCCCAACAGGGCCTCCAATGTGAGATCAGGCCCACCAGGGTGGGGTTGTGTGATCCGGTGCTGCGTGAAAGATGCAGAGTTGCACAGAAATTAGATTGGAAAATTTAGTTGACTGAGACAGTAAATTAGAGAGAGGAGATTCACCTCCCCAAGGTAGGGGAGGGGACAAAGCTTAGGAAAACGCGGCCTGGCCATAGCTCAAAGAACCACGCCATAGCTTAGCAAGGCAATGGCGAATGGGGGGCGAGGGAAAGAGAGAGAGGTTGATTCATTTTCCCAAGGTAGAGGGGGCCAAAGCCAGGAAACATGGTAGCCATAACTCAAAGACCCAGATAAACACACCAAAGTTTAACAAAGCAATAGCCACCGCTGCTCGAAGTTGAATGCCTTTTAACCCTTCCCTTTGTTGGGGGCAGGTTGTGATTGGGTGGTGGTCTGCTGTGTGTCATCACTGAGGAACAGGTAAACGCAGGTACTGACGTCACGTGATGGACAGCAGGCAGGTGGGTGGGTTCGTCACAAGATTGCTGCCGTGGTGATGAGGTCAGTCTGTGTCACAAAGGGACCGGAAGGACTGATAAGGCTGACCTGCGTCTTATGGGTGGAGGCAAATACTTGGAACAGGCTGACTGGTGCAAAACCAGCTGGGGAGGGGGTTGTAAAACAATTATCAGTCACTATCTCTGAGAAACCGGTTCTGTCCTTGGCTAGTGATTAGAGGGTAAGTTGAGTGAACTGCTAGAAAATCATGATAAAGCTAAACAATGTTGCCGGCTTGGTGGCTCAGCCTGTAATCCCAGCGCTTTGGGGGCCAAGGGGAGTGGATTGCCTAAGCCCGCGGGTTCGAGACCCACCCGGCAATTTGGTGAGGCCTCATCTCTACAATAAATCAAAAATTAGCTGGGCGTGGTAGCGCACACCTGTAGTTCCGTCTACTCGGAAGGCTGAGGCGGAAGGATCGCTGGAGCCCAGCAAGTCGAGGCTGCAGTGGCTGGGTCCGTGCGACTGCACTCCAGTTGGGGTGACGGAGTGAGACTGCAACTCAAAAAAAAAAAAGTTAAGCAATGTTAAGGCAGTTGCTCTTCGGCTATATGGACTCCACGTATGTCCTCTCACTAGCTTTGTTAACCTATCTTGCCACCCTGCATTTTGTGTGACTGATTCTCAGCACTTGAAGAGAGGGGTGGGATGTGACTCTCTCTTATGCACAGAAATAGGAGCTCTCAGGCCAAGATGCAACAGGAGACAAAGTGCTGCAGGGAACCATGTGTTCTTTTGTTTATTTGTTTGCTTTTGAGTTGGAGTCTCACTCTGTCTTCCAGGCTGGAATGCAATCACAGTTCACTGCAGCCTCAACCTCCTGGGCTCATGTGATCCTTCTGCCTCAGCCTCCCAAGTAGCTGGGACTACTACATGCATGCTCCACCAAGCCTGGCTAATTTTCTTTTTTTTTTTTTGGTAGAGACAAGATCTTGCTGTGTTACCCAGGTTGGTCTTAAACCCCTGGGCTCAGATAATCCTGTTGCCTCTGTCTCCCAAAGAGACCTCCTGGGATTACAGGCGTGAGCCATTGTGCCCAGTAGGCCAGGTGTTTTCATGGAGAAATGTCAAGCGGCAGAGACTCCCTGTGGGGCCTCCACATCCCAGGGAGCTTGAGAAGGCAGCAAGTGCCCCCTTTATCACCCCCAAGGCACCCCAGAAGGACATCAGCTTCCGAAAGCGAGTACACCTAGGGTGTCTGTGGCCAGCTGCTCCTCGGGCTTGTTTGTGTAAAAAGTGGTGGCCCCATGCCTGCTTCAGGGGAGAGCCTCTGCTCACCATGTGCCAGCCAGTCCTATCAGGAGGACTGAGTGCTCCTTCCAAGTGGATCTCAGCTGCACCCCAGGGTCTGCAGAAGGCGCTTGGCACTGGGCCTGCTTTCTGGGCCCCCAGGAGACCAGACCCCCCTGCCCTGCCCAAAGGAGTGCGGGTCTGGGAGAGGAGGCCGTGAGGGGCAGAGATGGGAGTGGAGGAACCTGAGAAGGAGTCCAGGATGGGCAGGTGGGGCGGTGGGACCATCTGAGGCGGGCCTCAGCAGGTGCCAGGACCCACAGGGCTCTGGGCCAGGAGGTCCCATGGCAGCTGGTGCAAAGGCCCTGATTTCCGAGACACTGTGGCCGTGGGCCAGTCAGTCAGGTTCAAATGCCAGCCCTGCTTTCCGGCCTGTTTAGCTAAGGACAAGGCCCTTTGAACAGGGTGACCCTCATGGGTGGCTTGGGGAGTTGAGTTGGCGAGCGAAAGAACATAACACGGAGCCAGCATAGCCAGAGAGCATCCATTTTAATACTGCTTAGCTTTGTCGTGTTTTTCTAGCAGTTCACTCAACTTACCCTCTAATCACTAGCCAAGGACAGAACCAGTTTCTCAGAGATAGCGACTGATAATTGCTTTACAACCCCCTCCCCAGCTGGTTTTGCACCAGTCAGCTTTCCTGTTCCAAGTATTTGCCTCCACCCATAAGACCCAGGTCAGCCTCATCAGTCCTTCTGAACTTTCGTGACACAGACAGACCCCAGCACCACGGCAGCAATCTAGTGACGAACACACCCATCTGCCTGCTGTCCATCACCTGACATCAGTACCTGCGCTTGCCTGCCCCCTGTGAGGATGAGGAGCAGACCACCACCCATTCATGCTCGCAACCTGCCGCCATCCAAGGGAAGGGTTAAAAGGATTCCACTTCGAGCAGCCATCCACCACTGCTTTACTGATGTGACCGTGTCTCCACAGCTTTGGGCCCCTCCTTCCTACCTTGGAATCGCCTCTCTCTCTCTCTCTCTCTCTCTCTCTCTCTCTCTCTCTCTCTCCGATTTACTTTCTAGTCATGGCTGTGTGAAACTCTGTGGGTCCACGTGGCTCTCTGAGCTACGGCTGCCATGTTTCTTGCCTTTGGCCCCCTCTCCTACCTTGAGGAGGTGAATCACTCTCTCTCTCTCTTTCTCCATTTGCCAGTGCCTTGCTAAGCTATAGTCTGGCCATGTGTTCTTTGAGCTATGGCCAGGCCATGTTTTCCTGAGCTTTGGCCCCCTCCCCTAGCTGGGGGAGGTGAATCTCCTCTTTCTTCTCTCTAATTTACTTGAGAAGTAAACTGTATTTTCCAATGTAACTGCTGTGTAGCTCTTTGCATCTTATTCGGGGCACTCGATCAAAAACCAGGCACCCTCCCATCAGGCCTGACCTAATGTTTGGGAGCCCTGCTGGGATGATTTTTAACCTAACATTTTTAGAGGTTCCACCGCTAGGATTTTGGTACCTAACAGCTCATTACTTCATCCAAAAGGAGCCACTGGCTCAGTCTGGGGCACAGAATAGACCCGGCAGTGGAAAAGTCCGAGGTGAAGTGGATCCTTTCATGGGGCTGGTGGGAAGAGTTCAGTTGGAGGGGTAGGATAGAGGAGACCTTGAGGGCTGGACTGAGGGATCTGATCATTTGGAGGGCAATAGGGAGCCATTGAAGATTCTTCAACAAGAGAGTGACAGGCTGGTGTGGTGGCTCATGCTGGTAATCCTGGTACTTTGGGAGAACAACATGGGAAGATCGCTTGAGCCCAGGAGTTTGAGACCACCCTTGGCAACATAGAGAGACCTCATCTCCACAAAAAACACAAAAATTAGCTGGGCGTGGTGGCGCGCACTTGTAGTCCCAGCTACTCAGGAGGCTGAGGTGGAAGGATCGCCTGAGCCCAGGAGGTTGAGGTTGTGGTGAACCATTATCCATATTACTGCATTCCAACCTGGGCAACAGAGACCCAACTAAAAAAAAGTAAAATAAGAGAAAGAAAGTGACATAGGGGTTCAGGTGGAGGCCAGAAGCCAGTGAGGGAGACTCTGGGCAGGGGTAGGGCCTAGGTTTGGGCTGGGGTCTTGGGATCACCCTATTAAGAGGGAGTCTTCGAACCACATACACACCCGAGGCAAGAGGATTACCTGAGTCCCGGGGTTTGCAACCAGCAGGGGCAACGTGTTGAGACCTCACCTCTACAATAAATCAAAAAATAAGCTGGATGTGGTGGCATGTGCCTGTAGTTCTAGCTAGTTGGAAGGCTGAGGCGGAAGGATCACCTGAGCCCAGCGGCACCCCCTGCCTGCCTGTGGGACTCCACCCTGGCTTCCCCTCCTCCGATTTCCACACGTGAGCATGCCGCTGCACTCCAGCCTGGGTGACGGAGTGAGACTCTGACTCAAAAAAAAAAAAAGAAGTCTCCTAGGGCGCCAAGGGCCTGCGGGAGGGACTGAGTTGGCGCTGACCACATGGGGCATTTCAGCTCTAAAACAGAGCAGGAAGAGGTCAAGAGAGAGGAGGTCCCTGGCAATTCAAAAACGCATGGCTCAGCCCTCTGCTGCATAGGTGGGGTAACCGAGGCCCAAAGAAGGGGCCAGGCAGCATATCCGTGGGTCTGGGCCCCAAACCCAGGCTGTGAACTGACCCCGGTACCGTCCACACGGACAGGCACCCCCTGCCCGCCTGTTCTGGAGTCAGGCTGCGGGACTCCACCCTGGCTTCCCCTCCTACGGTTTCCTCACGTGGTGGACGACTTCCCTTTTGGCAAGGCAGGCTGATAACAGCTCTTGCCTCGCAGGGCCAGAGGGTCAGATGACTCGATGACCAGCGAGGAGCAGAGCAAGGGCTGCCAGGCGGCGTGCTCAGGACGTCCCTGCCGGGCTCCCCCCACCCCCTCCGCCCTTCCTCCCTGACCTTCCAGCCTGCTTCCACCCCCACACACAGCCCCTCCCCCGCTTCCTCTTTCCCCTTCTGAAAAAAAGGCATCCACCTGGTTAGGCAGGTGTGTTTTAGAAAAACAAAAAAAGCAAAATGCGCAACTCCCCAAAGGATTTGCCAACCAAGGGAGACCCACACCGCTGGCCCCCGGGCTCCCCCCTGGGGAGCCTGAAGCTTTGGGGGCCAGCCCGGCTCTGGCCCAGGGGAGAATGCAAGTGAGCTGTCCCAAGCTGCGGATCCCCTGGGGATCCTCCACCCAAGGAGGTTTAACCCATCCGTCTGTTCGTGTGTTCATTTACCCATCACTTTCGCATTTCCTGATGGATCTCACGTTTGTTTTCTTTTGTTTTTTGAGTAGGCGTCTCACTCTGCTGCCCAGGCTGGAGGGTGGTGGTACAACCATGGCTCACCACAGCCTCCACCTCCCAGGCTCAGGCGATGCTCCTGCCTCAGCCTCCCAAGTAGCTGCCACATGTGCCTAATTTTTCTAGTTTTTGTAGCGACGAGGTCTTGCTATATTGCCCAGGCTGGTCTTAAACTCCGGGGCTCAGGCAATCCTCTCGCCTTGGCCTCCTGAAGTGCTGGGATGACAGGCATGAGCCACGACGCCCAGCCAGGTCTCACATTTTTTAGAGAAATGTGTGGTGGGTGGGAGGGTGGGGGTGTACAGGAGAGGGAGGAACAAATTCTGCCTCTTGATGTGGAGGGCTGTGAAGTGTCACTCCTACCCCTTGGTCCTTAGCATAGGAGAGGCTCCTGGACAGAAGCTGAGACACACATATGTAAGGGAATATTTGGGAACAGCATGCATTTGCACTTCAAGCCTTCACTGCTCTGCAGCTACTCCTTGAGCAACTTCTATCCCCTCCTTTCCATGGAATCCCATCCTGCCAGAGGCAGCAAGGCGGGTCTCCAGGCAGCACATCCAGATAGACTTGTCAGTCCTCTTGTCCCGAGCTTCTTTTGACTCCATTAACCTCTCCTCGCTCCTGATTCCTGGGCTCTGCTCTTGGCTGCCATGACACTCCCTCTTTTGGTTTCCTTCAGCCTCCCACCACTCCTCCTCAGGCTCCTTTGTGAGCTCTTCTCCCAAGGCCCACTCCTTCAACGCTGGGTTCTCCTGTCACTTAACAAATGCTTTTTCTGATGTTCTTGGGAATTTCCTGGGATCTAACACTCTGGTCAAGGAAGGCTTTCCTGAAGTGCACTAACCCCGAGTCGCCAAAAGGATCCCTGCTGTAACCAAGGCATGCAGAAGGGAGTCAGTCTCAGATGAAATGTCATTAGAGGTAAAAATCACTAAACCAGCCAGGTGCAGTGGCTCATCCCTGTAATCCTGGCACTTTGGAAGGCCGAGGTAGGAGGATTCCTTGAGGCCAGGAGTTTGAGACCAGTGTAGGCAACATAGCCAGACTTTATCTCTACAAAAAAATAAAAAAAATTAGCCGGGTGTGGCGGTCTCAATTATTTGGGAGGCTGAGGTGGGAGGCTCACTTGAGCCCAGGAGTTTGAGTCAATGATGAGCCATGCTTGTGCCACTGTGCTCCAGTCTGGGTGACTGAGTGACTCCCCCCACCCCCCCAAAATCACTAAACCTAGGAAGGGCTTCCTTCTTTCACTTGGATCAATTATTTTGACACAGAAGCAGGAGAACAAGAGCATTTATTGGGCAACCTCTGTGCCAAGCACTGCCCAAAGTGTCATCTTTATTTTTAATTTTTTAAAAAATTTTTGAACCAGGCTCGGTGGCTCAGCCTGTAATCCCATGTTTTGGGAGGCTGAGGTTAGTGGATTGCCTGAGCCCATGGGTTCGAGACCCACCTGGGCAACTTGGCGAGACCTCATCTCCACAATAAATCAAAAAATCAGCCGGGTGTGGTAGCGCATGCCTGTAATTCCGACTACTCAGAAGGCTGAGGCGGAAGGATTGCGAAGGATTGCCCGAGCCCAGCAGGTCGAGGTTGTGGTGGCCGGGAGCAGCCACTACACTCCAGTCTGGGTGACAGAGTGAGACTCCAACTCAAAAAAAAAAAAAAAAATTTTTTTTGAGTTGGAGTCTCACTCTATTGTCCAGGCTGGAGTGCAGTGGCTCACACACAGCCACTGCAGCCTCGACCTGCTGAGCTCAGACGATCTTCCGCCTCAGCCTTCCAAGCAGGTAGAACTACAGGCACAAGCCACCACCACGCCCGGCTAATTTTTTTGATTTATTGTAGAGACAAGATCTCACCAAGTTGCCCAGGCTTCTCGAACCCCTGGCCTCAGGTAATACTCTAGCCTCAGCCTCCCAAAGTGCTGGGGTTATAGGCCTCAGCCATCGCGTCCAGCCCCAAGTGTAACCTTATTCACTCCTCACAGCCCAAAGAGGATTGGAATGGGAGGTGTTAGTTAGCTTCAGCTGTGCAGCAAACTGTCCCCAAACTAAGTGGCTTCCACAATAACCATTTGGCTCACAGTCCCGTGGATTGGCAATTTGGGCTTGGCTCAGCTGGATGGTTCTTTTGCTGGCCTGGCTGAGCTCTTTATGCGTCTGTGGTCAGCTGGTGGGCCTCTCTCCACAGGGTCTCCTGTCCCCAGCGGGCTGGCACAGGCCTTTTCGTGTGGAGGGGACAGTTTCCAAGACAGCAAGAGCAGAAGCTGCAAGGCTGCTGCCGCCAGGGCTCCCAGTGCATTCGCTTACCCCAGGCAAGTCACAGGGTCAGTCCAGATCTCCAGGGAGGGAGGTGGGGGGTGCAGGGGAGGGAGGCCCAATCTGCTGCAGGGACAATCTTCATCTTACAGCGCTGTAGCTGGGGCTCTGCCAAGGTCACACAGGTAGTAGAAATGAAGCAGCCAATGCCCTCCCAGGCTGGGGCCCTTTCCGCAGACCCAGACCTACGCGCCTTTCCTTGGGAAGAGCTCACAGGTCTTTGAGCTTGGAAAGACAGGCCTCACCCAAAAGGCTGTTCCGAAGGGTCCTGGGCAGGCTGGTGACAAGCAGGGGCTTGACTGAAGAGGAGGATTAAGGGCACTAATTCTGTCCCTCGGGCTTGAAGGCAAGCCAAGGGAGGGGCACGTGCCTGCAGGCCTTGCCAGCCCGTCCTGTGGGAACCCAGAACTCAGCCCCCAGAACCCAGACCCTCATGCACCAGGTGCTCTGCCAGCCAGGGCCCCGGTGGCCAGCTGTGAAGGCAGGTCTTCACCCGTGGAGTGGGAGATGCTGGTGCCACAGACTCAACCCCTCACGATGTCTTCACCATAGTCGTTCCAAGGACCGAGGCTGAGGAATCAAGGGAATTTTGAGCCTGGCAGCCGGGGGTGGAGCGGGAAGCCATCCTTTCTACTTTTTTTTTTTTTTTTTTTTGAGTTGGAGTCTCACTCTGTCACCCAGACTGGAGTGCAGTGGCCGCTCCCGGCCACCGCAGCCTCGACCTGCTGGGCTCTGGCGATCCTTCCGCCTCAGCCTTCCAAGTAGCTGGAATTACAGGCATGCGCTACCACGCCCAGCTGATTTTTTTTTTATTTATTGTAGAGATGAGGTCTCGCTGCCCAGGTGGGTCTCGAACCCGCGGGCTCAGGCAATCCACTCACCTCAGCCTCCCAAAGGCGCAGGATTACAGGCTGAGCCACTGAGCCTGGCTCTTTCTACTTTATTTATTTATTTTTTTTTGGAGTTGGAGTCTCACTCAGTCACCCAGACTGGAGTTCAGTGACACGCTCCCGGCCTCCGCAGCCTCGACCTGCTGGGCTCCGGTGATCCTTCCGCCTCAGCCTTCCGAGTAGCCAGAACTACAAGTGCGTGCTACCGTGTCCAGCTAATTTTTTGATTTTTTTATTGTAGAGATGAGGTCTTACCAACTTGCCCAGACTGGTCTCGAACCCATGGGCTCAGGCAAACCTCTTTCCTTGGCCTTCCAAAGTGCTGGGATTATAGGTGTGAGCTACTGCGCCCGGCCTCTTTCTACTTTCTAGGTGTCAGACCTTGGGCCGGTGATGTCTCTCTCTGAGCTACAGTTGCTTCCTCTGTGCAGTGGGATTGGACTGGAAACTGTGCCTTCCTCCTGGGGAGGCAACAAGAGCTAGAGACAGCAGTGTGAAGTGCTTCTCTCCCGGCTGGCCCCAGGGACATCATCTAGAAACCTCGGCCGTCATCAGCTACAGTCTGGAGTCCACAGTCCTCACTGTGAATCCACGTGTGTCTGGGTGTTAGGAAGTAGACGCGGTGTGTGCACCATACATGTGGCGTGCCACTCCAGTAGGTTGAAGGAGCCGCCCACAGTCAATCAAATTTGTATTTCTACAGTGAAATCTATGACTTTTCACAGTATATGAGCTAAATGGTTTCTAGAGCATTTCACAGAATTTCAAGTTTTGCCATCAAATTCTCTTTTCTTTTTAATGTTTGGACTGGGCGCGGTGGCTCACACCTATAATCCCAGCACTTTGGGAGGATGACGTGAGAGGATTGCTTGAGCCCAAGAGTTCAAGACAAGCCTGGGCAACATAGCAAGACCTCATCCCTACAAAAATAAAAAAATTAGTGAGGCGTGGTGGCACACACCTGTAGTTCCAGCTACTCGGGAGGCTGAGACAGAAGGATCACCTGAGCCCAGAAGATTGAGGCTGCGGTGATCCACGATCTTGCCACTGCACTCCAGCCTGGGCGACAGAGTGAGACCCTGACTCAAAAACAAAAAACAAAAAACACCGGGGTCGGTGGCTCAGCCTGTAATCCTGCGCCTCTGGGAGGCTGAGGTGAGTGGATTGCCTGAGCCCGCGGGTTCGAGACCGGCCTGGGCAGCAAGACCTCCTCTCTACAATAAATCAAAAAATCAGCCGGGCGTGGTAGCGCATGCCTGTAATTCCGGCTACTTGGAAGGCTGAGGCGGAAGGATCGCCGGAGCCCAGCAGGTCGAGGCTGCGGTGGCCTGGAGCGGCCACTGCACTCCAGTCTGGGTGACAGAGTGAGACTCCAACTCAAAAAAAAAAAGAAAGAATGTTTAGATATGGAAATTTTGGATGAAGAGTTCTTTGGATCATTGTACTCCTTAGTCAGTGATTCTCAGTCTTGGCTCTTTATCAGAATGAGCTGGAGCTTGTTTTTTTGTTTGTTTGTTTTTTTTTGAATTGGAGTCTCACTCTGTCACCCAGACTGGAGTGCAGTGGCCGCTCCCGGCCACCACAGCCTCGACCTGCTGGGCTCCGGCGATCCTTCTGCCTCAGCCTTCCGAGTAGCCAGAACTACAGGCGTGCGCTACCACACCCAGCTAATTTTTTGATTTATTGTACAGATGAGGTCTCACCAAGTTACCCAGGCGGGTGTTGAATCCACGGGCTCAGGCAATCCACTCACCTCAGCCTTCCAAGGCATGGGATTACAGGCTGAGCCACTGAGCCCGGCTTGGAGCTTGTTAAAAGGCAGATTCTCTGCCAGGCACAGTGGCTCACGCCTGTAATCCCAGCATTTTGGGAGGCCGAGGTGAGAGGATTACCTGAGCCTGAGGGTTCGAGGTCAGTCTGGGCAACTTGGAGGGATGGCATCTCTGTAATACATCAAAAAATTAGCCGGGTGTGGTAGTATGCACCTGTAGTTCCGGTTACTTGGAAGACTGAGGCAGAAGGATCACCTAAGCCCAGCAGGTCGATACTGGGATGGTCATGGGCATGCCACGGCACTCCAGTCTGGGTGACGGAGTGAGACTCCAACTCAAAAAAGAAAAAAGACAGATTCTCAGCTGGGCACGGTGCCTCTTGGCTGTAATCCTAGCACTTTGGGAGGCAGAGGCAAGAGGATTACCTTGAGCCCAGGGGTTGGAGACCAGCCTGGGCAACTTGGTGAGACCTCGTCTCTACAATAAGTCAAAAAATTAGACAGGTGTAGCGGCGTGCACCTATGGTTCCAGCTACTTGGAAGGCTGAGGTGGAAGGATGGCCTGAGCCCAGCAGGTCAAGGCTGTGGTGGCTGTGAGCATGCCACTGCACTCCAGCCTGGGTGACAGAGTGAGATTCTGACTCAAAAACAACAACAGAGCCGGGCTCGGTGGCTCAGCCTGTAATCCCGCGCCTTTGGGAGGCTGAGGTGAGTGGATTGCCTGAGGTGAGTGGATTTGAGACCCACCTGGGCAGCGAGACCTCATCTCTGCCATAAATCAAAAAATCAGCCGGGCGTGGTAGCGCGTGCCTGTAATTCCGGCTACTCGGAAGGCTGAGGCGGAAGGATCGCCGGAGCCCAGCAGGTCGAGGCTGCGGTGGCCGGGAGAGGCCATTGCACTCCAGTCTGGGCGACGGAGTGAGACTCCAACTCAAAAAAAACCCAAAAACCAACAACAAAAACAGGGTGGCTTGGGTCCTGGCTGGCCCAGGAAGAACCAGGGAAGACTTTCTCCGGGCCAGGTCTCAGGCCAGGCCAAGAAGGGCAGGAGAAGGTCCCCAGCAGGGCGGGCAGAGTGTGCAGCCTCCCTGTGGCCAGGAGAGACTCTGCTGCAAGACTGGGGAACCGAAAGGTCCCTAGGGTGGTGGGAGCTGGGGTGGGAAGGGGGGCGGGGACACAGGCTGAGCTGCCTCCTCTTGCTTCCTCTTCAGCTGGGGCGGAGGAGAGAAGCCTCGAGTCGGGACCCTTCCTGATTCGAGATTGAAACTGTCTCCACAGGGTTGCCAAGAACGGCATGCTGGGCTCAGGACGGAAACAGAGTGACCACTAAGCATTCATCAGGCTGCACTCAGGCCCGCTTTGTTGCTAGAAGTCACGCAGCACTAGAAACTGGCCATGGCATCCCCATTGTCCCTCTAGACAGGACCTCTGACATCGGGATTATATGGCTTTTGTTTAAGGATTGCTTAGATGTTTTTCAGATGCCAATTCCAGCAACCTGGGTGGAGACCCCACAGACGACGGGATCAGCCTCTTCCTCTTCCCGTCCCAGGACCTCACCCTGCATTCCTCAGCCAAGCCACCATCCCCACACTTGAGCCCACTCTAACCCACTTAACCTCTCCCCTGGGAGATGGATTTGAGGTTTTCTCCTATCCATCTGGCGGGTGACCCCATGATTAAGCCCCTTTCTCTGCTGCAACCCAGTGTCTGTGAGCACTGTGTGCATCCGGCATCAAACCTGTGATGGTTACAGTATCTGTGCAGTGAGATACTTTCTTTCCAGAGAAAAGTGAGCTGCAGACCTGGTCCTTTCTACCTCATCGGGGGAGGGGAATAAATTAAAGTCAGAATGTGTCCTGTTGGAAGGAGTTATACAGATCTCATAACCTGATTTTTTTTTTTTTGTCTTACTCTGTCGCCCAGGCTAGAGTGCAGTGGCAGACATACTCACAGCCATCCCAGCATCAACCTGCTGGTCTCTGGTGATCCTTCCACCTCATCCTTACAAGTAGACAGAACTAGCCGGGCTCGGTGGCTCAGCCTGTAATCCCTCGCCTGGGGAGGCTGAGGTGAGTGGATTGCCTGAGCCCACGGGTTCAAGACCTGCTCGGGCAACTTGGCGAGACCTCATCACTACAATAAATCAAAAATGAGCCGGGCGTGGTGGCGGGCACCTGTAGTTCCAGCTACTTGGAAGGCTGAGCGGAAGGATCACCTGAGCCCAGCAGGTCACCGCTCCTGGCCACCACACTCCAGTCTGGGTGACAGAGTAAGACTCCAACTCAAAAACAAAAACAAAAACAAAAAATAAGTAGCCGGAACTACAGGCACACGCTACCACACTCAGCTAATTTTTGATTTATTGTAGAGATGAGGTCTCACCAAGTTGCCCGGGCTGGTCTCAAAACCGCAGGCTCAGGCAATCCACTCGCCTTGGCCTCCCAAAGTGCTGGGATTACAGGCTGAGCCACTGAGCCCAGCCTTAAACCATTTTTATCATCAAAATTATTTTGGTGCCAGGCTCGGTGGCTCAGCCTGTAATCCCGCGCCTTTGGGAGGTTGAGGTGAGTGGATTGCCTGAGCCTGTGGGTTCGAGACCCACCTGGGCAGCGAGACCTCATCTCTACAATAAATCAAAAAATCAGCCGGGCGTGGTAGCGCATGCCTGTAATTCCGGCTACTTGGAAGGCTGAGGCGGAAGGATCATTGGAGCTCAGCAGGTCGAGGCTGCGGTGGCCTCCAGTCTGGGCGAGAGAGTGAGACTCCAACTCAAAAAAAAAAAAAGAATTATTTTGGTACTTCAGTCAAACAAAACATGTCCCCACCCTCCCAATAATGGCCGTTGCAAAGTGGTGGTGAGGCCGGGGATAGGGAGTCCTACCCTCTCTGGACTCCCCCTCCAGGCTTCCCAGGTCTCCTTGGGACTTGGAACCCAGTCTGAGAGCCCCAGGGAACCAAGGCCCAAAGAGAAACCATGGGACTGTCCGACATGCCCTGCCCCCCACCGTCCCAGGCAGGGCTGGAGGGGGATCCTGGTCCCCGGGTCCCTCTCCCAAAGGACTGGCCTGGGCAGATGCTCCTGCTGCTGCAACCCACCTGTTTTATGGGTGGGACTGTGTCCCCCCAAAGATGTGTTTAAGTCTTAAGCCCTGGTGCCTGTGAATGTGATCCTATTTGGAAAGAGTGTCCAGCTGCAAGCGCTAATCCAGTATGACTAGAGTCCTTGTAAGAGGAGGGATATTTGGACGTAGAGACACAGAGGAGGACAGCCACGTGAAGACAGAGACACACAGGGTGAGCGCCGTGTGGTGGCAGAGGCAGAGAGCAGATGGATACCGCTGCAGACACGAACACCTCAGAACACCATGGATCTAGGGAAATCACCAAAGCAGGCAAGAAAGGATGCTTCCAAAAGCCACAGAGGGAGTGACAGCTTGCTTTCAGGACACCCAGTCTCCAGAACTGTGCGAGAAGGAATGTGTGGAACCTTGTTATGGCAGCCCGGGGAAACTAACACACCTTCTAAATCACTAATCATTTTTTTTTTTTTTCCCTCAAACAGACTCTCTTTTAAACAACATGCACACATTTTGCTAAAAACGAAAGCTTCCATCACTGCTGTAAATGGAATAGCATGCTCCTTCCCATAAATAGATAATACCTTTAAAATGCTGACAACAAGCCGGGCGTGGTAGCGCATGCCTGTAATTCCCGCTACTTGCTACTCGGAAGGCTGAGGCAGAAGGATCACTGGAGCCCAGCAGGTCGAGGCTGCAGTGTCCGGGAGCGGCCACTGCACTCCAGTCTGGGCGACAGAATGAGACTCCAACTCAAAAAAAAAAAAAAAAAATGCTGACAACGAAAACCAGCAAACCTAGCTGGATGCAGTTGCTTGATGGCTCTGATCCAGAGACACTTTTGTTGAAAAGGAGAAGAACATGTGACAATGGGCGTTGAAGATGGCCAAGCACCTAGTTGAGACTTCTTGACTTAATCAGAGGAATAAAACAAGAACTGAAGAGAGGCTGGGCGTGATAGTTCACACCTGTAATCCAAGCACTTTGGGAGGCTGAGTTTAAGACCAGCCTGGGCAACACAGCAAAACTCTGTCTCTACAAAAAAGAGAGAGAGAGAGAGAATTGAAGAAAGAAAAAAAATTTTTTTTGAGTTTGAGTCTCACTCAGTCGCCCAGGTGGAATGCAGCGGCACATTCACGGCCACTCCAGCATCGACCTGCTGGTCTCTGGAGATCCTTCCTCCTCAGCCTTCCAAGTAGCTGGAACTACAGGCATGTGCTACCATGCCCGGCTAATTTTTTAAAAAATTTATTGTAGAGACAAGTTCTCGCCAAGTTGCCCAGGCTGGTCTCAGGCAATCCACTTGTCTCGGCCTCCCAAAGTGCTGGGATGACAGGATGAGCCACTGAGCCTGGCCTGAAGAGAGAAAATTATAGTTAAATATATATATATAGAGAGAGAGTTTTTTTTAAGAGACAGAGTCTTGCTCTGTTGCCCAGGCTGGAGTGCAGTCTCTGTTGCCCAGGCTGGAGAGCGATCATAGCTCACTGCAGTCTTTTTTTTTTTTGGAGCTGGAGTCTCACTCTTGTCGCCCAGACTGGAATGCAGTGGCCGCTCCCAGCCACCGCAGCCTCGACCTGCTGGGCTCCGGAGATCCTTCCACCTCAGCCTTCCGAGTAGCCGGAATTGAATTACAGGCATGCGCTACCACGCCCGGCTGATTTTTTGATTTATTGTAGAGATGAGGTCTCGCTGCCCAGGTGGGTCTCGAACCCGCGGGCTCAGGCAATCCACTCACCTCAGCCTCCCAAAGGTGCGGAATTACAGGCTGAGCCACTGAGCCCGGCTTCACTGCAGTCTTAAACTCTCCTGGGCTCAAGTGATCTTCCTGCCACAGCCTCCTGAGTAGCTGGGATTACAGGTGTGCACCATGATGCCTGAATACTTTTTTTTTAAAGATTCTTTTTCAGAAACAAAGTCTCACTATGTTTTCTAGGCATTAGCTACTGTGCCTGGCCCAATTTATTGTATATTTCAAAATAACTAGAAGAAAAGAATTGGAATGCTCCCAATATAAAGAAAAGATAAGTATTTGAGGTGATGGATACCCCCAATTACCTTTATTTGATCATTATACATTGTATACAGGTATCAAAGTGTCAGTGTGTACCCCAAAAATATGTACCGCTATTATACATAAATTTAAAAAATAGACCGAGTACAGTGGTGGTTCATGCCTGTAATCCCAGCACTCTGGGAGGTGAAGGTGAGAGGATTGCCTGAGCCTAGTGGTTTGAGACCAGACTGGCAACCTGGTGAAACCTCATCTCTACAATAAATCACAAAATTAGCCAGGTGTGGTGGTATTTGCCTGTAGTTCCAGCTACTTGGAAGGCTAAGGAGGAAGGACTGCATGAGCCCAGCAGGTCAAGGCTGCAGTGGTCATGAGCGTGCCATTGCACTCCAGTCTGGGTGACAGAGTGAGACACCAACTGAAAAAAAAAAAAAACAGAAAAGAGAAAAACTCCCATATTACCTGAAAATGTCTCATCCTGCGGTACCTCCAGTGGCAGGGGTTTCATAAATGGATGACCCATCTCTGCCCACTTTCCCTTTATGTGTGAGGAATTGAGGTCCAGAAAGGTTCAGAATTTGCCCACACCCACACCGTCAGTCAGTCAGTCACCAAGTCTGGACCTGGGCCAAGCTCCTATGTGCTTTCCAGGAACTCACATGTCCAGGAGTCCCAGGTCACGACAGGGGCCATGGGATGGGCACATGGAACACAGCAGGAACAGTAAACCCTGAAGGCCAAACAAACAGACCCAGCCTGCATTGTGTAAGCACGGAATGCTGACCGTTAGTGGATTGCAGAATCAGTCCTGTGCTCCAAGGCAGCAGGACTTGTCAATACTTGGCTCACACAAAACATGGCCCAGGTGATGGTCGCAGGACTGTTTCTCTTTTCTTTTTTTTTTTTTTTTTTTTGAGTTGGAGTCTCACTCTGTCGCCCAGACTGGAGTGCAGTGGCACGTTCCCGGCCACCGCAGCCTCGACCTGCTGGGCTCTGGCAATCCTTCTGCCTCAGCCTTCCATGTATTTGGAATTAAAGGCACGCACTACCATGCCTGGCTAATTCTTTTTTTCTGCTCAATTCACTAGACCACCTGTAAGGGAAACCAGGTCCATGCAGACAGCCATCCCACATCCTGTCACTATGGTGACAGAGGTCCCTGGGCTCACGACTGAAACCAGACATCCCTGTCCCCCTGGCGCTGGCCACGCAGCCCTCTCTTCCTTGCCCCTCTGCAGCTCTGTGGCCTCGCTTAGCTTGCACTCTCCTCATCCATGGGAAGAAGCAGGGCTCAGAGCTCAGAGTCTGGCATACTTGGATTCAAATCCATCCCAGTCCCACTGTGTGGCCCCGGGTGGGCAGCTCATCATCTCTGCGCCTCAGTTACCTCATCTGTGAAGTGAATCCCTTCCTCCCAGACGACTGGGAGACGTGCATGAGATAATTCCTGTAAGCACTTGACTCAATGCCTGGCATGTAGCAGGAGCTCAGTATGTAATGATTTCCTCCCCCGCCAGACTGTGAGTTCCTGTCTTCTCTGCCTCACAGAAGACCCGGTCATAGGGTTTCCCCCATCACCATCCATAAAAACACGAGTTGTGCCTTTCTAGGTGCCAGGCCCTACTCTAAGCCCTTTCCTGCATGAACTCGTCTGATCTTTGCACCAACAGTGTGCAGAAGACCCTGCAACTACCCCTAGACCCAGGACAGAGGAGCCTGCGCCTTCGAGAGCCCCTCTGGGGCCCTCCTGTGGCTGCACCCCTTCCCACAAGGCCACACACAGATTCTGCAGGGCCAGAGAGACCTGCCCACCTGATTCAGCGTCCTCCTCCTTCCGGGTTGGACTCTATGTAACCCAGGCCCCATCCAATCAATGGAGGACCCAGAAGCCCACGGGTGTGCGATTAGGAGAGTGTGTTTGGAGGCTGAGCTTGAATGGGAGGCTGGGCTGTCCCTATGCATGCCCACAAGGCTGCCCAAGGGCAGGGACAGAGCCGGCAGTGGCAGGAGAAGAGGGGTGAGGGGACGGCTGCAAGCCAAGGCCTTAGACTGGAGGTCGGCTCTTCCCAGCCACCTTTTACGGCAGGAAGCTTCACGTCTGAGAGCGTCCGATTTGAACCTGGCCTCCAGCTCACCATGAAAACATCCATGCTGAGTGTTAGGGTTCCGACAGGGTGAGGGAAAATGGATGGAGAGGAGAGGCACAGGGAGAGAGGGGTGCAGCACCGCCGGAGCCAGCAAGCCGGAGGTGCCGTGCTGGCAACCCAGAGATCCGAGTCAATGCAAAGAACTGTGACACACAAAAAGGTTAAGAAAGAAAAGTTTATTTAAAAGTAAATTAGAGCTGGGCTCGGTGGCTCAGCCTGTAATCCCACGCTTTGGGAGGCTGAGGTGAGTGGATTGCCTGAGCTCGTGGGTTTGAGACCCGCCTGGGCAACTTGGCAAGACCTCATCTCTACAATAAATCAAAAAATCAGCCGGGCGTGGTAGTGTGCGCCTGTAATTCCGGCTACTCAGAAGGCTGAAGCGGAAGGATCACCGGAGCCCAGCAGGTCGAGGCTGCGGTGGCCGGGAGCGGCCACTGCACTCCAGTCTGGGTGACACAGTGAGACTCCAACTCAAAAAAAATAAATAAATAAATTAGAGAGAGAAAGAGAAGGGAGAGAGAAGATTCACCTCCCCAAGGTGGGGGAGGGGGCCAAAGCCAGGAAGCATGGCGACAGCCATGGCTCACAGAGCACATGGCCACACCAGAGTCTAGCAAGGCAATAGCCGCTGGTTGCTTGTGGTTGAATCCTTTTAACCATTTCCCTTGATGGGGAAGATCACTAAGGTGATTGGGTGGTGGTCTGCTTCCAAGTCATCACAAAGGGGCAGACAAGCGCAGATACTGATGATGTCAGGTGATGGACAGCAGGCAGATGGGTGGTTTAGTCACATGATTGCTGCCATGGTGGGGCTTCTTTGTGTCCCGTAGGTTGATGGGAGGTGGGGGGGGGGGTGGGGGGTGTTCCTGCAAGAGACTTGCTAGACATTTGCAACTCACAAACTCAGACATTTGCAACTCACAAATTCCTTGACCAAAGGTGGGGTGGTCGTATTATTACTTTTATGCCTTGACAAGGAATCAAAAGTTTACTAGAGATTATTATACTAAACCATGAATGGTTGGGCTGTCCTGGTCTTGCATCTGAAGGAGATTTGCCTAGGGGGGATGGGATAGGCTGCTGTTTGTCCTGTAGTAGAATGTCTGAACGCTTTCTAATGGTTACGCTGAGGCAAAAAGACTAAACTAAGAATAAGCTAAGTTTCTTCTAGGTTTCTATAGGTACCTTTCACCGAGGTGGGAGAACAGGGTAACTTGAACTTAGCAGTGTATTCACCTGCTATGTAGCTGTTCACTACCGAGACAGATGCAGTTGCAGTCTTGGGCCAAGACTCTGCTGGTGTTAGGGATGGTCTGGTATCATCCTGTTTCCTTGACCACTGACCCACAGAGCACAGCACATCTATCAAACGCAAAATGTGCCAGGCGCAGTCTTTCAATCCACAACGACAAGCTTAAAGGTTGCAAATAGCATTGAAGCATAAGGGACGATGACACTTCTGGAGACCAACTGCAAGTTCCCAGGTGACAAGTACCCTCCGTTCTCAGTGCCACTTGCACAACGAGGGTGTCATGGGCCCCACGGGGTCGTATGCCTGCTGCACAGTCCAGTTAGAGCCCAATCACACGAGGCAGTAGCGTTTGCGGCAGAGAAAGAGGTGCATGGCCACAGGGTGCTGGGTGAGGTGATGGAAGGAGACCCTCAACTCCATCTCCCTGAGGAGTTCTGGGCTGAGGCACCTAAGGGGATTTGGAACGTGAGGCGCTAGAGAGCTGGGGCCGTCCGTTGGTTGGAACCAGGGGGATGAAACCATCAGGATGTGGAAAAGGTGTTCCCTGGTGAGTCATGGGGTCCCTCAGCACTGCTGGTGTCAGCGGGGTCCTCCAGACCAGCTGATGTCGGTAGCCTCACTGGTACCCAGGACCCGAAAAAACATCTTAAAGAGTGAGCATACCGCTTTGTAGTGTCCAAGTTATCTACAGAGTAGTTAAGCAGTGCTATCCCATAACAGGGTCTTCAAGACACCAGGACAAGAGGCACCAAACAACTGTGAGGAAGCAGGTCAGACAGCAAGCGGATCTGACGGTGAGTGTCAAGGGTGCCACAAGCTGGGTTTATTTCCGTTTCTCCCCTCCCTTCTTCCCTGATTCGTTTTATGCCATACATAGGACATTACCTCCTCTCCTCCCCAGGGCCTGTGTAGGATTTTCCTTGGTGACCTTGACCTGTCTCTTCCTACCTTCCAGAATGAGCCCCTGC
Organism: Cephalopachus bancanus; assembly: GCA_027257055.1. Classification (NCBI taxonomy): domain Eukaryota; kingdom Metazoa; phylum Chordata; class Mammalia; order Primates; family Tarsiidae; genus Cephalopachus; species Cephalopachus bancanus. The sequence goes on from JAPVLO010000510.1 coordinate 369,119, forward strand.
ACCTCAGATCAGGCATCTCCTTTCCCAGCATCTTTCACATGGTCTTCTCTGTTTCTGTTCCACTGGTTTTGCCATCTTGGTCTTGGCAGAAATCGTCAGAATGACAGGAGTAATTACGAGCACTTACCTTGTGCACGCTCCGACCTTCCCCATTAGCCCTGGATGGGCTCTAGTGCCATCCCCGTTTTACAGATGGACAAACTGAGGCTCAGCTTGGGGCTGATTCCTCGCCTGAGGTCGCAGCTGGTAAGCAGCAGAGCCTGGAACTGAATGTACATCCCAGAGCCCGCAGCTCTGCCCCATGGCTGGAAACCACAGACAAGGGGGCTTTCTCGGCACTGCTCTGTGTGGTGGGACAAGTCACTTGCCCTTTCTGAACCCCCATTTCTCCGGGGGAGTGGCCTTGAGGGCGCCTGGGGTCACCTAGAGCTGAGGAATTCTGGGCCTCCCGGAGTGGAGCTGGGGCAGCAGAGAGCTGGGCCCACCCCGCCCTGACTCAGATGACCAGTCCCGAGGGCCCAATCAGGCTGGCCTTGGATCAGGCCATAAGTGGGAACAAAACAGCCAGGGAGCTCGCCTCTCTGGCTTTGTTTATTGTCTGGGAGCTGGGAATACTTTGAATTGTTGTGTTTGGGGAGGGAGGGAAAATAACCAAATATAAGAAGAGAGTCACTGGGAGGCCTGGGCAAGAATGCAGAGGAGTTAGGCCTGCCTGGGGAGATCTGGGCGGCCAGAATCCTTGGAAGCCCAGCACCCTCAGCTTCAGGATCCCTAGCTCTGAGGAGATGTTCCAATTGCCTGGAGAACTTTATTTAAAAAAAAACACCTCATGCCCATTTACATCAGAATTTCTGAATGTGAGCTGGATACAGTGGCTTACGCTTGTAATCTCAGGACTTTGGAAAGCCAAGGTGGAAGGATCATTTGAGGTCAGGAGTTCAGGACCAGCCTGAGAAGCATAGCGAGACCTTGTCTCCATAATCGATCAATCGATCGATAGATAGACAGACAGACAGGCAGGGCGTGGCAGCGCATGCCTATAGACCCAGCTACTCAGGGGGCTGAGGCAGGAGGACTTTGAGCCCAGGAGTTGGAGGTTGCAGTGAGCTATGAACGCACCACCACACTCTAGTCTGGATGGCAGAACAAGACCCTGTCTCTAAAAAATACATAAATAAAAAACAAAGAATTCCTGAGTGTGGCACCCAGGCATCAGAATTTTTTAAGCTTTCCAGGAGATTGCAATGAGCAGTCAAGGCTGAGAACTGGTATCTTTACAGCAGTGGTTCTCAAACTCCAGTTGCCTTGGAAGCCCCTGGAAGGCTTATTCTATAGGATTGCTGGGCCCTACCCCGGAGTTTCTGATTCAGGGGATCGGAATGGGGCTGGGGTTTTGCCTTTCTCACAAGTTCCCAGATGCTGCTGCTGCTGGAGTGGGAGCCAGACTTTAAGAGTCTCTCCTCTGCACTCTTAGGACTCAAAGTGTGGCTTGTGGACCACGGGAGCCTGTTAGAAATTCAGAATCTCTGCCGGGCTCGGTGGCTCAGCCTGTAATCCCGTGCCTTTGGGAGGCTGAGGTGAGTGGATTGCCTGAGCCCACGGGTTCGAGACCTGCCTGGGCAACTTGATGAGACCTTATCTCTAAAATAAATCAAAAATTAGTTGGGTATGGTAGCGCGCGCCTGTAGTTCCAGCTACTTGGAAGGCTGAGGCGGAAGGATCGCCGGAGCCCAGCAGGTCGAGGCCGCGGTGGCCGGGTGCGGCCACTGCACTCCAGTCTGGGTGACAGAGTGAGACTCCAACTAAAAAAAAAAAAAAAAAAAAAAAATTCAGAATCTCCTGCCAGTCATGGTGGCTCACACCTATAATTTCGGCACTTTGGGAGGTCAAGGCAGGAGAACTGCTTGAGTCTAGGAGTTCAAGACCAGCCTGGACAGCATGGCTAAACCTCATCTCTACAAAAAAACAAACAAACAAAAACAAATCAGGTGGGCATGGTGGCATGCTTCTTTGGTCCCAGCTACTTTGGGGGCTGAGGTGGAAGGATCGCTTGAACCCAGGAGGTGGAGGCTGCAGTGAGCTGCCATCCTGCCCCTGCACTCCAGCCTGGGCAGCAGAGTGAGGCCCTTGACTTAGGACAAAAAAAAAAAAAAAAAAAAAAAAGGAGAAAAACTAAGAATCTCTCACCCCAGACCAGCTGAGTCAAATTTTCATGTTAACAACATCTTCAGTCAGGCTCCGTGGCTCAGCTTGTAATCCCGCGCTTTGGAAGGCCAAGGTGAGTGGATTGCCTGAGCCTGCGGGTTCGAGACCTGCCTGGGCAACTTGGCGAGACCTCATCTCTACAATAAATCAAAAAATTAGCCGGGCATGGTAGTAAGCGCCTGTAGTTCCAGTTACTTGGAAGGCTGAGGCGGAAGGATCACCGGAGCCCAGCAGGTTGGGGCTGTGGTGGCTGGGAACGGCCACTGCACTCCAGTCTGGGCGACAGAGTGAGACTCCAGCTCAAAAAAACCCACAAAACCCAACATCCCAGGTGAGTGCACATCTTTTCAGCTGGAGGATGGCTGGGCTAGGTCATCCTGGCTAACCTCATGCCACAGATGGGGTGGCTGCAGTGGAGAGTGGTAGAGGCCTCTCAGGGTTGCAGAGCCCTAAGACTCTGCTCAGGGCCTGGTCCAGGTTCGGCCAGGGGGGATGGGGGGTGGCTCATGGATAGGCTGAACGCAGTCTTCTGGTCCCTTTCTCCCCAGCTACACATGTGGTTAGTTTTTCTGGGGCCTGGCACTGGGGTGGGCCTGGTAGGCACAGCCCTGCCCACGGGAAGCGGGCAGTCTAGTGTGATATCCGACACAGACAGGTCACGATACAAAGGATCAGGATACAAACGACCAGGGCACATGCACATGGTGATACAAGTTAGGATGAAAAAACCAAAGTGACGGCCCAGGGCTTGTGCAGGAGGAGAGGTTGGCTGGTGGGGGCTGTGGAGATGTTGTCAGTGAAGGTGTCTGGGGAGGAGACACTGGGCAGGGGAACGGCAAGAACAAAGGCCCTGAGGCAAAGGGAGCTGGGAGGTAGAGGCAGAGCCAGGAGTTTGGAGCAGCTGGTGGGGAGAAGGGTGGCAGGAATGGGGGAAGGGGTCTCAGAGGCGACCAGGAGTGTGAGTTTAGCGACATGCGGCGGGGCAAGAAGGAGACCTGAGCGGGACTGGGGCTCTTGGTGTGATTTTCACTGAGCGGCACACGGCCAGCAATACAGTGCACAGATCTGAGACACGCGGCTGGATGGGTGTCGCATATGTACACACGCCCGTGTGGCCTTCTCCAGGTCCGGAGGGAGCCCTTTCCTGGACTGTTTTCTTGGTCCTTCTGGGGGACCCCACCCCTCCACACCCCTCGACTCATTCAGCCTGATGTAGCAGTACATCTAAACGAGAACTGCCACAGGGCCTGAGGTCCCTGGCTCTGACTTCTCTCACCTGGTCTGGTGTTCTGGAGACACCGTCCCCACCCCCACCATGATTTTGGGCCTCTGATGAGTTGCAATTCTTCTGAATGTTTTTTTCATTCTCCTGTTGATAGATACAACCACGGCTGCTTCCATTTTTGGCTCTTATGAATAGCACTGTCATTATGTCATTAGCATTCTTTTTTGTTTTTGAGTTGGGGTCTCACTATCCAGTACTGTTGCCCAGGCTGCAGTGCAGTGGCACGATCTCAGCTCACTGCAGCCTCGACCTGCTGGGCTCAGGCGATCCTTCTGCCTGAGCCTCCCAAGTAGCTGGGACTACAGGTGCATGCCAACATGCCTGGCTCATTTTAAATTTTTTTTTTTTTTTGAGTTGGAGTCTCACTCGGTCACCCAGACTGGAGTGCAGTGGCCGCTCCCGGCCACCGCAGCCTCGACCTGCTGGGCTCCGGCAATCCTTCCGGGTAGCCGGAATTACAGGAATGCGCTACCACGCCCGGCTGATTTTTTGATTTATTGTAGAGATGAGGTCTCACTGCCCAGGCGGGTCTCGAACCCGCGGGCTCAGGCAATTCACTCACCTCAGCCTCCCAACGGTGCGGGATTAAAGGCTGAGCCACCGAGCCCGGCTTTTAATTTTTTTTTTTTTGAGTTGGAGTCTCACTCTGTCGCCCAGACTGGAGTGCAGTGGCCGCTCCCAGCCACCACAGCCTTGACCTGCTCCGGCGATCCTTCCGCCTCAGCCTTCCAAGTGGCCGGAATTACAGGCATGCGCTACCACGCCCGGCTGATTTTTTGATTTATTGTAGAGATGTGGCCTCGCTGCCCAGGCGGGTCTTGAACCCGCGGGCTCAGGCAATCCACTCACCTCAGCCTCCCAAAGGCGCGGGATTACAGGCTGAGCCACCGAACCCAGCTTTAATTTTTTTTATAGAGATGAAGTCTTGTTATGTCGCTCAGGTTGGCCTCAAACTCCTGGGCTCAAGCGGTCCTCCCGCCTCAGCCTCCCAAAGTGCTGGGATGACGGGTGTGAGCCATTGTACCCAGCCCACTCGCATTCTTGTACAAGTCTTTGGGTGGATGTACATCTCCATTTCTCTTTGGTCAATTACCTGAGCGTGGATTCTTGGCTCATAGGTGGGGTGTTTAACCTTATAAGAAACTTGAAACTTGCCAGGCGTGGTGGCTCACGACTGTAATCCCAGCATTTTGGGAGGTGGAGGTGCGAGGATTTGCCTGAGCTCAGGGATTCAAGACCAGCCTGGGCAACATGGTGAGGCCTCATCTCTACAATAAATAAATCTCTACAATAAATCAGCTGGGTGTGGTGGCTCATGCCTATAGTTCCAGCTACTTGGAAGGCTGAGGCAGAAGGATCACCTGAATCCAGCAGGTCTAGGCTGCATTAGCTTTGAGCGTGTCACTGCACTAGCCTGGGTGACAGAGTAAGACTTCAACTCAAAAAAAAAAGAAAGAAACTTAAAAGCTTATCAACTGGACATGGTGACTCACACCTGTAATCCCAACGAGGTCAAGGTGGGCTTGTGCACAGGATTTCAAGATCAGCCTGGGCAAGATAGCAAGACCTTGTCTCTACTAAAAAGAAAGAAAGAAAGAAACCGGGTTCAGTGGCTCAGCCTGTAATCCCGTGCCTTTGGGAGGCTGAGGTAAGTGGATTGCCTGAGCCCGTGGGTTCGAGACCCGCCTGGGCAACTTGGTGAGACCTCATCTCTGCAATAAATCAAAATGAGCCGGGTGTGGTAGCGCGCGCCTGTAGTTCCAGCTACTTGGAAGACTGAGGCAGAAGGATCTCTGGAGTCCAGCAGGTGGAGGCTGCGGTGGCCGGGAGCGGCCACTGCACTCCAGTCTGGGCGATAGAGACTCCGACTCCAAAAAAAAAGAAAGAAACTTATAACCTTATGAGAAACTGTCAAACTAGCCTGATGCGATGGTGGGCACCCGTAGACTCTTACTCAAGAGGCTGAGGTAGAAGAGTTGCTTGAGTCCAGGTTTCGAGATCAGCCTGGGCAACACAGAAAGACCTTGACTCTGAATATAAATAAGCATATAAATAAGTAAGCAAGCATACTGCCAGATCATTTCTGCTTTCTGTAGTAACTATAAGCCCCTTTATACTTCTGCCAACCCTGTAGGAGTCTCAGGAGTGGAAGTGGGTGGTGGGGGTGGGGGGAATGGAAGGGGCGGGGGCTGGAGGGGGGCGCCGGAGATAAAGCCAAGGAAGTGGGGAAAGGGTAGGGGTGGCCTGACCTGGGGCTGGGGTGGCTGTGGCGCTGGAGAGCATCTGTTCCCAGAGTTAGTGAATGAAACTGTGTGTCTGTGTGTCCCTGTGCCCTGTGAGTCTGTCTCCAGCACTGACACCTTCCCTGTCTGTCGGGCTCTGGGCAGTTTTGCTGTTCTGCTGAGAAGGGAGGAAGTGAATCCTGGGGACTTGCTGCCCTAAAACCGCATCTGGCAGGGATTTCCCAGGGGGCCTCTGTGCTCCAGGCCCTGCGCTGGGACTGCGTGGGATCCCTGTCTCCAGGGTGTTCTCGTCTGGGTCTCCAAGTCTGGCACCCAGCCAGGCTGCAGGAGGACCACAGGCAAAGGGCTTTGAGGAGGGAGCGGCAAGAGTGAAGACCTGGAGGCCGGAAGGCCTGGGGCTCACAGGCTGCAGGAAGGCTGTCAGGAGTTCTGGTTTGCTGAGCGCTGGACTGTGCGTCCGGGACCAGGCTCAATGCTCCACACAAATCATCTCCACCCCGTCCACACAACAATCTGGGGCAGAGGGTTATGATGAATCTGGCTGTACAAATCAGGACACTGAGGCACAGAGGGGTCACACAGCCTTTGAGGGAGGCAGCTGGGATGTGCAAGCAGGCAAGAGGAGGGGGCTGGGCAGGAAGCAGATCCCTGAAGACTCGAGGCTCTGTGGTACAGCCACCATACTCGTCAGAGAAGTGGCCGCACTGGGTGTGTCTAGAAGGTGACCAGGACAGGGAGGGACCACTCAGCAGCCCCGTCACTGTTCCTTTGTCTCTTCAGGGCTGCTCCCTGGGATGGTGCTCTGAGAGTCCTAGAAGGCTGGGCAGACGACTGTCCACCCTCGGCGGGGCTGAGTTGCACCCACAGCCACTGCAGCAATACTTGTTGGTAGCATGATGGACAAGACAAACTTCTCCAGCAAGGGACAGGAGGTTTTGTTCCAAGTCCTGGATCGATTTTATCTTACTATTGAGAGCTGCTGAAAAAGTCCCATTCAGCAGCCTCTGAGAAGTCCCATTCCATGCTAAGTGGACGGCTGCAGAGCCCAGGCTGACTCGGCCCTCGGGCTCAGCCCGCGATCAATTTTCATTCCTGAAATAAGAAGCAGTCCCAGCGGAATCCAGCCCAGTCCGTGGCTTCGAGGGAAACCTCCGCCTGGCTCTCTCGAAGCTCTGTCCTTGCTGCCAAGCTTCCTCTGGTGCTCACAGTCCCTTCCAGGGGGCAGGACCAAAAATGGGGCTCAGACTCAGGCCCCGTGCAGGGCCAGTAGATGGCACACAGGCTCCAACTAGCCAGGCGGGAGCTGTGGCCCCCTGGGGAGCTGCCATGCCTCCCCTCCCGTGGGAGAGGGCGCGGATGCCCCTCGGCTGCAGGCTGTGTAGACAGGTGGGAAATGGGCCCCAGGTGGCCCCATTGTGCCATTTTTCAAGAGAAACCAGATGTTTAGATTTTTTAAATGTGAAATCCACCAAGTTCTTTCTTACTCATGGAAATTAACCCAAAACACGTTAAAGCCTCCTGGAGGCCTGAGAAACACATCTGGGAGCCGGATTCGGTGCAGGGGCCCCGGTTTGAGGCCTCTGAGATCTCCTCGCCGTGTCTTGACAAGGTGGGGCTTATTATCCCATATTATGGGCAAGGAACCTGATGGCTTGGGTTTGAATTCCAGCCAAATGACTCACCAGCTGAGTGACCTTGGACAAGTTACTTTTCTGTGGTTCAGTTTTCCCTTCTATAAGCTACAGGAAATCATAGTGCCAATCTCACAGGACTGTCGTGAGGATGAAAGGGGGTAACTTATTTAAACACATTGAACTGTGCCAGGCTACAGTTAGTGCTACAGGAAAGCATGTTAAAGGCTGGGCACCGTGACTCATGTCTGTAATCCCAGCGTTTTGGGAGTTGGAGCAGAGGGATTGCTTGAGCCTAGGAGTTCGAAACCAGCTTCTTAGGCAACATCGTGAAACCTCGTCTCCACAAAAAAATGAAAGTAGCTGGTCATGGTGGTGTGCACCTACAGTCCCAGCTACTTGGGAGGCTGAGGAGAGAGGTCACTTGAGACCAGGAAGGCTGCAGTGAGCTATGATCACACCACTGCACTCCAGTCTGGGCAAGAGAGCAAGACTTTGTCTAAAAAAAAAAAAGAAAAAAGATAAAAGAAAAAGGAAAGAAAGAAAACTATGTTAATAAATAGCCAGCATGGTGGCCTAGGCAACATAGCAAGACACCATCTCTACAAAAATTTTAAAAAATTAGCCAGGTGTGGGCACGGTGGTGCACCCCTGTAGTCCCAGTTACAGTGGTGGGGTGGGTGCAGCTGAGGCAGAAGGATCACCTGAGCCCAGCAGGTTGAGGCTGTGGTGAGCCGTGATCGCACTACTGTGCTCCAGCCCGGGCAACAGAGCGAGACCCTGTCTTTGGGGGGGGAAAAGTACATTCAATAAAATAAAAGCAGCAAGCATTTGTTGAGTACCTACTGCCCGCCAGGCCTATGATACACTCCGGGACTCAATGGAGGCAAAAGGAGCAGGTCCCATCCCTCACGGAGTTGAAGCTGGACAGATGGCAGGAGGATACCTGTCTGTGCACCGGCTCGGGCACTGGATGCATGACGCTGTGCTGGCCCACCTGGCCAGGGATAAACAGGACTCAGCAGCTGCAGCCCTAAACACGCAGCCCCCTGCCCATGACCACAGCCCACTCTCTCCCCCACAGGCCTTTGCGCGGCAGTGGCTTCTGCCTGGAGCACGGTCCCCTCCTGCCCGCTGGGCACTCCTGGCTGTCAAAGCCTCCGCCTGGGTTCCAACCTCAACCCCAGACCCACTTCTGCAGGGAGTCCCTGCCCCTGGCTTCAGCCCCTCGCTGCGCAGTGACGCACGCACAGGGAGAGGAGGAGAGTTTTGGCTGGATGCGGTTCCTGCAGCTCGGAGGGAAATGGGGCCTGTCTTCTCTCATCCAGGTCTAGACTGGGCGCAGTCGCTCTGGAGTCAAAGGGGAGTGCTGAGGTGGCCAGCTGGGGGATGCCACCTGGGGCCATGGCGGTATGGGGACCGGAAGAAGAGGCACCTGGGTCAGCGGAGGAGGGTGGGAAGGCACGGAGGAAGACGAGGGAGAGCATTTGCTGGAAGGGCTGGTGTCTGGCTTGGCCCCGGCTGGCGCGGGGAGAGCTGGGGGCGGGGCAGGTACCGGCCTTGCGGGGGGGGGGGGGGGGCTGGGTGTGGACACCGGGAGAGTCACAGTGTCACCTCCTGAAGTCTGCGCCCCGGTGTCCTCGTGCTCGGAAAGAGGCCAGAGCCAGGCCCCAGCAGGAACCCCTGGTGGAGCTATCTGGTTCTCAGCTTCAGGGGTGAGAGACTGGCCACAGTCTCCCAGGTGCGGAGAGGGGGCGGGAGAAGGAGCAGGGGACAGCCGGGCTCAGAGAGGGGAGGGGCCTTGCCGGAGGCCACACAGCACTTCCCCTCGGGGTGTGGGTGTGGAAAACAGGCTCAGAGTGCCCCGCTCTTTCAAATGAGGACAGGGATAATGGCACCCTCCCATCTCCATTTAAAAATAGTCACATTAGCTGACACTCGCTTGGCACCTCCCCGGTGCCGGTACTGTTCCGGCTCCTCGCGTCGTCAGCCTTGGGTCCTCGCAGCGGCCCGATGAGTTACATGCTGCCGTTTTCCTCTCCACTGTACAGACGAGAAAAGCGAGGCGCGAAGTCCGCGGAACACGCCCAACGTCGCGCGGGAGTGGCGGCCGTCGGGGTTCTGAGCTCGGTGCGGGCTCCACACCACCCCTCGGGGCCCCCTCCCGCGGCTGGAGGGGGCCCGTCTGGCCGAGGGGCAGGCCGGGCCTCGCCGGCACGACCGCCCGAGGGGCGGCGAAGCGCGAGCCGCGTCCTAGCGCCTGGCTGCCCGGGGCCCCGGCCTCGTCCCGGAGCCAGGCGCGCGGGCCGCGCTGGGGCCGCGGGCCGTGGCCGGCGGGCCCGCAGGCCGGAGCGCGGAGCGGGAGGGCCGGCGGCCACGCTCGGCCGCGGCGCCGGGACGGAGGGCGGCACGCGGGGGCGGGCGCGCGCGCCCGGCGGGCCCGGGCCCTTTGTGCGCCCGAGCCCGTGCGCGCGTGCGTGCTGCGTGCGTGCGTGTGTGTGTGGGTGTGTGCGCGCGCGCCTGTGTGTGTCCGCGCGTGGGCGGGGTCGGGCGCCAGGCCCCGCCCCGGCCCCGCCCCCGGCCCGGCCGAGCTGGTATTTTTCCACCCAGCAGGATGGGTGATGCTGAGCGCTGCCTGTTCAGACAACAGACACGCGAGGTCAGGAAGAAGCCGCTTATAAATTACCGCTTCCTCCGCGCCGCCGCCCGCGCCCCGCTCCGCGCCCCGGCCGCAGGCACGCTCCGTCGCCCGCCCCGAGCGCCCAGGACCGCGAGTCCCGCGCCCGCGCCGCGCCGAGCGGGAGAGCCGAGCGCGCACCCCGCGGGCCCGAGACCGAGCAGGCGGGCAGCCCCCGGCCGGCCGGACCGAGCGCAGCCGAGCGCGGCGCCGCCGCCGCCGCCCCAGGTACCGAGGGCCGGGAGCCCGCGCCGCGGCCGTCCGCAGCCCCGCCGTCCCCGCGTCCCGCAGGTCCCGGCCTCCTCCCCCCCCGCGTCCCCCGTGTCGGATCCCCCTTCCCCGCCGAGGGGAGGACCGAGGGTCGCCTGCTCAGTCCGGCTGGCGGAGCTGTTATTGTTTCCCCGGCGAATGGGCTTGGGCTTCTGGTGCGGACGGCAGGTGTGCGTGTGTGCGTGTGCGTGTGTGTGTGTCTGTCTCAATCTGGGTGTCTGTGTGTGCCTTCGTGTCCCTGTGTCTGTGTATTTCTGATGGCAGCCGATTCTCTATGTCCTCAGCAACGTGCACATGTGCGTCTCTGTGTCTGCTATCTCTGTGTGCTGGGCTGTCTCTCTCTCTCTCTCTCTCTCTCTCTCTCTCTCTCTCTCTCTCTCTCTCTCTCTGTGTGTGTGTGTGTGAGAGAGAGAGAGAGAGAGAGAGATACCTGAGTGTGGCTGTATCTTTGGTTGTGTGCCCTTATGTGTCCCCGTTTGAGTCTCTGAGAGCCCCTGTGTGTGGCTATGTCTTCCAGTTCCTGGCTGTGCACGTGTGTGTCGCTGAGTGTGGCTGTGTCTCTAGGTCCCTGGTTATGGGCACTTGTGTGTCCTCAGTTGTACCCGAGAGGGTGTCCCCGGTGTCTAGAGGGTGGAATGGCCAGAGCTGATTCTCCAGGGCAGGCACTGAGTGGGGAGAGGTGTGGGGCAGCTTGGCTTGGCTTCAGCGTCCTGCCCGTGTGCCGCTTGCAGGTGGCCGTGCCAGCGTCCAGCGGTTCCGAGTGGTGGTGCTGAGGCCCGAGGGACAGCCAGGGGCAGTGGGCAGCGGGCAGGGCCGGCAAGACAGGCCCTCCTCCGGACTATTCCCCTTCCTTCTGCGGGTTCCTCTTTTGGGCAGGAGGTTCTCTTGTCCTCGCACCAGGGAAGCCACGCTGAGAGAATCCCAGGGTCCTCCTGCCACCCCCAAAGCTTCAGCTTGGACCGGAGGGGGGACCTGTGGGTGGCCCTCCCAGGCAGGGAGGTGTGTGCTGGGCAGGGCCACCAGCCTGGCTATTTTGGTCTCTGCCGGGCCTCTGCCAGATCTTGTCCTCCCCCAGGACCAGCCCCAAAGGCTTGGGAGGCAGCCTGGGCCCCCATTTCCTGCCTGGGGAAATAAATCAGCTCTGCAACTGCCCAGATGCCTGATCAGAGGGTCCTCGGCTGAGATGAGTGGCACGTGTCTCCCTTTGGCCTTCAGTAAGTTGGCCCCCGCTTTGACACAGCTGACGTTCCAATAAATGTCACCGAGGAGATCTTTTTAAAATTTCTTTTTAATTTTTTGTTGGCTGGAAGGGAGGGGATCTCGTCCAGAGTTTCCTAGCCAGAAGGAGTTTATTTTTATGAGAGAGAGCGGGTGAGTGCTTAGCAACCGCCTGCCTCCCTCTCGACCAGGGAGTCACCCGGGAGCGTGGAGTGGGCTTGAGGTGGTGGGGGAAGGGCTCTTATCAAGATGGTGTTGAGGGGGATTTGAGGAGGGCCCAGCCTAGCTCAGGACCCACAGCTGGCAGGGAAGAGGGGGTTGGTAAAATGGCTGGAGGTCTGAGGCCTGGCTCAGCCTCTAGTTGACCTTGGGCAACCTTTTTTGGCCTTAGTTTCCTTACCTGTAAAATGGGTAGGGTGGACTGATTGTAGGGTAAACCAGGGACCAGACGCAGGAGCCTGTCTCCAGGGACCTGAATTTTAGGACTATGCTTGCTCTGTTGTAATGGGCAGGTGACCTTGGGTGGTTCCCTTGGTTTCTTTGAGCTTGGGCTTGGCTGTCAGGCGGCAAGGACGCCAGCACCAGCCTTTCTGCGTCCTTGAGGGGATTGAGGGAGATGAGGCTGAATAAGCTTGTGGTAAGCTGTAAAGCCAGGCTGGGCCGTAGAGCTGCTGATTAGAGGGCGTCACGAGGTCCTGGGTCACTGTGGTGTCTGGCAAGGGCCAAGGCGCGCTCGCAAACCTTTGTGCTTCAGGGGCACCTTTGTGCTGACCCACAGCGCAGCTGCAGTCAGCCTTCCCTGCTTTGTTCCCCCACCTCATCCTGCGTTCGTTCATTGGGCCACTTCTCTGTGCAGGGTCTGGAAGATTGCTGGGTAGTGCCCATTTCACAGATGGGCAAACTGAGAGCCACCAAAGGGAATTTGCCTTGATTGGACAGTGTCAAAATTGGACTTTGAAAGGCCTTCTCTTGCCCAGCTGTGAGTTTTGGCCCTGTAGAGCTTTGGTCACTGATATCCTGGGGAGTTGAGCCCAGGGCAAAGGTGCCACGGACCCTGGGTCAAGAGGGTGAGCACCTCGATTCTGTGCCTAGTCGATCATTCTCTTTCTTTCCATGCCTTCTCTGTGGCTGGTGTCAGCCCCCCAGGAGGCAGTCTGGGACCTGGGAGCTGTGTTTTCTAACCTGAACTTGCCCTCCTGTCAATTTGTCAAAGGATTTGGGAGCGGTTCTTCCCTGAAAGTCTTTCCAAAGGTCCTGAATGATAAGACACTTGTGAGTCACGGAACACATTCCTGTATATAGGACAGAGCTGAGGGTGCCTTACAAGGATTCTGGAGTGCAGCTCAGCTGCAGCCAGCTAGAGGGGGTCTGCGTGGGAAGCCTGGGGTGACCCCCACTTCTACAGAAGGTCATGGGCAAGCGTCAGCATCTCATTCGCCCGTGTTTGCTGACAGGTCTTGGCCATGGGTCTGTTTGAACGTATGGATTCTGGTGAGCATGAATCTGAAATACCTGGTGGCCTTCGCATGGGAATGAGGGCACTTTTGTAACGTGCCTCATCTCGTTGATTAATAAACCTTGGCAGCGGTCGGTTCTGGGCAGGCGCTGGCTTCAGGTGAAGGTATGCCTTGGAGGAGCGCCTAGGCCGGACGGAGATGGGAGTGTGTGGCGGCTGCCATGGCCACTGCCGTCCGTGGGGGTGCTGTGAAGGAGACTCAAGGAGTGACCTAGTGTGCATGGAGGGTGGGGCGGGAGGAGGAGTAATTAAGCTTCTTGGAGGAGGTGTTTGCTGTGGTTAGAGAAACAGGGGCTCAGTAGGTGCAAAGGCCCAGCAGCATGAAATAGCCGAGCGTGCTTGTAGACCAGGTCCCTGGGAGCCCAGCTGGAGGGAGGACTAGGAGCTGGGCTGGACTGGGCACAAGCCAGTTGGTGGATGGCCTTGAGTTGTGTAAATGGGCTTGGACTTTGTTCTGAGGGCAGCAGGAATAAAAGTAGGATCAGGCTGGAGTTGGGGATAGCGAGGGAGAAGCCAGTCCAATCTGGAGCCCAGGAGACCCCTGATGGGAGTGAGGATCCAGACTGGGGTCCCGGAGACCGATGGTAGCTGCGCCGCTGTCGGCAGGACCCAGAGCGTTTTCGGTGCCAGTGAGTCTTGCCCTGGGCTCTTTCCGTAAACAAGGGGTGAAGGCCTCGACATGCTGTTTAACAGGTACACACGCCATTAACTTGCTGGCTTCGACCTCCTTCGAGCATGTAGCCCTGGTGTCTTCAGGTGAGTTAGGCTCTCCTGGACGGGGCTGGGGGGGTTCCCTTCCCACTTACCTGGCCAGATGCTTCTATTGGAAACCTGAGCTGAGGCTCATGCTGCGGGGGGTAGGGCATGGGGTGAGTGGTGGGGGAGGCAGAGAGTGAGGAATTCCTTTTCTTTTCTAAAGCTCAGCGATGCTCGGCCAGCTACTCCCTTTTGTAAAAAACCACCATGCAAATAACAAACCACCCAAAACAAAAGGAGTGGGGCAGGCAGTGGGGGCTGCCCAGGCAACGTAGGAAGACCCCATCTCTACAAGAAAAAAATAGTGCAGGCTGCCTAAATTGTGCCCAGGCATCATTTCCTGGGATACAGTTTTTTTTTTTTTTTAATAAAAAATTCAGATTCCTAGGGCCTACTTGAACATACAGAAATACAGTCCCCTGGGAGTGGGGCCTGGGAATCTGTATTTTAAATTGTTTTCTCATGATTAAAAAAGTATTTTAAAATTAAGGTGAAATTTGCATGCAGTGAAATGCAAAGATTCTGCTAGAGTTCAGTGAGATTTGACAAGATTTGACACCTGTGTAACCACCAGCCAGATGAAGTTAAAGAACATTTCCAGCATCCCAGAAAGTTGTCTTGTGTGCTGCACCTCACAAGACAACCGATTTCTTTCTTTCCTTTCTTTGGAGACAGGGTCTCACCCAGGCTGGAGTGCAGAGGCACAATTATAGCTCACTGCAGCTTTGAACTCCTGGGCTCAGGCGATCTTCCCTCTTCAGCCTCCTGAGTAGCCTGCTAGTTTTTAAATTTTTTGTAGAGGTGGTATCTTGCAATGCTGCTCAGCTGGTCTTGAGCTACTGGCCTCAAGCAATCCTCCCTTCTTGGCCTCCCAAAGTGCAGGAATTACAGCTGTGAGCCACCACGTCTGGCCTAAAATGACCACTTTCTGATTTCTGTCACCATGAATTCGTTTTGCCAAGTCTAGAGCCTCATTTAAATGGACTTGTATAGCATACACTCTTTTGTGTGCTGCTTTTTTCTGCCTGACACTTCTGAGTTCCATCTGTGCTGTTGAATGTATCAATAGTTTATTTCTTTTATTGCTGAGTAGTAGACCATTGTATGGATGGATCACAATTTGTTTACCCATCCTTCTGTTGATGGACATTTCCAGTGTGGGGCTATTATGAATAAAGCTTGTGTCTGCATCCATGAACAGTTCTTTCTGTGGACATGTGTTTTCATTTCTCTAGGAATAGAACTGCTGGGTCATAAGGTAGATATATGTTAACTTTACAAGAGACCGTCAAAGGATTCACTTTAAATGACAAAACTAACATACCTCAAACAACAAACAACTGTGTAAACTAAAAAGTAATCTTTTCAGATTATTTTTTTAAAAGTACACTCTAGATGAAGCACGGTGGCTCACAGCTATAATCCCAGCACTTTGGAGGCTGAGATGGGAGGATTGCTTGAGTCTGGGAGTTCAAGACCAGCTGGGGAAACAAGGCGAGACCTCATCTTCACACAAAAAAAGGAAAAATTAGCCAGGGGTGGTGGCGCACTCCTATAGTCCTAGTTATTTGGGAGACTGAGGCAGGAGGATCGTTTGAGCCTAGGAGGTCGAGGCTACAATGAGCTGTGATCATGCCTGGGCGACAGAGTGAGACCCTGACTAAAAAAATTGTGTTTGTGTGTGTGTGTGTGTGTGTGTGTGTGTGTGTGTGTGTGTATTACACTCTAAGCTTGAGTCTGTCCATCTTACTGCCTGTTGTCTGTCTTTCTGTAATAATAAGGGTCCTTGAGGGTACACATTCCCCCCATACAGCTTCAACCATGTCCCTGCGTCCCCAGCTGACTGTGGCCTCCCTTTTGTTACTTTTTGGATCTGTTTCCATCTCAGCTGTGATTTCCTCTTTGATCAGGGCTTGTTCAGGGTGTGTTACGAGCTAGCTGTGGTTCTGTTTTGTTTTGAACACAAATGGCATCGTCCTGTTCTTGGTTCTGCCACTTGGTCTGCTCCAACAACGGGCCATTGTGGCCAGCAGCGTGTCGGAACGCACAGATCCGCCAGGCCACGCTGAGCAGCCAGCCTGTGCTTGGGAGCTGCTGACCTCATCTGTCCTGCCTGGTCACCCCGAGTGCTGCTGGCTCCCACCCGGTGCCTCACTTGCCCTGGGGGTGTGCAGAGCGCAGCCTGAGCCCATTCGGCCTCCTGAGATGGGAAGGAGCTGGCACTTAAGAGTGTCCCCTGGGCTTTACCTCCTTCCTGCATTGCAGCCGACTCCTGTCTTGAGGGGCTCCTACCTGTCTCAGAGATGAGTTCATCAGATAAGTGACTTGGCTCACACAGCCAGGAGAGGGAAGGGGGAGACGGGAGACGGGAGCCGAAGTCCACCTGGGCCGTCCTCGTTCCACTGGCTGCTCTGAAAACGCTCCCTGGGCACTTCCTGGGCGCCAGGCTTGGGGCCATGACCAGGAGGGCAGGGATGAAGAAAATAGTCCTGTGCCCAAGAAGGGAGGGAGATCTGTTATTGGTGGAGGTTAATGAACAATCCACGGCAGGCAAGTGGTCCAGTCTGGAATGCGAGAGAGGGCTGCAGGAGAGTGGCTTGTCCGCTATGGAGCGTGGGGACTTTGGGATCATCAGTTACCCTTCTCTACCCACCCACTGTACGGATGAGGAGACTGAGATCTGGCACAGGGAGATAAAGCATCAGAAGAGCTGTTGTTCACAAACGTGGCTCTGACCGCCCCCTTCCCAGCTGCACCCACCATTCACTGGTTTTTGTAAAACTCTTTTGCAGGGAGGAATTTAAGGATAATTTTAATGCCTCTGCCTCAAACTTTTTTTTTTCCAATTTCAAGAAGCAGGGTCTTGCTCTCTCGCCCAGACTGGAGTGCAGTGGCATGACCATAGCTCTTTGTAACCATGAGCTTCTGGGCTCAAGTGATCCTCCCACCTCAACCTCAGAAGTAGCTGGTACTACAGATGAGTGGCACCACACCCGGCTAATTGTTTTTTACATTTTCTGTGGAGACAGGGTCTTGCTATGTTGCCTAGGCTGGTCTGGAACTCTTGGCCTCAAGTGATCCTCCTGTCTTTGCCTCCCAAAACACAGAATTCACAGGATTTACAGGCACGAGCCACCGCTAACTCTTTTTTTTCTTTTTTGTAGTCGGAGTCTCACTCTGTCACCTAGGCTGGAGGGCAGTGGCACACTTCTGGCCACCTTGGCCTGCTGGGCTCAGGCGATCCCTCTGCATCAGCCTTCCAAGTAGCCAGAACTACAGGCACACGCCACCACGTCTGGCGAATTTTTTGTTTTATTGTAGAGATGGGGTCTCACCGAGTTGCCCAGGCTGGTCTCGAACCCGTGAGCTCAGTCAGTCCTCTCGCCTTCACTTACCAAAGTGCTGGGATTATAGGCTCGAGCCACCGCACCTGGCCGACCTCTAACTCTTTTTTTTGAGAGGAGACCCGAAGGGGTTGCCCTCTAAATCTTTTTTTTTTTTTTTTTTTTTTTTTGAGTTGGAGTCTCTGTCACCCAGACTGGAGTGCAGTGATCGCTTCTGGCCACCGCAGCCTCCACCTGCTGGGCTCCAGCGATCCTTCCACCTCAGCCTTCTGAGTAGCCAGAACTACAGGTGCTCGCTACCACACCCGGCTGATTTTTTGATTTATTGTAGAGATGAGGTCTCGCCAAGTTGCCCACGTGGGTCTCGAACCCGCCGACTCAGGCAGTTCACTTACCTCAGCCTCCCAAGGTGCGGGATTACAGGCTGAGCCACCGAGGCCGGCTACCCTCTAATTCTTGATGATGGTGTTCATGACTCTCAGATCCTGTTTTTTTGTTTGTTTTGGGGTTTTTTTTTGAGTTGGAGTCTCACTCCGTTGCCCAGACTGGAGTGCAGTGGCCGCTCCCGGCCACCGCAACCTCGACCTGCTGGGCTCCGGCGATCCTTCCGCCTCAGCCTTCCAAGTAGCCAGAATTACAGGCATGCGCTACCACGCCCGGCTGATTTTTTGATTTATTGTAGAGATGAGGTCTCACTGCCCAGGCGGGTCTCGAACCCGCGGGCTCCCAAAGGCGCAGGATTACAGGCTGAGCCACCGAGCCTGGCTGATCCTGTTTTTTTCCCAGTTGTTGGGAAGGGGAATGAGAGGGCAAGGCTGTGCCAATCGGAAAGGCTCCTCCGGGCTTGGCTGCTCAGGAGATATCGCCTGAATCCTGCATGGGGCTCCTGGAAAGGCCAGAGAGCGCCTGGAGCCCGGCACGCAGTGGGCAGCTCTGGCCACTGTGTGGAGCACAGTGCGGAGTGCAGAGAGGGCTGGTGGTCCCCAGGAGGAGGGTGAGCTGGTGTGATCACCTCTTCTCTTGATGGCGTCTGTGCATTCCTGGGCTGGAAGGCAGGGGTCCGAATCCTGTTTCTGCTCCCCGCGCGTCCTTCCCAGCCTGCATGCTTGGACCGTGTGTCTGTGTGGCGCCTCCTTGTGCTGGGACGTTCCGAGAGTCCTTTCCAGGGCTTTTCTTTGCACACAACAGAAGTGCCAAGTGACTCACTGCCATGTTCCAGCGGAAAGTCCTTAACCCAAGGCTGCCAGTGGCTGGGTGGGGGGTGGAGGAGTGCGGCTGGCCGTGGATTTCAGCAGAGTCATGCTGAAGTGGGTGAAGGGTGCCGGAAAGGGGAGGTCCTGAGGGCTCTTCCCCCTTGCCCCGTGGCCATCAGCACCCTGACAGAAGACACGGTCACGATTTCAAGGACATTCATTCTATCACCAGATGGCATCTGGTGTCTCCTCTGAGGCTGGACATCACCCCAACCCAGATGGCAGCCTCACTAGCCTCTGGGCCCCCTGGGCACCTCTCTGTACCATCCAGGGGCCAGCCCTCAGCATGTCACTCTGCGGCTCAAAAGCCTTCAGTGGCTCCCTAGTGCTTTGTGAAATCGAGTCCAGACTTCTTGGCCAGGCATTAGAGGCCCAGGATTGGCTCTCTCCAGTGTTCGCCCTCACATACCATAGCTCTCCTCTGCTTGCAGTCTGGCTGGCTTCTGCTCCTGGACTGAGCACTGGGCTCTCTCGGCCCTGCTCACACTGGTCCCTCACCCCGCAAGGCTCTTTCTCCATCACTCATCCCCACGATCCCATCGCCAGCTTGAAGCCGCCTGCTCCCTGAAGCGTCCCCTGAGCCCTGGACAGTGCTTGGCACACAGTGAGCACTCAAAAGGTGACTGGAGTCAGGGTGGACTTCAGCTCACCCTGGTCTGAGCCCCGGTGGCCTTTCCTCTGGCCTGAGCACAGACCTTTGTTGTTGTGCCTTAAATCCATGAGGGAGAGAGGGACAGCAGCTCCAGCACCTGGCCTGGGAACTGACACACAGTAGGTCCTCAGCACGCAACCACAGCACCTCCTCCCTCCACCTGGAATGAGAGCCTGCAGTGAACATTAGGGTAGGTTCAGGCATGCGCATCACGTTCACCTGTTACTGTCCCCCTGTCCAACAAATACTCGCTTGTTCTAGGACCTGTCCTAGCTTGGGGTGTGGCTGGTATACAGGACAAGACAGGCCATGTCGGGTGCTCACAGAGCTGTCTGCGCGCCAGGGGTGATGGGTGTCAGACGGAAAGTCACACACACACGACTAATGTCCTTTTAAAACCAAAGACCCCGTGTCAGGCATCGCAACGCTGGCGCTGAGATGCCCTTGGCCTCTGGCTTGCTGTGTGATCTGGGTGGGTCTTCTCCCGCTCTCTGGTTCTGTTTCCCCACTGGTAAGGGGTGGCCCAGCTGGGCTCCATGCTTGAGGGGAGCATCTGCCGAGGACAGGAGAGGAGGCCCTTCTCTCTGGGCGTGCGTGTCCCTCGGTGGGGAGCTGTCCTTGCAGGTCCTCCTGTCGTTGGCTTTTCGGTGGGGCCCTGCCCTGGCTCTCCAAGGAGGGTCCGATTTGGGACTGAGTCCCAGAGGCCCTCTGGACAGAGCTGTGGCTTCAGGTTTTTAGTGGAAAGCATCGCCTCGGAACAGTGGGCTCTTCTCCCACCACTGGTAGAAGCGCGTCCGTTGGAACAGGCTTAAGACAAAGGAGAAAGACGCTCCAGAGCTGCCAGGCCTTCTCAGCAGGGGCTGAGGAGCCTGTTTCTGTCTCCACTGTCACCAGGGGAAGGCGGGGCTGTTTTGAAGCTCTCCTGTCCTAGGGCTGAAAAACGACCAGAGGCAGCGGAGTGCAGTCGCTGCGGAGTGGCCCGGGGTAGCCACGCGTGTGTTCTGTGTTGTCCTCGGAGTCCTATGCAACTGGCCAGTGTCGTCTCAATGTGGGATTTCTCTGTGGCCCCCTTTGGCTACCAGCGGTCTCTGGATGCTGTGGGAAGGTGTAGCAGCCCCAGGCCCAGCACCCAGTCAGCTGCCATTGCGTTGGGCGGCTGGTGGCCCCTCGGGCTCTCCAGCATCCCCAAACCGCACTGGCCTGGCCCTGGAGCGCAGGGATGCACACCCCACACTGAGCATTTTGCGGGTTGCTTCTGGGCAGGTAGAGGAGTTCCTGCTCCCATTAGCCCAGGGGCTGACTCAGTGCAGGTGGGAGAGTGATTTCCTGTCAGCTTCCTCAGGCTTGGCATTTGCAGCCCTTCAGGGAGAGCGAGCGCTGGGTCTAGTGCTGAGTTTGTTCTTGGTGTGGAGGGTAGGGGCCTGTGGCAGCGAGGCGGGCTGGAGCAGGGAAGTCCAGGCAGCTGCACTTCCCGCGGCACCCCTCAAGCTCGCAGCGGCCTCACTCCCTCCCCGCGCCACACGTTGGCAGAATATACCAGGCCCTTCAGACGCAGAAGCTGGCAGCCCTGACCTGGGGCTTGGGAAGTGCCCTTCCTGGGCAGCAGGGCGCAGGCAGGCCTGGGCCTCTGTTTCTGACCAGCTCCCGGGTGATGCCCAGGCCCACGTTGCGGGCTGGGACCATGCTGTGAGCGCGGGAGATGAAGGGTCTTGGGAGGTGCCTGCTCTGCTCTAAAAGCCAGGCCCCGTGCCTTGTGCAGGCGGCGTCGCCTGAATCCTCACAAAGGAGACTGTTATTCCCATTTTGCTCGTGAAAACCTGAGGCCCTGCTGAGGACAGGCCTCTCGCCAAGGCCACACAGCTGGGAGCCGGCCGAGCCGCCCTCTGGGCCCGCGCCACCTCGGAAAGGCTGCTGGCGGGGAAGCCTTGTACTACTGAACAGTGTCCTGGCTCCAAAAGCCACAGGAGGCTCTTCAAGGCAGCCAAGTCGGATGTAAATCAGGGGAGAGCCCAGGGCCAGCCAGGCCCTGCTGACAGCAGGGCAGCAGAGGCCGTGTGTCCGGACAAGGCCCACAGCGGGATTTGATGCTGGCATGCTGCCCGGGAAGGAGGGGAGCTGCTGGGGATGCTCTCGGTGCCTGGAAGACCCGCGTGGGGACCGCCGGAGCCCAAGAGCTACCTGTGGCTCTTACGGCCTCTCCCATTGCCTGCATAAGTCCTGGGTGGAGGCTGGCTGGAAGGGCGGCCTGGGCCTGCATGAGCTGTCTCTAGGCTGGCTTATCTTAGCAGTCGCAGGGGCATTTTCCGTAACTGAGGGTCTGCTTTGAGGACGGGGAGTTTTATTTTGCACTGAGCAGCTATCTTTCACAACTGGGAAGAGTAAATGGATCAAGAGTCTGGGTCGTTGGACCAGGAGTGCCGGTCTCACCCTGAAGCTCTTCAGAATGCAGAACCACGGGCCCCACTCAGGCCTGCTGCCTTAGACATGGGCATGGGGCCCTGCAACCTGTGTTTTAAAGCGTCCCTAGGTGATTCTGCTTCCTGCTGGACTTTTAGAAGGGCTCATCCCCACATCCCTGGTTGCTGTGCTTGGGGTGGGGTCTGGGGATGGGGGAAGGTCAGGCCTGAGCCTAGCACGTGATAGAGCCCCCTGCCTGTGCTGCTGGAACCTCAGGTGTCACGTTATCTGCCCCTTTCCTCTCTTCTGATGGGGTGAGCCTTAGAAAGATAAGGGGGCATGCATAATATTACACAGCAAGTTCAAGGCCTGGTATAGGTCTGGATTCTTAAGACTGCAAATGGCAGAAATCTTACTTTGAAAATAAAGACCATTTACTGACTCCTTTAATTGAAAAGCCTAGGGTCGTACTTCAGGCATGGCTGGATCCAGGTGCTGAGAGATGTCAATGAGACTCAAGTTTGTTTCTCTTAATTTCTGGCTTCCCTGTCCCTCTGCCTGCTCCATTCTCCATGGGGCTTCCCTAGCTGCTGCCCAGTGTTGTGTGCCCCTCCCTCCAGTGAAGTCATCTCAGCGTGACTAGAGCCTTCTTTTTCCCCAGTATTTTAAAGCAAAAGTCCCAGTGACCACTCTCTTCGACTAGGCTCGATCAAGTGCCTGTCCTTGAGCAAGTTCACCCAGCCTTCTCTGATCGGCTAGGCCTGGCTCAAGCGCCTACCTAGAAGCTAGCTCCTCCAGACCCCATGGGCTGAGAGTGGGTGTTTGTGGGTCTCAAGTGGAACTGATGGCAGTCCCCAGAAGGGGTGTGGGTGCCAGCAGGCT
This sequence comes from Cephalopachus bancanus, assembly GCA_027257055.1. Lineage (NCBI taxonomy): Eukaryota > Metazoa > Chordata > Mammalia > Primates > Tarsiidae > Cephalopachus > Cephalopachus bancanus. The sequence continues at coordinate 391,448 of JAPVLO010000510.1, forward strand.
AGGCCCACAGGGACTTGAGGGCCATTGTCTCCCTCTCTGAGCCAGGCTAGCACATCAGGCAATGAGTAGTGTTTCACCCTAGACAGAATTTCACTCTTGTTCCTCCAGTTACCTTAATATTGTGCTTGTGATTGTGCTTTCAGCTTGCTAACTTCGTCTTTTTATCCCTTTTCCCTTGCTGTGGTCCAGGATGGCAAGGTACACGCTGCTACTTCCTATGCCCACACCATGGCAGACATTGCTAATCCACCCCAGCCTTCACAGAACCGCATGTCCACCTAGAACATGAAGGGTGGCATCTTTGTCTTGGGCCCCAGCCTCTAGCCTGTAGCTCCAGCCTTTGTGAGTACAGGGACCTCTGCTCTCTTGTCATTGCTGTGTTCCCGTACCCAGTGCAGTGCCTGGCACATAGCAAGTGCTCTGTGATTTGTTGACTGACTCTCCCTGCCGCACAGTGCCTGGGTGCCGGTGTGAACCCATTGAATGTGGGAGCCCCACAGGGCAGTGCGGTCACGGGCCGGGAGTGCTATAGGCTGAGGGCATCATGGTTGCGGACTCTGTGTTTCTGAGTCTGGGAAAGAGGCTTCGGAAGGGCAGGGCTACAACGGGCACAGCAGAGAGAGAAGGGAGGAGAAGCCCGGGGGGCCTCGGCCTCAGCCACCCGCCACCTGCCGCCCACCTCACCACCCTCCCTCCGGAGGCGACCACTGCGCCCGCTAATCCCTGTTGAACTGTTCACTGAAATTTAAGAACTCCGTTGAGAAGAAGCCATTTCCTGGCTTTCTGCATTTTCAGATTCCAGGAACCCGAGACCTTCCAGCCTCCAGGCAGGGTTTGCTGGTGGTTGGAGAGGCAGAGTTGTCTCTTTCCCAAACTGAGTCCCAAATAACAAGAGGTGTTCTATTAGAAAAACAAAGGAGAACCGTGTTAAAAAAGTAGGAAAAGGCTTCGGGGGTTTGTCCCAGCAGGGCTGCTTGGCTCAGCAGATTTCCTTGCGCAGCGGTTCTCAGCTTCACCTCACATTCCCAAGAGCCTTCCGGGCTCCCCGGGCTTCCCACAGCCCCCGATCCTGCCTTGGTGTGTCCCTGAGCTCTTGGAGACAGTCAGTCTCGAGACGCATCTGGCAGGGGCTCCTGGGACCATGGACTTACCCTGGTTAGGAGTGGAGGCAGCTCACCCATTTGCAGCCGTGACCCCATGTGACCACGGGCTGGCCAACTCCTCCTGGCCCAGGCAGACAGCAGGGGATGCTGAGTGTCAGGGACCCCACGTCCTGGAGATGCGTGTATGTGTGTGAGGGGAGTGCAGGTCTGTGTGTGGCTGGGAGTATGTGTGTGTCTGACTAGGAGTCTGTATGCACACGTGTGTGTGTATGTGTCTGTGTGAGACTGTTTGCTTGTGCACGCATGTGAGTGTGGCTGTGTGAGAGTGTGTTGGTGTGTGCAAGCCCGTGTTGTGAGCCCCAGAATCCTGGTTTTCCTTGTCCGGGTCTCCGCATTGTGCTTGGTGGTCATGGGTGCACTGATCAGAGCCATGTGTCCATCAGACCCTGACCTGTCTCCTTTCTGTGTCTGCTTCCTCTTTTTCAATAGGTCCAGAGCCAGAACCACAGCCCGTTCTGAGGAGCTTCCAAAGAGTAAGTGGCCTTTGACCTCCTGTGGGGATCATGCCTTACTGATGGGCGGTGACCTGAGGAGCCTCGGGAGTTCAGTGTCTCTCCAGGCTCCTGGAGGAGGCAGCACCCCCGAGGCCTCTGGGCCCTGTCCACACCTCACCTCCTGGGCGCGAGGCCCCTGGCCTGGCTTGGCCACCTGTGTTTGCTTGGTCTCGGCCTGGTGGTGTTGGGGAGGTGGCAGCCCTGCAAATGGGCCAAGCCTTGGTTTTGGAGGCCTAGTCGAGACCCTGTCCTGGCCCTGCTGCAGGCAGCTTCGGGAATGGCCCTCACAGGGACGGCGGCCTTACTGAGCAGGCGCTGAGGAATGGGGTCAGACGCTTGTGTAGGGCCGAGCTTGGCTCTGGTACAGATGAGTGCCCCAGGAATTGGGGCCACCATCACAGTCATCTCTCGTCGGTGTAACTTTTTATATTTAGAAGAATTGAATATCTTCAGGAAAGTGGCCACAGGAGCGTTTGAGTGGATTCCGGTGGTGCCCTTCGCCGAGAGCTCTCCATTTGCCACATTCTTACCCTTCCGTGTGTTCTTCTTTCTCGTTGTATGTTCTTTTCTTTTCTTTTTTTTTTTTTTTGAGCTGGAGTCTCACTCCTTCACCCAGGCTAGAGTGCAGTGGTACGTACGCTTACAGTCACCCTGTTGACCTGCTGGGCTCCGGTGAGCCTTCTGCCTCAGACTTCCGAGTAGCCGGAACCACAGGCATGCGCTACCACGCCTGGCTTTTTTTAAAAGTTTGATTGTAGAGATGAGGTCTCGCCAAGTTTCCCGGACTGGTCTCGAACCTACAGACTCAGGCAATCTGCTGGCCTCGGCCTCCCAAAGTGCTGGGATTATAGGCTGAGCCACCGAGCCCGGCCTGTATGTTCTTTAAGAGTAGTCACATAAGTATTCTTCCTGTTCTGCTGACTCACTGGGGAGCAGGTTGCAGGCGGGATGCCCCTTTACCCCAGTCCTTCAAGTCTTTCGCAAGAGCAAGGCCACTCTTATATAACCGTGGCACAGTTATCTACCCCAGGACATTGATTTGACATTGGCACAATTCTCTTATCTAATTTACAGATCTTAATGGCGCTGTGCTGATTGTCTCAGGCTTATTTTTCTTTTCTTTCAGTTCAGGATCCTAATCCTGGTTTAGAAAGGGGTCTAAGGAATGTCTTCTTCCCCGATTTAAGATACTGGTTTACAACAGAATGTGGTGTGTGTGCACGCAGACACATGCATGCACACATGCGCGTGAAATGCAAACCTTGAAACCAAGATTTCACCAGTGGTCCCCACACTCGCTGTGGGGTCTGTTCCGGTCTATTCTCCTGCACTGGTGTGTTCTGTGCTGATATCCTGACCCTTTACCTTGGTTTGATGACCCACTTGTGGACTCTGCTTTGAAGTTTGAAAACCCAGGCTTCCTGGGCAGGAATTCCTATAGGGGGAGGTTCTGCTCCCACTGGTACCGGCACAGTTGATTTGGGGTCCCCTGTGAGGCCAGGACTGAGAGAAAGTCAGTTTGTGGTCCAGAGCCCCTGGGGCTGAACCCAATTCCTTCCTTGTCATCAAGACCCCCCCCCACCCCCCACTCGGGGGGCTCTGCCACAACAGCCCTACCCGTGGAGGTGTCCTTGGTGTTGTGACATCAGGCAGGTGTGTGCTGCTGCCACATGGGCACGGAGGGGCCCCTCGTCCACAGCCTGCAGCGTCATCGTCATAATCCACGAGCGTCCGCAGTTAATAACCCCTAGCGTTTGCTGAACTCTGCAGCAGCGTGCTCGGGGTAATGCTGGAGGGTTCAGCATGGTGCCCTCAGCGACCCTGTGGTGTGGGTGCTCGTGCTCTTTCTGTGAGAATGGCATACAAGGGTTGAGTGCTCCCTGCAGATCAGGCTGAGGTACTGGACAGACAGACTCCCACGGTTGCCCTTGGGGAGTGGGCCTGCTGACATTATCCCCATTGGAGAGGTCGGGAGACTGAGGCTCAGAGAGGTGAGTTGACTCCTCCCAAGGTCACAGAGCGAGGATTTGAACCTGGCTGGCCCAAGTGACCTCAGCACCCCCAGGCTGGGAGCAGACCTGGGGTCTCACCCCTTTCTCTTCCCCAAGGCCTTCCTGCTGGTTAATGAGTAGCCAAAGGCAGTTGGGAAAGGAAACGCCTGCTGTGAAGCTGGAATGTGAGTTCTGCCTCCAGATAAAGTCTTGAGCAATAAACTAAAAAGTAGGCAATACACAGAGGGTAGCCAGCCACCGCTCCTCTTCCTTGAGGCTTACTGGTCTTCCATAGGAGAGGCAGCCCAGGCAGAGAGGCAGGTTTGCCCTTAGACTGCTCCAATGCCTCCTCCAGGCAGCCCTCTTGACTTGCCCTTCCAGAAAGGGCTTGTTGGCCCCTGACATGGCAGGCTGTGGGATTTGGAGGGAGTTCAGAGGAACAGGGTGGAAGAGCAGAGGCTGTTGCCCCTGAAATGTGTACACCACTGGGCATGTGTCCCCTCCTTGCTGAGTGTTTCCTTTGGGGCCTTGGACCTCCGGGTTCTCATCTGAGAAAGGGGATGACATGGACTCGTGGCTGCTCGGGGGAGTCTATTAAGTGAGCCAATCCCTAACGCATTGCTGCCAGGGAACGAGTCGTGCGCAGGTCCCTGGAGCTGGGAGTCGGGAGACCTTGCTTCGGGTCCCAGCTCTAGCCCGCGCCCGCTGTGTGACCTGGGGGGAGTCGCTGGTGGCCCTGAGCCCCTGCTTTCCCTCCTGTGAGGTGAATACCAGCACCCAGGAGAATCAGACAATGGTTTTGGGACTTGGGGATCAGGTGACGTCGCCCCTTTGTGACCACACTGGAGTTCCGAAGTGCTCAGCAGCCGGACAGAATCAGTGCCAAGTGTCGCGCGGAAAGCTTTCCACTTCATTCTCCAGGGTGGGATCCCTGGAACAGCTCCGCACCACTTCAGCTAATGGGGTCCGAAAGTCAATTCCACCCTCCTGGGTCTGTGGGGTAATTTACAGAAGAAAGAAGACTCTTTTTTTTCTTTTTTCTTTTTTTTTTTTTTTTTGAGTTGGAGTCTCACCCTGTTGCCCAGACTGGAGTGCAGTGGCCGCTCCCGGCCACTGCAGCCTCAACCTGCTGGGCTCCGGCGATCCTTCCGCCTCAGCCTTCCGAGTAGCCGGAATTACAGGTACGCGCTACCATGCCCAGCTGATTTTTTTATTTATTGTAGAGATGAGGTCTCGCTGCCCAGGCGGGTCTCGAACCCGCAGGCTCAGGCAATCCACTCACCTCAGCCTCCCAAAGGCGCGGGATTACAGGCTGAGCCACCGAGCCCGGCTCTTTTTTTTTAATGAGTTAGAGTCTCTGCCACCCAGGCTGGAGTGCAGTTGGGAGTGCAGTGGTGTAATCACAGCTCGTTGCAACCTTGACTTCTTGGGCCCAGGCAGTCCTCCCACCTCAGCCTTCCAAACAGGTGGGACTATAGGCATGAGCCTCCATGCCCGGCTAATTTTTTGATTTTATGTAGAGATGGAGTTTTGCTATGTGGACCAGGCAGGTCTTGAACCTTGGACTCAAGCAGTCCTCCCACTTCAGCCTCCCAAAGTGCTGGGATTATAGGCATGAGCCATTGTGCCTAGCCTAAGAGAGAAGATTTGAAACCAGGGGATCAACCCTCTCGGTGCTTGTTGTGAGACCTCCCGCGTGTGTCGGCCCCCAGCCCCTGCACCCATTGTAATCGTTGATGGGGAAGGGGGTGTTAGTATGACAGATCTATGACTTCCAGTGTCTTTGGGAAAGGTCACCTCAGGCCTGTTCAGCAAGAGTGTCACCCTCAGTATTTGTTCCCAAGAAGGGCTGAGACCACGATAAAATGATATTCTTTATTCTAATTATAGAAGTCGTATGTTTTCAATCAGGAGATACGGAAAAAAGTTGAAAGAGGAAAACAAAATTCATCTATGCTGTCATACCCAGAGGTAACCGAGGTGTGATCTAGCAGTACATGTGTAAATGTTTGGATGAACATGCTCCGTTTAAAATTTTCCTTTTGAAATTGAGCTCATGGTGTGGCTCTGTTCTGGAGCCTGCTTCCCCCCGTGACACATTTCTGGGCATTTTTCTGGGTCTTTGATCTTCTGAGTCAGGAGTCGGCACACTTTTCTTATGGTGTGTATTCAGGGTTTGTGTGCTGTGCAGTCTCAGCTCTGCTGATCTCACCTTGTAGGTGGAAGGCAGCCATTGATGATGTGCAAATGCGAGGGTGCAGCTGTGTGTCTGTAAAACTTTATTTGCAAAACTGAGCTGTTGGATTTGGCCCAAAGGCCACAGTTTGCTGACCCCTGTTCTAGGCCATTCACTGTCATGTATTTGATTAATTTTCCCTAGTGAAGGGAACTTGTCCCATTACAGTTTCTCTTTCTTGTAAACCACTCTGCATTGAAAATCTTTTTTTCTATCTTTTAATTGTAGCAATAAAACTGACCATCCTATCCATTTTTAAGTGCACCATTCAGTGGTGGTGTGTATACTTACAGTGTGGTGCATCTGACAAATCTGAACCCAGTGGGTGTTTCTCCATCTTGGTCTGGTCAAGAGACTGGGCTTGCTAGCCTAATGGGGGTGCATTTAAAATGCTGGGCATGTGTTACCAAGTCACTGGCCCTCCAGAGGTTGCCGCAATGGACCCTCCCGCTTAAGTAGTGACAGCCTTGGCACATCGAGAGGGAGTGGTGGCACGTCCCTTGGGGAGGTCCCGCCTTCAGAATTTTGGGGAGCAGGATTTAAAACAGCCGTTCCAGAGAAGCAGCTCCCTGTCCACCAGCTTTTCTCATTTGGGGACGACGAGAAAAACCCTGCAAACCAAAAAATAGCTATGAATACTGGGCCAGACCGAGAGGGTGGCTGGGTTGAAAAACACACCCACCCTCTAGAGATGTTTGGTTGGCACCTGAGCTCAGTTGTCTGAGGAGCCTGGGTGTGAGTGTCGTTTGGTCTCTATCCTGCTGTGTGGCCCCAGGCACATCACTTAACTTCTCTGGGTCTCAGGATTCTCTGTCAAAATGGGCATGATGTAGACTCTCTCTTCTCTGGTAGTGAGGCTCAGGGCAGGAAAGCTGGACATTCTTACATAGCGCCGTGACCAGCACAGAGCAGTTCCTCAACAATGATGTCATTGTTATTGCTTGTGTTCTTGTAATTATTTTTGGTGCCTCTGTGTCAGAAAAGTCTGAGCATATGTGTAGTAGTGGCATCTGCGGCCCTTTGCGGTTCTACCAAGTCTTTCCTTCTTTGTGCTTATATCGTCTTGCCAGGCAGGTATTGCTGTCCCCACGTTAAAGGTGAGAAAGCGGAGGCTCCGTCAAGAAGTCAGGGACCAACTGGAGGCCAGCCACGTGTTAGGATGAGGGGGGAGATCTCGAAGGGTTTAGCCCGTGTCTTTGACTGTAGCTGCCGAGAGATGGGGCTGGAGCAAGCTGGGACCTCCTCTCCTGCTTTACCTGTGGCAGGAAGGCTTGGGCCTCCAGGCGAGACTCGGTCAGAGTATCCTCCTGTCCAGGTGCGCAGGCCCAGCTGGGGTTGGGTGGGGACTCCTTCAGGGAGGGGGTTTTCTCAAGCTGACAGGGCCTTCCGGAGGCCATAGCTGCCCACACGGCGAAGTCTGGGCGAGCTTTCCAGAAGGTATTCCCATCTGTTCGTCTCTTCTTAGTCAGTGGATGGTGGGTCCACACACCCAGAGTCCCTAAAACAGGAGCCTCCTAGATCCCGGGGCCGCAGACCGCCTCTGGGTTTAGAGGGGCTTGCTCCCCAGGCACCCATGCTCCCCAGGGGTCCTGGGTTCATATTCAGCCCCAGCTGCTCCTTTCCCCATCAACTTGCTGATGAACTTTGGTCACCCGCCCTCTCTGGACCTCGGTTTCTTCATGGCAAACAAGGGTATAGAATCATTTATACTCAGGGTGGCTTCTTGGGGTGGCAGGCTGAGCTCAGATGGGATTCTCCACCCTGCCTCTTGGGACCCAGGTGCCTGGTGTGAGGGCTCACCTCTCGGAGCGGCATGTCCCCCTTCCCAAGTCTTTGTTGGGCATCCTGCCTGTCCTAACAGGGAGCCAGGTCTTGTCCCCCCACACGAGGGCTCTCTGATGGCCGTTAGGTTATTGGAGGCCCAGAGAGACCAGGTTCTGATGAGGAAGCTAAGGCTGGTCCAGATCAATGAGAAGGATGCCAGGATCAATTAGCAATGTCTGTCACGGGGGCAGGATGGGAGGATGTGGCACATGTGAGTCTACGTGACACCCCTCATAATGGCTGCCTGCTTTGGAAAAACTCATGAAAAGAGAGAGCAAGTGAGAGGACTTCACAGGGTGTGTGCTACCTGCAGGCCTGTGGCTTCTTCTGGATGGGAGAAAGGGAGGGAGATGCCTCTGGAGGGAGCACACACCCTTGGGCTCAGGTGGAAGCTTTCACCCCAGACGGTTGGAGTGTCTAGCCATTCTTATTTCCTGGTCTCATGTTTTGTGCTGGATGTGTGATCAACACAGGGAAATCTCTGGACACTCTGGGTGGGTTGCCAGGTAAAATGCAGGACCCAGTTGACTGAGAATTTCAGGTACACAGCGGGTCGCTTTTTAGTGTACATCCCTTGCTATATTTGCTAAGCGCGACAAGCCTGTCTCTGAGCATTGCTTGCCCAGGGAGGAAGTGCTCGTTCGGACAAAAGCCAGGATGGAACTACTTGAGGATTCTGAGGTGTCTGTGAGTCCAGCCCCAGTGGACTCTGGGCCCAGTCCTGCCCATCTGCTGCCTGTCTCCTCGAGGCAGCAGTGGGGTCAGCCTGACTGGTGATGGGGTTCGGTTCTGACCTGGAGATGCTGTTGTGCCCCTGGCTGGGCCCCAGGCCGTACAGTCAGTCCCCTTTGTGCTGTGAGATGGCCCTGTGCGCGGTCTGGTGCACTCAGCTTCATGGGTGAGGACTGGGCTGGGAGGTGTGGGAAGTGCCTTCGAGACCACATCGGGTAGGAGGCTGGACTGTCAGCTTGGGGCTAGGACTTTCCCTGTGCCTTCCTTCCACCGGGCACTGCCCAGGGGAGTCCTGCCACTTCCTCTGGACTTGTCCCTCCAGACCTCCTCAGCCTTCCGTGTGATCTCACATCTGAGCGAACAAAGGCATTTGTTTAGCACACATTCATTCATTACCTTGGTGACTATTGAACACCCCTGTTTGCCAGGCACAGTGCTGGACAGTGAGGGACACGGCAGGAGGGGAGAGTCAGCGTAATGATCACACAGACTGTTGCTCAGTTGCTAGGTGGGATGGGCTCTGAACATGCAGTCAGTGTAGGTAACGAGGAGGCCCGGCCTCGGCTCAGGGTAGCAGAGGGAGGCAGTTGGGACCGTGAGCCACCTCCCTCATGAGCCTGTCTGCCCGCCCTCTTCATCCGTTCTTCCTCATAACAAACTTCCTGAGGCCAGAGAGGTGTGGTGACCTGCCCAAGGTCACACATCACCTCAAGACCTCTGCTTCGGTCAGAACCACCCTTCCTGTTGCGGTGATGTCAGAGAATGGCTCTTGCTGCTACTTCCTGGCTGTGCCACCTTGGGCCTCAGTTGCCCCCCCTTGTGAAATGGGGCCTGTGGCACTTGCTGGGTTAGCTGGTGCATGTAGGAGAAAGCAGTTGGCATTTTGAAAAGCTGGTGCAAATATTTCCTGTTATTGTGCCTTATAACCAGTAATGGCCACAGCATGTGCTTTCAGGGATGACCTGGTCACACCTAACAATCCAGACATTCAGTGGGGTCTCACACCCGGAGAGGGCCCTTCCCTGGGCTGACTAAGCCCTGTGGCTCAACCTGGAAGCCCCTTGACTGGGTTCTGGGCCTGCTGGGTGCGTATGGGAAGGAGGGCTGCCCAGCTGAGGGTTAGGGGAGACCTCCCGTTGCCTTTTGGCCCTTCCAGTCCACTTGAGAAGTTTACCTTTTTGAGTCCCTGCTAGCCCCGCAGTGTCGGGGAAGGCCCAGGAGGGAGTCTCCGACGTCAGGGGAAGTTTGGGGAAAATCTCTAAGTATCTGAACTTTGAGAATCGAAAGTAGTCAGTCATCAAAAAGTTACAAACGTCTCTCCTGCCAGGCCCTGGAGACCCAAAGTGAGCACCCTCTGTTCAGCCCGGGAACTCCAGTGTGGGGCGACCCTGGGAACCAGGGAATGTGGGGGATCTTGAAGGTGCCTTGGGCACACAGAATTTAGAAAGGCGTTCCCCCGAGGTTTCAGATTACACAAGTGTGCCAGGTGGGCAAAGACAGGAAGAGCATCGGTGGTTGTAAATGGCCCTAGGAAGCTCTAGGATGGCCTAGCAGGGGTTCCTTGCTCTGGGCGATGGCGGGCGAGAGGGTTCCCAGGGAGGGGGCAGTCCAGCTCGGCGACCTCGGAGAGTCTGGATCCATTTGTGGCAACAGCCCAGAACTGGAAGGCCTTATTTGATGTTTCCAGGAGCCCCGAAGACGTTGTTCAGCTGTTGTTTTGATGACGGCTTCGGGACAGACAGGCCTGCTCTCACCCAGCATGGCTGTGAGAGGTCCGCAGGCGTGGCCAGAAGCCCCGAGAGGAAACCCACTCCAATGAGATGTCTAACCCAGTTTGCTGATTCACGTGGTTTGGGAGCCTGTGAAGTCCTTGTGGGGAGGGGGGGGGTGGCAGCAGTGCCATTGAAAGCAACTTGGTTTGAAGCTGCTTGTTTGACATGTTTGACACAGAATACCGGATGGAGGAACTGTGTATCTGGTGTTTTCCCTGTACGACCCAATCTCCAGCCCTCGGGGTGTTTGTTTCTGTCTCTCCCAGCATTTAGCTGGATGCTAAGAAGGGGCGGAGTCAAGGTCAAGCATTGGTTGGACAAGTAAGTGCATGAAATAAAAGATGGCTGTTCTGGCCGGGCTTGGTGGCTCAGCCTGTAATCCCAGCACTTTGGGAGGCCGAGGTGAGTGGACTGCCTGAGCCTGCGGGTTCGAGACCTGCCTGGGCAACTTGGTAAGACCTCATCTCTACAATGAATCAAAAAATTAGCCGGGCGTGGTAGCGCGCGCCTGTAGTTCCAGCTGCTTGGAAGGCTGAGGCGGAAGGATCGCCGGAGCCCAGCAGGTCGAGGTTGCGGTGGCCGGGAGCGGTCACTGCACTCCAGTCTGGGTGACAGAGTGAGACTCCAACTCAAAAAAAAAAGATGGCTGTTCTTTCTCAGGCAGGGGTGTACTGTTTCTCCCGAGAGCAGATTGTGTGTTGAGGTACTTCCTTGTGTGATTCGAGATGGCCCATTTTACAGATGGTGCAACTGAGGTCCCTTGCAGCTTTAGCCGTGAGTGGCAGTGTTAGGTTCCAACCAGAATTTTTCGGGTGATGCGCTGCAGGCGAAGGTGGAACTAGGTGAAGCGATCTTGGGGAACAGAGGCCCCCAGGGAGGCGCTGCCAGGGAATACAAGCGCAAAGGTGAGGAGGGCCCTCCTGTCTGCAGACTGTGCAGGCCGGAGTTATGTAGAACTTGGCCATCTGGGGGGTCAGCGGGAACTGACTGACCAAATAAATAGATGAGTCAAGTAAAAAGGACGGATTTCTTGGCTATTTATAGTTGTGGCCTAAATCTCAGGCATCCTTGCCCACAAGGGGCAAGGGAGCTGTTTTCAGATGGCCCAGGCTATCCACAGGACCAGTAAGCTGATTAAGTCCCGGGCTGCCGTGGTGGGACACATTGCAGGATGGCCAGCAGGGGAGAAAGCTCTGTGGAGGCCGAGGGGCGGCGCCTAGGGCAGGAGCCAGGAAGGCAGCAACTGCCTTTCCAGAGATGGTGTGGGCTGGGGCAACCCCTGGCTTTTGCCCCTTCCCCTCTGTGCTTTGTGGAGATTGGCCACCCCCTGGACGTTGGCCACCTAACTGCTCTGGCCATAACCGCTCTGGCAGATATTTTCTTCTTTTTAGTTGGGGTCTCACTCTGTCACCCAGGCTGTAATGCAGTGGCACGATCATGGCATCCTTGACCTCCTGGGCTCAGGTGGTCCTTCTGCCTCAGTCTCCCGAGTAGCTGGAATTACAGGCACGTGCCACCATGCCTCGGCTAATTTTTAAATTTTTTGTAGAGACAAGGTCTCACGGTGTTGCCCAGGCGGGTCTTGAACTCCTGGGCTCAAGCAGTACCCCCAGCCTTGGCCTCCCAAAGTGCTGGGATCACAGGCATGAGCCAATGCACCCAGCCCAGTCTGAGTTTAAGTGGTGAACAAATCTCTTCCCTAGCCTGAGGGGACAGTATTTAGTAATCACAGCAGGTGTACAGGGCTCTCACCAATTATGAGCATAATTAAATGGGAAGATCTTGGGCTGTTATTGCTGCTGCTGCTGCTGTTTCTGTCACTGAGGCCGACTGCTGCCTGCTCCATGAAGGCACGTGTGGTCTGGGCTGACTCAGGAGACCTGGATTTTAATCCTTGCTGGTGAATTTGGAAAATAACTCCCCTGCCTCCTGCCGGCTTCACTTTCTTCCTGTGTTAGGTTGAGGGCGTGGCATTTTGTGGGGTCAAAGGTTACGGCCAGGAGATGTCCAGAGCCCAGTGGTTAAGGACCCAGTACTCGGAGTCCACCCCTTCCTGGCTCTGCAAACTTTGTTATGTTGCTTAACATCTCTGAGCCTCAGCTCCACATGTGCGCAGGGGTAAGATCCCTCATCTCACAGGGCGCTTGGTAAGGACAGGGTAAAACAATGTGTCACCGCTGTCCCGGGGTCATGCACATGGCAGTGTTCAGCCCAGGGAGCCAGCATTTTCGAGGTGGTGGAAGGATTTTGCACACACTTAAGGCATTTCAAGTGTGCTTTTTGATGCTACAAAATCTCATTACCTTCGGACTAATTAGGAGAGAAGTGAGCAGCTGTGATCAGTGAAAAGTGATTTAAGGAAAGAAGGAAAATATTTAGCATGATTAAAAGATTACTGTTAGCTAGGATTATGTAGCGTGCCCAGCTCTGTGCCAGGCCTGTAGTGTCAGCTGCAGTGATTAGTATGTCCACATTAGGAGACTGGCTGGAGTTAGGAGGACAAAGGGTTGCTATGGCAGTGAACCCTGGCTGTGGCCCTGCCCCTGCCCCGGGGCATCCTCCGACTGTGTGGGATTGCTGTTGAGGAATGAGCAGCGTCAGGGAAGTCTTCCAAAGGAGGCTGCCTGTGAAGATGAGAGCCGGAGAGAGACTTCTAGGTTGGGAATGGCCTGTAAGCATGCGCCCAGGGCCCTCGCCTCCCAGGAACGGTGTGGGGGGAGCTTTGTGATACAGGAACCCTCTGGCTTCATGTCTGCTTCAGGGCATTCTTTATTAGCTGCGTTTTTCTGGAAAACAAGGTCTCTGAGCGCCCGGGCTGTGCGGAAGGGGCATTGTGACCTCATGACCGGATATTCTGAGGCCCAGAGCCAAGTGCTGGGTGTCCTTCACACTCTTTGTGGCCTTTTCTGTGCCTCAATGTCCCCGACTCTGATCAGTCACGCTTGTTTGTCCATCTGTGGCCCCGTCTGCTCACAGAGCCTCTGTCCCTCTCCAGAGCCACACTGGGCTCCCTTCTATGCCTCACAACCTGTGAAGTCACCAACAGCTGCAGTTACCTGGGACATGGGGTTCAGAGGACCCTGCCTGCAGGAAGAGGGCGTAGGAACAAATGTGGGAAACCTTCTGTAAGACTTAATTCCCAACCCTGGGGACTGGTGGGACAACCACCTTCCTCAGAGGCCTCCCGTGTGGAGGAGGGTGTGGCTTCCCTTGCTGAGGATGTGAGCCCAGGTCGATCCCCCAGGCCACCGGCGGGACCCTCTCTTTTCCCACCTCCTCAGCCCACATCCTTGCTGGATGGAGCGACTCTGTCCCTGAGGTAGTCACCAGGCGGACGGGATCGGCAGAACCTTCCCTTGGGGTCAAGGACCCCCATGGAATTTGGGACTCTGGATTTCTGGGCCTGGAAAGAGTCCCCCAAGGACCCCCAGGAGTTGGCATGTTCCAGGAGACCCAGGCAGCAGGGCAGGGGGAAGAAGCAGCGCTGGGTGTGTCGAGCCCACCTGGAACAGCAGAGACTAAGCCTCTCATCCAGGCGGAAGCAACTTCTTCTCTGCTCGGGCCTCAGTTTCCCCACCTGTGAAACGAGGACAGTAGGCTATATGACAGTGTTGAATTTCACCTGCTAGTTCAAGTTCAAATACTAAATTTGGGTCATGGATGGAGTGGCTCGCCCTTGGACTGGCAAACTATTTTACTGCCTTGCAGGGATTTAAAAACTAAACCAGGCTCGGTGGCTCAGCATGTAATCCCGCGCTTTGGGAGGCCGAGGTGAGTGGATTGCCTGAGCCCGCGGGTTCGTGACCCGCCTGGGCAACTTGGCGAGACCTCATCTCTACAATAAATCAAAAAATCAGCCAGGCGCGATAGCGCGCACCTGTAATTCCAGCTATTCGGAAGGCTGAGGCGAAAGCCAGAGCCCAGCAGGTCGAGGCTGCGGTGGCCGGGAGCGGCCACTGCACTCCAGTCCGGGCAACAGAGTGAGACTCCAACTCAAAAAAAAAAAAATTTTTTTCTTTACATCATGGTGAGAGTAGTTGGTCACTATTTTTCATTTTTTATTTTTATTTTATTTTTTTGAGTTGGAGCTCAGGCAATCCACTCACCTCAGCCTCCCAAAGTGCGGGATTACAGGCTGAGCCACTGAGCCCGGCTAGAAAAAACATTTTTAACATCAAAAAATTAGGAGGGCTGTAATGTTAGAAGGCAGGAGCATCTCACGCCACAGCCTGGGTAAGGCTTGGCCCCAGAGTGTCACAGCCCGTGGTCTGGCCTTGGGTGGTCACGGAACAGAGCTCTGAGACTGTCGAAGAGCCAGCCACGGTCATCACAGCTGTCTGAGCCTCCTCAGCAGGCGGTCCGTCCCGATCAGCTCCAGCTGGAGTGGGTATTCACCTTCACACAGGGAGTTTTTTGAGTCAGAGTCTCACTCTGTCGCCGAGGCTGGACTGCAGTGGCATGGCCATGGCTGCTGCAACCTCCACCTCCTGGACTCAGGTAGCCCTTCCATCTCAGCCTCCCAAGTAACTGGGACTACAGGTGTGCACCCTCATACCCAGCTAACTCTTTTGTTTTTTGTAGAGATGAGGTCTCATTATGTTGTCCAGGCTGGTCTTGAACTCCTGGGCTCAAGCAGTCCTGCCTCAGCCTCCCAAGTGCTGGGATTCCAGGTGTGTGTCACTGAGCCTGACCAACACAGGGAGTTTTCATGGATGCTTCTCTGTGCACCTGGTCCCATGCCAAGCAGCGTACCTGTGTCAGCTGGTGTGATCACCATTGCCCTGGAAAGCAGTTGCCACCAGCGGCCATGTTTTGTAGGTGAGGAAGCCGAGGCATGCAGAGCTGGCTGCCCGGGCCGCAGCCCTGGGGCTTGAGCCTGGTCAGCCGGCTGCCGAGCTTCCCGGCGAGTCCCCCCACCCCAGCCTCCATCTCCTTGCCTGTAAGCTCTGGGCTGATCTGTCATTCAGTGATCCCGAGTGAGGGGGGTCCCAGGTACTCAGGGACTGTCAGCGGGACCTGTGGGGCCTTAAGACTGCCAGGCTGAGGGTCCTCATATATGATTCCTGCAGTTGCAGCCATCTGTCTTCCTCTCTGGAAGGTTTTGGTCCCAGTTGCCCAGGCGGCCGCAGGTGGAGGGAGGCCGCTGGCTGCCCTATCCAGGTAGCTGGTCTGCCATCCCTCCAGTGAGTTACTGGGGCCACCCTGCAGCCCCATGTCCTGGCAG
The DNA here is from genome assembly GCA_027257055.1 of Cephalopachus bancanus. Taxonomy (NCBI): domain Eukaryota; kingdom Metazoa; phylum Chordata; class Mammalia; order Primates; family Tarsiidae; genus Cephalopachus; species Cephalopachus bancanus. Next base: position 406,884 of record JAPVLO010000510.1, read on the forward strand.
TGTCCGCAGCAAAGCCCTTTTTTCCTTTCAAGTCCAGGCCCAGCCCCTTTAACGTCTGTCTCCTCAGCTAAGTGGATACCACCACCTTAAGGTCTAGAGATTGCACGGCAAGGAAGAGGTCCCAGATCCCGGGCTCTGGGAATTTCATGGCCATGACCTTTGACACCATTAAGTCCCACCCCCTCAACCTGGCACAGGAAGAAACCAACCAGCAGGAGGCGGGAGAATTATTTTTCAAATTAACGAGCAAGGATTAGAATCCAGGTCTCCTGAGTCAGCTGCAGCCGTGTGTACCTTCATGGGTTCTCAGCATCTTGTATGGGGCACTGGGGTCCTGGTCTGTCTCCCTGCCCCTCCACTCTGCTCTCTTCCTTTCCTCGGGCACCTGCCTGAGAAGCTCCCCCGACTATACCCAGGGCTGGGAAGGGAGGTAACAGCAGGCTTCCACAGCTTGCTCACATCCCGAGGGAGCCACCAGCCCAGGAGACTTGCGTCACTGCTTAGTCAGCTGGTGTAACAATGGGGACCCCGGGGTCTCCCTAACATACCCACTGCAGAAGAGCAGGCCAAGTCCCTGGGAGGCCGCGGGAGAGTTGGAATAGAAGGGAGGACAGGCTAGACCCAGTGGTTCATGGTTGTGATGCCAGCACTTTGGGAGGCCGAGGCAGGAGGATCACTTGAGCCCAGGAATTGGAGAACAGACTGGGCAGCATAGCAAGACATTGTCTCTACAAAAAAAAAAAAAAATTAGTCTGGTGTGGTGGCGCGTGCCTGTAGTCCCAGCTACTTGGAAGGCTGAGGCGGAAGGATTGCCGGAGCCTGGGCGGTCGAGGTTGCGGCAGCCATGGTCACACCACTGCACTTGAGCCTGAGTGACAAAGGGAGACTCCGGCTCCAAAAAATTAAATAAAGAAGGAAAGGACAGCCAGGAGGAGGCAGGGGTGTTAGGATGATGTCCCGAGTCTTGGAATGGTTGACCTGCGTGTGAGCCCCGGTCTAGGCTCTGAGGGGATCTGCAGAGTGCCCACGGGCCTGGCACCTAGGAGGTGCTGGGCTTTGGCTTAGAGTCCAGGTTGTCCCTGGTTTTAGGGAGAACATTGATCAGCTTTTGTTCTCATAGTGATCGCTTGTGCTTTCTAAGTGCCTACTGTGTGCCAGGTGCCATTCTAAGTGGTTTGTTAGGTCATTTAATCTCTCAACAACCCTACTGTTGTTATTCCCACTCTGTATTTGTGGAGACTGAGGCACAGACAGGCTTAGTTGTGGGGTGCCGTCTCCTTTCCTGGGGCTGAGAGAGGGGCTGTGTGTGCATGTGTGTGGGACACTGCCCTTCTAGGATGTGGGGTTTGCCCGATCAGCTGGTCTGAGCCACAGCTCAGAGCGGGCAGGCCTTGCTTTGTCAAGCAGAGTCTCCAGGGTCCTGTGGCTTTTCTTGCTGTGGTCCTTGTGCCTGGGGAGCTGACGTTTCAGGGGCAGGTATTTCTGCTGTTGGGAAAGGCTCCACTCTAGGGAGAAAGTGACGCTTCTCTGCTGGGGAGACAGTCAGGGGACCCCCAGGTCCTGGGTGGCGTGCCCTGTGGCTCATTCCTGTTCTTGGAGACGCTGCCTGAGGCCTGCTCAGCTGAACCATGCCTTCACCAGGGTGTGGAGCCAAGGACTCCTTTGCCCTTTGCCCCCCGGGCTGAGGGTTGGCCTCTGAGGCTTCTTCCCAAGGATCCGAGAAACAGGCCCCCCTCAGCTCCCCAACCCCAGAAGCCCAGCTCACCCTCTCGCCTTGATTTCTCAAACTCCTTTTCACCTTAGCAAGTGGATGAAGGCGTGTTGGGTTTGAATTCAGGCCCTGCCGCTCGCTCACTGGGTAGCCTTGTACCATGTCACGTCTGTTCTCCGAGCTTGCCATCCTGTTTTGTGAAGTGTGGACCAAGGTGTCCATCGCCAGGGGCCTGGTGAGCTGCGGTGATAGGAGTAGGAGACCCTCTGGCAGGTTCTTAAGCCTGGGGCAGTGACTGTGAAAATGGCCCTGGACTCAGTGGGGCTGGCAGGAGTGAAACTCAGCCTGGCCCAGCCCCAGATACCGACAGTCTGGCAAGCAAGACCCCGTGCACACACACACGGGCAACGCACATGGGCACACATGCATTGTCATGGGCCAGCTGTAGTGTCTTCCCTAGTTTGGTTTTGTGTTACATTTGCCAAGTGTCCCCAGCTTGTTGGTGTACCCCTATTCTCAGTCTCACCTAACTATAAGGTTTGGTGCGGGCCGGGCTCGGTGGCTCAGCCTGTAATCCCAGCACTTTGGGAGGCCGAGATGTGTGGATTGCCTGATCCCGCAGGTTTGAGACCCGCCTGGGCAACTTGGAGAGACCTCATCTCTACAATCAATCAAAAAAACCAGCCGGGCGTGGTAGCACGCGCCTGTAATTCCGGCTACTCGGAAGGCAGGGGCGGAAGGATCGCCAGAGCCCAGCAGGTCGAGGCTGCGGTGGCCGGGAGCGGCCACTGCACTCCAGTCTGGGTGACAGAGTGAGACTCCAACTCAAAAAAAAAAAAAAAAAAAAGACTTGCGTGGTAAACTGGTTTAGCAGTACAGACTCCTAGGTCCCTGCCTTGAAGATTCATTCAGGAGGTCTGGGTGGGCCCAGGTGTCTGCATTTTCAGCCAGTGTCCCAGGCAACTCTGAAGTTCCCCGTGTGAGGGTTTTGGTCATCCACCAGTCCCTCTGAGAGCCCAGGGACTTCAGCAATGGATAGTTTTACAGATCATAGGCCCCATTTTACAGATGACAAAACTGAGGTTTCCCAAGGAGACCTCTGACCTCTGTCCAAAGTTGCATGGTTTTGAATTAGAGTCCAGCGCCTGGTGAGTGGTGGGGGTGACTGGAGCCAGAGGAGGCAAGAGGGAAGTTTGGGGTGGGCAGGAAGGGCTTTCAGGAGGAGGTGACACTTGGGCCAGGGTCTTCAGGGTGGGTGGGATTCACCTAAATGTAAGGCAACCCACTAGCCAAGCACAGACTCGAAGAGGGTCCTGCTGGGGGGAATGAGGAGGCCCGGGGACTCATACTGGACAAGGGGAGAAATAAGGTGGCAGAGAGCGGGGACAAGGTGAACAGTTATGGTGAACCTCGGATTCCAAGAGAGAAGCTTAGAGTTGATTCTCCAGGCAGCTGGGAGCCACTGTGAGTTCTTGATCTTGGAGGCTGACACAGTAGGCATTTGGGGTTTGTAAGAAAAAAGCCTGGCTAAGCCGGCGGGAGCAGAGTTCAGGGCCGGCCTCTGAGGGGTTTCCAATGGTGGTGTAGCCTCTGGTGACACTGCGTCAGCCACCAGAAGGCAGCATCGTTTTCCCAGCACTGTCAGAACTTAAGTAGAATGGCAGTGGAAAGTTAGGGGAGATGGACGCCACGGGGTGGGGTAGGTCATCCTGAGAGGTGCACATGGGAGAGATGTGTGTGTGTGTTGTGTGTGTGTGTGTGTGTGTGTAGGAAGATCGCAGTTGAAAGACGTCCTTCCTCCCTTGAGCCCAGCCCAGCCCATGTGGATTTTAATGCTGAGTTTCTCTTCTAGCCAAGCAGTAGCTGCTGTTAGGCACCATCTTGTAGAGCTGGAAGCTGCCACCACTGCCGCCGCGCCAACATCTGCCAGCCTGACAGAGTTAGATCTGAATCCTGGCCACCCGGGTTTGGAGTGAGAGCTTACTTTCAGTCTCTGGCGCCTGCTGTGTTCCACTAGGCTGGGACTGTCGGGCGTCCCACCCTCCACCACCTCCTTCGACCTCAGGTTCCCTGCTGAACCCTGTGCCCTCCAGCTCCGATGGGCCGTCTGCGGAAGAGGCTGGTGTCATCAGCTTGTCTGCTCATCGGTCTGCTCGGGCCAGGCCTCGGTCTTCTCATCTCGAAGTGGGTTTGAATGGACTTCTCTGGCCCTGCTCTGAGGCTTTGCTCACGTGTACTTGACAGACCTGTAAGGCCAGGGAAGACTAACTTCAGAATCGTTTTTGGAAGGTGCTCAGGGAACAAGCATATTGTTTAGTGAATACCGACTTTCTAAAGATTTGGGGCTCATCTCTGCATGAAAATAAGCTTTGTGGAGTTTTGACCATTTTGGGGCACTCTGCTCGGGTGTCAAGGGCCCGTCTGGTTCCACCCCTCCTGCCGTCCGTGGCCCTAGCTGGGCACGCGGCATCTGCTGGGCTCTGCTCTGTCACCTTCACAGAGGAGCCTTTGGACTGCCACAGCAGAATGCTGTTTGTCCCTGTACCGAGTGTCCCCAGATCCCCAGGCTCTGGATGTTCCTCCTGCCACGTATACGCTGTGCTAGGCCTTGTGCCACGTGCCAGGATGCAGACCCCGGAGACTGGGGAGCAACACAGTGGCAGGACAGACTGGGCATGTGGCGACAAGGGTGGCGGGACTGTGGGCCCCAGGGTGGCTGTCCAGGAGGTTGGCCCATCCAGCCTGGGGTGTAGGGTTGCCTGCTCACTACTCAGGAATATTGGGCAGGCAAGGGCACAGCTTGAGCCGAGGTGGGGGCTGAGAAAGGGTGGGGCATGGGCTCAGCACCCCCAGGATCTTGGGCTGGTGTGATGGTAGAGGATGCAGAACACTGGGTGTAAGTGGACCGAGCCCCTGTGCTCTTGCGGGGAGGGGGGCAGAGCGGATGGCACCAGTGGCAGACAGCGCTATCACCACCTCTGTCTTGCTAAATCCCGGGCTGTCTCATTCTTCTGGCCCCAAACTCTGAGTCACTGCAAGGTAAGGGTGGAGCTAAAGAAGGAAGAAGAAAGTCATCCTCACTGAGAAGAGGAACAGGGAGTGGAGGATGTTTGCAAACATTTAGTGAACTAGCACTTTCACATACTGTAGACCGGATGTTGTGCCCATTCTGCAGATGGCAACTCAGAGGCTGAGAGCGAGAAGGTGACTTACCTAGGCGGTACAGCAGAGTGCTCTAGCTGGCTTCCAGGAGCTATGACTTCTGGCCCAGGCTGGCGGCCCGACTCCTGCAGGTACATCCTTAGCTGACCTTGTCCCCAAGAGCCTGTCTCCCTCCAGCTTGTGTAGAGCAAAGGAGGGCGACCCTCTGTTTGCTTTCCACAGGCAGCAACGTCTGTAGGGTTCTTTCAGCTCAGAAGGGGGAGTTCGAGGAAATGGCATGCGAACCTCTCTCCCTTCTCACGTCCTTTTTCTGTGGCCTCCAGAAGTCCTGGGTTCCGCAGAGCTGCTTCAGGCTCGTGGCCTACCCCACCCCACCCCCACTTCCGGTAGCAGCAGGCTGAGGGCTGGGGCACTGGGGAAGCTGACGGGCAGAAGTGACAGCCTGGTTGCCTGTGAGTCAGTGCCAGGAGGCGGTTGCCTGCTGACTCACCCCCGGCCCCGCCGTTCAGGGCCCCTCAGCTGCCTGATCAGCGCTGGCTGCAGGGGAAGAGGCTCTGCTCCCTTCCAGCCGGCGCCCAGCCCCTGTGTCCGGAGCTCAGCTGCAGGTGGCCGGGCTGTTACTAGCCAGAGCAGCACCGCCAGGACAGCACAACCCAGTGTCTCGGTGTCTGGAGCAGCCCCGTGGTGTGCTTAAGGAAGGCAGGCGGCTCCCCAGGTCGGGACCAGGTGGCCCCAAAGCCCCGTGTGTACAGGAGTGGCAGGTGTGCCAAGCCCGTCTGCCCGTGCAACAGGCCCCGAGCACCCGGGGTGGGCACTGTGGCGGCTCTCTCCAGCTCCTCCTGCAGCTCAGCTTTGGGCACCCCGTGTGCTGGAAGTCTACTAAGTGGTGTCTGGGGGCCCCTGACAGAATCCCAGAGGTTTGCCTTTCCTCCATGAGTCCAGGCTGGGGACCAAGGGTGTCACAGCCCCTCCTCTTTGAAGTCTTCCTCCTCCTCCCGTGACCGGATGTGTACCTCCTGTTCTTCCTTCAGCTGGTCATTTTGTGTCACTTGAACGTGGTGAGCCCCCTTCTCCTTCCCAACCGCCTGCCCAGGGGGAATTGCCCCAGGTGAGCAAGTGGCTGCTCAGAGCAGAGCGGGGAAGTGACTCCAAGGTCATGTCGGATTGTGAGCCTACTCTTCCGTCTTCTCCATGCAACCGGGGGCCCCGCTTAGCCTTCATGCACAGGGAGATTTTCTGTACATCACTGTTAGGTTCTTGGCCAAAGGGAGCGTATTCTGGCTGCCTGCCCCAAGGGCTCTCCTGAGGCGGAAGCTGGGCAGCTCCTCCAGAGAGCCCCAAGTGCCCGTAGGGATGAACCCGACCGGGACAGAGTGGGAGCAGTTGAGCCCCACCGGGACGGCACAGAACTCGGGATGAATCCAGATCTAGCCCTGGCCCTGGGGCCCCGGGCCTCCTTTCTCTCCCACAGACTGCGCTTCTCTGTTTCTTCTCTGGTTCAGCACGACCCTCTTCATACATGTTGTTCCACTGTTTCCCCAGATCTACACCGTGCAGAGCCCGGCTTCAGTGTGGCTCAGAGCACGGCTGGGTGTTCAAATTCCTGGAGTTCAGATCCCAGCCACGTGACCTTGGGCGAGTGACTTTACTTGTCTGGGCTTGTTCCTTTCTCCGGGCTGCTGAGGAGTGAGTGAGTGAGTTGTGCCTGTTCTGCTTAGCCCAGGGCCTGCCCACAGCGAGTCCTCAGGGGACAGTGCTGGTCCTGACTTACACTCATCCCGCCTTGCGTCCTCTTGGTGCTGTCGTCAGCACCTACTGCTTCATGTGCTTTGTAGCTGTCTCCACTTCCTGTGTGATGGCTCCTTAGCGCTCAGCCCCGTGGGGCCCGGGTTCTAAGGGTGCCTGGCAAACAGGGCAGGTTCTCAGTCAGTGTCTCTTCAGCAGTGCCTGCTCTATAGCATCCTTGCTCCCGTTTTGACTCTGAGGTGCAGAGGAAGTCACGTGGCCCCGTGGCCACTCTGACCCGGCCCACTGCCCTTCCCTCGACTCGGCCGCTTGCTCAGGCTGTGCCCTGGAGCACCTCTCTTTAAGCATGGTGTGTGCTGCGCCATCCTGCCTCGCCCCCACACTTCCCTGGGCCCAGCCCTGTCCCAAGGAGCTCCTGCCACCTCCTCCCTCCCCTCTGTAGCTGGCACAGCAGCATCCTCCTGCCGTGTCTGTTGCTCTCTGGGGGTTTGGGCCAAGAAGAGGGTAAGACGGTTTGCACCCAGTCCCCCGACCTTGTGTGTCCCTGTGAACTGGTTAGGAGGGGAAGATGAAAAGCTGTGTCTGGGACTCACGCTGTGCCCTCTCACTGTGGCACTGTCGTGGAGGCCACTTCCCTGCAGCACCAGCTCCCCTTACCCACCTTTCCTCTAAGCCACAGACTAAGAACTGCCAGGTCTAGCTGGTCCCCATCCAGAAGTCATCTCCCCCCTGTGTGGCACCAACATCACAGAGTCGGGACTTGGGTACAAATCGTGACCCACCGTCCTGGGGGGGACCTCTCCCCAAACCTCCGTTTCCTGTGAGAGATGAGGTTATTGAGGCCTGGGAGGGGCAGCTTCTGCGGGTAAGGGTGGGTGTGAGCCAGGCAGGGGCTTTCAGCACGGCTGGGCTTCTCTGAGGTAGACCCCTGCTTTGGTGGAGTGGGAGTACAGTGAGATCAGGAGAGGGCGGGGCCTCGCCCACAGACGCCAAGCCCTGGGTGGACACCCAGCCCTGTCCCCAGAGATGGTGTGTTGTAACAATCCCCCAAGCAGAATTCACTTTCACTGGGGCCACGGTATTTTTGCTCATTGTTTCAACTTTGTTCTGGGCAAAACAATGCCTGGCTTCCTGGATGACCTCACTGGGACAGGCTGACGGGCTGTTGGGCTGTCGGCAGGCCTGCTCTGCATCTCCAGACGATCCTATGCCCTTCACCACGGCCGCCTTAGGTGACCTGGGCAGTAGTGTGACCAGAGAGGATACACTGGCCACAGGCCGAGTCCTGCCCCCTCCATGTGTGTGTTTGGCCCACCCAGTGTTTTGGAGATAGAAAATAGCTATGTGTGTAGCACCCATATTTCAGCAGCTCTTGAGAAGTAGGAGTGTCTGGTCCCAGTGGGCCCCAGACCCAAAGGCAGCAACGGCAGGCAGGCAGGCAGGCACAGGGAGCTGAGAGAGCCGCCCGCGGGGATAGCCCCCAGGCCCTGCATCCCGCACCTCCCTGGCCTCTCCCACTGGCCTCCCATGCTCTGTCCCCTGGAGTCATTGGAGCTGCCCTGATCGAGTTAGCCTTTCCTCGGGGATGGATGACAGAGGTCACAGGCCACACCAGTCAATTACGTTACATCTTTAAAACGTGAACTTTTTTTTTTTTTTTTTTTGAGTTGGAGTCTCACTCTGCTACCCAGACTGGAGTGCAGTGGCCGCTCCCGGCCACTCCAGCCTCGACCTGCGGGCTCTGGCGATCCTTCCGCTTCTGCCTTACAAGTAGCTGGAACTACAGGCGCGCTACCACGCCCAGCTAATTTTTTGATTTAATTGTAGAGACGAGGTCTCGCCAAGTTGCCCAGGCGGGTCTCGAACCCGCGGGCTCAGGCAGTCCACCCACTTCAGCCTCCCAAAGGCGCGGGATTACAGGCTGAGCCACCGAGCCCAGCTGAATTTTTTTTTTAATTAAAAAAAAAAAAAAGAAGGAGGTGTTTGATGAATTTCTACTGTTTTTCAAACACAGCAGCTCTAGTTAGAGAGTGGAGTTGCACCCTTAACTCAATTCAGCTCTTTTTCTGGTCCTTTAATGTTGAGCATTGAGGCCAAGGAGTGTTCTAAGGAGCATGCCAGAGGCAGACATTGCTTGTGGATCCCAGCTCTCCTACGCACTAAGCCTGTGCCTGGCCTGGGACCCATGCAGACAGTGCTCCGAGGAGCCCCTCAGACCTACCAGACGCTCCTGAGCTACAGGAGGACTCAGTCCATAGCGCTCAGCGTCCTGCCCTAGAGTCTGTGCTGTGACTGCAGCATGCCTGCTTTCCAGGTCCTGGCTCCACCCAACCTCCCAACCCCCTTTCCATCATGTGGCCCTGCACGTCCCTGGGCCCTTGTCTAGGTCCCTAAGTGGCTAGCTGGCCCCCTTCAACTCACAGATCCCATTTCGCTTTGTAAAACGGGTACCCATAGCAGCTGCAGGGGTTGAAGAACATGGACTTTGGAGGCCACGACAGACTGGGGGTGCTTTGAAGCTCAAGTGGCCTTTTACACACTGTGTGACCACAGGCAAGTTACAGCACATCTTTGCACCTCTTCAGCAGAATACAGGTGATAACAGTGCCCATCGAGGAGATTAACTAAGAAAATGCCCCTGAAGCTCTTAGTACAGTGCTAAATGAATGTGTTTGCAGTCAGTGCTCAATAAATGCAGCTTTTTCTTTCTTTTTTTTTTTTTTTTTTTTTGAGTTGGAATCTCACTCTGTCACCCAGGCTGGAGTGCAGTGGCTGCTCCTGGCCACTGCAGCCTCGACCTGCTGTGCTTCTGGCGATCCTTCCGCCTCAGCCTTCCAAGTAGCTGGAACTACAGGCGCGTGCTGCCATGCCCGGCTAATTTTTTGATTTATCGCAGGGATGAGGTCTCGCCAAGTTGCCCAGGAGGGTCTCGAACCCATGGGCTCAGGCAATCCACTCACCTCAGCCTCCCAAAGCGCGGGATTGCAGGCTGAGCCACCAAGCCCGGCTGCAGCTTTTTCTTTAAAAATTTTTTTTAATTGACAAAGATTGCATAAACTTATGGTATACTGTGTAATTTTTTGATATATGTATACATTGTAGAATGGCTAAATAAAGCCAATTAACTTATGCATGACGTCACATACTCACCATTTTTTTTTGTGATGAGAACTCCTAAAATCTGCTCTTTACCAGTTTTTAATCATACAGTGTATTGTTATTAACTCTGGTCACTGTACCATACAATAGGTCTATTGCAGCAGTCACCAACCTTTTTGACATCAGGGGCTGGTTTCACGGAAGACAATTTTTGCACAGACGGGGTGGGTGATGGTTTCGGGATGACTCAAGCATATAACATTTATTGTATTTTTTATTTCTATATTATTATTCCATGGTAATATGTAATGAAATAATTATACAGCTCACCATTTTTTAAAAAAAGAGGCGTGGATGGAGGTGATAAATAAGATAATGGGTGGGCCAAGCGTGGACTAAAGTAAGTGTTGGATTCTGACTTCAAGCCTGCCACCAGATGCAGCTGTACAACTGAAGTACATCAACTCACTTGCCACTCACTAATACAGGTTTTGAGATGAGTCTCCAAGCAACAGATTTATCTTGGACTCGGTGCAGTCAAACCTCACTGCTCATGTTAGTCTGTGTTTGCAGCCTCTTCCCAGCACCAGCATCGCCGCCTCAGCTTCACCGCAGGCCTTAGGTTCTCACAAGGAATGCGCAACGTAGATCCCTCACACGTGCAGTTCTTGATAGGGCTCACACTCCTATGAGCAGCTAATGCTGCTGCCGAGCTGACAGGAGGCGGCGCACAGGCGGCAGTGTGAGCGATGGGGAGCGGCTGTAAATACAGACGAAGCTTTGCTCGTCTGCCGCTCACCTTCTGCTGTGTGGCCAGTTCCTCACAGGCAAGACTGGTACCGTGGCCTGGGGTTGGAGACCCCTGGTCTATTGAACTCATTCCTTGTGTAACTGAAATTTTGTGTCTTTTCACCTACAGTTCCCCAGTTCCCCCACCATCCACTTTTTCTTTTCGAAAAACACTTGAGGTGTAATGTCTGCCGTGTACTATAATAAAATCCCAATGTGGTTGGCTGTTTTCCTCAGTAATAGCTGATTGTATTGATCACTTGGTGTGTGCCAAGCCTTTCTGAATGCTATCCAGGCATCATCTTATTTAATCTCTAGTATTATTTTTACCATGAGGAAACTGAGGTGCAGAGAGTTGCTTCTTGCTCTGGGTCGCACAGCTTAGTGGTAGTGTCAGTGAGCCCAGAATCTGGCTCTGGAGTGGACAGAGAAATGAGGACAGGAGAGACACACCCGCTCTGGAAAGCGTGGGCAGGGGTCCAGCCAAGCCTTAGATTTCCCCACCTGTAAAGTGGGTGTGTCATCCAGGTCTCCTTCTGCCCCAGTTCTAGGATTCTGAGAGCCACTTGGCCAACCCGCAGAACAACTCACCTGACCCTCAAGAGGTTGCGAACAGTGAACTCTCAAAGCTGGCCCAGAGGCTGGCTGTGTGCTGGGCACTTTGGGGCGGGGAGCATGCCAAGGAGGAAACAGACGAGTCCCTGGCCTCTTGCGAGATAAGTGACAGAAGCTCCTGAGTGGTCAAGTGGTGGACAACAGAGATGTAAATGGTCGTTCTCTGTGGGACGCTGGTTGCTTACTCGAGAAGGTTCAGGTTCGGTAGGGGATGGTGAGGCAGGCAGGGTGGGTACAGAGAACGCCGGAAGCTCTAGTCAGCCCATTCCAGAAAAAGTAGCAAGGCTTTGGTTTGCCCGAAGCCATGGACTGAGGTGGCAAGTGCTGGGGGAGGCAGCCACGGCAGCATCTGCACCTCAGTCCGAGGCCGGGGGGAGGCAGCGCAGGGCACAGAGTCCCAGCCTGCTCACCGCCTCACCATTTGCCAGCGTGCGGAGCCCTCCTGTCCCTGAGCTTAGGGCTCAGGCATTGGACAGGGATTCTCCTGGGACCCCCTCCTTCACACCCAGGGTGAGCCTCAGCCAGGCCACTCACTTCCTGTGGGAGCCTCAGCTTCCCTCATCTGCAAACGTACCAGAGCTGCTTCCACAGTGAGGGTGTTGAAGAGGGAGTAGGAAATTGTGTTTGTAAACAGCTCAGCAGAGTAGGAACTCCAAAATCTGGAAGGTTTGTGTTTTTGGTTTTTTTTGAGTTGAGGTCTCACTGTGTTGCTAAGGCTGGAGGGCAGTGGCATGATCATGGCTCACCATAGCCTTAAACTCCTGGGCTTAAGTGGTTCTCTCGCCTCGGCCTCGCAAGTAGCTGGGAGCCCGTCAGACCTACAGACTTGGGACTACAGGCATTACTTATGCCCGGCTAATTTCTTTGATTTTTTTTTTTTTTTGTAGGGACCGGGTCTCTCTGTATTGCCCAGGCTGTCTTGAATTCCTGGGCTCAAGCAATCCTCCTGCCTCAGCCTCCTGAAGTGCAGGGTTTACAGGCGTGAGCCACCACACCCAGCCAAAAAAATCTGATAGTTTTAAACAGGGAGGGAGCAAAAGAATATCTTAGAAATTCACTGTGTCACTGACACTGGGTTAAACATGGCTGTGTACATGCCAGATCTGACCAGGTGATCTGTAAGTCGGTCTTCAGGCATGGCTGGCTCTGGCTGCCACCCTGGAACAGAGACAGAGAAAGCATTCAACTGGGTGGTGAGGGAAGCTTCGTCCCAGAGCCTCTGTATAGAGTCAATTCTAATTGCTTGTAGCTGTAATAACCAAAGAGGAAGCTCTTAAAATGGGGAATTATGTATCTTGGGCCACTACAAAATAACCCTGGGCTCAGCGCCAAGGAAAACAGCTCTGGTCAGCGGACACAAGGAAGCGGGCTGCTGGGAGCCTGTGGAAGGGGACTGGCTTCTGAGCATGCCTGCTCTGAGGGGTGCCAGTTGTGGCGGGGTGATGGCCTAATTGTGAGGCCGAGACATGCACAGAGGTGCTCCAGGAACTCCAGGGAAGGTGTCGTCTGAGGTCAGACTGAAAACCTCGACTGCAGAGACATAGCCAAGGGTTTGGGCATGGCATCATTGTCACTGTCACTACCTGCTGAATGACCTTGGAGTGCCACTTGTCTCTGGGCCTTGCCGATCTCACCTGGTAGGACTAGGACAAAGGCTCTGTATGCCCCGAGGTCGGGGTGGGCCTGGTAATAATCAAGCAGTAATCACAGCAGTCACAGTATCAGCTCCTGTTTTGGGAGTACTTGTGTGCCCTCTACTGTCCTAAGCACTTTCTTTCCCCCCTCATTTAACCCTCACAGTGCCCCACAAGTTGGGCGCAGTTACCCCCATTTAACAGCAGAGAACACTGAGGACCAGAATGGTCGAGTAACTTGCTTGAGGTCGCCTTGCCAGGAAGTGATTCTCAGCTTCGGAGTCAGGGCTTATCCAGGGGCCAGGCTTCCCTAGAGGGCCTGGGGCAGCGGGTGGGGAGCCAGGAGCTTCCTACACTGAGGTTCCAGCAGCAGGTGGGAAGGTTGGGACTAAAGCAGTTCTGTGTGGCTTGTGTCCCAAGCAGAAGGGGCGGGGGGAATGGGGCCAGTGGGTCAGAAGAGGCTCGTGCAGAGACCTGGTGGGCCTGGTGAGGAGCTGGTGTTTTCTTCTGGGGTGACTGGAGGCCGGAGGGTGGTGTTACAATCTGATGATGCTTTCTAAGTTGCCTCCAGCTGTTGCATTGAGAACAGACAGGGGTGGGCCCAGTAGCAGCAGGGAGACCTGTGAGGAGGCTGCCGCAGATGCCTGTGCTGGAGCTGCGGTTGCCATGGTGACAGGGATGTGGGTGGATGCCAGGAATGTCCAGGCGGGTCTTGCTGGAATGGGATCTGCAGGAGCAGTGCTGCTGGCTGTTTTCTCCAAGGTCAGGTGGCCCTGTGACTGCAGCCCCTGTAGGTAGAGAGGTGGTTACACCTTGACAAGGAGGAGTGGGGAGACCCCCAGAACGCCAGGCACGTGACAGGCCCCTGCTCTGCCCCATTCAAGGCTCCCACCCTCCCATCCCAGCTTAATTACAGGCTGTGGAATGATGGGGTCCTGAGTGGAGAGGGCTAGAGGCCTTGTTTTGTAGAAAACTGGAGCCTGGAGCAAAGGACCTTAGAGAACCCCAGCTGCTGCCCCCTCACCCCAGGTTTCTAGTGGGTTCTCTTGAGTGTCAGTGTGGCAAGTGGGTCTCACAAGGTACCACATAGCGCCACAGGAAAGCAGACCTCAGCTTCTAGTGGGGACAAAGCATCTACAGTCCCCAGTACCTGTGAGGTCACGAGGGCCCCTTCCCCTAGCTGGGGACGTGAGCAGAAGCTGGCTGCCTCCCCTTCTTCAGTGCGAAGGCCCAGCCAACCTTGTCCAGCAGGGTGGGCCCAGCCTTCTTGGTGCAGAGCTTGGGGTGACTCCCTGAGAAGCGCCTTTCCTCCGAGGGAGGGAGTCTCACATCCTCCAATTATGCGCCCCCAGCAGCCCACAATGGGCCGCCAGATAACCATCAGGGGCTGTGCAGATTAATGCTGGAACAATGCTGGCTGCTCCGGCTATTTTTACAGTAGCCGCTGGCCCGCTGAATCCCGCGCCTGGCCCCGAGGGAGCTGGGCAGAGAACGGCGGCGCGGATGCTCCAGCAGACAGAGGAAGGGCTCTGTGAGTTGCCTGGCAGCTCCAGGAAGCCTTTCTTGGTCTGCTTGCCGCCAGATAGCGAAACAATCGGGGTCCCCCACCCCAGCCAGGGAGAGGAAGGAGGCGTGGGGGGACACAGGGGCTTTGTTGTGCTTTTGTGCCTCTGCTGCTCAGAGCACAGCCCCTGTGAGCCCGGCGGCTGGGGCCAGGCCGGCACGCCCCCTCTTCCCCTCTTCACACCCGAAGTCCTCAAGCAGCCCCGACTCACACACCTGTGAGCCTCTGAGCCTGGCAACTTGGGGAGCGGTAGAGCTGGGGTTTGCAGTTCCCAGCTGCTTGTGGATGCCACTCTGGGAGCTGTCAACCAGGCAGCTCTTGCTTGACACCCTACTGCGTGCCAGGCATGGTGCCAGGCTCGGGAACACAGCAGTGTGCGAGGCAGATGAGGTCCTTGTCCCCAGGAGCCCTATTCTGGTCGAGGGGACGGTCAGCAGGGAGGTGAGGATATGAACACAGTGTTTTCAAGGAGCGTTAGGCGTCCTGATGAGAAGACAAACTCGATGCCCACAGAGCCAGCCGGGCGCCATGTCCTGTGGGCCGGGTGGTGAGCTGAGGGTGTGCCCATGGAAGGGTGGCTCCCATGAGGACTGAGAGCCCACTGTGGCGTGATCCCAATCTTCTGGTTTTTTAAGATAACCTAGAAGTCTCAACTTTTTTCTGAAATTGGATACTTCAGTACTGGCCCCTCCCCGGCTGCTTGGCTGTAAGTCAGCCACCTTTGCTGTCATCCTTTTTAATTCTGCAGATGGGGAAACTGAGGTTCAGAGAGGGGCAGATGGAGTAGGCCCTGTAGCTCTGGCTTCTCCCAGCTCATCTGAATTCTGTGTCCCTCTGCCATGTTGTGGGTCAGCCCTTGAAGGCAGGCGACCTGGCCTTGACCTCCGTCCTCTCCCTGAGGATGAGGACTCAGAACGCTCTTGATGACCCTTGTCAGCTCTTGGAGAGCCAGTGGCGTTCACCTCATGCGCAGAGGGCCAGCCCTGATGCGACTGTGGCCCTCATGGCTGCCAGGAACAGTTGAGTGTGGGGGATCTTGGGAAGCACAGAAAGAGGAGTGCTTGGCTGATGGCAGGCCTCCCTCCGCAGTGGGGTCCTGCAGGAGTTGGCTCAGGGTGACTGTGAACAGGTCCTGGGGCTCAGAAATCCGACCTTCTCTGGGGTCTCCCAGTGGCTGAATGCAATGGGAAGCAAGAGGGCAAGGGGCCCGACTGACTGATGGGATCTACTGGGCTGGCCTTGGGGCGGGAGCACCCAGAGAGCCGTAGGAGGTGGGTGGGTGGAGATTCACGAGCACTCATTTGTAATCCCCACCCGGGTTTTTTTCTGCAAATCTCTGATTTTTTTCTGCCGTAGAGATCCAGCCAGCTAATAAATTGCAAACGCATTTTCCTAAATGTCCATTTTCTGTTCTTGGATGAAAACCCATCTCATATGTTGTTTAATTCCAGCCTGAAACCCCCTTCCTCTTCATATCCATTGACCCATTTGTACACATTTATAAATGGGCACCCCATGGGCTGGGTGCTATGGTGAGGCATTCATGAAATAAGAGTATCTGTTTTGTTTTTTTGTTTTTTTGAGTCGGAGTCTCACTCTGTAGCCCAGGCTGGAGCGTGGTAGCATGCTTATGGCCACCGCAGCTTTGACCTGCTGGGCTCAGGCGATGCTTCAGCCTCAGCCTTCCAAGTAGCTGGAACTACAGGTGCACACCACCACATCCAGTTAAATTTTTGATTTTTTGTAGAGATGAGGTCTTGCCAAATTGCCCGAGCTGGTCTTGAACCCAGGGGCTCAGGCATCCTTTCACCTCGGCCTACCAAAGTGCTGGGATTATAGGCATGAGCCACTGTGCCCGGGCCTGTTTTTTTTAATGTAGATCCGAATTTAGAAAATAATATCTGTTAGTTTCTAGAGAGTGCAGGCAGGCTGTTATTGGGAAGGCACCTAGGACTGCCTAGGGTGTGTTGCATTTTGTGAAGACAGTGCCAGGGCCAGGGCAGGCTGATGGATGACATCTGGGGACAGCAGACATGGGCCCCCCAGTGCTTCTGGTCATCAGGTGCCTGAGGAATGGACCCTGTCAATTCTGTGGATTGCAGGTGTCCCCAGTGCCCTCAGCCTGAGTCCTGAGGTCCCACATCTCTTGAGGGAGTCTGAATGACCCAGAATGTTGTTGTCAGCACAGTGGACAGAGGACAGGTGCCAGGTGCCTGCCTCAGGCCTAGATAGGCAGGAGCTGGCCTTGAATGGGGAGGGGACAGTTGTGCCTGGGACACGCGGGTGGGCCCTTGTCAGCTGCACATTGCTTCTGTTTTGTTCCCCATAGAAAACAAGATGGCCACCAAGGAGAAGCTGCAGTGTCTGAAAGACTTCCACAAGGACATCCTGAAGCCCTCACCGGGGAAGAGCCCGGGCACACGGCCCGAGGATGAGGCCGAGGGGAAGCCTCCACAGAGGGAGAAGTGGTCCAGCAAGATTGACTTTGTGCTCTCCGTGGCTGGCGGCTTCGTGGGTTTGGGCAATGTTTGGCGTTTCCCGTACCTCTGTTACAAAAATGGTGGAGGTAAGTCTGGACTGGGCTGCGAGGGAGCCCCTCCCAACAGAGTGGCACTGGAGGTGGAGGGTGGGGCCAAGCGTGGGTTGCCTCTCTGTGCCCTGCTTTTCCTTGGCCCCTGCCTGACATCCCCCTGGCCAGTCTGCCATGCCCCCAGTCCCCCTTAGAGACAGGAGGGGAGCATAACTAAGAATCAGGGTGCTGTTCTGGCAGGTTCTTGTGTTCTGAGCAGGTTCCTTGCTTTCTCTGATTCTCCAGTTGGCCATCTTGGCCAAGGTGGGGTGAGGCCAGGCCCATGTCTGCCAAGCCTCAGACACTCACCTGCCCCCTCCATGGATTTCCCATCTCTACTTGCCTCCAACTGTTCCTTGCTTTGTCTTTGCTTTTGCTTTTCTCACTTCATCTATTGTAGTCCAAAAAGCAAGGAAGTTGCCCTGTAAATGAAAAATCAGTCTTGTTTGCTACAATGCAAAGGTATTCAGGGAAAAAAATTCCATGAAGATACTTTTTACATGTAATGACCCTCTTGGTTAGGTTGACTCATTGGTGGGTTTGGGTTTTGTATTTTTGCCTGCTGAAGGCTCTGAGCTAGAATCTTCTGACAGGTCTTCTGTTAGA
Organism: Cephalopachus bancanus; assembly: GCA_027257055.1. Classification (NCBI taxonomy): domain Eukaryota; kingdom Metazoa; phylum Chordata; class Mammalia; order Primates; family Tarsiidae; genus Cephalopachus; species Cephalopachus bancanus. The sequence continues at coordinate 424,379 of JAPVLO010000510.1, forward strand.
GGTGTTAAGGTCAGGCAGCACCCAATGGAGACTTTCTCGCTGGTGCCATGAGAGGAGCTTGAAGAGGACTGACTAGGGAGGAACTGCTCCCTGCTGATGACTGCCCGTTGTCAGAGGCTCGTTGGTCAGCAGAGACAGGCATGCTGTGTGCCGCCACATCAGGGGACCTGCCTTCTGGGGATCCTTTCTTAGAGCCCGGTTTCTTAACCTTTTGTAGGTCTCAGGCCCATTTGGGACTCTGATGAGTGTCCTAGACGCTCCCCAGAACAAAGCACATACACTAGACCCAAGTTGCCCACAGGTTCTTTGGGTTTATGGACCCGCTGAAGCCATTAGTGGACACCAGGTAGGAACCCCTGTCCGATGCTCTGCCCTCGTTCCTCTCCTGGGTCCCATCCCCAGCTGGAAACCCCCACCTCCTGCTCCTTGCCCACACACCCTGCCTAGGTGGATCCTGGCAGGCCTGGGAGGGTAGGCCAAGGCCCACTAAAGTGCTACATGAGATGGGTCTCATGGGCCAAGCGGGCCTCAGAGGGACAGACATGAGAGGGCAGGCGGTAGGCACAGAGGCTCCCAGGCTCAAGCTGCTTGGTGGACATGAAGACGCTGGGAGGGAGGGAAGAAACTGAGAGGGCGGGAAGACAGGGACGATACTGAGAGGGAGGGCACGCTGAAGGTGACACCCACCTGATGGTGGGTGGGGCCCGGTCTGTTGGCTGGGTCTGCATTTGGCTTTACCCCCACTTGTTCTTTCTGACTCGTTGGCTGGAAGGGCATGGGTGCGAGCACCTCCTCCGTCAGTCCTGGCAGTGCAGCCTGACTCTCATTCCATTCCCTCCACAGGTGCGTTTCTTATACCGTATTTTATTTTCCTGTTTGGGAGCGGCCTGCCTGTGTTTTTCCTGGAGATAATCATAGGCCAGTACACCTCTGAAGGGGGCATCACCTGCTGGGAGAGGATCTGCCCCTTGTTTTCTGGTGAGTATGGGATGGGTCACCTGGGCCCAGTGTGTATCCATTTCACGCATTTTCCTTGAGCACCTACTGTTTGCAGGACCTTTTGGAGCCTCGGGCACATCTTTTGCCTCCGAGCTGACATGAGACAGCAGTGAGCACAGCAGGGGCGTGATGCAGATGCTGCTGCTTAGGGGTGGGGGAAGGGAGGTGTGGCACATGCCTGGCGCACAGCGCTGCTAGTCGGACCCGCCACGCCGCCTCTCCAGGCTGTTGCATGGATCAGCCTGCAGCTGCCTGGCGATAGAGGGCAGCAGACAGGCACTAAGCTTCACACGGCTTTCTATCTGAGGTCAAGTCCCATTTCCTCCTCTTGATAGTTCTGTGCCTTTGAGAGTGTCACTTGATGCCTCAGTTTCTTCAGTTGTGAAACAAATATAGGAATATGATTACTTCTTAGGGCTGCTGTGAAGACAGAACGACATGGCCATGTGAAAGTGCTTCGTATGCGTAGTCGGCATCACATGAATGGTAGCTTAGTTGGTCCTATGCTTAGTAATTAGTGTGCACTAAAAATCATTACTGTTGCGATTTAATTGGCAGGGAGAAAGATAGATGTGAGTCTATTCAGTCATCATATAAATCTTTCCCTCTGCCCTCCAGCCACTCAGTGATCAGACTGTCCATCTGCTGTTCATCTGCCCATCCTCATTCATCCATCCGTTCATCTACCCACATTTCTAGCCAGCCACCATCCAAACAGCCCTCCAAAAGATTGTGAAACAAATGAACATTCATCTAGCAATCCAACATTCATCATCTCAGCTATCTGTCCATCCATCTATCTAGCCAGCCAACCATCTGCCTGTTCATCCATCCATGTGTTCACTCACCTGTCTGTCTATCCATCTATCTAACCATCCAGCCAGCCAACCATTCATCTGTTCTTCCATTCATCTGTTCTTCCATTCATCTGTTCATTCACCTGTCCGTCCGTTCATCTAACTATCTAGCCAGCCAACCGTCCATCTCGTCATCCATCTGTTCATTCACCTGTCTGTCCATCGTCTAACCAGCCAGTCAGCCAACCATCCATCTAGTCATCCATCCATCTGTTCATTCACCTGTCTGTCTATCTGTCGAACATCCACTCAGTGTTCTAGCTCCTCTTCCATCCATCCTTTGATTCATCCAACCACCCCGCTTATCTAACCATCCATGCTTTCAGCTTCTCTCCTCTGGTGGTCACTGTTGAAGGGCTCCTCTAGCCCCAGTCCTGGGGATGCCACAGCTGAGGAGTGGCCGCGATGGGACTGGCCTCCCTTGTGACGCGTGCTTGCCTTGTTTGCCCAACCCGCAGGCATCGGCTATGCTTCCATCGTGATTGTGTCCCTCCTGAATATCTACTACATCATCATCCTGGCCTGGGCCACGTACTACCTGTTCCACTCCTTCCAGAAGGAGCTGCCCTGGGCGCACTGCAACCACAGCTGGAACACGCCCCACTGCCTGGAGGATACCATGCGCAAGAACAAGAGTCTCTGGGTCACCCTCAGCGCCTCCAACTTCACCTCCCCTGTCATCGAGTTCTGGGAGTAAGGCTGCCTCACGGAAGGAGGGAGGAGGGCATGGGTGGGGCAGAGAGGACAGCCCACTCCCTCATCTCCCCAGGGATATGGGTGTCACTGTCCTCAGGGCTGGGAGGAGGGCACAGGTCTGCAGAAAAACTTTATGCCTTTGATCACAGATAGTCCTGGAATCAAATCCTGCTTCTGCCACTTGCTGGCTGTTTAACCTTAGGCAAGTCACTCCCCCTTTCTGAGCCTCAGTTTCTTTAACTGTCAAATAAGAGGAATGAATTGCTCCTCCCCCTGTAGGATCCTTGTGAAGATTGTTTCCCAGAGACAGGTATGCATACTTATGTTGCCTGAAAATGATACAATTTTCTTATCGTATTTTAGAAAAAATATACTTTTTTAGAAAGTATATTTTTTAGAAAAAAATATACAAATTTCTTATTAATGTATTTTAGAAAAAATATACTCTGTTAGTACACAGAGAAAACTGCAAGCTGAAGTAGTTACTCAGGCAAAAAGGTGAGTGGATGGAGTGAAAATATGTATCAGTTAGCTTTTGCTGTATAACAGTCATCCCCAAACTTGGTGGTTTAAGCAAGGACCATTTATTTAGCTCTTGATTTTTCTGCTTGTTGGCAGTGTGGGCTGAGCTCGGCTAGGCAGCTCTTCTGGTCTTGGGCTCCTTGGTGTGTCTGTAGTCAGCTGCAGGGTCCTCAGTGTAGCTCTTCGGGGTCTTGGCTGGCTGTTGACTGGGGGTGTCAGGGGCAGCTGGCTGACCATGTGGTCTCATCACCTAGCAGGCTAGCTCAGACTCCAGAAACAGCAAATGGGCACACCCAAGCACTTTTCAGGCTTCTGCTTGCATCATTTTTGTTAATGTCCTGTTCGCCAAAAAAAGCCACAAGGTGAACCCAGGCTCAAGAGGTGGGCGAGACAAACTCCGTCTCTTCGTGAGAGAAGTGCAGGACTGTGGGCAATGTACGGTTTCCCACAATGTGGTCATTAACTGTGGTGAGTGTGCAGAGAGGTCAGGCGTCGGTAAGATAGGATGTGGAGTCCTGAGGTCGGGCAGCCCCAATCAGCTGGTCTGCAGGGAGGGCCTCTGCACAGAACATGGAGGCTGATTGGACGGGTGTGAGAGTGTCCTTTTCCCTCTTCTTCCCCCTGAACTTGGGGCTCAGCACTCACGTGTGTCACCTCAACCTTGGATATGACTGAGATAAGGCCCTGCATGGAGGCGGTGAGCCTGGGCAGGGGTGCTGTTAGGGATAGGGGGTGCTCCCTCATCACGAGGTGACAGTCCTCCTCCTTCGTGTGTGGCTTTGCTGTTGTCAAAGCGTCTACCTGCCTCTTGGAAGTGGGCCCAGGAGATAGACCAGCGGAGGGAGTCTGCTGACTGGCCCCAGCCGTGCTTTGACATCCGGCTGGGAAATCCCAGGCAAGGAAAGGGTCCGTTGGCCTCCTTTGGTGTGTGCAGCCCTGCTCGGGTGGCCCATGTTGCTGTCGCTGCCTGTGCGCCTTCAGTCTGTGCTCACAGCAGGTCTCCAGGCCTGCTTGGACTGAGGGCCCCTCATGTGTCTGTCTTTCCCCCTCGCAAGCAGAGGACATTAAAGGCACACTCCTTGCCCTCGGCCCTCCTGCCCCTCTCCCCCAGAGCTGAGTTTACAGACAAAGAATGCTGGCACTTCATTCTTCTCACGTGAATGGGGCCCGAGGCACAGCCCTGTCCTTTCTCTGCTGTTCTTGGCGCAGCCTGGAGACCGACCCTGCCCCACCCAGGGAACTGGCAGGGGCATGCACAGGGCCAGGTGGTGTGCCGACTCCCAGGGTTGTAAGGCGGCCTCCCCTGCGCCAGGTCCTGCAGGGCCAGCCTTGAGTACCTGCCTGATAAGCGTGGGTCCTTGCTCATTACTGAGTGTCCTCACAGTAGATAAAACTGCCCCCCAGGGGCACTTGGAACTCCTAAATGTCATGACCTTCAAGAACCGCCCCTCCTCCAGCACCCATAAGGCCCCCTCTGTTGGAAAAGGGCCTCATCTTCCGGGTTCTGCTTTGGCTCTGTTGTCCGAGGCCCAAGGAGTCGTGGAGAAGGAGCTTGCAGGCACCCTGTGAGGTCCTTGGGTAGCTGGTCCCCACTCAGACCTCTCTGCCGCCCATCCCACAGAACGGGCCCTTGGGGGATCCTAGGACCCTGGCCTTCTAGAGTCCCTATCTGAGCACCCCAACTCCATGTTCTTTGCCAGAAGACAGTGTTTATCTCTGGAGAGTTCTGGTTCTGCAGGCTGCTTTCCAGGCTCCTTCATGGTCCAGGTGGACTTGCCCTGTCCAGAGAATCCTGCCGCAGGCCTGCCTCGTGCTGTCTCGTGCTCTGACCTTCACAACGCCCCTCAGCCGCGGGCTCCAGCAGACCATCCCGGGACGCCCTGAACATTCAGAAATAGCTTCTAGATCCTGGGAAGACTAGGGTGCGCGGAGGAGGCAGTCAGGCTCAGAACCGCCCTGCCTCCCGCGTCCCGCCTCCTCAGTGCAGACCTAGGCCAGAGGCGCCGGCCAGGGAACTCGGCTGAGGTCCAGCAGAGGGCTAGGCACCGCAGGTGAGGACGGCCCGGCTCTGCCTCCCAGCGCCTTCTCTTCTCTTGGTGGAGCTGTGGAAAGGAAAGAGAAGCAGTAGGGGGCAGCTGACTCCCTGAGCCTGGTGTGAGGCCCTGGGTCCGTCGGTCCACGAAGTCTCCTCAGAGCTTTCGGGCAGAGGTGGTGTCTGGGCGTCGTCCAGACTCTCCTTCAGACATGAGACCTCCTGAGTCCATGTGGTCTCCTCACCCAGCAGTCTAGCTCAGACTCTGGAAACAACAAATGGGCACACCCAAGCACTTTTTGGGCTTCTGCTTGCATCATCTTTGCTAATGTCCTGTTGGCCAAAGAAAGTCACAAGGTGAACCCAGACTCAAGAGGTGGGGGAGACAAACTCCATCTCTTCATGAGAGAAGTGCAGGACTGTGGGGAGTGGACGGAGAGGTCAGGCGTCGGGAAGATAAGGTTGTGGAGTCCTGAGGTCAGGAGAGCTGCAGTCAGCTGGTCTGCAGGGAGGGCCTGCGTGGAGGTCTCAGACCCCACGTCCAAGCCCTAGTTCCTCTTGGCTCTCCCTTCAAACGATGTCCAGAATCTGGCTGGGCGTGGGGGCTCACATTTGTAATTCCAGCTCTTTGTGAGGCTGAGGTGGGAGGATTGCTTGAGTGCAGGAAGAGAAGAGGGATTAGCCCCTACAGGGGCATGACATTCTGAAGCACACGTTTGGGAACAGCAAGAATTGGTTGGGCCAGAGCCTAGGATGCACGGGCTGTACAGGTGGTGGGGACAGGAAGAGTTAAGAAGCTTGAGACTGGTAAGTTTGAGCTTTGGCCTTCAGGAGAAGGAACCATGCATGATAGACATATGAGAAGGAGAGTGATGGGTTGAATCTGTGTTTTCTGGACATCACTTAGGGAGCAGAGGCTCTGTGGGGGAGGAGAGGCTAGATGTACGTTGAGTGCTGGGTGCCTGCAGGGCCTCAGGGCTCGGGCTTCAGCAGGCCTGGGTTCCCTTTGGGTGAAATGTACTTGAGTTCGCCTGAAAATAGCCACCAGACCATAGTGACTAGCTCCGGAATTTCCGCTGAGTGGGGCTTGTCGCTGGCTGGGCTGTAGCGTGCACAGAGAAAGGGAGGGGTGCTCCCAAAAGCTGGTCTCACTGCCCTCGAGCCGAAGCCCCCACCCAGCTGCTTGCTGTTGCCTTTCGTTCCTCTCGGCTGTGCCCGACACTGTGGTCCCTGACTCGTGCTTCCCATCGGCAGATGTTGCCCGACAAGTGTTCAGACGCTCCTGTGAGTCACAGAGAAGGAGGCATGTGGGGCAGTGGCGTCTCCTGGCAGGAAAGGACGCTGTGCCCCTCCCTCTGGTTTGACAGAAGAGGCAGTGGGACCACGGGGGGGATGCCAGGACAGGCAGGGTCAGCTCTGACTCCCACACCCCGGCTGTGTGTCTTAGGGGCAGTCCCCTTTCATCGCCAGACCCTGCAGTCTCCTCCGCTGCACAGAGCCAGTGTGGTCCCAGCCCCTCACAGCCGGGAGTCAGCAGCCAAGCCCTGTGGTGGAGGGCCCTGGCGACCCTGAGGACCGGAGATGGGGAGGGACCTGCCCGGGGTGACATGCGCAGCTAGAGGTGGCAAGGCTTCCCAGCCCTGACATCTGCGCTGGACCCACCTCTGACTCACCTGCTGTCCGTGTCACCAACTGAAAGTCAGGCCAGGCCCAGGAGCCCAAGGCCACGGCATGCCGTGTGTGTGTGTGTCTCCCCACCCTCAGTTCTTGGTCTGGGCCCCCACGCCCAGCCCACGCGGCCCAGCCCACGCGGCGCTGTCACCAGTCCCAGCAGGAGCCAGTGAGCTGCCTTTCCCCAGATCTCCAGGAGAGGTCGCCGGGCCCCAGAGACCATCATTTCACACTAGCCTTGTCATGGAGCTCTGTGCCCCTCTCAGCCCATCCTACGGGTCCTTGCTGCCCAGGGCCAGCCTGCCTCGAGGTCACCCTGGAGGACAGGCGGGCCAGACCTGGCCACATGCCCTCTCTCAGGCTGGAGCCGAGCCTTCCTCTGGGCTCCTCGAGCCCCCTGGGAGCTCAGCACTATCATTAGACTTTATTAGAATCAAAGAAATGAGTCATATTTGCAAACAAGCCCTGCTCAGCCAGTCTTCCCCTGCAGCTGTTGGAAGGAGGAGGTGGTGTAGAAAGCCGGTGTGGCCCCGTGCTCTGGGCGGTCGGGCCCTTTTATAATTGTTGCCTCCGCCAGTCTCCAGGGGAGAGCCACGGCCAATAAATGGCTGGCCCGCAGTCAAAAGGAAACGATTTGGCCCACGCGGAGGACGTATTTACATCTCTGAGTGCCGGCTGGACGGCAGCAGGGCGGCCAACTCAAAACAGACGTCCAGGCGATTCTTTTTTGGATCCCACCCTGGGATGAATCATGACTATTCTTGGACAGGAATGCAGCTTACCTCTGAGTCTCCTCCCGCCGAATGAGAGACAGGGAAGCCTGAGGTGCTGGGGGCCCTCGTCCAGGCCAGCATAGGCCCGGCACATGGGCTGGCTGGTCCCCAGGGACCAGCAAAAAGGAACTGGGGCCGGGGTTGATTTTTGTCTGGGTGATTTTAGGTGAGTTCCTGAACCCACCTGAGCCTCAGGTTCCCCGTCCACCAAATGGACCTAGTTAATTTACTCAACTAATGTCCACTGGAGCACCTGTTGTGTGCTGGGCAGTGTTGAGGGATCACAGGCCCCGCCTCCGTGGAGCTGACCTCCACCAGGAGAGACAGACGTGAAACAGATGACTCAAAGGCAGCTGTCATATGAAAGCCATGGTACACGATGGAGATGGGGCCGGGGCAGGGCAGGGAGAGCGGCCGGGGGTCCTTTTCCCAGACCGTGGCCGGGAATGCCGGTCCGGGGCGGAGACATGAGGAAGAGGCGGGCAAGCTGTGGGATGAGCCTGTTCAGGGAGCCAACCAGGCAATACCCAGGGCGGAGGAGGGGGGAGCAGGGAGTGTGGTGGTGAGGGTGGGCTCAGACACCCCCGCCCACAGCCTGCCAGGACACCTCCTACATCGGTCAGCCTGTCTTGTTACTCCCTCCCACTCTTGAAACAAGTGTCTGGGTCTGGATGGCGCGAGGAGTAGGGCAGGCCAGGCGTGCCTTGTTGGCCCGGGAGATAGGAGCCACGGGAGGATGTGGAACAGAGGAAGGAGTGGCTCCACTTGGTATTGGCAGGTGCCTTGTGACCAGGGGCGAGTGGGGGCAGGAGGACCACTTGAGGCTATGGAGATCGTCCTGGTGACACTGGGGCTGAGACAAGGACAGTGGCAGCGCTGGGGGGATGTGCTCAGATTGGGGTAGTGCCCTGGGGTGCTTCAGAGGCCCTGGTGCGCGGCGGTGCACTGTGGCATTCCCTGGGGGCGCTGCACTCTGCAGTCTACAGAGTACGCCCACTCACCACAGCAGGCATCTTGGTCTGAGCTTTGTGACTGAGGAGAGCCTGCAAACCAGATACAGAAGGGCCCATGGAGGGTCCTGGCTGGGATTCATCCTCCACGGGTGGCCCAGGTGCCTTCGGAAAGAATGCTGGTGGCTCCAGCCCTGAGCCTGGGGCAGGCTCTGCTGTGACAGCCCCTGATGGATGAGGCACAGTCATTCCATCTCTAGGACGTTGCATGGTCTGTTACAAACCATTTCGATTTCAAATGACTTTTATAGAGGTGATATGGGCACATTAAAAATATCCAAATTATTAAAAATGCATATTCATTGCAGAGTGAGCCCCCTCCCCCGCACGGGCAGCCACTGTCACCTGCTTCTCCTGTGTCCTGCCAGAAATAGCCAGTGCGCGCTCAGGCCCCACTGTGACCCCCCATCTCCATGGCGGGAGTGTGCCGTGTACACCACCCCTCATGCTCTGTCTCCCGGACAGAGCTCCTTGTTGAGAGGCCGAGAATGTTCCCGTTGTTCTCGCAGCCACATGGTAGCCCACTGTGTGCCCGCGCCGCAGTTCACCCGGCCCCTAAGACAGGTATCAGGCTGCGTCCAGTCTTGCACTCTGTAGAGGTGTTGCCTGGGTGGACGCTGTGTCTTTGGCCTCCCATGCAGGTGTAGTTACAGGAGAGTCTTAGCAAAATTGTTGGGTCAAACCCGCTGCAGAGAAGTGAATGTGTGACTCAGTTTCCTTGTTGTGACCTCCGTAGTGGTCAGCTGCCCGGAACAAGCCTACCTGGCAGCCTGCTGTCAGCAGTGGGGACCCCTGGTGTGCCCAGCAAGGTGGTGGGAGACAGGCAGAAGCCGTTGGGGAAACTGGCTATGGGTCAGCTATGGTTGGAATCCTGGCTCTGGGCCATTCAGCTTCTCAGCCAGCTTGCCCAGAAGGACCAAGGAAGGCTGTCTTACGGCTGGATGTCTTGTCAGCACTCAATGCCCCATCCTGGGATATGTAGATTTTGGGGGGGCAAGACAGATGTCTCACCAGTGACAGGACAGATGGGAACTCGGCAGTTAGTGGTCAGGACCCCAGGAAAGGCTCCCCTGTGGCCTGAGGGCAGTGCAATGTACCTGGCTGGCTGGGAGAGGGCAGTGGGCCTTCCACACCAGGTGTGTGAGGCTTGAGGGTGGGAAGGTGGTCCCCTCCTGGTGCTGCCATCACAAGGGAGCCTTGGCTGCTGTCTGGCCTTGGTTGGAGGCCTGAGTCCTGCAGGCTGAATGGGGAAGGGCTTTTTGCTTTAAAGCTGCTGCAGCCGCCAGATCCACATGCTTGGCAGGGCCCCAGCCAGGATGCTCTTGGCCACCAGTCTGCCTCGTGGAGCTACCCTCAGGCCGAGGTGCCAGGTGACCCTGGAATGTAGCAGAGGACTGAAGAGATTATTTGTAAAACTCAGACTCTGTGTTCTTTTAAACCAGGCCAACAGTGTAGTGGAGTTGAGAGAGCACTGGCTTTGGAGTCAGACGGGCCTGTGTTTGGGGTGGCAGCTCTGCCCGCCACCTGCTGGCTTTGTGACTGTGGGCACACAGATCCTCCAAGCCTTGGTTTTCCCCATCTGTAGAATTGGGTAAATAATCCTTGGCTCAGATTAGGTAATGTGGAAAGGCCTTCGCAAGCAGGCGGTTGCTGGTGGCTTCTGTGCGATGGCCGGCGTTATCATGGTGGCATCCCTAGTGCCGGGGGAGCCCACAGTGTTGCCGACGCCAACAAAAAAAGGCAGAGGAAGCTGCCCCTTCCCAGGGTGTGGTAGTGGGTATTCCATGGATCGGTGCAGAGTGACTTCATTCGTTCGTTCATTCAGCAGGTATTTATTGAGCCCCTCTGCTGTGCTGGGTGCTGGAACACAGCAGTGAGCCAAGCTTGCTTGCATGCCAGGTGGGACGGAGTTTGATGTATTCGTGATCCTTACGTTGACGCTTCTCTGGAAGAGAAGGAAAAGAACAAATAAAGGGTTCTGGCCTGGTGGGTGTTCTGTGGACTGGAGCCCCAGCCACAGGGATAATCCCGTGACTGACAGAGAGCTCGGAATGCTCTGGAATGCCCTCGCAAGGAGCATCCTTGGCGGGAGCTTTTGTTCCCATTTTATGGCTGGGGAAACCGAGGCACAGAGTCACACTTCACTCCCTGCCTGTCCTGCTCGTCAGTGCGACCTTCATGCAGGGCACTGCCTCCCCGTGGAAGGAAACCCAGCTTTCTCCGAGGGGCCACACCCTGGAGTGGGGGGACTCTCTCTCAGAAACTCAGTGGGCAGGTAACCTGGTGGCCTGGTGGGCGGGGCCGACGTCCCTGTGCTCAGTGTGGCTGCCCTCGGTCCCTGTGACAGCAGGCAGGGCTCCGGGGCAGTGGGTGCCTTTTCTGGGCGTGAGGTTCCATGGCCTCCTTGGCTGTCCATGTGCTGCCCTGCCCGGCCCGCCCCGGCCCTGTTTCCAGCTGCTGTCACTCCTGTGGGGGCTGTGTCTGGGCCGAGGCGCTCGCGTGCCCAGACCAGCGGGGATTGGCAGGAGGCGTGAGCCTTGACTCCGAAGACCCAGACTGCACCGTGCGACCCTGCCAGGGTGGGCGGCTGCTCCAGGCTGATGGTTATCCTGAACGCTGTCTACCTGCCGCCTTCAGAAAACCCTGGCAGACAGCGGGGAGGAGGCCGGCAGTGCTTAGGCGCCAGTGTGTGCCTGAGCAGCCCTGAGCATCCTGACACCAAGTCAGCCACTGCTGAGGTTTATCAAGTGCTGGCTACGCCCCGGACCCTGCCTTGTGGACCTTGTGTGGCTTACATTTGAGTGAGCACTCCAGTCAGCATACAGGGTGCATAAAATACAAGAGGGATGGAATGGGAAACCTGGGGGGAGGTAGTTACCCCATTGTTTAGATGGAGAGTCTGAAGTCTGCGGATACTGGGGAACTTGCCCAAAGTCGGTGACTGAACGAATAGTGGGACTGAGGTTTGAGCCCAGTGTTTGGCAACAGTTGGCCCTGGAGAGTGTCCTGTAGGGTCCCAGCAGAGGAGCAATGCCCATTTCACAGATGAGGAAACTGAGGCTCAGGGGTTACTTAACTTGCCTGAGGCCAGGCTGAGCGAACCTGGGTTTGCCTGAGTCGGGAGTCGGATCTGCCCCTTCTTGACCTCTTGACAACTGTCTCCATGGACTCCACGGTTTGGAAAGACTGGGTGACTTTGGCCTCTGTGACACCTTGGGCCCTGGCCTGTGAGTCCAGGCCGGGCCCCCTCTCTCCAGGGACTGCGTCCTCGCTGACTTCTGGCTCTGTGTTTGCTTGAAGGCGCAACGTGTTGAGCTTGTCTCCTGGAATCGACCACCCCGGCACTCTGAAGTGGGACCTCGCCCTCTGCCTTCTTCTCGTCTGGCTGGTCTGTTTCTTCTGCATCTGGAAGGGCGTCAGGTCCACGGGAAAGGTAAGCTGGACTTCTCTCCCTCCCCTGCCTTGTAGAGCTCCGTGTGAAAGCTGACCCCAGCAGAGTGACCCTGTCCCTGCAGGGCCTTCCTGCCAGTGGGAGCTGGTGGTGGTCTGCTGATGAACCAGCCCTTGGGAAGAAATAGAGCCCTGGTTCACAGTGTTTTCTCCTTTCTTGGTGTCAGTGCTTCCATCAAGTCCAATGTCAAGTCATCACTGGTTTAATGACCAGCTTGCAGAATTCCTGAACACTGAAGAGTCGGGCTGTGTACGATCTGGTTCCGCCCACCACTGCTTTCCCGGCTCAAGGTGTTGGCGGTCAAGGCAGGTGTTGGCATGTGACTCGGCTGGGCTTATGCCACATAGGATAGCTGGAAATTGGAGGTTAGCTGACCCTTGGGTGAAGACCCTTGCTTTGCAAAGCAGGCTACAACCAGCTGCGTCCACATCACCTGGGAGCTTGTGAGAAAGGCAGAATTGTGGACCTGCCCCTGACCCACATCAGGAACTGCACTGTGACAGTATTCCGGCACCATCCAAATGCACATTGCAGATTGAGGAGCACTGGCTGGGATTTAAGCTGCTAGAAATCAGGTTAACTGAGTTACCTTACTACTAACATTTCAACTGGTAACTCCCTTAGTTGCTAAGGAAAGTGATACCTGATAATTAAATCATTCGCTCATAGCCAGTATTAGTGGTTAACCAGAGTCTCATCCATGACTATGGTATTTGCTGCCTGTTAACATGATACAGCGACTAGGATGTTAGTGGCTAACAAACGTGGCAGCGGATAATTTAAATGCTGGCTTGCAGTGCAGGTTTAGGTAAACCCAGTGCATTGGCAATAATGAAATGTTAGCCAGTAACTGAAAGGTCCCTGCTATCAACTGGAGCCAAACGATGCCCTGCTCTTCACCCCTCTGGCTGCTCTCATGTCTGTCCGGGGAACAGCGGCCAGTGTGGGCGTCTGTTTGCCAGATGTGAGCCTGAGCCCAGGCTCTCGGCTGTCAATAAGAAGGGGTTGGCCACCCTCAGATGTTGCCCTGTCGCCTCTTCTATCATGCGCACCATGAGGGAAAGCGTTGCTCTGTGATTGGAAATTCCCAAGAGTCAAAGGAGCATCTCAGGCGGCATCCAGGTGCGCTGCAGGCAAGAGGCTTGGAGAAGGTCCCTGGCTGTGCCAGCCACAGGAATTCAGTCACTGATCTGCATAGATCCAAGTAGTCACTGCAGCTACCTGCTCTGCAGGACCTGGTACCCCAGGGAAGCTGAGGCGGAGTGGGCAGTCCTGGCCCGCCCCACCCTCTCCTGTTTCCTGGGGCGTAGCTGCCCTGTGACCCTGAAGCGCAATCACAGAGGCAGCAGTCTGGGCCTCAAAAGCCTGCACATGCACCGAGCCTCTGGTGGACACCCTCCCGCGGCGATGGGTGGGAGGGGGCTGCGGGGACCCTGCCCCTCCTTAGAGAGCACATTTGCTGTGCGACCTCGGTTCTCTGTCTTGCGAGCACACCATTCTGTTACCTTTGTTTCTTTATTTTCATTTTTTGAGTTGGAGTCTCGCTCTGTCATCCAGGCTGGAGGGCTGTGGCATGCTTCTGGCCACCGCAGCCTTGACTGCTGGGCTCCAGCGATCCTTCTGCCTTAGCCTTCCAAGTCACTGGAACTACGGGCACGTGCCACCACCACTGGCTAGTTTTTTGACTGATTGTAGAGATAAGTCTCACCAAGTTGCCGGGCTGGTCTCGAACCCGTCGCCACAGGCAGTTGTCTCACCTCGGTCCCCCAAAATGCTGGGGCTGTAGGCGTGAGCCACCATGCCCAGCTACTGCCTTTCTTTAAGCGATGAGAAGGCTGGAGCTTGGGGAGGCCAGGTGACTTGTCCAAGGCCGGTCCTCACCTGAGCCTCCGTTCCCTCGTCTAAACGGGTGGTAGTAAGGACTAAAACGGGTTGTGTTAAACACCGAGCACAGTGCCAGACACAGTCCGTTCAGGAAGCCTAACTCCCTTTCTCACCCCGCCTCAGTTTCAGAAGTGCGTCTGTCAGGACATCGCTGTGGCACACTGGTCCTGAGCAGGGTTGGAGACGTAATTTACTCATGCACTGGTGTTTTTTGAGATTCTCATCTGTGCCAGGTACCATTGTAGGGACGGGGCCAGGGGCCATGCAGCGGTCACCAGAACAGACAGACACCGCTGTCCAGGAGCAGATAGCCTGGCGGGAAAAGTCAGTTGCAACAAAAGAGATGTGAGAAATAGACAGGAGTCAGATGGTGGCAAGAACTGTGGGGGAAAACGAAGTGTTGCGGGAGACAGGAGTTGGGAGTACTTCTAGATGGGGCGGCAGACGCGGCTCGCCAAGCGGGGGTGGCTGGGCACAGAGACCAGTGGAGGGACGAGTCTGTGAGCGTCAAGCGGTGAAGAGAACAGCCGGCGTAAAGGCCCGGAGGCGTGTCTGCCTAGGCCCTGGAGCCCCCGGTCTGATGGAGGGGGCCAGTGTCCCCCAGGAACAGCGAGCATGTGGAAAGGCAGCACAGAGCCACGCCAAAGCCAAAAGGGTGGCCGAGCAGAGACGTGACGCGCCAGGCTCCCACCTCGCCATCAGCGACAGCCTCCTCCGTGGGGGGCCCCAGGCCTCCCGGGGCAGGCGTGGGTCCCAGAACAATAGCCAGGCCGGGGCCAGCCCAGAGAGCCAACACAAACACGGAGCTGTGGACTTCCTCAAGCTCTAGGGAGAGGCCGCCTGTCTGCCTGCCTGCCCGCCCGCCGGCTGTGGCCTCCAGCCCTGGCCACAGACCAGGTTCACGGCCGCCATGGGGGCTGGGCCCACGGGCAGCAGGGGGTCTCATCCTGGCCAAGTCGTCCCAGGGCTGACCCTGGTGTAGCACAGGGTGGGTGGGCCCTGGGCCGAGACTCGCAGGACCTGAGTGCCAGTCACTTGGCCTCCTTTGGTTGCAGTTTCCTTTCCTGTGATTTTCACCTCTCCAAGGGTCTGAACAGGCTGCGGCGTAATTCATGGTGGCAGGGGCCGTGCGGCACCTGTGGGCTAGGCACTGTTCTTAGTGCTGCCTATGGACTCGTTAATCCTCACAGTGTGCCGAGTATGTGCCGGTATTAGTCCCACTCTACAGGTGTGCAGACTGAGGTCCAGAGAGGTTAATGAACTCGCCCAGCATCACACGGCTTATTGGTGTCCACGCGCTTCCCCCCCGAGTGCCCAGCGTCCCTCCACCTCCTAGCCTCACCCCTGTCCAGCCTGAGGGTGCAGAAAGTAGGGCATGCAGCAGGCACGTCCCTGCTTCCTCAGAGTGTGGGGTCCAGGAGGGGACAGAGCCACGCACGCGCACAGGAAGTGCAGCCCTGCGGACCCGAAGGGGAGCGAGGCCCTGGGGAGCAGCACAGCCGTGTGCCGAGGCTGGGCCTCCCCACCGTTGGCCTCCAGGACAGCTCTGTGTCCAGTGGATGGAAAGAAAGGTGGAGCCAGACCTGGGTTTGGATCTCAGCTCTGCCCCCCTAAACCTCGGGACTTTGGGCAAGGCCTTTGTACTCTCCCAGCCTCCCTGTCTCCTTGGGAAATGAGTTGGTGGTGCCCCCGGAGTGCTGTGCGGACTCTCGGGCCTGCCTGGGGTCTCTGGGATGAATGGTGAGCCCTGCTGCCCAGATCCTCACCTCCTAGGGAAGCCCGTCCCCTTCTGCCGCTTGACCGTCCCGAGGGGCACACGTCGTCCTTGCAGGTCTCCGGGGCGGCTGGGCCACACAGGGTTTTTGGATCGCGGGCTCAGAGGAGCCACAGAGATTCACCAGCAGGAGTGGAAAAGTACCATGTCCCACGACGCAGGCTGCTGGGCCTCCATCTGAGGCCCTGGTGGCTGACACCAGCCTCTCCCTTGAGGATGGGGGGGTGGGTCACGGAAATGTTGAGAGAATGGTGCTCAGGGCCGGGTCCTCTGAGCAGCTGATTCTGCACAACAAGGGTGGCTTTCAACGATGCAGCCACCGTGGGGTGGCCAGGTGGGGCTGCCCGCCTGAATCTGGGCAGGAACAGCCACAGCAGCGCACCTGAAAGGCTCAGTCCTGCTTCCGCCACCGCTAACTCTGTGACTCCAGGTGGTGGCCCCACTTCTCCGGGCTTGGTTCTCTGTCTGGAAAGTGCAGGCGATAACAGTACCTGGTACTTTGTACTGCCCTGGGAATCAAATTAATTGATACTCAGAAGCTCTCGGCAGTGCCTGGCACACCCTGAGCACCACATAAGTGCTTTTTTAGTAAGTTAAATACATGGAAACGAGGAAGGCCACCTCCACACCCATGTCCCTGACACAAAGCCCTCTGGCCACAGCCTGATGCCTGGCCTGGAGGGCAGCTGGCTTTGAAGCAGCGCCCTCTGGGGACCCCTGCGGGGCTGCTGTCAGCAGCTATTGTCCCGGACTAGGTGTGGCCCACACAGGGCCCCAGAGGTGGGAGCTGCGGGCGCCTGTCTGCCTGTCCTCAGGAAGGGAAAGGCAGGCTGGTTTTCTTTTTTTGCCGCTTTCCCCCTTCTGTGGCTTCCGGACATGCCCCTGCCTGCCACGTCTGCCTTCCCATCCTTGGGGGGGTCTTGAGGGCTCCCAGCCTCAAGGAGAAGTGTGGCTGGGGAAACTGAGGCCGGAGGGAAGAAAGGGCGTCTGGGGTGTGCGTCACAGGCAAGGGCACGACCCTCCCTGGGCCTCAGAGGCTGCCATGACAGTGCTGACCACCAGGGTTTTCTGAGTGGGACCTGCGGGACTCCAGCAGGTGAGGTCTTGAGCCCACGCTATCCTTGGTGTACGGACGGGAAGCTGAGGTGAGGTTGCCAGCATGAGACCTCTGGCTCGGTGGTCCCCAGCTGGCCCTCTGAGCCCCTCCCATTCCTCCACCCTGGAGCGGCAGAGCGGGAAGGACCTCTAGCTCAGCCCGAGCCCCCCTCACTTCGAGGTGGGGAAGCGGAGTCCAGAGAGGGCAGTGGCTTGCAGGAGGTCTCACGGCAGAGCGGGCCCGTTGCTGGACTTGAATCAGTCCCAAGGGTCTTGGCCCCAGCCTGTTTCTCGTCTCTGAGAGAGTCAGTGAACCAGTGCCTTTTCACTGCTCGGCTGTGTGCTGCCCAGGGCAGGTCCCTGCTCTGCAGCTTAGACACCGCGTGACCCCGGGCAGGTGACGGACTCTATGAGCCTCGTGTCTCCGCTTTCACAGTGGGGTGCTAACAAAACTTAGAAGGGCTAGGGCAGGGTCAAGTGAGCATAGACGTGGCAGCACGTGGAGTAGCGCCAGACCTACAGTAGGCGTTCAGTAAATGCTGGCTGGGGTGGTGGAACGGAGGGCAGCTGAGCTAGGCAGGCCCCCAGAGCCCTGTTCTGAGCGCGGTCACCTGAGAACTGTGCTCTGTTGGGTTCTGGTGCCAGCTGGGTGAGGCTTGGGGCTCTGTCCCTGGCTGTCCATGCTGGAGACCAACCTGGCCGGCCCCGGTGTGCCCTGCAGCGCCCTGGCACTGCCCGCCGACGCCATGGCCCAGCCGTCCTGCTCTCTGGGTTTGCTTCCTCATTGTAGAATGGGTGCGTCAACCACGCAGCGGCTCCTCCCTGGTCCCCAGAGGTGGTCGGGGCTCTGCCTGCCAGCTGGTATTTCAAATGGCCATCGCGAACTTCCTGCATGTCCTTCCCTGGTGAAGTCCAATGCCTCACACCTTTGCTCAGAGCGAGGGGTTAACCCCCCGCGGGCCATAGTTCAAGCCCATGAGCCTGCTGAGCCTTGGTGTCTCCACTGAGCACCACTGTGTTGGGGGTGTGGTAAAGATGAGGTGGGCTCCTGCCTGGGAGTCCTGCCTCAGCCAGTGCTCTGCTTGCACTGCCAGGGTTTCACTGTCCCTTCGCCAGGAAGAAGCCCTGCCTGGAAGCTTCTCATGGGGGTGGAAAGATAGGAACATGTGTCCGTGAGCACTGAGGCCACAGGTGGTCAGGGAGACCAGTGCTCTCAGGACGAGAGGAAGGGAGAAAGGAGGGTCGGCCCTACCTCATGCCCTCCTGGACCTGTCTGGAATGCGCAGCGTGTCCCAGGAGAGGCCAGGAGCTCCCTCAGGCTCAGTGATGTGGATGCCCTGCCCTGTACTGGGCCTTGGAGAGGCCTCATTTCCTTCCTGTAAGTTCTTGTGTCCTTCCAGCAGAATCAGCTGCCAGCAATGGGCCCTGTTTCTTGAGCATCTACTGTGAGTGCCAGGTGTTGCTTTGACAGTGTTACCCTGTCATATCCTCACCTCATCGCTTGATGAGGGGCTTCTGTTACTCTTTCTGGATTTTTCTCATGAAGAAACCGAGCCCCAGAGAGGTTAAGCAGCATGCCTGCTGCCACACACCAAACGAGGAGGCAGAACAAGGATTTGAAACCACACTTACCTGATTCTTTTTTTTTTTGAGTTAGAGTCTCACTCTGTCGCCCAGACTGGAGTGCAGTGGCCGCTCCCGGCCACCGCAACCTTGACCTGCTGGGCTCCGGCGATCCTTCTGCCTCAGCCATCCGAGTAGCTGGAACTACAGGCGCGCGCTACCACGCCCGGCTAATTTTTGATTTATCGTAGAGATGAGGTCTCGCCAAGTTGCCCAGGCGGGTCTCGAACCCGCGGCTCAGGCAGTCCACTCACCTCAGCCTCCCAAAGTGCGGGATTACAGGCTGAGCCACCGAGCCCAGCAGTTACCTGATTCTTAACTGTAGGACTCATGCGAACAGTTGTGGGTGGTTGCTAGCCTATGTGCTGAGCCCGGTGCCCACCCCTGGACTGGCCTTTCACTGCACACTTGGTTGTTCACTCTTATTTTGTAACTTCCATCTCTCCTGCTAGAGTGTCATTTCCACAAGAGCAGGGACTTGTTTTCTGTCTTGGCCACCACTGTATTTGGGGCCTAGATGGTACCTGGGATACCACATAGGTAACTGTGTGTAGGATTGTTTTTGTTTAGTCGCTGTAAATCCATGAGGTAGGAACTTGTATAGACCCAAGTTATGTGTGAGGCAGCTGAGGCCCGGAGAGGTTAAGCAGCATGTCAGAGGTCACACAGTGAGACTGCAAACTTGACTGCAGCACGCCCTCCTGGCCAGTGTGCTGTCCTGCCTCTCTGAGAGGAAGCCCAGACTTAGCAGCCGGCGAGGCCCTGGGCCCACCAAGCCCCTCTCGCCCCTGCAGGTCGTCTACTTCACGGCTACCTTCCCGTTTGCCATGCTGCTGGTGCTGCTGGTCCGTGGGCTGACGCTGCCTGGGGCAGGTGCAGGCATCAAGTTCTATCTGTACCCTGACATCACCCGCCTCGAGGACCCACAGGTATGACAGGCCCAGTACCGCTGTCGTTCCCCCCCCACCCTCGCCCTCAGGGCTGGGCCAGTGAGAGTGTCTGGCAGCGCACCTTCGAGGGCGGGCTGTGACTTTGGTGCTTTCCCCTGGGTGTGTGGCGGGCCTGGCCGTTCCTGCACTCCTGGGCCCTGCCAGCGTGTCCCACTGGAGGATTCCCAAGATGGCCAGGAGGGGTCGAGGTTGGGGACCATGCCGGGGAGGGAGAGAGGTCTTGCCACGGTCGGTCGGTCAGTCAACTTCCAGGTGGGCCAGGGCGGGAGAGGGCGGAGTCCAGGGAGCAGCCCTGGGACTTGGCCTTGTGGCCTCAGGGCACTGGAGACCCTGGAGCCTTCGGGCGTCTGAGGAGCTTGTTCCAGGATCCTCAGCCGCTGGGAAGCTCCAAGGGCCTGTGCCTCTTTGAGCCTCCTTCCTACCATTCTCCCAGCCCGGCTAGGCATAGGTGGGAGAGGAGTTGGCCAGCTCAGGGGGCCGAAGGGAAGGCTGCCTCCTGCCCTCCGGAGCCACTTGGGGAAGGGTCCGGAGAGTGGCTTGGCTCACATCTACTAGGGAATTCCTCTCGTTCTAACTCAGACAGCAGGCGTTCCGGGGATGACAGCAGCCTTGACTTACGTAGCTGGCACTGGAATCTTCACCCTTTGACTGGGAAAGCGCAGTGGGGTGGGGCAGTGGCGCCCATTTTATGGCCTGCAGACCGGAGCTCCGGGAGTGACCCTGACTTGCCCAGGGCCGTTCCAGGGTGGAACCTGGGCCCCCCCTCGGCCTTCAAGGCGTGGCCGCTTCACCCTGGTGCTCCACAAGGGGCTCCACAAGGGGCTCCATCAGCTCAGTGCTGCCTTGGGAGACACCTTGGGCTCCCGCCCGGGCGCTCCGTCTGCGGTGGCACCTCCGCACGGTGCAAGGGCCCGCTCTCAGGCTGCTGCCAGGTGGCCAAGAACCTCGCCACCTCCTCCGGGCAGCCGGCTCTGACAGCTCTCTCTCTCTCTGCCACCCGTCCCACCCGCAGGTGTGGATTGACGCCGGGACCCAGATCTTCTTCTCCTATGCCATTTGCCTGGGGGCCATGACCTCGCTGGGGAGCTACAACAAGTACAAGTACAACTCGTACAGGCAAGTGTCGCGCCGGCGGGCCTGGTGGACGGTAGCATGATGATGATGTTTAAAGAAAAGAGAATAGGGAGCGTGGCTTCCTTGTGTTGTGAATTAACTTGCTCCCTGACATATGTGTAACTTAGGGACTGTATGCTGCTGGGATGCCTGAACAGTGGTACCAGTTTTGTGTCTGGCTTCGCAATTTTTTCCATCCTGGGCTTCATGGCACAAGAGCAAGGGGTGGACATTGCTGATGTGGCTGAGTCAGGTACGGTGGTATTGGTGGCAGTGGTGGTGGGCACTGCCACCTAGTGTGTAAGCCAAGTACTGCAGGCATGAAGCCAGACCCCAGGGGGCTTTGGGGGGGGGCGAACCTGGTTTCTAAAATGGACCCCCCCCACCAAGATGTCCCCCAGACACCAAAGAGGACAAAAGCTAAATTTGGAACATTTTTATTGCAATTTGGCCCAAGGGGCAACAGAAGCGTGGGGGGTGGTAAGTTGGGGAATATTTAGCTACCTTAGTGCGGTCTTCCCCGCCCCCCTCCCCGGCAGACTCCTGGTTTTGGCAGCAGAGGCCGCTTGCCTAACTCAGACCCAGGTCAGCCACCGGTCGGCATCCGTCACCGCCTTCTCAGCTGTGGTTTCTGTATTTGCACTTTGCTCCCAGCGTGCTCCCTCCAACCTGCTCGTCCATTCCAGCGATTTCTATGACTGAGTCCCTACTCTGTGTCAGGCACCACCGTAGGCACCGGGCGCCTGGGAGGGGCTGGGGGGGGGCAAGCCTAGGGTGGTGACAGGTCCAATGCGGAGTGGGCTGTGAGACGTCATCTGCCACCCCTGGCGGCGGGGCCTTGTCTCCTCCTGGGACACCCGGAGTCACGGGAGTGGTCAGGTGGCAGTCTTAGAATCGTGGTCTCGTCCCGGAGATCCAGCACGTGGTTCTGGAGCCTGGAACTTGTGGGTCGTCAGGTGCTGTAGTCCCGGGGCCTCACCACAGCGTCTCAGGTGCCTAGATTCAGGACCCAGCATGACTTTTCGAAGTCCTGAAGTGCCAGTCCTGCAGTGGCTTGCATGAGGGTTGCCCGAGGCTCCCAGCATGCCCAGCCTCTCTGCCCTTCTCAGCCCTGCCCAGCTCGCTTGGAGGAGAGTCAGCCCCTGCCTGGAAGGTCTTGCTGTCTACACGCTGATCCTCCCGGCCCACCCCTCCGTCCCCTGAGGTCTCACAACCTCCCGGGACCACCTGGAGGTGGGGGAGGGTCCTGGGATGAGCCCCTTCCAAGCTAAGGCTGTAACTCCAGGGACCACCGCAGACCAGGGCCCGGCGCAGCTGGGGTCCCCAGGGCCATTGCTCCGGGCCTCTGCTGTCTGTGTGTGAGACATGAGGCAGTGTCCCGGGTTCCCAGTCACAGCCCTCGCTTCGGAGGGTCCGATGGCACCCTGGCACTTGTGTCCAGACAACCACTGTCAGAGGAGGAGAGCAAGGGCCTCGCTCAGGCGTGTTGAGGTCGGAGTGGGGCGTCCGGGCGCCCTGTCCATCCTTCTCCACCCGTCCCATGTGGACGGGCCCTCTGATGGAAGGATTTCCCCCTTCTGCCTCCCCGTCCCACCCTGGGCACGGGTGACAACCTCTGGCCCTTCCAGTGTGAGGATCTGTTGGGCCCCTGGCCTGGGCCCCGTCTCCCCTCGCTTGGCAGACACACCCCCGTTCAGCCCCGCCTTTGGGCCTGGCAAGTCCACGCTCCTGCTCCTGCTTCCAGAGTGGACCTTCCACGTACTGTTTGCCCCCAAGACCTCCACAGGCAGGCCAGACACGGAGGGCACAGGAAGAAATCCTGCAAGCGCCCACTCCCAAGACGTGTGGCAGGCCGAGGGGTGAGGGGGCGCCAGGGGCAGCCGACACCCCTCTGCAGGCGGTGCCCTGTCCACTGAGGGCTTGCGGACCCGCTGTGTGTGCTGCGTCATTAGGAGTGGGAGGGGGTCTGGCAAGGGGCATGCAGGTAGACCCGAGAGGCAGGTCTTCCTCCACGGACGCCGGGGTGTGTCGTGGCTGCACGTGGTGTCCGCCTAAGTTGTTTCTTCCTCCCGACCACTTACAAGACCTTGTCATTTATTCCCAACGGTGATGTCTGAGCAGCCGGCACAACCAGGGTGATTATTTCTCTCGTAAGCTTTTAACAAGCACCATATTGAGTGAAGTGCATCTGAACGAGATCGTTATTTAGCTTAACGGAGTGCAAGCGCGACGTAACCTGGCACGTTCTCGGCCAGCGGAGGGGCACGCGGGGGTCTCGGAGTGGCTGGGCTCTTTCTCCTGGACTTCTCTCTCGATTCACCACGCGCTTCAGAGAGGACGCGCAGACCCTCTCCCCAAGGCTGGCTTGAGAAAGGCAAAACTGAAATACAGAAACGAGCGGATTGAGAATCTTCACTGCGTCCCGGGATGGGGGTGGCGGGGCCCTGTTTTGCATCTGTCTCCCTTGGCGCCCCCTCTTGGTGTGGATCAGGCTGGAACAGAGCTGGCGTGTGGGGGAACGGGCAGGCTCTGGCTGATTCCAGGCCACTTCCCAGGGTCCTCAGGGGCATGTTTTCTGGACCCAACCTGGTCCCTTCGGACATCCTGTGGGCGGCTCTCGGCTTAAGAGCGCCACTCCGCGGCTGGGGAAGTTTCTGGCAGCACAGGGACAGCCCCTCCTGCCCCCCGAGGACACCGCTGTGCTTGGGTCTCCTCAGGCCTGGCGCTCGCTGCTGTGCCAGGACTCGCCCTCCCGGCTGTGGCGGGGATTGTTAACGCCACGTCACGTGGCTTCTGGTTCTGATTTGCCGTTGGCTTTTCGTTCTTGTTTTGTTTTTTCTTTTTCGTTCTTAAACCATTCATTGGGTTTCTGAGACCTGCTTTAAAAAGTGTTCTGTCTCCTGCTCTCCAGTCCTTTTTTGTTTCCCACCTTCTGACTTTTTTTGTTTAGTTGCAGATTTTACTGCATTTTTCCTGCCTGGCCCTCAAGGCCTGCTTTCTTTGGCTGCCCTGGCCACGTCTCAGACTCCCAAGCCTCAGTTTCCAGTTGACTGCTCTCCGGCGTCTGCTCTCAGGCCGCTTGGAGGCAGGAGGAGCCTTTTCTCTGTCTTTGGGGTGCCTCTCGTCAGAAACCACCCTGAGCTCCAAGCTCCCGTCTCCCCAGCCCTGCCTCGAGGGTTGCCCAGGCTCCCCCCTTGAAACCAGAGCCCTTTTCCAGGGACATAGGGGCCGCCGCCGAGAGTCTGAACACAAGAAGTCTCCTCGGGAGCCCTTCACTGTTCAGGTCGGGAAACCGAGGCCTGAATGGCTGGAGGTGATGCCGAGAGGGCGTGCCGGAATGAGGCTGTGAGCGCAGGCTGGGGTCCCGCTGGCCTGGGATCCCACCCCATGCCTGCGGCCCTTCGTCTCTGGGCCCCAGCTGGCCCCCTGGGCTTGGCGTTGGCTTTGCCGGGAAGGGTCCCACAGACGCTGCCAGAGCAACGCTGCCTTGTGGGGTGTGGCTCTGTTCGTTGTCTTTCCTCGCACATAGCGTTTCAGCCATAAGCTCAAACCCAGAGACCTCTTCCTTGCTAACGAGGGTGTCGGTAACCAGAGACCCACCTCCTTCCCCCTGCTTCCTCCTGCCGAGGATATGCTGATGGGTGGATCTAGGGGGAGTGGGGGACTCTCTCTTCCAAGACCCTGCAGACAGTCCCAGGCTTAGTCCTGCCCCAGGTAATCAGCCTCCCTGTGGAGTCTGGCTTGTGAGGAGGCCGCTTGTGCCGCGCAGGAGACAGATGCTAAAACCGGGCCCCGCCTGAGCCCCAGCACGTCCCACCCAAAAGTGAGGCAGGCCTGGTCTCTGTCCCCAGGCAAGGGTTCAGACCTTGCTCCTCCCTGCATCTGGGCGTGGGGACCCGCCTCAGGTCCAAGTGTCTTTGTGTCAGCCTCAGTGTCCCCAGCGGCCTGGACACTGATGGGTCTCCCTGTTCCCCCTCCCGTTCTCTCTCCCTCAGGTCCTGGCTTGGCCTTCATTGCCTACCCCAAAGCTGTGACAATGATGCCGCTGCCCACGTTTTGGTCCATTCTTTTTTTTATTATGCTTCTCTTGCTTGGACTGGATAGCCAGGTATGTATGAGCCTGAGACGGCCAGGGGATAAGGGCTCTGGGAAAGCCTCAGTGTTTGAGCTGGGAGGCCTGGGGCTCTGGCCGGGGGCGCCGCCCCTGAGAAGGGCTTGGTGTTCTAGCTGGGCGGTGGCCACTCCCTTCCCATCACTAGCCAGACTTCTGGCACCTCAGCCAACGAGGGTCCCCTGGACTCCAGAGCGGAACAGGCCTCAGGGCAGCAGCAGGGGGCATCGCCCAGATCCCAAGGCTGTCACCCCACCCCCCAAGGGGACAGGGGTGACTGGGCTGTGTGGTTGCAGTCAAGCTACAGATGAGACATGGGTCAGGACCCCACAGGGAGTGGAGCGGGCGGGGCCCCGAGGGACACGGCAGTGGGGCGGTTCAGGGAGGGGCCCCACGTATCTGTTCTGGGCCCAGTTGGTTGCTGTCCAGACCGTCATGGAAAGTCACGCGTGCCGGGAACACACGCACGGGGAGCGTGTCCCCCAGTGCTTCGCAAAGAGTCCAGGCTGAGCTGCCCCGCTCATGTCTGCCCTGTCCTCCGGCCAGCCTGCTGGCTGCCCTTCCAAGGCAGGACTCTGTCTGTGCTTCGGCTCTTGCCTGCATCTCGAAGCCCATGTCCCCGCCCTCCAAGGCGCAGGCGTGCACCGGGAGGCAACTCAGCCTCAGGGAGTGTTGGTGAGAGCCGATGAGTGGTTGCGTCCGGCTGTGTAACATGGTGCAGGTTTCCTCCCCTCTGAGCCTCGGTGTGCTCCTCTGGTCAGTGGGTGAGAGTGTACCAACCTTGCCTTGCGTGAAGCCCCAGGCACAGTGCCTGGGTAGGAGCAGTCGGTGGCACTGGGGGTCAGCCCACTTGAGCTCCTGGGCCCCTTTCCCCAGGAACTGTTGCATCAGCATCAGTGCATCGCGGAGGCAACAGTCCAGAGCACAGGTGTGACTTCAGAAGCGGGGAATGAGGGTGTGTGAGGCAGGCTGGGCCTGGGCCAGGGAGAGTCCTGCAGGCGGTACCACACAGGTGGGTTGCCAGAGAGCAGGTTTGACGCCCACTGCAGCCTGGGTCTGGGTCTGATCGCAGCATGGGCTGCCTTTGTCAGCTGAGACCCAGTGCGGAGGCCCTTCACTGCCCTCCCACGGGCCACAGTCTTCAGAGCCAGCGACCAGGTTGAGGGACTTGGAACCGGCTGGGAGGAAAGCCTTAGCGTCAGGCCGAGGAGAAAGCCCAGAGAGCAGGCGACCGGCTCTGAGGTCAGGAGCAGAGTGGAGGGCTTGGCAGAGAGGGGCCAGGATTAGCAGAGAAGACGGAATGAAAACACTGGGGAGACGGAAAACAACATACTTCTGCTGTTGCTGGTGGACTGGGGCTGTGTCAACAAGCAAGAGGCTCCATTAATCATCCCTGGCTCATGAGTTTGGCCCTCGGAGACCCCAAGCACATGGCTTTTATAACTTCTTCCAGAACTCTAAGTGGAAGAGAAAAACACAAGCGGAGGTTCATACGTGACAAGGCATGACATCTTCACAGCCCAGAACAGGTCACTCGGGCTCTGGAAGCTGCTCCCGAGCGAGCGGAGGTGGCGGTTCATAGCTTTTCTCCCTGGGAGGCGGGGGGGATCAGTGGAGGACGTGCCCCTTCGTGAGGCCCTGCGCCAGCGGCCTATGTGGGGGGTCTGGGCAGTTCCCAGGGGGCCAGCACTGGTGCTCTGCAGAGCATGGTGCTCTCGGGGCTCAGAGTGGCTAAGCAGCCTGCCTTGTGTCATGCAAATGAGGGACAGGGTGGGGGCTGAGCCTCAGTCCCTGGGGGAGGCAGGAGGAGAGGAGGCTCTTTGGGAGTCTGATGGCTCAGCCCGACTGTCTTGCCTCTCTTGGCTCTGTAAACGCGGGTGATAGGGAGGGATTTGCAGAGGCGAGCACAGCGCCATGAGTGCTAGGCAGTTGCTGGGTGCCAGGCCTGGTTCCAGGCTTGTGTGCATGTGTGTGTACAGCACCCAGAACGCAACGTTGGCCACCTCCGTTGATTGTCAGCGTCCCTCTGGATTAAGCACTTTCATCTGTTGTGCAGCCATCACCAGCGTCTGTCTCAGGACTTTCTCATCTTCTCAGACTGAAGCTCCGTCCCCATGA
This sequence comes from Cephalopachus bancanus, assembly GCA_027257055.1. Lineage (NCBI taxonomy): Eukaryota > Metazoa > Chordata > Mammalia > Primates > Tarsiidae > Cephalopachus > Cephalopachus bancanus. The sequence continues at coordinate 451,058 of JAPVLO010000510.1, forward strand.
CTCACTAACTCCCCGGTGCCCCCAGCCCTGCACTGGCTTTCTGTCCATCAGCTCCTTAATCTGTGCAGGGCCCTGATGCCATTGCCCTTACGGCTGAGGAAACGGGGCTCAGATTGAGAACCTGACCAATCCCACACGCCACGAGTGGAGAGCTGGACCCTGAGCCTGCCTGTTCCCTGAAACTGCTTCCCACCTGCTGGTTTGTCCCAGTTGGCCTTCCCCCTCGAACTTCCCCACCGTGGCTCGCCTATGTGAACATGCGGAGACCCACAGCCAGCCTCGGGTGCAGGTCTCACGCCAGTGTCATCGTACCCGAGGTCCTTAGCGTGGCGAAAGCACTCCACCTGGCCTAGGAGCCGTTGCACTGCTGTGTGTTTCTTGGTGAGACGGAGTGGGGAGTCCCTGTGTGGAGGCAGATGCCTGCTGCTGTCCAGGCTGCCCGAGGGGGACACAGTTTGTGACCAAACCACAAGAGATGAGGGCTGGCGCATCTGCCCTACTCGGAGCTCGCCTGTCCCAGCCCCTGACGTGGGTTCACAGGCAACACCCGATCTTTCTCAGCATCCCTGCTGAAGAGAAAACAGGCTTGGGGAAATCGGGGCCACATGGTTACTAAGTAGGGAGAGCTGAAGAGGCTGGTGGAGGAGGTATTCCTGGGGGGAGTGCGGGGAACTTGGAAATCAGTGACTTGGGGCCCTTGGCGCTGACTCACAGGGACGCTGCCTTGGATTGCCCCATCTCAGAAAAGGAAAGGACCTTTGTTCATAATTCCTCTTGAAGCGTAACGTTGGAGCTTCGGGTTTGCTATAATTCAGTTGCTGTTTGGGTTCAAAACCTCCTCAGCTGACAGACCAAGCCGAGGTTAGGAAGTCAGCCCTCCTCCCGGAGCTCTTTGGAGAGCCTTCTAGCCGTCTTTTTCCGGGTTCCTGGGGGTTATCTCTGGCCTAGTGGACGGGATTTGCTCCTTGCTTGTGTTCCTTCTCTCGATCCTCCTGTGGTATGACCCTTGTAGGAATGTCAGGGAGACATCTCCCAAAGCCTTTCCCGGAGCAGGCGGCAGATTGTCCCAGGTCCTAGCTTTTCAGCTGCTAAAGGAATCAGATTGGCCTTGCGGGTGTGAGGGTTGGCAGGACCGTCAGGAGTGGTCATCCAGAGTTAATGTGCTTCTGCGCCCTTCAGCCCTAAAGCTCCACCTGTGAGCCTGTGCCACACACACACACATCTAACGACTTGGAGGCAAGTCCCTGCTTGAAGAAAGACCTGGAGAGAAGACGTTGCCTGGGGCTGCACAAGTCTGGAAACCTGGGTTGGGCACTGGCAGCTCAACGAAGATGCGTGTCTGCAGGGTGGTTTCACTCCACCATTTATAAAATGAAGCAGCTCTCTGTGTCATGATAGGGAGCAATCTCCAAGATAAACTGTTAGTCACACAGATGGGAAGACCTACAAAGACTGAGAATCATCTTAGAAAATCACCTATGGAGAGACCTTTTGAACTTGGGTCTTTCCCTCTGGGAGCCCAGGGATGGTTCCTGGAGGTGCAGGCAGTGTGAGACGCACACATGTGGGCTTTCACGCCTACATGCATGCGAGGTTCTCTCCTGGACTGCGATCCCCAAAGGGTTGAAATCCGCTGTGGGAACCGGAACCGAGCAGCTTTCCATACCACCCACGGGGAAACAGGCTCAGGCCTGCGCTGGGTTACCCCGCAAGTCAGTGCGGAGGCCTGCTCGCTCATCCTGAGCAGCCCGCGTGGGTCTGGCCGGACTCGACACTCCAGGTCCAGGAACAAGCGTAGCACCAGACTTGCTCTCAGGATGGAGACCGAGGGGCGGTTATGGCAACACTAATGTGTGCCCGGGCTGAGGGCCGGCTGCGGTTTCAGAGAAGCGGTGGTGCAAGATGAGTCTCAGGGGGTAGGGAGGGCGCGCTGGTGGCAGGAACGGCCGGGCAGAGATGTGGCGATCGGGGCTGTTCGGCGGGCCGAGCGTGGGCATGGCGTCTGGGCTGCACGGCTGGGCCTGGCTCCAAGGCGTGGCCGGCGGAGACCAGGCTAACAAGCCCTGACGTAGGAAGCGCCGGGCCGTCCCCTGAGGCAGCGTGGGGCATCTGTGCTCAGCAGTCCTCTCTTCTCCCCCCAGTTTGTTGAAGTTGAAGGACAGATCACGTCCTTGGTTGATCTCTACCCGTCCTTCCTAAGGAAGGGTTATCGTCGGGAGGTCTTCATCGCCTTCGTGTGCAGCATCAGCTACCTGCTGGGGCTGACGATGGTGACGGAGGTACGTGGACTTCGCCTTCCCTGGGGTCCTGGTGCCCCAGATGCCCCCCTCAGCCGTGGCAGAGGCAGCGGCCGGCAGAGAGGACCCGGCCCCGCCAGTCCAGGGGCATTCGGGCCACCGGAGCGGGCTCAGGGCCCAGGAGCTGACCCAGGCCGGCCCCCGTGTTGTGTTGCCGCTGTGGCAGCACTGGCCTCTGCTGCCCCGCCTGGCCTCTGAGGCTGGGAAGAGGGTCTTCAGGGGACATGCGTTTTTCCAACTCTGTTCACCCACGACCATGGGCAGTGGCTCTTCCCAGGCCTGGGGCTGTGGAGACATTCTGTGGGCAAACACAGGCCTGCTCCCTGTGAGCACAGCAGGCAGAACCACCCAAGGGTGCACAACCTTGCAGAGCCTGGCCCTGGGGCCGAGGCCAGGGGACGGGTGTGTGCCGGGAATGTGCACGGTGCTGAGGGCTGGTGGCTGTGAAGGACAGGCTTTCCGTGGGGAGGGGGGAAGCAGAGTGCAGGGAGCAGGACCGGCAAGAAACAGCCAGGCGAGGAGGGAGCGGATGCCCAGAGGAAGGGGCCCCAGCCCCAGCGCTTGCTCAGGGCCCCGCCATGCACGCTCCCCCCTGCGCTGCCCCCCTCCCCCGCTGTGATCCCAGGGGAGGGCTGCCTTCAGCAGCTTTCCCCAGACAGACCCAGCTCTGGGCCTGGCTTCACCACGTTTCATGACCAGAAGCACACATTTCTTTCCAGTGGGGTCTGTAATCATCCCCGCTGCAAGTCAGATTGTGGTCTCCTGCAGAATGACTGGGTGTCACTGGAGGCTTCTGTGTCAGCCACATTTGGCATAAAGCACGTCCTTCAGAAGCAGGCTTCAGTGGACCCTTCGTTTTGCTAAGATGTGTTGCTTTTATTTTTCTGTGTGTGTGTGTGTGTGTGTGTTTTTAATTTCATTAATCAGACATGAAGTTGAGCATCTTTTATACATTTACTGATCACCACACCCTGTGCTCATTTTTCTCTTGGGTTTTCATTTCTTATTGATATACCAGAACTTTTTGCATATGATGGGATTTATAGACCAAATAACAAACCAAACTCCTCTGTGATTTCTTTCCTTCACAGGGTGGCATGTATGTGTTTCAACTCTTTGACTACTATGCAGCTAGCGGTGTATGCCTTTTGTGGGTTGCATTCTTTGAATGTTTTGTTGTTGCCTGGATATATGGTAAGTATAGATCTTTGCATATTTGTTCTCGAGTTTCTCCTCTGGGCTCCTCTACCTTCTCTACTTAGGATCTTCAGAAGCAGAGAGTTCTCATGGGAATTCTTTCTGAGGCTCTCTGTACCTAGAACTTCCCACTGGTATCATTGTAGCCATATCACATATCTGATCTCACAGGCCGTCCCCGTGTGGAAGGTGCCAGATGTGAGTGTATGTTTTGACAAACTCAGAACTTGCTTTGCAGGGGTCTGTCTAGACCGACCTACCCTGGGTTCAGGAATGGTCTGTTTTGATTTCCCTGAGACCTGGATTGGCTGTGCTAGGATTTGGGGTGTGTTTAATGTTGTCAGAAAAATACGGGATGCCAAATTACATTTGAATTTCTTATAAATGTCTGCCTCACACAGGTCTGAGATGCGGGTGTCTGGATCACATCCCAGAGACCCCCTCATGGCCGCTGAGCCCCTGCTGTGCCCATGTTGGCCTGGGACGCCATGCCACTCCATGTGCCTCTCTGTCTCTTGCAGGCGGCGATAACTTTTATGACGGTATTGAAGACATGATCGGCTACCGGCCTGGGCCCTGGATGAAGTACAGCTGGGCTGTGATCACTCCAGTTCTCTGCGTTGTGAGTTCCTTCCCGGCCCGGCTCTGGCTAGCACCTTTCCTTCCCGGGGCGTGACACCTGTCCTGCTGAACCGTCTTTCATTGCGCGTCTATCACGTGCAGGCTCGTGGTACACCCAGCTTCAGCTCTGCTGGGGGGGGGGGACGCTGCGCCAGAGGGTCACCTAGACTTGAGATTTGAAGGATGAGTAGGAGCTTTCTGGGAGGTGAAAACAGGAAGGGTGTTCGTGGCAGAGGAACAAGGCACGCGCCAAGGCAAGGCATTCTGGAGAAGCAGCGTTCAGCTGGGCATGCTGGGGCTGTGGGCGCCACGGCTGAGAACACGCCCTCCTGGGCTCAGCCGGGCCACTGTTGCGTCGAGGGGCCTTGGGAATGCTGGAGGCAGAGGTCACAGCCGTTGGAAGTGTGTGTGTCGGTGGTGGGGTGGGAGGGCTTTGGGAGGGGCAGCCCCAGCAGAGAGGCGCTCAGGGCTCCCCGGGACCAGGAAGCCTTGCACTCAGCCAGGACCCAGTGCAGCCGCACACCACACTGCACAGCCACCCGCGAGGGCTCTCCCGGCGTCTCAGAACCTGCCTTGGTGCTTCAAGGTCCTACTCCGAGGTGCCTGCGAGTGGAGAATCTGCTGCCGCGAAGCCGCTGACCCGTCGGTGCTGAAACCGTGGTGACCTTGGAGCCCGTTGCTGGAGGGACAACATCTGCTGCTGCTCTTGACTCGCCCCATGGGGAACGCAGATGGCCGGAATGTCCCTTGGACTTCGGAACCAGGCGTGATGGACGGCCGGCCTCCCCTCGGTGACCTCTGCTCTCAGGCCAGACGCAGTCAGCACCATCGTTAATTCGCGGGGTGACCTCAAGCAAGTCACTGCCCTCTCTGGGCCTCAGTTTCCCCACTTGTACAGCGAGGATGCTCTGGAGTGGCAGCTGACACCTTGGGCTGTTCCTGTTGCTTTGTGTGACGGTGGCCTTTCCCTCTGAGGGGTATATTCCCTGCCTCCCCAGTCAGTGGCCGTTGCAGCCAGTGATCACGGCGGCTGACACGTTTGCCATGGAGGTGACTCCAGTTGGCCGGCCCAGGCTCTCATCCTCCCCACTCTGGCCCTCGGTTTCCTGCGTCCTTTCTCTCTGCGACCTGGACAGCTCAGAGGTGGGCCGCACTCCGAGGTGGCAGGATGAGGTCACCTTGTGCAAGAGGACTGTGATGTGGCGGGTCCTGATGGAGCTTACTTCCTGGGAGAGCCCGAGCAGCCTCTCCTGGCACTCACCCGCCCCAGCCACCGCCGCATGTGAGGACGGAGCGACAGCAGGACCAGGTGTGCCGGGTGGCCAGGCGAGGGTGCCTGCAGCCTCTCCCCAGCACGCCACACCTCTGGGCAGTGAGGGGTCAGGCCATCTTCACAGTGCGGATGGATCAAAACCACCCTGGGGTCCCCCACAGAGGCGCTGACCAGAAGAGAGGCCATGGGACCCCCCCAGCCTGGGTACTCTTCACCGGGGGCAAGGTGGACTGTGAGCAGGCCTGGAGGCCAGGGCTGACCCCACCCCACCACTCATGGCTGCTGCCGGCCCCTGGCTGCCAGCAGCGCTGGCCAAACAGAGCAAAGCCCAGGTCCATACCGTGTCCTGCAGGCCGGTCTAGGGTATCATTCTGCTCAGGATGGGGACGGAGATGTGGGCAGCAGAGGAGAAGAAGAAAGGCTTTTGTTCATGCTGCCAACATTTATGCTGCACCTGCCACATGCGCCTGAAGTGGCACCTCTGGTTTAAAACAACCGGGCGCCAGGCATGGTGGCTCGTGGCAGCTCATGGAGGCTGAGGTGGGCAGATGGTTTGAGCCCAGTAACTCGAGACCAGCCTGGGCAACATAACGAGACCTCGTTTCTACAAAAAAAGAAAAAAAGCCCGGTGTGGTGGTGCACATCTGCAGTCCCAGCTACTCTGGAGGCTGAGATGGAAGGCTCACCTGAGTCCAGGAGGTCGAGGCTGCAGTGAGCTGCGATCCTCGTGACCATGCCACCGCACGCCCGCTGGAACGACAGACCCCAACTCAAAGCAAAAAACGGAAAAAAGCAGCAGGGGACAAGACACACACGTGCCTGCTGTCAGACTCACAGTTGTGCTGAAGAGACGAGACGATTATCCCGTGCTTTCTGGAAGGAAGGTCTGGGGCCGCCGGGTCCGGTGAGGCAGGAGCCCGGGAGCTTAAATTAGGAGGACGAGAACATGGGGGAAAAGAGAGCCAGGCAGAGGGAACAGCCCGTGCTGAGGCCCTGAGGAAGTGGCTGAGGCGCCCGAAGGAAGCCAGTGTGGCTGTCGATGCAGAGGCGAGGGGAGCGGAGGGGAGGAGAGGCGCAGCTCGGCCAACCTTGCCGGCCACACGCAGGAGCTGGGGCTGCGTCCCGACGGCACTGGGGAGCCACAGGAGGGTTTTGAGCAGGGGAGCCGCTGGTCAGATTTGCAGAGGGGGAGGTCCTGCTGGCAGCAGAAGGGGTGGGAGACGTAAGCCCGCCCCCCAAGGAGAGAGGCCCTCCCCTTGGGTCAGGGCCCGCCCGGCCCCCAAAGGCCCCGCTCTCCCCGGTCCCCTCTCCTCACTGCCCATCTCTCTGCAGGGATGTTTCGTCTTCTCGCTCGTCAAGTACATACCCCTGACCTACAACAAAACCTACGTGTACCCCACCTGGGCCATCGGGCTGGGCTGGGGCCTGGCCCTGTCCTCCATGTTGTGTGTCCCCCTGGTCATCGTCATCCGCCTCTGCCAGACAGAGGGGCCGTTACGCGTGGTGAGTATGCGGGCCCAAAGCTGGGGAGGCGGGAGGTGCGAGGCCAAAGCCGACTGGCTGTCGATTTGCTGTGTGACCTCAGGCAAGTTGCTTGCCTTCCCTGAGCCTTAGAACACTCACCTGCCTGATGGAGTGATTGAGATTGTGGACAGGAGAGTGCATTGTGGGAAAACGGGAACCAGGTACAATTCACTTGGGAGAAGGCTGTGTGGTGGCCTCCAAAGGAGGACTTACGGGCTGAGGAGGCATTTGCAGGTGGGGAGAGAGAGAGGGCGGTGTGTTCCTGGTGTCAGCATGGCGGGCGGGGGTGCCGGCAATGAGGCTGAAGAGATGACGTGGCTTTGGACTCCAGGCTTAGAGTTGGGGCTGCATCCTGGCACAGGGGGGTCGTTTCTGAGGTGAGACAGGTGCGTGGGGAGGGACTGACTGCCACCTGCTTCTCCTCTGGAGCCAAGTTTGGGGCTATCTCAGCCCGTGCTGTCAGCCCCGCTAGGTCTGTGGTGACGGCCCGACCCTCAGAAGCCACCTCTTCCCAGGCAGAACCTGGTTCTGGCCTCTGCACCTGCCAGCGTCCTCCCCCCAGGCCCCTCCGACTTCCTCTCAGAAGTTCCTCCAACAATGCTGGAGATTCCAGGCCCTTGCAGAGGCCCGGGTTCTTTCCAAGAAGTTCTTTTCTCAGAATCTCCCTTAACCTTTGGGCTTGGGCTGCCTCCAAGACTGCACTGTTTTGTTCTGGGCTGTTTTTATTGTTATTCTCTTTTAAAAATCTGGAGCCAGGATGTCCGGGGGCCCTGGCTCCCTCTTGGGCTGGGTCCTGTTTCCTCCTGGGCAGGGGAAGGCCTGGAGGTTTTGTTGCTGGGGGTGGACAGACGGGTGATAGAGGAAGCAGGCGGAGAGGAAAACTTGAATCCAGGTCTGTCTAGCTGGGAAGGCCCCCGGAGTCTTCCTGGAGTAGTGGAAACATTATATGTTTTTGGAGGACAGAGGGCAGGACCCCAAACAGCCTTGAACCAAATGCTGGGCGGCTCTGTCAGTTGTTAACCGAAACGCCAGACCTGGGAACAGACTGGTAGTAGTGGCTGTCCTGAGCCTTCCAGGTGCCCTGCAATACTCCAGGGAGCCCAGCCAAAATTTCCAGAATGTCCTTACTGCCCAGAAGTCAGAGGGTTAATTAGGGCACAGCAGGGGTCTCTAGAGGTCTGTTCTGATTGGTCAGTGCCCATGGCAATCACCATTAATTGGGGGGAACATCCAACAGGTCACAACTTAGTGTCCCTTCAAAGCCTAATTTTAAAGCATTGGTTCAGACCATGTATAGAGGTTTGGTCAGCGTGGGGTTGATGGGGAGGAAGGAGGAGGGAGTGGAAGAGGGTGGGCTCCGCTGGTGCTCTGTCCTCGTGTGCCAGCCTCACTTTTAGTCAAAGCCCCCCAGACAGTTGGCTCCCATTGGTCTGTGTTTCCCCACGTGCCCTCAGGACTCCCACTGTTGTGACATGGGGTGTGGTATGATACTGCATGGGTTCTCCGTCCTGCCACAGACAGGAATTTCAGAGCGGATCCAAGGATAGTTTATGAGAGAGAGAGAGAGAGAGAGAAGGAGGCATGCCTGATTGGCATGGGAGTCTTAAGATAAAGAACGCAGCTTTGCTTTTGACTAGAAGCTTGGTGTATCTTTACAACGATTATTATGCTAACGATGAGCTAGAAGGTGGACTGCAGGTATGTGGTCCTGAGTTTGGATGGCCCTCTCTCTGCCGCCTTTGTCAGGAAACTTGATAGATTTTTGCAGTGATGATTATTCTAATCGTGGACTCAGAGGTGGGTTGATGACCATTTCCCTCCCCCCTTCCTTTTGGGGCTTTCCTGAAGGCACCTTTGCCTTTCATAGCAATTGTTACGCCGGGCTGGGAGGCTGAAGCCCTGGTTCTGTCAGGTCCCCCAGCTGTGCCATGATTTTCTGGGTGTCCTTGGAGAGGGCTCTTTCTCGCCAATTCCATGATCAGGCCGCCAGCTGGGAGTACAAAACCCGTCTCCCCAGAGTGATGCGAGAATGGTCATGCAGTTCCTCTCCTGGAAAGGGCAGCTCAGATACAAGCAGTGGTCTCCGAGCCCTTAGACATCAGCCCTGCCAGGAGAACGAGACGCCTTCAGGGAAGGAGGGAAGACCTGTCTGCCAGAAGCAGGACATGTAGCGTGAGGGATGCTGAGGTGTTTGGTGTTTCTTCTTGGGGAAGATGGGAGCCCTGAGACTTAAGACAGCCATCCAGCCTAGGGCATACATGTTGTAGGAGCTCAGCTGCTTTGCAAGGCAGAGACATCTGGGCAGGGGGTGAGTTCCAGAGAGGCACGTTTCAGTTCCATGGGATAAAGACGTCAGTACACAAGATCGAGTCTCCTGTCCCTGGAGGTGTGTGTGTAAGTGGAGGTTGGCCAAGGAAACTATCCACAGGAAGCCTGCCCAGAGTCAGGGCCTAGCGAAACCCTAGAAGCACCTTAGTTCAACTCCTTTATTGCAAAAAGGACAAAAGTGAGAGGACCGGAGAGGGTGGTAGGTGGCCAAAGACCAGACAGCACACTCACCAGCTCAGGAGGGGGCAGATCACCGTGGTGCATGGCCAGCCAGGCCGCTTACAGGTTCCTCCCGCTCCTGTCTGTCTGCTCCAGCGCCTCAAGTACCTGATGACCCCGCGGGAACCCAACCGTCGGGCCGTGGAGCGCGAAGGTGCCACGCCCTACAACTCCCGCACAGTCATGAACGGCGCGCTCATGAAGCCCACCCACATCATCGTGGAGACCATGATGTGAGCGCTCCCGGGGCCGGCCGCTTTCCCGCTGTTTACTAACATTAGATTCTCATAGGACCAGGTTTACAGAGCTTTATATTTGCACTAGGATTTTTTTTTGGTAATTGTCACAGAAGATGTTATTGTGTGTATGTGTGCGTGAGTGTGTGTATCGTATGTGTGTGTATTTTGTTTTGATTTGGGGATATTTTGTATAAAAAGAAAACCCCTGGGCAGATGTCCAGGGAGAGGCAGAGCTTTCATATTGAATTAGATGTATTTTTTGGGAACTTGGTAAATTTTTCTTTGTATTTTTTTTTTACATATGAGTATATCTACACTTAGAGATTGTCATCTACTTCACCACTTGAATCAATCTTGCCAGCAATAGATCTTATTTACAAAAGCAATTCTTCGGTGCTTGTGTAGCTGGCAGAAAGTTCTGCCCAGAAAAAGCAGGATGATTGTCCTGGGACAGCAGACCTGTCTTAAAGGTGTCGGACCTTCCCAAGTCTGGTTCAGGTGGAGGAGATGGCAGGAGAGGGCCCTGCTGGCTGGCAGACCCTGAGGGAGCGGGAGGGAAGGGGGCCCGGAAGAGACACCTCATTACACTTCCCTTAGCTAAGAAGAGAGATGCCAAAATAATGAGCCAACCGGTCAATAAAAGCCCCACAGCAGAAGTCTCATTCTGAGAGCAGTAGCAACTGTCGTACCAGGAGCAAAGTCCCACTGCATTTTGAGATGGCAGGTGGACAGGCAGCAGGACCGTCAGAACCACTGGTTTGAGAGGGAGCAGCTGGAGACCTCAGAGGTCTGGCAGGAATGAAGCTCATGACTTGGGCTCACAAGAGATGGCCAAGGCAGGGGAGGCCATGGTCCTCCCTGGGGCCTTTCAGGAGAGAGGCTGGAGGCTGGCCCAGCAGGAACCGGGTGTCAGGGCTCAGATGAGTCTGTGGTACTTGGACGGGATCATAGCAGGTTTAGGTCCTTCCCCGAGCAGCGTCTCGGTGTCTCCCGAGGCCACTTGGAGTGAAGCGTGAGCCTGTGTCAGGACAAGAGGTAAGGCCAGAGGCGAGGAGACCGAAGCACGTGGGCCCCGAGCAGGCGTGCCGACGGCCCGGTGCTGGGAAGAGGCTTCTCCTTCCTCACCTCTCCACCCTCTGCTTTGTCCTCGGCTCCCAGAACTGGGAGACTCCCGACAGACTGTTGTCAGTGAGGGTGCAGGGCTTCCCTAGACCCAACAAGGTGGCTAAGTGTAGCTTCCAAGGCCGGATCTTCACTGCGGAAAGTTCTCCCAGAATCGTCCTCCCGGTTTAGGCCCCAAGGTAGCCCTCAGTAGTGTCCCGTGATAGAGTCAAGCTCTTCTTTTCAAAACCCCTGCAGTAGCCAGTGTCGGGCAGTCACCACGGAGGACTGCAGAGAAGGTTGGGCTGGTCAGGGACTGTGTCCCAGTACTGGCTTGACAAAAGTTGTGTGTGGGCCAGAGATCCTTCCAGAGCCAGGAGAGAAGGCTCGACACCTTTAAAGTCCCACGTGCAGACACACCCGTACCCCAGCCCCATTTGGACCTAAACTGTGCCATGTGAACAGTCACTTCCAAGTTCAGTAGAAACTAAACCGAAACATCGTCATGCACAAAGGCAGTGACTGCCGGGCGTGGTGCGCAGGGTGGAGCCTTGCTTGGGTTTTCACAGCAGGGACTCTCAACCCTGGAGCGCTCCTCCCCAAACCTGGGAGGAGGAGGAGCGTTCGGCCCCCCCCAAGGGGCAGTTCTGAACCTCGCTTTGAGAAGCGCAACTCACTGTTTCCAAAGCTGTCTACTCTGCCAGACAACACCCAATCCTATTCCAAACTGTCGGCGATTCTGACATGTTCCTGTGTTTCTGTGTATTTATGATTGCTGTTGTGTCTGATTTGATTTTACTGTTTCTTCCCTGATTTTATCGAGTAGCATTGTGACCTGTTTTTGTCTTATGATGTAACTTTAGCAAACTAACCACTGTCATTGGTTGAGGACAAGGAGACACGTGGGGAGGAGGGGCTTGGCAGCCGCTGCCCAGGCATCTGCGATTGTTTTGGGCCACATCTCCCTCTGGGGCTCGCTCCGGTGAAGGACTGCAGGATTTCGCACTGGCAGGCACATTGCCGCTTCTGGAAGCAGCCTGGGGAAGGCCTCTTCTCACAAGATTCCCAGACCAAATTCTAGACCAAAGATGCCTGCAGACCCACCCCAGGCCCCGCCTGAAAGAAAGGGCAGCTGCCATCCCAAGCCACTCCTCAGTGTCCCCCAGGCTCCGATTCTGACCCCACCCGGCCCTGGCTCTCGCGTCTGAGAGCACGGCCCTGTGCGTAATGTGTAATGGTGCCCAACTTTCATATGTCTCCTATAAGTGAAAATTTTCACTAGAGCTCGTGACTGGTCCTCCTGTCTCCGGAGAAGGGGCAGAACCCTCTGCCCACTCTCTGCTTGGGATAGGTTAGAAATCCTGATGCCCATGCACAGCCCGGCCAACCAGATCTGGAAAAAACGCAGGGAGTGTGGAAAGTCACCTTCTAAGATGAAGAAGCAGGAGGGGCCGCAAGGATGAGTCTCACCGAGAGAGGTGCTGCACGCGAGCGGGCTGTGTCCACGAGTCCCCAGCGGTCAGGGAGGGAGAGGCCTCCGGGCCCCCTCACCCAGTGCTCTTGTGGAAATGGGGAAGCTGCGGCTCCGTGAGCCGGGCCTGGACCAAGACTTTCTTGAGTCAGCTCTGGCTGCGGGTTCTCCGGGTGCGTGCGGAGAGTGGCGAGCGTGGCCAGAGCTAAGTCCAGGGAGGAGGGCAAGGCCTTCCCTGGCAACCAAAGACCAGCCTTGATGAGCAGGAAGCACTGCCCTGCGTTCAGGGAGGAGGAAGGTAGCGTGAGTTGCCCGCCGACCGTCCGGCCATCCTCCCGGCCCACTGGACCCCAGACTTTGGCTGAGAGCCGGGTGGCTCTGGGCGAGCCCCTGTCCACCCCAGCCCTGCACAGGCACCCTCTGAGCAGCCCTCCGTGAGCTAGCAGTCAAGAGCCCTGTCTGCACAAGAGAGACTGATCCCCGGAGAGGCCAGTTGCTATGCCAGCACCTCTGGCAGGACCAAGTGAAGGCCCCCTCACGCCAGACAGCCCGAGGCTACGTGGGAAATTCCCAGGCAGCAGAAGGTAGCCTCGGATGCCCCCCAGGACACCCCTTGGACTGGTGCGGCTCCTTTGCCGTGGCTCCGGTCTTCGCCCCAGGCCTCAGCACACCCCAGAGACAGTGGGGAAGCAGAGCGTGCTCCCCAGCCCAGCTCGGGTATTCTTACGTCCCCTGGGTGCCACCAGCCCTGCCAGCGTCTCCCACCACTGCCCCTCCTGACGGGGAAATGCTCTGCGTAGCCAACCTAACAGCACAGGCACCTTGCTGCTCCCTGAGTCTCAAGTGCAAGCCAGTCAAGGACCCCAGAGAAATCCCTTCTAGGTGGCTAGAAGTCCCATGCCTCCCTCAGACTCAGGGCCAGGCGGCCCTAAGCCAGGTTGTTCAGTGGGTGCTGTAAATACCACTGTGTACAAAAGCCCATCGGGACAAAACCACAAAACAAAAAGCCCGGATAGCAAGAGGTGGGCAACGCTGAAAGCAGCCTCTCTCCCCCCCTTTTTCTCTTCCCCCTCCATGCCTGACCCTCAATATATATTGTTTTAATAGGAAGCAATTTTTCATTGTTCTCTTGTGGGTGTCACTACAGACATGTTCCTATGTGTTCCCTGAGGGATGGAGCATCTTGTTATATATTTGGCTTCAAATTGAGATGTTGGCTCCATTTTTTTTTACCCGATTAATCTCCCAGTCCCTAACAACTGTGACTCTGTATTTAGCACAAGAGAAAGCTGAGAACGTGGGTCTTGCCTCCTTCCAGAAATATGCCTGGCTCATCAGGACATTTTTTTTTAACTTCAAAATATTTTTAAGATATTTTAAACTTTTGTAAAAAAAAAAAAATCAACCAACAAGAGATTCTTCTGAGGAGGAACATTTGTATCTGAACAAGATCCTTGGTGTGTAATTCAGTCTTGCAGTATACAAGCTTTTGTGTATAAATGTTTTATGATACGAATCCCTGTATTTGGCAGGGTTTTTTTTCCTCTTTTGCTTTTTAGATAAATACGTATACGATATTTTAAATTCATCTTTGCTTTTTTTAGAGGAGTTTGTAATCACCTTATAACATGAAAATAAACATTTCCTTTTTAAAATCCAGCACGTGTGGTTGTTTTGGTGAGTTCTTCCATTTTGTGGCGAGTTTTCAATCCCCTGCAGAGTGCTTCTCACAGGTAGGTGTGGTCCTGGGCAGTGGTGAGTGGGGCTTACAGGGGAAGTGGTTTGCTCCGGGGCTCACCGAGCCTGTGTGTCTGGACTCCCATTCACATCCACACACTCTTGCGTCTCCTCTGGCTGGTTCTGCCGATTCGACCTGCTGTGCGTCCAGCCTTGTGCAGCTGGGAGCTCTGGCACCAGTCGCCTGAGCCTGTTTCTCCTCTGGAATAAACCGCTGTCCCCATCTGAGCCACTGGGGTGGTGAGAGGTGGGGCCAAGGCCAGGAAGGGTTGTGGCAGGGGAGCAGGAGTGCTAACCCAGCTGCCCCGCCTCCTCTCTCGGAGCAGGTCAGTGCTTGGGACTGCCTTCCTGCCACCTGGCCCTCACACCCCCCTCTGAGAGGGAGCTGCTGTGTCCTTTGTCAACTTCCTAGACAAAAAAATTTCCCAGCAACTCCTTCATAGCCCCCACCCGATTTTCCAGCTCTTTCTGACGTCCTCTGCCCCCCCCACCCCCTTGTGTCTTGGCCAGGTGGCTCATGTTCAGATCCTAGTTTCATCTACCTGTGTGGCCCTGGGCAAGCTAGCTTAACCTCTCTGTGCCTGCTTCCTCATCTGTAATGTTGGGATGGTCCTCTGAAGGCTGCTGGGAGGATCCAGCAGGTTCCTGCAAAGCTCTCAGAACGGTGCCTGGCTTCCCGCTGTGGCTCCACTGTGCCTTCCTCCATCTGTCCCCTGCTCGCACCCCTTCCACGCCAGGCTGCTCACTCGCGTCCTGCACAGCTGACAGAGCTCCTCCTCTGCGCTGTTCCCTGTGGGGCCTGGCCCTGCCCTCTGGGCCGCAGACCCCTCAGCTTGCTTTGCCCTGGAGACTCCTGCAGCAGCCAGGCCCAGGCTCCCCTCCTGGCCCCTCCCTCTCCACCCAGACTAAAGGGGCTCATGGAGCAGGTGCCCCATCCTGCCCTGGTGGCTGTCCCCTGCGGAGAGCGAAACCCTTCCCCCTCCCCAGGCTTTCCTGCTGGGTCCCTGCCACTTCCAACCCCATGCCCCTCCTCTTCCTTGAACCCCTCAAGCTCATGCCTGCCTCGGCCCTTGCCCGTGCTGTGCCCTCTGCCCGGGACCCTCTTCCTCCAGGCCCTCGGGTCTCATCCCACGTTACTTCTCGGGGACAGCCCTTCTGGACTCACTGCGCTGGAGCCCCTCGTCCCAGCCCCTCTCTCCCATCACTCCCTTTGTCTTCTTTGCACTGCATACTTCCCGCAAGGATTCATGCTGCCCAGGGGCTACGGATCGCTGAGCAGATGGAAGATGTTTTGAATGAACTGATCCAAAGCTGGTGACAGGTTGCAAGACCCACAGAGGCCGCCTCCAGCCAGCCCGTGATGACGGGAGAGAAAGGCAGACACCCTGCTCGAGGTGCATTTACCTTTTATTTTTAAAAATCACCCCAACGGCACCCACTCCCAAGTCACGGCAACCCCTGCTGGGACACAGATGTTCACATGGACCCCGAACACCCCCGCAGCCTCTGCGGTCCAGCCCCTCGGTGTGCTGTGCTTCCCAAGCCCTGAGAAAACCCGTGTAGAAAAATACTTTGCAAGGAATATGTTCTCATCTCAGCCAGAGAAAAATACAGCTTTGAGGGGTGGAGGGGGACATGTCACAGGGGCTACACCCAAATGCATAGGCAGGTAGGACGCTCACTGGGCAGGGTGATGGGAAATGTCAAGTCTGGGACGAACTGTTCCCATGAGAAGCCGGAAGGAATATATTGCATATGAGGCGGCGGCGCGGCTGGGTGTCCACGCGGCCCGATTGCATACATCTGGAGAATGGCAGAGGCCTTGGCCGAGGAGGGCGGGGCGTGGGTCGGAGGCGGGAGCATCTGCCCTCCCTGGGAGTCCTGGAGCCTAAGCAGCTTTCCCAAGCTGAGAGGCCCTGAGAGCGTGTCCTGTCCAGCCCGGTCACCTGGCAGACTCGGAGAGACCCAGCCGCCTGCCTGGGGCCACACAGCCAGAAGCCACGTTTCTGCGGTGCGACCCCACCCCCACACTGAGGGCTCTTGGCTTTGGCTCGGGGTCCCGAGACAGGTGGGCGGCACCCTTTCACCCTGGGGTGGGTGTTCACACGGAGCCCAAGACAGCTGAGAGCCCACGGGCAGGGGGCGCCTTGGGAGAGGGCTTGGGAAGTGGAGGCCGGGGAGGGGGCAGGCCCACAGGGAGATGGCGGCAGGGCCCAGGCGCCTCTGGCCCCAACAGAGGCTGTGTCTGCTCCACCCCTGACTGTTCAGAGGGGCGATCTGACCCCGAGGGGGGCTCCCACAGCAAGCAAGCCACAGGCCCCGGGCGAAAGGAACTCTCCATCTGGTCCTTCGAATGGGGTGCGTCTTCCTCACCTCCAGGGCCCCAGTTGGAGGTGGGAGGGGACACCTCCGTTTCCCTGAGACCCGTTAGGAGCTGAGCAGGGCAGAGCAAAGCCCCAGGCCTGGTGACAGCCACCTGCTCCCTCCACCCCAGGGACCACATCCCAGACCACCAGATAGAGGCCCTGTCCTTCCCCCCAAATGATGAGGGTTTCTGATTTGTGGAAACTGAGGAAAGCGACTTTAAGGGATGCTGGTGCTTCCAGAATGCACGTGGGACTATGCTTCCTTGAACAGCCACCATGGCCCCTCTGCTGGGTGTGGCGAGAATGCCCATCTTTTCCTTCAGCCTCTCTCCCCTCTCCCTTCACTGATCTGGGGATTGGGAAGACCTGGGTCATCTCGCAAGCTGTGTTTCCAGGTTTTCCCATCTTCACTGGAGTGCCAGGCGACAGGAACCTGCAGGGTCTTTTGTCCCAAGATGAGCCTCTCCCACGCAGAGGGGCTTGGCTGGGAGGGGGGAGTGCAGACAGGAAGCAGCCACACGTCTTGCGCAGGAAGCGGGGGCTGACGCCCAAGGCCTGCACAGAGCCTGCCCAGTGGGCTCACAGCTCTGTTGCAAGTCCCAGCAGTTCTGGACTCAGAGACAAAGGGCCAGCACTCCCTGGGATCCCAGATGTCCCACTGGGAGTCTCACAGTGGGGAGTCGGATGCTTGGAACCACAGGACCAGCAAGCCCCAAATGCCAGCCTCCTGGAGGAGGGAGGAGACAGGCTCCCACGCAGAGCAGCACCCCCCCACTCACTGTGGTAGGGTCTCTGGAGGAAGTGGCTCCCTCTCAAGGAGGCGAACTACCCAAGCCCAGGTGGACGTATCACTAGGCACCTCACACTCAACTCATGACTGCCCGGGGGCATCCGGCTCCCGCTAGCTCACTGCCTGTGACAGGGAACTCACTCCTCCCTGGCAGCTCCTTTCAGCTCATGGCTCTGCTGGGAGAGCGTGCCAGCCTTTCCAAGGAGGCCCTGCAGGGACGGGGCAGCCCCTGACCAATCTCCTCTCAACAGAGCAGCCTGGCCAACCCCTCTCGGAAGGGTCTCCCCTGGGTATCTTGGAAACCCAATGTGGTGGAAGACCCAGATGTCACCCCAGCCAGGGTGGGGACCTCACTGCCTGGCACCCCAGTCACCTCAGAACTGGGGAACAGAGACTGAGTCTCATCCCTGGCTCTGGTCCGCCAGAGCGATAGATGGACCAGTGGGCGGCCACTTCTCCGGCCCGGCTACATTTCTGGGAGCCAGGATCGGCTCCTCAGGAGTCTGGACCACATGTCGACTTCAGAGCATCCGGGGACTACTGGGGCCTGGTGCTCGGGGAGCTCGGCTGCCCTGTGCCAGCGGGTTGCGGCTGATGACCAGCTCCACGATGTCACCCGCCTCAGCCAGGAGCGGTACTGCTAGGCAGCAGTCGAAGTCCCGAGTGCGAACGTGGTTGACCTGCAGGGGGCACAGCCCAGGGGACAGAGCCAAGGGGTCAGCTCACCTGGGCTGAAGGGAGGGGTCGTGATCTCCCAAAATGTCTCCCAAAACGTGGGCCAGCCCTGACACAGGGTGCATCTCCCACACTCACGGAAGAAGCTGCTCACCTGTTAACTCTCTCCCAATCCTCCTGGTAGGTTTTTATCAAAGAGGGACTAGTGTGTCACTTCCATACCCCAACACCTGCCTTGCTCCCTTTCTGACATAAAACAGCAGAGCAGGCCAGGCATGGTGACTCATGCCTGTAATCCCAGCACTTTGGGAGACTGAGGTGAGAGGATTGCTTGAGCCCAGGAGTTCGAGATCAGCCTGGGCAACTTGGTGAGACCTCGTCTCTATTTTTAAAAAAATCAACAAATCAGCCAGGTGTGGTGGCATACACCTGTAGTCCCAGCTACTCAGGAGGCTGAGAGGTAGGATCCCCTGAACCCAGTAGGTAGAGGCTGTTGTGAGCCATAATGGTGCCACTGCACTCCAGCCTGGACAACAGAGTGAGACCCCAACTCAAAACAACAAAAAATAACAGACCACACACTCAGAGAGTCTCCTACCTATAATTTCCTGACATTGCCTTGTTTCTATTATATTTGTGTTTTACTTTTTTTTTTTTTTTTTAGTTGGACTGCAGTGGCATGGTCATGGCTCACCACAGCCTCAACCTCCTGGACTCAGCCAGTCCTTCTGCCTCAGCCTTCCAAGTAGCTGGAACTACAAGTGTGCCACCACATCCAGCTAATTCTTGTATTTTTTGCAGAGACGGAGTCTGACCACATTGCCCAGGCTGGTCTCGAACTCCTGAGCTCAAACGATCCTCATGCCTCAGCCTCCCAAAGTGCTGCGATTATAGGCGTGAGCCACCATGCCCAGCCAACTTTCCATTTCAAGGAAGGAGTACTAGATTCTCATTTCCAGTTGGCACAAAAATTTTCCTTTCAAAATAAATGTTGAAAAGTAAATAAAAGACATGGAAAGAGCCCCATCAATTTAGAGAAAACACGAATAGGGGAAATTTAGTATAAATACTGTCAAGACCAAGGGGCGGGGACACAAACAGTTGGAGCCTGGGAAAGGGCGGTCTCAGGGGCCAGCCCAGGGCACCCCACATCTCCCAGGCTCCTTTGCAGTTTGGCAGGTCACATGACCGCCTCTGGCCAATCAGCTGTGGAGGAACATGCCACGTGCTGCCGCCGCCGAGTGAAGACAGAAGAAAACCTAGGAGCGCCATTGTACTCGGGTTGACCTTGCGCTGTCGCTCCCTTGGGGTGGAAACAAGGCCATCCCCGTGGCCCCCTGCCCCAGCGTTACCTGGAGGACCCTGTCGAAGGGACGGAGGCCCCCACGCTGGGCGGGCCCGTCGGGGCGCACGGTGTGGACATAGACACCCTTCTCCAGGAGGCCGTCGGAGACGCTGAAGCCAAAGTCATTCCGCACGGGGTCTCTGTGCAGGGTCACCTGGGAATGGGGGGGCTCTGAAACGCTGGCCTCTGTCCCCAGCCTCCCACAGTGGCCTCAGTCCCTTGGTCTGCACTCTGCCACGGCCAGCTGTCCCCATCCCAGGATTCACTGGCCCAGCATCCTGCCCCTGAGCCACTGCCGGCGCAGTCCCTCCCCCTTCTCCACCAGGCAAATCCTCCAGGCCAAGGCGCTCAAGCTCTGGGGAGGCCCCTGAACGTAGCTTCCCTTTCGGTTCTTTCTCAGCCCTGCTTTTTCTGGGGAGAAAGCCGGACCGGTGTGGTTCTACCACCCGCACGCTGGGGCACCTCCCATTTACCAGAGCCGCCTCGGGCTCAGAGGGCTCCATGGCTGCTGGGCTGGAGGCTGGCCTCCGTGTTTTATTTTTCACGAGACCACCTACAGGTGGCCCAGATGCTGGCTTCTCATCAAAGGTGGCGAAGTAAACGTCGGACACGTGTGATGACACACACACAACACATAGGCTTTACATGCTACATGTGCATATGATATGTGTGAGAATATAAATACGAGGGGGACCCCAAGCAACTGGAATTATCTTTTGGAGGGTGGCCCCTTGTGATACAGGCTTCCCCTGCTAGGTAAGGGTTCGAGGACCCCATGGCAGCAGCAGCAGCACACCAGCTAGCATGGTGAGGGGCTGTATTCCACGACCGTGAGTTTTTTTGGAGACTCTTCCAACACCTCTGCCCGGTTCATGACAGGCGATTTCTGAGCCCCCCGGCCACACCGGCTGAGTGTCCAGCAGTTTTGGACCCACAACAGCAAGATCCCCGTCCCCCACTCTCCTTAGTCACCTCACCTTGCCCCGAGCAACTGTTTTTGTTTCCCCAGATGAAAAAAGTCCTCAAGGGGACACGTTTTGCCAGTGTGGGAGAGGTGAAACCAAAACCAGCAGAAGCACTAGAAGGCATCAAAATGGATGACTCAAAAACTGTTCTGAGCAGTGAAAAAAGCATCTCCATAGATGTATTGCATCAAATGGAGAGTATTTTGAAGCCGACTGAAGTTCAAGTATGCAATAATAAATACACAATGTTTATAAACAAACATTTTTCTTGAGGAAAAGTATCTCCTTAAAGATAGATATTACTAACAGTCCCGTGTGTGTATCACATGTGCCTGTGTGCCACTCAAACGATGACAGCTTTGGAAAACCCAGCCTGGTCCAAAGTCCCTGCTTCATGATGGAGAACACAGCCTGGAGAGGCGGGTCTCATGGCCCAAGACACGAATCCAGGCCTCCGGTGCCCACACCTAGTGCCCACCTTGTGCATCTCCAAGGGCGTCGGCAGTAGCGGCTCCTGCGTCTCTTTGGGGGAGGCTCGGAACTCCCGGCTCTTCCGCCAGGGCCGCCGGCCAGGCCTGCCCTCGAGGGCCACGCTCTGCACAGTGCCCGACATGATGGAAGCCTGTGGGGACATGGCCATTCTCTTAGACACTCACTGACTCCAGTAGGCAGCCTGCATCTAGCCGCACCTGCTCTGTGCCTGCCTTCAGCTCACAATGGTGACCTGAGAAACAGGGTCCCTGGTGGCAGGGGCTCAGTCCCTCGGTGGAGGAGTGGGAGTCATTAATCAATCACCTCACAGTCAGAGTAATAAGAGTCACGTGCCTAATTAGTAGCATCGCTCTGTGCTGGGCTTGGTTCCCTGCACTTGACACATTTTATCCTCTACGATAGAATGAGGCAAGCAAATACCATTCCCCCCCTCTCATTTTACAACTGAGGACACTGAGGCTTAGAGATAGTAGATTTGAACCCAGAGTCAGGGCCCTTAACCACTCTGCTACACTGCTCACTGCAAACATAAATAAGATGAAATTATGCACTGCAGTGACTGTCACAGAGGTGAGGCACACAGGAGGTAAGAGCTCAGGACAGGTGGCTCTGGCCAGGTGGAAGGGGTCCAGGAAACTTCCAGAGCTGAAACCTGAAGGCAGGGAAGATGAGGCGTGGGGAAGAGAGTTCCCAGCAGAGGAAATGGCACATGCAGAGTCCCTGCAATGGGGATCTGCAGCTGGGGCAGGTGCAGGGGCTGAGGCTGGGGGGGGTCAGTCCCGCAGCACCCCGCAGACCACAGCAAAAGTGAGCTTTGTCCTAAGAGCAACAGGGAGACCCCGAAGGAGCAGGAGGGAGAGGTAACATGATCTAGAAACATCCTCCAGCTGCCGCATGGAAATCGGACTGCAGAGGTGGGAGCGGAGCCCGGGAGGGCGACTGTAGACCGTGGAGTTGTCCAAGCTGGAGACGATGGTGTCTGGACAAGGATGGTGACAGCAGGGAAGGGGAGAAGGGACAGAGCTATGACATGTCTCGGAAGTAAGTGGATAGACACACTGATAGAGGGGTGAGGTGTCAAAACGTTGGACTCCCCAGAAGTTTAAGACCAGCCTGGGTAACACAGTGAGACCTCGTCTATACAAAAATTAAAAAAAAATTAGCCCGTATAGTGGCACACGAATGTAGTCCCTGATGCTTAAGAGGCTGAGGTGAGAGGATTGCCTGAGTCCAGGAGGTCATGGCTGTGGTGAGTTGCGATCATGCCACTGCACTCCAGCCTGGGCGACAGAATGAGACCCTGACTTGATGGACGGATGGACGGACGGAAGAGAAAGGAAAGAAGTGTGGGGTTCTAAGCTGAGAGTTTGTGGCCCTGAGGGAAATGTCTCCACATTCAGACCCAAAATCCACCAAGGGGTGGGGGCACCGTGCTGCTGGGATGGGAGAATGGACTTCTGGCACGTGATGTCATACAATTTCCTGGACACCATGATCTCCCCAGCCTAGAAGCAACTCTCCTTTCGCCTATTCCAGAATCTTGAGTTTCTGCTGTTAGTGCACAGTGCTAGCTGCCACCAGGGGAAAGTGTTGGTCTTTGAGGGGCTCCTGAGGGAAAGCAGATGATGACAGCAACTGTCTTAGGGCCAGACTGTTGGACTGGAGTGGGGCAGAAGCGAGGAAACAGCAGGAATGTCCTGGATGAGGAAGCAGGGAGGCACCTTCCTTGCATCGGGCAGATCACGTGCCTGAAGAGTCAGGGTCCAAAGGGAACAACTCGATGTCTCGGGGTGACAAAATTGTTAACACAGAATCGGGAAGTCCAGGTGTCCCGGGCTCTTGGAACTCTAGAATTCTAGGGCTTCCAGTTAAAATGCAGGCTCAGCTGATCCAGGAAGTTGGCACCTCCCGCCAAAGACACAGCGATGGTAGATTTAGATGTTTAAAAATAAACACTTCCAAAGCAAGAAAGAAAAATCCAGAGTCAGACATGAGCAGGAGCAGAGCCGAGAATCCTTAGCTCAACCTCTGCATGTGTGCGGGGCCAGAATCTGCCCTCCGCAATAGTGAAGAGATACTGAGCTGAGAAACTGAGGTCCAAACTAATCTGGAACTGGTGGAGCACAATGGCTCCAATAAAGACATGTGAAAAACTACTTCCGAGATGTTTCCGCAACACAAAGCACAGCTGGAGTTCCTGGGGCAGGGACCACTGTTGGAAGCAAGTGCAATGAGATGAAAAAAATCCACCTGCCCACAGACCCACACCTGTCCACGTAGGTGAATCCACACCCAGGCAACTAGAAATAATAGACAAATCAAATCAAACTTTAGATGAGTCTGTTTAAAATGTGCAGAGAAATGATAAAATAAAAAAGCAAAATACATTAAGACCATGGAAATCCGAAACACAGAGTAACTGTAAGAACAAAAGATGTAGAAATCGAAATACAATATCTATAAAAAGGAATCAACAGAACAAATAGAGCCGAGGAGAGAATGAGTAAATGGGACAACAGATTAAGGAGAAAAGTCAGCATAAAGTGCCGAGAAAAAATGAAAGACAAGTTAAGCAAAGTGGAGGGTAGAGTGCACAGACGACAAGTGTCTGATACAATCTAACAGAAGTCCAGAAGAAGACAATAAGAGGGAATCAATATCTAAAACATAATAATTAGGCATTTTCCAGCACAGAAGGAAAGCATAAGTCCTCTGACTGAAAAAAGCAGACTGAGACTCTGGTTAGACAAATAAAAACAAACTCCCACTGAGACAAATCAGAGCAAAAGAGTCAGTCATCATAGGGAAAGTAAAATCCTCAAAGTCACTGGAAGGAAAAGGCATATGACTTCCAAAGGAATAACAATGAACTTAACAGCATCAGAATATACTGGAATAATATCTTCAAAGCCCTGAGTATGTGGTAAACTAAATAGTCAACTATCATTTAAGAGCTGAGGTGACATAATGACATTTTCAGAACACAAAGCCTAAAAGAGTTGACCTCCCAAATACCCTCAGTGAAAGAACATCTAAAAGGATAAACTCCGAATAAAAAATGGGGATACAAGAAGCAATGGCGAGCAAAGAAACCGTCCAAATATTCCAATAAAACCTCACATTCATGAATTTTGAGCAATTTATAAACAAGTTGGGAGTTGAGAAGAGAGGGTCTGGAGGGAAGCAGAAGCATTCTGTGGTGCCTGTCTTATTCAAGAGGTGGGCAAAGGTATTCATTAGACCTTATTAGAAAAACTAAGTTAAGAAGAGATGTTAAAATTTTCAGGTTTTTGTTTTTGTTTTTTTTCAAGTCAGTGTGGCAGTGTATCTGTACAGTGGAATATTATTCAGTCACAAAAAGGAATGAAGTACCTACACATCCCACAACATTAAGTGGAAAAAACCCAACAAAGGCTATATACGGTAGATAGCCTTTCCACTTTCATGAGCTATTTAAAAGAGGCAAAATTATAGAGACAGAGCAGACGCTGGCTGCCAGATGAGAGGTGTAGTATTGGGAGATACAGGGTTTCATTTTGGGGTGTCAGAAATGATCTGGAATTAGATAGTGCTGATAGCTGTACAACATTATGAATATGTCAAAAGTCACTAGATTGTACTCTTTAAACTGGTTAAAGTGATGATACATTTTGTATTTAAATTTTATTTTGATAAACAAAAATTTTAAGTCTGCATCATTAAAAATGCACAGGACTAAAATTAAGGGGATCTTAAGAGACATAATAAGCAGCATGAATTAGACAAACCAAGTGTAAAGGGCAGTTTGGGTGCAACGAGGAAATCCAAAATATGATCTTGGTACTAGAAGAGATTAAAGTATATTGAAAGGGGAAAATGAAGTAGCTGACTGAAAAAGCAGATTGCAAAATGGTATGAACATTATGATCTCGTTATCTTTAAAAATACATATGAACTGAAGCAGTAACAATGGTGATCTATGAGTGGTGGGAACATTGTGTTCTTATGTTTTATTTTGACTTATTTTGCTTTTGATTGTAACTTGCTCGCCTAATTTTGCACCATACACATATATCACTTCTGTAATAATAAAACACTTTATATGTAAAAACTGAATGTTGAAAGAAAAATAAATGAATTGAGGATAATCACTAAAAGAATACAAATAAAATTTAAAATCTCCAAACTGAAGGTTGTACAGAGAGTGAACAAGAATAAAACATTTCTCAATATAAAGAAAGGAAACACAGATGATCAGAAGATGTATAAAGAAAACAGTTATCTTGTTATTAAAGGAGTATTCATTATGTGCCAGAATGACATTTATTATTTATTTAAATTTTTGAAGGGTCAAAGTCTCATTATGTTGCCCAGGCTGATCTTGAACTCCTGGCCTCAAGTAATCCTCCCACCTTGGCTTCCCAAGGTGCCTGGATTACAGGCATGAGCTACCATGCCTTGTCCCTTACGTTTAATTGTATTAGTAATTGCAATAAATATAACTAGACTAAACTTGTCTTTAATAAAAAAGAATCAGCAGTATATAGTATACAACAGACACACTTAAAACAATGATATGGTAAATTTGAAAAAAGAGAGGCAAATTATCACGAAAATAAAGTTGATAAAGAATATTATCATAGGACAAAATGGAGTTTAACTTAAGGTAGACAGCGCATAGGGAAATAAAAACTCGTGGGATGCAGCCAAAGCAGTGCTTACAGGTAAATTCATAGCTTTAAAAATGCACTATGTTAGAAAACAAGAAAAACTGACAATTAAATAGCTAAGAAACCTGGAAAAATAACATCGCTTACACATAAATAAAGCAGAAAGAAGGGAAAATCAAAGCTAAAAACAGAAATGAAAAACAGAAAATAATGAACAAAACCCAAAACTCTGAGGAACCTGGTAATTGGCAAGACTGATAGATAATTCAATAATATTAGGAATAGAAAGAGGACAAAAGCACAGATAAAGCGGAGGTTTCAGTGAAATCAAACAGCTTTCAGAGAAGGAGCTTGGGCTGGGACTTAGCGGGATGCTCCTGGACCCTCCTGGGCAGCCTGTCCCATCCATAGGCAATGCTGACTTCACCCTGAGCTGCACCGCCTCGGCCTCCAGCAGCCCTACCTCTCCTGGGTTGTCACTGATGTAGACACCCACATGCTTCCACAGGGCATGCTCACAACCACATTCACATATCACATGTCTGTAGACACCAAAACTATCCCCATGCACCTAAATGTGCACACTCAGATGCACGTGTTGCGAAGACACACTCTGCATCCGTGTGTGCATGAGCATGCTCACATGACATGTACACATACTTCCCAGTGCACACATGATGCTGGCCAACATATTCCACAAAGCTCTTGATGACACTTGTGTGTGAGGGTGCCAGGTGAGTGCATGCATGCACATCACACGTGAGCGTGGTCCAGCCACACGCTTGCCTCCCAAGGACACCCCCGCCCCCGAGCGCCGGGGCCTGGGTGCCCCCCAGATCTGCCGGGCAGTGGCCGTACCTCCAGCTCCCTCAGCAGCTCTGACTGACCACATGACTCCAGGTCTTCGAGGGCTTCCCCGAACACACGCCAGAAGCCCTCCTCTTGGGCAGGGTCAGGGGCTGGGCTGCAACGTAGGAACCAGAGAGCGTCAACTCCTGGCAGGCGGGTGGGCGGGCGAGCGGGTAGGGGCCTGAGGAGTCTTCGGGGCTCCAGGGCCCAGCGCTGGGCCCGAAGGGCCATAGGGTGGGTGGGCAGGCAGGCGGGTGTCCTCGGTGGCGATTCTGGGGCCCCGGGGCAGTGGTTGGTGACACGGAATGGGGGAAGACGCAGTTAGGGGCGACCAGGACTGTCGGTGGCCAGCTAGAACAGGGGCAGATGAGACGGGGTGGAGAGCGGTGACACAGGACGCCTGGGGAAAGAGACAGACGGACGGACAGACGGACAGACAGACAGACAGAGAGATCCATGGTGTAGGCCCAGAGGACAGCTCCCGGCCCCACCCAGACACAAGGAACTTGGGACAGTGACAGGGACAGAGCTGGAGCCAGCAAGGACACAGATGGATGAAGAGGATGGAAGAGTTCAGCAGGGAAGGGGCCGAGACCACCATGACCTCCATCCCAGCTCGCAGGAGCCCACTGTCACCCGGACAGAACCTCGGAAAGGCCACCCTTCTCGAAGTCATTGCTACTTATGGAGTACCCGGCGTGTGCCAGGCTGGCTGGGGCTTGCCCAGAACGTGCTCCTCCCCAAAGGCACCAGGCTCCACTGGCTCAGAGAGCCCCAGGGAGGAGGGCCGGTCCCTGCCCTCCCTCCCCACTTTCTAGATGAGAGGACTGAGGCTGAAGGCCTCTGCCCCACTCAAGCCAACGCGACAAACACTCCCCGGGCCAAGCCCTCTTCTGGGTGCAGGAATGTGGAAGGGGAGCAGGGTGGGGGTGGGCCCGGCCCCAAGGAGCTGAGGGTCACTCTCAAAACAGAACCGAGCACCTGCCAGGGACAGGCTAGGAGACAGGGGAGCCTCGTGGCACCGACAACAGCCAAGTAGCTAACCAGGCTGACCCAAGGTGACTGGCGGCACCAGGGAGCACCCATGGGCTCCAGAGGAGGCAGGGAGGAGTCCCCTCTGCCTGAGGAAGCCAGGGAAGCGAGCTGAGTTTTGAGGGATGAGTAGGAGTTTGCCAGGAGAGATGGAGGAAAAGGCATCCTAGGTGGAAGGAGCCACCTGATCAAAGGCACAGAGATGGGAGGGTGGCAGGAGCCCGGTGAGGAAGGCGGTTCTCCACAGCTGCTCCTGCAGCAGCTGTCTCCTGGGGCTGTTATTCCAGCCAACACCAGCAGTCCAGGGTGGGGCCATCAAGCAATCTGGGCTGAGCCAGGGTTGTCTGGGCTCAAGTTCTGAGTTCACTGCACTTCTAAGAACAGGCAATAACCAGACTTGGGCAGGGCAAGTCAGGCTGCCTTCCCGTGTCCATGCCTTTGCCCCATGCCCTCTGCCAGCATACCCTTCCCCAGCTCAACCAGATTTGGGGTGGCATAAATCGAAGCATAAAGTCCAGACTCTGGGAGGGTCTTGTCCTAGTGCTCCCTCACTGGGAGGCGGTCTTCCCTCCATCCCTGCCACACTGGCCCAGGGACCGAGATCCTCACCCGCCCCAGCCAAGAGGCCATGACGGCCTCCTCCTGCGTGGTGCTCCCCACAGACCTAGTGGGCAGCTCCCACTCCTCTTCCTCCTCCTCCTCCTCTTCTGGAAAACTCTCGTCAGCAGAGGCCGGGGTGCAGCTCGTCCTCCGGGGTTCGGTGGGTGGGGGGCTGCCCCTCAGCCGGCCAGGCCGCCACTCCTGGGGGGTCATGCTCCGGGGGGCTGCCTGTGGCATGTAGGAACCTGGTGGTGGAGAGGGCGCACCTGGGTTCCATGCCCTCACCTTGTCCTCCTTCCCACTCTGGTTCTGGTTGTGCTGGGTGACCCTGAGATGGGTCTTTGCTCCCCCCTGGGCCCGCACGAGTGCCCGGAGACCTACAAGGGCACCGGTCCCCAGGATCCCCTGGTCTCCTGGTTACCCAGAAGAAAGGGAATACCCAGGGCCCTGGGACTCTGTCTGGCTCCACTGGGCTGGGCTTGGACACCTCCCTGCCCATTTCCACCCTCAGCGAGTGAGCTGGAAGGTGCTGACCAGGAGCTCCGGATGGGGAGGTGAGACCCAGAGAGGGCAGGCATCCGGCGAGTGAAGACCACAGCCTGGAGCCTCCTTGGCTCCCTGCAGGCCTCCCCTGGCTGGCTCCCTGAGCTAGGCCCTGGGAGGCGCCTGAGGCTCTAGGGCACCGAGACCAGGAGGGGATGTGTCCCCTGAGGCAGCTGTGGGTTTCAACGGGCACAGGGAAGGAAGGGCGCCTGGAGTGTGTCCGCCCAAGCTGGGTCTTGTGGGACGGGGTAGAAATGGGCCTTTTGCCTTCCTGTTGTCAACTGGTTGGAATAAACACCTACTGTGCACCGTGTGCTCGATATCAGGCTAGCAGTAAGGGAAATAGCAGAAAAAAGCCCAACTTGCTTCCTGCTCCCCGGTGGGGCAGCGTGAATGGCCAGCTTGGGCTGGGGTCCCAACCGAGATGGGGCCACCGCTACACCCCCAGGAGCAAGGGCCCTGAGTCTGGCACATGGAGCCCAGCTGGGCCTGCCTTCAAGCATGTCCCAGAGGATGGCACCACAGTAGGAGGGGAGCAGGCAGTGGGGCAGCCTCTCCAGAGGCCTGGCAGCTGGGGCGGCCCCAGAGAGCATGGAGCTCACCCAAGGTCCCTGGGGTTACCTGGGCCCCTGAAGCCGCCGTCCGTGGCTGCGCTGTCCCAGGACTCCACAGCACTGTCCACACTGGGCACAGCTGGCGAGAGCCGGGCCGGCAGAGGGCCTCCTCTGGGGGCCTCAGGCGGGCCCTCGTCCCCGTCACTGGCCTCGCTGAGGCTGCCCGACTTGCAGGCTGGGAGAGGGCCTGGGAGAGGAAGGGGTATCCCTCGTGACTTCAGAGACACGCTGCGAGCCTCAGTTTCCCCATTTCAGCCTGGTCTGGGAGCTCCCGGGCAGCGAGTCCCTGCTGAGCCTACTGCTGACATGTGGGAACAGTACACTCGTAAGCAAGCCTGCTTCATACATAGGAAAACAGAGGCGCGGGGAAGCTGAATGACACGCCCAAGTCACATGGCGAGCAGGAGTGCCACCCAGAGGAGAAGGAAGACCCCCAACTCAGGCCCCTCCCACCACACGTGGTGGCCTCACTACCAAGGCATGGGGAAACGGAGGTCACAAAGCACCCACACGAGCACCTTGAGGGGCAGGGGGTCATGAGAACACGGCTCGGGCCCGGAGTCCACCCACACCCACTGTGGACCTCAGCTGTCCCAGGCCACACCCCCCATCCCCCCAATCCCGTCTCCATGGGCTGTAGCAAGGATGCTGGGAGGTGGCCTGTGCCAAGCCACAGAGACACAGAGGGGCTGCCTTTCCTATGCGGGCCGGGTGGTCGTGGGGCATGGAGCCAGGCTCACGGTCCAGCTGCTTCTTGATCTTCAGGGTGACAGTCTCTCCGGCCACCTGCAGGAGGTGGATGGCCTCGCTCAGCGGCCGGCCCTTGAGGCTAACGCTGTTGATGGCCAAGATGCGGTCCCCCACGTGGATGGCACCGGTCCTGAGGAGGCAGCACAGGACGGGAATTAGACACTCGGGACTTCTGAGTTGGGGGGGTGTCTGCCCCCAGGGAGCCCCAAGGCACAAGCTAAACCCAGCTGCCAAACAAACAAAAAAAACTACAAGTGTGATCTCGGGTTGCATAATAGAGGTATAAAGTCTAGAATATAGGAGGGTACTGTCCCACCAGACTCTAAAATTAGGTTCTGGACCCAATGTTCAGCAGCAAAGTTTTTTGTTTTTTTTTGAGTTGGAGTCTCACTCTGTCGCCCAGACTGGAGTGCAGTGGCCGCTCCCGGCCACCGTAGCCTCAACCTGCTGGGCTCCGGCGATCCTTCCGCCTCAGCCTTCCAAGTAGCCGGAATTACAGGCATGACCTACTACGCCCGGTGAATTTTTGATTTATTGTAGAGATAAGGTCTCACCAAGTTGCCCAGGTGGGTCTCAAACCCGCGGGCTCAGGCAACCCACTCACCTCGGCCTCCCAAGGTGCGGAATTACAGGCTGAGCCACCGAGCCTGGCTAGCAAAGTTTTGAGAATGGTTTAAATCACATAGTGGCCGTCAAATGTGTACTATGTGATCTTGGGCCAGTTTCTTTTTAAAGATTTTTTATTTTAAATATGTGGGGCACGATTCAGGGTTAGGTATACAAATGTTCATTATGCAGGTACCTTGCCAGTGTCTTAACTTTCCTGAGTTTCAGTTCCTTCATCTGTAAAATGGGGGCATAACACTTATTTCGTCATCAAGTTATAACTGAGGGATGAATGAGTGGGTTGGATTACTACTTCTCCCCAACAGAAGCCCTTGGTAGCCTCTGCCTCTTCCCAGACCTCAGTCTCCCCACCTGGAAAACAACCCCAGTCGCCAGGGCCCAGCTGATCTCACGGAGAGGCACGAAGGGCGCCAAAGCCAGGTGACACTGCTCTGGCCCAGGGGTTTTCTCCCTGGACAGCCATTTCGATGACTCACGCAGCTTCTTGACAACTAACTGGAGTCTCTGGGGTGGGGCTGGGGTGATTCTGAGGGGCAGAAGGGCCCAACGCCCCTGACCTGGCGGGGGAGAGGAGGCCGAGGACTGGGCCAGGGCCTTGAAGCCCAAGGCAGATGCCACCCCAGGGGGAGCTCCTAGACATTCCGGGGAGCCAGGGCCAGGAGGAAGCCGGGGAGGGACCAGAGCTATGCTGTCCAGGTGGAGGCCACCAGGTCCACCACCGGGGCCACGGGGTGCAAAACATGGCCACACTGAGATGTGCTGGGAGCAGAGCACACACCGCCTCTGAAGGCACAGCTCAGAAAAACGTTGGAAAGCAATGAATCATTTTTACATTCATTGCATGTACAAGTAAATATCTACTTAAGGTGAATTTTTTTTTCTTTTCCAAGGGGGCTCCCAGAAAGCTCAGGAGCAAATTCACCGCATCTCGGCCGGACGGCACCGAGCGACAGGAGACCTGGGAAGGGGCCGCGCACGCAGGTCCCCGACAGGCTCCCGCTGGAGACTCGGGCAGGAGGGCCCCACGCGGACCGCTGCGGCCTGCTCGGCGTCCAGCAGGGGGCGCTCCGGGAGCGGGGCGGCCCGCCCGCGCCGCGGGCCCGGAAGCCCCCGCCCCGCGTGCCCGCCCCCCACCCTCCCTCTTCTGGGGCCCCGCCCCTCCCCGCGCCCCGGCCAGGCTCGCACAGCCGGTCGGGCGTGCTGCGCCGACGGCCTCGCCGCCCCGACGGCCTCGCCGCCCGCCCTGCGCTCGGAGGATGCCTGGCGGGCCCGGGCGGCCGGGGACGGGCGCGACGCCCCTTCTCGCAGCCCGCTCGGCCGCCCGGCCCAGGGACTCTGCGAGGGGCAGCCGCGCTGCCGCGGGAGGCGCCCCAGCAGTGCTGGCCCCGGGCGCTCGGCCCGCGGCCTCCGAGACGGCCTTCCAGAAGGGCGCGGAGGCGGCGCTCGCCTCCACCCGGTCGCCGCCGGGCCTGCAGGCCTGCGGGGCCAGCCCCGCCGGGTCCGCGCTTGGGCTCCGGAGCGAAGCGGCAGCCGCCGTCCCTGGAGCATCCGCGCCGGAGCGGGGGTCGGAGCCCGCCCTCCCAGCTCCGCCCCCCGCGACGCTGCCCCCGGCCCCGGGCCAGGCTCACCTCTCGGCCAGACCGTGCCTGGTGAGGCCCGAGATGACGATGGGGTCGAAGGGCTCCTCGGTGCCCGAGATGGTGATGCCCAGGGGGCCCCCGTAGCGCTTCAGCTCCACCGTGTAGCTCACGGCCCCGGTGCTCTCCAGCTCATCTGCAGGGGGGCACCGCGAGGGGTCCGGGGCCAGGCCTGGCGCCGCCCGCCGCCCGCTCGCTCACGCTCCCCAGGCCTCCACCCACCCGGTCGCCCCTGGGACCCGAGGCCGGCTTCTGCCCAGACACCGTCAGAGCGCACGGAAGAAACGCGGGCCAGCGTTTTAAATTAGAGATGGCACACACTGCTTGATATAACACAGATGGCTCAGCCTGTAATCCCGCGCCTTGGGAGGCCGAGGTGAGTGGATGGCCTGAGCCCGCGCATTCGAGACCCGCCTGGGCAACTTGGCGAGACCTCATCTCTACAATAAATCAAAAATCAGCTGGGCGTGGTAGCGCGCGCCTGTAGTTCCAGCTCCTTGGAAGGCTGAGGCGAAAGGATCGCTGGAGCCCAGCAGGTCGAGGCTGGGTGGCCGGCAGCGGCCACTGCACTTCAGTCTGGGCGACTGAATGAGACTCCAACTCAGAAAAAAAAAAAAAAGAAATAACACAGATGATGATAATGATAATGGTTACGATTTGTAAAAAATATATATCTTTTTGAGCCGGAGGAGTCTCACTCTGTCGCCCAGGCTGGAGTGCTGTGATATGCTCATTGCCACCCCAGCCTCGACCTGCTGGGCTCTGGTGATCCTTCCGCCTCAGCCTTCCAAGTAGCTGGAACTACAGGCACGCGCTACCACACCCGCTTATTTTTGATTTATTGTAGAGATGAGGTCTCACAAGTTGCCCAAGTGGGTCTTGAACCCACAGGCTCAGGCAATCCACTCACCTCAGCCTCCCAAAGCGCGGGATTACAGACTGAGCCACCGAGTCTGTTGTAATTTTAAAAAAATTTATTGTAGAGACGAGGTCTCACTAAGTTGCTCAGGCTGGTATCAAACCCTTGGTCTTAGGCAATCCTCTTGCCTCAGCCTCCCAAAGTGCTAGGATTATAAGCTTAAACCACCATGCTCAGCCCCAGCTTTTCATAAAAAAGAAAATAAATCTGCCCTTTGACCTGGGGACACACCCTCCAGGTCTTAGTCCTCACCCTTCCCTTTCACCTCTCCAGGCCCTAAGGTTTTTCTTACCTTCTGTCTGGCTCACGGTACACTTATTGTGCCACTGCTAGCCCCAGTGGGGCCAAGTGTGCAGCCTTGGCTTGTCCCCGCACATGGCCCGCCACAGCTCGAAGTCACACTAGCTCTGACCCACCCACTCCTCTGTCCATCAGCTGCTCCTGGGGGGATGGGGGGGTCTCCTCTGCCAGGCTTGGCTGCTACCAATGTGTCCCCAATCCTTGTGGGCCTCACAGCAGCTCTGAGGCCAAACCCCGGGCAGACAGCAAGCCATCCGTGCTGTTCCCCCCGCCACTTGTTCCAGCCGGCCCTCCGTGGCACCCACCGCCCTCCCTCCCCCAGCCAGGATGCAAGCGCAGGCCTCGGCGGCCAGGCCTACCTGAGTTGTCCTCATCCTTGCGGACTTTCAGCTTCACCAGGTCCTCACACTGCCGCAGGATTTGCACAGCATCCTCCATGGGGCAGTTGTCCAGACGGATGTTGTCGATGGCCAGCAGCTTGTCGCCCGGCTCGAGGGTGCCCGTCCTGCACAAGTGGGAGGGGACGGAGGGAGCCTGGGGCACGTGAGCACCGTGATCACTGCCAGCCGCCTCTGTCCTCCCATGAGGCACCCCCTACATTGGCCGCCTCCTCCTCCATCCCCGCCCGCTACCGCCCCCCCACCGCCTGTGTCCAGGGCCCCTACCTGTGCGCCACGCTGCCCTTCTTGATATCGGAGATGATGAGGGGCTCCCCTCGCTTCCGGCTGGCCGCTGGGGGAGAGAGGCCATGATGCCGACCTCTGTTGGCCTCAGCCTGGAGGGTGCTGAGGCCCGGGGTGTGGGCACAGCCTCAGAGCACACATTCAGCCTTCATCCTGGTGTCACTGCTCCCCGGCAGGATTGACCCTGAGCCAACTGGCTCACTGCTCCGTGCCTCAGTTTTCCCGCTGCAAAGTGGGGGTGACGCCACGGACCTCATGGGGACATGCTGAGATTAAATAAACCACATAACGCAGGCACAAAACCCAGCGTGGCTCCCGGCACGCACTGGAACACAGTGGGTGCTCAGTCGACCTCAGTCCGGTCCTTCTCCCACCACCCGCCCCCAGCCAGTGGCGAGCGGCTTGAGAGGCCACCCGGGTGGCGTCTGTGTCCTCAGCACCCAGCCCAGGGCCAGCACCCAGGGCTCCCGGGGTCGAGGGACACAGCCATGAGCAAAACAGGCAAGGAGAGCCAGGGCGGTTGCAGACGCCGCAGGACGTGAGAGTGCGCAGTCTCCCGGGAGTGGAGGGAAGGGGGGGCTGTGTGGAAGGTGGGGAGCTGTCAACCAGGAGGGCCGGCGGGCCTGAGCAAAGACCGAAGGGGGTCGGGGAGGAGGGTGGGGGAGCAGGCAGCGGCTGGAGGGGCTGCGCCGGGGAGACAGGGGAGCAGGCCCCCGAGGGCCTTCCGGACGCCCGAAGGCTCCAGCTTGTGCTCAAGCAAGGTGGCAGCCCGGAGGCGTTCGACTTCTCCTGCTCGTGTACGTTGCCTTTCCCTTGACCTTCTGCCGTCCTCGCAGTCATGCCTTTGACCAGCATGAATGGAGCACCTACTGTGTTCCAGACCTCTTCTGGGCTCCAGGCACACAGAGGTAGACAGAAAGCCAAACCCGACCCGCCTGTCTGGCACCTAACAAACCACTCTCACCTGATGGCGCCCCACAACCCCACTGGGAGACTCTCAGAGCCAGGAGACTCCGCCGCGCGGCATGGGAAACCGAGGCAGCGAGCGTGGGTCCGGCCCAAGGGCAAATGCTGGCCCATCCTGCCCCCGGAGCCTCTGCGAGGCCGCCTCAGGCCACAGCATCACACCGTGGAAGGGAGTGCTGGTTCGGGCTGCAGCCACCCCTCCCGAGGGCATGTGGGGAGGGACGTGGTGCGGAGACTCACAGCTGATGGTGATGCCCAGCTCCACGCCACGCCGCTTGGGCAGCTTCACGTGGAAGGTGCCGCTGCTGGGGATGACGGACTCTGGCAGGGACAGACGGCAGGCTGTCGTGAGACAAGGGAGCCTCTGCCCCAAGCCCCTTCTGGCCCAGATGCGAGGGACCCACAAAGCCACCACCTGACCCCCTCCTGCTTCCTCCTCCCGACAGATGAGGAAATCCGTGTACAGGGAGCTGACAGATTGCTCACAACAGCTGACCTGCTCTGGCTGGGGCAGAGCTGGGACTGGAGCCCAGACCTCATGTCTGCCAGCCGGGGTGCTGGACGGGCTTCCCACAGCCCAGTTCAACCCTGTGTGGAGCCGGCGTGGACTCCCTGAGCACCGACTATGCGCGAGGCCTCAGCTGGGTGTCTCCACAGGATTTATCTCACCTAACCCAAACACCCACACGCTGAAAGGCTTCCAACTGCTATCTTACAGACGGGGAAACTGAGGGCAGAGGGGATGTCCTGTCCAGAGTCTCACAGTGTCTGAGCCACAGAGCAAACTCCTGGCGCCAGGCACCGCAGGAAGGGAGGAGGGGAGGGTCTCTGTGGGAGGAGGAAGTCCAGGCCGCTCTCACCTGCCACATCAAACTCCACTTCCAGCACCACCCGGTGGGCCAGCGCGGCATCCCGCAGCAGCTGGTTGGCCTCCTCCATGGTCCCGTCCTCAGTGGCGACGCCGTTGATGGACAAGACGCGATCCCCCACCTGCAGCAGGCCACACCTGAACCCCAGGAGTCCGGCAGAGAGAAGAGGCCTATGACAGCTCCGCTAGGAGACAGAACACCGCGCAGGGGTGCGGGGCCAGCCTGCACCCCCTCCCGGCCTGTCACGTGACTCAGCCCTGCCCTGAGAGTGACCTCGCTGGGCCTCAGTTGCTCTGTCTGTCCAATGGGGATGATGCCGTGGCCTTACAAACACGGACATGTGAAGGACTCTGACTTGGAACAGACAGGGGCCCAAGTCCTGGGCATCTGTTTATGAGTCAACGAGGCAGCTTCTATGAGCCTCAGTTTCCTCAACTGTAAAATGAGGCTGGTGACGGCGCTGATGGTATGGCGAAGTGAGATACACTCGTGAGGCAGGGGTGAGGTGGTGTGACTCAGTTTCCCCTCTGTCCCCGGGCCCCCTGACCTGAGAGTGGCAAGCCTGGGGGGGGTGGGGGGGAAGCAGGCTCACCTCTCCGCCGGGCTGTCAGGCTCGATGAAACGCACCAGGGGTGGGGAGGACAGGGTCTCAGTGGCGAAGATGCCGCCCTGGAGCTGGAGGCCAAAGCCCCCAAGGGGGTCTCCGCAGAGCACCACCTCCGTGGTCTCCGTGTGCACAATCTGCCCGCTGGGCCCCACCGTGCTGGAGGCCAATGACACTGTGGGACAGGAAGGTGTGGTCCTCAAGTGGGCACCCAGCCAGGCCCCTGCCAGAGCCCACCCTAGGATGGGCAAGTGGGCAGAGCTGACTTGTTCTGAAACCTGGACTCACAGCTGCTCTGAGCTGTGGCTTCCTCATCTGTCCCATGGGATTGTGGAAAACAGGGCAGTCTGTGATGCCACTCGGCAGTTTATGATGTCACTGGGCAGCTGATGATGCCACTCGGCAGTTTAGGATGGTCGTCACATGCTCTAGTGTGTGATATCATGTTCCTTTATGGTTTGGGGAGCAGCTCTCTTGAGATGAAATTTCCATGCTGCAGCAGTCACGCCCTTAAGATATATAGCTCATTGGCCATAGTCACCGTTAGGCAGACACCACCACAATCCATTTTAGAACATTTTCATCCCCTGGTCCCTTCAGCCGCTGCCCCAGGCTGTGTCCACCAGCCCAAGACAGCCCTTCATCTGTTTCTGTCTGCGTGGATTTGCCTGCATGGGGCATTTTGCATAAGTGGAATCGTGTAAAACGTGGGCCTTTGTGACTGGTTTCTCTCCCTCGGCATAACGATTGCAGAGTTCACCTATGGTGTAACACGTGCCAGGGTTTCCCTCCTTTTTAGAGCTGGATATTCAGCGCCCCACTGCGTGTGCAGACCACATCTTGCTCATCCATCCGTCTGTCGAGAGACACGGGTGTTTCGGCTGCTGTGAACGTTCGTGCGTGTGCTCAAGTGGACAGGATGTGTTTTCATTTCTCTTGAGGCTATGCCTACGAGTGGAATTGCTGAGTTATGTGCTAACACTATGTGTAAATGCTTGATATATCACATCAGTTAATAGATGCATTTTATTATGAATATGTTATTGTATTATTAAGGGGGCAGATATGGATGTCATTTATTATTTATTAAATATAATTTATTGCATATTGCATTATGTTATTAGCTATACTATGTGATTGTGCCTTTATATATTATTTTATACTACACTTTGCAATATGTGCACTGTGTTATGTTGTTAGGAATATTATGTCATTATATTTATTATTTCTTTCACTATTATATCCCCAGTGATAAAAATGGTGGCTGCCACATAAGAGGTCAACATTTTTGTTGAATTAATTAATTATTATCAATAACAGTAATGACAGCACTTTATTAGTCACCCATCCTATGATGGGGACAGGTCGGGGGGGGTCTCAAGAGTCCCCAGCCCCCACATCCTCCCACAAATGAACAGCATTTCTGTGTCTTTTCACCTACGTACCCCAACTTGGTGGCTGGCAAAGATATACTAAGGGTATATTTTATCTGGCATCTGACTCCGAAATCTGTTTCGGTTTCCCCCTGGGTTGCTGGGAAGCTCAGAACCATGTTTAGCTCCTTTCAGGCACCAGGTGACCTGTACTCCACTCCTGTTTCACCTGGCTCAGTCCCAAGCAGCCCATCTTGACCTTCTGTCCTTCCTGGAGGCCTCCACAACTCTATGGCAGGAGGCCGAGAACACTTTCTAAATGAACACCTGAAAGGCTCTTCCCTAGAAAGGCTTCAACATGGCAAGCATTCTTGTGGCTTCTGCCACGCCCACATGCCGCCTGTGTTATCATTCACTACAATTTGTTTCCATGTTGATTTACTTTCCTTAATACTTAACTGCCTTCATTTCAAAAGGGAAATATACATATAAAATAAACAGGAAGGTAAAACAGAAAATGATTACATTCTGGGTGACCAGAGTCTCAGGCCCATTTGTCTCTTAGGGAAAATTAACAAATGTCAGAGAAGTAGTTGAGACTTGGTAACACAACACCAAGACTTTATCCTTGAATGGAGCAGGACTGCATGAAAGAGAGATGGAGTTACTGCGAAACCTTCCTGCAAATCGGAAAAGGCATCTTCCTCAGGACATTTTGCCACTAAGTACTAGGAATTTTTCATAATAAAAATACAAGACTTGGCCGGGCTCACTGGCTCAGTCTGTAATCCCAGCACTTTGGGAGGCCAAGGTGAGAGGACTGCCTGAGCCCGCGGGTTCGAGACCCACCCAGGCAACTTGGCCAGACCTTGTCTCTACAATAAATAAAAAATTAGCCGGGTGCGGTAGCGCGCGCCTGTAGTTCTGGCTACTTGGAAGGCTGAGGCGGAAGGATCGCTGGAGCCCAGCAGGGCGAGGCTACAGTGGCCGGGAGCGTACCACTGCACTCCAGTCTGGGCGATGGAGTGAGACTCCAATTAAAAAAAAAAAAATACAAGACTAAAGGTGCACGTAGTAACTGGTACCCCTCAGCCATGCCCTTGTGCGGTGCACAACCTGTCCAATCATCCATGGCAGCCCAGTCTTTCATTCATGTTATTAACATTCCCACACATACACCTGGGGCCCTGCCCCCAAACCCCACTTAGCCCCCACCCAGCCCTTTGGTAAACTTCACTGTCAGATGCACGGGCAGCCCAGAGGGGAGGGAAGAAACCAGGGCTTACGTGAGCTCTTGTGCTCTCTTCTCCGTGGTCTCCTACGCCCCGTCATGGTCCGGGGGCTCATGGGCTGGGATCCCCGGGGAAGGGTGCTTGGGTTGGTACAGGAGAAGGCATGGCTCATGGTTGGTGAGGAAAAGGGCGTTGAGGACAAGGCTGAGGATGAGAATGCCGCCCTGTGAGCACAGCAGGGCCTCTCCCACTGCCCCACGCCCGGCCATGGGGAACACGGACGCCTCCCCTTCACCTCAGCGGCTTGCTGTGTGGCCCCAGGCAAATCTCCTTTCCCCTCTGTGGGGTTCCCATAGACCCGGTAAGACCCAGCTGCCAGGGACAGGGCCCTCTTGTCACCGAGGTGACGGGTGACCATGGGCAGGCCCCCCCGTCTCTCTTTTTTTCAGAGATGGGGTCTCGCTCTGTCACCCAGGTTGGAGTGCAGTGGCATGATCATGGCCCCCTGCAGCCTCAAACTCCTGCCTCAACCAATCCTCCCACCATGCCCAGCTAATTTTTTTTTTTTTTTTGCAGAGAAGGGGATCTCGTTTATGTTGCCCAGGCTGGTCTTGAACTCCTGGTCTCAAGCGATCCTCCTGCTGCAGCATCCCAAGTAGCTGGAACTACAGCCGTGCACCCCCACACCTGGCTCCCCAGGTTCCCTGAGCCTCAGTTTCCTCTTCCCTAGGAAAACTGGACGGGCACATTACATCGGCTTGGGTCCTGGCCAGCAGGTGTGGCCCAGGTGGGCGTCCTGCAGTGACCGGGCCGAGGGCTGTGGCAGGAGGGCACGCAGGGGTCCCAGCGGTGTGGCTGCTCACTCCTCTGCACTTTCACTGTAGCCAGGAAGAAAGAGGAGAGGGTGTGGTGGCACCACGCAGGGGCGGAGGAGCTGGGGAAGCAGCACCAGGAGCCTGAGCTGCCCCGGGCCGGGTGAGGCAGCACACCTGCTCCCGTGCCCCAGACGCCTACCATGTGCGGGGCACAGCGCACAGGGTGCCAGTCTGGGGGGAGGGCCGGGGGCCGGCCAGGCCGTGGCTGAGAGGTCAGGAGCCGGGTTTGAACTCAGCACAGACAGGCTCAGGAGCACAGACTCATGCCTGGAGGCAGCCTGCATGGCTTCTCCAGGAAGAACGGGCAAGCAAGGTGGTGCTGGGGACGACGTCTGGCAGCCCTCTGCAGTATTCCTGTCCCCTGGCAATCGGCAGCCTCCGCCCCAGGGCTCCCAGCCGGCTTGGCCCAGGTGGTCCTGAGATCGGAGGCTGCTCCCGCTGCAGCCTCCCTGGGCCTTCCCCTGACAGCCTCCCGGCACGCCCGCTCCAACCCATTCCCAGGGGACCTGTGCCCCGGCCTGACCCTGCAAACCGGCCACCACTCGCTGCCTCTTCCTGGACTGCCCCGGGCCCTGTCCTGGCTCTTCCTGCGGCTCCGGAACTCTGCCCAGTCCCACGTGGCCCCGGATGGACAGACGAGGGCCCTGTGACCTCGGCGCACTGATTCTGCCTCTTGAGGGGCATCCCCGCCCCACTTGGGGGCTGGCCGACTCGGGAGCCAGCCACCCCGGGACAAACCCTAGCTCTCTCCTCAAGCCACTGGGGGATGTGGACACATTGCTTGGCCTCTCTGGGCCTCATGGTTACAGTCCATAAAATGGGTCCAAGATGGAGGCTGCCTCCTAGGGCAGTGGGGAGGATCAGCACGAGTCCGTCTGTGGCAGGCTGGAGGCTCAGTCAGAGAGAGCCAGGGACAGAGCAGACATACCCCTCGTGGTGTCCCTCAGCCTCCTTGGCAACGTGGGGGGAGGACCCAAGGGGAGGCGGAGATGGACGCTGGCTGGGCAGATGCTCGCCACGGGCAGAGACCGAGCCCCAAGGCCTTATCTGCCCTCTCGGTGTGGGCCTCCTAGGACACCGGCTGGGACCACAGTGGACTGGCTGAGTCCCCACTCCCACATCTATCTGATGTGGGGATCTGGCCTCGGAAGGTCAGGCTCGCCCTCCACTCTTCCCCAGGTGGGGGTCACAGCCCTGACCTCCATCCCCTGGGCCTCCCCTCTGTGCAGAGGAGGTGACTGTGGCTCGGGGAGGCAAAGGCCCTTGTCCAGCTGTTGGGGGCAATGTTGGGGCTTGGGCCGGAGGCCCAAGGTCCAGGCTGCTGGAGGCGCCTTCCTGCCTCCCCATGACCAACCTCTCCCTGCTCCCCGCCCCAGCTCTGCCTTCTGGACCCCCAGACCACTTGCTCCTTCTGCAGGGGGGATCCAGGATCCCAGCTCTGAGTAGCACAAAGCACAGAAGGACCACTGCCTCCCTCACGCTAGCGCTTATGCTTCTATTATTGAAACCAGCGATGAAACCAGCTTTAGGACATCCATTCCAGCAGACTGGCAGGTCGAGCCCCCAGGCTGTGTCTCTGCTCCACCTCTCCACCCTCAGCTTTTGCCCTTGACAGTCAGTGCTTCCCTGCGCGAACAGACGTGTGCTCCAGGAAATTCAGCCTGGTCCTGCCAGCCTGCCAAGGGCATCGGTTCTGGGCCACCTGGCCTCCCTCAGGCATCCCTCCCCGTCAGACCCAGGCTGGGCTCCGCGGTCTACCGAGGGGACCCACCTGCCTCCGAGGGCCTCGGTGGCCACTGGCTCTGGGGCACAGGCAGGATCTCCAGCCGCACCTTCTCTGACACGCTGGCCAGGAGCTGGGTGGCCTCCAGCAGGGAGCAGTGCTCTGTGCTCGTGCCGTCGATGGACAGGATATGGTCTCCAGCGTGCAGGGCCCCGCTCCTGGCCAGGCAGGGGAGCGAAGGGGGAGGCTGGTCCAGACCAGACAGAGCCCGGCCACCTCCCCCCGGCACTCTGCCCTGGGCTGGCAGCAGCTGGCAGGTACCTCACCTGTCCACCACACTGGCGGGCTTGATGCGGTCAATGGAGATGACCGGTTTGTTCCGGTGGGAGGCGGTGGTCAGCGAGATGCCCAGGGCTGACCCTGGCGTCTTGACAATCTCCACCATCAGGGGTCCCGAGGCATTGGCCACCGTGTCTGGAAAAACACCTGTTTAAGGGGCAAGCTTGTCTTCATTTCGCCCAAGCTGCTGGGAGGGACTGTTACGCCCATTTGCAGGATGAGAAGACTGTGGTGCAGACAGGCAAAGGCCTTCTCCAGGCCATGCTGCCACTGAGCAGCAGAGGCAGGGCAGGGGCTCGGGTCCTAGGCCTCACACGTTTGCTCGCATTGATTGACAGCCTGCTGTAGGCCAACATTAAGCCAGAGGGTCCACGGCAATCTGCCCCATCTCAGAAAATGGCACCTCCATCAACCCACCCAGGGTTTCCAAAAGAAATCCCTGGCAGCACCCTCAGCTCCTCCGCCCCGATCCCATCCCCATGCGGTGGATCCTGCGAGTCCAGTCCTTTCGCCTCTCTCCCCTGCAACCGGCCTGGTCCAGCCATGTGGCTCTCACTTGGATGGCCCAGCCATGTGGCTCTCACTTGGATGGCCCAGCCACCTCCTGCAACCTCCCGGCCTCTACCCCCACTCTCCTCCAACCTCACTACCACTTGCCACCCCAGCCACCAGGCTCTCCACTGTCGAGCCAGCCAGGCTCCCGCCCCAGGGCCTTTGCACGCATGCTCTCTCCACCAGGAATCTTTCTCCTGGCCGTCCACGCCTCACACATCCCCGCCCTGCCCCGGCTAGGAGCCCCCTCAGCCAGACCCCCCTCTGCCTTGTCTCTCCATGGCCCTTGTGGCCATCTGACACCAACTCTGCTCACCATCCTTCTCTCATCACTAAAACGTCAGCTCCGTGAGAGTAGAGACTTCACCCCTCCTGCTCTCTCACCCCAAATGCCTGGCACACACAGTGTGTGGCCCGTGAAGCCTCAGGGAGGCTGAGCAGCAGGTCGGAGGCCTCACAGCCTTGGCAGTGGTGAAGAGCCACCCCGCTGCCTCTGCCCCATCCCAGGCCTCCCCTCGGGCCGCTCACCGGGGGTGGCCACGTCGTATTCCACCTGGAAGAGCGCCTCATGGCTGCACTGCCGCAGCGTGGCTAGGGCAGTGGCGTGGCTGGCCCCGTGCAGCAGGATCCCATCGACGCTCAGCAGCCGGTCGCCCACCTTCAAGGAGCCCTCCCTGGGAGGAAGGGCCCCGTCAGCAAGCTGGCCCCGGCGCGGGCACAGCCAGCTGATGGGGCGCAGAGAGTGGGCGTGCGGATGAGGAGGGAGTGGAGGGGGTGAAGAAGAAAGGACTGGGTGGACCGGAGAGGGGGTGTGAGCCAGTGAAGGAAGGGGTGACGGGGGGGGGGAGGGAGTGGTGGGGAGGGAGAAAGCGAGTGACTCGGGAGGGAGGGAGGGAGTGACCCTGGGGTGAGGGAGGGACCCAAAAGTGGAGGAGTGGGTGAGCCCAGGAGTGAGGGAGTGTGTGACGCCAGGAGGGAGGGAGTATAGACCTGGGAGGAGAGGGGTGAGTGACCTGGGACTGAGTCTCTGAGTGGCCCCGGGGGTGAGGGAGTGAGGACTTTGGGTCTAAGCCTCTGAGTGACCCCAAAACTGAGTCTCTGAGTGCCCCGGGGTGAAGGAGTGAAGACTTTGGGTCTAAGTCTCTGAGTGACCCCAAAACTAAGTCTCTGAGTGCCCCGGGGTGAAGGAGTGAAGACTTTGGGTCTAAGTCTCTGAGTGACCCCAAAACTAAGTCTCTGAGTGGCCCCGGGGGTGAAGGAGTGATGACTTTGGGTCTAAGTTTCTGAGTGACCCCCAAACTAAGTCTCTGAGTGCCCCGGGGTGAAGGAGTGATGGCTTTGGGTCTAAGCCTCTGAGTGACCCCAAAACTAAGTCTCTGAGTGCCCCGGGGTGAAGGAGTGATGCCTTTGGGTCTAAGTCTCTGAGTGACCCCAAATTAAGTCTCTGAGTGGCCCCAGGGGTGAAGGAGTGAAGACTTTGGGTCTAAGTCTCTGAGTGACCCCAAAAGTAAGTCTCTGAGTGGCCCCGGGGGTGAATGAGTGATGACTTTGGGTCTAAGTCTCTGAGTGACCCCCAAACTAAATCTCTGAGTTCCCCGGGGTGAAGGAGTGATGACTTGGGGTCTAAGTCTCTGAGTGACCCCAAACCTAGTCTCTGAGTGCCCCGGGGTGAAAGAGTGATGACTTGGGGTCTAAGTCTCTGAGTGACCCCAAAACTAAGTCTCTGAGTGCCCCGGGGTGAAGGAGTGATCACTTGGGGTCTCAGTCTCTGAGTGACCCCAAAACTAAGTCTCTGAGTGGCCCCGGGGGTGAAGGAGTGATGGGTTTGGGTCTAAGCCTCTGAGTGACCCCAAAACTAAGTCTCTGAGTGCCCCGGGGTGAAGGAGTGATGCCTTTGGGTCTAAGTTTCTGAGTGACCCCCAAACTAAGTCTCTGAGTGGCCCCGGGGTGAAGGAGTGATGACTTTGGGTCTAAGTCTCTGAGTGACCCCAAAACTAAGTCTCTGAGTGGCCCCGGGGGTGAAGGAGTGATGACTTT
Source organism: Cephalopachus bancanus (assembly GCA_027257055.1). Classification (NCBI taxonomy): domain Eukaryota; kingdom Metazoa; phylum Chordata; class Mammalia; order Primates; family Tarsiidae; genus Cephalopachus; species Cephalopachus bancanus. The sequence goes on from JAPVLO010000510.1 coordinate 495,471, forward strand.
GGGTCTAAGTTTCTGAGTGACCCCAAACTAAGTCTCTGAGTGCCCCGGGGTGAAGGAGTGATGGCTTTGGGTCTAAGTCTCTGAGTGACCCCAAAACTAAGTCTCTGAGTGCCCCGGGGTGAAGGAGTGAGACTTTGGGTCTAAGTCTCTGAGTGACCCAAAACTAAGTCTCTGAGTGCCCCGGGTGAAGGAGTGAGACTTTGGGTCTAAGTCTCTGAGTGACCCCAAAACTAAGTCTCTGAGTGCCCCGGGGTGAAGGAGTGATGCTTTGGGTCTAAGCTCTGAGTGACCCCAAAATAAGTCTCTGAGTGCCCGGGGTGAAGGAGTGATGGCTTTGGGTCTAAGTCTGAGTGACCCCAAAACTAAGTCTCTGAGTGCCCGGGTGAAGGAGTGATGACTTTGGGTCTAAGTCTCTGAGTGACCCCAAAACTAAGTCTCTGAGTGCCCGGGTGAAGGAGTGATGCTTTGGGTCTAAGCCTCTGAGTGACCCCAAAACTAAGTCTCTGAGTGCCCGGGTGAAGGAGTGATGCTTTGGGTCTAAGCTCTGAGTGACCCCAAAACTAAGTCTCTGAGTGCCCCGGGGTGAAGGAGTGATGCTTTGGGTCTAAGCCTCTGAGTGACCCCAAAACTAAGTCTCTGAGTGCCCGGGGTGAAGGAGTGATGCTTTGGGTCTAAGCCTCTGAGTGACCCCAAAACTAAGTCTCTGAGTGCCCGGGTGAAGGAGTGATGCTTTGGGTCTAAGCTCTGAGTGACCCCAAACTAAGTCTCTGAGTGCCCGGGTGAAGGAGTGATGCTTTGGGTCTAAGTCTCTGAGTGACCCCAAAACTAAGTCTCTGAGTGCCCCGGGTGAAGGAGTGAGCTTTGGGTCTAAGCTCTGAGTGACCCCAAAACTAAGTCTCTGAGTGCCCCGGGGTAAGGAGTGATGACTTTGGGTCTAAGTCTCTGAGTGACCCCAAAACTAAGTCTCTGAGTGCCCCGGGTGAAGGAGTGAGACTTTGGGTCTAAGTCTCTGAGTGACCCCAAACTAAGTCTCTGAGTGCCCGGGGTGAAGGAGTGATGGCTTTGGGTCTAAGCCTCTGAGTGACCCCAAACTAAGTCTCTGAGTGCCCCGGGTGAAGGAGTGATGCTTTGGGTCTAACTCTGAGTGACCCCAAAACTAAGTCTCTGAGTGCCCCGGGTGAAGGGTGAGCCTTTGGGTCTAAGTCTCTGAGTGACCCCAAAACTAAGCTCTGAGTGCCCGGGGTGAAGGAGTGAGACTTTGGGTCTAAGTCTCTGAGTGACCCAAAACTAAGTCTCTGAGTGCCCGGGGTGAAGGAGTGATGATTTGGGTCTAAGCCTCTGAGTGACCCCAAACTAAGTCTCTGAGTGCCCCGGGTGAAGGAGTGATGGCTTTGGGTCTAAGCCTCTGAGTGACCCAAAACTAAGTCTCTGAGTGCCCCGGGTGAAGGAGTGATGCTTTGGGTCTAAGTCTCTGAGTGACCCCAAATAAGTCTCTGAGTGCCCCGGGGTGAAGGAGTGAGACTTTGGGTCTAAGTCTCTGAGTGACCCCAAAATAAGTCTCTGAGTGCCCGGGGTGAAGGAGTGATGACTTTGGGTCTAAGCTCTGAGTGACCCCAAACTAATCTCTGAGTCCCGGGGTGAAGGAGTGATGCTTTGGGTCTAAGCTCTGAGTGACCCCAAACTAGTCTCTGAGTGCCCCGGGGTGAAGGAGTGATGCTTTGGGTCTAAGTCTCTGAGTGACCCCAAACTAAGTCTCTGAGTGCCCCGGGGTGAAGGAGTGATACTTTGGGTCTAAGCTCTGAGTGACCCCAAAACTAAGTCTCTGAGTGCCCCGGGGTGAAGGAGTGATGCTTTGGGTCTAAGCCTCTGAGTGACCCCAAAACTAAGTCTCTGAGTGCCCCGGGTGAAGGAGTGATGCCTTTGGGTCTAAGCTCTGAGTGACCCCAAAACTAAGTCTCTGAGTGCCCCGGGTGAAGGAGTGATGACTTTGGGTCTAAGTCTCTGAGTGACCCCAAAACTAAGTCTCTGAGTGCCCCGGGGTGAAGGAGTGATGGCTTTGGGTCTAAGTCTCTGAGTGACCCCAAAACTAAGTCTCTGAGTGGCCTCGGGGGTGAAGGAGTGATGACTTTGGGTCTAAGTCTCTGAGTGACCCCAAAACTAAGTCTCTGAGTGCCCCGGGGTGAAGGAGTGAAGACTTTGGGTCTAAGTCTCTGAGTGACCCCAAATTAAGTCTCTGAGTGGCCCCGGGGTGAAGGAGTGAAGACTTTGGGTCTAAGTCTCTGAGTGACCCCAAAAGTAAGTCTCTGAGTGGCCCCGGGGGTGAAGGAGTGATGACTTTGGGTCTAAGTTTCTGAGTGACCCCCAAACTAAGTCTCTGAGTGCCCCGGGGTGAAGGAGTGATGACTTGGGGTCTAAGTCTCTGAGTGACCCCAAAACTAAGTCTCTGAGTGCCCCGGGGGTGAAGGAGTGAAGACTTGGGGTCTAAGCCTCTGAGTGACCCCAAAACTAAGTCTCTGAGTGCCCCGGGGTGAAGGAGCGAGTGACTCTGGGATTAAGTCTCCGAGTGCCCTCGGGGGGTGAAGGAGCGAGTGACTTCAGGACTATGTCTCCGAGTGACTCCGGGGATGAAGGAGTGAGTGGCCTCAGGGGTGAAGGAGCGAGTGACCCGGGACTAAGTCTCTGAGTGACTCAGTGGATTTGCAGCAGGCCCTGACCCTAGAATGTCTGTATGGGGACCCCTCAAGTACCCACACACCCTCTGCCCTAGCGACGGGGAGAGCACCAGGGCCCAGAGAGGGTCCAGCCCTGCCCAGGCCACAGAATCGGGGGGGGCGGTCCCCAGCCCGGTTTCTCAGCAGTGATTCTGGCCTGGTGACACATCGGCCTGGGAACAAGTTCAGCAGGCCCAGGGGAGCAGCCTGGCAGGGCCCACCTCGGTTTGGGTCAAATTCCCACCCGGGAGCGCCTCCCCCAAAAGGGGGCCAAGGCTATTCTGGGAGGTTCTATCAATAGCCCATGCCTCGCCCCAGGGAAGGATTTAGAGTTCTGACCGGGCCTCCAGGCTTCTCTTAAATGGCCAGGAATCTTGGCCAGGGCGGCCGGGGGCAGGGCTGGGCACTGGACACGCTCCTTCCCCCACGGTCGCTCCTCCCAGCTGCTCTAGCGGGGCCAGGCTGGGCAGCCGGGACCGGGAGGCTGAGTCACAGATGGCCACGGCAGTGGACATCACGGTGCCCCCAGCTCTCTCGGGGCCACCATTAGGGGCTGCCATATTGGGTCCATTCCACAGATGGGAAAACCCAAGGACCAGGGAAGGGAAGAACAACCCCAAGGCTGGCTTTCCCCATTCCCCCACCCCCAAGATGACAGGATGTGGAAGAGAGAGCTGCGGAGTCTCCATGGGGGACTCGCCCAGCTCCACCCACCGTGGGCCTCTGTCTGTCCACCTGGGGAACGGGCGTGGTGCCCCTGCTCTGCCTCCTCACAGGGGAGCGTGGCAAGTCAGCGCCATGTGGTTTCTTCCAGCTCAGGCTCACCTGTCGGCTGGGCCGCCGGGCCGCACATAGGTCAGGACAAGCGGGCGGGACTTGTGCCCATCTTCATGGACCCCACCTGGACAGAATTCAGCGAGAGGCAGGACTCACTAGCCCACCCTCCCTGATATCCAGCCTCCACAGCTTCCTCAGCAAGACCGGCCTGAGGGCCCTGCCCTTGCTATGCACGGACCTTGTTATGAGACACTGACAAGCAGTCCCCCTGGAGACAGGGCAAGGAGTAGCGAACACAGCCCCAGTTCTCCCCCCGCGGAATGGCTTGCTTCCCTTCCTGTGGTCTCATCTTATTTCCCTTTCATCCTGGTTGCTAGGAAGCTCCAAGCTCTGCTCTCAGTCTCAGTAGCAGCTTTCACCACCTTTCTCTGATCCGTCTCCCTCCTCTCCCTCTCCCAGCCATGCCTACTTCACTGCTCTCTTTAACACTGATCTTAATGGCCCTGGACTCTTTGAAGTCCGAAGACTTGACTTTATGTGTGAAACTTCATTCAAAGCAGACAAAACACACATGGAATTAGCGCCGGCCTCCTGACCCCTCAGTCCAAGGGCGAACCGTTCACTGACCTCGGAGGACAAAGCCAAAGCTGTTGCCCTCCTTGTAGAGGGAGACGTCCACCGTCTTTGAAATGATCCCCGGGTTGTTCTCGGGAGCTGGGGACAAAGGAGGACCCCTTTGAGTCCCTCCGTCGCTTCTCAAGCCAGCAGACATCCTCCGTCCTCTGGAGCTCGCTCCAGGAGAGCCAGGCGATCAGCCACAGAGAGTCCTGGGACAGCAGCCCCTCCCCATCGTACAGGTAGAACAAGTGAGGCTGAGACGACCCTCTTCCCTAACGCCCACTCGGTCCACCCCTCCGAGAGGGGAGTGCCGCCCGCCCACGCTCAGCTCCGATGGCAGAACTCGGGCTTGAGTCCCGGTGGCAGCTCAGGCCGGGATCCCAGCCCCTCACTCGAATTCCAAGACTTAGGGCCAGCTTTGAACAGTCAGAGCTAGGTGGAGTCCTCAACCACTGTGCTCGGTGCAGGGCAGAGGGGCGCAGGGGCTGGCGGGGGACAGGGACCAACCTCCTCAGTGAACGTTCCGAGCCCCTGGAGAAGAAGAGTCCGGACACCGAGCGTGCGCCTCGCCAAGAGCTGCAGCGTTCCCCCCACCCCCGGCGATGCCCCGGGAGGGATGTGGGGCTGGTGTTGGGGCGGGTCTCCAGGCTCCGCCCGCCCCTCGGCAAAGCCCGCCACCCGGCCCCAGTGGGAAGGCAGCGGAGAGAGTTCCCCATCTGGGCACCCACCAGGAGGGGGCAGCTCATACTCCACCTCCAGCACCACGCGCTCGCCCACGTTCCTGAGCAGGGTGATGATCTCGTCGTGGCGGAGCCTGGCCAGGTGGATGCCGTTCACCGACCGGATGTAGTCGCCGACGTTGAGCAGGTCGCTCCTAGACAGGGAGGCCAGGGCACACGTGGCCACGGGCGCTCACTCCCACCCTCGGGGCAGCCTGGGGGCTCCGGATCCTCATAGGCAAGTGGGAGCTGGGACCAGAGAGGCCACACAGCCGGGGACAGGAGAGCGCAGAGGCTGGCTCCGCCGGGGCTCTCCCCTACACTGGGCTGCCTGCTTTTCCTTGTGGCAGGCGTCGTCCTCACAACACCGGCCTTGGCTGAGGCTGCAGAGGGGCCGGCTGGAGCATCACATCCCTTGCTGTTCCCTAACGCTCTTCCCGGCTTCTCGCTGCGAGGTTTCCCTCTGTTCAGCTGGACGCCACGAGCACCTGCCTCGTTCGAGCCGGGAAGGCAGCGCTGGAGAGGCAGACTCCCAGGCCTCATGGGCTCAGGGAGCCACAGAGGCTAACGACGGGAGAACCAGGGTGGTGTGTGCACGTGGGGGCAGAATCAGAGTGGCCCCGCGGCCTGGGGTCCGGGAGGGCTTCCCAGAGGCAGTGACCTCTGTGCTGAGAGTGGAGGGGTAACTAGGAGGATGCCGTTGGGCACAGGCCTTGGGACTGAGGAACTAACTGCACACGCAGAGGCCTGGCCAGTGTGGGCTGTTGTGGCCACGGTGGCCCCTGGCGTGAGGGAAGAGAGAAGCCAGGCCCAGCATGATCGCTGCAGCAGACTGCCCTCTGCGGACCCTAAGCTGCCGGGTGCTCCGGGGACGGCCGCCTAATGGCTTTCTCTGAGGCCCTGGTACACTCTCTGCAGGCCCCAGGCCCTGCCGCTGCCTCTGCACACCCCCACCCCCGCTGCCCGGCCACGCCCACTTCTCACCTGGCCGCGAGCCCCCCTGGTCTCAGGTTGGAGACCCTGGGCCTCCCCTCCTTGTCGGTGCCACCTGAGATTGTCAGGCCCAGGGTGCTGCCTTCCTTCTTGATCAGCTCCACCACGGTGACCCCTCGGAACTCCTCTGCCAACAGATGGCCGAGGCTGAGCAGGGAGCCCGGGGCAACCCTTGGCTCAGCTCCAGGAAAGTGCGGCTGACACTTTGCTGCACTGCCCTGGGCGAGGACATCTCCACTTATTTATTGACTTGTTTTGAGTCGGGGTCTCACTCTGTAGCCCACCCTGGAGTGCAGTGGCACAGTTCACCACAGCCTCGACCTCCTGGACTCAGGCGATCCTGCCACTTCAGCCTCCCAAATAGTTGGAACGACAGGTATGCACCACCATGGTGGCTAGGGGAAGACTCTTTACCTGGAATGCTCTGTCTGCGGCAGGCCAGGGCCACGTCGGCCTCGGTGGCCTCCTTGGCCCCTTTGGAGTAAGGCCCGTCATCTGCAGGCGAGAGAGAGAAAAGACCCTGAGTTCCACTGCATCTTCATGCCAGCAAATCCCTCCTCATGGTAGCTTCCCACCCCACAGACATGGCCTGTGAGACGGATCCCCTCTTGCCGCCAGCTCCCCCTGGATTCTCTGGTGGAGAATCCTTGTGGAAGCCCCTCCCAAGGAGGGCTGGGGCCTTGCGCTCGGGGTTGCATGACTTTTGTTGAGCACCTACTGTATACTGAGAGCTTCACAGCCATTCCGGCATTCACCATCCATATCCCACGAATGGTATTATGATGGATATATATTGTCCACTCTACAGGGAAGGAAGCGAAGGCTCAGAGGGGGCCAACTTGTGCCCATGGCCACACAGCCGGAGAGAACCCAGCTCTGCTGACTACCACCCAGAGCTGGGTTCTTACACAGGAGCTGAGACAAGGAGCTCTCTCACACCCGGGCGCCACAGCTCATGTGACACAGCTCTGACTCACAGCACACTCGATCTTTCTTTTCAGTTGGAGCTCTCGCTCTGTCACTGAGGCTGGAGTGCAGTGGTATGACTCTCCACAGCCTCCACCTCCTGGGCTCAGGTGATCCTTCCACCTCAGCCTCCCAAGTGGCTAGGGCTACAGGCACATGCCACCACACCTGGCTAGTCTTTATTTTTAAAATTTTTAAAATTTATTTTTTGACGAGGTCTCACTATATTACCCAGGCTAGTCTTGAACTCCTGGGCTCAAGTGGTCTTCTTCCTGCCTCAGCCTTCCAAAGTGCTGGGATTACAGGCGTGAGAGCAAACTCAATCTTAGGTGGACCTGATTAATGTTTCCTCTTGAGGCCTGCACTTTACAGTCTATGAGCCATAGTCTCAAACATTCTGGGCAGTCTGAGATAAGTCTGTTGCCTTCAGCTTTAATTCAAGAAAACGCTCCCTTATTATTTCCCAAATACCGTTTCCCTCATCTCTTGTTCTGGAAATGCTTTGTAGATGTACTCTGGACTTCCCATTTTATTCTCCATGACCCTCACCCACCCTTCTCTCCCACTGACCACCTCTTTGCCTCTCTGGAATGTGTCTAATATGCAATAAAATGTGTCTTTTGGGTTTTTTTTAAGTTGTCAGAAAATCTTTCATACTTTTCAAACATAAATAGAACAGTGTGATCCAAAGGTTCTCAAATGTCCTTGGACCAGCAGCTCCTGGGAACTTAGGGGGAATGTAAATTCTCAGGCTCTACCTAGACCCCAAGAGAGTAAACGCTCTGAGCATGTGGTGCAGAAATCTGTATGTGTGTAACTTACATATTTCTCCACTTTGTAACATTTATGGGCAATAAAATGTACTTTTTTGGTGTGCATTTCTGTGAGCTTTGGAGAATGTCCCCTCACCACCACAACTGGGTTTCAGAACACTTCCGTTACCCCCAAATTCTCCCTTGGTGCCCCAAGTCAGATCCCCCAACCCAAGCCTCCCCCCAAGCTCTGATCTGTTTTCAGTCTCTAGCATTTTGCTTGCTCTGGAAGGCCCTGTAAATGGACCCGGACAGTGTACAGGCTTTTGAGTCTAGCTTCTCACACTGGGCATCATAACTTGCGATTCCTCCATGCTGCTGTGGGTATCAGAGCTTGTTTCTTTTGGTTGTTGACTTGAGTTCCTTTGATGGGTGTGCCATTTGCTTGTTCAAAGACATTTCCAGGCCAGGCATGGTGGCTCATGCCTGTAATCCCAGCACTTTGGGAAGCCAAGGCAGGAGAATCATTCAGCCCAGGAATTTGAGACCAGCCTGGACAACAAAGTCAGACCTCATCTCTGCAAAAATTCAAAAACCTAGCCAGGTGTGGTGCCAGCCTGGGTGTCAAAGGGAGACTGTGACTCAAAAAAAAAAGAAAAGAAAAGACATTCCTGTTGTTTCTGCTTTTGGTGACTTAGAATCAAGCCGCAATAAATATTTGCATACAGGGTTTTGTTTGGACATAAACTTGCATCTCATACAGGAACGGGATTGCTGGGGTGTGGAAAGGATGCGGCCAACTTCGTCAGACGCTGCCAGACGTTCTCCAAGCAGCTGCGCTGTTCTGCGCTCCCAACAGCGTCGGAAAGTTCCCGTTGCTCCGCATTCACAACACTCTTGGCATTATCAGCTTGGGTTCTTAAGACAATTTCAGTCATGCCAGTAGACGTGCACGCGTAGCTTGTGGTGGTTTCAGTCTGCCATCCGCCTAAAGACCAACAATGTTGCACGCTCTTCCGTAGCTGCCATTCACTTCTGTCTTCTTTGGTGAAGTGTGTCTGTCAGAAGCTTTTGTCTATTTTTTTAAGTTGGGTTGTTTGTTTTCTTGTTATACAGTTGTTATATACTCTTTGTCAGCCGACCATGTTTCGAAAAGCCCTTCAGCTGACTGTGTCACACTGGAGTTTGAGAACCACAGGTACCAGGAGTCAGATTTACCCAAAATCTCATTTGGACAATTACTAACACTTGCCATATTTACTCCATTTATTTTGATCTATGCTGAAATATTTCAAAGAAATCCCAGACGTCATACAATTTCACCTCTAAATATTTCAATACACATTCCTAAAAATCAGGAACATGCCAGGCTCGGTGGCTCAGCCTGTAATCCCGCACCTTTGGGAGGCCGAGGTGAGTGGATTGCCTGAGCCCGTGGGTTCGAGACCCGCCTGGGCAGCGAGACCTCATCTCTACAATAAATTTTTAAAAATCAGCCGGGCGTGGTTGCGTGCGCCTGTAGTTCCGGCTACTTGGAAGGCTGAGGCGGAAGGATCGCCGGTTCCCAGCAGGTCAAGGCTGCGGTGGCCAGGAGCGGCCACTGCACTCCAGTCTGGGCAACAGAGTGAGACTCCAACTCGAAAAAAAAAAAAAAAAAAAATCAGGAACATGCTTCTTACATGACAAAAATACTATATTTCATCTTGAAAAGTAATTCCTTAATTGTTAATCTAATACCCACGCCATATTCAGATTTGTCCAGTTCCAATGAATTTTAATTTCAACAAGTACATGTATGCTTTTGAAAGCTTTGTTTGGGTCTTTTGCTTATCTCCTTGCTCTATTTTCATGTTTGGGTCTTTCCTTTTATATTGCTCCTTATATGTCTCTAATAATTTAAAATATTTTAAACAGTGATCTATTATTCTGTTTTTCTTTTGTTTTTCTTTTTTTTTTAGTTGGAGTCTCACTCTGTTGCCCAGACTGGAATGCAGTGGCACACTCCTGGTCACGACAGCCTCGACCTGCTGGGCTCCAGTGATCCTTCCACCTCAGCCTTCCAAGTAGCTGGAACTAAAGGCATGTGCTACCATACCTGATTAATTTTTTTTATTTATTGTAGAGACGAGGTCTTGCCAAGTTGCCCAGGTGGATCTCGAACTTGCAGGCTCAGGCGATCCACTCGCCTCAGCCTCCCAAAGTGCTGGGATTACAGGCTGAGCCACCGAACCTGGCCTATTCTGTTTTTCTATATCTCAAACTTTGGAGAGGTATTTCTGCTGCCTGAGTGATGACACTCTCTCATGGTGCACTGCTTCCCTGTATGGCTGATAATTGTTGGTTGTGAGCTCATCTTTAGTGGGGTTTCATCTGTGGGAATCCTATTCAGCCTAGTTGAGGGCAGGACCCAGGATCCAGAGAGAATTCCCAGTTCCTTCCCCTGGGTGCTTGCCAAGGCATCATTACCCTGAAACCAATGATTATGTTAAGTTCTTGTCTCAAAGATTCCAGAACCAGCTGGGCACAGTGGCTCAAGCCTGTAATTCCAGCACTTTGGGAGGTCGAGGTGAGGGAACTGTCTGAGCCCATGGGTTTGAGAACAGCCTGGGCAACTTCGTGAGACCTCATTTCTATAATAAATCAAAAAATTAGCCAGGCGTGGTGGCACGCACCTGTAGTTCTTATAGTTCCAGCTATTTGGAAGGCTGAGGTGGAAGGATCGCCTGAACCCAGCAGGTCAATGCTGGGGTGGCTGTCAGCCATCCACTGCACTCCAGCCTGGACGATGGAGTGAGATCCAACTTAAAAAAAAAAAAAAAAGATTCCAGAACTGTGGGGGTAGGATAAATTCTAATGTTCACCAGAAACAAGAGGCACACTTGGGATTGCAATTTCTCAAAGGAGACCGCCTGAAGCTGAGCTGAGACAGACAAGCTTTTGTTTTATGTGCCTCATAGATATTTTCCAAGTCTCCCCTTTCCCTGAGGGTAGACCTCTTTATATGTCTTGACATTTTGCTAAAGTGTCAGTTCCAACTAGGGAAAGTCCAAGGGCATCCTTTCCTATACTGTTGAGCCACTAAAATCCCAAACCCTTGACTGAGTACAATGGCTCATGCCTGTAATTCCGACACTTTGGGAGACTGAGGCAAGAAGAATGCTTGCGATCGGGAGCTTTAGATTAGCCTGGGCAACATAGCAAGACCCCTCCCACAAAAAAAATTAGAAAAAATTTTAAAGTCAAAAAAATTAGCCAAGCATAGTGGTGCTTGCCTGTAGTCCTAACTACTCAAGAGGCTGAGGGGGAAGGTTTACTTCAGCCCACGAGTTCAAGGTTATAGTGAGCTATGATCATGCCATTGCACTACAGCCTGACAGAGCAAGATCCTGTCTCTTAAAAATACAACAAGCTGGGTGGCTCAGCCTGTACTCCCGCGCCTTTGGGAGGCTGAGGTGAGTGGATTGCCTGAGCCCGCGGGTTCGAGACCCGCCTGGGCAGCGAGACCTCATCTCTACAATAAATCAAAAAATCAGCCGGGCGTGACAGCGCATGCCTGTAATTCCGGCTACTCGGAAGGCTGAGGCGGAAGGATGGCCGGAGCCCAGCAGGTCGAGGCTGCGGTGGCCGGGAGCGGCCACTGCACTCCAGTCTGGGCGACAGAGTGAGACTCCGACTCAAACAACAACAACAACAGACCCAGGCCCTTGGCTACCAGACCAGCAAACAGCCCCCACTGCCGTCACCCTCGTAGGGAAGCCCCAGCGTTAGAGGTTTTCCATTTCTCTTCCTCTTTTGAGTAGAAACACACTGGATTTATAAATCAATTTGTGGAGAGTTAGTATCTTTATCTTCGGGAGACAATAGTGAGTTTTCCAATCAATGAACATAGTAGATGCCTCCAATCATTTTATCTTCTTTCATTTCTCCCAAGAACGTCATGTACTTGCATGAGTAAAAGTCTTGCTCTCCTTTGTCACATATATTCCTAGATACACGAAGCCTGGCTGTGCTTCCTGTTCCTGGATACCTGAAGGACTCTGAAGCTGGGAGGTCCAAGTGCCTTGCTCCGGAGGCCACCAGAGCCTGGCTGCCCTTGGGGTGCACACACCAGTTGTTCTGGATTCTCCCCTGTGTCCCCCACAGAGAGGGAAGGAAACTCACATCCTGCCCCAGCCGTACCCCTCGCACACCGCCCACACGACCTCGTCCAGCATATTCACATCTCCCTGGGAGGGGACAGGCGCTGCCATCACCCCCTCGACAGATGAGGAGACGGAAGTTCAGAGACGGGAAGTCTGGCCGAGGCAGACCACGAGCTAGGACCAGCCTTCAGGCCACCTGGCCTACCCTTCCCTGTGCTCCAGGCTCCTGGTCAGGTTATTTCCCCCCATGTTTCTTCTCTCACAGCACTGGGCCGATGGGCAAGGGCAGGAGCTAAAGGACTGACCAGCTGCCAAGGCTGGCTGTCTTGGGGTCGCCCCTCCCAGGCCCCAGGCAGACCCCACAGGCCTCTGCTCCTTCCTTGGATCTCGCCTGAGCGCACACATGCGCCCTGCTGCCCTGGAGGAAGGGCGCTCCTGCCACCCCCACTTCCGTGGCTCCAGCTGATCCCAGTGTTAAGAGAAGAGGCAGGGGGTCAGCCAGGCCTGACTTCAGCACGACCCTGGCTCTGCCACTCGCCGACCGTGGGAAGGTCACTCCCCTCCCGGAGCCCCATGGCCATCACCATTGGAAGATCGCACCCTCACAGCCCATCCACCCTCACGGCTCAGTGGCAGCGTGAGAAAGGAGGGCGGGTGGCTCAGCCACGTACCCCATTCCAGCCAGAGGGAGGTGGGTCAGCCTAGGTCAGAGCCGGCCTAGGTCAAGGTTAGGACTCAGCCTGGGCCAGGATCAGGACTCAGTCAGAACCAGAAACAGGGCTCAATTACAGAAGGTTTCTCAACCTTGACACAAACTGACTCCAAACATGGCCAAACGTGTCCTAGGGGAACCACATCTCCCCCAGTTGAGAACCGCTGCTCAGCCTGCGCTATGGGAGGGGCTCAGCCTGAGTCAAGGGCGGGGCTCATCCAGGGCCAGGGGAGGGGCTCAGCCTAAATTAGGGGCAGGGCTCAACCAGCATCAGGGGAGAGACTCCCTCAAAGTTAGGGGTGGACTCAACCAGGGTCAGGAGAGGGACTCCATCAGGGTCGGGGGAGGGACTCAACCAGGGTCGGGGGAGGAGTGCTGCCCGAATCAGTGTGGTGGCTCAGCTTGGGTCTATGGAAGGCTGAGACCCTTCCCCATCTGCAGCTCCAGCCACCGACAGGGGGCCCAGCTTGCCAGCCATCCTGCTCCACCAAACCAGGGCGAGTTTGCTTGCCAGCAGCTGGCAGATGACAAATCAAAGAACAGTTAAGCCCAGAATCATGTCCAGGGCCCCTGGAGTTGGGCCCCCAAGCAGCTCTGCTCAGCCCCCCTCCCGCCTCCAGTTCACACCAGCCGCCAGTGATTCAGGCAACACCCCATTAAGTATAATGCCTCCCATTACAGTTCCCTAACACGCATTTCATTTGGATTCAACAAGATGTTTCTGAGCTAATAAAATTAAAAAGACGAGGTCCTATCAACCGTATGACAGTGAGTGTCTCTGGTATTTCACGAGGGCAATTCTGGAATTAAAATCTGTCTTATCCTATGCAGATAAAATTCTCTCACTGGAAAAATCCCTCGCTCTCCTTTGCTGTCCTGGGAAGACCAGAGATAAGCTTGCTGGCTCCAGGTTTATGAATCCCAGTGGGGGATGGGGGGCGGGGAGGGGATCATCTCTTAAGGAAAGGGCAAGGAAGCTGAAGGCCAAGTTCACCAAACTCCGAGCAGCAGAACCCCAGAGGATGGAGCGGCGTTCTGACACAAAGAACAAGAGCCTGGAGTCCAGACGGAGGCACCGCGGGATCCCCCAGCGCCGTTGGGGTGGGGAAGGACCCATCCCCTGGAGCATCTCTGTGCCACCCCCGAGTCTGTCTCCAACGCTGGCCCTCCTCCCTTTCCTCTTCCGAGGTTCAGATTTTGCTCCATTGAACGGCCCAGTGCCGAACTGGGTCGCAGTGACTCCTTAGGGACAGCCGAGTGGCCCCGACTCCCTCCCTCCTACAACGTTTGGCTGGCTTTGGGCTCGCTGTGAGCCGTTTCGTTTCCCAGCAGCTGTCAGGGGCACCGGACCGTGCTTCAAACCAAGATCCGCACCACCGTGTACGGACGAGGGGTCAGTGGGCAATAGGCAAGACTGGAGAGCCTCTTCTCTAGGGAGGAAGCGGGCATTCGGGGTGTGGTCTTGACGACCTCTCTTGATGAGAGGCTTCTGGATACCCAAGACCCCCGGCCACATTCGGAGAGGCACCTCTGAGGAAAGCTACAATGGTTCTGATGCCCATTCAGGGGGCACACAGAGTCCCACCTTCACAGATAGCCTCTCAGGCGGAGGGAAACTGAGGCAGCTTTCAAACCAAGACTCAAGGCAGGATCAGGATGACCAATGGACTGTGTGACTTGAGACTCTACTTCCCAATCTGTAAAATGGGGCATCTCCTATTGCTGACTCCTGCTGGCCGGGACTTGAGAAGGTGAGGGGATGACTCTTGGCATAGAGAACCTCAGGGGGTTCACACGCCCCTAGCCTCCTTCCCTCAGAGGACGTGCGGCTCCCTCCCTCTCTCTCTCTCTTTTGTTCTGGGACCTGGTAATTATATGCCTAGAAATGAAGGCTTTTCAAAAACATCTTTCCCACCAATTTTCAGCTGGAAACGTGCATGAAAAACAGAGATATTTTTATCCGTGTTTTTTTCCTTGTCTCCTCCTTCCAGCAATGGGCAATTATGAGCTTTTGCCTTCAGTCAGTCGTCCTGTAGGAACTCGTTTCAGAGGAAAACTCATTTCCGCAGCCATGCCAGCCAGTCCCAGCAAATGCGACAGGCAGTTGGGGGTGGGGTGGGAGGGAGAAGTGTGCTGGGAGCTCAGACTTGTGCACTGCGGCCGGCGGGGGAGCGGGTGGGCTTGCTTTTATTGCATTTCTCTGGAAAGCCTTGCTAACGTACCTCATCATCTCCCCCTCGCTGGGGCCACAGGGGGCTATTGAGCTTTGACAAAGGGAAAAGGAAGTCAGCTGCCAGCCAGGCTGCCTTTGCCAGGGTCCTGCCTCGGGAGGTGGCAGGAAGGGGTGCGGGGGACTAGGAGGGACTATAGCCTCAGCTGGGACAGACGCTGGTCTGTGAACCTTGCTGGGAGCGCTCGGCATCTGAGGGGGGCCACTGAGGAAACAAGTGTCTGAAGGCTCACCTGAGGATACACGTGACTGTCGAGGGGGTGAGCAGCTCACGGCCAGGGAAGGGGCAGCCGGCTCTCCACCAAGCGAGGGTCCAGCCTGCAAGCCTCTCCCGGCCAGGGAAGGCCTTGTTGGGACAGGGAATGGAAGGAGGGACTCCGGGGCCAGGCCACAGGGGGATTCCAGAGAAGGATTCACATTCTAAACGTGCTGCCAACCAGCTAAGAATCTGGGACGAGTCACTTCCCCGTGAGCTTCAGGCTTCTCCTCTGCACAATGGGGATGCCGTTGCCCACCTGGCCAGTGGACAGGGGTAGCCGTGAGATTGGGGTCCCAGAAGCCAGGAAGCAGGGCAGTTCTCCTGCCCCATGCCCCTCAAGGGGTCTTCCTGGATTCCGCATGGCGGCAAACCCTACTGAACAGGGCACTTTGCTGTGTTTCCTAAGCTCAGTCCCACACAATCCTCACCGCCTCTGACGGCACAACCACGATTCCCAGCTTACAGGTGAGGTCCAGAAGGGGTAAGGGACGGCCAACAATAAGGGGCAGGGCCAGAATTCGAACCCTGAATGCTACAATTGCTTCCACAGCGGTGGGTGCCGTTACCGTCCCTATGTTAAAGGTGAGGAACCAAGGCACAGAGAGGCCAAGGGAACGGCTCAGGGGCTTAGAGCTTCTGAGGGGCAGAACCAGGACTCCAGCCCAGGCTGTGGCTCCCTGAGGGGGCTGGCCCCACACTCTGGGCCCCCTCCGGCGTGCTCGCCCACCCTGGGACCGGCCTGGGGCATGGGCTCAGGTCCGGCACAGGCAGTGGCCTCTGCTCCTCTGGGCACTCCGCCCCAGGCTAGCGCCGGCTGGAGAGGCCTCAAGGCCGGTCACAGGCCAGCCTCAGAGTGACGTCCCCACCCGGGGGCTGAAGCTTCTGGGAGCAGAAGCCAGCCTTGTGTGGGGAGAGCAGGTCAGCTGGGCAGCAGCATGTGTGCAAGGGGGACCAGAAGAGATACACCAACAGGTTCAACCATTAGAAGCCGGATTCTCCTGGTGCCAAGGATGGCAAAAGAAAAAAGTATTAAAAAGCCGCACTGGATGCCGGGCCCTTCCCTGAGCCAGGGCTGTTCTCAGCACCTGACGTGTGCTCACTCAGTCAATTCCCCCCAGCAACAGAGGGAGGAGGCTCACAGATTGTCCCCATTGCATAGACAAGGAGACTGAGGCCCAGAGAAGTCACTCAGCTGGAAGCTACAGGGAACCTGGAGCCCAGGTCTCTCCAGCGCCCACCAGACCAGTCCTTGGCCCCGAGCTCTGCTCTCTCCCTCCAAACAGGAGGGCCACAGAGCCCGAACGAGGCGCGTCGGGACATGGGGAAGGCGGCAGCACCGACACTCCATGAGCCCCCGAGTCAGGGCGCGGGCACCCACGGCTGGGCACGTCGGGTGGGCAGGAGTCACGACACTCCCCCAGAGGTTGCCAGGCCCACAGTCCTCCTTCTGCACAGCGTGGGGGGCCCAGCCCCTCCCGGCCAGTCCCAGCAGCCAACCCTGCCACATTCTGCCAGCATCCCCCACCACCAAGGGCACGGCCACACCAGGACTCAGCCTTCTGCCGTTGGGGTCCTGCTCTCCTGCCTCACTCTGAAACCAGCCATGTCCCCGAGGCGCTGACTTCCAACTTGGGTCACCGACAGAATGACTCGACTTCCCAAGGGTGGCTGCCTGGAGCCACGGGGAGACTGAGTTCGCCTCACGGAGAGCGGAAACAAAGACCCACAGCCCGGCAGACAGTCCTCAGCCTCACCGGCCTCACCTACTGGTCTCCACACCAGACTCACACTCACCTCAGGGCCTTTGCACAGGCTGTTCCCTCTGCCTGGAGCACTCCTCCCAGACACCCACAATCCTCCCCACCTCCCTTCCTCTGGGAACGGCCCCATCAGCCGGTCTGAACTTACACACTCAGCCCCCACACCTTGGGCCTCCCCCCCTCCCTCCTGCTTTGTGTTTCCCGGTGATCAGCACCATGGAAAAAACCCTGCTGATTTTTTTTCGTTGCACGGCTCAATCTCAGTTACTATCTGTCATCACCCACTGGGATGTCAGCTCCGGGGGCTGGGCTCCTGTCTGCTCGCTGCTGCCTGTGGCGGTGCAGAGAACACTGCCTGCACATAGTACGTGCTCAGCAAATACCGCCTCAATACGACTCCCATTTATAGATCAGGAGAATGGGGATCAAAGAGGTGGAAAGGCTGCTCAAGGTCAGAGACTGGAAGACGCAGAGCCAGGATGCAAGCTCAGGCTCCCCGCTCCCCATTCCCAGCCCCTGCTGTCAGCCCTGCACGAGGTCCCCCATACCACAGCCCCCCCCCCTCCATGGAGCAGGAGGTCAGGCCTGCCCAAGGGGTGGCAGGGCTGAGGTGGGTCTGGAGACCCTCAGAGGGAGCGCATCCCGGGCACAGCAGGGGGACCCTCCCCCAGGCACACACACCCCGCCCAGCCCTTCCCAGACCCAAGCAGGGCGGCAAGCACCCACTCAGGCCTTGGGAACAAAGCCGTCCTTGTGGCTGGAGATCAGAGCAGGCCTCCCATCCTTCAGGCAGGACAGTGATCGTAGGGGAGGGGCTTCCTGCCCAAACCCGCGTTCAGGCCTACTGTGCGCCCCAGCCCTGGCCACACGAGACAAGTCACAATTCCTTCCCGCAAGACCCCCGGAGCTAATGGTGAACCGACAAGGCTCCCGGGGGGGGAAAGGACCCACACAGCAGAGGCCATCAGGAGCCGAGAACAGGCACAGGGCTGTGCGACCCACTGAGCCCGGCGCTCACGGTGGCTCTCCCGGGGGAGCACTGCAGCAGGCAGACTTCTCAGGGCCTCGGTCTCCTCTGTAAAGCGGGGGTTGGAGCAGGCAGATGGAGTGGCCGCCTGTGGGTTGCCTTCCCCAGCACCAGGGTGGCCCCGTGGCCAAGTCTGGCCAGTCAGAGGCTCAGTGACTCATTGGGGGTGGGTGTGTGAGCCACGCAGGGCCAATGAGCGCCAGCCCTGGGACATCTACAACTGTTGGAGCAGCTCTCTGCCTTCTAGGGCTGACCGAGGGTTGACTTCAAGCGGGAAGGTGCCGGGGCCCTCGGGGCACCTCAAGGAGAGGAGAGTCTGCCTGGAAATGAAGGTCACCTAAAGAGACGCAGAGCAAGAGACAAAGAGACCCAGAAACCTCATGATGTCAGTTGAGCACCTGGATTCCATCTCTGGGCTTTTCTAGTGAAGAGTCTCAGTGCTGATGCTGAGACAGGTGTGATTATGAGGTTCTGCAACCTGTGGGGAGATTGTGGGGGGGGCCTTAGTGGTGAGGGTGGGGGGTCAAGTAAGTCATCAGAGAGAGCAAATGCCAGAGAGATCGGGAAGGACCTTGAATGCCACACTCGGGAGCTGTGCTCAGATTTGAGTGTTAGCAAGTTCCTTCCCATGGTAGCGGAGGGAGGCCAGGACGTCAGGGAGGAGAGTGGGGCAAAGGCCGAGGTGGAGGTCGCAGACGCACAGGGAGAGGGAAGACACCTCCCTGGCAGCATCTGGCTGATGTCTCCAGGGCACTGCTGCCCTTGTGGCTCTGACCACTGCAGACAGAGGTGACACCGCTCACCTGGGCCTCAGGTCAAAAGGACAGATGCGCCCAGGCCGGAAAGGCAGTGCCTCCATTATAGTGCTGTCCCCAAGGTGGGGCGGGCCCATGGGGTCAAATCCCAGCTTTGTCATTTCTGGCTCTGTAACCTTGGACGAGCCACTTGACACCTGTGCCTCAGTATCCCCAAGTGTAAATGGGAACAGTAACAGTACCCAATGACAGGGTGGTTGTGAGGATTAAATGAGAAAGGGCATAGAAAGAACTTCGAGCAGAGCCTGGCCCAGAGGAGGCTCTCAACAGCCACCAGCTGTGATGACGGTTAGTGCCGTTGTCACCCGGTGGTTTGGGCTGGGCCCCGGGGACTCATTTTTGCCTCTTGCCATGGTGGCGACTTGGACTCTTCCGAGCCCCGGGAAGCAGGGTCAGGGGCTCTGCCGCAAACGTCGTCTGGGTGCCAATCCCCGTTTGCCTGCTTTCTTCCCTAAGCCTCAGTTTCCTCCTCTGTCCCCGGGGACCACAGTCCCCGCCCTCGGAGCCGCTGCCTGAAGACATGTCCAGGGCATGGAAGGGACTGACGGGGCGGCCCAGGGCCCCGAGTGCAGGACGACCTGGCCCGGGCCCCCGCGAGCTCCCTGCTGTGGGGAACAAGCCCGGCCAGGCTGAGGCCGGAAGACAGGAGCCCGGGGGAGCAAACCTGTCTGCCCTCCCTGGGTTCCAGCCTCGGCCCACCCAGGAATGTGGCAGCTGTGCCCCCACCCCACGATCCCTGAGCCCCAGGGGCTCACGGGCCAGCGCCCCCTGTTGGGGCCTCGCCTCACCACTGAGGTGTCTCCTCCTGGCCCTGTGCACAGCCCTGACCCTGGGCCTCGGGCTCTGGACCCTCCGGGTTGAACTCACGCCCACCAGACAGTCTGCTGGCCGAGCTGAGCAGGACCGGCCTCCCTCTCACGGGGCTGAGTGCTGCCCTGGGAGCCTCCAGACCGGCCTGTTCCCCTGCCCGGCGGACAGCCAGGGGCCGCTCCACTCCCTGGGCAGGACAACGCCAGGGATCACCCACTCTCCCCAGTCCTGGGTCTCCGGGAGTGGCAGTCCCAGGGCTCAGCCATCCGGTCCCCTCTCTCTGGGCAGCAGCTCCGGAGGGGCCGGCGCATGGCGTCCCATCCCTCTGCCTGCAGGCCCCTTACATACCCGCCTCTGCAGGGGTCTCCCGGCTCAGCCCACACAGCATGTCCGCTATTGTCTGCCCTGCTGCCCACTGGCTCCCTCGGGAGCCACGCTGCTCGGCCCTCCGCCCCCCCCCCCGGGAGGGGCTGCGGGAGGGGAGCTCAGGCTCCCACTGGCTGGGCACCGAGTCCACCCACCGCAGCAGGCGGCTCTCTGCTTAAAGGGGACACAGCCGTCACCAAGGCCGGCTCCCGGTCAGGTCCGACGTCCCCACCCCAACAGCTCGAGCGGCACAGGGGAGCTTTAAAGCCACAGGCTCTCAGGCAGAGCCCCGGGCCGGTTCCGCTCCCGGCTTGCCCTGGGATTTTGGCAAAAGCTCGCCCTCCCTCGGCATCTGTTGTTCCCTCTGGAAACGGGGACCGGTGCTTTCCAAACTTTATTTCCCTAAGTAGCAGAAGCCAGCAGAATCCCCATTCGTACACCAGGTGACGCGCAGCCTCTCGGGACCGTTTGGACGACATCGGGGGCGTCTCTGCAGGTCTGGGCGTAGAAACCCTGGAGCCTGGAGCCCCGGGCCCCTCTCTCGATGCTCCAGCCTCCTCCACTCTGCAGCAGGATGGGGCTCAGGGCAGCTGAGCCTCGCAGCCGGCCACCCGGCTTCTTGTGAAGACTAAGCAAGCCGGAGAGAGGACCTGCCCATCCCTGGGCTTGACGGGCAGGGGCAGCTGGTCCCAGGCTCCAGCCATAGCTGGCAGGCTGTCCCTTCCCCGTCCCAGCCAGCCTCAGCCCCCCACACTCCTGGGTCCTCCACACCAGCTCAGACCTGGCCAGGTCAGTCCTCCTGGACAGCGGGGCTCCCCTTCCACCTGCCCATGAGGAAGGGTGGCCGGCTGCACCCAGTTGCCCCTGCTCCCCACCCCGTCCAGTGTGCTGCCACCACCCCAGGGCCAGATGCCCCAGATGCTGGGGAGAGGGGTGGGGGGCAGTGACACGGAGCACCGAAAGGTAGGTGTCACCACCGGAACAACCACACGGTGCCTCTGGCTGGACGCAGCCGGGAACCAGACCGATGAGGTCTCGCCCGTTTGGGAGCAAGCAAGTCCCCAACTTGTTCTGTGTCCTGCAGCCGGTGGGGATGGGAGGCCTTCTCTGGGTCCCTCCATGGTGACACCCACCGAGGAATGTAGCTCAAGGCTCCCAGGCCACCCCAGGGCAGCTCCTGCCAGCCCAGCGCCCGTGGCACCTTCACACAACGTGGGTTCGAGGTCTGGGCGGGGCTACCTGCGCCTCAGCACCTGCAGACTCAAGCCCCTCCCCCCCTTCCTCTTTGGGTGACTGCGGGCATGTCGCACAGGGTCCGTGTCGGCGAGTCTCCCTTGACCAGCAGTAAGGCCAAAGGTCAGAGAGAGATCTGAGGTCTCAGCCACTGCAGGGGTGGTGGTGAGGGCCGGATCAGAGAGGGTGGGCCAGATTTCATCAGGCACTTGCAGGGCAGGGAGGGGTGCAGGCTCTCAAGGTGGCCCCGGCTCCCCAGTCACGGTCAGGGAGAGGTGAGCGTGACTGACTCTCGCCCCCCCAGCCCCGCTTGCCCCATGGGCAGCCCCTCCAGGGAGGAGGGATGGGTGCACACAGGAGTGCTGTCTGCCCCTTCTCATAAGAAAACGTTTGCTCTCCATACAGATGCATTTACAGGAGTGATTAAGATCAGTGATTGGAAACCTCACCACGTTTCTGTCTCTCTCAGCCGCTCCTTTGGAATTTACTTTTGTGGACCAGAAGCTCCTGGAAAGGTCTCGTCGTGGATGACGAGAGAGCTTCCAGACGGCATTCCTTTGAGCACCTGCCGTGCCAGGCACGAGACGTAAGGAGACAGGAGGGAACGGCATCTGCCCCCTGCCCCTCACACACGTTGGCGCATTTTCGTTTGATTTTATCCAGAGGTATGTCCCAAAGCAACCATTTTGAACCAGGCAGGGTTTACATAAATAATCCGACACAGAGAGGCTAAGCAACTTGCCCGAGGTCACCCATCTGGCAAGGGTGGAACCAGGCTCATGCCAAGGAGGTCTGGCACCAAGGCTGCTGTGCTTTGTGCCATTTCAGGGGGGTGCGAAGGCATCTGGGAATGCAGAGGAAGGGTTGTTAGCTCTGTCTGGGCTACTGAAGAAGGGTTTTGGAGCCTGACTTTGAAGGGTAAGAAGGAATTAGTCGGGGGGGGGAAGCCATTGCAGGAGTGTGCATGCACAGATGAAATCCCACGTGACTGGTGAGAAGGAAGGCGATGTGGACAGAGCCAGGCCCTGAGAGCACAACTAAGGTCACGGCTGACCAGCGGCCTCACCCTCCTGGGAGCTTGCCAGAAATGCAGACTCCAGGTGAGGTGTGGAAGGTTTGAGAAGCGTGGCCTGCAGGGGTTTGGCTTTCATCCTGCAGGAAACGGGGAGCCAAGGATGGCTGTAGGGCAAGGAGTGAGAAGACTTTGTACGGCCCTCAGGCACGGCGCACCAGCTGAGAAGAGAGGATTTTGCCTGGGGCGGCCCGGAAGGGAGCAGAAGGGCCCCTTCTGGAAGAGGAGCAGGCAGAGCTGCTGCTTGGTCTCCCTCCCAGGACGAGCCACGCTGTACAATGCTGCCAGCCTCGGGGCAGCGGAACAGGGGGACAGCTTGCTGGGCATGCAACGTGGCTGGAGGCCAGGCCTGCCAGGCGCCCGGCCGCCAGGGCCTCCTGGGACTGCGTGTGACTGCTCCTCGCTCCAATGCACGATGGCACAGGAGGGGTTGGGGAGGCAGCAGGGCCCCTGCCGTCTGGCTGGCATGGGGATGTTCTGGTGTGCAGGAGCCATCCCTCACACTGCAGGACTCCTGGCCGTCCCCAGCCCCACCCGCCTGGGGCAGTGACTGCCACAGCTGGGAGCCAAGCCCGCTGCACAGATGGGAAAGCGGAGGCCCCGAGAGGGCCTTGCGGGGGTGCCTGCCAGCATGGCGTGGGCCCGGACCCAAGCCTCCATCCTTCCTCTCAGACTTCGGGGCGAGTCCTCACCCCAGGTGGGCCATGCCTGGAGCCAGCCGAGGGGCCCTGAGTGACAGGCAGAAATGAAGTCTGGGTGGGAGGGAGGCAGAGACGGCACGGGGGGACAGGAAAGATGAGCCCTTGTTGCTGCAGGCTGTCGGCTGCTTCTCCCCTCCTCCCACCTCACCACCACCCAGGGGTCAGGCAAGTGCAACCTCCCTGCCCCCCACTAGTCCTCCTCAGACCCTGTGTCTTATCTGCAGGGTGGGAGTTAGCGCCCCCCTTTCACAGATGGGGAAACCGAGGCTTGGTCCGTGACTCCACCAGCCTCAGGTGAGGAGCACCGCGTGACCCTCCCGGGAGGCGCTGCTCGGCTTTGCCCCGTCTCACCTGCCCTCAGGCAGGCTGGGCAGAGCCTCAGGGGCACAGTCCCCCGTGGGCGGTTCCCGGGCTTCAGGCCTAGACCCTGGAGTGAGAGAACACACAGGGTGATCGGCCGCGTCTCAGGCGGCTGCAAGAGCAAAGCACGGAAGGCGCGTGGACAGACCAGGCAGAGGGAGCTTCCAGAAGGTTAAACAGAGCTGCAGCAGACGCTCGAGCCCTCGCAGTTAGCCCACACCGATTCACTTCATTCCACAGCCCCTCCACGGGGAGAGGAGGAGCCCAGGGCCAGGCTGGGGAAGGCCCTTCTCTCAGCCCTGCAGCGCCAGGGCAGGCCAGGGTCTTAACCGAGGCCTGCCCAAGGCCATGGATGTGTGGTTTCCTGAGAGACGCCCACATGGCGTGTGGACACAGATTCAGGAGGCCCAGTACTGTCAGACACAGGGACCCACGTGTTCAGAAGGGCTGGAGACCCTGCCTGAGGAGGGTCAAGGTGCCACCGGCCCAGGAGCCTGGTCACAGATGGGGTACCCCCCAGGGCCTCCCTGGCGGGCTCCATGCTTCCTGTGACACCTGCAATAGCTCCCTCCTGGAGGAAACCACACAGGAGCACAGCTTTGCAGGGGGACTCTGAGCCTCAGGCTCCTCCTCTAAAATGGGGACAGCAAAGGTATGTCTTCACAGGGTTTTGACCCAGAAGCTCAGTGAATGAGCAGAACACGTCGAAAACTACAGAGTGTGGGGTACACGGAGGCAGTCAGCATAATCACAGCCCTCCTGTCTTTCTGGCCACTCATTCACATACACTCAAGAATATGTACTAAGCACCTGCCACCTGCCAGATGCAAAGCTGGGCTGGAGGTTTCAGCAGTGAACAAAGCAGACAGGCCCTGCCCCCTGGAGCTGCCAGGCTTAGAGAGGGGCAGAGAGTCACCAGAAAAGACGCAGACATTAGCAAGGAACCAGGGCAGGAGGGTCGGGGGGCGAGGGGTCAGAGAAGAGGGAATAGCCAGGTCTCTCTGAAGTGGATCTGGAATCCAGGAGCCTCGGTTTCCCCATCAAACATCACAGCCACTCTGACAGCAGCCAGCAGGGCCCCTCTGGGGAGCTGTGGGTGGGGGAGATCAGAAGCTGGGGCTGGGATGCGTCTTGATGCCAAGCAGGGAGCCAGGAAAGAAGGGGCAGGGCGCATGGGGGAGGGAGAGCGGACCCGGGTCCCCACAGGGCCTGGACGACTCACTCGTCCCCAGGGAGGATCCGACAGAAATGGTGAGCTTGCGCCTGCCTCTCCCGAAGGGCGGCCATTGGGTTCACAGGCAAAACCGAGTGAGGGTGAAGATGAGGGAGACGAGCGTCGTAGCCCGGCTGGGAAGGGGTAAGACGAGGCAGCCTCGCTGGAGGCACCGGCCGCATGTGGAGAGAGCCTGCGTTTGGCCACGCGGTGTCTCAGCACCTCACTCCTACAGGCGTCACAGAGTCATCCCCACCCAGGTCCCTAAGGGGTGTGAACCCTCATCAGTGTGGGTGGGGAAGGTGACCCGGGTCTCCGCCCCCGGGGAGGGGACAGGAAGCACGAGGTGGCCACACCCTTCAGCGTGAGACCCAGCAGCGGGAAGCATAGCCACACGGACAAATCTTGGGCAACCTGGTGTCAAATAAAGAGAGACAGGAAGAGAGAGAGGCAGGGAGGGAGAGAGAACGAAGTCTTCCCTGAAGCAGCACACATGCACACCTGAAAACACACACAGAGAGCACTGTGCATGAGGCAGGGCTGCGCTCACATGGGAAGACCCACCTCTCTCTCCAAGTGAGAGTTTAGAGGCAGGTGATCGGGAGGGCGACAGGGCACGAAGACAGGAGATCCAACAGAGCCAGAACAGGCACCAGGATGGCCCAGGACCAGAAGTTCAGCTCCACCCTCAGAGTCTGAGGTCAAGAATGAAAAACAAACGGGAGCCTTGAATGGCATCTCAAGAAGTCGGAACTCTCTCCTAAGGACACCAGGGAGCCATGGACGAGTCTGGAGGGAGAGAGGGATAAGGTCAGCCAAGTGTCTTAGAAAGCTAACTTGAATGGGTCATGGGCGTCCCTGGGGAGGGGTGGGGGCCTCAGCTGACTCGTCCGCGCTCACCCATCCTGCTCCCCTGGGGGGCTGCTCCGACCTGCCCCCTGGCCCGCTCTGGGCCTTCCACTCAGAAAGCAAAACAGGAAAATAAAAGCACACGTTCAGGGCTCAGGAAAGGTGGCGCTATGTGGATGGCGGCGGCCCCTCCCTGGCCTCCCCTGTGTGAAGAGCCCTAGGTTCAAGGCCCAGTCACTGCACACACGGGACCCACCACACCCAGAGACCATGACACTCAGGAGAACGCAGTATCTCTTGCAGAAGCGACTAATGAGGCTGAGCCACTTAGAGGAAGAGTCAGGGAAAGCTGCCTGGAGGAGGTGTCTGAGCCCTACCTTGAGGGACCAAGGAACTCCATACTCACTGAGGAGGGAGAAAGAGCATTCGAGGCAGAGGGAACGCCCGGGAAAGGGTGGGAGGAGCAAGGAAAGGCACGAACCAGCAGGCTGGGGTGGGGAGGGCTGGACAGGCAAGGGGCCCGGGTCCTGCAGACAGACATTCTGCAGAGGAGAAAAGGCACTGACTGATGGGGGCGTTCCTGACACTGGGACCTCCATGTAAGGAGAAGCGGGCCCTCCAGAGGCCTCTCCAGTGAGGACCCAGGGCACACAGCCCAAGCTGGCCCCGCAGCGGCCAGGCCTCCACACCCTGGAGTGCGCGGTAGCAACTCCCCCTTGCGGCTGCAAACCAGGGCGATGAGGGTCCTAGGCCGGGCTCTGGGGGGCAGGCTCAGCCCACCCTCTTGTGCCCGTGCCCGTGCCCGGCAGTGTACAGCAGGAGACCAGATTCAGCCCCAGGGTTGGCCTGTGGCTGACACTGTGCCCGGAGTCCCACCCATCCCAGGATCCAGCATCACCCACACCCAAATGCAAATGCCCTAGAGGGAAGGAAGGGGCGGCAGGATGAAGTGCCTGCTGGGTACCCAGCACTTTGCTGACGGTGTCCCGTGGAGCCTTTCAAGAACCCTAGGAGGCAGGCACTGCTGCTCCCCTCTCACAGACGAGAAACTGAGGCCACGAGAGGGGAAGGGACTCAGCCAAGGCTGGCCCGCTAGGACGGATGGGGGGTGAGACCGCAGGCCAGGCGCTCCCTCTCGGGACCTTGGCCCAGGCTCCACCCTCTGCCCGAAGTGCGCTTCCCGGCTTCCACCCTTGAACCCAGACTGAAGGCCTTCCACCCAGAAACCCACCTTACCGCCCCTTCGCCCTCTCAGCCTTTCCTCTCAATGGGAGACCTCGACTGCCACGCTCACTGATTTCGACCTTGTACAGGGTTCTGTACACAGTACGTGCTACACACAGGCACTTGCTGGGCAAATGAGTGAGACATACATGATGAATATACATAATGTCCAAATTGCTGCATTGGAAAGAATCCAATTCATCCCTTCTGACTCTGTCATTCAGCACAGGAGTCCTCTCTGCTGTCTAGGAGAGCTTGCACACGCCGCTCAGGGGAAGCTCACCACCTCTGAACAGCCCGCCCTGTTCCTGAACAGCTGTCGGGGGTGACAGTCACTCTGCTACCCCAGCTGGAGCCTGCTTCCCCGTGGCTCCATCTGGTGGCCCCACATCCTGGCCTTTGAGGCCAGGCACAGAGGCCACAGCTCAGATGCAGCTTCCGTGGGGACCTGGCGTGTGGCCGGACAGGGGTAGTGACCACTCACCCTGTCATTCGGGGCCCCTCCCACCAGGGAGGGCACACTATCTTCCCCGACACCACAGCATCTGGCCTTGCTGGACAGACATCCTCTATGCCCGGCGCCCTGTTGTGCAAGTGGGGAAACTGAGGCTCGGAGCAAATGGGAACACAAGCCTCTCATAAGGACAACCCCATCTGGCCTCTGCCTGGGTCCCTGCATCTTTCTTACTGCCTCTCACCTCCAGGGGCATCTGCTCCAGTCCCCTGAGGCTGGGATAACCAATCACCTCATTCAACAGTTGAGGAAACTGGAGCCCAGCGGGAACTCAGGCCTGTGGCTCCGAAGCTGGAGATCATGGGAGAGATTACAGTCTCCAAAGGGCTCTGTGGCCGTGGGAGAGCCTCACGTGGTCTTGTGCCCTCGTGCTGGCCCCAACATTGAAGGAGAATCCTGGAGCTGCGTCCCTTCAGCGTGCCATCGGGCAGAGCGGGCATGGGAAGGACCCCAGGGGCCCCTCGCAGCCGGCTGAGGAGGCGCAGTGAGATGGTAGGGACTCTCACACTGGCGGGGGTGTGAGGGAGCCCACAGGGGGAGAGGCAGGCACTGGCAGAGACCGTCCTGGGTACGGGCTTGACCCCAAGGCCACCAGGCCTCTGCCTGCTGCCTGACAGCTGAGTCCCCTGGCCCCTCAGCGTCGTTACGGGAGAATCACTGGGAGGCTGCTCGAGGGCGTCCACACTGGCCAGCCCTCCTCTCCAGCTGCCCGGATCCCCAGCACCAAACAGGCTGCTCCTGTTCCTCCTCCGGGCCTCTGCACCACGGTCCCCAGGAACACCGTCTTCCCAACCCCGCATGCACCAGGCTAAACCCACCATGACTGCCTCATGCACCCTTCCTCCAGGAAGCCCTCCCAGATCCTCCCATGTTCCTCCTGCTGGTGGGTGCCTCACCTGGGTCTCCAAGACCCTCAGCATCCCTCATTCCCACTGCGTGTCAACTCACTGGCTGGCTCCCCCTCTTCCTGGATCCCCTGCCCCTGAAAGAAGAGTGAGGAACAATCTAGTCTGCCACCCTCCCAGCAGCACCATGGGGGCCTTGGAGTGGCCCTGAGCTCAAGTGCTGGCTCCACCTCTGACAGGCTGGGTGACCTTGAACACCACCAGTCTCAACCTTCCCCTGTGTAAAACGGGGTATGTGAGTGGACCGGGGTGGGGCAGTAGACCCCGTGGTCTCTGGGGGCTGCCTTGGTCCTGACCGCAGCCAGCCTGGGCCCTTCACCTCTGTCCCCAGCTGAAGTGCCAAGGCACCCTGAGCTGCTTCCTAACCTCAGACAAAGCCAATCTGCAGACGCGGCACAGAAACTCAGCGAGGGGCAGGGCCCTGGCCCGAGGCCATCCTGCAGGGACCCCAGCCGCACAGCCGTGCAGCTGTCAGCAGCTGCCGGCCACGGGCTCCGCCTCGTCCGCCCACCTGCCCACCACATCTGCGTGTGAGTCACCATCACCTTGGCCAAGACAGCAGTGAGGGAGCTGGCGACAAGGTTGGCCCAAGGGGAGTGAGTGGGTGGGTAGGGGGAGGGGGCAAGGAGGTTTCCCGCCCCGGGGGAGCAGGGCCAGGGGCCCAAAGGGGACACCGAGGCTGGGAGGAGCAGAGACTTGCTCTAGCACCCACAGAGAGTCAGGGTCGGCCTCGGTCTGCCAACTGATGGGTGCCCTTTCTGCGCCATCAGACCAGCCCCCCAGGAAGGGAAACGGGACCAGCAGCCTTCACAATTATCCAGGCAATTCCGACAGGCAGCTGGTCCTGCTGGACGGAACATTCACACTGACGCTCTGAGAGGAGCCTGGGCTGTGGGCTGACGTGATCGGCGCGGGCTCCGGGGGGAGGACATGAGCCAGGCTGGCTGATCTGCAGTGGGGGCATCACCCAGGGCTCAGGCCTGGGGTCAGGGAGGGCCCGCACGGCCCCCCTGCTCTGTCCTGCTCAGACTTCCCCGGCCCAGCTCCACCTCGGGCTCCGCTCCGCGAGAGGGGCACAGGCAGGACAGGGTGTGGACGGAGGTGGTGGCCAGGCGGAGGGGCGACAGACCCTGTCCTGTGAGAAAGGGGCTCTCTCAGCCTGGAGCAGAGACCCTTGGGGGGGCCCTTGCTCTCTCTGCAGGGCTGTCGGGGCAGAGGCAGCGGAGAGGGCAGAGGACACGAGGGAGCCTGGGGGAGGCAGGCCAGCAGCCACAAGTCGGGAACACAGCGGCGGGGGCCGTTGCTGGGGGTGGAGGAGGCACGGAATAAGCTGGCCACCGGGGTGAAATATCTGGACTTGGGAGCCAGACAGCCCTGGGTGGGCTCAGTCTCCACCACTTCTTTCCTCTGTGAGTGACCTTGGAAAGTAACTCCCTCTTTGAGCCTCGGTTGCCTCAGCTGCAAAACGGGGCCGCTTAGTTCATGCTCATCTGCTGGAGGCTGAGAAAGCACACGTCAAGTGCTTAGCATAGGGCCTAGCGGGCAGCAAGTGCTCAATTCATGCCTGGGGAACAAAAGGCAGGTCCAGGCTGCCAGGATTCTGCAATTCCAGGAACAATTTCAGGACAAGAGTTGATCCCTGGCTTCTCGATAAAGAAAATCCCGTGGTCTCCGAGACGCTGTAGCTGATCTGAAATCTGGTGCTCCCAGGCATGGAGGAGGGCAGAGACCCTGGCGAGGGGCCCTGGAAGCAGGGAGCTTGTTTCCACATTGAAAGTCTGATCCGAGACCCCGATGTGGCCTCTAGGGAAAGGGCCAGGATGTGGAGGTGAATTGGAGACAGGGGAAAGCCTCATGGAGGAGGGCCGGGCAGGGGTGACCAGCTCACCACACACACGCACACGGGGAGGAACTCAGGAGGATGAGGGCAGGGATTTTGGTCCACTGTGTTCCCTGTTTTACCTCCCAGAACAGTACCTGGCACATAATAAATGCTCAATAAATATTTCTTGAATAAGTGAATAACACAGGCTGTTCCCCTGCCTCCACATCCATGGAGTCTACCCACCCCACAGCCCTGGCTCCTCAGTCGTGCCTAAACCCCACCCCAGCTTCCTCTCTGCAGTCCCACCTGGGGTCTACAGACCACAGCCAGAGCTTCCACTAACACTCAAAGCTGTCCTCCCCTCTCTTCTGTTCCAGGACCTCCCATGGCTCCCAGTGCTCCCAGGCCAGAGTCCGAGCTCCGCAGCCTCCCACCCCCTCCACCTTGGCTGCCTCCTCTCCTCACACCTTCATGTCGACCTCAGTTCTCACAGCCTCTGAGGCCGACCTCCCAAGCTTCCAGGCACCTAACTGCACAAGCTTCCCCGCCCTTATCTACCTAGCAAATTCCTGCTCATCCTTAACAACCTCACTCTGGGAGCCTCTATCAAGCAAAATCATTGCTTCCTTCTCCAGGCACTAACTAGACCCTCAGATCTCGGCTTGGGGGGCATGGGAGGGGTCTCACATGGTCAAGTGGCTCAGGCACCACTGCCCCGCTTCAGGGAACGAAAGAATTTGAAACTTAAGGGCCTTATGGGCTTACCCAGAAAAGACAGGCTCGTTTGAAAATAGGGGCTGGAAAAGGGGAAGTGTGTGTCCCCAAGAATTAAAAATATGTATTTTGAAAAAGGAGACAGAACAAACATCCTCCCACCCCAAATCTCCTGAATCCTCCTCCCTAGAGCCTCCATTTCCATGGATGTACAGGCTCCCTCTGCAGGCGACGTAAGCTCCTGTGTCTCCTTTGCGCCCAGGGAGGAGTGGAGAGATGGAGCAGGAACCTGCTGCATCTACGCAGAGCCGTCCTGGGTCACCCAGGCTGCACCCTTCTGTTCTCTATGCTTATTGCCAAGTAAGAGTTCCCACTCTCTGATGTGACTGCCCTGGGGACGGTGGTGTGTGGATATGGGATGGGGTCAGAGGAGAGGGAGTAAGTGGCTGGGACACTGAGGGGAAGATGGACTTCAAAATTCTGGGTGTCCCCTGTGTGCCAGGACCAGTTGGCACTGCAAGCCCAGGAAGGTGGTTTGTCTCTTTACAGAAGAGGAAACCAAGGCTCTGAAGGGCTGTCAAAGGCCACACAGCGAGTACAAGCCAGGGATGGGATTTGGACCCAGGTCTGTCCTGCTCTCCAAGGTGCAGGAGGACCTGACCACAGCTCTCCAAACCCAGAAAGCACCAGTCCGGAGCTCATCTGCCCCTCTAGCCTAGGCGGTGGGGGGTTTCTCCTGTGAAGGAGGTCCCAGCATAGGAGTCCCTGGAAGTCCCAAGGGAAACCCCATTCCTGATGATGCTCAGAGCAGGCGTCACCTGCTCTGTCTCTGTGGAAAGGGCTTCCAGGGGCCTCTAGGATGTCAGGCCACCAGCCACCCAGAGGCCAGTGCAGGGCCTAGAGCCCTCTGCGGCCCCAAAGACCTCCCCACTCCACTCCCCGAGGCAGCCTCTCTCTACGCAGGCTCTTCGGTCTAGAAAATGCACCCGGAAGTTATGAGCTTGAGGGCGGGAGAAAGCCTCCAGACACCAGCTGTGTGGCCTTGGTCAAGTTCCTTAGCCTCTCTGTGCCTCAGTTTCCTTCTCCGCACACCCAGAAGAAGGATGACACAGACCTTGCAGGGCTGTTGTGAGGAATGAATGAGTGAATGCACTGCCTGGCACGCGGTGGTGCTGAATGAATGCCTGGCCTGCTGTTCCTGTTCACAGTCAGATTATTCTTGGTTCTCGGCCTGAAGCTTAGAGATTGTGAATCTGCCACCTTCCCCCCGCCCACGCTGCAGATGAGAAGTGGAAGCCCACGGGGGCCACACGGCCTGGGGGCCTTAACTCCCAGCTCCTGCCACTTCTCCCCACCCCTCCAGCCTTGTCCTCACCCTGAGCCTCCTCCTAGGGCCCTGTGAGGGGCCGAGCGTGTGTTCAGGGATGGGGCCGGCACGCACGGGGTCTCGGCACCGTCTCAGTCTTGCCCCCTGCCCCGACTCGCCCCGCCAGCCCCGCCCCCCACCCCCCCACACACACACACACACACACACACACACACACACACACACACCCACCCCGCCCCTGCTGGCCCATCCTGGGAGCGAGCGCAGTCGGCGAGGACACGTCCCACGAGGGAAGGGGCTGAAGGAGACGGATACAGAGGCGGCGAGCACGGCTCGGGCAAAGAGACAGCCAGGCGGAAGAGGGCGGAGGGGAGAGAGGTCAGGAAGAGCAAAGGCTGGGGCAGGGAACACGGGCCAGGGAAAGGCACAGAGGACAGAGACAAAGAGACGCAGAAGCGCAGACGGGACGGAAGGGGGGGCAGAGAGACGAGGAGACGCAGAGGGACCGGACAGGGAGAGACGGGGCGGGGGCAGAGGGGAAAGCGCGGAGACCCAGAGAGAGCTAGGGAGACTTGGACCGAGAGAAGGAGAAAGGGCGAGAGAGGCGCGGCCGCGAGCAGGAGCGGGCCAGGCGGAGACGCGGGGAAGGGGACCCAGGCCCGAGAGACGCGCCGCGGAGCAGCCCCGAGAGCGCCGCGCCAGAGGGAGGGACCGGGACGTCCCTCCGGCCCGGCCGCCCCCATCCGGACGCCGCCCGGCGCCCCCCCGCCCCGCCCCGCCCCGCCGCCCCGCCCGCCGCGGCCGCCTGCGCCGTCCGCACGGTACCTTTGGGCCGCCGCCTCACCACGCCCAGCCGCCCCTTGAGCCACACGGCGAGCATGGCCCGCGGCCCGGCCTCCAGGGCCCGGCGCGCTCCTCTGCGCTCGGCGCTGCCCGCGCTCGCGGGGCGGCTGGGCGCTCCTGCCTCCGCCCTCCCGGAGTTCCTAAAATAGATCGCCCTCCCCGGAGCCGGCGGTGGCAGCGGCGGCGGCAGAGCCCCTCCTCCACCGCGGCCGGGCCGTCCCGGATCCCGCCGGCCCGCCATCCCGCCGCCGGGGCCTCCCCCCAGCCCCTTCCCTGGGCGGGCTGTTCCTCCCTCCGGGCTTTCGCACGCGCAGGCCGCCACCGAGATGGCCTTCTCCGCCAGTCCGGCTCCACGGAGCTTCTCCTCAGGCCGCCCTGCCTCCTGGAAGTGCTTGCCCGCCGGAGCCCCAAAGTCCATGTCACGCTAGGTGGAGCTTGTCTACCTGCCC
This sequence comes from Cephalopachus bancanus, assembly GCA_027257055.1. NCBI lineage: Eukaryota > Metazoa > Chordata > Mammalia > Primates > Tarsiidae > Cephalopachus > Cephalopachus bancanus. Next base: position 528,357 of record JAPVLO010000510.1, read on the forward strand.
CCAAGTCTGGGACCTACTGAGCCCGGGACAGGCTCCCTCTGTCCCTGTGTCTCCAGCAGCGCACGGCCAGGCATGTGATGGGGTCACCAGTTAGAGTGTGGAGACCTAGGTGCTGCCTCTTCACCCCTCAGTCCGGCAGCCATCCTCACGTGTACCTGGGATGCAGAGAGATGCCGCCCAAACCGCTGGCTGGGTGGAGTCTCAGGACTGTGTGAACGCTCCAGGCACTCAGCCAGAGTTCAGACACCAGCCAGCCCTTCCCATCTCATACAAGGTTACCCTCCTAACTGACCCCCAACGTGGCCTGTGAGGTTAGCAAGGCAAGCGGCACCACCTTGAGGAGACTGAGGCAGAGGGCAGGGTCACAGAGCGTGTACGTTGCAGAGGGGAGACGAGCTCCTGCCTCCTCTCTGCCAAGCTCCCTCGGCCTTTTTTTCCAAACCAGGAAGGCCCCTCTGATGGATCAGTCTGCAGGCCACACTCACAGGAGGGGCAAGATGTCCACTCAGGAGTCCTGGCTGCCACAGAAATCAGGCTTCGGGTGTGCACCCACAGCCAGGGCCTCCCCTGAGAAAGTCGGAGGGCTTCCCCACATGCAGAGCTCCTGCCAGTCCCCGTCACTCTGCACTAGTCCCACCTCCAGTCCTTGGCCCTCACCAAGGTGCAGGATGCCCCCCCCATGGCAGGGCAATTCTGGGTCAACAGATCTGGCCATTAACAAAAGGAACTGCAAGGTGAGAAAGAGCTTCCCTTCTCAGTGATGCCCCAGCCCTCCTGACTGCACACAGGAGCGCAGGAGTCACCTGCTCCCTGCTTTCAAGGCCTCCCTGAATCTTGTGGATTAGCCGTTTCAAACAGAGAGCACAGCCCAGGGCTAAGCGCCCCCCACATAAGTGGATTCCAGCGAAGGCATCGAGGGGCACTTGCTGGCAGAATGTGGGGCCCAGGGAGGCCCCACTGGGGCAGCCCAGTCACTGACTCCCCTGGGGAAGTCTGTCTCCTCACCCTTAAGGCGTGGATATCAGAGGCCTCTCAGGGCCAGCCAAGGAAGCTGCAGGTAGGCACCTGAACAAGACCCGAGGACAGCATGGCCACAGTCCCCCCCATCCCACCCTCACTGTAAATGGGTTCTCGGCAGAAGAGAGGCCTGAGCCTCTCGAGGAACAGCAAAGCACCTGCTCAGCTGTGCAAACAGAACGCAAGCTTCTGGGGATGGGCAGACCGGAATTCAAATTCCAACATGGTGTGCCTCAGTTTCCCCTCTGGCAAACAGGAATAGCAGCATCTGCCTCTGATATAGTGAGGGCTTATGTGATCACGAGTGTAGAGCACTGAGTTGAGCTGGGCACACAGCAGGTGCTCAGTAAATAATAAGCAACAGCTACTAATTGAAAGGACAGACCAAGAGAGAGAAGCCATTTTTCATCTTGTTCCTAAACCCAGATACAATGATGAGAAAGTAGAAGCTATGTTTTGGAGAAATGCATACTTTAGATAAAGATTAACTTTGCTGACTTTGTCCTTTCAGAAACACAGACTTCCTGATGCCAGAGGTATCTCATAGTGGCAATCAAGCTTGCCTAGAGTAAAGGGAATTTACAAGGCCTAAGACATCATGTACTGGGCAAGGACTGTAGAAGTCACAAAACTTGTAATTACAAGTTATGCAGGTTGTAAGACGTGTGACCCCTCAGAGGGGGAGCAGGTGGGAATTCGATCTTCCAGTAAATCGGGCACTATCTACAGGGAAGCCAAGGATCCCCCAAAGCTCCCCACTGAGAAGGCCTAGGAGATAAGGGGAGGTGCACCCTCCATTAGCTCTAAGGAATGTTGTTCAGGAATGTACAGGAGCCCTAGAAGCCTTGTCATGCCCTCCTCTAGGGGCTGTGATAATATGGACAGATATTAGCGAGTCTCTGTGTCACAGGATCTCCAAGATATTCCGCAGGTGGTCAATTAGGAAGTCACGGCACTCACATCTATCTGATTGCAACATCTCCAGGGGAAAGGATCTAAGCCAGGTGGGGGGGGGTGACGACACGTTCGGGGCCACACTCATCTAGAGTGCAGGCCCATTTCCTGTGTGTGGGAAGTGAACTTTTCTTAAGTCTCTTCGTTTACCTCTTTGTGTGTTGCAATTCTTCGCATCACTGGGTGGATCTCTGGGTGTCAGCGCGCACCTCCAACACGCCGGCTCCAGCAGTGCTGCACCCCTCTCCATCCACCCTCACCCTATCCATACCCAACACTAATGCTGTGATGATCCTGCATGGAGCCCAACCACTCATGGGGATGCAGAGAGGAGGGCCAGCGAGGGGACGGCAGGAAAGTCAGGAAGGTAATGCTCTGCAAAAACAACTCTAATCTCCACAGTGTGCCAAGGTCATCCTAGGAGCAGCCTTGTTTCACAAATGAGAAATTGAAGGCTTAGAGGTATACGGGACTCCCCCAGGGTCACAGAGCACACATGTGGCAAAGCAGGGTCTCAGATCCCAGCCACCAGACTAGGTGGCTGCCACATCTAGGTCCAGGGAGCAGCTCTTGTAAAGCCCCTATTGTGTGCCCAGTGGCGGGCCAAGTGCCCAGCCATCTCAGCCCAGGGAGGAGAGGCTCCCTTGCCTCCAGCAGTGTGGACTGTAAGTGGCAGAGTGGGGCCAGGAGCCCTGGCCAAGGATGAGACCACTCCCCACTTTGTCACTGCCTCTGGTGAGAAGACAAGTGGCCCAGGTGGTCTCCAGCGCCAGCCGAAATGGACATGTGGAAAGCACAGCTAGCAGTAAGACAGCACAGGTGAGTGCTCAGCACCCAGGGCCCAGCCTGGGAAGGTTCCTTCCCTGGAGGATGTCCTGCAAACGTTCCAGGCCTCCCAGGCACTCCCAGTGCTAGGTTCCTGCCCCCCACATGCTTACACCAAGACACCCCAGGCTTTGGGGCCCACTGCAGGAGCTTGGGGCACGTGAGTAACTACAGAGCCCAGTCTGGAAACTCCCCAGCTATGTGGTCTTAGGTAAGTCATTGTCCTCTCTGGGGTCCCTCAGTTTCTTCAGCTGCACAATGGTGGCGACAACCTCACCCTGCCTGCCCCTGGGGCTGATCTGGCCAAACGAAGAGGGGGAGCTTCAAGGGGCAGGCTCTGCCCATGACACCTGGCACTGACTCAGAGGGTGTGAATTGCTGCTGGGTGCAATCACACAGGGTTTAAGGGCACAGGCTGGGGAGCAAGCCTGGGTGCAAACCCCAGCTCCTTTAGCTTCCAGCTGTTTGACCGGATGGTGTTACTTAGCCTGCCTGAGTCTCAGTTTCCTCACCTGTAAAGTGGAGATGATGATAGAATGGGCCTTACTATATGCTGTGAAGATGAAACGGGATCAAAGGAACAACTGGGGCAGCTGGTTGGGCCAGTTCCTTGGGTTGAGTGGAATTCAGGTAGACGTTGGTAGGTCCGGTAAATGAGTGAGCCTGGCTGTGTCCTGGGAAGTATGTATCCTAAAGGAAGAAAGGGCCACGAGGGAGGCACGGGAGCCAGCAGTCTCCAAGGGCGGGCTTCTGGGCATCACAGGGGAGAACTATGGGAAGGAGCAGCAGGGGCTCTCCCCTGTTAACTTCCCAAGCTCGGGGCATCAGGGGACAGCAGGTGTACAGAGGTGCTCAAGGCATTCCACTCCCCACGTGCGGTCCAACTTCTCCTCAGTCCCCTTTTGTTCCAGCCTCTGTCCCCATCTTCCTTGGGGAGCTGCGGCTCCCTTGCACTCAAATTGGGTGAAGTTGTGTCCATCAGCCCCAGGAGGGACGCTTGACCCAGACTAGACTAAGCAGCACATGCCAACCCCAGGCCATGGTGACTGGGGAGACTATTCTGGGACACGGGATGCAACTACTTCATTCATAAGTGGACCCTGAACATTCACCATAATACTATAAGAAAGGGATTGGCAGTAGCCGGAAACTGCCAGGGGAGGGAGGGGGAGAGCACAGAACATCAAAGACCCAAACTTTGCCTGTGTGATGATCACTTGCACACCTACTCCTGAATTGCACCCCACATCTTTAAAATAAAATAAATTCCAAAGGAAAAGAAGCTCCCGGGAAAGGGACTCTCCACTGGGATGAAAGAAGAAGAGAAGAGAGAGACCGATCCACTCCTGATGGTGATGTCATCAGAGCACTTGGAACCTACTACGCCTGAAGCCGGCTCATCCCTTTAAAGTAATTTCAGCCAATAAATCCCTGTGTTTGCTCAAGCCAGTTTAGGTTTGCTTTTTGGTAACTTGGACGCAAAAGAGTCCTCACTGATCCAGTGTCTTCCTCATCTCAGAGTCCCAGATTCCAGCACAACGCAGGGGCTCGGCAGAGGCACAACGAGTGAATGAATAAATGAAAAGCAGAACATGGCGTACGCTCTCCAAACTCTGCTTTCAACAGAGCCCCCTAAACCCAGTTTCCACTGAAGGGGACCATAGTTGGACAATGACTTCCCTGCTGGCACAGAAGTCCAGGCTGAGCAGTTTAACCAGACAGTCGGCAGACAGCAGAGGGAGATTCAGGGCTCCAGGTTCCAGACATCTGACAGCCTGTCTATTATCCAAGCTGCACCTGCCAGTTTCCCTCATGGCCCCCAGAGTTTCATAGGACTCCTTCAGCAGAGACAGCAGCCCCAGGGAGAGTGTGTGGGAACGTGGGCCCCCAGAAAGGAGATGACAGACCACAGGATGCTAGGCTGAGCCATGGGGCAGCAGGGGCAGGTCAGCCAAGGGGGAGCCAGAGGGCCTGAGTTCGGGTCCCAGCTGTGGACTACACGTGACCAGCAGCAAGTCTCTGCTGTTCTCTGGCCTCCATGGGCAGTCCCCCATGGTCCTCCGAGGTTCACCCTCCCTGTCGCAGTCTTACTTCCTCTGTCCCAGAGCCCACAGAGGTTCCTCCTGTTGCCTAGGGTCACATAGTCACTGAGGTGGCCAAGTCAGGATTCCAACCCAGAACTGTCTGACTCCCTCAAAACTGCTCCAGGGAGCCCAAGAGATGGGTTAAAAGAAGGGAAAGATCGCAGAGGGATCCAGGCCAGCCTCCACTGATTCTGCTTTTTCCATTCCTGCCTCGGCCTCACAACGCCCCAGAGGCCCCGGGTTGCTGCCACCCCCACCTGCTTTCCGGAACAAATTAGCATCTCATCAGAGATGCCTTTAATCTTCTTGGCCTTTTCTTCCCCACGGGCCAAGCAGTGACATTTCTGCCGCCCAGCTCCACTGATCTAAATAAGACCAAGGCCTCTGAGGCTGGCTCTGTGGGTGGAAGGGAGGGGGCTGGGGGCAGACTATAACCAATTATCCAGGCAAGGGGAGGGAGAGGATGTGGCAGACAGGTGCCATCCACCCACCCATCCACCCATCCATCCACCCCTTCACTCATCCACCCACCCATTCACCCACTCATCCACCTACCCATCCATCCACCCACCCATCCACCCACCCATCCTTCCACCCCTTCACTCATCCACCCACCCATTCACCCACCCACCCATCTATCCATCCACCCACCCACCCATGCATCCACCCACCCATCCATCCATCTGTCCACCCACCCATTCACCTACCCACTCATCCATCCACTCATTCACCCATCCCACCTATCTATCCTTCTACCCACCCATCCATATACCCATCCATCCATCCATCCATCCACTCATTCACCCGCCCACCCATCTATCCATCCATCCACCTACCCACCCATTTACCCACCCACCCATTGATCCATTCACCCACCTACCCATTGATCCATTCACCCACCCATCCGCCCATTCACCCACCCATCCACCCACTCACTCACCCACTCATCTATCTACCCATCTATCCATCCAGGCACCCATCCACACCCCCATTTGTTGGGAGCCAGCCTTGGAGGTCCACCTGATTGACAGGGCCCGGGTGGGCCGAAGACCCCGGGCCGCAGGGCGAGCCCAGGAAGCTGAGGCCCTTCTGTCCTTCACCTTTGCTGTTTGATACCGCCGAAGAATTCTGTGCAGTCGTGGAAGAAGAAAATGGCATGTTTATGTGAAGTACTCACAGCTAACCTGGAAACGTCATGGTTTATTTTTCCATTTTTCCCACTATGCCACTTGGCCTTTTCTAACATATGCAAGGGTTAAACTCTGAAGCACATCAAGAATGCTTTATTTCACTTGGTTATAAGTTACTAGACATTGCTTAAGTAATAAATGATATGAGTATATCTACTCATTTGATTTAGGACTATGTAGTTTAGTGTTTAGACATAAGGATTTTTTAGAAACACAAGTTTATAATAGGTTCATTATGAATTCATTATAAGTTCTAACACTTATCTAGGAGTTATGTAGGTGACTTATAACACTGTTTTCACTGACTTAGGATAAAGATTAATGTTAAGGTTTTTACTTAATTCTATAGTTAAAACTATAAACTCAATACTCTAAGTTAACATTTATAGAGTAGGTTTTCACTGAACTCATAATATAATAATAAGACACTTTTTATGACAGATCAGCTAAAACAGAAAGTAACCTTCAGAGTCCTGTGATCGCCTCCCTTGTCCAGAAGTCCTCGTTACTCTTCTCTTATCTTGCAGTGCTTGTTTCTAAAGAGAACTCAAAAGAAGCTTTTAGTAATGTTTCCCAGGCCCCTCAAGGTTACTTTCTGTTTTAGCTGATCTGTCATAAAAAGTGTCTTATTATTATATTATGAGTTCAGTGAAAACCTACTCTATATGTGTTAACTTAGAGTATTAAGTTTATAGTTTTAACTATAGAATTAAGTAAAAACCTTAACATTGATCTTATCCTAAGTTAGTGAAAACAGTGTTAAGTCACCTACATAACTCCTAGATAAGTGTTAGAACTTATAATGAATTCATAATGAACCTATTATAAACTTGTGTTTCTAAAAAATCCTTATGTCTAAACACTAAACTGCATAGTCCTAAATCAAATAAGGAGTGGATATACTCATATCATTTATTACTTAAGCAATGTCTAGCAACTTATAACCAAGTGAAATAAAGCATTCTTGATGTGCTTCAGAGTTTAACCCTTGCATATGTTAGAAAAGGCCAAGTGGCATAGTGGGAAAAATGGAAAAATAAACCATGACGTTTCCAGGTTAGCTGTGAGTACTTCACATAAACATGCCATTTTCTTCTTCCACGACTGCACAGAATTCTTCGGCGGTATCAAACAGCAAAGGTGAAGGACAGAAAGGCCTCAGCTTCCTGGGCTCGCCCCGCGGCCCGGGGTCTTCGGCCCACCCGGACCCTGTCAATCAGGTGGGCCTCCAAGGCTGGCTCCCAACACCCATTCATCTATCCTCTCAGCCACCCACCCATCCATTCACTTGTTCAACAAATCTTTATTTAGCACTCTGTGCCAGGCACGGAGGCACAGCCATCAAGGCTTCAAGATGCTAATATTCTAGTAAGGCAGACAACTAAGTGGCAGAGGTACTAAATAGGTATAGGACCCCACATGTTAGGAGGTGAAACTTGTAAGAAACAAATAGAGCAGGGTGAGGGGTATCAGGATACAGAGGCTGCTGCTGCTAATTACAGGGGGGGTGGTCTCAGAACCCAGATTGTGCTCTGAATGCCTTTGCCTACCAAACAGAACCCTCCTGCTCTCTGCTCAGGACTCCTTGGAGCACTAGCTGATTCCAAGGCCAGGACAGGGAAAATACAAGATGAGTGCCTTCCTTGGAGGAAAGTAAGGGCATGCTCAAAGTCTGAAAGGAAGAACACAGAAGCCAGTTCTCACTTGTGATCTGGCCATCGACCACATTTGGCCAAATGTGGGACAACCTGAACATCAAGAAAGAATCATGACTGCAAAACTGTAAAAATCCTTGTGTTCCTAATGAGTTTTTAAAAGAAAAAAACAAAATCTCACTGGTCCTTTTGGACGTGGGGAAGGTGCCAGCTGCTCTTTCTGTAAACAGATAAGTGAAGGTAAAAACTGTCCTGGCTGGCCTGTCTGTCCCATGAGCAGATTTTAAGAAAAAGAGAAGCCGGGCTCGGTGGCTCAGCCTGTAATCCCAGCGCTTTGGGAGGCCGAGGTGAGTGGATTGCCTGAGCCCGCGGGTTTGAGAACCGCCTGGGCAACTTGGCGAGACCTCATCTCTACAATAAATCAAAAATCAGCCGGGCGTGGTAGCACACGCCTATAGTTCCAGCTACTTGGAAGGCTGAGGCAGAAGGATCGCCGGAGCCCAGCAGGTCGAGGCTGCGGTGGCCGGGAGCGGCCACTGCACTCCAGTCTGGGTGACAGAGTGAGACTCCAACTCAAAAAAAAAAGAAAAGAGAAAAAGGGAAAGCCGTTCCTTATGGAAAAACTGCAGTACATACGTGCAGAAGAAAGGACAGGACTAGAAAGCCTCCATTTTACATCCTGATGAAATAAAGCATCCAGCGTGGACCCCGTGACAGAGGGACTTGGCAGACAGCATGAGGACCCTGGACCGGTCTTAGCATAGCCCAGAGTGGAACAGTCTGGCACTGTGAGCCCCCTGATGGGACGCAGAAGGAAACCCACAGCACTCCCTGTGACGATTCTCACCTACCAAGTTGGGCCCGAATCAAATCCAGCTTTAGCCCCAGATGCCAGCTGACAGAAAGTACAGGGGACAGAAGAATAAATTAGGCAATACCATGAGATCATTCCACAGGACAAACGACCTGCTTTCCTCAGCAAATAATTAGAGAGGGAAAAATAGAGTGAAAAGGGACCATTACAGATAAAAAGAGACTTAAGACATTAGTCAGCCGAATGTAGCATGGGCCCTCAGCTGGATCCTGATTTGAATAAGCCGAGTGGAAAAAGACATTCTGGACACAATCAGGGAAAATCACACAGGAATGGGTATGAGATGACATGAAGAAATTATGGTTAATTCTGCTGGGCGGACGTTGTTGTAATTATAGTTCAGATTGTTGGAGACACAGATGAAAAAAAAGACTGAGACTTGCCCTTAAAATGCCTCTGGGGTGTCTCTGTGATGTTTGTGCCATCTGGAAGTAAATGAAAAGTTAAAATGTCAAATGAAAACTAGAAGGGGGGGTCATAAAAGACCTCACTAAGGAGGTGACATTTGAAGAAAGGCTTGAAAGGGAGAGGGCTGGGGGTTAAAAGGCGCGGCTGGGGGAGGGGCTCTGCTCCCAAGGGAGGGGAGCAGGCCCGGGGTCCAGGGCTGGGGGCCAGGGGCCAGCCAGGGGAGGGAGTGGCAGGGAAGGCAGTCTCCTGAAGATCTGGCTTTCCCTCCAGGAAGGTGGGAGCCATTGCGGCGTTTGGAGGGGAGGAGGGATGTGATGGATCTGTGACTGAACATCACTCTTCTGTCTGTGGAGGGAAGGCGGAGGGGGGAGGAGGAGGGCAGGGAGGAGCCACTGCCCGGTGCAGGGAGCGGTGGGACCTCAGGGACGGGAATTTGGTGGGGGCAGAGGGGGGACAAGAAGAAGGTGGCGTCCAGTGTACCGTGGAGGTAGGGAAGCCTCTGTCCGCCAGAGCTCCACATGTGCAGAAGGGCACTTGCTCCTCTGGGCCAGGAGCATGAGCACCAGAGTCCAACAGGCTGGACCTCAGTCTCCCCGTTAATAAACGATGGAGACTAAGGGCTCAGACAATCATCAGGATGCTCTATGAAGACAACGGAGGTGAAAATGTCCTGCCACCTGGTAAGGGCCAGGCATGTGTCACCTAGAGGGAAGCCACCTTTACTGGGCACCTCCTGTGTGCTAGACACGAACTCAGGGCTCGACAGGACCAAGCCTCGCCTCGGCCTAGGTGACGTTCTACCCGCAGGGTGACGGAACCTGCTGCGCAGTAGAATCACCTGGGGGGCCCGAATGAGCACCAAATCAGACACTCTGGGGGTGGGGCCCAGGCAGTGGGAGCTTCCTGCGTCCCTCTGCTGTGATTCTACTCACCGGGTAAAGAGTCACCACCCCGTGGCTGCCTGGAATGAAGGCGGGACACTGCCATTCAGAGAGGGAAAGCGGCTGCTCCAGCCGCACACAGCGTCCACCCGTCAGAGGACCGGTTTCCAACACAGCCCAACGCCCACCTCCACCCTCCCAGACCTGCTCTGAGGCCAAGAGCCAGAAAGCAGCCCCGAGAGAGACTAAAGCCCTGCCAGGGGAAGCAGCTCATTTGTCTGATGGCTCCCAGACAGTCCTGAGCCAAGAAAGAAAATGCCACCAAGCGTTTTCAGCCCAGGCCAGGGCAGCTGGCCAACAGTGCACCCACAGGGCTACCTGCCAGGAAACAGGTGGCATGCCTGTTAATATTCCTGGCACTGTCTTTACGGTGCAATAATCAGGAGCAAAGGCCCGGGCGGTCCCTGCCAGTGAGTACGCAGACTAAATCGTGAGGCCCTTGGGTGGAGGTGCTAGGAATGCTGCGACTACGGTCCCCGTGTGCCATGGGGCTTCAGCTCAGCCAAGGCTGCTCCGAGAGCCAGGCCACAGCAGCACCAGCCGCCCTCCCCATCCCGGTCTGGGCTACCCCTACACCTGCCGAGCCCAGGGGAGGGGATGGCCCATTGAGGAGGTTTACAGTCAGGGATTCAACTCCCAAGCTGCTTGACCGTCCAGAAAACGAGCATGACATCGCCTGGGCACTGGTGGCCGTGACAGTGCATGAGATGACACAAGTCCAGGGCCTGCGAGGACTCTGTGGAGTCCTGACTTAAAAAGCACATGCCAGGCATTCCGCTCTCTGAGCTTCAGTTTCCTCATCTGAAAAACAGGGATAAAACCGACTAAGGTTCATTAATGGTCCCTCTGCAGCAGACACAGTGCTGGCCCTCTGGGCGCCTGTGCTCTCTCACATCGCGCCTGGTGTGGATTGTGGGTATGCCATGTCACAGATGGGGAAGTCAAGGCGCAGGAGCCAGGCCAAGGCCCCGGGTCAGAGTGGGAGTCTGAGCCGCCAGCCTGGCTCCGGGCCCATCCTGGGACTCACCTGCTGTGCTAAACACAAACGCCCCTGTTGTGTGTCTGAGCAGGTGGGTTGTGTGACTAGATACAGCAAACACGGCACTGTGAGCACCCAGGGCCTCGAGCTTCTGGCCAACCCGGGCCTCTGTGCCTCCACCTGGTCTTCCGCCCGGCAGCATCGCAGGCTGGATGGCCACGGTGCCCTGGACTTAGAGGCAGACACCGTGTGGGGCTCTCTGTGGGTTCTGACCAGCCATGTGATCCTGGGCTCCAGCTCCCCTGTGCCCTGGGGGGAATCTGCCCCATGTTTCGGGGCGCTGTGGGGCTCCTCTGGGTCGGACATGAACATGGACGCCAGACACCCCCGGCTTCCCTTGGCTTCAGCCAGCAAGACCCCAACTGGGAAACTAGGCAGGAACTGAGGGAAGGGGGCCATCTTTGGGGAGACAGTGTCCCCACTTGGCAAGCGAGGAGACTGGGAGGGGAAAGAACAGCTCAAGGTCAGAGAGTCTGCTGGGGGCAAGGCAGGGCTTGAACCCACGGCGCTGGGCTCCCAGCCAGGGCCGCTGTCCTCGCTCAGCAGAAGTGCCTGGGCCCGACGGCTCCAGAAAGCCGGGCTCCCTGCTGAGGGGGAGCTCCTCGGATCCCCACGCAAGGGCAGGAAAGGGCCTCCAGCTCTCCATGCAGCAAGAGCAGACCTGCAGGGCTGGGCGGGCCCCTGCGGGCCGAGGACCCCGTCTCCTCTCCCTTCCCAACAGAGCCCACATCCTCTCAAAGGCAGGGGGAGGGCAGTCCCCAAAGCAGGCCGCGCGGGGCGAGGAGGGGCCGTGTACAGTCACCCCTCCGGGCCTCGGCAATCTCAGCACCACCTGGTGGGGTGAGGGAGAGGGACGCCCGTGGGGGCTGTGTCCAGGCGTCCCCCTTCCTGCGGGTGGTCTGCAGGCCTGTCACCCACTGCCTGGCCCACAGAAACTAGGAGCATCCACGGAGGGCCCTGGGGCTTGTCCCATCCCCCTAGTCACTGCACGCCTCCCCCCCATGGCTTTCACCCCAAGCACAGAGACAGAAAGGGTACCTGAGGCCACAGTTTATGAGTGGCACAGCTGGGGCCAGAAGCCTGGGGGCTGTGACCCACAGGGAGCAGCCGCGCCTTCTAGCAACACCCAGAGATGGCCCCGCCTGCCCCTCAGACGAAGAAAGGGAGGCGCTGTCCCACCAACGGCACCCCTGGGCTCTCCTCAGACCTGGGACAGGATGGCTTCTACCTGTGACATCTTCTGCAGGTCAGCAGGGGCCACAGTCTGGACGAAGTCTCAGGACTCTAGCCATTTACGAAGTCTCACGACTCTAGCCATTTACACAAGTCCCCACAGTGCAGGAGTCAGGGCCCTGCGGGAAGCTCGGTGACAGACCACGGGAGCCACAGAGCTCCCAGAGGGGATCACAGAGCCACACAACCACAGCCCCCAAGGACACAGAGCTCCCAGAGATGGCGAGGCAGGGTCACATGCCACGGGGACTGGGAGACACCCACAAGGGCACACAAGACTGAAACCCTGGAACGACAGAGGGTTGGGCTCGGAAAGGCCAGAAGGTGGGTCTGAACCACAGGGCATTACAGCACCGGATCCATCCCCACCACACTGGGATTCCGCCACAGGCCATTAGCATGGCCGCAGAGAATACTAGAATCACAAAAGAAGCCACAGCGCAGAGTGGTCCCACTCCACAGGTCACCAGATTCCGGCTGGAGACAAAGCAGAGGGATCAGCATCGTTGGACCCTAGCTCATTCGCCAGACAAGTGTGAGCCACTGGTGTTTCCCGCCAAGCAGGCTGTCATCCCCCCAGACTCTCCACAGTCCCTGCCCCCTCCAGCCTGGCCTTGCCCACCAAACTCCCCTTTTCAAGACGTGCGATGAGAGAAAGTCACGTGGCCACTGTGTGACATGGGAGGACTCCCCGCCTATCCTGGGCCTCAGCTTCCCCACTGTCAAGTGAGGAAGTTGGTCCTTTCTGCGAATGATCACCTAAGTCTTCTCTCCCTTTCGACAACCTTCTGCGGTTCCCAGAGAACCGCGCTTGAAAGAGCGAATGAACAAATGAATGAGGACTGCCCATCCCTGAGGCGTCTTCTTGCTCTTTGCTCTCAGTCTTGCCTCTGAGGCCAGCTGGTGACCCAGGGATGGGAGATATCATTGTTCCCCTTGGTTTCCGCCTGTTTGGGCAGATACTCATGTGAGGTCACTCAGTAATGAGAACGGGGCTAGGACTCGAGCCTGTGCCCATTGGTTTCAAGCACACTTCCAATCCCCTCCTGAGCTCTGAAAAAAATATCTACAAGGAAGATGAGGGCAGGTCCCAGGAGGACTTGGGGCCACAAGTCACTTGAAGTTCCCCTGCCCCCACGGCACGGGTTCCAGCCAGGGAGGCCAATGCCCATCGTGCCTTCCAGGGGGACTCTGGCTCCTCTGGGCTGCAGTGTCACGTGGCATCCCAGGAGACGTGGCATCCAGGGCCAGGAGAGACAGCAGGAGGTTCAGGAACACCCGGGGTCAGAACAAGGTGACCACACACGGGGTGTTCTTGACCTCCAGCCAGGGTTTGCAGAGCCCTTGGGAGAACACAGAATCACAAATGGCAACAGTATCCGCTGATACCATTTCCTCCCAGGCCCTGTGCAGTCAGTCACCCCGTCATTCATTCACTCGCTCACCGAGTTGTTACTGGACAGCTCGTATGTTCCAGCAGTCAATCAACTCACAGCACTTACACTCTAGGAGGGGAGACAGACAAAAAACCAGCAAATATGGACCATGACGTCAAAATAAGCATGCTGTAGGAAAAACAAAGTAGGGTGAGAGGATTCTGCTGTGAGAGGAGGGGGCCTCTCAAATGGAGTCTTTACGCAAGAGAAGGAAACGGGAGACCCCAGCATCGAGATCACTGAGCCAGACAGAGAATGCACCCGGTGCAAAGGTCCCAAGGCAGGACTGTGCCTGGCTTGTGTGAGACCCAGCAAGGAAGCCAATGTGGCTGGAGCTGGGTGAGTGAGTGGGTAGCAGAGAGGGTGCTGGGGAGTCCTGGGAGCAGACACCGGAGGGCCAGGTCAGCTGCGGGGAGGACCTTGGCTTTTCTTCGGGGAGAGATGGGAGCCATGGGAGAATGTTGAGCAGAGGAGGAGAGTGATCTGATAGGTTTTAACAGGATCCCTGTGGCTGCTGGTGATGGAGACTGTGGGGGGTCAGGATGGCCATGGGAAGACAGCGAGGAGGCGACTGCAACCAGGCAAATAGGAGATGCTGAGGGCATGCACCAGGGCAGTGAGAGGTTCCCAGACCAGGATGCGTTTTGTTTGTTGTTTTTTAGTTGAGGTCTCACTCTGTGACTCAGGCTGGAGTACAGTGGCACAACCATGGCCACCACAGTCCAGGCCTCCTAGACTCAGTTGATCCTTCCATTTCAGTCTCCTCTTCAGCGAACCACAGGCACGCACCACCGCACCGAGCTAATTTTTTTATTTTATTGTAGAGATGAGGTCTTGCCACGTGGCCCAGACTGGTCTCGAGCCTCTGGGCTCAGGCAATCCTCTCGCCTTTGGTGGCATCTTCCAAAGTGCTGGGCTTACAGGCGTGAGTCACCACGCCCGGCCCCAGGATATGTTTCAAAAAGCGGCGACTCATTACAGACGCACGCAGCCCAGTGAGGCCAGGAGAAGTGCGTCCACTTTACCGAAGAGGAAACTGAGGTTCGAACAGTCACTTGGCCAATGTCACACAACCAGGGAGTGTCGGAGCTGGGACCATAGCCCAGCTGGCTCCAAGCCCGTGCTCTCTCAGGGATTCTCACGAGGGTCTCCTGGGACTCATGCCACGCCCGCCCCAGCTCCAGGACGGTAGGCGCAGTGGGGAAGGGGCCCAGAGAGATGCCTGGGCGGGAGGAAGGTGAGAGGAGCTGGGTCTGTGCACCCCCGAGACAGTGAGCACATAGGCAGCAGCCGGGGGCCTCTTCCGAGCTCTCTAGCTCTGTCTGTGAGGGGCGAGGTCTGCCCCTTTCCAGCGCTCAGGAAACACCCCCCGCAGGGAGGCCCTGGAGAGCTGAGCGTGGTCAGACCACCCAGGCTTCTTCACTGGCTCCACGGCCTTGAGGGCTGCTCGTCCTTGCTGTGCCTGGGCTTCCTCACCTGCTCAGGGGGGCTGCCGTGGGGATGGATGCCGGCCGGGTCCCGGGAGGGGGTGCGGCCAGAGCCTGCCATCTGCCTGATGTCCCCACCTGGTGGGGCTCTCTCTCGTGAACGCGGCCTCCTCCCGTCACTGGCTCCGGAGTCACAGCAGTGACTGACTGGTGCCTGCTTGCCTGGAACTTCCGGGGAAGAAAAAGATGAATGAGGCTGCAGAAGCCTGGGTTCTCGAATCATGCCTCATCGGAGATGCTTCTGGGCCAAACTGCACCCCACCCGTTTAATAGACGGGGAAGCTGAGGTGGGAGGGTGGAGACATTTTCGGAGACACTGGACCTCCCAGGGCCTCGGGGATCCGGCAGGGGATGGGTTAGCTAATCAGGATGGACAGGGCCCTGCTGGGCCGTGCAGTAAACCTCTGGTTGCTGGAGTCCTGGAGATGCTCGGGGGAGCCATTGTGTGCCCACCAATGTGGACGTGCTGTGGTACTCGGCCAGGGCCACTGTCTTCACCACCTCCTCTTGCTGTGAGCATGGAGATTATGCCCCCCCACCAGGCACTGTGCAGCGCTCTCTACATGCCTGTGCCCTTCAGAGTTGCACACGCACCCATGAGGTCAGCATTTTACATGAAAAGACCATCACTTGTTGGGGAAGTGACCTGCCCAGGGCCCCACAGCTGGCGAGGCAGAGCCGGAAGCTGAGTTGGGCCCTGTTCTAGCACTTCACATACATTAACTCTCAAAACCTCGGCCACAAGGACCATTGCTATCCCTATTGCACAGTGGAGGAGACTGAGGCTCAGACAGATGAAGTGTCTCGCCCAAGGTCACCTGCCTGGCAAGTAGCTGAGCTGGGACTTGAACCCAGGTTGTCTGGCTCTAGAGTCCATGCAAAGGAAGAGAGGTCTGCAGCAATGGGGTGAGCCGAGGGGAAGGGGAGGGGGAATCATTCCCCAGCTAGGGAAGGACTTTTCAGAACAGGGAGTCTAGCATCCATTAGAAGACATGTGAGTTTGGGAGATAAGACCCCTTCATCGCGCCCTCTCTGTCAGCATCCTGGTCAAGCCTGATGTCCTCTTTGGTCTTTAGAGTTCGTGTGACCCCAGGCCAGTGTCGTGTCATGAGACAGCCCACAGGGGATGGGGATGTGACCCTTACGCTGGAGCAGCAGCAGGACACCAGGGGCAGGGGACCAGGAGAGGAGCTGTCCTGAGTGCAGACAAACTGTGGAGGGTGTCCGGGCCGCCTGGAGACCTGGCTAGGGGTGTTGGCCTCAGTGAGATTAAATGCAGAGCTACACAAAGTACAGGGCAGGCCCAAGTCTGCGCTGGAACTATCAGTCGCTGGCCAGCAACAAGGAAGTCCAGAAACTGGGAAATCAGTGGCTGGAAACTATTACAGCCATTTGACATTGCCACAGTATCCAAGCCCCTGACTGGTAACTTGTGTTCATTGTGTCTTTTTAAAAAATTTCATTTTCAATAATTCACTGTTAGTGTATTTCTTCAACTGTATCAACCTCCAGTGGATTCATAAAAAGAAAACACTAGCCTCTCACCAGATAGTCTGAGAAGCACAGCTTTGAAAGGCACTGACCAGGGACAAGAAGCTGGTGTGCAGCCCGACATGGAATCCAACTTAAAATAAAGCTGTCAAGTACAAGTTCAGCTTTTGAAATGGCACAGAACTTTTATGTGAGCTGAAACAGAAGTGACTTTTTTTAGATCAGGGTTTCTCAACCTCGGGCACTAGTAACATCTGGGGCCAGACAATCCTTCGTGGTGGGGCTGCCCTGTGCACTGCCGGGTGTTTGGTGGCATCCATGGCCTCTACCACAGATGCCAGTGGCACTCTCTCCCCAAGTGTGGCCACGAAAAACGTCTCCAGACATTGTCAAATGTCCCCCAGGAGGCAAAATCCCCCGCCCCAGCTGAGAACTGCTGGTTCGGGTGTTCTGATTTTCTGTGTGTGTGTGCATGCCTAGGTGAATGCACCGTACGTGTGAGTGTGTGGCTTGTGTGTCCTCTGCATGTGTGTTTTATACTTGTCCACCTTCCTCACTCACACTGCCTGGCCCCTATCAGCAGCGGAGTTTGCAGCCCTGGTGTCACCCGCTACTCCTAAGGGATGTCCGTCAGATCTCCCCTCCCTGAAGCCACCCCACCGAGGAGGCATGGGTGTCACTAAGGAACAGCCCATGAAGGTCGCCATGGAACCAGGGCCACTCGGAGCCACTGTCCCCACTGGAGGGAAGCTGCCCTCCAAAGCCTCCCGCACCCTCCCTGTGATCCCTTTCCCCACCCCCCAAAGCGCCGGACACAGACAAGATCTAGCAGCTGGACAGAAACCAAGGCTCCAGCCAGAAAAGAGGCTCAGGACCTGAAGACCGACAGGTTGAGGTAAGAGAAGTGGTCATCAACTACCAGGAATCGAGAAGCTGAACGTCCACCCGGCAGGCAGCTGGTGGATGGAGGCTCCTCATGGGGAAAGCTGGGAGCGTGGCTTGTTCACCTGTCTGTGCCCCAACCCTGACTTGGGACATCTGACCAGTCACCCGCAGGACCCCAGGTCTGTGTTTTCCAAGCTTGCCGGTGATGCTGATGCCCAGCAAGAGTGGACACTGCCCTCTGAGAGCATCCCAACCCCCGGGAAGAGCAACGGAAATAGCAATTCATGGGGGGGGAAAAGGAAAGGATCTGAGAGTGCTAAGCATTGGTGAGCATGTGAGGCAACCAGAACTCTCAGTCACTGCTTACAGCTACTTTGGTAAGGTGTTTTACATTATCTATCAAAATTTCAAACTATGCATATCCTAACATACAGCTCAATAAAGTGGTTAAAAACATGCATATCCTATAGCCTGTGGTTTCACTAGAAGGGTATGCCCTACAGATATGGATGCATCTGAGTACCAGAAGGCCTGTGTAAGCATATTCACAGCAGCATTTTCTTACAAGAATCAAAAACTGGAAACAACCTAAAAGTCCATTGACAGCAGGACAGATGAATAAAAATGGTGGCATATTCATGCTGTGGAATACTACACACCAATGAAAAAGAATGCACTCTCCTGCACACAATGAAATGGATGAATATCAAAAGCATGATGCTGAATGAAAACAGCTGGACAGTGGAGACTAGGCATTGTATATTATTCCATTTACAGGAAGTTCGAAAACAGGCAAAACAGACTTGCTTGTGTAGTACGACATACCAGGTGGTAACACCATAGAGAACACCCAGAGAATGATTATCGAAGAAGTCAGGCTGTGAGCTCTTCTGGGTAGAAGAGGGAGGGGGACACAGCTTGAGATGAGTCCATGGGGGTCTTCCAAGAGGCTGGCAGCTCTCTGTTTCTTAACCAGGGTGGCCACGCCCCCATGTTTACCAACATGTATATTTTACGATATCAAATAGAAGAGAAGAAAAAAACCGTCTGTCCCACTACCAGCAATGCTGATTCCTCGCGTTTGGGCTGAGGCCTGGAAATGAGCATTTTAAACATGTCCCCACCACCCCCACACACACCCCCTCCCCGGGCAGATTCTGATTCACAAGGTCCTGGGGCCACAGCAGGGGCTACAACGTCTGCCACGCATGTGGGGTGAGGGTCCCCAAAAGCCAGCCCCAGGCGAGTGGCCTTGCCTCTTGACCACTGCTGGTTGGTGGTCTGTGGCGTCTGAGGTGAGAGCCCAGCAGGCACCCCCCCAGCAGCCCACCCACAGTCGGTCCTCGGTCGATGCCAGTCCCTGAAGAGTGGCCCTGAGTGCTGTGTGCTTTGGGCTGAGGCAGGGCCTGTCCAACGGTACCACCCTGGATGGGAAGGTGGGCAGAGCCCGTCGGACACTGACTCCCATGGCTGCCAGCCCAGTGAGCCCAGCCGGAGGCCAGGCCCTCTAAGGAAGACAAAAGAGCAGGGAGGAAGCAGGGGCTGTCATGAGGGAGGCAGCAGGCATCTGCCCAGGTATCTGCCGGGGTGTGCCCTGCCTCCCCAGACCTCAAGGGGCAGGGGCCGGCAGGGGGAGGGGAGGCCTCAGGTCCCTTCTCTGTGGGAGAAGTCCCAGAAGACGGCAGCTGCGTGGAGCCCGTGCCTCCTCTTCAGCTAGGACAGGTCGGGCAGGGGAGTCTTGCTCCAGCCTGTCACCCCCAGAGAGAGTGTCACCACCCCAGCAGCCCCCCATTTGCAGATCCCCTGTTAAGTGCCAACATTCGGACAGAAGGACCCGCCCCGCGGGCTCAGCAACCGCTGCATTCTGCAGTGAGTGCCACGGAAGACAAGATGGGGGCGCTGTGGGAGGGGGTGACAAGAAGCAGCTCCGGGAGGCCCGGGGCAAGGTCTGGAGGGCCAGTGGGATTGAGCTAGACTAGGTGCCCAGGCCGAGGAAACGGCATGGGCAGCGCTGAAGCAGAGGTAAGAGAAGACACTGTGCACTCCTGGCAGCCGGCAGGGCTTCCTGTGCCTTCCTGCACCAACTCAGTTCATCCTCAGGATGGCGCTCCAGGTGGGTGCTGTCAGCCCCATTGCACAGACAGAGAAACTGGGTGACACAGGGGTTACATGACCTCACAAGGTCACACAGCTCATGAGCAGCCAAGGCTGAACTGCACCCTGCTTCACCACGCCGCCTCCCACTGGGCTTACTTCTCCCCAGAAGGAAGAGCTAGCAACTGCGAAGGCGAGTCCGAGAGGGGCCTGGGGCTAGACCACCCTGGGCTGCGGCCCATGGGGGGACTTTGAACTTGATCCTGCAAGCAGTGGAAAGCCACCAATGGTGGAGAGGAAGCAATGATACCAGATATGCACACTACAGGTGCTTTCCGGCCTCGGGACAACCTGGTAGCTGGGCAACCCAGATATCCACAAAAACCTCCCCATGCCTGCAACATCTACTGAGCACCTCATGGGTTCCTAGATGGTCTCTCCAGAACATACAGTCCACTTTGACCTCACTGTCAGACAGCAAGGACATCTCAAACACAAACATTCGGATTTTACCCACTCTGATGACCACGAGGAAACACTTCTTTGCACGAGCGCCATCAACTCCACTTAAACCGTTGATTAATCCTCTAAAAAGCACATTTCAGCCACTTCCAAGTCTTTCCACTTTCATTTTTGCTTTACGGGCATCGATTTCATTGAGATCAGGTCTCTCCTGATTAGAGCTGTAATGAAGGTCTGATTCATCAATCCCTTTCTTTGCCCGTGGCTCCTACCCCGATTGTGACAACTTCTACCCCTGTGGCGTTCCCTTCCTGGCCATTATTTCTGTCAACTCCAATTCTCTCAGGTCACATTTCCGCAGAACTTAATGTTGGCATGGAGATTTGATTCTTCTGTCAATTTTTAGATCAATAACTATTTTTACTGTGCACAGTTTTAGCCGATGTCAGTTTTCTTTTCTGTTGATTATTTCTGCCAGTGATGTTCGTGATGAATTGGATAAGAGATAAATGGTCCATGTTTCTTTCTTAGCAAACCCATGAGAAACTGAAACGTGTGTGAGTCAGAAAAAGGAGACAGAAGACAGAGAGAGAGAGAGAGAGAGAGAGAGAGAGAGAGAGAGACCCAGAGGGAGACAGGTAGAGGCTGACAGAGAAAGAGAGACAGGAAGACACAGCGCAAAGTGGAGAGACACAAGAAGTGGTGGCTAAGCCCCCAACGGCAGTGCCCCCCGCCACGGGCCCCACCGCCCTGCCTCCTCTCTGACCATGACCTGGCCATGCCTACTCCTTGGCGGCAGAGAAGGTGCCTCTCTTTTGGATACAGCTCAAGGTTGCTCACTCAGTGGCTTAGGACAGCTTTGCCCAAAGAGGATAAGAAGTCACCCGGAGTGTGTCCTAGCAGACAAAGCCTCAGGGAAGACACTGACCAACCGGCAAGACTCCAGGCCCAAGGAAAACCAACCCAGCCCCTGCCCTGGGCCAGGTCTGCAGGGTGTATGAGACTGGAGTCCCCAATGCCTAGTGGGGCACTTGGCATACGACTGCATGCTTCAATACTGCCCCTCTGGTCTGACGCCACCATGGTGCCCAACGGGCTGGCTAAGGATTGTGCACACCCTCTCATCCCTAGCTTCACCTGCAACAGAACAGTGACCCTGTCTCTCCTTCCCCTGGGACCCGTGAGGTGAAGGCAATCTGATCCCAAGTGTATGTACCCCCGAGGCTTCGGGCCAGCAGGGGACCCTTCCTCTGCAGGGCTGACCTGACTCTGACATTGGGCAGGGGCTGACTTTGGTTGCTCTTCTCTTGTCCGCCATCTCCAGTTTACTACAAGTAGCTGCGTGGATCTCCGTGTTAAGAAAGCCTCTGAGGCTGAGTCTGGGGGAAAGAGATGGTGATCAATTAGCACTGTTATCAACATGGACTGGGGGAGTGTGCCTGTGTTTTCTGCATCTTTTTTTTTTTTGAGTTGGAGTCTCACTCTGTCACCCAGACTGGAGTGCAGTGGGCTGCTCCCGGCCACCGCAGCCTCGACCTGCTGGGCTCCGGCGATCCTTCCGCCTCAGCCTTCCAAGTAGCTGGAACTACAGGCGTGTGCCACCACACCCAGCTCATTTCTGATTTATTGTAGAGATGAGGTCTCACCAAGTTGCCCAGGCGGGTCTCGAACCCGCGGGCTCAGGCAATTCACTCACCTCAGCCTCCCAAAGGCGCGGGATTACAGGCTGAGCCACCGAGCCTGGCTTGTTTTCTGCATCTTTACTGGTGCAAGGACCCAGATCAGAGACCTGGGTCTGAGTCCTGGCTATGCCACCACCAGTCGATGACCTTAGCAAGTCGTGCTACCTCCTTGAGCCTCAGCTCTACGTCTGGGAAATAGGGGTGACATGATGACTTATCTCACGAGATTGCTGTGAGGAGTAAACGAAGTGGTGTTGATGTTGGTGCTGATGACTTACCTTGAGAGTGGATGAAGCTGGGCTCGGCGGCTCAGCCTGTCACCCCGCGCCTCTGGGAGGCTGAGTGAGCAGATGGCCTGCGCCCGCGGGTTCGAGGCCCGCCTGGGCAGCAAGACCTCATCTCTATGGTAAATCAAAATGTCAGCCGGGCGTGGTGGCGCATGCCTGTAATTCCGGCTACTCGGAAGGCTGAGGCGGAAGGATCGCCAGGGCCCGGCAGGTGAGGCTGCGGTGGCCGGGAGCGGCTGCTGCACTCCAATCTGGGCAACAGAGCGAAACTCCAACTCAAAAAAAAAAAAAAAAGAGTGAATGGGCTTTTTCTCTCTTGTTTATCAGGCGAGTCTGTAGAGAGGCAGAAGAGCTCTGGGCTGGTTGTTTGCACACTAGGTGACCCAGGCCGGCTGCCTTCTCTCTCTGACTCAATTTCCTCTCCATAAAGTACACCTGATAGTTTCTTATAGAAAGCCAAACATGCATCCCAACAATCCCACTCCTAGGTGTTTCTCCAAGAGAAGTGGAAACTGTGTCTGGAGCAGCTTTATTCGCAGCAACCCAACTAGAAGGCACATATGCCTCCCACAAGTGGGTGGGTACACGCAGAGGCACCGATTCCTGGAAGGACACAGCCATGAAACACGCACTGCAGATGGCCTCAGAACAGGCCGGAGGCGGAGGACCACACACCGCATGATTCCATTTATATGAACTCTTAGCAAAAGAGACAAAGCAGGATGAACTGACAGAAAGAAGGCTGGTGCCAGCCTGGGTCTGTGGGAACGTTCCGGTTACACCTCGACTGGGTTGGTGGTTACACAAATGTATATATTTGTCAAAACTTACCAACCGCACACTGACAATGAGTGCATTTTACTGTATGTACGTTAGACTTCAATCGCTTTTTTTTTTGTTTTTTTTTTTTAGTCAGGGTCTCACTCTGTCGCCCAGGCTGGAGTGCAGTGGCATGATCATAGCTCACCACAGCCTCAACCTTTTGGGCACAGGTGATCCTTCTGCCTCAGCCTCCTAAGTAGCTGGGACTACAGGCATGTGCCAGTATGCCCAGCTAATTTTTTTTTTTTTTTTGTAGAGACGAGGTCTCGCTATGTTGCCCAGGCTGGTTTTGAACTCCTGGTCTCAGGTGATCCTCCTGCCTCGGCTTCCCAAAGTGCTGGGGTTACAGGCATGAGCCGCTGCACCCAGTCTAAAGCTCATTTTAAAAAAAATTTCCTGAAACAGCCTTCCTTCAGATTCCACAGGGCTTGTATGTGATCAGATGGGACAACAAACACGCAGGAACTCTGTCAGGTTGGAAAGTACGCAACAGTTGGGGGAGGCTGTGGTCATTTCTGTGGCTAGAACCGACTACAACCACAGCCCTTCAGCGCAGGTTCTGCCGAGATTCCCTGCCAAGGTGAGAAGGCCAAGGTCCTGGAGTAAGGCCTGCCTGGGCTGGAATTCGGCTTCCACCTTCACAGCCCTTCACACCTTCACACCTTCTGCCACCTGCCGGGGGCAAAGTGGCCTCCCTCCCTGAGCCTCAGTGTCTGGAGTATTCCTCTCACTTTGGCTCTGGGCTGAACACTACCTGTGCGGCCAGCCCTCATCAAATATCAACTGCTCCAGGATCCCACTGACCAAGGCAGAGGGAGTAGCCTCCTGGAGCTCCTGGCTCTGCAGTGGCAGAAGCCACTGAACTCCACGTTTTTCCACGCCATTCCCGGGGGTTCCCTCTGAGTTGCGTTCCATGCCACACCAGGCAGTGGAGTGAGGCTGTCCACCACACAAATAATGGATTCCCTCTCTGGTTCTCAGTCAGTGTCTGGTGGTCCCACTTTTCCTCACAGTGGCTGTGGCCAAGTCACCTCCAGCCAGGGCACCCAGGAAGCTACTGTTTCCAACATATAACCTCATGCTGGGTGTAGGAACTGCCTCTCCACCAGCCTGGGGGCCAACTCTGCACCCAGCGCCCAGAACAGATGCTGAGCCAACACGTCCATGGGAGCCAACTGTGCCCAAGTCCTGGTGGCCCCAGAAGGTTCTCCACCGTCTCCCCCTGCAGAGGCCTGTGGGCTCTCCTGCCCCTCCCTTACTGGTTTCTCCCAGTCTTAGGTTTGAACTGCCTCGTGCTGTTGGATAAGCCCCCTCCCTCCCCGTGATGATCCATTTATGTGATAACTTGGCCAAGCTGCAGCGCCCAGCTCTTTGGTCAAACATGAGTCTGGATGTGACCACGAAGGTATTTCTTAGATGTGGTCACATTCAAGTCCGTGGACTTTGAGCAAAGCAGACCACCTTCACGGTGTGGGTGGGCCTCATCCAATCAGTAGAAGGTCTAAGAGCAATGACTGAGAGTTTCTAAAGAAGAAGGAATTGTCCTCAAGGTCGCAGCTCAGAAACCCTGCCCGACCCACACCCTGTGGATTTCTCACTGCCAGGTTCATGGTCATGTGAGTCAATTCCTTAAAATCTCTCTCTCTCTCTCTCTCTTTCAATAGACATGATAAATGACAGATGGATACAGACAGACAGACATGATACACGGATGGACGGGTGGATGGATGGATCTATTGATCTACTGGTTCCACTTCTCTGGAGAACTCTGACTAATACACTCTCAGAGCCCACCTCCATACAAATGATCTGAGGCCCCCACAATGGACATGAGTTGTTTCTTCCCACTCAGCATCCAGACCCCCTTCTTCTGGTGATAAAACCCTGGCTTGGCTGAGGGAGACCCCCTGCCCCCTCTCTGTCCACGTGGTTCAAGGGTTGATCTAGCTCCCAAGGTGGCATAAGCCAGGTTTAGCCAATCAGAGCCGTCCGTTCCCCAGGCCACAGTGACTGGTTGAGGAACAGGCACATGACCCCCACAATGTCCAACAGGAGATGGCCCCTGGGCTTTTACTGGAGTCAGCTGGGCATTCTTTTCCTACGACAAGGTGGAACACCACGAGTCTGGAGAGCCTGTCTGCAGCAAAGTCAGCAGCCTGTGAGAAACAGGCAAGGGATGGAGAGACCAAGCTCTGATGTCGTCCCTTGAACCCCTGGAGGCAGCCCTTCCTGAAGCTGATGTGAGCACTGACAGTCTTTCTCACTGGGGATTGGGTTTCTGTCCCTTATAACCAAACACCGCCTGCTTGCTATTGCCTCTTCTGGCAGGCGTGAAGACAAGCGGGTGGCTGTGGCTCAGCTGACAGTCTGGCCTGGCCTCTGCTTAGGACATCAGCGTTTGCAAGCTTGGAAGCAGAGCCGAGGAGCAGAAGAAAGGCTGTGAAGGGAGGGGGAAGACATGCGGGAGGAAACCCAGCAGCCAGGCAGCCAGGGAGACAGACCAGGGGAGGAGAGAGATGCTGGCTGGGACACGCGTGAGTGTGTGTCTCCTCAACTCTCAGGGACTCCCCAGGATGCTGCAGCCACACTCCTGGCCTCAGGGTCCAAGAGTCCCCCAGCTCCAGCCCACACCAACACTCATGCTGTCAGCTGTTGACGGCAGCCCTCCCGGCAGGGACCCCGCTGTGGCTTCACTTCCATTTCCCTTCCGCGAGCAGCGGTTGAGCGCCTCTTCATACGTGGGCTGGCCACTTGGATCGCCACCTTTGTGAAGCACCTGCTCAGATCTCTGGCCCAACCTTCTACTGAGTCTCTGTCTTTTCTTGTTGATTTATAGGAGCTTTTTGTATATGTTGGCCATGAGCCCTTTGTTTGTTGACTCTCCGTGCTAAATACAGCTGCACAGTAGGCACGGGGAAGGCCAGGGGCCACCCACAGGAGTCGGGCACATTAAAGGGGGTCTTTGCACAAGTCACAAAGTCTTGCCAGCTTGGATGCCTCGGGAATCTGACTCCCACGCCTGGATTACAGGAGGGATTCCAGTACAGGCCAGGGACAGCAAGAAACACAAGGAGGAAGGGCAGACAAGTTCTGCCCCGTGTCAAGAACTGCTTTATCTTCCTGTGCTGGAGGGAGATAAAGCAGTTCTTGACACGGGGCAGAACTTGTCAGCTGTCCCTAAACATGCCAAACTTGTCTGCGACTCAGGGCCTTTGCTCCGGTTACTCCCTCTGCCCGTGCAGTTCCTTGCTGGGCTGGCTCCTGCTCTTCACTCGAGAAGCTTCCCCAGAGCACTGCAGCGGAGAGGGCTCCCTCCCTCTCTATCCGCTGACTCTGCTCCACTGATTTCACTCCACAACCGGCCAGTGGAGTGCACGTCCACTTGACGGCACGCTTGGTGGGCTGGCCCACTAGAGTCTAAGGTCCATCGGGACAAAGTCCTCACCTGTCTTGTCACCACTGTATCCTCAGGGTCAGTGCCTGGCACACAGTAGTGCTCAGCAAACATCTGTTGAGTGAATCAATGAACTAGTCTTACAACAAGCCTGTTGGGTGCCTGTTTCACAGATGAAGACACACAGGCTCGGAGAAGTCGGGTGACTTCTCTAAAACCTCAGAGTGAGCAGCTGGGCAGGAGTGGAGCCCAGGTCTCTCTGACCCCCAGGCCGCTCCTCTGTCCTTCTCTAGGTTTCTTTCAGCCCCGGGGCAGCAGCTCCATGAACTGTGACCTTGTCTGACAAGATTTCCTGGCTCTGGGACGTGTCGCAAGAGCAGGGGTGGGCCGGCAGTGGCGGCGGGGGCCCTGCCAAGAGGCCTGTGCGGAAACTGGATGCAGGTCAAGTTTGCATGCGCAGGCCCACCTCGGTGGGAACCATCTGGAGAGGTGTCTCCAGAGATGCCCGGGGTCTCCTAGTCCAACTCCCACCCAGAACAGGAACCCTCGATGGGTGCACACCCCGTCAGGGCAGTCCAGGCCAGTCTCGCCCAGCCCTGAGGGAAGCAAAGTTGGCCTTCCTCAACCAGAGTGCAGCTGGGGGCCGGGAGGCTGGGAGGCCGGGAGGGGAAGCCCCATGCCTCCTAACTGGGATTCTGTGCACTGCTGGATGTGTGGCAAGAAATTAGGTTAGAGCAGGAATAATGAGCTCATTAACCCCCTTGCCAGACTCCACGCGCTCACAGAGGACTGCTCCAAGCCACGCTGCCGACTGTCACTGCCTGCCTGGATCCGGGCGCAGTGGTACAAGTGAGACATTTTATTTATGTGTCGTGCATATTTATTAGGAAGAGGTAAATAAATTAGCTGCCTGCCATCTGCAGCCACCAGCCGATGCCAAGTTCCCTCCCACTCCTCCACTGTGGGAGGGGCCCCAGGAGAAAAGCCCCAGACCTGCAAAGGAGGGGCTCCTTTCTAGCAGGATTTCTACCAGGGTTTCAGCAGCCCTGGAATTAGAATGTCTTGAGAGGAAATGGATGCCAGGTACTAGTCCAGTCAGTATTTGCCCATGTCTGATCCTCCCAGCAACCCTGAAAAGCAGGCATGTTGTCATCCTCGCTTTATAGACAGAGACACCGAGGCTCAGAGGCGTCAGGCCACTTGCCCAGGGTCACACAGCAAGGGACTCCCTATGCCAGGGGAGGCCCAAAGACTTCTGATATGCTGGGGAGACAGGCTGGGCCAGGAGAGGACCACGTTCCCGGCTCTGGCACGAGGTGCTGTGGGGTCCAGCCTGGTCCCTTAACACTCCCAGCCCTTCTCTGTTGAGAGGGAACGTCAAGCACAGCAGAACAAGCCCCGCACGGGGCTGCGTGGGCCATCCAGCCACACCCATCCAAGGCCAAGTGTCCTTCAAGTCCACCACGGAGGCTCCTGACCCCAGGGAGGGGCCACACATCTCCTGTCACCGCCCCCAGGCTTGCTGTGTGACTCTGGGCACATCAGTAAACCTCTCAGAGCCTCAGTTTCCCCTTCTGGAGAATGGAAAGACAGCTTGCAAGGGAGGGGTGTAGACTGCAAGAAAGAAGATCTCCAGGTGCAGAAATGCTTGTGAAACGCATGTCTCGTGGGAGGTAGCGGCAGGACAGACTGGGCAGAGAAGGGGAACCAGAACGCCTGATGCTCCCGCAGAGCCCAGAGAGGGGCCACCATTTGCCCAGAGTCACACAGCACTTGTAGCCATGGGGAGCCCCAGACCTCCTGCCTCCCAGGCTGCAGAGAGGGAGCCCAGGGCGCTGAACCCAGCACCCCCCACGCTCATTCTGGATCTGAATCTTTTATGAAGCGCCATCAATCTCCCTGGAATCACTCCTCTCTGCTGGGCCTTTTCATTAAATTAAGTGCAGAATCCAATGCAATTGCTGCCGATGTTCCCCGAGGGGCCACCTGCCACCTCCCTGCAGAACTCCTGCAGGGCCAGGGCTGAGGAGGGACACTCACACGCCCCCTCAAACAAACAGGAGAGAGCTGTCGAGATGAAATACTGTTTTGAAGAGGTCTGATTGGGTATCCATGGAGCCGATATCAGAGCGCCCCCACCGGGGACCCACAGCCTCCCAGTTGCTGCAGGAGGCAGAAAGGGCCCCGTTAACACACAGGGAACAAGCAGTGGCCCCCTGGGCTCCATTTCTGCGACCCGAGGGGGCTGGGGCAGAGGTCTGCAGATGTGCATTGCCACCATGTCTGAGGATGACCGTCAGAGGGAACAGGTGGCCTCGATGGAGGCCAGAGAGCAGCCATGGCGAGCAGTGCAGCATGAAGGTCTCCGGCCCAACTTCCCCCACGGGGCAACGAGGGCAGCGGCTTCAGGCCCGCGGTGTGCCACGCGCCCTCGCCACACTGCTCACTGAACCCCCCCCCCCGCCTCACCAGGAGGAAGGCTCCAGCACGACGCCCATCTTACAGACGGGGAAAGGGAGGCCCCTCCCCCAAAGGACGACACAGTCAGGAGGTGCAAGGTCACAGAGTGAGAAATCGAGTCCTGCAAAGGTTTCTCACGACTCTCAGGAGAAACCCAAACTCCTTCGCTCGGCCTGCGGGGCCCCGCTGACTGCCCAACCCAGCCCCATCCCACCGTCCTGCTCCCTCACAGTGCGGCAGCCACACTGGCCTCTGTTCCTCAGACACACCAGGCACGCGCTTGTCCCAGGGCCTCTGCCCCTGGGGTTCCTTCCACTCCTGTGCCGTCCTCACCATCTCATCCTCGTCCCTGTCTTCTGAGCACATTTCCCTCTGTGAGCTCCTACTGATGTGTCCACCTGTTGAGAGCCCACCCCTGCTCCGCCAGGGCAAAGACTTGGTCCTGCTCACTACGGCACCCCCAGCACTCAGACGCGACTGGTCAAACCACTGTCGGATCAATGAAAGAGGAAAGGAAGGCATTAGCCTTTGGGTCTGAGTGCCAGGGCCAGGAGTTAGGCAGAAGGTGGCCGCAAACGCCTGGGGTCCAGGCAATGGTGGCCGCAACCTCCACTTCCCAGGAGCTGGTTTCCTGAATCACAGGCACTGGGGAGGGGGTGGGAGGGTTTCCCAGAGGGAGGGGTAGGCCTCGTGGGATGGAGAGAGGGAGAAATGGCCTAGAACACGAGGAACAGCCACACTCTGGGAGATGATGTGGCCATTAAACATGGCAAGTATAAGAAAGAACATCTGTGGGGGGGAAGCCCACGCAGAATTGCCCTGAAGGCGGATGGCAGCCACAGGAAAGCGGGGTCTCACTGCGGCCTAGTTTACACATGCCAGATGCTGGCAACAACATTCACATCCGAAGGGGGGAGGTAGGGGAGAGAGCAGGTGAATAAGCCATGCCTGGAACGGTCACTCAGCAGGCTGTTCTGTCACGATGAGGGCTTTTAATGATCTGGGGGAATGCCCACCCTGTAAAGCTGAGCGACACAGGAAAGGACACGTGTGGTGTGATGGCACAAGAACAGACGGCAGACAAAAGACTGGGAGGAAACATACCAGCGTGGCCCTGGGGAAGGGGCGGGTGGAGAACAAGCTTAATTTTCTTCTTGGTCTTAATCTTTATCTTCAAAAGGGTCTACATTTAACAACTACGTGTTTAATTTGAGCAAAAGTCACTTACTCTAAGAGGGTACTATTATATTTTTAAAGATAGCCAGAAGCCACAGAAGCATGTACATATCGGTTCCATATGGAGAAGGGAGACATGGCAATGTTTCTGCTTCTTGATGCTGCTGTGCTTAATTATTAAAGATAGCTGAAATGGCCAACAAACATAGGTTTGGTTTTTTTAAAATTGGAAACATAGAAGGAAGAACCATGAAAATGGCCAACAGGAGGGCTGAGATTCCAGCCCCAGGTCAGTCACTAAGTTAGACAAATCCCTTCTCTTTTCTGGGCCTCAATCTGCTCATCTGTAAAATGGGGTTAACCATCCCTGCCTCCCATTGTTTTGTGGGATTCTGGCCTCCATGGAAAGGGACGCACTTATGCCCAGCACACAGTAGGTGCTCAGTAAATGCTGGTGCCCTCTGCCCGCCAAGATCCCAGCCCAAGGTCCTTCCAACTGCTCTACTCCCAGGGAGGCAGGGAGTGGGCCCTAAACCTTTTTGCTCTTGCACCCTACCTGTAAGAAAAAAGTGCATTCCTCTGCAGTAACAGATACATATGATTTATAAATTACCCAGGTATTACTATATTTGCATATCATGCACTTTATACAACACATGCTAAAAATAGAAAAAATTAAAGTGTGACCAGAAATAAATGTAAATGGAAGCCCTTCATCTTTTTCCCACTGTCCTCCTCAGGAGACCGTACGAAGCCACATCCCTCCTGGGAGGCCACTGGCCAGGTCTGGTGGAAGGTGTCATTCACCAAGGTCTTGGTCACTGCTGAATTCACAGCAAATTGTGACATTCAATTGTGAGTTGTTCAGAGGGAGGTCTGTTAAGATTGGCTTATATTAGAAGGAACAAAACAATAGCAAAAAAAGCAAGTCATTCACACCAGATTCTGACTCCTTGGGTGTGAGGAACCCCAGCCCTTCCGTGGGACCTGGGTCACCTCTCTCCCTTCTGGACACTGTCTCCCCACCTAGAACCGGCAGAGCCAATCCAAGTGGTCTCTGAGGAAAGATCCTGTCTGCTATCCTCAGGCCCTTCCCACTCACTCAAGGCAGCAGCCTCTCCTGGGAGGCCAAGGGGCTCCTGATTTATACTCTCCTGGGCCCCAGCCCGGCTGTAAAATACAGCTGTGCCCACCCCATCTGCCCACGAGGACTCCTGCCAATCCAGAGCCAGCTGCCCATAAACCCAGACATAAATCTTGAGGCCAGTTTCGCCGAGACGGAAGGCAAGTAGTAAATTCAGGATCCCTGGATGGGAAGGGTCTCTGGCAGGGAAGCTTCCTGGGAGAATTCATTTTTCACCCCAGAATAAATTACCTTTCCTGGACGGGCGATGGGAAGCTTTTGTTCATTTGGCATTGCTTGAAGGGCTCTCCATTACTCCCTGCAACTGGGATTCCCCAAAGGGGCTGTAAGCTCCTAGCTAGCTCCCAGTTCCCCGGGCTTCCCATCCAGGAACCTCCAAGACAGGAGGTCCTGGCAGAACCCTCACATGTGGCCCCCTAAAATCCAGAACATTCCCCAGCTCAATGAAAGGCACCAGCGGAACACCCCAGGCTGTGAGATATCCCAGACAGGAAGCCCTGGGCATCATCCTGTGCCTTGCCCGGCCTCCACATCTGTCCACCGCCATGGCTGGTCCATTCCCCTGCCTCCATCCCTCTCCTCCAGGCCATGGTCTCCAACCCACTACAGACAGGCCCAAGGCTAGGCTGAAGCCACCTACTGGTTTGGGACCTGGAACAAGTAAAACCACCCCAAGACTGTATCCTTTCTGTAAAATGACACAAATCCTAGGAGAAAGCGGACCTTGGAAAAGGCATCTTAGGGGGCCAAGCAGCACCGGGTGCTGGGTGCATCTTGTTGCTCTTTAAAAGTACAAATGAGCCGGGCTCGGTGGCTCAGCCTGTAATCCCGCGCCTTTGGGAGGCTGAGGTGAGTGGATTGCCTGAGCCCGCGGGTTCGAGACCCGCCTGGGCAGCGAGACCTCATCTCTACAATAAAAAAAAAAATCAGCTGGGCTTGGTAGCTCATGCCTGTAATTCCGGCTACTTGGAAGGCTGAGGCGGAAGGATCACCGGAGCCCAGCAGGTCGAGGTTGCGGTGGCCGGAAGCGGCCACTGCACTCCAGTCTGGGCGACAGAGTGAGACTCCAACTCAAAAAATAAAAAAAATAAAAAAATAAATAAAAGTACAAATGTTGGCCGGGAGCGGCCACTGCACTCCAGTCTGGGCGACAGAGTGAGACTCCAACTCAAAAAAAAAAAAAAAAAAGTACAAATGTGATCAGCCTGGGCAACATGGTAAGACCTCGTCTCTACAGTAAAATTTAAAAAATTAGCCAGATGTGGTAGCGAGCGCCTGTAGTTCCCGCTACTTGGAAGGCTGAGGTGGAAGGATCACTGGAGCCCAGGAGGTTGACGCTGGGGTGTCTGTGAGCGTGCCACTGCACTCCAGTCTGGGCGATGGAGTGAGACTCCAACTAGAAAAAAAGTACAGATGTTTTAACCACTCTTCATTGTGTGCAATATCTCATGATAAAAGCGCAAAGTGCAGAACTTCATGATAGTATGCCACCATGTCTAAAAAGGGGGAAAGATGTGTACACACAGTTGTTTAAAAAGGCATAGAAGAAATTTCTAGAAGGAAATGGTAGACCCCGATGACAGTGGTTACCCACCAGGGGAGAGGCGGGACATGCAGATGGAAGATGGGGGCTGAAGAAAGGCTCTTCACTACTGCGTTTTAAGGCTCTTTATCCAAACCATGTGACCATGACCTTGAGTTTCCATGCCAGTCCCCTACAGAGGGACAGGTGGTTTATTCCTTTTTTTGTTTCATTAACACTGCAACAAATGTCCTTGGCCACGCTGCCTTATGTGTCTGGGGCGATTTTTTTCTAGCGTAGATTCTTGGAAGAAGGATGGTTGGGTCAAAGGGCGTCAGCACTTGCCATCCTGACAAGTCGTGGTCGAGCTGCCCTCCACCGAGGCCCCACTGCTCACCGCAGGCGTCAGTCGCAGCTTCCCCCCAGGTCTTGCCAGCACTGGAAGCCAGGACTTTTAAAATTCCCCTTAAAATCGCTCCTGTGCTGTTGTCTCTAGGAGCGCGCTCCTGATGTCGGCAGAACAATCCCCGCAGCGGCGAAGCTGGCCATCTTTCATCCCTCTCTGGCCGCCCGCCTTCCTCCACCTAATCGCTTCCTGCTCAGCCCTGTCACCATCCTCCTGACGGTTTACCTTTCTTATTGATTTGCAGATCTTTATGTACTCAGGATATTATTCTTCGTCTGTGATGCGGGTTGTAAATACCATTCCTCTGGTCTGCACTCGTCTTTGAACCCTGTGAACGGTTCCTTTTGTCACACAAAATGCTGTACTTTTTATGCTCCAATTTTTCCAGCCTCTCCTCCGCAGCGTCTGAGTCTGGAACGCCTATCACCTCCTCTGATGAGGCTGATAACCCAGCCTCGCAGGATGCTTACCAGGAGTTGAGAGCATGTAGATAAAAGTGCCCAGAAGTACCAAGCAAATGCTCTGAGCATGGTGAGGGTGGTCATGCTAGGGGCTCCCTGCCTCCCCGCCTGCCTCCCAGCCCTCTAGCAGCCAACAGAAGCTTTCCGAAGATGCCACTCTCTGGCTTGAAAGACTTTCAGCTGCCTAAAGAGGATGAAGCTCAAATTCCTTTAGTGGAGGAGTTCAAGGTCTCAAGCACCAGCACCTCTAAGTGCTGAGTAGGTGAGTCCACACATGGGATGGGTGGGGAGCACGGCAACGTGTCCCACAGGGGATGGCTGAAAGGCAAGCCCAGGTTGGCCAGATCTTCTGAAGAAAGCCATAAATCTCCATTTTTTAATGTGATCTCTACCCCATTTAAAACTTATTGGCAACAAGTTCCTTAAGCCATTGTCAAGGTCAAACAAGACTCATCGGTGAGCCAGGTGTGGCCATCTCTACCCTCAACAAACCAACCTAAACATACCTTGGCTGGATCATGCCCTCACCCGCCTCACCTCACATGGCTGACAGGCCAGCCATGCCACACGGCATGAGCACACCTGCTTCTCTCCACTCGGTGCCTCCCACTGCATCTTCCTTCTGGCCAACTCCCACCTGCTCTCTAAAACCCAGGTCACATGTCAACTCCAGCTTCCCAAACCCAGGCAGACTTCCAAGCTTCTTCCCTGAGTGCCCCAACACTCATGACTCCTGTGTTACTCTGTGCACCCTATCTCCAGGAGGAAGCAGCCTGAAGTCACAGAAAGAGCGCTGGCCTGGGAGAAAGACATGCTTGGGGTGAAATCCTGACTCTGGACGTCCCAGGAGTTCATCATTGGGCAAGTGACTTAACCTCTCTGAGCTGCAGGTTCCCAGCCGTGAGCTGGAGATGGCGAGACCCACACTCTGTCAGACTTCTGGGAAGATAAAATAAAATGGCACAACAGAAGTACCTGGCATACAGTAGGGACTTAATAATGGCTCGGGGCGTGAAGGACCGAATGAAATAAAGAATGAGTATCTCCTCAGAGTGCTCTGGACTTGGCACATGGAACAGTCAGCTAACATTCTGGAAGGGATCCTGGGGCAGGATCTGAAATCCTGTGCGTCTCGCCTCCTTCTCCAATCTCCTGATTTTAGAGAAAGCTGTGGTCCCTCTACCTTCTGGGGGCATGGACCCAGAGGTCTCTGGGGGTACACCCATGCAGGGTCAAGGACTGCACAGGGGTGAGTCTCAGTAGGTAAACTGAGGCAGACCAGATGTCAGGAAAAGTGTGTGGGGGTGATCCAAGGGCCTGGTGTGCAGGGGGCACAGCAAGAGGAAAGGAGCTGCCCCCCGAGCCTCAGGTTCTACGCTGTGCCCTCTGTGAGGTCAGGGACCACCTGGCACATAGTAGGTGCTCAAAAAAAAGTCTGACTGGAGACATGGCCATCAAGACACTTGGTATAATGTCAGTTGCTGTACAAATGCATCTTGCATCTCCCCACAGATGGGGGTCTCTGCCCCCTCCACACTCAGAACCGTCCTGGCTGCCCCCAGGCTGGCGTCCTGGGCTCAGCTCAGAGTTGCAGTGGGGAGACTGTCAGAGAGCTGAAGACAGACAGGGCCGTGCAGAAGCAGGTCCCTGAGAGGCTGAGCACCCATGGGGTCTTCCAGGTCTCAGCGACTCCGCAACAGTCTCAAGGGCCCGCGGTCAAGCTTCCCGCCGGCAGACATGCCGGGACAGACTTGGCTGTCCAGTGGGTCAGAGACACCAGGAAAAAGGGAGGGCGGAGGCCATCAGGCCCCTGGGAGCCCCTTCCAACAGTCTCCTCACTCCACTGAAGAAACGGGTCTTGGAGAGGAGAGGACTCGCCCTAGGTCACCCTTGGGATGTGACCCAAGGCTCAGCGGCCATCCTGGGCCAGGATCTTCCCACTGAATCCAGCTTGCTGGGCAGGAGCCCTATGCCCAGCACTGGAAGGGTTTCAGATGTCAGCCTGGAAGCTCTGGGCTCCCAAGGACACAATGAGCACCCCAACTCTTCATGGCGGCCTGGCACAAGCTAGACTCATCTGTGGTCTCGTTTCCCACCGGAGCCCCTCCTTTGGGATCTGGCCCCAGAACCCTGTGGTCCTGGCTCTTGGCCAGGATCCTCCTCCCAGAACAAGGCCCTGGAGCCACAATGCTGCCGCCATCTGACTAGCGTCCTACTCCCAGAACAAGGCCATGGCATGCATCATGGTGTTGCCACCATCCGACTAGTGTCTCCTCTCAAAAAGGACATGGGGCCGTGGTGTTGCCACCATCTGACGGGTGTCCTCTCAGAACAAGGACATGGAGCCACGATGCTGCCGTCATCTGATTGGCATCCTCCTCCCAGAGCAAGGACTTGAAACCACAAAGCTGCAGTTGCCTTACCGACGCCCCTTTCCAGACGGAGGGCGTGGAGCCACAGGGCTTCATCTCTTGTCAGCATCCTCCTCCCTGGGCAAGGACGTGGAGCCACAGTCGTGCCGCCATCTAACGTGAATGTTAGCTGCTCTACTGGTCACACTCCTGCCTGGTACGCCCATAGGCCAAGACCCAGACCAACACACGTGTGGACACTGCTGGGAGCCGATGTCACCCCCAACCCAGTCCAGCCTGACCCTGACTTCCCTCTCCCCTGCTCCCAGCTGCTGGAGTCTCAGCCCAGCACAGCCCAGGTGCCAAGTTCTGACGCGCCTTGATGCCCCTTAGCGAGCGCCACATCTGTCTCTGCTTTTGGCTTGCTTCCTGGAGAACATTATTTGCACTGTGGAGGGGAAAAAACATTCCTGAGGGAATCACTTGCTCCAAAGGCCACTCTGACTTTCCTCTGATTTGGTGTCTCGTCTGGCTCCTCAGACACAGGCCCAGGAGATGCCCACTGGGTCCTGTGGCCACTAACACCACTAATCACCATGGCTGCCACCCCAGCAACTCAAAACCCAGAGGAGGATGCCGTCAGACCATGTACTGTGCGTATCAATCAAGCCTCGTTCATTCTGATCAATGGACAGGAACCATCACCTAGACCAACGATTCAGACCCAGGGTGGGCCCAGCCCTCCTATGATTCTTCTAGGATGGTCCTGAACATCGGTTTAGGGTGAAAGACCAGCAGCAACATCACCTTGGTTCACAAGGCACAGGCCAGCCTCCCTGCTTACAACTCTGGGGTGAGCTGCAGGCTGGCAACATTCCCCAACGTGCTGGGGGCTGAAGGCATCCGCGGGTCCTCAGGAAGGTCGCTGTGGGCATCTGGGGTAGAGAGCTCTTTAGCAGGACTGTCTTGGACATGCCAGAGGCTCAGCATTCCTGGCACTGCCCACTAAAGTCCAGCTACCCTGCAGGGACTGTAAAGACTCAGGTGCCCCCACCCAGGTCCAAACAGCCAAGAGCAACATTCCAGTCTAACCTTTCAAACCACATCCCATCCAGGGGGTGTGGTTTGAAGGGCTGGCTAGAACGCTCCATTGACCCTAGCGGTGGGGAGCTCCCCCCTCAAGGCCGTCCAGCTCATCCCAGCCCAGCTGTGGCCAGCAGTAGGCCCTTCCCTCCAGTTGCTGGGGCCTGACTGCTCAAGACTCCTCTCGGGGCGGGGGCACCTCCACCTCTGGGGACCCTAGGCCCGCCTGTTCTCCGTGCCCGGGATGACGCCCAAAAGACTAGGCCTCCCTGCCCCCCAAGACGGCTCTGCAGTCCTCACAAGACAGGCTCTCTGTCCCTCTGCTCCCCAGTCTGGCCTGGCCCTGTCCTCTCTCAAGGCGCAAGATAGAAAGTGTCTCTGGCTGTCTTGCTGGCCCAGGCCATGCTGAGAGGTGAGAGGCCAGGATCCTCCCTCAGCCTTGCCCTGTACTCTGGAGACATGGTCAGCCACCCCCAGGGGATGGACAGACTAGGGGCAGTTGTGCAGGGACACTGGGACCTACAACCACTGCTTTCTTTCCCGAGGGATGGAAGTGCTGTCTCACTTTGCCTGAGGCCTGTCTAGGGTGTCCGGTCGAGGGCAGGTATCAGGCTGCTGGGATCCACAATCCACATGTGTATGAGTCCTGGGGAGGGGAGGAGCCCAGCAAAGGGCCAGAGCAGGGCTACTCTGCAGTCAAGACAAGCACATCCAAAGGATCCTGCAGGAGCCACACTGGCTCAAAACACAACCTCTGGAGCCAGCTGGCCGGGATTCAAATCCCAGCTCTGCCCCTTACCTGCTGTGCACCCTTGGGCAAGTCACTTAAGCTCTCTGCCTCAGTGTCTCCATCTGAAAAGTGAGATTAAGCACAGAACTTGGCCGGGCTCAGTGGCTCAGCCTGCAATCCCAGAACTTTGGGAGGCCGAGGAGAGTGGATTGCCTGAGCCCGTGGGTTTGAGACCAGCCTGGGCAACTTGGTGAGACCTCCTATCTACAACTCATCAAAAATGAGCTGGGCGTGGTAGTTCCAGCTACTTGGAAGGCTGGGGCGGAAGGATCGCCGGAGCCCAGCAGGTTGACGCTGGGGGGGCCGTGAGTGTGCCACTGCCCCCCAGCCTGGGCGATGGCGTGAGACTCCAACTCAAAAAAAAAGACAGTACTCATCTCAAAAAGTGCTATGAAAATTAAAGCAGTTGATACATAAAGCACTTAGACCAGAGCCTGCACCAAGTAGACCCTGAATGACGCATAGCCGGTATTATGACGAGGTGTGGCCTCACACACTGGCTCCGACTTCTTCCTCAGCATCCCCCTTTCGTCAGAGGCTTCCGCGGGGCAAGGTGTCTGCACTTCCAATCCGTTTCCTCTTCTACCGTATTTCTTTCGTCTTCCTTTTTCCCTCCCTCCTTCCTTTCCTTTCCTTTCCCTCCCTTCCTTCCGGTCAGAGTCTTATTCTGTCACCCCTGCTGGCTTGCAGGGGCAAGATCATGGCTCACCACAGCCTCTGCTTTGTGAACTCAGGAGATCCTCCCACCTCAGCCTTCCGAGTAGCTGGGACGACACGTGCGGCATCATACACAGCAAATGTTTTGCTTTTTGGCAGAGGCGAGGTCCCACTATGGTCTCGAACTCCTGGGCTCAAGCAATCCTTCCATCGCAGCCTCCCAAAGTGCTAGGATTACAGCCGGCCTCCTCCACTGCATTTCATTAGTGCCACACGGCATCCCTTTTGTGCAGGCTATTTTCTGGCTTCCTGAGGCCCTAGTGGGTCAAGTGAGTCACCATGGGAATCACTCACAGGACGGAAAAGGATCCCAGACTCCCACCTGCCACCCAACGCGCTGCCTGAGACACCCTTCCAGCCTCCGTGTGGCCCTGGGGGCACCACAACTGCAGAGCGAGTGGGGAGGAGACAGCACGCAAGCAGGGAACAGCCATCTGGCTTCACGGGATGCCCCTTGCCCACCACGAGCTCGGGTCAAGTCACCTTGTCCTCTGGTTCTCAGCACCCTCGTCACAGGGTCAGCTAGGGCCTGGCTGCACAAAGGGCAATTCCTCCCCCTTTCCGTCTTTATTTCATTCTTTGCTCACCTAATGAGCACCTGTTGTATACTGGCTCCTGTGCAGATCACTGCAGATAAATCAGATGGGGTCCTAGGCCCCCCAAAGCTCTGCATCTGGTAAGAGAGAGATGAGCACAAGGGAGGAGCTAGTAGGGAAAAGTGGGGGGGTGATTTTGTCACATTGGTGGGGACAGCAGGAAGTTGCACCCGGAGACCTGGCCCTGGGTTGGAACTAGAGGAAAACAGTTGGGTAGGGAGAGGCTGGGGGAGCAGCATTCCCAGCAGGGACAGCTGCCTGAGCAAAGGCTCAGAGGTGGGCCCAAGAAGCCCTCTAGGGTACTGAGGAGAGAGTAAGAGCCTTGAATACCAAAGGCCTCACACTGGGGCCTCCTGGGCCAAATCCTGCTCAAAAGGGCATATGTGTCTGACCCTTATGGTGTTTTGTTTGGACTGGTGGTTTACACTTTAAAGTTGGAAGAGAATATGTCAAGCTCTGGACTTTTAGCTTCTCTAGAAAAATCAGCCGGACTCAGTGGCTCAGTCTGTAATCCCACGCCTTTGGGAGGCTGAGGTGAGTGGATTGCCTGAGCCTGTGGGCTCGAGACCCGCCTGGGCAGCAAGACCTCATCTCTACAATAAATTAAAAAGAAAATCAGCCAGGTGTGGTAGCGTATGCCTGTAATTCTGGCTACTTGGAAGGCTGTGGTGGAAGGATCGCCGGAGCCCAGCAGGCGAGGCTGCAGTGGCCGGGAGCAGCCACTGCACTCCAGTCTGGGCTACCAAGTGAGACTCCAACTCAAAAAAAAAGAAAAGAAACATCAGAAAACCTGGTGGCTGAGCTCTGATTTTAACTCTGGTTCAACTCTTACCTTCAGGCACACTCTACGCCCTTAGTTCACAGACATCTATTGAGCAACCACTGTATACCCTGCAATGTGCTAGCTACTGGGGATGCAGTGGAGAATCAAACAGATACAACGACACTCCTCACAGCACTTACAAACTAGTGGGAGAGAAACGCAGTACCCAAGTTCATAACAGGAAGTCTCAGAGCACAAAGGGTTGGGAAGGAAAAGTGATGTACAGGGCTCCAGGACTGCTATTTTTGATGGGATGGGCACGGAAGGCCTCTGACGAGGAGACAGTTGCAGATCTAAGTGAAGTGAGTGAGAGAGCCAGCAGAAAATAACTTCACCAGAGAGCACCACAAGTGCAAAGGTCCTGGGGTCCCTTGCCCTCATCTTTTGGGTCACTTGCCTTGCCCTGCAGGTATGTAAATGTGAGGCCCCTGCTGTAAGTAACGAGCACAAGGAGCAATGTGTAAATGACGAAACCCACCCTCTGATGTGTATTTCAGATAAAGACCCTCTGACTAATTATGAGAGAGTCCGGGGAAGGAGCAGCCAGGTGGCAGGCACAGAAGTACTTTTTTCCAGTGGGAAAATAATCTTATCAGAACAACAAGGAAGAGGCAGTGACATACATGGCCACTACCTGACAGAACGCAAGGCACACTAAACCTGAGCCAAGGACAGGGAAGCAAGGGGCAGGAGGGGAAACCCTGACTGCTTTCCTCCTGTACTGCGTCACCTGCCAAGACTGCAAAGTGGAGGCGGGGCAGGGGAAGAGACACTGAGAATGCTAAATCTGCAGTCCTGAGGCTGGTTTCTGTGTTTTGCTTTAAAAAAAAAAAATTACTTTCCAAGCCTCCCCGGGCTGCTGCTTTAGAAAGTCAACTGCAAAGAAATCACTTTGATAGGTTTTTTGTTTCCCCATCACCTTTCCAAGCAAAATTAGAGTGTAGATTCCTTGCCCTTTTACCCCCAAAGTAGAAGAAAAAGAGACGCTATTTTAAAGGAGCAGGTGGAAAAAAACAGACCCACAACCTTCTATCATCCTTCTCGGCCGAGGTGGGGGGGCAATTCTGCATGCTGACATCATGGTCCGCGGCATGGGAAATAACTTCCGCCATTCAAAGCTTTATTTGCATTTTTGGAAGTACAAGGAGATATTTAAAATCAGCTCTGGTGTTGACACTGCAGTAATTAAAACCAAGCAAAAGGTCCCTTCCCAAGTCTGGCTGGTTCTCCTTAAATTTATCTGGGCCCCCACTACCTGATTGAAGGCAACGAGCAGATGTTTCTCAGCAGGAAGCACATTAGCTCCAGATGCCGCTTTGTTCAAGACGTGCGCACACACGCACTAGCAACCCCCCCAGCACGCACGCACATACACACACACACACACACACACACAGACACACACACACACACACACACACACTCATGACCT
Organism: Cephalopachus bancanus; assembly: GCA_027257055.1. Lineage (NCBI taxonomy): Eukaryota > Metazoa > Chordata > Mammalia > Primates > Tarsiidae > Cephalopachus > Cephalopachus bancanus. The sequence goes on from JAPVLO010000510.1 coordinate 569,578, forward strand.
GGGGCGGCGAACACATTCATGGCTCCCCTTCCGTCACTTGGCATGCCCGCATGGGCCATTTGTAACCTCTGCCTGCGGTTCTGACAGAGAGATGAGCAGCCGGGAGCGAACAGCCAATCAACTGCCGCCCTATCGTCTTCCCGTTGTCTCCTAGGTAACCGGCATAGGGACACATCGGCTAGTTGGGTACCACGGGGACACCACACACACACACACACACACACACACACACACACACACAACCATGCTCTCCTAACAGGCCATACTTGAGGAAAGATGCTAGATGTACCCGTCAGCACCCTGGACAGATCCCCAAGAAGCACTCCCAGCCATTGATTTTCATCTCCTAAGGGGCCCTGGCCTCCCGCAGCCTTCGGGCCTCCACCCCTTCACTCCTGCCACTGCTTGGCCTGGGATGCCTCTCCTCCCTGCCATCTTCATCATCAAAGTCTTGCTCATCTTTGGAACTGCGAAAGCTCTTTGTCAAGGGCTCTGACAGAGGAGGAGCCACACTGCTTCCCCAGCAGTCAAAGCCTGTGATGACCTGGCTCTTCCAATCTTGCCACTTGCCACGCTCCCTGTCCCTCAGTCCTTCTTTCTCTCCCTACAACAGGTGAAGCTGTCCTTCCTCCACAGCCCCTGCAGACCTGGATTTTTCTCTGTATTTGCTGGTCCCTCTGCCTGCATTACTCTTCCTTCTGCTCTTAGTGAGGCCAGGCCTTCTCATTCTTTAGCCCCAGCTCAAAGTCACCTTTGCAGAGAGGGCTTCCCTGCCCACCCTGGACCACCCTGTCCAAAAAAGCTCCTCCCTGCATCACCCCGTACTCCTGCGGCCTGCATATCACTGATGGCTCTCTGAAACTATCCCAGTCACACTTATCTGTTTATTTATTCATTTTGGGTTGGAGTCTCAATTTGTTGCCCAGGTTGGAGTGCGGTGGCACCATCACAGCTCACAGCAGCCTTGACCTCCTGGGTTCGGGAGATCTACTCCCCTCAACCTCCCAAGTACCTGGGATGACAGGCACACATCACCACACCTGGCTAATTTTTTTATTTTTTTAATTTCTTGTAGAGATAAAGTATCACTATGTTGCCCAGGCTGGTCTCGAACTCCTGGGCTTCTGCCTTGGACACCCAAAGTGTTGGAATTACAGGCATGAGCTACCATGCCCAGCCCTCATTCACAGTTATTTGTTTCCTTGTCCTTTGCCTCTGCTCTAGAATGCAAACTTTGTTCAGCAGGTTCTTTGTCTGTTCACAGCCATATCCCCAACACCCAGGACAGGTCCCAATAAATATTTGTTGAAAGAGTAAAAAGTCGTTTCCTTCTTGAGGTGTCCATATTTCCTCATCTCGTGAATGAGAGAGTTGGACACGATGACTTCTACGACCCTTTCTGGCTAACGTTCCAAGCGTCTTTTAGAGAGCAGAAAGGACCAGCATACGGAGGACAATTAATGAGGACACACCATGGGAGGAATCTGCCCGTGGAAATCTGCCCTTCTCAACTGGGTCGCTGTGCCCTCCTCCTCTGAGTGGCCTCCCTGATCGGAATGTGCTGCTGGCCTCAACCCCACATTCCCCAAACGCTGGGCACCATGGACTTCTGTCAGCTGAGGAACTGGGGGCAACTTGAGGCTAAGGACTGCCTTTCACTTTTCTGATTGTGCACAGAGACTAGCCGGAGCCTGGAGCGCAGCAGGAGAAGAAGGGGATCCCTGGAAGCATCTGCTGCAAGGAATGGAAGAAAATGTATCACTGTCTGCGGGACCACAAATGTCAAGAAGGTTCACTGAAGCACAAATCTCTCTCTCTCACTCTCTCTCTTTCACCACACACACACACACACAACACACACACACCTCAAAGCATCATGAAGCAAGGATCACAGAGTGTCCCCATCCCAAGGCTGCATGTGTCTCTCTTCAACATGACCACTGCTTTCGATTCTACAGCCTGTGTGAGTGATCCTAGTGCATGTCCAGTCTAAGGCTGTGGTGAGCACAATGGCTAGCCTCACTGGTCAAGGACAGGTAGTGAATTCAAGAAACAGACACAAGCCTACAGGATGCCTCCAACCCTAGTGCTGGCCACTCGTAACCCAGAAATCCACTGAGCCCTGAGTTCTCTACAGACCAAGGCATCAGATCATGTCCTCAAATCTGAAGGTAAATCAATATAATGATCAAGAAAGAAAGAACAGAATTAGTGTTTCTTGAGCACCTATGACGAGCTGGGCCCTATACTAGGACATGCTTGTACTGAATCTTCACCACTGCTCCCACCTTCTGGGTGAAAAAAACAAAACCAAACCCAGAAACTCAGAAAAAGTAAGCAACATGCCCAAGGTCAGGTAATCAGCAGAGGGACCCAAGACGAACATGAGTGGTTTCCTGGCCCACACTTCCTCCCCGAGGCCATAAGTCACACAACCCAGCAAGAAGAGGAGCAGGTCTTGCTCAGAATGCCCCCTCACTGGCTGCAGCCCCTGAGAGATGCCAGGTCTCTGTCCTGTCTCTGTATATCTCTGTCACTCCCAGGCCTGGTTGACCTTCCCCCACAAGGCTCTGGTCAAGCTGGACTCACATCGTGAGCCTCTCACTTGAGGCCCAGCCCACAGGAACCAATTTTCCTGTGACCCAGAGAAAGCAGGAGATTTTGTCTTTTTAAAATAGTCATTTCCTGCCAGCGCGGGTGGATGCACCAGCCACCCTCTGATTTAGTGCTGCACTCAAGGATCAAACCCAACGAGACTTTCCAATGAAAACTCAAATGACGGGCACCTCTTGGCACCGAGAGAGGAAAAAGTGGCCTCCTCCCAAGAGAGGTGGCCAGTGGCAGGCAAAGTGACCGTAGATGTCACAAGACCCTCATGCCACACACATGCCTCATGCACACCCCCATGCATCTCAAACACACCACCTACATGCCTCCACGCCATCCACATGCTTCACCCATTTCACACACACACATACGGGATAGAGGCTGGGTCAGGAGCAAGAGGCCTCCCTCTCCGGACATCACAGCCTCCATTTCCAAGCCTGCCTGGGCTATGTGCTGTGTGGGGGCCACCACCCTTTATCCTTCCGAGGGCCCCAGCAGGACAGGCAGTGACCCCCTCCTTTACAAAGACAGAAGGTGTGCCTCGGAGAGGGAGGTGTCTTGTCCAAGATCACAGAGCATGCCTGAGGCTGAGCGGCCCCATTTTCTGAAGGGTCGCCCTCAGACAAAGGTGGGCTCCAGGCTCTGCAAGACTTCCTTCTTCACTGACTCTGTGCTACAGGACGTCTTCACTGAGTTAAGGGCACTGCTCCAAGACATCCCCCCTTGCCGGCAGCCTCTCCCTCTCCCTCCCTTCTCCCTCTCCCTCCCTCCTCCCTCAACTTCAGGGAAGGAACCCTGGGCATCCTCTGTACCCGAAACTGTTCCATCAGAACCAGCGCACATCAGATGAGGAGGGTAGGGTCTGCCGCCTCGGCTGCCAGACCTGCAGGCTAGCCGGGGTCTTGGGCACTAGCCAAGGCACGATGCGGACCCAAGCAAAGCTCTCCACAGGCTCTGCTTCCAAGCCCTCACAACCCAGGGCCACAGCCGGGCAGGGAGACAGACCCCACTTGGTTCCTGGGACGGGACAGGTGGGGCCGGGACCTGCTCTCCCATTCCACCCCCCTTCTTCCCTATACCCCACATGGGGGGGTGGGCCTGGGTTGGAAATGGATACTGTCCCATGAGACTGAGAGAGGCTCAACTTGGGGGGCAGACTGGAGGTGGGGGGTGCGGAAACTGGGTTCCCATCCCAGCTCCACCACCTGCCGGCTGTGTGACCTTGGGCAAGGGGCTTTACCTCTCTGAGGATCAGTGTCCTCACCTGTGAAGCGGAAAGAAAAAGCGCGCCCTCCCGAGAGTGTGATTGGGAAGGTTAAAGGCAGGGGCAGACGCGAGGCCCTGGCCCACAGCATGCGGGGCCCGCAAGTCAGCCATGACGCCCCCAGAGTGAGCGAGGGAGTGGGCAGCTGCCGATTCGCCGCCCCCACCCCAACTCGCAGCAACGGCAGCTCCTAACTGGCACCAGCTCCAAACTTTTCCTCCGCGGTGGCAGGCCCCGGACGCGAGGGACCTCCCGTCCCCTCCCCTACAGACGACTCAGACCGCGGGCGTGGGGGCATCCCGAGGCGGCGCGGCAGGGGGCGAGGCCGCAGCGCTGCGGCAGGGCAGGCCCCGGCGCGGGCCGCGCGCGAGTCACCCCGACCCCAGCCTCTTCGCAACTTTGAGGCGCGGCGGGCTCCGGGGCCGCGCGAGGGAAAGTTGGGCGCGCGGGGCCGCAGCCTCGGCCCACGGACGCCCCTCGCGAGGCCGGCGCCTCCGGCCGGCGAGGGCGGGGAGGGAGGCGGCACGAGGCCGCCGCGCCGCCGGGGCGCGGGCGCCGGGGCGCCGCCGGCCGGGGCCCCTCGAGGGCTCAGGCCCCGCGGCCGCCCCCCGCGCCGCGCTCCCGGGCCTCCGGGACCGGCGCCGCGCCGCGCGCGCCTGCGGCCCCGCCCGCCCCCGCCGCGCGCCCTCCGCCCGCACGCCGCCGCCTCGCCCCGCGGGCAGCCCGGGCGCGGCCGCGCGCCCCGCCCGGCCGGCCGGGCAGCGCGCGTCCTACCTTCGTCCGGCAGCCGCTGCAGGCAGAGCGCGAGGCTCCTCCGCCAGCCCCGCATCCCCGCGGCCGCCCTGCGGCCCGGCCCGGCCTCGCCAGCCCGGCCCCGGCCCCGCCCCCGCCCGGCCGGGCGGCGCGGCGCTGCGCTGGGGAGGGCCGCGGGCCCCGGGCGCCGGGCATGGGCGGCCGCCAGGCGCTGCGCTCCGGTCCGCGCCCGCGGCCGCGCAGCGGCGCTCCCCGCGCGCGCGCTTTCCCGAGCGCGGAGGGGCGGCGGGCGGGGGCGGCGGGCGGGGGCGGGCGGGGGCGGGCGCCCGAGGGCGGCTGGAGGCACCCCGACGAGCCTGAGCCTCTCGTCCGCCGTCTCCGTCTCCCGCACCCCGGCGCAGTCCAACTGTCGCCCCAACGACTGGCAGCGTCGCGAATTAGTGGGTGAATGAATGAATGAATCGGTGGATGAGCGAGTGAGTAAGCGGGAGAATAAACGAGTCCACGGATGAGTGGATGAACAAATGAATGAATGAGTGGATAATGGCACGAAGGAAAATGTGAATAAGTGACTGCGTGAATGAATGAATTAGTGAATTGATCATGAGTAAATTAATAAGTGAATAAATGGGTAAAGGAATGTGCAAATAAGTGGCTGAATAAGTGAATGAATGAATGAATGAATGAGTGTCGCTTAGCCTCTGGTCTGTAAGAGGCAAACGATGTCCAGGACCCTCCGCCAGCACCCTCATCCCTGACCTGGGAGGGCCTCAGGGCCGCGTCTTGCCGCTGAGGCAAAAGAGGCTCAGAGAAGGCCAGGCTTGTGCCGGCCCGCTCGGCAGAGGCTGGAGCCGTGCGAGCAATGGCGGTTCCCCTCCACCAAGCTGACAGCCACTGAGCTCACGGGTCTCAGAGGCTCTGAGAAAGCCGGCCTGGAAAGGGACAAGGAACTCCTATCCTCAGCAGTCAGCAGTCAGATTTCCTTTCTCCACAGGAATGAACAGACAAAGGGTGTGTGTGTGTGTGTGTGTGTGTGTGTGTGTGTGTGTGTGTGTGTGTGTGAAAAATCCAGACAATGGAGTACTACACAGCCGCATAAAAGGAGGATGGCATTCTTTGTGTCCCGGGGGAAGGCATTTTCGAGAAGCATTGTCAAGTGAGGAAAGCAAAGCGAAGAGCACTCTTTATAATGGGTGCAGAAAAAAGGAGGAAAGCCCTACGTTCATGTTTGCTCGGATACATAGAAAACGATCTCTCACGGAACACGGTCCCCTCCAGAAGAGGAAGCGTCTGGCCGGGGGCAGGTGGGAAAGCCTCACTACCCACTGCATCCCCTTTTGCGCCTTTTGAAATTTTGAACCTAGAAATGCATTACCTGTGCCCAAAACCAGTCGCAATTTTTAAACAGATAAATGTTTACAATATTAAGAAGTGTTTATACCACAAAAAAGGCGGTCTCCCCTCAACCCCAGTCAACCCCAGTCAAGTCAGTGTATTTGCCAGAATGCTCTTCCTCCCCCTCTGGTTCAGAGAGGGAGACAAGCGGCCCCTGTTTGGATCCTGGGCTTGTCTGTTTGAACCATGGGGCACCGGGCAGATTGCCATATCTCTCTCTCAGCCTCACCTCCCCCCCAACCCTCAACCCCCACGCCCCGCCCTGCAGACCAGGGATCATCACAATGTCCTAACAGGACCCAGTAGAGCTGGAGCTGGGTGTTTGTATTCCAAGGGTGGAATCCCAGGCATCCTGAGCCTGTCAATGAAGCCTCCTAAACCTTGGCCTTCAGAACTACCACTTTTGTAAATGAAGACACTGGACTCAGACAGGTTAAGAGTCTTGCCCAAGGTCACACAGCCAGGAGTGGCAGAACCGGCATTCGAACTCAGATCTGCCTGGCCCCAGGGCACCCCCAGACAGTACTGCCCGCAAAGTCAGCCCATTGGATATGCTTGTCACCTATTCCTGGGTCACATCCCAGCTCTGTCTTAATCCTGAATCACTACAGTAAGGAGGTGGAGGCACAGGGGCGGAGGGTCAGGGAGGGGGCGAACAAGCACGCGGGCCCGAGTCGGCAGAGTGCTGACTCCAGAACTCGGCTGTTAATGGCTGTGAGCTTCTGACAAGGAAGTGAGTCCCTCTGGCAGCAGCTCTGTGAATCACTCCTGTCTGCATCTGACTGAGGGCCCCCACAGCTAGGAAGCCCACTGCTCTGAGGATGACGGGGCTGGGAACTGCTGATGGGGTGGCAAAGATGCCTGCGCCGAGGAAATGAGGCCAGTTAGGAGGGCAGGGCGCCAGCCCAGAGCCTCTCCACAGCAGAGGGGAAGCAGGACACGCATGAGGAGAGTGTGCCAGGTACCTGTTGCTGCTTCAGCGGCATGAAACAGCCATTGTATTGTGGTCAGGAACACTGTGGGTCAGGAGTTCGGGCCCAGAGGGGATGTCTCAGCTTCACAACATCTAGGCCTCAGCTGGGGAGACTCACAGCGTGGAGTGGGGTTGGGGCTGGGTGTCCCAGTCGCTGGGGCTGGGATCATCCAGAGGCCCTCCACTCAGCAGCGCGCCTCGTGTCTGGCACCGGAACTGGAAGGACTCAATGGCTGGGCTCAGCTGGGACTGCCGTCCTGGTGCCTGGCCAGGGTGTCTCTGTGTGGCCTGGCCTTCCTCACTGCATGGCAGCCTCGGGGAAGTTAAACTTCTTACATGGGGCTTACAGAGTCCTCAAGAGTGAGTGTTCCCACTGTATAAGGCAGAAGCCGCAGCCCTTCCTGGCCTAGCCTCAGAAATCACATCACAGCACTGCGCACTGTCCCCTATCCCTCAAAGCAGTCACAAGCCACCCAGATTCCAGGGAGGTGGCACAGACCCCACCTCTTGTGGGAGGAACATCAAAAGGGTTGCAGCTGTTTCAGAAGTCCTCAGAAGGGAAGAAAACATCAGACGGAGAGGAGGAAGAGTGACAGAGGAAGGAGTATTAACAGAAGGAGTGAGAGAAAAAGTAGCAGAGCCAAGGAAGAGTCAGAGAAGCAGCTAGGGGCAGTGACAGACGTAGCAGGAAGAGGAGCGACATTGGGAGAGGTCGTATTCACAATGGTGGTCAGAAAATTAATAGTAACACAGACAGGAAGATCTATAACCGAAATGGAAAGAAGCTGCTGGTAGGAGCTGCCAGCACGGAGGCTCGTGCCTGTTATCTCAGCACTTCAGGAGGCCAAAGAGGGAGGATCGCTTAAGCCCAGGAGTTCAAGACCAACCCAGGCAACATAGCAAGACTTTGTCTCTACAAAAAATGAAAATAATAAAAATGAGCCAGGCATGGTGGCATGTGCCTGTAATCCCAGCTACTTGGGAAGAGGCTGAGGCAGGATTGCCTGAGCCCAGGAGGTCAAAGCTGCCGTGAGCCGTGGCATTGCCACTGTACTCCAGCCTGAGTGACAGAGTGAGACCCAGCTTAGAAAAAAAAGTTGGAGAAGGGAGAGTAAAGGGAGAAGGTGAAACAGAAGCCTCGTGTTGGGGAGCAAGACAGTGAGAATAGCAATCAGAATGACCACAAGCACAGCAGAGTAGGACCAGCAGTTGGAACAAAATAGGAAAATGAAATCAGAGGAATCAAAGCAAAGGAGAAATAAGGGGGGCACCAGCTCTCTGTCTCAAATCCTCTCCAGACCGCGTGGTCTCTGGCGAGTGTCTGAACTATGTCTCCATTTTTTTATCTGTAAAATGGGGTGGTAACACTAAAAATACCTCCCAGAGAAGGTCATTGTGAGGATTAAGTGAGTCAATACATGTGAAGCACTTGGTGCCTGACTCACAGGAGGGTAGTCATATTAATACCCTGGAGATGGGAGACGTGTCTGAGGAACAGCAGCTGCAGGGGAAGCAGGGCCTGCCTTGGCTGCCACTGCCTCGGTGGTCGCAACCCACCTGCTGTCCAAGTGAGTCTCAGCATGACTTTGTGCTAGGGCTGAGTGAGGACAGTGAGACCTGTCATGAGCGGGAACCAACGTCAGCCAAGGCTGTTCACCTGTTCACCGAGAGGCGGCCTCAGGAACCCTGGCCAGGCTCTCTGGGGTGAGGAGGGGCAGGCTTGGCTCCAGGTGCTCAGGGCTGTGCCCTAGAACTCTGGACTCTGACTGTACTTCCTGGGAACCCACCAGCCTTGGTCAGGGGCGGGCTCAACAGGGTCTGGTGAGGGAGGGGATTCGGAGCCAACCCACTGGGGTGCAGGAAGGAGCTAGCACTCCTCCCCTTGTTTTTCAATATCTGCACTCATAAAGCAAGTAAGCTTTATGGGATTTGATATATGGATTGACAGTGGTATATACCAGCAGTCCCCAACCTTTCTGGCATCAGGGACTGGTTTTGTGAACGATAATCTTTCCAAGGAGAATGGGCAGGCAAACCTCACTGCTAATGTTAATCTGTGTTTGCAGCCACTCCCCAGCGCTAGCCACACCGCCTGAGCTCCACCTCAGATCATCAGGCATTAGGTACTCAAAAGGAGCACGCAATCCAGATCCCTCACATGCACAGTTCTTAACAGGGTGTGTGCACCTATGAGAAGCTAATGCTGCCGTGGATCTGACAGGAGGCAGAACGCAGGCAGTAATGTGAGTGATGGGAAGCAGCTGTAAATGCAGATGAAGCTTCACTCACTCGCCCACCACTCCCCTCCTGCTGTGAGGCCCCGTTCCTCACAGGTCACAGACCAGTACTGGTCCAGAGCCCAGGGTTTGGGGCCCCTGCTATGCACGTTCAGTTTGCAAGTATATGCACATGGGATGGGTATGTGCTCCCACATCGCTTTACCAGTGGGGGTGAGAGGTCACAAAACTTCAGAGAAGCCCATGCAGAGGTCATGGTCATTACACCGGTGCAAGCCAGCTCTCTGGGGGCCATTTGTGTGTAATTACACAGTGACAATTGCTCTGCAATTACTACAGGCCCAGCAGTGCTCCAGAAAATGCTTCATCCTCTGGTCTGAGCTCCTGTGTGAGATCTCACATCCGGCTTCTCTTTTCCAGCTGTCCATGGAGGATGGGGCTCCCCCGCATCCTGAGCTGCTTCTTGGCTCCTTCTCTGATTGTTGCTATCAGACAATTGGAATTCTACATTTTCTATGTCCTTCCCCTTCCAAAAAAAGAAATTCAAGTATTTCCAACTGGTCTACCTGGAGACAATGTTGAGTTTTAGAAAGAGCAAAGGATCTGGAGTCTCCCAGTCCCAGGTCCAAATCCCAGCTCCATCATTTCATTCATTCACTTGTTATTCATTTGCTGAGTATTTACTACATGTGAGGTGCTGTGCTTTGTGTTGGAGTATATCAGTGACTTGGACAAAAGTCCTTGCTCTCATTGAACTTGCATCTTTTTTTTTTTTTTTTTTTAGTTGGAGTCTCACTGTCGCCCAGACTGGAGTGCAGTGGCCGCTCCCGGCCACCGCAGCCTCGACCTGCTGGGCTCCGGCGATCCTTCCGCCTCAGCCTTCCAAGTAGCCGGAATTACAGGCATGCGCTACTACGCCCGGCTAATTTTTTGATTTATTGTAGAGATGAGGTCTCGCTGCCCAGGCGGGTCTTGAACCCGCGGGCTGAGGCAATCCACTCACCTCAGCCTCCCAAAGGCGCAGGATTACAGGCTGAGACACCGAGCCCGGCTGAACTTACATCTTAAGGGAACAGTTTATTTGCTGTTCAACCTCAGCCAGGTGCGCCTAACTGGGCCTCAGCTTACCCATCTTTAAAGTGGGGCTTGGTTGGGCGTGGTGGCTCAACCTTGTAATTCCAGCACTCTAGGGTGCCGAGGTGAGAGGAATGCCTGAGCCCAGGGGTTCTGGACCAGCCCAGGCAACTTGGCGAGACCTTGCTTCTACAATAAATAAAAAATTAGCTGGGCACGGTAGCATGCACCTGTAGTTCTGGCTACTTGAAAGGCTGAGGCAGAAGGATTTTTCTGGAGCCCAGCGAGTCGACACTGGGGTGGCCGTGAGCATGCCACTGCACTCCAGTCTGGGCGACAGGGTGAGACTCCAACTCAAAAATAAAATACAATAAAATAAAAGCAGGGCTCGTAACCCCCTACCTTGCAGTGTGGCTGAGATAAAAGTAAGCAGGGGCCTAGGACATTCCATGGACAGCATTCCAGGTGCCTAGAGCTGGAAGGAGACTCAACCCAACCCCCTTGTTCTGCAGCTGTTGACAAATGCAGATGAGAGAGGGGCAGCAACCCATCCCATGACACAAGTGAGGTGGGGCAGCGCAAGCACTGGGGCCCCCGGGTCCTCTCCAGACCCTCTTCCCCTGAATTCAATGTGCTCTGTGTGGTCCGGCAGGGCAGAGGAGGCCGGTCACACTCCGGAGTGGAGAAAAAGCGCCCTGCTCCCAGAAGCTACCCTTCACCTTTTTATCAGCTGCACAGGGGAAGCCGCCTTCTCTCCTTCCTCCTGCCTTCTCAGCAGTCAAGGGGAAACACACTCGCAACTCCCTTGGAGAAACAGCAGCAACTAATGTCTGGGCAGAAGGAGGGCTGGGCAGGGCCCCGGCAGCCCAGCATTCGAGTCAGGTGGAGACAACTGTTCTTTAAATACCAGTTCAGCCACGGTTATTCCAGGGGAAGGCCGGCACAGATTGAGGAAGGTGAGGAGGAGGATGCGGGGGCCAGAATCAGCTTTTCTGTCGTCAGCCCCTGCAGTTGAGCTGCAGCCACAAACCTGCACTTCCCACTCAGCAAGGCCAAGCCTGGTCCCTGCCCCGCCCTCTTGTTAGAAGAGGCAGCAGGAGTGCTCTTGCAGCCTCACTCTGCCTCCAGCTACAGGGCCTCAATGAACAAGTGATTCATTCAATCCACAGAGGACTCTATCCCCAGGAGCCCTGGAATATATTATCTTCTCCATCTGGGGACATCTGTGGGGATGCCTTACGCCCTTCTAGATGGGGCGTCAGGACACTGCCCCACTGGCCTGACCCTTAATCCATCTCAGTGTCCCTAGGGGTTGGGCTAAACATCTCCAGAGAAAGGTCTTTAAATAAGCAGATTCCATGCTTGAGAGGAGGCCAGGAGCGTCCAAGACCACCTCTGTCCACCCTCTCACATTTACATTTTTTGTTTTTTAAGTTGGTCATGGTCTTTTCTTCAAAAACCAAGAGAAGAAGGAAGGATATCAATAGTCCCTTTCCATGGAGGGCAAAACTGAGGCTGCACGTGGGAACATGGCTTGTTGGAGGCCCTGCAATTAGTAAAGAAGGCAAGTGTCAAACGAGGCCAACATGAGGAGAGAGAGAGAGTACTGCTCTGCCTAGTGCAGTTGCTTTCTAGTAGCCTGGCTCTGAGCAAGTTTCCTTCCTTCCTGGGCCTCCATATTCTTAGGTGTAAGAGGGAACCCACCTCCGGCCTCTGGAGCTGCTCTGAAGATGAAATACTAAAATGTGAGAAAGCGGCAACCCCTTTGGGTCCCCTCCCACTGTGAGAACTTTTCTGTCTTAATAAATCCTGCTTTTAAAAAAAATGTGAGAAAGGCACGCGGGACAAGATCTGACATACAGTAAGTGCTGCCAAAATGTTTGACTTTTAAAATTATTGTTATTATTTACATCAGGTAACCAAGCTTGTTTTGTTTGTTCCTTTGTTTTACTCCTGTTGTCTCACACAGACTTTTATTGACTTTATTCTGGAAAGAGTTAGCATTTTTAAAATTGAAGCTTACAGGACAATCTTTTTTTTCAGCTCAGTAATTTTTAAAATTGAGGTATAATTTGCATAAAGTAAAATTCATCCTTCTTAGTGTACAGCTCTGTTTGTCTTTTGACAAATGTATGCATTTGTAGAAGCATGACACCGTCTAGATAGAGATTTGTTTGCTCCCTAAAAGTCCCCCATGTCCCTCCGTAGCCAGCCTCTCCTCTTATCCCCAGCCCCTGGCAACCACTGTTCTGGTTTCTGGCCCTGCAGCTATGCCTCTCCCAGAATGGAATCATACCCTATGGAGCCTCTCGAGCCTAGCTTCTTATGCTTAGCGTAATGCATTCATGATTCATCCACATTGTTGTCCATGAAAGTAGTTTATTCCTTCTGCTTTGGTTTGAATAATTTCCCCCTCCAAAGTGCATGTTGAAATGTAATCCCTAATGAGACAGTATGGAGGGGTGGGACGTTTAACAGGCAACTGCATCGTGAGGGCTCTGTCCTCATGCATGGATTAATCAATTTGTGGATTCATGGGTTAATGGACTGATGAGTCATCATGGAAGTGGGACTGGTGGCTTTAGAAGGAGAGGAAGAGACACGTGAGCTAGCATGCTCAACTCCATTGCCACATGAAGCCCTGTGTTGCCTCAGGACTCTGCAGAGTCCCCGCCAGGAAAAGACTCTCACCAGATGCAGCTGCTCAACCCCGGACTTCTCAGCCTGCAAGGTATACTTTCCTTTCTTTTATAAATTACTCAGTTCCAGGTATGTGTTTATAAGCAACAGAAAACAGATTAATGCACCTTCTAACTGCTGAGCAGTATTCGATTGTGTGGATGGTGTTGATCCATTCACCAACTGAACAACAGTTTGGGTTGTTTCCAGTTTTCTGTGGTTAGGCATAAAGCTGCTATAAACATTCATGTACAGTTTTTCTGTGTGACCATAATATTTCTCTTGTATAGATAGCTCACAGTGGAATTGCTGGATCATACCAGAAGTGAAATTTAACTTTGGAAGAAACTGCCAAGGTAGCTTCCAGAGTAGCTGTACCACTTTGCATTCACAGCAGCAACATATGAAAGTTCCAGTTGTTCTACGTCCTCACCAAACACTTGGTATTTTTAAGTTTTCATTTCTTTTTTCTTTTCTTTTTAAAGGCTACAGGTGCATGGCAGTATCTGGTTGTAGTTTAAATGTTCATTTCCCCAAGCTCACTTTGTTTTAATTTGCTTCACATTTCAGTTGTACTGTCTCCATCCTTCCTTCCTTCTTCAGTTGTGGAACCTGACTTGTGGAGGTGCTTACACTGTACCCAGGTGATATGGGAATAGGTAGCCTCATCCAGATCCACGCATCAAACTAGATTGGTTCATATCATTTATGGAGACCCCATGATTTTCCTTGATTGTCTTTTGTGGGCTTATGGCTTAAGTTTGTACAACAAGACGCGAGGGGAAGACTGACAGGGGACTTCTGGGAAAGGTTTACTTGTCCTGTCAGGAGTCGAGATGTGATACCTGGAACTATGGTTTCCATTTTGTCATAGTGAGGCAAGAGACTACAAGAGCAAAGTAGACACTTCTAGAGATGGCAAAGCAGAGACAAAGAGAAAACTGGATCCTCAAGGATATCACTAAATAATTGAATCAAAATCCAGAAAACTGCCTATCTCAGACTTTCTTTCCTTATTGTTTAAACCAGTTTCAGTTCGAGCTTCATAGCTCTCAAAAATGGCATCTAAGCCAGGCTCGGTGGCTCAGCCTGTAATCTCGCGTTTTGGGAGGCTGAGGTGAGTGGATTGCCTGAGCCCGCGGGTTCGAGACTTGTCTGGGGAACTTGGCAAGAACTCATCTCTACAATAAACCAAAAAAAAATTAGCTGGGCGTGGTAGCGCGTGCCTGTAGTTCCAGCTACTTGGAAGGTTGAGGCAGAAGATCACCGGAGCCCAGCAGGTCAAGGCTGTGGTGGCCAGAAGCGTGCCACTGCACTCCAGTCTGGGCGACAGAGTGAGACTCCAACTCAAAAAAAAAAGGCATCTATAATTATTATAAAAGCCGGGCTTGGTGGCTCAGCCTGTAATCCCGCACCTTTGGGAGGCTAAGGTGAATGGATTGCCTGAGCCCGCGGGTTCGAGAACTGCCTGGGCAGGCGAGACCTCATCTCTACAATAAAATTAATAAAAAAAAAATTAGCCGGGCGTGGTAGCGCGCACCTGTAATTCCAGCTACTCGGAAGGCCAAGGCAGAAGGATCGCCGGAGCCCAGCAGGTCAAGGCTGCAGTGGCTGGGAGCGGCCACTGCACTCCAGTCTGGGTGACAGAGTGAGATTCCAGCTCAAAAAAAAAAAAATTATTCAATTTTGCTAATGTATCCATCTGTCCCAGCATAGTTTCAGAATTAGTTAGTTTCTAATGACTTTGAGAACTTCTCACTTTAAGGTAGAACCAAAGAGATCTGCTTCTGGCTATGATAAAGCAGTTTGTAGCAGAGTGTGTGTGAGTGTGTGTGTGTGTGTGTGTGTGTGTGTGTGTGTGTGTGTGTGTGTGTGTGTGTTTCAGAGGCCTGCAAAGGCATTCAGGACTTGAGTGATCAATATCCAAGACAGAAGAGAAACTCATCAAGATTATTTCTTTTGGGGACATTTTTTGGCACAGAGTGAGAGACTGAGAAGACGAACAAGCTCTAAGTAGTTTTACGGGGCTGCAGAATAAAATTTGAAGTTCAAGGTTACCAAAGTCATCAGAATGAGGATCCTGGAGGAAAGGGAAGCACAGAGAAACAATCTTAACCATCAGCATCAGTTTTTTTCCTCTAGGTGTTTGCCAGTTCTTAAGCTGTGAGGAAAAAGAGGCTGAGAAATCAAGAAAGCAAGCAATGGAAAAGTGGAGTCACTGCACTTATGAAACAAAATTGGAACCCAGCAGGAAGGAGAGGACCTAGTAAGTACCCCAGGATTGTAGCTGAGACCACTGGATAGCTATAACCCAGGAGTAAAGGGGTGAACTAGAGGTAGGTCAAGACTTAAAAACTGCAAACCAGCCTTGAATCAGCTCAGTTCCTGATTAGATTAAGGTGATATATTTTTACTCTACTTATTGTCACGGGAAAGGGCTATCTTCTCTGAAAGAAGGTAACATCGTAAAGATCCTCTTCAATTTTTCATGCACTATCTCTGGGATTCAATTGACTTTTTGTGTGTGTGAGAAAGTAGGATTTATTGAGAGGACAGAAAAACTTCCACAGTGGGAGGGGACCAGAAGGGATTGCCTGACTTTTTTTTTTTTTAACCAAACACACCAATAAACTGAATCAAAATGGAAAAAAAAGGCAATAAAAATGGACCCAAAGGTGACCCAGATATTAATATTATCAGACTTTAAAATGACTGAAAATGGTATGTTCAAGAAAATGTGACAAGATCAAGAATTTCATCAGAGAACTGGAATTGATAAGAAATAATCAATAGAATATTCAAGAATTGAACTGTATAATCATTGAAATAAGAACTCAGTAGATGGGCTTACAGATGATTAGATACATCTGAAGGGGATTAGTGGATTGAAAGACAGGTCAGTGGAAAATATGCAGAAAACATCTCCATAATAAAGAGCCAAAATAATGAAAAATACCGGCGAAAAATATATGGAACACAGTGGACAGGTCTGACATGCATGTAACTGAGTCCCAGAAGGGAGAAGAAATAAAATGGAGCAGAATCAATATTTCTGATAATAACCGATAATTTTTACAAAATTGATTAAAAAGGTATCAAACCACAGTTCCAATAAGTGCTACAAACCCTAAACAGGATAAATATAAGGGAAATCACACCTAAGCACATAAGAGCAAAGTTGCTAAGATCCAAAGACAAAGAAATAACTTAAAAACAGTCAGAAGAAAAAGGACACATTCTCTTCAAAGGAACTAGAAATATTGGAAGGTGGAAGACAATAGGATGACCTCAAATACCAAAAGGAACGACTATCAACCTAAAACTCTACACTTGGGAAATATCTTCTAAAAATGAAGATTAAAATAAAGGCACAGATGACCAAAAGAATTTTGAGCAACAGACCCATACTAAAGGGAATACTATAGGGAGTTCTCCAAGCAGAAGGTAAATACTCCCAGATGAAAATAGGAACACGCAGAAAGGAACGAAGGATAAATTTGGATTAAATTGAAATAGACTCAACTGTACAAAAAAACTATAATAATGTCTTCTGGTGTTTAAAATATATATAGAATTAAAATGCATGAGAACAACGAAAGAAGTGTAAATGGAGTTAAAATTGTCTAAGATCCTAACATTGTCTATTATATGATAAAAAGTACTAATTTACATTGGACTCCAAAGAATCAAAGATGCATGCTATAATATTGAGAGTAACCACTAAGTAAACTACCAAATAATGCACAACTAACACAGGGGGAAGTGAAATATCCCTCAGTATCTGGGGGGTGAGCCGGACTGGCTCCAAGATCTTCCTGCAGATGACAAAATCCACAGATGCTCAAGTCCCTGATATAAAGTGATGTCGTGTTTGTATGGAACCTATGCACATCAGCCTGTAATACCAGTAAGTCACCTCTAGATGACTTATATTGCCTAATATAATGAAAGTACTGTGTAAATAGTTATTAAACTATTGTCTAGGGAATAATGACAAGAGCAAAGTTTGTACAGGTTCAGGACATAGGCAATTAAAAAAAATACTTCTGATCCACGGTTGGTTGAATCCACAACATGGAACCCACAGATATGAAGAGCCGAATGTAATAAAAAATGCTTCTTGATTAATTAAAGATAAAGAAAGAAAAGAAAGAAAAGAAAGGAAACAAAACAGGTAGCACAGACAAACAAATAGTGAGGTGGTAGATACACAATGAAATCAATTCAGTAAATATTTTTAGAGCACTTATTAAGTGCAAGGGACTGTGCTCCATGTAAGATACACAGATAATAAAGGCACAGTCCCTTTCACCATGTGACTTAGTAAGGACTTAAAGGAGAGAGAAGGATCTGGTGGCATCCACTGAAATTCAAGGGAGGCTTCATGTTGGAGGGACATTTAAACTGGGCCTTTAAAGATAGGCAAGATTTTCACAGGAGGTAGTGCTGGCCTTCTAGCAAGACAAGAGAACCATGGACCAGTGGGCAATAGTAGAAAGGAGTACTGGGGTATCAGAGAGCCAGAACAATTTGGATGGAGCCTGGTATTTGCACACACAACTCATGGGAGAGAAAGCAGGGAAGGCCTCATATGCCAGCTGCAGGAGTAGGGACCACACTTTCAAATCACAGAAGCAACTCTCCAGAAGGAGACATGGAGTTCATGTCTCAACTTTCCATTTTACAGATGAGTAAACTGAGATTTGTAGGCAAAAAGAAAAATTTTTAGTATGACAGAGACTAACCTGGGTTTTAGAAACCTAATCATGTGGTCTTTAAGGAGGAGGGATTGGAGGCAGCAAGACCAGAGGCAGGGAGGCCAATGAGGGGGCTGATGTGATGGCCCAAGTGCTGATGATGAGGTGCTGTCACCATGGAGATAACTGAAGAGGAAGAGGTGCATATGGGCGGCATTGTGTGATGTAGCCATGTTCCAGCAAAAAACAAAGCAAAAACAAAAAAACTGACTGCAAAACCATGGTAGCCACAGACCCTTCTACCCAGCATGGTCAGGAAGAGGTTGAGGCCCAGGCCCAAGCCACACAGTGTGGGAGCATACCTTAAAACCTGGGGAGGTGGCATCACAAACCTTTAGAGGCAAGGAACTAGCATTTAGCAAGCACCTAGTTTGTGCCAGGTTCAGCACCACAGCTCAGCATTATCTCATTTAATGCCTATAATGACCCTTAAAGGAAGGACTTAAGCTTTTTCCTTTAGAGACAGGGAAACTGAGTCTCAGAGGAATAGGATGACTTTTACAAGGTCACATGGTGTACATGGAAGAGCTGGAACCTGAACTTGGTCTAACAACAAAGCTCACATTCTTTTCACAGCATCAATCAGGGCTTAGAGGGTCACAAATGACTTAACCCCAGATGTATGAGTTACAGTAATGCTAACTACTAAATCAAACAGATCCCCAGGTGTATAATAAGCCAAATATTATAGAAGTTTATTTCTTACTCATTTAAAATCTGAAGTCACCCCTCCATGCAGTGAATCAAGGCTTAGGCTTTCTCCATATCATGGCCCACAACATGCTCTTATACTTTAAGCTCATATACATCCAATACGCTTGTACAGTTTAAGCTTGTATACATCTGACATGCTTGTATACACTAAGTTCATATCAATCCAACACACTCACACATTTTAAACTCATATACATTCAACATGCTTGTGTACATTAAGCTCATACACATTCAACAGGCTCGTACACTTTAAGCTCATATATATCCAATGTGTTCATATACATCCAACATGCTGGTGCACATTAGGCTTATATACATTCGACACACTTGTATACATTAAGCTCATATACTAATACTCAGTGATCTATCACAGAAACAAAGAACTGAGTGCCACATGTTCTCACTCTGCCAAGGGAGTAGGTGGGATACACTTCATCAGTAAGGGTACCTGATCTCAAACCAGGCGAAGTGGGGATCAAAGTGAAGCCTAAACTTTATCTGTACAATGGCCATTGATATACTTAATCCTGAATTGTACCCACCTTTAAAATGAAAATTTAAAAATAAGTAAATAGCTAAAAGATAATTTTTTAAAAACAGTTCATATACATACAGCAGGCTCATGTACATTCAACACATATTCAGCCAACACGCTCATATATTGGGTTGATGCATAAGTTTGTAGCTAGTGTTTGTTTTTGGCATGGCAACACTGCAGTGTTGAGAGTTTGTTTATTGTTTGTCATTTGTCATTTGGAGTGATGCCTTGCATTTTGCAGACTTGAAGAAAGTTAGTGCTATTTTTGGGCTAAAAAGATGGAGTGTCAAGTGGAAAAAAAATGAAAACTTCCGACATATTCTTCTGTTTGAGTTTAACAGGAAGTAAAGGTAGAGGAGGTGGCCTGAAACATTTGTGCCACGTGTGGAGAGAATGCCATCAGGGAAAGCACAGCAAGAAAATGGTTTTGTCATTTCAAAGAGGACCACTTTTACCTGAGTGATTCTCCATGTTCAGGAAGACCATCGGGCTTTGAAGAAGACTGTTTAAACATTTTTATCCGTGATAATCCATGTCAGTCAACCTGAGAATTGGCAAATGTGACGAACTGCGACCAGTCAACCATTGTGTGACATTTGCATTCCATGACAGGTGAAAAACACTATGAATTTATGTGTCAGCCCAAAACATTACGTTCATATACACTAAGCCAATGGAAAGGGAAACAGGAGACAGGATGGGGTTTGGGAGGACTTCAGGGGCCAGGTTTGGAAGTGGCTTATATCACATTACAGAAAAACTTTGTCTTGAATTGGGTGCCCTGCAGAGGCAAAGCCTTCGATAGAGACTCTCGGTGTTTACTGAGGAAGCTGTCAGAAGACACCAGTAAGAGAGGACAGGAAACAGGAATGGCTCGGAGAAGAAACCACACAAGGATGTGGTTTCAGGAGATGTCTAGCCTCAGCCTGACCCCGCAAGGAGCTCTGGAACAAGCACAATACTAAAGAGTTGTTCTACCGTCCCACGGGAGAAGCATCACTTCTCAGATGTCCTCCTGGGAGGCTCCTGTCAGTGAGGACCACTCTCAGGAGAAAGGTGCCACTGGGAGCTGTCAGCAGCCAACAGTCCCAGATGGTGGGAGACAGGTGCAGCCTCTAGCGTGGGTGGGGCATCAACAGTGCCCACTACAACAGGAGAAAAAGGACAGGTTCCCTAGAGGAGAGGACCTCTGACCAGGGCTGGGAGGAGCAGAGGGAGGGCTTTCCGAGAGTGGGAATGTGAAGTATTGACTTGGCACCTGTGGTGTGCCAAGCGTTCTTCTCAAAACTGAGCTTGTCTTCTCCCTAGCACAGCCTTGTCACCCTGTGTGTAATGATTAGACTGTCACTGCCTGGACTGTGGGCTCCTGGAGGGCCCACAGTTAGTGCCCCTTTATCAGCTCCCCATTTGGGCCAGGCCCGCAATTGTCAAAAATCTCTCAGATGATGTCCCCGCCCCCAAGGCCCTGGAGGCCAGCTGTGGACACAGACAGGCAGGTAGATGGGTCGCAAGGATGTTCCCAACACCTGTCTCTGCTGGTGCAGAAGAGATGCTCCATGTATGCCGAATGAAAAATAAGAATGTCCTCCCCAGTGCTCCTGAGGTCCCCAAAGGCCTAGCTTGGTCCCCAGCACAGTATAAGGTGCTCAAGAGAAACGTGTGCAATGGATGTCCCACCCCACCCTCTCCCACCCCCACTAAGCTAGACTCTGAGTTGGGGAAACTATCTGTCCATGCTCTGGATCTGCCCTCTTGTGCATGGATCCCCACCCTGGGACGGGCCTGAGGCCGGATCCCAGCTGTTCACTCCCCTCCCCCATCCTCCCCCAATGTCTTTGTAGAAACGGGCTATTAAGAGCCTTGAGTGCTGGAATGAGACATGTGAACTGCAGTCCTTCACCCACAGTGACCAGCCGCTACGTGCTGAGATGTAGCATAAAGGGTGAACAGATGCAGAAGATTCTACCCTTCTAAAGAGGAAGACAATGGGGGAAAGTTAAACACTATATCATATATAAAGAGTGGCGAGGAGGAAATAAAGGGGCAGAAGCAAAGTAGAATCTACTTCAGGGAGGATGATCAGAGAAGGCTTGTCTGAGAAGGTGGCATTCTGGCGAAGATTTAAGTGGAGAGAAGAAGTTGACACAAGAGGCGTGAGAAGAAAGTGTCTGGGCCCAGCAAACAGCGAGTGCAGAGACAGGAAGAGGGAGCCAGCGTAGACTGCGTGGGGTGCTAGGTGAGGACCTCAGTGGCTGGAAGATTCAAGGGGTGAGAGACAGTGGAAAAATGAAGTTGGAAAATGGCAAAGCCTGATCCCAAGGGCCTTGTAGTTCTTGGTAAGAAGTTTAGACCTCATTCTGAGGGCAACGGGGAGCCGTGGAAGAATTTTAAGCAGGGGAGAGACATGATCAGATTTACATTTCTAGAAGTTCCCTTGGGATTCTGGGTAGGGAGTGGCCTGCAAGAGGGGATGAGAGAGGATGGAAGCCAGAAGCCCTGAAGGATCTACAGTTGATCTGGAGGTAGCCTAGGACGGGCAGTGGCTGGGATGCAGAGCAGGTGGGGGACCACACTAGGCAGTCCTGATTCCTCACTGCCCGCTGCAGCCCACCCCTGTGCCACTGAACCTGGCAGCACCCTGCCCTGCCCTCTGGGCTTGACCACATGACTTGCTTGGTCCGTGAGATGCCGGCGATGTGACACCTACCCAGGCTGTGATGGGCCTGGGCCCTTGGGGTGTGCTGGCTTTCCTGCCTCTGCCATTGCTGTTAATGGGGCTTGTCTGGTGGAGGAGGAGAGACGTGTGAAGCTGCCCCAGGCCAAGGCCAGCCTAGATAAGCCCACAGGCAGCCAACCCAGTGACACCATGAACCCAGGCAGGATGAGCAGGGCTGCCTAGCCTGCTGCAGCCGACTCTAGACACACGAGCAAATGTGTATTGTGGTATGTACAGAGCCTGGATGCCTTGCCACCCTGGATAACCGGTGCAGAGGAACACTGACTGGGGCGCCTCCTTGGAGACAAAGCCTACAGCGTGTGCTGATGGTCTGCATTCGAGAGGCAGGGCACAGGAGGAGCCACAGAGGACTCCTGGGGGGTTTCTGCGTGGCTGGGCACCCTAAATCCAGATGAGTACAGGTTTCATGGAGAAAAGTCAAGAGTCCCGTTCTCTTTGCTCCAAAGGACAATGGGGAGCCACTGAGAGCTTTTGAAGCAGGAAATTGACCTGGTCAACAGGGGGGGTGATGAAAGGAGGTCTTGAACTGAATACGCATATCACCCCAGAGCGTTTGTTTTGCCAGAGAAACAGATTCGGCGCCCTTCCTTCCTTCCTTCTTTCCTTCCTCCCTTCCTCCCTTCTTCCCTTCCCTCCTTCCCTCCTTCCTTCCCTCCTTCCTTCCTTCTTGTGTGAAAGAGCATTATTGGGAAGTAGAGCCTCGTACAGGGTCTGACAAATAGAGCCCACCCAGTGGGCACTTGGCTCCCCACTCTCTGGAGACAGAGGATGCTTTGCTAACACATATCAACTGCAACCCCGACTCCTCTGGGTGCTTCCCACAGCCTTGTCCTTCTCAGGTCAGAAAAATGCCCAACCACTTTCCCGGTGGCCACTGTGGCTCACTAGAGATAGAGCTCCTCAGGCGTGCCTTCTTGCTTTTTATGAAGAACATTTTCTTTAGATCTCTTAAAGTCTTCATTTGTGACTTTCATTCTACACTCCCGCAAGGCCTTGAGACCAGCTGCTGTACAGATCACCTTGATGTCAGCACCGGAGAGGTCATCTTTGGCCATGATCAAGTCGTCCAGGATCACGTTATCAGCTAGCATCATCCTACTTGTGTGAATCTGAAAGATGCGCTACTTGGTCTTTTCATCAGGCAGGGGGATCTCGATCTTACTGTCAATGTGGCCTGTTCTGATAAGAGCTGGATCCAGAGTTTCTGTTTGGTTCATGACCACGGTCACTTTCATGTCTCCCCTCAGTCAAACCCATCCAGCTGGTTCGGCAGCTCCAGCATTGTCCACTGAATCTCTCTCTCTCCACCTGAATTGAGTCTTATCTTTTTGTCTCGATGGTGTCAATTTCATCAACAAACATGATGAAAGGTGCATATTCTTCAGCAACTGGAAACAATTCCCATATGAGTTTGGGCCCATCACCCAGGTACTTCTGAATGAGTTCAGAGCCAACCACTCTCAAGAAAGTGGCCTAGGTTTGGTGTGCTACTGCTTTGGTTAACAGGGTTTTACCTGTGCCAGGCGGGCCATAGAGGATGACCCCCTTGGAGGGCCTTCATAATGCTAAGGGTAGGTGAGAGGAAGCTATACAGATTCCTTAATTTCCTGGATTTGATTGTCCAGCTCCCCGATATCAGTGTAGATCTCCTGGGGGGTCTTCTCCACGTTCATCGCCATGACTGGGGGTCTGTGTTGTTTGTCAGCATTCCTATCATGGCATGTACCTTGTGGATGAGCAGAACTGAGCAGCCTGGCTCCAGGATATTCGTGTCTACAAATGAAAGAATGTTAACACAGTGTTCGGAGCCCACAGACGATGACACGATGGTGTGGTTGGCATCGATCATCTCTTCCAAGGTTCGATTGGGGTCCCCCTCAGATCATCCACTTCTGACCTTTCCTCCACCTGCTTTTCTTCTAATGGTTTCATTTGCTCCTGATTTATTTATTTATTTATTTATTTAGAGTTGGAGTCTCACTTTTGTCGCCCAAGCTGGAGTGCTGTGGCACGGTCACGGCCACCACATCCTCGACCTGCTGGGTTTAGGTGATCGCTCCACCTTAGCCTTCTAAGTAGCTGGAACTACAGATGCACGCCACCACGCCTCCAGCTTGTTTTTTTGTGATTTATTGTAGAGACAAGGTCTCACCAAGTTGCCAGGCTAGTCTTGAATTCCCGGGATCAAGCAATCCTCTCGCCTTGGCCTCCCAAAGTGCTGAGATTACAGGCCGAACCACCGCACCTGGCCTTGTTCCTGATTTCTAATGAATTCTTCCCCCATGAGAAGATAGTTTTAAATTCTCTCCAACTTCAATCATTTTAACCAGCAGCAAGTGTTCGATGTCACCAGTGGCAGTTTGCTGGCAGCATCTTGTCCCTTTGCTTTCTTTTTCTTTTTCCCCGCTCTAGCTGGTACAGGAGGTTCATATTTCTTTATCTTGTCCCTGTCATCCTTGCCACCTCCAGGACCATGACCACCACTCTGACTTTGACCCATCTTGCCTTGGCCATTCGAGCTCAGTGCCCTCTTCTCCAATTGCTAGGACACTAATCTGCCTGGGGAAGGCATCGGAACATCTGGTTGGTGGGAACCTGCTTGTGGGAATTTCTTGTGTATCTATGATTCTGGTGATTCTTTGTTGCTCCCAAGAGTGAGACTCTCCAGCTAGAGAGGAGGCAGGTCTCCACTGGCCACTTGGGCAGCTGTGCAAGAGAGTGAACAGGTGAGGGGACAGGCACACCATCAGTGAGCACCATCTGAATGCCCAGCTGGTGCTGGACACAGGTGTAATGTTCCCTCATTACCCCAGAGGGGTCAGTGTCAGAGGGTAGAGGAATAGCGCTTTACCCTGCTTCTTCTTTCTTCCAAAGAAAGAGGTTGGATCTGGTGCTGTTAATATCAGTCTCCCCCACTATCACATAAGCCCCATGAAGCTGATTCTTCATCTTGTTCTCTCCTGCATTCCTGGTGCATAGAAAGGTATTGAGACAGACTGGGCTCAGTGGCTCAGCCTGTAATCCCAGCACTTTGGGAGGCCGAGGCAAGTGGATTGCCTGAGCCTGCGGGTTTGATACCAGCCCGGGCAACTTGGCAAGATCTTGTCTCTACAATAAATCAAAAATTAGCCAGGTGTGGTGCCTGTAGTTTTGACTACTTGGAAGGCTGAGGCGGAAGGATCGCCAGAGCCCAACATGTCGATGCTGGGATGGCTGTGAGTGTGTCACCGCACTCTAGCCTGGGCGACACAGTGAGACTCCAAGTCAAAAAAATTTTTTTAAAAGGGCAACCCCCTCAAGTCCTCTCCCACTGTGGAAGTTTTTCCGTCCTCTCAATAAATCCTGCTTTCTTTTTTTATTTTATTTATTTATTTTTAATTTTTTTTGAGTTGGAGTCTCACTCTGTCGCCCAGACTGGAGTTCGGTGGCCGCTCCTGGCCACCGCAGCCTCGACCTGCTGGGCTCCGGAGACCCTTCCGCCTCAGCCTTCCGAGTAGCTGGAATTGCAGGCATGCTCTACCACGCCCGACTGATTTTTTGATTTATTGTAGAGATGAGGTCTCACTGCCCAGGCGGGTCTCGAACACGCGGGCTCAGGCAATCCACTCACCGCAGCCTCCCAAAGGTGCGGGATTACAGGCTGAGCCACCGAGCCTGGCTAATCCTGCTTTCGAAAGAAAGAAAGAAAAAAACAGAGAGAGAGAGAGAGAGAGAGAGAGAGAGAGGGAGAGGGAGAGGGGGGGGGAGAGAGAGAGAGAGAGAGAGAGAGAGAAAGAAAGAAAGAAAAACAAAGAAAGGTATTGAGATACAGGAACAGTACTCAACACTTCAACATTGATGAAATATTTACTACATGCCTGTCACTCTATGAGTTCTTTAGATGTTACTAATTCTTTTTAACTTCCAAATGGCCCACAAGGTGGGTATTGCTTTTGGTCCCATTTTATAAATGAGGAAACCGAGACACAAAGGGATGGAATAACTTGCCCAAGGAAGTAGTAGAACTGGGAATCCCAGGCAGCCTGGCTGCAGAACTTGAGGTCAGAGAAGAAAGCCCTCAAAAACCTTTTGTTGAATGAATCAATGACCTTGCTCGGGTCACACAGGGAAACTGGGATTCCGACTATAACTGCACTGACCAATTTGAAATCAAATCAGTAGTTCTCCCTGGAGACAGTCTATCTCCTGACCTCACACACACACTACCATCAGGCCACATCTGCCTGCATCTTCCTGGGGTGTGGTGGTCCAGGAGAGTGCGGTTGGGGTTCCCCACTACTCCATTGGCAGGGAGACCACAAGTGTGCTGTGCTCAGAGGCACCCCAGTACCAGAACACGGGCTTCCCCCAGGCTACCACACCTCGCCAGGCCCCAGGCACCCTGACTACCTCAAGTGGGCAAGTAGGCAAAGTGCACAGGAGATAAGTCGGGTGGATCTGAGAGATGCCCAGAGCATGATCAGTGTGCCCTTCCTGCTGCTTCTGAGTCGTTCTCCTCACTGAAGCCCACAAGGATAACCAAAGCCTTTCAAGTCTGGGTCCCTGGTCACACCCTACTGACCTCATCCCTCATCCTCCCTTCCCCAGTCCAGAAAATCATTCGATATTCTGGGGCTCGGTCACCTAGCTCTTCACCTGTTCTCCCCAAATCTATTGATTAGAACATGAACCTAAGCTCTGACTCAGGGCTTGGGTTCTGAAACCCAAAAGGCCAGACTCAGGAAAATCAAAATGGCATTGGAAACATACAAATCTTGGCCTCGGAATTCAAAGTTCTAGCATTTGAAACTTGAAAGTATTGACTTTTGGCTGGGCATGGTGATTCATGCCTGTAATCCCAGCACTTTAGGAGGCCGAGACAGGAGGATTGTTTGAGTCCAGGAGTTTGAGACAACCTGGGCAATACAGCCAGACTGCATCTCTACAAAAAAGTATTGGCTTTTGAAACTCAAAGATTTTTTCCCTTTTGTTTCTGCTTCTCATTATTTCCCTGAAATACTGACTGTCACTAGGAGATGCGAAAAGAGCAAAGGATTCAAGGAAAAGGCTGTGTGTGTATGCGTATGTGTGTGTGCATGCGCGCGCACACACATATGAGAGAAGGAAGGGCATCAGTAAATATTTGTAGATAAAGAGTTTACAAACTCTTTCTCCTCTTAGAACAAATTTGACCTTGGGTTAACGTACCAGCTCTGTCAACCCTAGAAACCACATAAAGGTAGAATGCTGGCTGTGTTGCCAGGCAACATTTCTTATATTAAAATGACCCTTGATTGGTGAATTGCTTGTGAACTGGGAAGACCATGAATGAATTACAAATGTCTGACAGAGATGCCACAATGTTGGACTTCACTGTGTGCAATGACTCTTAGAACTGAGTATGTCTCCTGCAGGCACCTTGGAAGCTCTGCTCATGGAGCTGTGATTACAAGAGACATTGGCGCCTATGAGCAAGAGTCTCTAGGCCTGTGCTGGGCTACCCAGTGTGAATATCCTCTCCCAGACCTGAGTGGTCATCGTCATCTTGGGACCAAATACGACTAGCTCCTGGACTGCTGTGAGGACTCCCATGGATAGGAAGGGCCTGGTGCTGTCCTCGGACAAGCTGCTTCCTGGACTGTGTCCTGAGTGACAAGTGTGTCCTGTGGTCAGGGTGAATTTCATTTTCTAGCTGAACCCAAACAAGACCCCTGGTGGCACCAGCCCATTAGCTTACTTTTTTGTTTCAATCACAGCAGGGGAGGCACTTAGAAGCTACAACTTAGCAGAAGCAGCATCTATAATGAGAGGGAAGGTAAGTGCCTACTCCATGCCTGGGTCTTCCGCTCACACCATCCCACAGCACTCTCTTCAAATAAGGATAACCATGCCCATTTCACAGATGAGAACACTGGGCTTCCAGAGAGAAAGAAACTTACTGAAGGTCACACTACAAGCTGGTGGAGAGCCTGGAGTTGAACCTGAGCTGGTCTGGATTTGAAAGACCCATATTCAAGTACTGGTTCTGCGGAGTATAAGCCAAGAGACCTGTGTGCCGTTCCAGAGTTCAGCCTCTTCCTTAAAATACATGGACGCAATCATACCACCACAGACGCTGAGAGGCTAAAGATAAGTCTGCTCAAGATAGTCTGTCAGGCACTGTAGTGCAGCAGAATTCAAACTCTTCCCTCTCCCCTGCCATGTCTGCTGCCACCCCACCCCAGGGGTTGTACTACCTGACAACAGCTTCTAGTTGTCACCGGTTACATAGCAGATGTCCCCAGTTCTGCAGAACAGCATGTCCTTGGCACAGATCATCCCAGGGCACAGCTGGGACAGAGGTTCTGGCTGTGTCTGCAGCCAAATCTAATTCAAAATGAGGAGACTGGTTGCCAGTTTTTCATATCACCTCTGGCAAGAGTGAGAAAACAGAGCCTTTGTGAGAGCAGCTGAAGTGAGTCCATACATCCAGTAAATATTTGATGATCACCTATTTTGTGTCAGGCACTGTGGCTACCATTATCTGTAAGCACACATAATCCCTGCCCTTAGGGTTTCAATCTAGATAGAGAAACAGATACTCATTAAGCAGTCACTCAAATTACGTCATAGGCTTTAAAGGCCAGCACATGTTACAAAGGCAAATTGCAGGATTCTATGAAAATTCATAACTAAGCCGGAGTCGGTGGCTCAGCCTGTAATCCCACGCCTTTGGGAGGCTGAGGTGAGTGGATTGCCTGAGCCCATGGGTTCGAGACCTGCCTGGGCAACTTGGTGAGACCTCATCTCTACAATAAAACAAAAAATTTGCCGGGTATGGTAGCGCACGCCTGTAGTTCCAGCTACTTGGAAGGCTGAGGCGGAAGAATCGCTGGAGCCCAGCAGGTCGAGGCTGGGGTGGCTGGGAGCGGCCACTGCACTCCAGTCTGGGCGACAGAGTGAGACTCCAACTCAAAAAAAAAAAGAAATTTCATAACTAGAGGCCTGTTGTGAACTGCTGTTGTTGTTCCCACCCCATCTCATGCCCTCATCTTCCTAATGTTCCTTTGGGGACCCACTTTTCCATATGTGATTCAGGAGGGGATGAGTTTAGGGTAGGTACATGATCCTGGCCAATCAGAGCACTCCACTCCCTGACCACTTCAATGATTGGCCAAAAATGTGCAGGCAACCTACTTCTGGCCAATGAGGTTCAACTCTGGGACTTTAGTAGGGATCACTGGGAAAGGGAAGTTCTAAGCAAGAAGGTCAAATATCGGGAGCTGCCATGGAGGCCTCAGGGGCGAGACCGCCCAAGTCTGGAGTCTCACAGAGGGAAGGTGAGAGATTTGTCAATAGGCAGCGTCTGGGTGATGTCATTTGAGAGCTAGACCCAACATTACCTGAAGCCAGATACTCCCTGGGCTTTTCTGTTATCTAAACCGCCATCCTTTTTGGCTTAAGTCACTTTAAGTTTACTTTTCCACCACTTGCAATCAGGGGCTGTGCCTGGTACAGGACTAAGGGTTTTGGAAGGCTTCCCTGAGAAGCGATATTCATGCTGCCTGCCGAAGGACAAGCGTGAACTAGGCAAAAAGGTTAAGTCCGAAGTCAACGGTTTAGGGGCTTGAAAACTCTGAGTAATTCTGGAAGGGGGAGGGCCTTCATCCTGTGTAGAAAGAAAAAGAATTCATGAAGGGAGGTCACCATGGAGAAAAGGCAAATCATAAATCATACTTAGCACTTAAATCATTTGTTGCTTTTCATTCCAATAAACATGGAAATGTTTATTTCTCTTCACTTTTGATTTTGATAAGATGTACATTATAATAAGCTCCCTTTGCAGACAGAAAACGGCCTTCTCTGCACTGGCCTTTCTCAAGGGGCAAGGCCCAAGTCTGACTTCAAAAGCACCTCTGCTTCTGGTTTTGGAGTATTTTTTAAAGAAAGAAAGAGAGGGGAAAGGGGGAGGGAGAGAGATAAGGAGGGAGAGAGGGAAAGAAGGAGAGGGAGAAAGAAAGGAAGGGAGAACAACTAAAACAAAAAGCAATAACAGACTGCAAATGGTGCTTTATTTTATTTTCATTTATTTATTTATTTTTGAGCTGGAGTCTCACTCCATCGCCCAGGCTGGAGTGTAGTAGCACTCTCACAGCCACCGCAGCCTCAACCTGCGGGGCTCAGGTGATCCTTCTGCCTCAGCCGTCTAACTAGCTGGAGCTACAGGCATGTGCCACCACGCTGACTAACTTTCTTGCTTATTGCAGAGATGAGGTCTCACCAAGTTGCCCAGGCTGGTCTCCAACCCCCGGGCTCAGACAATCCTCTCACCTCAACTTCCCAAAGTGCTGGGATTATAGGAGTGAGCCACTGCACCCAGTGGTGCTTTCTTTTAAATGCAAATAACCATTTCATAATTTACTAGTTTTATAACATTGTATAATATTGTGTTCCAGATTCTCTTAAATTTTAAGCATTTTTTAAATTACAAAAGTAATAACCACATTTGGAATGTGCAGAAGAGAAACAAAAACTCTTTCTAATTTCCTCATTTCAACCCAACCAAAGTTAGTTTTTTGGTGCCGTTCTTCTCCCGTCTGGCTATTTCCATGCAACTGTAGAGACCAGCACTGCTTTTCAGGCTTTGCTGTGCATGTGGATCACCCAGGGATTTGCTAAAATGCTGATTCTGACTCAGTAGATCTGGGGTGAGGCCCAGGCTTCTGCATTTCTAATAAGTTTCCAGGTCCCAGACCACATACTGAGTCATAGCACACTGCAATTTGCTTTTGTAACCTGTACTGGCCTTTAAAGCCCATGTAGTAATTTGAGTGGTTACTTGAGTCAGTCAACTCCAGGCTGTGGCCTCAGGCAAGCCACTTAGTGGTCTTCTACTGAGCTCCAAACTGGATTAAAGGGTCAAAGAGTCAAGCAACATCCAAGATACCAATGTCTAAGTGCTGCAAAAACGTCACTGAGAGAACCGTGTGGGTTTAACAGGACGACTTTGAGAAACCACTGAAGGGGGAGTGAGACCCTGGAAGAGGCTGTTTCAGAAGGAGACTCCAAGGAGGGTGGACCCTAATAGCCTCTAAGGAGGGTGGCCCAGGAGCTACAGGGTTGTCTTACAGGGAGGCAGGGATAGTACAAGATTGGGGTCCGAGTGAAATTACTCACAGTATGGAGCACAGATCAAAGTTGCTCCCCATTTCCTTCTCTCCCCTTCCTCACACAACACAGCCCCTTTTCCACGTGAATGTTAAATACGTATCTATTACATTTGCCTGGTGGGCCACATTACTTCTGAGGACCGAACTTGGACCTTTTTTTCTCTTGCCCACATTCCTTCCCAATGGGCCTGAGGAGCTACACCTTACAAACCATAAAATATTATTAAATGAGTTTTTTTTTAAATAACCCTGAATAATGTAGCTTACTTTCCAATCTAACTCTGGTAATAGCATCACATCGCAGATAGCAGACCCCTTATTTTAAGTATTCCTTTCTACTGACTCTAAGTTTTTAGAGGAAGCTTAACTCTTTCAATCAATTGCCAACTAAAGAATCCCTAAAACCCATTTGTGGCTTGGAAGCTCCCACTTCCAGATGTCCTGCCTTTTCAGGCTGAACCAATGGATACCTTCCGCGTGTTGATTTATTATTTTACCTGCGATTCCTGTCTCCCTGAAATATATGAAACTAAACTGTAACCTGACTGCCTTGGGTGCGCTTTCTCAGGACCTCTTGAGACTGTGTTTCTCTGGGCCACAGTTACTCATAATTGGCTCAGAATAAACCTCTGTAAATGTTTTAGGCAAGATTTTGTTCCATCATCACCTGAGATCTCAGCTTTGCCATGTGTTCGCTGGGCATGTTCCCAGCTGAAATCTTAGGACGTTAAGTCTTTAATATACCTGCTTGGGAAGGGGGGGCACCTCTGCAAGAGGCATTCATTAAGTAAGTCTCCATGACCCCAGCAAGGCCTGACCTACCCTCTCCTCTGCTTACCCCACACAGGCATCTGCCCTCTCCCCTCCCCAACCTCCCCCAGGAGACAAGCCCTTCCTCTTAGCCTGGCGTTCCAGTGTCGGTGATGTGGCTCCTTCTAGCACTTCTGCCTCGTTTCCAGGACTATGGAAGTACTCCAAGTTCCCACCTCCATGTCTCTGCCATCTCTTCTTCGTCTCAAATGCCCTTCCTTGCTTTATCACTAAAGAACAAGCTTCTATATATCCCTCAAAGCCTAAACCAGAGGCCCCCTTCTTCAAACGTCTTCTAGGCCTTTTGTGCAGTGGCTAGCCTCTTTCCCCATGCCTTCTTTGTGACGTGTACAGACCTCACACAAGGCATGAACTCTTGGTAGCAAATGGCTTAGGAGAAAGCAAGAGGGAGGAGAATTTGTTGGTCTAAGTAGCAGAAAAGTCCAGGTGGCAGAGCTGGCTTCAGACGCAGCTGAAGCAAAGGCTTAAACCGTCCCGCTGGATCTCTGCTGCCGGCTGTCCATTGGCTCTGCCTTCCTTTGTGTGGGCTTCCCTCTCAGGCAGCCCCAGGAGCCCCCCAAGCTCCATGCTTTACCCTGCCAGCTTTAGGTTCAGCCGATGGCTTCACTCTCCCAGTGGCCCCGAAAAAAGTCCCAGAATTGAACCTCACTGGTCCAGCTTAGGTCATATGCTGATACTTGAACCCATTGCCCTCGCCAGGGGTCGGCTGCTCCGATTGGCCCAACCTGAGTCACGTGGCCACCCTGGGGCCAGAAGGTCTGCAGTGGGGAGGAGCAGATTCTGGAGGGAAGTGAAGGTCCTGGAACCCAAAGCCCAGTGGGGACCTAGAAGCCAAAACCCACAAGTGCCCACCATAGACATCTCTTAGAGCTCTTTGTATGTTGCACCATCATTTGTGTATATGTCTCTCCTCCAGCTAGGCAGGGTACAAGTGTCCTTCTACTTTATAATTCTAGAACATCATTCCAGCCCGGGGGAAAGGAGTTTAAGAAATGGTCATCAAATTGTACTTTTTAGGCATTTATTTGCTATGTGACCTACATAGCAAGTAAATCAGAACAGAGTCTGACAAGGATTTTTGTGACATGTATATTAAGGTAATGCTTCCTGACATTTTCGAAATCATAAATCGAGATTTTGCTCAGTGTCTATGTTAGTTCAGGGTGAGTCCATGCGTCTCTCATTGAATCCTCACAACACCGGGAGAAGTAGGGCTCCCTCCTTGACAAGTGACAAAACCGAGGCCCAGAGACCTTAAGTAGCTTATCCGAGGTGACACCGGCAGGGAACGGAATTGCTGGAGGTTAATCCCAGGCAGCCTGCCTCTGAAGCCATGTGCTTTCCACTGCCTCGTCTGCAGAGAGGTTGGCATGCCAGGACTTTCTGATGGTTTGCTGAAGGGTTTCTCAGCTCATGGGGGCAGGGAGAGAAGGATCTCATCATTACCTCTGGGGCTTTTTGGAAATATTCCTCTGTCTCCATTTGAGCTCCCTTAGAGGCAGACCCTGGGACGGGGATGCACGTGCAAGCATCTTACTTGGGAGGGAACCCAGGGTGCACTACCAAGAAGGCCTAAGGGAGATGGGGAGGGGAGGCAGTTCGTGAGGAGAGCTTCAGACACCGGATGCCTCTGTGGGCAACTGGAGTGGAATGCCATGGCGACCTGCTGAGAGCCAGGGAGCATCGAGCTGAGTGGTCCTACACGGGGGTAGGGAGCTGGCATGTTTAGACCCGACTCACCTCAGCCATTGGCCGGAGCTGCTCCCAGGGGGAGGGAGCTTGCCAGCATGGCTAGCAGCAAGAAGAAGGCTGTGGGCATGGCCAGATGGACAGGCCAATGTGGCCTACAGAGGTGGGGGTCTTGGGCCTTGTGTATGGCACTGACAGGAGCTGTTCCCTCCTGAGCCGGCAAGCACTGTAGACACACGGACCCCAATATTCAGATCAGGGCATGGTGGACCCTCATGTTGGAGCCTCTGGGTCCCCGGGCCACAAAGCTGATGTGGCTAGCTGGACCCATTCTTGCTGGTGTTGTTTCTTCCTTCACCCTTCCTGCCGTCTCCCTCAAATTTTATGAATGTTGCACAGAGATGCTCATAAAAAACATACTGGGATGCTAAATGCAGTGTCTGCGCTTCGGTAAACAACACAAGTTAATTATTTCTCATTTTCCTAAGAAGGTTGTAAAGCTATAACATATTTCAGACTCACAAGGAGGAAAAACGGTAGTGCGGTGGGCGCCCGTACACCACCCGCAGGCTGAAAAGTGAGGCGGCTGCACACCGACTCCGTGACTTCAGGACACTCAGCTCCCTGGAGAGCACAGACGCAGGACAGAAGCCCAAGGGCTCCACTCTGCCCAGCTAGTTTCTTTGAGCCTCGGTTTCCTTACCTATGAAATGGGAGATAATGCTAGTACCTACCTCAGGGAGACCGTGAAGAAGAAACCTGTGAGCCGATAAGAAAACGTAGGTAGCTTGGGGCCTTTTCTTTTGGCAAAACTTGTCACCAAGTTTTCTGATAAACTTGAGAAGTCTTTTCTATCTTTCCCCCGTTTTTCACACCTGCAGTCTTTACTCAGGAAGTTTCCACGACAACAGAGGTCTCGGTGAAAATGGCAAAGGCAAGGCTGGCCACTTCTTAACGTTTGCGGCAAACAGGGCAAGGATCCCCACTTGCTGCTGCTCCGGGAGGGACAGCGTGGGTGGCTCGCCAGCCACTTGAGTCCACCATAGCGGCAATATTAACGTATTTGCTTACAGAGGCACCCTCATTGCTTGGGGTCAGAAAGATGTGCATAACCCTCATGTCAGTGAATACTGCCTCCCGACACATTTTAATCCTTTTATTTTCCTGTTACAGGAAATTTTTGTCATTGTTATCCTGTTACAGTCATATCCCAATACACTGACATTTCCTCAGTGATCCTTGGAAATCCCTATTTTCTCCTGATTGCCAAGAAAAGGACAATGAGACTTTATATCTTGTCACTCCCCCCCACCTCCTGCTCATCAAGAACAACTTAAGAATGGAGGTGTATCTGTTAGCTACTGCTGGGTAACGTAACAAACACCATGAACTCAATGGCTTACAGTAACAAACACTGCTCTTGAGACTTCAGGTCTACAGGTCACCCTGGCAATTCTTCTGATCCCTGGGCTCATTCACAGGTCTGAGGTCAGCTGAGAGTGAGGTAGGCAGCTCTGTGGCTCCGCTGTGGGCTCTCTCCCATGTTTGGGGGTCGGATGGCAGAAAGCTGGTCCAGCATGTAAGCCGGGACTTCTGGGGTTCCCTCCATGTAGTTTTACACCCTCTAGCAGCTGGACCAGTTGCATGCAAGCCCCTTTCAGGCCGAGGCTCAGAACTGTACACTGCCAGTTCTGCCACATTCTCCTGGCTAAATCAAGTCTCACATCAGCTCATATTCAAGTGATGGGAAAACAAACGGCTTCTCTAATAGGAGGAGCTGCAGAGCCATGTTGCAGAGGAATGTGGACACAAGGAGGCTATTAATCAACCGATCGACTATATAAGAGACACATTCTGGAATGATCAGCCTGTCTCATCTGCCACTACCCACAGCTGAGACCTGTGGTCTTCAGACGGACCGGTTCGGCCTCGCTCCAGAGTGGGAGGGAGGAGAGAAGGAAGGAACATTGGCAGCCCTGTATTCCCTCCCTGTCTCCCCATATCTGAGGGGCTGAGGAAGACTTGCTGGGGTACTGTGTGCTCCCATCTGGGGCACCTAATACTTCCTAAGCCTCCAAGACGGTTTTGTGAGTTGGCTTCGTTAGGCATCACTGGCGCATGAACTAGGCACTAATCAGCAAACATGTTTACCCAAGTCTTGTGTTCTGGTGGCACCACTGCCTTGACAATCAGGCTCATTTAACCCAGAGCTGGCCAAAAACGGCACATTGAAGGGGTGTTCCCTGTGTGAGTTTGGGGGGACTCTCTCAGAGAGACTCAGAGGAGGCTGTCCTCCAGTTCGACTGCCGGCCTGGCCCCCAGAGCCTCCTCCCTGCTTCCTCTCTCACCAGTGGAGGCCTCGCTCCCTGGCTGACCACTTGACCCACCCCTCTTGGCTCCCCCGAGCTGGCCATCCATCTTCCTGTCGAGAAGAGACACAGCCTCAGGAGTCAGATTTGGCTCTGAATCTGGGCTTCACCACTCTCCTGAGTTGCTTTGGGACATTTTTTTGGTTTTTTGTAGGGATTAGGTCTTGCCATGTTGCCCAGGCTGGTCTCAAACTCTTGGGCGCAAGCTATCCTTTCTCCTCAGCCTCCCAAAGTGATGGGATTACAGACATGAACCACTGTGCCCAGCCACTCCAGGACATTTAAAAATCTTCTCTGCTGGGCTCAGTGGCTCAGCCTGTAATCCTGCGCTTTGGGAGGCTGAGGTGAGTGGATTGCCTGAGCCCGCGAGTTTGAGACCCTCCTGGGCAGCGAGACCTCATCTCTACAATAAATCAAAAAATCAGCCGGGCGTGGTAGCGCATGCCTGTAATTTCGACTACTCGGAAGGCTGAGGCGGAAGGATCGCCCGAGCCCAGCAGATCGAGGCTGCAGTGGCCAGGAGCGGCCAATGCACTCCAGTCTGGGCGACAGAGTGAGACTCCAACTCAAAAATAAAAAATAAGTAAAATAAAAATAAAAATCTTCTCTGGAACTCTGTTTTCTCATCTGCAAAGTGAACATCAGAAGACTCATGTTGCTGCTGGTCTGCTCAGAGTAAAAATCAAAGTCCTCACACACTCCTTAAAGGTTAAATAATCTGGCCCTTCTTCCCCCTGGAACTCATCCTTTCTTCACCTCCAGGCTAGGGAAATCCCTCGGGCGACACAGCCTCCCTGCTTCTCCAGGAACACAACTTCCTCTGAGCCTTCCCCTATGCTGTTCCCTCTACAGCAATGCTTTTCTCTCAGACGTGCCCATGGCTCCTCCCTCACCCCCTCAGGCCTGTGCTAAAATCCTCCTTCTCCCTGTCTGCTAGGCCTGTCTAAAGAACACAGCTGTCCTCCACAGTGCTCCCCATCCTCCTTCCCGCTCAATTTCCTCCCTGTTTCTCAGTCTAACTTGCTGTGCAGTTCATCAAACACAGATGCCATCAATAGCAAGGTGAGCTGTTAGTTTATGCACCATGAAGACAGAAAAAAACTGCCAATTAGACTATGGAACAGGTTAAGGCGTCATTGAATGCGGGACACAATCTGATTTCAGAAATGTTAAATGGGGAGGAATCAGCATCCTGAATAGATGGAGTCTGGTATATTTTACTTAGTTGTATTTTTTCCCCCTGTTTTTCCTGCTGGAATGGCAGCTCCACAAGGGCAGGGTCTTTGCTTGTTTTGTTTCCTGCTCAGTGCCTAGGACAGGGCCTCGCAACAGCTTTTAAGCACTGTTGAACACTGAATGGTTTTTCTTTGCCCTCAGGAAAGTCCAAGTCCTGGGGTTGTCCAATACTGTCCAGAAGGGCTGTGAGAATAGCCCACCCAAGACGGGGCATGGAAAGCAGCCCGCCGGACAGGGCTCTGTGAGAGCAGGGACTCCCTCGGCACCAGGGCAGTAGCCAGTGTACAGTAGGTGCTCAATAAGTATCCACTGGACGAGTCTCATTTTAACTGCAATCAGCCCAAGTCTTCCTGCACCCTGCACACACTCCAAGAAGTGGAAGGAAGCCCCAGAGTCATGGATTTCAGTGGGCCAAGAGAGCTGTAAGTCTGTACCGTCACCACACGGTGGCGCCACAGTGGCCATAAGCAGAAGTGCCTGGGTTCTGGCCACGCTGGTCTCGGGACCACATCCCTCACACGCTCTTCCTTATATTCTAGGGTTGTGTCGTTAAAAGTCCACTCCTTCTCTTGGGCTGTTTAGCCAGAATCAACATGTGTGGAATAACTGAAAGAGCGGGTGAGTGAGGGGTGCAGTGGAAAGTGCTTCAGGTCAGGGACAAAGGCTTATTTCAGGAGTCCAGGCTTAGCTCTGCTGGGCTGTGATCCTCAGTTCAACTTCTACAGGGTGGGGAGAATTAGACCCTTTGGGCCTGGGCATTCCGGTCGTTAGACGGGATGTCAGAGCTTGCGCAGGGAGTCACTGCCTGATAGTAGACGTTCAATGTGAAATCCATTCGCCCTTCTCCCTTGCAACTCCCAGACACTAAGCACAGGGCATGTGTAGGGGCGGAATAAGTAGTGTTCACGAATTGGTAAATAAAGTTCTCATTGTTTGAAGACATGTTCATGGTCTCAGACATTCTTAGCCAAGAATGAGAAATATCTGCCACATGAACCTCTGCTCCCCGCTCATCCACCTCAGGCAGACATTACTAATCGATGGTGGCACTCTGTGTTAGTCAGGACCCCTTTTGCTAGACATGACTGACCAGCTGAAGCAAAAAGGGATTTGCTGCATGGATGCTGGAGTTGCTCAGAAAGTTAAAGAAAGAGCTGCTGGCGGCCGGGAAGTGCCTAGGCTCTCCTGGGAACCTTGTCAGGTCCCCTCTCACCTTTTCATTTCTCCTCTAGGTATCTGCATGCTTGCTGGCATCATTCTCCAGGCAGGGCTCCCAGGGAAGGCAGCAGGCAGCTCCCAGATCATGAGTCAGACAGAAAGGTTGAGAGCATGCCCCTCCCCGCACCACCTGAAAACCTCAGGGAGGGTCTCTGATTGGCTAGCTGAGGTCATATATTCAATGGTGGTGGTCTTGGTTACCAGGTCTGCCAGCTGGCAGGACCACAGAACATCAGAGAGGAGCTGTTTTCCAGAAAGAAGAAAAAGAAACTGGGCAGACAGCAGTGAAGAAGGTGCATTCCTGACCACAGAGCCAACATGGAACCTCAGAATCCTTCTCAACACAGTGCCTTTACAACACAACACTCAAGGAAAAATCTACTTGAAATCAGAGCAAGCTTGCACAGGGAGGTTCATGGTACAGCATCAACCTGCAGAGGAATCCAGTGGAAACAGGTTGAGTCTGGGTTTGAATCTGAGCTGTCAGGCTAGGAGGCAAGGCACTTCACCTCTCTGAGCCTCCGTTTCCCCATCTTGTGCTATGGGCAGAATGCTTGTGTCCCCTCCATCCCCCACATTTATGTGTTGAAATCTGAATCCCCAAGGTGACATTAGGAGGCAGGGCCCTCAGAAGGGCATGAGGTCCTGAGGATGGGCTCCTCGTGCCTGGGACTAGTGCTGTGATGGAAAGGCACGAGAAAGCTTGCTCTTCCTCCTTGCCCTCTGCCACGTAAGGGCATAATGCTAAGACGGCCAACTGCAAGCCAGGACGCAGGCCTTCTCCCGACGCTGCGTCTGTGGGCGCCTCGATCTCAGACTTCCTGGACTCCAGAGCTGTGAGATATAAACGCAGGTTGTTTAAGCCCCCGGACTCTGGCAACTTGTTGCCTCATCTGGTAAGTGAGCATAAGTGCTGACCCCAGAAGCCTATAAGGGTAGGTAAGAGAGTCCGCACAAAGTGCAGCACAATCCCTAGCAGGTGGTAAATGCTCAGTACGTAATGCTCTCTTCTGAGTTTGGGTTCTCCCAGAAGCAGACTCTGAGACTGATCTCCATGCGAGTGGTTCACTTGGGAGGTCACATCCAGGAGTCAGTGTCAAAGGGCAGGGAGGTCAGAGAGGTGCGGCAACGAGTGGGTTGCCACTGTGGGTAACCAGGGCTCAATCCTGCTGCAGACCTCTGAGGGGATGGCGTAGAATGCAACTCAGAGCTGTCCCCCACCCTCACCCCACAAGGGGCAAGGGAGCTGGGGACTGAGGCCCCAGCTGCCGCTGATGATCATTGTTGGGGCCTGCTCCTGTGCATTCAACCCGCGGGCTCAGGCAATCCACTGCCTCGGCCTCCCAAGGTGATGGGATTACATGGTGAGCCACCAAGCCCGGCCTGCACCACTCCCTTCTAAACAACCTCCCTTCACATGAACTAGGTCCTGGCTGGTTTCTTGCAGGCCCTCCCAGGACATCTAGTATTTTCTTTAATGTTGCATTTACTTAGATACACTTTATATAACATAAAATGCACCATTTTAAAGTGTGTATCTCAGTGGTTTCTAATACAGTCACTATGCCTTGCAACCATCACTACCATCTAATGCTGTCCCCATCCCCAAAGAAACCACACAATATCAGCAGCTAGTCCCAATTCCCCACTCTCCCATTCCCTGGCAACCACAAATCTACTTTTTGTGTCTATGAGCTTGCCTATTCTCGACATTTTATGTAAATAGAGTCTTACAATAAGTGGCCTTTTGTGACTGGTTTCTTTTGCTTAGCACAATGTTTTCGAGGTTCACCCATGTTGTAGCCTAACTGGTAAGTACTTCATTCCTTTTTGTTGCAGAATAATTTTCCATTGCATGGATATGCCACATTGTGTTTATCCTGTCATTCACTGATGGACATTTGGGTTGTTTCCACTTTTTGGCTATTGTGAATAGCACTGCTATGAATGTTCATATGTTACACAAGTTTGTGTGTGACATGATTTCAGGTTGCTATGGTTTGAATGCATCACCAAAGGTTATGTGTTGGCAACTTAATCCCCAAAGCAACAGTGTTGGGAGCTGGAACCTAAATTTTATTGAGGGAGTGGGTTGGTTACTGCAGGAGTGGATTGGTTATCAAAGCAAGTTTGGCCCCTCCCTCCCTCCCTCTCTCTCTCTCTCCCCTTCTGTCTCTCACCCACGTGATGCCTTCCACCATGTTATGATGCAGCAGGAAGGCCCTTACCAGAGCAAACACCTGTTAATCATAAATTGCCCAGTGGGTGGTATTCTGTCATTGCAGCACGAAACAGTCTCAGCCACGGTTCTCCAGAGTATGTAAGCAGGAGCAAAATTGCTGGGCCACGTGGTTATTCCATGTTTCGCTGTTTGAAGGACGACCAGATTGTTCTCCAAAGTGACTGAACCATTTTACATTCACATCAGCGAGGTGTGAGGGCTCCAGTCTCTCCTTGCCAATATTTCTTTTCCTTTTTTTTTCATTCTAGCTATCCTAGTGGGTGTGCAGAGGCATTTCATCATGGTTTAGATTTGCCTTTCTCCGATGGCTGATGATGTTGAGCATCTTTTCACGGAGCGTCTAGTCTCGGCCACCACCCAAGGTGGAGAGGAATTCTCAGTCTTGAACTTGGGTCTTTAGCATGTTTTCGACTCAAGCTTTGCCTGTTCTCAACTGTAGGCAGGCACCCTCAGTCTGCACCCAAATTGATCCTGCTCTTAACTTCTTGGGATTATCAGATCCTTTCTGGTCCAGTCACTGTCTGGTCTTAGTCAGGATTCTTCTGGTTGAAAGTGTTAGAAAACCACCTCACACTTGCTTGAGCACAAATGGAAATTTACTGCCTCACCTA
Source organism: Cephalopachus bancanus (assembly GCA_027257055.1). Taxonomy (NCBI): domain Eukaryota; kingdom Metazoa; phylum Chordata; class Mammalia; order Primates; family Tarsiidae; genus Cephalopachus; species Cephalopachus bancanus. The sequence continues at coordinate 610,630 of JAPVLO010000510.1, forward strand.
CCTAATAAACTCCAGGGCAATAATAGCTCAGGCATGGCTGGATCTAGGTGCCCAGTAGATGCCATTTGGAAGTTTCCTCTTGCTTCTGTGCTCTACTTTTCTTTAGGTCCATTCCTCTGTGGAAGGCTCTCCCCTCTTGGTGGTAAGATAACCTCTGGAAGCCCCCATCTCACCTCTTTGCAGCTAGTGACCAGTGGAAAGAAAAACGTGTTTTTCCCAATAGCTCCTGCTAAGGTCCCAGGCTTGACCCTAGCTAGACTAGCTTGAGTCCTGTGCCCATCCCTGAGCCAATGACTGTGACCATGGCATGACTGGCTAGGCCTGGGTCCTATCTCCAACCTTAGAGCTAGATGGAGGGTCAGCTCCTCCTAAACCATGTAATTTGAGAGAGAGAAAGTGGTGGCTCCCCAAAATAAATCAGGGCACCATCGCCAGAAAGGAGCATGGACACAGAACAGACAGAAACCTCAGGTGTCCACTGCATCCAAAAACCTAGCCATCAGAGGCCTTTCCCTGATCCTATGCCCCAGCATGATACTAACCGTTTTGTCTCATTCCATGACTATGCAACACATTAATACCTCAAGAGGGGTCAGTTGGAGAGAGTGAAAGGTGGCTCTCCCAAAGGACCAGGGAAAGAATAAGCAGAAGCTTCGATAAAACGCACCTGTGCTTCCTGTCTCAGCCCATTTGAGCAGTGCGACAGAACACCGGAGTGTGGGCAGCTTACAAATAACAGGATTCTATCTCTCACCATTCTGGAGGCTGGAAGTCCAAGATCTAGAGGTTGCAGGTTCAGAGTCCGGCCAGGGTCCCCTTCCCGGACCACAGACAGCACCTTCTTCCGTGTCCGCAAGTGGAAGGGGTGGGGAGCTTTCCAGGGTCTCTGTTAGAAGGGCAGGAATCCCATTCTTGAAGACTCCACCCTCACGACCCAGTTGCCTTCCAAAGGCTCCACCTCCTCATACCATCACCCTGGAATTTAGGAAGGCAACATGAATTTGGGGAGGACACAACGTTTAGTCCATAATACTTGTCCAGAACTGGGTGTGAGAAACACACAGGCGTCCATGTTGATTTGCTTATACAAACAGAAACCCAGTCCTTTCGTGATAAAATACTTCTCACACTTAGTGAGTCTCCCTAGAGCTTGTAAGAGTTGTGGATTGATTAGGGTTTTGTTTGCTTCCCCTACATTACCAGGGAGATGTTTTTCCTTTTGAGTGGCAGGAAGCAGCATTCCATCTGAAGAGACATTCTCACCATTGTGCCTCTCGTTTTTCCTCATTGGCAGTGGGCTGACTCACCTCCTCCACCCTAACTCTGGGAGGCTTGGCCTCTCAGTTGATTGTGAAGTGTGTGCGGATGATGTGCATTCACACCCAAAGCCATGCACGCACACACAACTCCTAAACACAGTCTCACATGTTGTCCATGCCAACCACACAAATGCACATGCTTGAAGGAGGTGTGTCCTCTCGAACCATGGGGCTGCCGACAGACGCCATTCTGCACAGGCTTGTTAATTCTTAGACAGCCGGGTATGAATATTGTGCTGACATTTATAGCGTGTCTTCACCACACTCTGTCTCGCCCACGCTGAACCACGCACCTGCAGGAGGGAATGCTGGTATCAGCGCAGCAGATGCTGTGTGCCCTGGGAATGCCTAAATATGTACTCTCTGTAGAAGGCGTGTGTTATCCAAACACAGGACCTGAGGAGGGGGGGAGGGAGAGGGGGAGCTCCTGTCCGGCTTCACCGAGCCTGTCTTTTTGTGACCTCGATGGATAGCCTGATAATCCCAGCCTTGGATAAAAACAAAAGGTTTTATCTTTTAAAACAAGTTCAGGAAAGTGTTAGAATGTATTATATAGAGAAACAAAACAATACAACACATGGGCTGTGGAGTAAGAGAAACTGGGTTTCAAGTTCCAATTCTACAATTTAACAGGCTATTTGACCTTGGGTCAGTCACTTAGCTTCTCTCCATCTATAAAATGGGGCTCACAGAGGGATCTACATCCCAGGGTTGTGGTCAAGGCAAGTTAGGTGAGTGATTAATAATCTGGGACACAGAGAAGTAAGTACTTCTTTATTTGAGCTTCTAAGTCAGGGGTGGCATGTTAGGGCAACTTTGTTCTGACATATTAGCACTACTAGAAACCTTTTCTAGCTGCCCTGGATCTCAGCCTCCTGCCTCCAACTCTGACATTCCCACATACCCCCTCAGGGAGGTGGTCCACAGATCGTCCTCCCTGCAAATGTAGCCCCTTCCCTGTTCCCAAGTATCTCAGGACTTGAGGGGAAAATGTACTATGTTGTTCAGTACTGTTATGGTTGCAAGTGACAGAAATTGGGAACGTATTTGTGTGATGAGAAAGTTTGGAGAAGATCTGATTTCTAGAGCAGTTAAACACAGGCTCACGTGGGTGGTCTGGACTTGGTTCAACTCCCTCTCCAAGTTGGTCCATTCTCAGACAGGCTTTCTCTCACAACCACTGGACGCCACCAACAAAAAGCATCAGACTCAGGCCCAGCCAAGAAGAGGCACGTCTCCGCTCCAGCATCTTCAGCAACAATCCTGAACGTGCCCTGACCGGCAGGCACGGTGGCCAGAGGAAGTCCTTGCACCCATTGGTTTGGACCTGGGCCATGAGCTCACTGAGTAGGAGGCTCACCTGGATGGAGGGTGTGGGAAGCTGACTCTCCAAACAAAAGTTGGGGGTTGTTCTTGCTAACAAAGGAGGTGGGATGCTGGCAAGACAAACCATAGCCATCTGCTGCGTGGTCAGCCTGGTGCTACAGCCTGGGGGCTTCACACTGAGCCTTCTCCAGGTGCTCTCACCCGGCCGCATGTGCCTGCTCTGACCACTAGCCCATTTAATAGATCAGGCTCAGAAGAATGGAATGACCATCACGTGCATGTGTGCTGTGAGCATTCCATGGGGCATGTGAAGAAATGCTTAGGTCACTGTGTAGAGATCGTACTTTGTGCCACTGTGGCCATTTGCCCTCCTGGATATAAGAGAATGCCTCCCCCAGCCTCCCCTGCCGTCAGAATGGGGCCACACGGAGTCCTAGTCGGGGGAATGTGGGTGGGAGTGGTGTGCACACTTGCTTCCAGGCCTGGCCATAAAACATTCCATGCCATCTTCCACGGTCTCCCCCCAGTCTATGACATGGAAGTGAAGGACTCTGAGCTAGTAAAGTCACTCATGGAATGAGCCCTAGTTCCTCAGAGTCACGATTTGAATAAGGTGACCTCCAAAACTCACACTGATGTTTTGTTGCCACTGCAACAGCAGTAAGAGGAGGGGCCTTGGAAAGGGGATTGGGCCACAAAGGTGAACTGTTGCTGTCATAAAAGAGTGAATCGGCCCCATCTTGCTCTTTCCTGCCCTTCTGCCTTTCGCCTGTGTGGACATGGCATTCCTCCACCATGTGATGGTGCAGCAAGGAGACCCCCACCGGATGCTGGCACCTCCATCTTGGACTTCCTGGCCTCCAGAACTGTGAGAAAATGCCCATTTATTGTAAATTACCCAGCCTATGGTATCTTGTTATAGCAGCACAAACAGACTAAGACACTTAGTCATCGTGTGTGGGAGAGCAACAAACAAACCTTTGACTTGTTCAGTCAGTGCTTCTCCAAGGGGGGGCATTTGGCAATGTCTGGAGACACTTGGTTGTCACGACTTGGAGTGGGGTGCGGAGATGCTCTTGACATTGATGGGGAGAGGCCAGGTATGCTGCTAAACATCCTGAATGCACAGGATAGCCCTCATCACGAAGAACTATTCAGCCCAAAATGCCACTCATGCTGGAGTTGAAGATCCCTGCTCTAGAATGTGGACAGTCAAGAGAAGGCCATTGCCATTGTCCACTTACAAGTCTCCATGGCCTTCACGCACCCAGGATCCACTTCCCATCCCTTCCTTTGATCTGCAAGGCCCTGCAGGACCTGGTCTAGCCCACTGCCCTGCCCATCTCATGTCCCACCTTCTCTCCCAGGCCTGCTTCTGACCTCTTTTTTCCCACCTAAGGGCATCACACTTGCTGTTAGATCCTGGAATATGAGTCTCCTTGCTCTTCCAGTTATTCTGCTATGGCTTAAATGTCGCCTCCTCTGAGACACCTTCCTGGTCAGCGTGTGTGTCAGATCACCTCCCACTTCCTCAGCACTCTCTATTATCATGTCACATCATCATGAAGCCTGCACAGCAGTGACCATGACGCACGGTGATGTGACGCACTCAGTGATCCCCGCCGCTGGAGTGTGAAGAACACGAGGAGTGGCACTGAGGTTCCCAGCCTCCAGTACCCAGCAGAACAGCTGGCACACGTGCAGGGTCGGAGGTTCAAAGACATGTGTCTGATGAATGACTAGGTAAATGATGGATGGAATGGGCCGTCTGCAGTCGCTGCCCCTGGATCTGAACTCTGGTTCCAGCACGAGCTGTGAGTCACTTTGCTCTCCCAGTCTCCATTTCTTCATCTGTCCAGTGGGCATGCGAGTCCTCACAGGTTGCCATGGGGACTAAATGGGATTGCGTATGAAGAGCGCCTGGCATGATTCCCGGCGGAGAACAGGCATTTACAAGGCGTGTTGGGGAGTATTAAATGCGTGAGCAAAGTGCGAGGACTGTCAAGTCACTGGGTGCTGTTGTTTTGAGGATGAACCCTTGGGGAGGAAGGAGCAGGGGTGCCAGGGTGGAGGCTCTTGGACCTTAAGGATGCAGAACCTGTGTGCTGGTGAATAGAGTCTGCTTTCTTCAGGCACTTCCGTTTCTCCCTCTGGTGACATGGTCTGAGGGGACCGGCGAGCCTTCATTCCTCCCTCAAGATATGACCCCCACGCCTCTCCTGCCAAAGTCCCTGTCCCCAGGCCTGGGTCCCCGATGCCTGGCTCCCCTGCAGGCTGCCTCTTCCTCGCAGACCAGGAAGGAGCCAGTCACCACCGTGGTCTCTCTTGCAAGAAGCACAGCCCCCCTCCCTTGAGGGCGCCTCCTGGCTCTGTCTCTATCTGTATCTGTCTAGACCAGGCAGGAAATGAAAGTGGATGTCAGGGCATTTGCAATAAATAGCTCAGGCCCCAGGCCCCAGACCCCAGATTGTCTGTATAAAGGAACGTGACTCAGTGTAGTCTCATATCAGACAGTTGGGGCCACGAGGGAACTTAGATTGTTTCCCCCACTGCATATTGAAGAGTGGGGACGGCAGGAAGGATGCAGGAAAGGCGGTGAACCAGGGAAGAGGCAGGTCTGGGAGCCTTGTCTCCTGGGAGAAGTGAGGGCTGAAAGCTCAGGAGCTCCCCCAAGGCCTCAGTGGCCCTCCCTGAGCCTCAGTTCTCCATCTGTAGCCTGGAGACGTTCACAGACCTGCTGGGTTAGGCTGCTGGGCAATTAAATAAGTTAAAATACATAAAGAACTCCTTTATCATTTCCTTCCTTCTACTGATTTGGGGCTTTGTTTGTTCTTTTTCTAGTTCCTTAAGGGGTAATGTTGTTTATTTGAGATCTTTCTTCTTTTTTGATGTAAGTATTTATTGCTATAATTTTTTCCTCTTGTTTACTGTAGTATTAGTCAAACTCACTAAGATATGGGAGCAACTAGGTGTTTATCAGTGATGAGTGGATAAAGAAACTGTGGTGTGTACGTGTCCTCAATGGAATATACTCAGCTTTAGACAGGGGCTTCGCATCATCAGTGACAACATGAATGAACTTGGAGGACATAGGTACTGAAAGACAAATGCTGCATGATCTTATGATGCAGACGAGGAATCTAAAAAAGTTGAACCCATAAAAGCAGAGTGTGGAATGGTGGTTACCAGAGGCTGAGAGGGAGCACATGGGGAAGGGAGAGGTTGGTCAAAGTTTCGGCGAGACAGAGGATTGAGCCTTCGTGATCTGTGGCACAGAAGGGTGGTATAATAAATAATCGTGCAGTGTGTACTTCAAACTTGCTAAAAGAGCAAATTTTAAATGTGTTAACCACAAAAACTATGTGAGGTGATGATTTGTTTCTCAGCCTGATTTATTCAATACATATCGTAAACATATATACATTTTATCCCATAAATATATATGATTGTTATTTGTCAATTGAAAATAAATGAATATGGGCTGATCTAAGTGACGTGCTTCCAAAGAGTAGTTCTGGAGAGTGGGGAAAAGTAATTTTATAGTGCAGAAACCTGGCAGAGACTACCTCAAGCCAGGTGCCCAGGTTACTGTGCATGATGTCATTTCAACAGCATGACCCCTGATACGATGTGATGACCATGCTACCTTACCTCTGTGGTATTTCTCCCCCAAACTCATAATTCCATGCAAACTTTGAGAAAAATATTAGACAAATCCAATTTGAGGCATATTCTATGTGACGTGGTGGCATGCACCTGTAGTCTCAGCTACTCTGGAAGCTGAAGTGGGAGGATAGCTTGAGTCCAAGAGGTAGAGGCTCCCATGAACCGGGATCTCACCACTACATTCCAGCCTGGGCAACAGAGTGAGATCCTGACTCAAAAACAAACTAACAAAAACCCTACCAAGGTAGTCAGAAACATGGAAAATTTGAGAAACTGTTATTGCCCAGAGGAGACTAAGGAAACATGACAACACAATGTGTTATCCTGGATAGGATCTTGGTCTGGAGGACGACATGAGGAAACACTGGTGACATCTAATAAAATGTGCAGCGCAGTGATCAGCAATGTGCCAAGGCTGGTTTCTTAGCTGAGATGGAAGTACGGTGAAGAGCGTCAGATGTTACAACAGAGGAAACTCCAGTGGGGGTGAGTGGGATCTCTGTGCTAGCTTTGCAGCTTTTCTGTAAATCTAAAAATGTTTAATATCTTTAAGAAAATCAGCCTGGGCCGGGCTCAGGGGCTCAGCCTGTAATTCCAGCACTTTGGGAGGCTGAGACGAGTGGATTGCCTGAGCCCACGGGTTCGAGACCAGCCCAGGCAACTTGGCGAGACTTTATCTCTACAGTAAATTTTAAAAATTAGCTGGGCATGGTGGAATGTGCCTGTAGTTCCAGCTACTTGGAAGGCTGAGGCGGAAGGATCACTGGAGCCCAGCAGGTCGAGGCTGCGGTGGCCATGAGCATGCCACTGCACTCCAGCCTGGGTGACAGAGTGAGACTTCAACTCAAAAAAGAAAAGAAAATCAAAGGAAAAACGATGTCCAGCACTCAGCATAGCCCCGGTGTGTGGTGGGTGAGTGAGGATGCTCCGGTCTCTTAGGCACACACCCGCCTTAAAATACAAGTATGTGGCGCCCTTTCTGTGCATCGGGGGCACGTGCAGATGGGGAGCCTTTCTGGCTGAAGTCATCTCTTCCCAACCAGCAGCCACAGGCCTCCCGATAAGCCTGCGTCAGGCCACGCCCTCCCCTGCTCAGCACCCTCCATGGCCCCCACCTCACTCAGGGTGGATGCCAACATCCCTATACGTAGCCTGTGAAGCCCCCAGAGGCATGCACACACACCTTCCTTCCGTCCTCCCTGGCCCCCTCCTGACGCCTCTTCAGTCACTTGGCCTCCCCAGGGTTCCTGGGCCACCAGCACCTGCTGGTCTGTCTGGCAATCCTCCCCCAGGTACCTCCCACTCCCCAGAGCCCCTGCAGGGCAAGAACAGCTTCTTTTGAGCACTGCCCCCCAGTTCGAGAGCTTTCCTTTCTCCCTTGGCCCCAGTCAAAGTCTGCCTCCACACTCCCGCAGTGGGGTATGCATTGAGAGTGGCAGCAGCCCCCTGACGGCATCACTGCCAGGAAAGGGCAGCCGGCCTGAGTGGCATGCCCGGACGGGGTTGGACACACAGACTGACTTGCCCCGCCCTGTCCTGTCTCTGGCCACCTACCACTCATTCCTCAGTGTCCTTTCAGGCAGACCCCACCCCTTCTCGGCCAGTTTACAGCCCCCTGCTCTCTGAAGTGGAGGCCTCGGGTCCCCTTCTCCCAGCCAGCACTGTGGCCCTCCAGCAGTCCTTTTCAAGATTGGCTCGTTCTGGGTTGAACGGTTCTCCTCTCCCCCAAGGAAATATGTGAAAGTTCTCACCCCAGTCCCTCAGAATGTGGCCCTCCTCAGAAACAGGATTGTTGCAGATGTAGTTGGCTAAGATGCAGTCACACTGGAGAAGTGCGGGCCCCCAACCTCAGACAATGCACATCCTCAGAAGACAACCATGTGAAGACAGAGGCACAGGAAGAAGGCCACGTGAAGACGGGTGACTGGAGAGGTGTATCTACAAGCCGAGGAGAGTCAAGGATGCCAGTCACCACCAGGGGCCAAGCAGAGGCAAGGAAGGAGCCCCTGTGAGTTTCAGAGGAGTATGGCCATGCGGCACCTTCATTTCAGACTTCCAGAACCATGAGACAATGCATTTCTGCTGTTCAGAGCCACCCAAACTGAGACATTTGGTTATGGCAGCCCGTGGGAACACAAGGCCCAGAAGGATTGGGGACAGGGCTTCTTCCACCTCTGATCTTTCTCCACTTCTCCCTACTTCTTGGGCTCAGATGGGCGATCTTCAAGTCCCCCTACCCCAGGATTGTCAGGCCCCTGACTTGATCTCTGTCTGCCACCTTTGGAGCCCCTCACTTGGCTTTGGGAGTTCAGAGAAATGTTCCTCATGTCCCTCCCCACAACACCAATGTCTTGTTCCATGGACAGCTCCCTCACCCCATTCCCAGCTGTCTCTATATATGCAGCAGCATCTTCTCCTGCTCTTAGCAAGCCCCTGCCTGAGGGAGGGCAGCACCTGGGCCCCAGTTATAAGCAGTTGTTTGGAGGCTGTAGTTCTTTGCACCTCTTATTCCCAGCTACAGTCTCAAGCACCAGTTCCCCAGGCTGCAGGAAAGGCCCATTCACCATCCTGCTCCTCCAGTTGGGCAAGCTCAGCCAGGCTTTCTGGGCTGCCTAAGACCCTGTCCCGTGCTAGTTTGTAGGGTCAGCCTTGCTGGCACTCACCCGCTTGGTCACCTCTGCCTGCAATGATCTAATGAAAGGTCCCTCCTGCAGACATGCTGTGGGGCCCACTCCTTAACACTTCCCCTTTCCCAGTAGAGTTGACCCGACGAATGAATGAATGAATGAACTAATGCAGAGCTACTGTAGCCTCAATGAGGGAGAATAGTGTAAGGCCCTAGAGCTAGGCTGCCTCGATTCAAATCATGGGGCCAAGACTAGCTGTGTGACCTTGGACCTGTTGCTTACCCTCTCTGTGTCTCAGTTTTCTCATCTACAAAATGAGAATAACAATAGCACCTGCCCCTGAAGTTGTTGTGGGGATTCAGTGAGATCATGCCAGTAACAGACTGTATGCCTGACGCTAATAGGCTGACTTCTTTGTCATGCAGGGCCCGAGTCCAGGTATCTTTATGCCTCATCCTGTGCCCTTGCTTAGAACCTAATTTTCCTAGGTCCAATCTAATATTTTTTTTGCACATTGGACTCAGCTAATTCAGCCACAGCTGAGTAATTTATTGTCAGAGACAGTGGCGTTGAACATGGAACAAAGGTTAGGACACCGTGGGCCTGATGTATGGGGGAGAGATGCATTTTTAGCTTGAGGAAACAGGATGTGTAGAAAAATTGTTTTCGCAGGCCAAAAGGGGCCCTGAACTAAATTAAACCTCTTGACTCAGCCACCAGTGACAACTCTGCAACAGCAGCACAGGCTACAGTTGGCAGGCACGGCCCACAGTCAAGTCCTTCAGCGTCTTCCTGTTGGAAAATGATGGCAGATCATTAAAAATAAGAGTGCGGCTTGGTGGCCGTGCTCATGGGGAATTCACTGATGCCCATTTTCAGGTTTCCTCTCTCCTCTTACTTAGAGCACCTAGGAGGTCTGACAGACAATTAAAATCCATTAACAGATAAACAGGAAGAAGACCATCGGTCTCCCCCCAGTCCCTCTCTCCCCGGGATGCAGCAGGGGTGAGGACACACTGGAGCTCCAAGTGCTACAAAGTATGCAGCGTCATAACACAGACTGTTGTTCCGCACAGACTGTTGTTCCGCACAGTTTTCTGCTGTGAGAAAACTGGCACTGTGCAAGACGTCTGTACACTGCCAGCGATGCGCACACAGTCTTCAGTTTGCAAACCATTTCTCCACTCTTCATCTCAAACATCCCCTGTGCCCAACTAGGTAAGAGGCCCAAGGCTCAGAGGGGTGACATCAGGTACTGAAGGTAACCAAAGGGGATGCAGTGGGGACTGAGTGCCCAGGGCCTCAGAGGAAGTCCTGAGCTCTTTTCACCAGACTAAGGTGTCCCTGCCCTCCCTTTCTTCCAGAACAAACCCAGGTTTATGTGTTGAGAGTTTGGCCTGGTAAGAAACATATTCGGCTGAGCTCCACTTTTTGTACTTGGTAGAGGAAGACCATTCAGACAGACCCCGATACAACACACTGAAGGAAGAAGAGAGTCTGAGGAGATAGGATATGAGAAAAACCACTGGCATGCAGGAGAGCATTCTGGTCGATACAGGATTCAGATTCTTTGTGCTGTTCTAGCTTGTGAAGCGTGTGCAGGCTGTGGGGAATAAAGGAGACTCGCTGGCTTGTTTGTCATCATTCAAACGGCTTGGGAGTTCTACTTTGACGGACTCCACTCTCGTGAGAATTTCCAGCAAGGGTGACGGTGCAAGCCTGCACAGCTGGAATGGAGAAGACAGCCAAGGACCCTGCCAGGCATTATGCAGAGAAAACAGAGCCTCCTGGTCTTCCAGGGCATTCATTAACAATGGAAATTACTTCCTTTCTCACTTCCCAGGATCAGAACACTCACTGGCCTCACTGCTGGGCCAGCTAGGCAAGAGAACCAAAGTACGCGATGTCCAAGCTGTCTACAGCTTTTCCTTCTTCCCTCTCCCCTCTTTCTTCTGTATGAATCCTCTTCTTGCGGAGGTGCAGCTGGTTCCCCTCTTTACAAGTAAATAGCGCGCAAATAATTAAGCCGATGTCTCTGAGTCATTCTCTGACTCCAGGCGCCATCACTTGCTAGCTGGGAAATGACCTTTGGCAAGCCATTCAACCTTTTGGACCTCCTTTTTCTCCTCTGTAATACAGGTAATCATAGTTCCACTTCTGGAATTTTGACAAGGATTAAATAAAATAATCCATGTAAAGAGTTATACACATCTGACATGTAGTAAATGATATTGCTACAATCATTATCATTTTCCTCTTGTTGCTGTAACAAATTATCACAAGTTTAGCTGCTTAAAACAACAGATTTATTCTTGTATAGTTCTGGAAGTCATAAATCTGAGACGAGCATCACAAGGTTAAAATCACGGTGTCAGCAATGTTGCCTCTTGGGTCTGGAGGCTCTAGAGGAGAACCTGTTTATTTTTTTCTAGAGGCTACCGGCATCCCTTGGCATGTGATCTCATCTTCCTTCTTCAAAGCATCTTCTGATCTTTCTTACGGTTAGGGCACACTCCCAGCGGGGTCTCCAGAATGTTAGGTCAGGCCCACTGGGGGTCTGGGTGTCTGGTATGCAATCCGATGCCATGTGAAAGATGCAAAGAATTGCACAGAAGTTAGATTCGAAAATATAGTTTATTTTAAAAGTAAATTAGAGGGAGAGAGAGAAAGAGGAGATTCACCTCTCCAAGGTAGGGGAGGGGGCCAAAGCCAGGAAACATGACCTGGCCACAGCTGAAAGAGCACGCAGGTGGCCACATCAGAGTCCAGCAAGACAATGGCTGCTGGTTGCTTGTAGTTGAGTCCTTTTAACCCCTCCCTTTGATGGGGGAAGGTCATTAAGGTGATTGGATGGTGTCTGCTCCATGTCATTCCGAAGAGCAGGTAAGCACAGGTACTGATATTAGGTGATGGACAGCAGGCATATGGGTGGGTTAGTCACATGATTGCTGCTATAGTAGTGGACTAGATGGAAGGACACAAGGGGAGGCATTTTTCCTGCAAGAGACCTGCCAGACGTTTCCAATCCACAAGCTCCTTAGCAAAAAGGGGGTCTGGTCCTATTATCATTTCTATGGTTTCACTCAGCTAAGGGGTGATCCTTGACCTTCTGCCTCTGACAAGGAACCTGAAAGTTTCTTAGAAATTATTATGCTAAACCACGAGTTGAAAGGTTGGGCTATCCTCGTCTTGCATCTGATGAAGATTTGCTGGGGGGGGGACTGCCAACTTGGCCTGTAGTAAAATGTCTAAATGCTTCCTAAAACCTGCCTATTGGAAATTTTTCTATGTCTAACCTGTGCTAGATTCAAAGCATGTTGGGGTCAAGTCTAAGCAAAAATGGTTATGTTGAGGCAAAATGTGAACTAAGTTTATTCTAAGTTTCTCGGGGTCCCTCCTTTCACCTACTAACTCTCACCCACCTTACCTGCTTCTTATAAGGATGGTGCTAAACCCAAGATTTTAAATCTGAGAGACCACAAAGAGCCAGCTCTGATGAAAACACACGAGGGTCTTTATTCAGGCTCGAGTCTGGGCTCACGTTTGAAGCCGACGCAGCGACTTCAGGGAAGAGAGCCCCGACCCAGGCTAACACACACCTTTCATACATAATTCTGAAGGGGTGGGGTGGCTTTACAAACTTGTGCACACAGGATTGGATAAAAACTATATGACGCAGTTACAAAGTCTTTGGTTGATTTAAGTTCGATTTGCGCGGGCTCAGGCTTGGTTACTTGTGATGGACAAGTAACTGCCAAACGGGCGGAATGGAATGCCAGATAAGCTAGGTTTAGTGAGCAGGCAGGAGGTTTGAAACAACACCGAGCTTACCAGGAGAGAGACGCCACAGAGGCTACCACAATTTAAGCAAAGGAATGTCTGGAAGGGGCTTATTGCTTAACATTCACACACTGCTAGCAGCAGTTGCAGAATTCATATAGTAATAGTTCTTTTTTGAGTTTTTTTGAATCTCTTGGGTCTCTCAATGGTTGTGGTGACATTGGACCCACTGGTATAATTGAGATTAATCTCATCATTTTTGAAAGGTACCTATAGAAACCTAGAAGAAACAACTTATTCTTTAGTCTTTTTGCCTCAGCATAACCATTAGAAAGCATTCAGACATTCTACTACAGGACAAACAGCAGCCTATCCCATCCCCCTTAGGCAAATCTCCTTCAGATGCAAGACCAGGACAGCCCAACCATTCATACTTTAGCATAATAATCTCTAGTAAACCTTTGATTCCTTGTCAAGGCCAAAGTCATAAAAGTAATAATACAACCACCCCACCTTTGGTCAAGGAATTTGTGAGTTGCAAATGTCTGAGTTTGTGAATTGCAAATGTTTAACAAGTCTCTTGCAGGAAACCACCCCCCTCAGAGGGTTAACCTAATCAGCCTTTTGTGACCCACCTTGGCAGTAATCATGTGACTAACCCACCCATCTGCCTGCTGTCCATCACTTGACATCAGTACCTGTGCTTGTCTGCCCCTTTGTGATGACGTGGAAGCAGACAACCACCCAATCACCTAATGATCTTCCCCCATCAAGGGGAATGGCTAAAAGGACTCAACCACAAGCAACCAGTGGCCATTGCCTTGCCAGACTTTGGTGTGGCCACATGCTCTTTGAGCCATGGCTGTCGCCATGCTTCCTGGCTTTGGCCCCCTCCCCCAGCTTGGGGAGGTGAATCTTTTCTCTTCCTTCTCTTTCTCTCTCTAATTTACTTTAAAATAAACATTTCTTTCTTCACCTTTTTGTGTATCACAACTCTTTGCATCTACTTGGATCTCTGGGTTGCCAGCGCAGCACTTCTGGCTTGCCAGTTCCTGCAGTGCTGCACCCCTCCTCTCCATCCATTTTCCCTCCCCCTATCCGAACCCTAACAATTTTAATATGTTTAACTTAATCACATCTGCAACTTCCTTTTGTCATATAAAGTAACAAGGCTGCTATATATTCAGATTTTGGGGATTAGAAGGTAGACATCTGGGGGTGGGGGTGGGGGTGAGGGCCATTAGTCTGTCTACCACAATCACTATATATATATATATGTTTTTAAATTCAGAGTCTCATTTTGTTGCCTAGGCTGCAGTGCAGTGGCATGATTACAGCTCTCTGCAGCCGTGACCTGCTGGGCTCAGGCATTCCTTCCATCTCAGCCTTCCAAGTAGCTGCACACCTGGCTATTTTTTTTTTTTAAATATAGATGAGGTCTCACTGAAGGGCCACCGCCAAGCCACAAGTAAAGCCACATCCCCTCCCTTTCCTGGAAATGGCGACACAGCACACTAAAATGGCAATTGAAATGGTGCCTTCCTTTGTTCTCCCTCCGCACCCTTTCCCGCACCCGCGAAAAATCCACCAACGTACATGAAGCTCTGCCAGCCGGCCTATAGACGACAGACAGGTCGCCCTAAGCCCCTATAAAGGCCGTCACGCCCTTGCCTTGGGGCTACAGCCTGACCCTCAGGTCCTGTAGCCACCGCGTTCGACCCATTAAATCTCTTGGCCTTACGGGTGTTGAGTCTCACTCACCACGTTGTCCAGGCTGGTCTCAAACCCCTGGGCTCAGGCAGTCCTCTCACCTCAGCCTCCCAAAGTGCTGGGATTACAGGTGTGAGTCATCATGCCCACCAATCACCGTTTCTTAAAATCAAGACTAGCTCATTTAATTCATTAAATCCTCACTAAAGCCATCGAGGTAGATACAGTTATATTCCTATTTGCAAACTGAGGCACCGAGAAGTTAAGTAACTTGCCCAAGGTCACACAGCCAGTAAGAAAGCGGTGAAGCTGTGATTCCAACCCAGAAAGTCGGCTGTAGAGTTCATGTTAAGAGCTGAAATGTGTAGAGTGGCCAATAATAAGCCCTATAAGGACGTTAGCTATTATTTTTATTATTTCTACTAAGATTAATATAATAATCGTTCCCTCATACGCTTTTGTGAGAGTTAACTATTTGATGTGTAAAAAGTGCCACACAGTAGGTCTTTGAATTGTATTCAGATTTTTCCAGTCCATGTAACACACCTTTTTGGATACGACAGAGCACACTCAGCCCTCCTCAAGATGGCTCCATCCTTAGCCCCAACTCCCCCATCCACCCCACTCCAAATGGCGTTTATTACCATTAAAAGCGGCATCCGCCCTTCTCAAGATGGCGTCGACACCAGGCCTTCTTTACCTTCCACCCTCTTCCAGACCACCGCAGCCGCAAGCATCGACCTCGGCCCTCCGACCTTCTAAAAATGGCGGCAAACTACGGTCTGCAGCACTCAGACTTTCTCAAGATGGCGCCGAGCCGCAAACTCGCGTCGCAAAACTCACTGTCGTTATCCAAGTCACTTCCGGTTGCGCCGTAGGTGGGCAGGCTCGTGAGGCCTAAGGAGGGGCGGAGGAGGCTTCTGGGGCCGGGACCCTGGTGCGCGACCATGGACCGGAGGAAGAAGCCTTTGGATGTCACGGCCTCCTCTGTGAGTGGGGTTGTTAGATGATGGCAGGGGCTCCGGGTTCTCCCCGCCTCCATCAGACAAGAATCTCGATGTGGCCTGTTCTCTCCGGGACCCAGACCTGGCCTCTCCCCTCAAACAGGAACCCCGTTCTGGGTGTTCTTCTCTGGCCGGGGACCCGGAGCTTTCTTACTTGCAGGATTGCGAACTGGGCCGCTCCCCTGCGTCATGCACGGGGACCAGGCTTCCCCCCTCTGGCGCAGCCTGAGCCTGGCGTCCTCTCGGTCGGGAGTCTCCCTGTCCACCCCCGGCCTTGCCGGCAAGGACTCGGAGTCTGCCAGCCTGTCGCCCTTGCAGTCGGGAGGAGGCACGGCCTGTCCTTGCTGTGCAGACATATCCCCTTCTTGTTTTTTCACCCAGCCAGGGATCAGCAGAGTTCCCCCTGAACTTTGAAGGGTGATTTATTCCCCGGGATCCGAGGGTGCCCGGAGTACCCCCATCAGGCACGAAACGGTTGTCAGTGCGCGCACAGGATGTGCCGCCTGGGCGCCCGGAGGTTCGACGGGATGGAAGCAGTTGTGTTAGATTAGCTGCCCTAGGCGGAAACCTTGTTCGGACACTTTAAACACACCGTCTCGTTGAATCCTCGCAGCTGCTTTAGAAGGGAGGAGGTGCTAATATCCCCGTTTTATGGATGATGAAAGGTGAAGAAGCTTTCCCCAGCTTGCCTACAGAATTCTTAGCGATAGAACCTGGCTCTCGATCTGGTTGAATCCAAAGCTGTTGTCTTTTCCATGGCGTCAGGTCACATTGCCTAACCTTTGATTTAATCTCGAATTTACCACAGAGTATTTGGGGACAAAAGGATTACATAGGAAAACATATGTGTCCAAATATTTGAGTTCCTTTTCCTCGTTCCATACTGAAAGTTGATTACTTATGTTTGAGGATTGGGAACCAAAAAATTATAAATATTAAAGTCAACCTACCCTGACAGGTTAAAATTAACAGTAGGAATACTATTTAAGAATTTATCGTTTATTTGAGTATCTTTTAAAATTCAAAAGTAAGCCGGGCTCGGTGGCTCAGCCTGTAATCCCGCGCTTTGGGAGGCTGAGGTGAGTGGATTGCCTGAGCCCGCAGGTTTGAGACCTGCCTGGCCAACTTGGCGAGACCTCGTCTCTACAATAAATTTTTTAAAAAATCAGCCAGGCGTGGTAGCACGTGCCTGTAATTCCAGCTACTCGGACGGCTGAGGCGGAAGGATCGCCGGAGCCCAGCAGGTCGAGGCTGCGTGGCCGGGAGCGGCCACTGCACTCCAGTCTGGGTGACGGAGTGAGATTCCAACTCAAAAAATAAAATAAAATAAAATACAAAAATAGTTGTGGAATAGGAACACGTATGACTGGGAAATGGGTGTTAAGAAGGCTTAGAAGAAAAGTTAAAAGTTTTTCATTTGTTTTTAAGAATTTAGAATATTAGGTCCTGGAATTAAACTGCCTTTTGCATTATTAAAATTCTCAACTTTGGTACCGAATTCTACATTTATACATTTAATTTTGCATCCATTTTTGTTCATTTAGAGGAACTTGAAATTTTGTCTGAGAATTGCAATAATTTAGCAATCTAATCACCTGCGAGAATTGCTTAAAATATTTTTGTTTATGTACTGCTTTTATTCTAGTTGGTAGATCTTAAGGCTGAACTCTTCCGGAAACAAGAAGAATTCAAACAAGAAAAACTTCTAAAAGATTCTGGAGTTTTCGGAAAGCCAAAAACAACTAATAAGGTAAAAATAAGATCTAATTACCTCCATTGGTTTCAAGTATGGGAGAGTTACACCCTACTTGAGTGTTTTGATGTTGTCAGTGTGTCTGTACATATAAATGTTAAGGAAAAATCCCTGCCTTGTATTTGGACATGTTTAAATTTTTGAGTCAGGGGCTCATTCTATTGCCCAGACTGGGGTACCATGGTACAATCATGGCTCACTGCAGCCTTGGACACCTAGGCTCAGATGATCCTCCTGCTTCAACTTCCCAAGAAGCTGGACAACAGGTATGTGCCACCATGCCTGACTATTTTTTTTTGTAGAGACAAGTTCTCTGCTGTGTTGCCTAGGCTGGTCTTGAACTCCTGTGCTCAAACAGTTCTCTCATCTCGGTCTCCCAGAGTGCTAGGATCACAGGCGTGAGCCACTGCACCTGGCCTATATATTTTAAATATTAAAATAAAAATTAGTAAGATTATTTAAAAGGACATTATAATGCTCTAATTCTTTAGCAATTCTTTTGGAAAAAGTATATGCTATTAGTAAATGCATTTTTACATTCTTGTGGAAGTTTATCTGGTTATATAAGTGTTATGTATCCAGAGATAAACAATTAGATAATACGGAAATATAGCAGGAAATATTGGAGTCTCCAGAGTTAAGAATGGTTTTCCAGTTTTATAGGTAATGATGTCTACTGTCTGTATTACTAATTCTCTGTAATGTCTTGGCTTAGCTTGTAATTAGGAGGCAAAGGTAGTGGAGAAGTAACTCTAAGCAGCCGTATAAAGAAATTCTTGGTACAATTTAGGGCTTTTTTCCAGTTCCAGTTTTGCCATGTACAGTCAGCCTGTTATCTCCATTGATTCTCAAGATCTCATGTTCTCCTTTTTTTTTCCTGATACATAAGTAGAGTTTGGTTGGTTTTTGTTTTTTTTTTTGCAGTCATCTGATGATTCTGTTTTGTCTTTTTAAATTATTCTCCAGAAGCCAAGTATATGGAGCAAACAGAATGCAGGAGTTTCAAATCGATCTGAGAAAGATGCTGAACAGAAGATTGAAGAACAGAAGACTTTAGACAAAGCAAGGTAAAGTTAAGCATTGATAAAAGTTGTTCCTAGCTGGGCTCGGTGACTCCCTGCGCTTTGGGAGGCTGAGGTGAGTGGATTGCCTGAGCTCGCGGGTTCGAGACCCGCCTGGGCAACTTGGCGAGACCTCATCTTTACAATAAATCAAAAAATCAGCCGGGCATGGTAGCATGTGCCTGTAATTCCGGCTACTTGGAAGGCTGAGGTGGAAGGCTTGCCAGAGCCCAGCAGGTTGAGGCTGCAGTGGCCAGGAGCGGCCACTGCACTGCAGTCTGGGCGACAGAGTGAGACTCCAACCCCCCCCCCAAAAAAGTTGTTCCTTTGAGGGTACCCAAGCAAAGAAAATTTTCAAAAAGTTCAAATTTTGTTCTTTTTGATTACAAATTTGATTTTTAACATCCTTCTGACCAAATACTCTATAAATAATCTAAAAGTAATATATAGTTCACAGATGTATATGTAGTCTTATAGAAAGATAAGACATAGTCTCAGTTTAAAAGAAGAAACAAGGACTGGTCTTGGTGGCTCAGTCTATAATCCCTGCACTTTGGGAGGCCGAGACAAATGGATTGTCTGAGCCTGTGGGTTCGAGACCAGCCTGGGCAACTGGGCAAGACCTCATCTCTACAATAAATAAAAAATTAGCCAGGCCCAGCAAGTCGATGCTGGATGGCCGTGAGCATGCCATTGCACTCCAGCCTGGGCATCAGGGTGAAACTCCAACTCAAAAAAAATATGTTGATCATCTTGGTGTCTAATAAAGTGAGACTCTGTTTCTTCTTTTTTTTTTGAGTTGAAGTCTCACTCCATTGCCCAGGCCGGAGTGCAGTGGCATGCTCATGGCCACCCCAGCGTCGACCTACTGAGCTCCAGTGATCCTTCCACCTCAGCCTTCCAAGTAACCAGAACTGCAGGCATGTGCTGCCGCACCAGGATAATTTTTGATTTATTGTAGAGATGAGGTCTCGCCCAGTTGCCCAGACTAGTCTCAAACCCGTGGGCTCAGGCAATCCACTCGCCTCGGCCTCCCAAAGTGCTGGGATTACAGGCTGAGCTACCGAGCCCGGCCAGTCAACATTTTTAAGAAGTGTTCATGGTGTTTTTCTGAGCAAGGTTGGTATGACTTTTAGCACTTACTCTAAATGTTGTCCCTAGCTTTTTTATTTTGAAGCACTTCAAGCGCACAGTAAGCATTCTAATACCCTCCACCTGAATGTGCCAGTTAACATATTGCCTGTGTGCTTTCCCTCCCTCCCTCTCTCACAACACGTGTGTAGAGAGAGTGTTGTGACATGACCTCGAAGTGTTTCAGCATATGTCTTCTAAGAACAAGAACATTTTCCTACACAGCCACAGTACTGCTGTCCTACTCAATTAATTTATCACTGATAAAATGTGGTCCAAATTCAGATTTCACCACTTGTCCTAGTATAATTAATAATTTTTTCTAAAAAATCCAGTATTCAAGAATTACACATCGTAAATAGTTGTCAGGTCTCTTTAGTCTCCTTTAATCTGGAACAATTCCCTTGTTTTTTTGTTGTCTGTTATCCCACTAACATTTGTGAAGAGTCTGGCCAGTTTCTGCAGTGTCCCACAAGTGATTGGCATAAGACTGTGTCAGTAGTGGTATATCCTTCCCACTGAATTGCCTCAAGAGGCTTGTAATGTCCATTTGAGTCATTATTGGTGGTGATAAGTTTGATCACTTGGTTTAGGTAGGTCTGTTAGATAGCTCCACTTACAGGTGTCTTCCCCATTGGTAGTTAATAGTAATCTGAGTTGGGACATTTGGAGACTTTCTGAATATCTATCCTGTTTACCAACGTGTTCCCATGAAATGGTGTGTCATTGTTGATGAGCCTTGCCAGTTATCAATTATTATCTTGATGGTTTCAGAATGATGATTTTTCTAATTCTGTCATTCTGTCTTTATTACTTTTATTATTATTTTATAATTTTTTCATTCTGTTTATTAGTTGGCATTCTTGTGCAAAGAAGTGGCAGTATCAGCCTCAACTCAGAGAATCCCAAGTTTTAATGTCTGTCATGACTGCTGCATGTGCTTTTGAATACATTGCATAATAAAAACTCTGCTGTTGCAAACAGTCATTGCTGAAGTTGCTCAGCTCTTGTGGGTCTGAAAATAAAAGACAGAATAGTAGCCCATTTGGGGGGCTTGTTTATCTTAATGTTTGACCTGTCTCCAACAGACCTTAGACTTTTTAAGAGATGATAGCTTTTGAGACATCTTCCCCACTACTGGACATATTCTCAGAATTTTAACGCTTTGCACTTGGAGACATCTCACAGACCACTTACCAGCAACTTGACTGCACTTTTTAATGAAATAGTGAAAAACGAACCACTTCATATTAAGTAGTATGTTTGAACCGACGATTTTATTGTAATGATATTGGCTTATAATGGGATTTTGGACATTGAGGAACTTATTTATGACAAGAAAATCAAAATTTTATATCTTATATTTTTCTAATGGGTGGTAATGTGTCTAACAGTTACCGACATGCATTGCAGATTCATGGTACCTGTTATGTAGTAGTAATTTGTTTGACATCTTCCTCCTGGTGTTTTTCTGTTTGATCAGACAATGCAGTCTTGTTTTCTTCTTCCCACATTAGTGATATGTAATGTATTGTGCAGTCTGTTGTTCGAATGTGGAAGGATGCATTTGTGATTCCTGAAAAGCACTTCTCAACTGATTGATTAGAAACCTGACAAATTTCAAATGGGGACTTAGGTTTTTCATTGTTTTTGAATTGGAAAACTTCAAGGAAGCATGCATTTTTGAAAAATATACACAGGAATAAGTTTGTCCTGTATAATCACTAGTAATCTCTTTATGTCTCCCAAGAGGAGACATCCCAGTGGTTTGCTAGATTTACAGTATCCCTCAGAGGGGACATCTGCGTGCAAAGGGTTAATTTTGTCAAAAAGCACCAAGATCTTATATTACTTTGCTCTGTATATCAGAGTTTTCTTGGCACTCTGCTGTGCTTTTTCTATGCTGTAAGTTTATGTAGCACTTTGGTTTCGCTGTGCTTGGGAGGAGCCAAGTCTGCCCACAGTCTGTAGGATGTCTGCTTCTCTCCAGAGGTCAGAGCAAGCAGGCACAGTCTCAGCCTTCTCCCTTGAGGTGGAAGGCCATGGACACGTTATATATCCATTAAGACTTTTTTTTTGAGTTGGAGTCTCACTCCCTCACCCAGGCTGGAGTGTAGTGGCATGCTCACGGTCACCCCAGCATTGACCTGCTGGGCTCTGGCAGTCTTTCCGCCTCAGCCTTCCAAGTAGCTGGAACTACAGGCACGTTCTGCCGCGCCTGGCTAATTTTTGATGTATTGTGGAAACACGGTCTCACCCAGTTGCCTGGGCTGGTCTGGAACCCACAGTCTCAGGCAATCCACTCGCCTTGGCCTTCCAAAGTGCTGGGATTACAGGCTGAGCTACCAAGCCTGACCTCCATTAAGACTCTTATCTGTGAAGTGAAGTGGGTAATACTTGGCTCATGAAGTCTTTCAGGGGATTCAAGGAGTTAGAGTGTCTGGCACGAAGCAGGTTGCAGGTAAGTGTTCTCGCCTCTTGAACTCTGAATACTGTCTTCCTTGATTGATGAAATTGTTTTTAAAGTCACTAGTGACATCTTCATCTGCTACATTCAGTGGCCATTTCTCTGACAGCTTACTCGATCTTGATTATTCATTTGTAGACTATTCCTGCCACCTGAAAAATGTTATACTGTATTCAACTTCTTGTCCTTTCTTGTGTGCTCTTGTCCTTGCCTGTCTCTCTGGCTCTATTTTGTACCTCACTCTGCTTTAGTCAGTAGGCTCTGCCTCACTGGTCTCTCCTTGAAGTGTCAAACTTTCCCCGCTTACTCTTTCCTCTACCTGGCTTGCTCCAAATCCTCCCATGCTTGACTTCTTGTTATGCAAGCCTTAGCTCAGTTGTTGCCTTCAGAGAGGTTCCCCTGACTACCCTATCTAAATTAGCATCCCTTCCCCTCACCCTAAGTTGTTGGCACTTGTTTAATGTGTGCGTTTTGTTTTTTTTTTCTTTTTAATTTTTTTTAAGTTTTATTTGCATAAAAACATAAGATTCTATCATGACTCAACTAGCTACACTAAGACCCCTTTAAAATAGAGCAGATTAACCTATTAGAAGCCCGATAGGGCCCAAGCCAGTCCCCTGAGCACTCCATTAATGCAGAGCACTTCAATTGGTGGCACCTCCTTTATTTCTTTGACAGCTCCTCTCACTGTCTGAAATCTTTCTCACTGATTTATTTGTTGTCTTTCTCCCTCTCTAGAATGGAAACCCCATGATAGCTGGGATTTTATCCTGTTCCCATGAGTCTTTACCACCTCAAACAGTGCTTAGCACATAGGAGGCATGCATCTGAATGGATGTGTAAAATGAAAGTGGAATCTTCCTAATATTGATAATTATGACAGTGTGGATGACTAATGACGTACTTTATTAATTTAAGTAATCTTCATGGCAACCCTAAAAGGCAATACTGGCTTGGCTTCTTCTTTTTTTTTTTTTTTATTAATCTATCTTTGTGGGAATTGAGGCACAGAAGCATTAACTAGCTTATTCCAGAGCACACAGCCTTGTGACCCAGGGACTTCATAGCCTTTGTAGGTCATTAGAAATGAAATTGTCTGTTATGATTAAGTATGCTCATTAACAAGAGAAAGATGAGATGACCTTGTTAGGGCTTCTGTTTGTTAAGTATTTCTAGAATAAAGAATTGCTAGCCCTCTTACCTGGTCTGTGCCAACTACAAAATAAATACTACCAGCTTTACTGTGAACAGAGAGACTGCTTTGTTGGAATACTAGGGTTGGTGTTTGTTTTTTATTAATTAGCTATGAGTCATGAATACATTTTTCATGCTCTCTATAAAACAGACAGTATCATAGTTTTAACAGACCTATAAGAAGTTGGTCTCTGGTTCCCTTAGGAAAGCCTAATAAGTCATGGATGACCAGAGACCCTTGTCTAAAAACAGTAATGCAAAGAATTTTACAAGGAAATGGTTTTGTTTAGACTCAAAATAAAGCATCTTTCTTTTTTGGTATGTAAACTTGGTTGCATCTGGCAGTTAAATTAAGTTGTTGGAATCTTAACTCAGTTTATTCATGTATTCATTCATCAAATATTATTGGAGAACCTACTATGTGCCAGATATTGTTTTAGGCACTGAAGCCCGGTGATGAATAAGAGAACATAAGCCATGCTCTCAAGAGCAGATGTGGTGGGCCTGAGTCTCCTCACTAGCACTATTTGGGGCTACCTTGTCAAGCTGGGCCTGTGGCCAGATGGCACTTGCCAGACCTGGCACGTGGGCACCCTCACCAGGAAGGGCAATTGGAGGACTGTTTCTAATATTTATATTTTTTTCTTCTAGGGAAAAATTGGAAGAAAAAGCCAAATTATATGAAAAAATGACTAAAGGAGACTTCATAGGTAAGTACAATGATTTCTTTATACTTCATTTTCTTTTTTTTTTTTTTTTTTGAGTTGGAGTCTCACTCTGTCGCCCAGACTGGAGTGCAGTGGCCGCTCCCGGCCACTGCAGCCTCGACCTGCTGGGCTCCAGCGATCCTTCCACCTCAGCCTTCCAAGTAGCCGGAATTACAGGCACGCGCTACCATGCCCGGCTGATTTTTTGATTTATTGTAGAGATGAGGTCTTACTGCCCAGGCAGGTCTCGAACCCGCGGGCTCAGGCAATCCACTCACCTCAGCCTCCCAAAGGCACGGGATTACAGGCTGAGCCACCGAGCCCAGCTTATACTTCATTTTCTATAAATCGTACAACTCTTTGGTATTTATGTTACTTGTTAAAATAAGAGTAGGGATAAATATTTTGAGAATCAAAATTTTACTTTCTGTGGATGCACCAGAGACAAGAAGATCAGCAATAATTTACCAATTGTCTGGTGGGTGCCAGGGAGTGTGTTAGGTATTGGGAGATGACACACAAGTAGTGGAAGCTGGACTCTCTGCCTCTTCCCTCAAGGTGAGTGTCAGCAGATGGAGGAAAGTGGCATGGAACAAGGCAAAGTCATGAAGCAAGGTCTAAGTAGGCTGCAATTATATACGGTTACAGCTGTGATTTTAAAAAAAGGCTAGGTGGAATTATGGTTACACCAGGGTGCTAGACTTATGTTTCCTTTCTCTTTCTTTTTCCTCTGTTTTCTATTTTTTTCTGTGATGTGTTTATAATTGTTTTAAAAAAAATGATAAATCTCTCTTTTCCCCCAGAAAAGACCCAGTCCACAATTAGACAACATTAGAGGGGATCATATGAGACTGTACATTTCACTGCCAAAAAGGAGGAGAAGTTCATATGTGGTCAGGGAAGTCTTGGAGAAGGCAGGCTTAGCTTTGGAGAGCTGGAGAGAGGGATCCCACAGGGGGCCAGTGGTGAGTGTAGACTAGCTGAGAGAAGACAGACCAGAGCTCAGTAGGGCTGCTTAGCCTGGTGTGGCTGGGGCCTGAGGCAGAAGGAAAGGGGCAGAGCTGGTCCTAGGTCATTGACTTCCTTTTCCCAGACAGCAGGGGCACTTTCCCTGCCTGTTCAGGAGCCCAGCATAGGAAGGTCAGCTCGACAGAGCTCAGAGCTGTGGGAGAGAAGCAGCAGGGTGCCCGTCTACCAGAAGGCCTCACTGGCCTGTTGTGACCTTATAATCAGTTCTGGGGAGTTCATCTCTTCCCCCATTTCAGGAAAAGAAATCGACTCCAAAGGAGTGTGGATGTGGAGATCTGGTTTTGTCAAAGTCACAGGCCCACCTCCCGATAGGCATATTGGACCTGTTTGGGCAAGTTAAGTTTTGGAGCCTCCATTTTTCTCTACTGTTAAGTGGAGATACCACCACCACCCAGTAATGGGGTACCTAATGTCTTCTCAATGTAGCTTAATCTCTTTCCTCAGAGAAAGACTACAGTGGCTAGATCTTAAATCCAGAGTAGTGACGCTCGATACAAACCTTGTAACTGCGTGAACTCTCCTCAGTTAAATCAACTTAAAGCCAGAGATGGCTGTTGAACCTCAGTGTGTTGTAGCTCCTGAGTAGGTTATAAGCCCTGAGGGCAGGTATCTTAGACATTTCCTCATGCCCTGCAGAGCCTGGACAGTGCCTTGCCTGGAATTGATGTTCATTGCCTTGAAAAGAACTCAGATAACTTCATTTATCTGTGTTATGACCTTTAAGATACTTACCATATCACAACAGTGTAAGCAGGGCACAGTGATCTAGCCGGTGTGATTAGAGAGAGATGTTACACCTATAGCAAAAAGCCTGCTGTCCTGATCTGTGACATGAGAAATGCAGCTGTGTTTCTGTATGATATGATTGGCTGGACGAGTCACTTGAAATCAACTATTGTGTTATCTTGAAATGACATTCTGAGATAGTATTGCTTGCTCACATGGTGTATTGATGAAGCAGCAGAAAACAGTTTTTTCAGGATTCTTGTGGGTGGCATTTGTCAGTTCCTGGGGTAGCTCTGTGTCTTTGTGAGCTTTCAGCGGGTAGAGGCACTGACTGGTGAACTGTCTGGAGTGGTTAGAGCCTCCAGGCAATGAGTGTGACTGTTTCTTGTCAATTCCATGCATGGTTTTCTTTGCTGTACAAAAATTGATTTTTATTCTTAGATGAAGAGGTTGAGGATATGTACCTCGTGGATTTCACACAGAAGATCATAGACAAGCGCAAAGAAATGGAGGCGTTTGGTGCCAACAGAGATTCTCGAAAGGCAGGAGAAAGGGACGACGATGAAGAAAATCTTCCTGAAAAAGACATCCCTCCTCCCCAAGATCCCAGTGAGGAATGGTTGGTAATATTATTGATTGATCAGCATAACATCCTCAGGCTTGTGTAGAATTTCTGAGAGGGATTTTGTTTGATAGTTTTCAAACCATTTCTCTTTATTCTTCCTGGGTTTTCTTTCTTTAAGTTAGATTGGAGCAAGATATTACAGATATTAACAGTAACTCCAATGAAGAAATAATTACAAATAATGATCGGACTCCTGCTGTGTGCCCTGCACTGTGCCAGACCCAGGGAGGCTCACAAACATGAAATAGTCGTTTGGGCAGAGTGTCTTCCTTTGTTACTTGAGCTGCTGCCTTACCCACATCCTTGTTTCAACATCAGCGAAAGTCATCGTTTGGGAAGTGATCTCTTTTTCCAGCAGAAAGAAGCTGGCACAGTCGCCATGGTTCACCTTATACTCTGACTTTGATGTCTCCTATCAGTGTGGTGTAGACTTATGGGCCTTGAGCAGCTCCAGCCTTTATTGGCTGTGTGACCTTGGCCAAGTTCCTAATTCTGAGGCTCAATTTCTTCCCCTGTAAAATAGAGATTATAGTGCTTTGTTCCCTTGGCTGTGTGCTTTAAACTGCCTTTAGGAAGTAAGAGTGTTCTGGGCTACACAAGAAGCTGCTATCTGTGGAACACAAGCGGGCATTTTATTATTGAATTTTACCTATATATAGGTGAATGATGGAGGAACCAAACTGATTTTTTTCTCAAAGAGACTAATGTGTCAATAAATAGATTAGAATGGAAATTCCATTATAATGATTTTCTCTACCTAAGACATTATTGTTTAGAAACTTGTTCAGCAGTACTTGAAATTGCCAAGAGATGCACTGATGATCCCACAATTTCCTGAGAATGTCCCTGCTTACCTGCCCTCTTGCTTATGGGACTATACTCATTTTCCCATAAAGGCTCAAATAGCCTTTTCACAGGAGGTATTTGTTAGGAACAGCTCAGGACTGTTGTAGCGTTTGCTGACCTTTTGTCAGCCTTTGGCCCTGTGGGCAGTCATTGATGAGCTGAAGAGAGCAATTCCAGCTACTGTGAATGGCTTCAGACCACGGCCACATTGGTCCAAAAATAACATTCTCATCAGGGGAAAACAGATGTCTTCTTGCCTGCCTTCTAAAAAACTTAAATCTTAGTAGTATGATACATTTTTGGGAGGTATCTGGCTATATGCTGTAAGAAACCAAAAGAGAAAACATACAGTCTTCTGTCTGTGCCTTTCTTCATCATTTCTAATCTAAGTGAGTGCTCCCTCATCTGAAGTCAGGAAGCACTCAGTATACTACCTGCTCTTAGGGTCTTGCCTTTTATTTGTTATTAATACATACCAGACCTTATTACGAGAAACAGATTTGAGGCAAAACTTTTGGTAGTTTTTGTATCCTCCTAATGTAAGTAAGCACTTCGTGAGCGTGTGCCTTAACTTCCTCCAGGGCTCTTGGAAGACAGCATGACTCTTAGCCCTCCTTGTGTTACCCTCAGTAAAACTTTGGAGGGGTTTCTCAGTAAGTGATTGCTGATTAGATAGAGCAGTTGCTGACTACTGTCTTGCCACTTCTATTTTAATGGGTTCTGTATGTTTGGGAGGCCTTCTCCAGAAACAGAATAGTCTATGATTGCTTTTCATAGCAGAAATCTCATCTCCTTTGAAAGGTCCAATGTCTTTTTAAAAATTTTTGCTTATTAATGCCTGTATGATTACAAGCAATTTGCCAGTGATTTGAAGAGTTTGGAGGGCAATTGAAGGTGTCACATGCCACCATATGGAGAAGGAAGACGCACTGCAAGCAGTTCTGACGTTTTTTTGTTTTTAAATTAAGCTCTAGAATTGTAACTGCTTGTAAAATCCTTTTGGTAGCTGAATTCCAGGTGGTTGGAAATCTTTCTGCAAAATACTGTAAATAATTACACAGACCATCTGGCTAGATGATTTTCTTCCCCCATTCATGGGAAAAAATGAAGAAAGAAACTGCTTTCTGCAGTTGGAGGTTTTATTTCTTGTGATAACCATCTTCAGGACTGTAGTAATGGATTCCCAAACACTCTGTTTTAAAATCACAACTAGGAATTGAAATTGGCATTGTGCTGGGCTCGGTGGCTCAGCCTGTAATCCCGCGCCTTTGGGAGGCGGAGGTAAGTGGATCACCTGAGCCCGCGGACTCGAGACCCGCCTGGGCAGCTAGACCTCATCTCTATAATAAATAAAAAAATCAGCCGGGCATGGTAACGCATGCCTGCAATTCCGGCTGCTTGGAAGGCTGAGGCGGACCGATCACTGGAACCCAGCAGGTCGAGGCTGCGGTGGCCGGGAGCGGCCACTGCACTCCAGTCTGGGCGACAGAGTGAGACTCCAACTCAAAAAAAGAAAGAAAGAAATTGGCATTGCTTGAGAAGAAAAAAATCACTGACAAAAGCAAAACCACTTACGTGCTGAACCTGACCTTGAATTGGTCTTCTAGCTAATATTTATTAGCCCCCTACTCTGTGTTCAACATCCTGCTTAAGATTGTGGGAGATTTCCTGCCCATAATTTAAAAAGTAAAAAATCTGGCTGGGCATGGTGGCTGACACCTATAATGTGAGCATTTTGGGAGGATGAGGTAGGAGGATTGCTTAAGCCCAAGAGTGTGAGATCAGCCTCAGCTACATAGCGAGACTTCATCTCTACAAAAAATTAAAAATAAAATATCCCGACATGGTGTCATGTGCCTATAACCCCAACTACTTGGGAGGCTAAGGATTGCATGAGCTGAGGAAGTCAAGGCTACAGTGAGCCATTATTGTGCCACTACACTCTAGCCTGGGCAAAAGAGTGAGATACTGACTCAAAAAAATAAACGTAGAAAGTCTGTTGTATCAGAATGCAAATGAAATGTTTTTCATTAAAATCTGTTCATAATTTTGTTCTAGGAAGTCAAAGTATTTCATTTGGCCTTGCTATTCTTGCTTGACTTCTCTATCTCTTTTTTTTTTTTTCTTTTGAGTTGGAGTCTCACTCTGTCACCCAGACTGGGGTGCAGTGGCCGCTCCCAGCCACCGCAGCCTCGACCTGCTGGGCTCCGGTGATCCTTCCGCCTTAGCCTTCCAAGTAGCTGGAACTACAGGCACGCGCTACCACGCTCAGCTAATTTTTGATTTATTGTAGAGATGAGGTCTCATCAAGTTGCCCAGGCGGGTCTCGAACCCGCGGGCTCAGGCAATCACTCACCTCAGCCTCCCAAAGACGTGGGATTACAGGCTGAGCCACCAAGCCCTGCTGACTTCTCTAACTACTCTCTAGTTTGGGCAAAGATGAGGAAAGAGGTATGCTATTTGGTCTCCACCTAATTTTAAAAAGTAAAAAAAATACTGTGAATTTCTCTTTCTTTTTTTTTAGTTGGAGTCTCACTCTGTCACCTAGGCTGGAGTTCAGTGGCACACTCACGGCCACCGCAGCACCGACCTACTGGGCTCCAGTGATCCTTCTGCCTCAGCCTTCCAATTAGTTGGAACTGTAGGCGCACACAGGCAAGCCCAGCTAATTTTTTATTTATTGTAGAGACAAGGTTGCCCAGGCTGATCTCAAATCCATGAGCTCAGGCAGTCCACTCGCCTTGGCCTCCCAAAGTGCTGGGATTACAAGCTGAGCCACCAAGCCCGGCTATGAATTTCTTTACATTAAGAATTTTTTTTTTTTGGTAGAGAGAGTCTTGCTGTGTTGCCCAGGCTGGTCTTGAGCTGGCCTCAAGCGATCTTTCCACTTTACCTCCTGGAGTGCTGGGATTACAGGCATGAACCACCATGCCTGGCCTACATTAAGAAACTTCTAATTTGCTGAACACAGTGTCTCTCGCCTATAATCCTAGCACTTTGGGAGGTGAAGGCGAGAGGATCGCCTGAGCCCAGGAGTTTGAGAACAACCTGGGCAACTTAGCAAGACCTTGTCTCTACAATAAATAAAAAAATCAGCTGTGTGGAGTAGCATGCTAAGTAGTTCCAGCTACTTGAGAGGCTGAGGCAGAAGGATCACCTGAGCCCAACAGATCGAGGCTGCGGTGGCCGTGAGCATGCCACTGCACTCCGGTCTGGGAGATAGAATAAGACACTGACTCAAAAAAAAAAAATTCTAATTCACCGAAAATAAGTATACCAATTGCAAGACATAAGAAAGAATAAAAAGTCAGACTTGAGAAGACCAAAGAAATGAACAAGTTGAGAATATGGGTTACAAAGCAAAGTTATTAAGATGCTGATAAAATGTTTGGAATTGTTCTAAACTAGATTAAAGTAAGTTCCTAGATGTTGCCGCAAAATTCTTCATGGCTGATTTATTTTTGAAATCAGAGACATAATTGGTCAATTTTTCAACAGTTTCTAAAATGAAATAAAGGGCACAATGAGCTTACTGTATGCCAGCTTTTAACTTTAAACAGCACATTTTTATCAGTGGTAGTGGTTTCTTGAGTCGGGGTTCTTGGCATTGAGGCCTGTATCTCTTCACTGTGCATCTACTCCCAGACTTACAGAACTATATGTTGTATACAAATCCTTCCCATCTTTTCACTTTCATTTCAGGGTGGATTATGTGGACTCTCTGGGACGATCCCGGCGCTGTATGAGGAAGGATTTGCCAGATCTGCTGGAGATGGATAAAAATCTTCAGGGAAGACTGTGAGTGTGTGGCATGCAGAGCTTGCCAAGTCTGAAATGCTGCCCCAAGAATTGTTTTGTGGGAGAGGCTGTTTTATAATTGATTATCTTTGTGGCTTCAGCAAGGAAATCTTTCTTTACTGGAGCACTTTTTAGTGGCTAACATGCACATCCACATACAATCCACACACAAGGAACAGCCGGCATGGTTGGTCATCCATACTGTGCAGCTCCTAAAGGGAATGAATAGAGCTGTTTACTTGGAAGGATGTCTAACTATAGGGTAGGAGCTGTAGAACGAGACCAAACCATTCTTTGGGGAGAGAATATGTACTTGTTTATCCCACACATAAGCCAGACCAGGGAGGAGGTAGTTAGCTTATCCACTTTTCCCTTTATACATCTTTGCATTTTTGTCTTTTTTTTTTTTTGAGTTGGAGTCTCACTCTGTCGCCCAGACTGGAGTGCAGTGGCCGCTCCCGGCCACCGCAGCCTCGACCTGCTGGGCTCTGGTGATCCTTCCGCCTCAGCCTTCTAAGTAGCTGGAACTACAGGTGCACGCTACCACGCCTGGCTAATTTTTGATTTATTGTAGAGATGAGGTCTCGCCAAGTTGCCAGGCGGGTCTCGAACCCACAGGCTCAGGCAGTCCATTCACCTCAGTCTCCCAAAGCACGGGATTACAGGCTGAGCCACTGAGCCCGGCTTGCATGTTTGAAGAAAGAGCTTTACAGCTAGATTTTTCTGTAGGGTCTAAGACAGCTCTAAAAGATAACTTTCTGAAACATCCAAGGGAATAAAATTCCACTTTCCACACATACCTTTTGTGTGAAAAGTGTTGGGAGGCTAGACACGGTGGCTCAAGTTTGTAAACCCAGCACTTTGGGAGGCCGAGTGAGCAGATCATCTGAGCCCACGGGTTTGAGAACAGCGTGGGCAACTTGGTGAGACCTTATCTCTACAATAAATTAAAAAATCAGCCAGGTGTGGAAGTGCACACCTGTAGTTCCGGCTACTTGGAAGGCTGAGGTGGAAGGATCGCCTGAGCCTTGCAGGTTGACGCCAGAGTGGCGGTGAGTGTCCCACTGCACTCCAGCCTGGGCGATGGAGTAAGACTCCAACTCAAAAAATAAAAAGTGTTGGGAGAATCTCCACCTGGTCTGAGTCCTCCAGGCTCAGGCATTCTGCAGATAGCCCAGGGCTGCCTTCACAGGAAGGGAGAGTACAAACCTTGAGCCTCTCAGGATCTGGCCATCTGCGGGGACAGGAGGCACCACCCAGGCCACAGTGTTAGGCTTCCACATTCCTGGAGTTTCTCCTGCCTGCCGGGCCACCTTCCATCTGTTTAGCCTAGGACCAGAGTGGGAAGGCAAGATTCTATTATACTTGGTAATGTACGAGTTGGTGGCTTGGTTGGAAAAGGTGAAAACCATTTTATTGACTTTCCGGTAATCATGTGGGTTAGCAGCCTCTGTGGTGAACTGTCTTTTTTATCAAATAGTGTTACTTGATCAACTGACTGAACTTCAGCTCTGTTCTCCTACTAGCTTCATTAGTCCCGCGAATGAAAAAACCTTACTCTCTGAAGATATGAGGAAAGAGCTTCAGCGCCAGCAGTGGGAAGAGGAGGAGAGGGAGGCCCTGAAGAGGCCAGTGGGTCCTGTGCATTATGAAGACATTCGGGAGAATGGTACGATCCTGTTCTTGCAGCTTTTTCCATCGTCTTTTCATCTGGAACTGATGGCAAGCAAAGGAAGTGTTCAGGCAGACGCTCTTACATAGAAATTAAATATTCGACTTTGGAAATGGAAAGTCTCTCCTTTATTCACTTGATAACCTTAAAAATACTCATACTGGGATTATGTTCCTAACAGGGTCTGTTAATTCAAGAGTTTGTTCCCCAAGAGAAGTGGAGACAGCCCATGGCTGAAAATTAATGAATCTCTGTTATGCTTATCATTTGGCAAACTAGATGAAAACTAGTTCTTTTTTTTTTTCTTCGCTGCTTTTTTCTTTTGTTTTTAACCTGTGCCAAATATCACTGTGGGTTTTTTGTTTTTTGCTTCAGTAGGAAATGTGGCTTGAATGTAGTTTACTGCTATCTAATCTTTTGGTTGATTTTGATTTATTTCAGAGGCCCGGCAACTTGGTGTTGGCTATTTTGCTTTTGCCCAAGACAAAGAGTTGAGAAATAAGCAGATGAAAACTTTAGAGATGCTACGTGAGCAGGTACAGACATGTCCAAAGTTGATGTGAAGAAGGGTTTGAGCATTTGGCTTCTTGCTGGACCATACTGCAAGCAAATCTAGTAAATTAATTAGAAATTAAAATTGATGTTCAGAATGCCATTGTAGGTTGCATAAAAGTAATTGCCATACTACTTTTGTGTTTCAAGCTTTGTGATTGCTCACAAGCAACCTATGTAACTTGGATGTTTTAAGTCTAGTGTCAAATATGGTACTTTTGGGGTAGTCTGGGTGGGAAAATAGAAATTTACTTAAGGAATAAAGGAGGACAGAATTGATTGGTGCTCTTGAGTTTTCAGGCTTCCAGAATGCCCATGAACTCTCACTAAACTTCACTAGCTGTCTGATGGCTCCTCCTTCAACTGGAGGGCCTCAAGGAGATCTTTTTCGAGGGGCCTGAACATCAGGTTTTGGAAGAAAATTATTTCTTCCTTTTGAACAAAAATACTGCAAATTTGGCTTCAAGCAAATAATTGGCTAATTTTTTGTGCAGACGACAGATCAGAGAACAAAACGAGAAAACATAAAGGAGAAGCGAAAAGCTATCTTAGAAGCAAGACTTGCCAAACTTCGACAAAAAAAGATGAAAAAATCAAAAGAAGATGGAGCAGAAGAAGAAAATAGAGGTGTGTCATTGTTCACATTTCTGAACTTCAAAAAGGACAATTTTAGTTCCATTGATGTCTCACTAATAGGGCCAGCATTATGGAAATTAGCCATTTAGTTTTATCTGTAAGCAAAGAGTGTGCCTTTGAGGTACTCCCAGAAGCAATTTTTATCACCAAAGTGATATGGAAAGACACGCCAATATTTTTAGGCTATAGACAAGGATATTAAAAAGCAATACATTGGGTTGCTTCTTAGAATGGCAGTTTCATAAATGAAACTCAGACAAAAGGTATTTTAAGAAAAAGTTTAGTGTGTACATATATGTTGTAGACTTAAATTTTTTGCTATGGTTGTAGTTTTTATTGGTTATAGTGTGTGTGTGTGTGTGTGTGTGTGTGTATGTGTGTGCATATAGATAGATAGATAGATAGATAAACAACATATATATATATTTTTAACAAAGTCACATAGTAAAATACATAATTTAGAAATATGAATATAGAAAGCTTACCAAAGAAATGTGCTCCAGAAGTTGGTGATTTGAAATCTAGAGCATTTTCCCTTGGAAACACTGTTACGTGCTGTGGGTGGACTAGTTTACTATGTCAGTTATAGTAATACAGGCTCAGTTGCCCTAACAAAAAGAGCCCTACATAGAATGGCCCAAATGAGATAGAAGTCTGCTTCTCTGTTACTACTTCAGAGGTGGGTATTTGAGTGGGTGTCCAGGGCAGGCCAATAGCTCTGCCCCGCTGGTCGTCCAGTCCCAGGCTTCCTCCTCTCTGGCTGTTTCTGCCATTCTCTGGAACATTGCTCTCATCTGCACAGTTGCACAGTCAGAGCTTCCTTCCCAGAGCCTGTCTGTGATCAGCCAGGGGAAGGGGGAAAGAGCAGGAAGGGGAGCCAGCTTCCGTTTTAGAGATGCGAGTCAGAAGTTATGTGTAACTTGTGCCTTTACATCCCACTGGCCAGAGCTTATCCCATGGGCCACACCTAGCTGTAGGGGAAGCTGGGAGATAGCCACGTACCCAACTGAACTTGGGGAAAGGGGGCATGTGGGCGTTAAGGGACATGGAAGCCTCTCAGATCACACCAAAGCTTATGCTATGCCATAGGCCATTTCCTTGCCTCTGAATGAAACTTCAGCTTAGCTTTGAAGAGGGTCTAGAAACATCTAGGAATTTGAAAATCCTCTGTTTAGTTTCCAGTAGATGCTTTCTCTGTAACATGTTAAGCTGTGCATGATGTTTCTGTTTTTGCTCTATGTCCTGAACATCTGTCATTTCCAGAAGATGTGAAGTGC
The DNA here is from genome assembly GCA_027257055.1 of Cephalopachus bancanus. Lineage (NCBI taxonomy): Eukaryota > Metazoa > Chordata > Mammalia > Primates > Tarsiidae > Cephalopachus > Cephalopachus bancanus. The sequence continues at coordinate 645,536 of JAPVLO010000510.1, forward strand.
CACCATGATATTCTTAAAAAACTCCATTTCCTTTTACATTTTTTACATGTGGCCAAGGCCGGGCTCAGTGGCTCAGCCTGTAATCCCGTGCTTTGGGAGGCCGAGGTGAGTGGATTGCCTGAGCCCGTGGGTTCGAGACCTGCCTGGGCAACTTGGCGAGACCTCATCTCTACAATAAATCAAAAAATTAGCCAGGCGTGGTAGTGTGCACCTGTAGTTCCGGCTACTTGGAAGGCTGAGGCGGAAGGATCGCCAGAGCCCACCAGGTCGAGGCTGCGGTGGCTGAGAGCTGCCACTGCACTCTAGTCTGAGCGACAGAGTGAGACTCCAACTCAAATAAATAAATAAATAAAATAAAATAAAATAAAATGTGGCCAAAATTGAACAGCCGACACCAAGCTCCAGCTCTTCATAACCCTGCCTCCTGTTGTTTCACTGAGATTGTTACTTTAGTTGAGTAGATTTGGGGATTCCTGGTCCTTTGATGTTAGTTTGAGGAAGCAGAGTGCATAGTGAGGAGGGCAAAGACTTTAAATCTTTCCAGCCTGGGTTTTGAATCCTGGCTCTTTCTACTTTCTACCATTGTATCATGTCTTAGCTTAATTTTCATCTGCAAGATGGAGATAACATGGAAATAATGAATTAATTAGGGTTGTTACAAGAGTTAAATGACTTATTGTATACAAAATATTTCACTTTCTTCCTGGGACATGATAGTGCTCCATGAATACGGATTGTTACTTTTACTTTCAGGGTTAACATGTTCTATATTTTTAAAAGTTGCTATAGTCTTTATTATAATGATGTCTTATTCCCTTACCAAAAATAGATGGAGATGTTATTGGGCCTTTGCCACCAGAACCAGAGGCTGAGCTGACTCCTCATGCTCCTGCCCAGAGTAGCAAAGTAGAAGTCATTGTCCAAGAGAGGAAGGACACCAGGCCTGGAGTGCCACATGTCCGGGAGTGGGACCGAGGAAAAGGTAAGGTTTGGGCTCCAGGGTGTAAGACCTCTCCAGGGAATCGAAAAGGATTTTTTTTTTCAGTATTTGGGGGAAGTTTTAAATTTGTCCTGCCCTCATGTAGTTTTATAGCTTTAGAACGCCATTCCTCAGTTCTCCTTTGAGAGTATGGTGAAGGTTTGGTGTCCTTATATACTCTGTGATTTTAGCAGTCTCTTTTATGTTCAGCTGGAAATGGTTTGCGTGCCAGCGTGTTACTGGATTCACATAGGGTTCCGCTGGGGTATGCATGTTTTCCTGCAGATTTTTTCTGTAAATTCACATGGTCCCTACAGCAGCCTCTCTTTGGAAGGTAGTGGTTGATGCCTCTTTGAAAGAGCTTGGCCGGGCTTGATGGCTCAGCCTGTAATCCCAGCAATTTGGGAGGCTGAGGCGAGTGGATTACCTGAGCCCGTGGTTCGAGACCAACCTGGGCAGCTTGGTGAGACCTCATCTCTACAATAAATTTTTAAAAATTAGCTGGCCGTGGTAGCACGTACCTATAGTTCTGGCTGCTTGGAAGGCTGAGGTGGAAGGATCACCGGGGCCCAGCCGGTCAACACTGGAGTAGCCTTGAGCATGCTACTGCACACTAAACTGGGCAACAGAGTGAGACTCCAACTCAAAAAACAAAGAAAGGGCTCATTTCAGTAGAACATTAGCTTCTGCTGTTCCTGCTGAAAGATCCAAGATACAAGGTAAAGTAGGAGAAATGCGAGAACTACTGTTAGAAATAGAGGTGAAACACCAAATTAGATTTGGACAGGTCCCTTTTGTGTCTTCCAGAAGTCAGTAAAGGACAAACTTCATATTTCAGTGTGAAGTACCTGTAATCTTATGTCAAGCAGATGATTTTTCTATATTTATTTCTCTCTGATGTAATTTTAGTGCCTTTTTGGCAATGTCTTCACAACCTGCCAGCCTATTCCACAGAGCCTTGCTTGTGAGGCTGCCTGAGAGTAGTCACTCCCTTTTCTTAACCTGGTTTCTTACACTCTGTAGGTATTACTTACACCTCGGATGGTAGTTCTGTCGTTGCCATCCTTGTTCTCCAGGGAATTTGAGGTGGCTTTTAAGAAATATTAATATACATAACATCTGAAAAACTAACAAGAAACGCAACTGATTCATTAGTCCATTCTAATAATTCTCTTCCTGATTTTCACTAGAATTTTCCTTTGGATACTGGTCGAAGCGGCAGTCAGACCTCCGGGCTGAGAGAGATCCTGAGTTTGCCCCACCATCAGATTACTTTGTGGGTCAGAAGAGAACTGGTTCTTGCAACAGCCAAGCTTGGAGCAGGCCTGGCCCAGCACAGAGTGACCCAGGACAGTGCTCTGGCCAGAGCCATGGACCCAGCTCTGCACATGTGTCCTTTACTCCTGCCCCTGACAGCCCACTACAAGCCCCCACAGTCACTTTCCAAACTCTGGATGACATGATATCCTATTATAAACAAGTGACATGAGCTTTCAAAGAACCTGACTTGGATTTGTACTGTTGCTGGTGTTTCCCTCTCCCAGAGTGGGTGAAATAACTTTAGGGACCGAGGTGTACCGTTGTCCTCCTGTCCTTTCCCTTTTAGGCACAGATTTCACACTGGATTTGTCAGTAAGAGAGAAGCAGATGGTACTGTGGGAACCCTGGCTACTTGGCTGTTCATTTCTTTCCAGTTGATACAGAGATGTACTCATCTGGATTTATGTGTGAGCTATGAGAGAATGGAAATGTTTATTCTGTAAAATTTGACACTGAGGTGCTCGTAACCCTGTCTGTTTCATACCTGCTCCTACAACATACTGAGATTTAAGAGTTCTGTTCCATTCCTTTTGCAGACACTAGCAAGCAGTTGTCTTTTGTCTCTGTCCCAAGGATTCGGCTTCTCAGCCTGCTGATGGAGCATAGACCCGACAGAATTTTTGCCTGTCGCAGTGGTAACTGAGGGGACACTGCATGCGCGGCAAGGTGATCTAGTCTCCAAGAGGACACTGAAGCTGGCTCATCTTAAAGGGTCACATTTGAACTGACTCGGAGGACCAGGGAAGAGCCCTTTTAATCCAGAAAGGTAGAAGTTGAAGTTATCTCCTTCCTTTTGTTGTCATGCCGTCCTAATAGACCCCCGTGCACAGCGGACATTCAGTAAGTGTGTGCTCAGTGACTGGGACCTACGTGGAGGCTGTTGGGCCTGGTCAGGTAGATGATCCTTAGTTGTAGTGGGTAGAGCTTGGTGGCTCATCTCCCCTCCTGTTGCCCCCATTCTCAGCCTTCTTCCCTTTTGGGAGCCTGATTTCCTTCGGAGTTGGGCCTGCATGGAGCAGAGTAGATAGGTCCTATGTCATTACTAGCAAGGTTGGGTTGGGTGGGCAGGGCTCCAGAAGGCTGGAAGGTGCCTGGGTGCCCACCGTCTTCTTGCTTCACAGCAGAGTTCCCTTTACAGCTGCAGGCAAGCAGTTGGGAGCTGGTCACTATGCCCACAGGGCTCCCACAGTCCGCTTCTGGGCCAATGAGCCCTGTAAATGTGGTAGCATCAGTTCTTGAAGTGCCCCAAAGGAGAGGAGTGTGTGAAGGAGCCTGACATCTCGCAGTTCTCTGCAATGGCATTGTCTCTGTTTCCACACACTGCAGTGGGGATGGGCATGCCCTATCCTTGTCATAGGTACTGGAGTGTATAGAGGGTCAACAGTTCATCCAAGGTCATGTGGTACCTGAATAGCCGAGGTGGGTCTTAAACACAGCTTGTGTCTGACCTCCAGACTCAAACTTTTCCCGGTGCTCTCTGCTCTCATTATTGCCCTGGTGTCAAGCAATATTAGACAAAAATAATGAACTCTTACAAACTTGCCTCTAAACTCCAGAGAGTAACAGTAAAGTTGCTAGTCCTGTTATGGTCATTCTGTCAGCCTAGTCAGGCGATTACCTCTTAATAAATAGACATTAAAACCAACTAACCCAGATGCCTTTTTTGTAGAAATTGACAAACTGACTTTAAAATTTTTTTTTTTTCGGTTGGAGTCTCACTCTGTCGCCTAGACTGGAGTGCAGTGACCGCTCCTTGCCACTGCAGCCTCGACCTGCTGGGCTCTGGCGATCCTTCTGCCTTGGCCTTCCAAGTAGCTGGAATTACAGGCATGCGCTACCACACCCTGCTGATTTTTTGATTTATTGTAGAGATGAGGTCTCACTGCCCAGGCGGGTCTCGAACCTGTGGGCTCAGGCAATCCACTCACCTCAGCCTCCCAAAGGCGTGGGTTTACAGGCTGAGCCACCAAGCCCGGCTTGATTTAAAAACTTTAAAATCTTAGAAATGCAAGGGACCTGGAATAGCCAAAACAATCTTGAAGAAAAAAGTTGAAGCTGGGCATGGTGGTTCACACCTGTGATCCCAGCACTTTGGGAGGCGGAGGCAAGAGGATTGCCTGAGCCTATGGGTTCGAGACCAGCCTGGACAACATGGCAAGGCCTCGTCTCTACAATAAATAAAAACATTAGCCAGGCGTGGAAGTGCACACCTGTAATTCCAACTACTTGGAAGGCTGAGGCGGAAGGATCACTTGAGCACAGCAGATAGAGGCTGCGGTGGCCGTAAGCATACCGCTGCACTCCAGCCTGGGTGGCATGAGATTCCAACTAAAAAAAAAAAAGAGTTGGCTGGGCTCGGTGTCTCAGCCTGCAATCCCAGCACTTTGGGAGGCCAAGGCGAGTGGATTGAGCCCGCAGGTTCAAGACTGGCCTGGGCAACTTGCCAAGACCTTGTCTCTACAATAAATAAAAAAATTAGCCGGGCATGGTAGCATGCACCTGTAGTTCTGGTTACTTGGAAAGCTAAGGCAGAAGGATTGCCTGAGCCCAGCAGGTCGATTCTGGGGTTGCTGTGAGCGTGTGTGCCACTGCACTGCAGCCTGGGCGACAGAGTGAGACTCCAACTCAAAAAATAAATAAAAAGTTGGAGGACTCACTTCCTGATTTCAAGACTTACTACAAAGCTACAGTAATCCAAGCATTATGGTACTGGCATAAAGACACAGATCAATGGAATAGAGTTGAGAGTCCAGAAATAAATCCATGCGTCTAGGGTCAATTGATTTTTGGCAGTGGTGCCAAGACCACTCACTGGGGAAATAATTGTCTCTTCAACAGATTGCTCTGGGACAACTGGACAGCCACATGCAAAAGAATGAATTGAGCTTTTAGCTCACACCATATACAAAAGTCAACTCAACATGCATCAAAGACCTAAACGTAAGGGCCAAACTACAAAACCAACTGAAACAGCTTGGACAAAGAGGGAGGAGACAAAAAGAAAAATTGGAATACCAGAAAGAAAAATAGAATCACTAGATATGCTAGAACCATAAGGGAAAAAAAGGATAGGAAGCAGGAAAATATTGAATAGATAAGCAGGAAAAAAGGAAAGAGGATGTACTTGTAGCATAGATGGACCTAAGAGGCAGACTTTGGAGTAGAAGACAGACGGAACAGGAAGACTAACCAGGCAGCTGAAAGAGCCTTGAGTGGGAGCCAGTGGTCTTGGAAGAGGCCCATGAAGGTGACGTATTGTCACTGCCTGGAGCACCGAGGTGGACAGTGAAGTAGTTGTGCTCATTGGCTCACGGTCACTGTTGACTAATAACTAAGTCATATTTTCTCTGGAATTTCAAAGACTGTATAAACCTATGTCTCATCCCCGCTGTACAGCATACATTTGGTTTGGTGTTTTGTGAGTCCAGTTATGCCCTCTTCTGTTTCAGACCCAGAGTTTGAGTATTAAGCCGCCGGGAAGCCTTAAATCAACTTTGTTATGGGCCTGCCTTGTGCCAGTGTCTCCAGCAGATGGCATTAGAGTGCTTAGGTTTTAGATCCGTATCGTAAACTAGCACCCTTCCAGAGGTAGAAAATAAGCCCCAAGTGTCATTTTCTGATTTCTGGGAATCATGTTTAAAAAGTGAAATTAGCCGGGCTCAGTGGCTCAGCCTGTAATCCAGCGCCTTTGGGAGGCTGAGGTGAGTGGATTGCCTGAGCCCGCGGGTTCGAGACCCACCTGGGCAGGCGAGACCTCATCTCTACAATAAATCCAAAAAAAAAAACTAGCTGGGCGTGGTAGCGTGCGCCTGTAGTTCCAGCTACTTGGAAGGCTGAGGCAGAAGGATCGCCAGAGCCCAGCAGGTCGAGGCTGTGGTGGCCGGGAGCGGCCACTGCACTCCAGTCTGGGCGACAGTGAGACTCCAACTCAAAAAAAAAAAAAGTGAAATGAGCTATTTTATTTAACCCAGTGTATCCAAAATACAATTTAAAAAATTCTTTTGAGCCTGGGGTCTTTGCCACCCAGGCTGGAGTGCAACAGTGCGATCATGGTTCACTGCAAACCTTGACCTCCTGGGCTCAGGCTGTCCTTCCACCTCAGCCTCCTGAGTAACTGGGACCACAGGTGCACTCCACCATTCCTGGCTTTTTTCATCTTTTGTAGAGATAAGGTCCCACTATGTTGCCCAGGCTGTCTCAAACTCCTGGGCTCAGGTAGTCCTCTTGCATCGACCTCCCAAAGGGCTGGTGTGAACCACCGTGCCTGGCTCCAAAATACAATTTCAACATGTAGTCCAATACATAGAAATTATTTATTTATTTATTTATTTATGTATGTGTGAACCACCGTGCCTGGCTCCAAAATACAATTTCAACATGTAGTCCAATACATAGAATTTATTTATTTATTTATTTATTTATTTATTTATGTATGTATGTATGTATGTATTTACGTATGTTTGATGTTGGAGTCTCACTCTGTCGCCCAGACTGGAGTGCAGTGGCTGCTCCCAGCCGCCGCAGCCTCGACCTGCTGGCTCCGGCGATCCTTCTGCCTCAGCCTTCCGAGTAGCTGGAACTACAGGCGACTAAAGGCGTGCGCTACCATGCCCGGCTAATTTTTTTTTTATTTTATTGTAGGGATGAGGTCTCACCAAGTTGCCCAGGCGGGTCTCGAACCCACGGGCTCAGGCAATCCACTCACCTCAGCCTCCCAAAGTGCTGGGATTACAGGCTGAGCCACCGAGCCCGGCTCATAGAAATTATTAATGAGGTCTTTTACATTTCTTTTTCACATTAAGTCTTCAAAATCCACAGTGTTTCCACTAAATTTGGATACTAACTTTTCATTAGGAATATTTGATTTGTATTTAGATTTCATAAGATAGACCATTGAAAAAGTAGATTCATCCAAGTTTTTCCAAACATACTTAAACATATCTAAAAGTTTTCCAAAAACTCAAGTATCAAGTTTTAAATTTAAATGACAATGCAACTCAGTTCCTTAGTCACACTCACCTCGTTTCAGATGCTCAAAGTTCTCATGCATCTAGTGCTACTGTCCTGGTCAGCAGAGCTCTGAATGATCTGCCTTTTCGTGCTTTATGGTCCAACTATACATAATCCTCCCATTAGTAACTAAAGGATTGGCAAATAATTTCCCCCAGGCACATACTAAACACTCGAAACATTCTGTGGCACTGTTTAACTCGGGAGCAAGCAGTGGCAAAACTCTTAGAGGAAAACATGACCACGCCTTACCCGTGCCTTTGAGCACGAAGCGAAGTGCTCTGGCCAGAAATGGCTTGGAATTATTTTCTTTCCTTGTAATCTCTCCTCCAGGCCTTGGTATGTTTTGATACAGTTCGTTTGAATTGGCTCAATAAATCATTTTGCTGCAGAATTCTCAACGGAGAACGTTCAAATCCATCTACATGAGACTCCTGCTGTGCTGTCATACATTTGCCAAGACTTGAGGGATCATTTGTTCCCTCTGAAAGCCAGATGCAGCCTGCAGGGTGGTTTTCAGCCAACCTTGTGACATGCGGATGAGGCAGTGGAATTTAGAATTTGGAGCCCAGGTGGGTACTGGTCTTTACAGTTAACACAACAGAGTAGGGCGCCATATGTGTATCCTCTCCTTTTAAGACAGTACACTGAGCTAAGGTCGGTGAGATGTCACACAGCACGTGTAAAAAAACTACATGTCTAAGGTGAGTGATGATGGTTTGACTTACTGAAAACAGAGAAGGTGAGCTTCCCTAGGGTCCTGCCTGTCCCTGAGAGCTGGCAGGGTGAGACATTTTGCTCCAGTGGGCTATGGCCACCCACCTTCATGTTTAAAGTATGTATGTTAGGGGGGAGGGGCCGGGGAAGGTGTGTTTGACATAGGTCATTGTCTAGAACTAGAAAATCAAAATGTTCAGATGAAGTGAGGTATGTCAGTGAAAACCTGTTGCCCTGGCCCAGTATTGATGTTCTGTTGTGGTGTTTGTTAATAAACCCCAGGCTGCATTTTTACAGGGGGCAGACCCCCAAAAATCAGAAGTATCTTGGGGGGGGGGCTTGTAGTACAGGCTTACCCCTCGAGCTAAGTATTCTAGGAACCCACTGGAATCAGGGTACCAGCTAGCGTTGTTGTGAGAGGCTGCATTCGACTTCAGTGAGGTTTTTTTTAAGAGGGAGATTGTTTCACTGTTTGCCCGCTTCACGATGGGTGATTTACAGGCACACCTGTCCACACTGCACTGAGTGATCAGCAGTTTTTGACCAAACCAGCATGACTCCTGTGTCTCACTCTCCCTATTCACCCAACCTCGCCCCGACTGACTTTTTGTTGCTGTTTCCTTGGATGAAAAATATCCTCAGAAGGAAACATTTTACCGATGTGGAAGAGGTGAAACAATTAAAGGCACTAAAGGCGTCAAAATGAATGAGTTCACAAACTTTTTTGAGCCGTGGAAAAAGTGTCTTGATAGGTGTATTACATCAAATGGAGAGTACTTTGAAGGTGACTGAAGTTTAAACATGTAAGAATAAATACACAATTTTTAATAAATGAATTCTGTTTTTTTTGAAGCCCCCCCCCATATATTCACACATAGTAAATGTGTGTTTGTCCTGTGATAGGAGAGGCCAAAAATACTATTTGTTTTCTGCCCTCAATGTAAACTGCTTTCTTCACTACATTTCTTTTTTTTTTTGAGTTGGAGTCTCACTCTGTCACCCAGACTGGAGTGCAGGGGCATGCTCCCAGCCACCGCAGCCTCACCCTGCTGGGCTCCAGTGATCCTTCCAACTCAGCCTTCCAAGTAGCTGGAACTACAGGCGCGTGTTACCACGCCCGGCTAATTTTTGATTTATTGTAGAGATGAAGTCTCGCCAAGTTGCCTGGGCGGTCTTGAACCCGCAGGCTCAGGCTATCCACTTGCCTCGGCCTCCCAAAGTGCTGGGATGACAGGCTGAGCCACTGAGCCCAGCCTTTTCACTATATTTCTAACGGCCATGTTCTCCTTAACTCTGAAAGCTCGTGTGCTTGGTGGCAATTTGGCCTGGATTTAAAGCATTTTTCCTGGGGCATACTGTATTTGCTTCTGTTTGTATGTGGTGATTATCAGTAATGAAGCTTGTTCAGCTTCCCTCAGCTCGAACATGGGGTGTCCATATCCCCTCGCCCCACCCTCTCCATACACTGTCATGGGTGTTGGGGGTTGTTTTGGAAATGAGAAAAGGCAAGAGTGAGCCCTGCTTCCAGCCCAGTTCTCCCAGGTCACAAGTGGGTTTGAGAACTATCCCAGCGCCTTTGCTGGGGACCCATAATTTATTGTCTTTCCAAAAATTAGTCATCTTTTTCTTAATAAAGAAAAAGCCTTATATCTCTGCCTCCAATTACGATCTGCATAGGTTTTCATGGACTTTGTAATCAATGTGTACACACCATTCGGTTCTTACTCTAACATTTCTAAAACTGAGCTTCCCAGTTATTTTTAATTGCCTAATAGTTCATCAGATTCATAGGCATCATTGTTAAGCACTCCCTTGGTGTTAGCTGTCTGCATTATTTCACTATGAGGAATGAAGTGCATATAGCATCTTTTAGTTTGGTTTGACAAACATTGTTCTTTATACAAATCCTGCCCTACTCCTCACCCAGTTGGGAAACCGTCGCTTGGGGTGTCACTTTCATAAGCGAGATCACTGGGTCAAAGAGAGGCCAATTGTATGTTTTCTGATAGGTCTTGTCAGAAGACCCCATCTCAGTAAGGGCCCTCTGGTCTCACAGTAAGTCTCCCTGGTGGAGGGTGCGAATGATTTACAAGTGAATTCCACTCCAAGATGATGATCACCATGCGGCTCCAGTGTCATGCTAAGTCTTGGCATCCATGAAGTCAGGTTCCATCGTCTGTGCAGTGGCCCTGTCTCCCTGCGATCCCCTTCTCTCTCTAACTGGGCCCTTCTCTGCCTAGAGAACCCAAGCATTCATCCAGACTGCCGTTTAATAACCTGGACAATCTGGAGGACAGCATCTATTCGTTTTCCTAAGCGCATCTCTATTTCTTTCACGCCAGTGAGGGTTTATTCTCAGACCTGTCCTCGCCTAAAGCCCTGTTCGCTCACAGATTGCAGTCACGTGCTGACATCTGGACTGCTGCCCTTATCAAAAGCATTTCTGATTAAAACCAGAGAGAGCCAGAAACCAGAGAAAATAGAGAAAGCCAGGCCACACAACCTGAGGAGGCTTCAGTTCATTTTGTTCTTAGAAACATAGCTGTGAATATTTCTGCCCCCAAACATGTTCCTGGGCCAGGGCCAGCAAAGGGCCCTCTCTGCTTTTAAATCTACGCCCAAATGTCGCCTCAGCTACTTTCTTGTCGGTGCCCTTGGTTTTCCCAAGGCCAGTTCAGAACGTTGCCGGTCTCCTGCTTTTGCCCCACCTGCACCCCTGGCGGTTCACCCTGTTTGTGCCTTCCAAGTCCCAAGTGCACCTAGGCCTGGAAACCCCTCTTGAGTGTAGGCAGAAGTACAGATGTGGTGGGTGCGGCTCCCCTTGGCTCACACCTCACAGCAACCATGCATCTCGCAGTTCCTTCCCGTCTTGCCTCCTTCCTCACGGCTGGCCCCATAAGGAGCACCTTACAAGGCAGGCGCCTGCCTTGCTTGCTGTCCTCCGGGGCTTCCTGGCACCTACAAGGTCAAGTCCGGGCAGCAGGCCCTCTCACCCAGCCCTGCCCACCCCTTCTTGCATCTCATGTCCTGCTGCCCCCAAACTCATCAGGCTGTTCAGAGCCTCCAGCCTGTACAGGAGCTGTGCCCAGCACCTAGAAAGCCCTTCTTTCCCTTGTGGGCCAGTCAGCATTCGCTTCAGCACCAGCTGGGGTCATTTCCATTGTGCAGTCTTCTCTGTCCACTTCAAATAATGACGCTTTTTCTACTACTTGGCATTTGGTGAGCACCCAGCTCTGAGCTAGCAGGTGTCAACCCTTTAGACCCATCTCCCTGCTGATCCTCACAGTCCTGGGAGGTGGGGACTAGTGTCCACCTGTGGCTATTGGGAACATCACACGGACCAAGCTGTGTCACTTGAGCACACATTCGCGGGACTCGAGCCTAAACCAGTGGCCTGCCGGGGCCACTTCCTTTCCTGAGTTTCTGTCCTGCCTTGCAGAGCGCATTCCGACTTCTGCATTTTCCTGTGTGCACGCCTCTCCCCCTCCTCTGCGAGCCCTGGAGGGGGGAGGCTGTGCTCTCCTCGTCCCTGTCCCAGGAGCTGACCTTGACCCAAGGAGACATGCCGCGAATTGCTGAATGAAGAAGGCACTGGGCCCACGGGCATCCCTCACAACCTTTGTGCATTGCTTAGATGGCTTTTCATTTCTTTGTGGGGATTACGTCCTGGAACATGCTGATGGCCGTATGCATAGGTCCCTGAGGCCATGCAGCCATAAGGATTTTTGTTTCTGGCATGTGGCAACACTGGGCATGGTACTGTGGGGATTGTAAAGGGGAGAGAAGACACAATCCCTGCCCTCCGTTTGCAAAGAGGAGACCATATAGGATACAATCAGAGGGTATTTTTGCTCATCTAGCAGATTCAGCTTCCATGGCATGATTTACCAGACCCTTCATGCTCTGACGCCAGGCTGCCTTCCCAGTTTCGGGCCGCTCGCCCACAGATAGCTGAGTGGTGTGCAGTTCTCTGGACCCACCGTGCTCTCAAAGACTGCTCCTTTTGCCTAGAATGCCTTTCTCCTTCCTCTCTGCCTGGCAACTTCTTACTCTTCTTACACCCTCCAGTGCAGCTTCTTATTGGCTCTGTTCTTTGGGTTTCCATGGCCTTTGGGCGTGTTTCTGTAGTGTGACCCTTAGAAGTCCATTTTGTGAGTCTGTTCTGCCTGTTAGATATGGAGCTTCCTGGGAGAAGACCCATGTCTCAGCGATGGAAAAACGAATGACAACATAAAAGCTAGGTTCATGGAAAGGAGGGAGTGACAGTCTACCATGACTGGCTGTCGGCCAGGATCACTTCTGGTGGCAGAACGGAAAGCTGAATCGAGTGGCTTAAAGGGATTCGAGGCGCGTTCTCTCATGTGAAAGAAGCTTAGAGGTGGGCGGGTAAGTGCTGGTGGGGCACAGACAGTGTCGTCAGGATCCAGGCACTGCTTGGCTGCCTGTAATGCACAGCTTCCCTCTTCAAGTAGCCTCATGGCTCCCAGTGGCTGCTGAAGCTGCAGCCATTGTCACCATGCCGGGCAAGGAGGGTGAGAGGTCAGCGGGTAAAGAAGTGTGCTTTCTAGGTAGCTTCCTTTAAAAGGGTTTCTCGGGGTCTTTTACCTGACAGCTTCCATTTTCATCTCCTAGGTCAGAATGTAGTCATAGGGTCACCTGCAGCTGAATTTTGAAGAGCTATAAATACATGGTAGTAAACAGGTTATCTCTGCATTTAATTTAAAATGACATTTTTTAAAAAACAGTTTTTAGTGTTTTCTGGGCATCCGGAGGCATTCCTTGGTGACCTCCATGGGGTGTCCTGTCCTCACGGTCTGTGCTGTGGTGCACACTTTAATTTTAGGCAGTATTTAGTTTTTGTGCGTGTATGTGTTTTTTTAAGCTGGGGAGACAGGGCTGGAGACGAAGGACAACTTGCGCGTTCCAGATTAAGTCTGGCAGGTCTATAAAGTAGGTAGCATCTAACAAATTCATAAATGAAGCCATTTCACACCAAACTGTAAAATTATATACTACAGATTAAAGAAAACTACTTCCCAAGAATAATTAGCTTGTAACCTTGAGTTAGAAGTAGTTTTTCTCATTTAAATGCCGAGTTTAAAGTTTAATCAAAGACCATTTGAAACCAAACTACTATGAGGTCTATTTTTTCATACTTCTCTTTCATCTCCATGACCACTTTTGTATTTCTATTTTGCAGATGATAAAACTAAGCTCAAAAGGGCTAAGCAACTTGATCTTAGACCCCCATAGCTAGTAAGTGTCACATTCCACTTTGAATAACTTAAACATTTGTTGAAAAATTCATCAACACATTTTAATAGATGTTATCTATATATTACTTTTAGTTTGCCATAATCTAAGTGTTTGGACGCTGATGGGAACCTCTTTGGGTACCTCTTGTAATTGCAGAAGTCAAATGTGACTTATATTCATCTTTTAATTTTAATATAAATTTTTCCTTTTTTAAAATGTGTATACATTTTTTTCGCACCCTCTCTGTTGAGTGGAATTACCCAGAATGAGACAGTGTATCGGGTAGCAAGCACAGAGGGGAGTGGGACTGTCTCTGCTGATGGTAACCTTGAACTTTACAAATGACCTTGAAACCTTTCTGAGACTTGTGACACCTGGGTCCTCAACAATAAAGTCAACATACTATTACTACACACTTCCTCTGGGTTTATAACCCTGGTGATAAAGTAATTGAGAAGAGTGAACTGAACCCTTGACTTGAATGCAGGAAAATTGTTTTCAAATCCAATTTCAATAAATCTCACTCCAGGCACTCAGTAAATGTTTGATAAATGAATAAACAAAACCTAACCATAAGATACCCGACTTCACTGAGTCTCAATTTCTTCATCTGGAAAAATGATCTAATTCCTACCTTCTGGGCGTGCTAGGGAGACAATGAAATAATGTGAGAGTGCTTCATAAGTTGCAAAAGTGTTATAAAGAAGTTAATGATAATTGTGACATTTTCAGACATGAGAAATGGCATTTTTTTAAAAAAAACAGTTTTTAGATCTGAATATACATTTCTCCAAAGGAGATTAAAAATGGCCAATAATCATATGAAAAGATGCTCAACATCATTAGTCATTAGGAAAATATAAATCAAAACCACAATGAGACATCATTTCATACCTGCTAGGATGACACTAGAACCAAGACACATAACAAGTGTTGACTAGAGACAGGGAGAAATTGGAACTCTCATGGTATTGCTGGTGGGACTGTGAAATGAATGATATAACCACTTTGGAAAACAGTCTGGCAGGCCCTAAAAAAAGTTAAACACTGAGTTACCATATGACCCAGAAATTCCACTTCTAGGTTTATACACCCAAGAGAATGAAAGCATATACCATCACGAAAACATGTGCATAAGTGCTCATAGCAGCACTATTCATAACAGCCCCCAAATGGAAACAACTGGAATGCCTGTCAACTAATGTGTGGATCAGCACGTTCTGCCATACAATGGGATATTATTCTGCCATAAAAAGGAATGAAGTCCTGATACCTGCTATGACAGGGATGAATCTTGAAAACCTTATGTCAAGTGAAAAAAGCCAGTCACAAAAGGCCACATACTGCATGATTCCATTTCTATGAAATGTACAGAACGGGGAAATCTATAGATACAGAAACTAGATTAATGTTTTCCTGGGAGTGAGGGGAATGGGAAGTGACCTTCGAGGAGCTGGGGGTGGGATGGGGTGTGATAAAAATGTTCTAAAATTAGATAGTGACGTTTGTTGCACAACTCTGTGAATATACTAAAAACCATTGTACATGTTGAAAAGGGTGAATTATATGGTATGTGAATTATATCTTCAATGAAGCTGTTTTAAAAATCGGCTTTTGGCCGGGCTCAGTGGCTCAGCCTGTAATCCCGTGCTTTGGGAGACTGAGGTGAATGGACTGCCTGAGCCTGTGGGTTCGAGACCCGCCTGGCAACTTGGCGAGACCTCATCTCTACAATAAATCAAAAATTAGCCAGGCGTGGTAGCGTGCACCTGTAGTTCCAGCTACTTAGACGGCTGAGGCGGAAGGATCACCAGAGCCCAGCAGGTCGAGGCTGCGGTGGCCGGGAGCGGCCACTGCACTCCAGTCTGGGCGACAGAGTGAGACTCCAACTCAAAAAAAAAAAAACCCGGCTTTTATCTGTTTGTAAGAAATATCTTCAAAATTAACTTCAAAAGAAAGGAACTGGTGGTGAGCGGGGACAGATGGACAAATTTCCCACACCAGTTAATATCTCAAGACTTGTATCAGTTGCCTTCTTCTCATTTGAGTCCCGACTTTAAAAAAAACCGCCCTGTGCAGTCAGGGTCAGAGCCCTCTGGCTGCTTGCCCAAATGACCGGGATTCTGAATGATTTCTTTGTCTTACTGACTTAATTCAAAAATGAATCTATTTTTCCCAGTCTGCATAGCTGAGGACTGGGGATGTCAGGGGGTCGACAAATAGACAGAGGAGGCCGTTTTATCTGCAAACCAGCAGGATGCCAGAAGGGCTTGCTCTATGGGACTCTTACTCTTTGGAGATTGTTACTGACGGATGGGCAGAGGCAGTTCAAAGGCCGTGAAGTAGTGTGGAGTTTGACAGTCCTCAGTGCCAGGAGTCTACAGCCCCGTGACTCCTGAGCAAGAGCTCTGGTTCTTCAGAGGATAGCCTTCTCACCGCTGGGTGGGCACGCGAGTTTGTGGCCGTGAACCTGCCCTGTGAGCGCTGAAGGTGGGCACCCAGTGAGCTGTCCTGGTATGGCGAACTTGGGGTGGGTCCAGAGAACAGAGTTTGAAAAGCGCTAGAACAAGCACTGTCTGGTGGAAAAGAGGAAGTGGCAGTGGCAGGAGTGGTTGAACAGAAGGTGCTAGAAGAGATGGTTGGATGACTGCGGTGACTGACAGGTGTGATCGGAGGGCACGGCCAGTGGCCCCTCCTCTGCCCTCACGGCTGGCATTCCTGGCACGTGGGCTGGTTGGGCCATTGACAGGGGAAAACACGGCCAACTTGCTGGTACAAGACTCTGTGAAGGCCATCAGAGAAGGGACAGATCCTTGATCTAAGCTTCCCTCAGGCTGATCTTTCCTGTATGTTCTGGATTCTTGAGTCTCTGTTCATAGTTCCTCCCTCAGGAATCACAAGAAATAAATCTTCATTTTTTAGCATAAGATTAAAAGTGGATTGATGTTTTTATAACTATATTTTAGATTGATTTATTACTGAAAGCTATTATTATGGGATTCATTTCGATCAAACAAATGAAAGCTTTAGATCTGGTTACAAAACCCTAAAAGTGTATTTGCCGGTTTTTCTAGCCATTTTTGTGCTCATTAAATTGTTCTTTGTACTCTGTCTCTTCAAGTAGCCGCCTATTTTTGGCATAGGTTAGGAAGGTAAGAATAAAACACAATTTAGAAATATGTCAGAGTAAACATCACCATAGTATCGAAGCAGGAAAATATTTATCATAGTCCATTGATTTTCAAGTGTGCATTTTCTACACTTTAGCACCTCTGAAAGTGAGATATGTCTTCCAGTCCATGGCACCTTATGTTCCTTTTTTTCCTTCTTATAAGATGGTTCGTCTTTTGATCAAGGATGTCTTGGATTTGAGGAAATGTGACAAATTATATTAGCAATTGAGCTAAGAAAACACATTCTCCTCATTCTTTTTGGCCTGCCCTTAGGTGTACATGTTGGGTACTTCCGTGCTCACCCTGGCATTGCAACCAGGAGAGCCAGCGACACATCTTTTTGTTCTTGCAGGTTTTTAACAATAGACAACAGGCAGATCTTCTACCCCAGGTGCTCTAATGATGAAAGATGCGGTGGAGCCTTTCTCCCTTGCCCAGCCCTCTGGGCCCTATGCTCAGTTTATTCAACCATCCTTGAAGCTTTTTTTTTGAGTTGGCGTCTCACTCTGTTGCACAGGCTGGAGGGCAGTGGCACGCTCATGGCCACCCCAGGGTAGACCCGCTTGGCTCCGGCGATCCTTCTGCCTCAGCCTTCCAAGTAGCTGGAACTACAGGCGTGCACTACCATGCCCAGCTAACTTTTGATTTATTGTAGAGATGAGGTCTCGCCAAGTTGCCCGGGCTGGTCTTGAACCCACGGGCTCGGGCAATCCACTCGCCTCGGCCTCCCAAAGTGCTGGGGTTACAGGTGGAGCCACTGAGCCCGGCCTAAGCTTTTTTTTTTTTTTTTTTTTGAGCCATACTCATCACCAGGTCCTTCTGAAAGTGCTAACACTGGTGTCTCTGGAAAGATGGGGGCCGGGAATCCCTTTGTCCAACTGCGGGGAGAGTGACCACCTATTTCCTTATGTGTCCCAGATAGGAATTACTGGCTCAATGACCTGTGAGGACTATTTCAGCACTCCCGCTGCGTCTGTGTCCATGGCTTCACTGTAGGGAAGAACGTGTGCTCTCCGTCACTTGTCAGAGCGCTCTGACTCTTTCCAGTGGAAAGTCCCTCTCCTCTGAGATGGATAGTGTCACCTAGCAGCATGCACACTCCAGCTACATGATGAGTAACCGAGAACTGTGTCAGCAGTACTTGGCCACCACCCCCCGGCTGCTGGCCCGCATCTCCAAGCTGCTCATGATCTGCCGGAATGCAGGCATCTCCATACCGAAGGGCATCAGAAACATCTTCGAGTTCACTTGGGAGGAGCTCATCACCGACCCCGCGGTGCCTACGCCATCGGAAATTGTGGGCCTGGAGGTCAGCTTTGGCCCCCCCCCGGGGGGGCTTGTGGAATCAATCCCCGTGCAGGTCCCCAACCAGAAGAAGCCACCACCACCGCCAGCACCACTGCCGCCGACACTGCCAGGAGCCACTGGGGCAGCCAAGCAGTCCAGCCCCTCTGCCAACCTGCCCTGCCCAGTGCCCGCCAGCCAGGAGACCCTGCACAAGTTTCAGCAGCAGTCCATCCACCTGCTAACAGAACTCCTCAGCCTGAAGATGAAGGCCATGGTGGAGTCTGTGTCAGGTAAGCCTGTCTTGACGGTGGTTTCTCTGCTTCTGTCCAGATGTGTGTGTGTGTGTGCCCATCACATTCTCCACAAACAGGCATCTAAGACACAGCTGCTGGAAATAGCTGCAGGTCTCCTGCAGGGCTAGAACTCTGTCCTTCTGACACTCCCCAATCATCCCCTTAGTCCTTTCTCTTTTTTTTCCTCCCATTGCCTCAGCTTTGCGAGCCCAGATTGGAAGGTGAGCTGTGGGAAGTGTGGGAGGTCAGAGGTACTGAAGGGCAGAGTTTGTGGGAACGATGCTGAGGTGGAGAGAGACAGCTTCCAGGAGCAGGTGACGTGTGGGAGGGTCAGCGGGAAGAAAGCCAGACAAGGACCAGCAGAGACAGAATGAGGGGGAGTTCTAAGAACTGGGGTTCCTCCAAGGTGAGGTGCCATCCCAGGATCAAGGCCAGGACCTAGAGCAGCATCAGTATTTCACCCTTCGGAATACTGCAGTGCTTCAGAGACCACTAGCATCAGTACCCAGGCCCGGGGGTAGGAAGAGATGTAGGTAAGGGGGCAGAGAGCAAAGCACCCCGAAGGGTCTAGAGCTTGGGACCCTTTCACTGCGAGCCCCCTCAGGCCGGCTTGCCCTCGGAGCAGGTCTTCATTGTATCCCCCTTTCCCGGGCCATTGACAGAGGTCCTTCTCTGGAAGCATGATCCCCATGCTGGGAGGAAAGTGTGAGGCTTTCGATCGTTGCTTTAGTAGGTGCCAACCCCCTGGACATCACCAGGCGCTTTGTGGAGGCCAGCCAGCTGCTCCACCTCAGTGCCAAGGAGATGGCCTTCAACTGCCTAATCGGCACGGTTGGGAAAAGCGACTACGGCGGGGGACAGATGGACAAAGGTGGGTACTCGAGCGTCAGCCCCTGGATGGCAAGTACACACGACACCAAGAGTGCAGTGGAACGGTGAAACCCTGTTGTGAAGTGTGACATTTCTCATAGTTGAGGGAGATGCGGAACAACAGGGACTCTCATGCTACAGAGGAGTGGGTGAGTCAGGGGAATTCCTGTGGAGTGGAGAGCAGAGGCGGTGTCTGCCAGGTGTCTACAGCTACAGCCAGCAGCTCCTCATCTGGTCGTTCCCAGAGCTGTGCTTCTCAACTATTTGCAGGGAAGGCCCCTTTTAAAACGTCCGATCTGTTGTGGACCGACCCCTTTAACCACACGATAAATATGGCACAGCAGCATCAAGTTGCTGCACAGGTGTTTCAGCGCTCAGCCTTTGTTTTCATGCTCACCTGGTCTCGGCCTGTTAGGGGTTGGTGCTGGTCACAGGTTGTACTTGAGCGGCATGAGAGAAGCTCACACACGTGTGCAAGAAGTCATGGGAGAACATTAATTGCAGAGTTCTTTGGAATGGCAAAAATAACTGGAAACGATCCTAATGTTGACCAACAGTAGATAAATATGTCAATTATGTCATTATATCCCTCTTGTAGACAGAGGGATATAATGAGTAGTGATAATGCATGAGTCTCTGAGGCATGCATGTCCATAGAGATGAGTCTCCAAAAATAGAGTTAAGGAAAAGAAGGGGGGCCAGGGAAGGAGACATTTGGTATGATGCTGTTTTTAAAAGTTCAGAAGCATGCGAAGTAATATGTCGTTTATAGGTACATTGCACAAAGTACAAAACCATGAAGGGGATATCCAAGAAAATGATCTCAGTTTGGTCATTTCTCTAATGTTTATTTTTAATTTTTTCCCACATAGTTACTGTGTGTGTGTGTGGTGAAAACACTTGAGATCTACTCTCTAAGCACATTTCAAGTATATAATACAGTAATATTAACCATAGCACCATGCTGTACCTTAGGTCCCCAGAACCTATTCCTTATGATTGAAAGTTTGTACTGATTGACCAACATCTCCGCATTCCTTACCACCCATCCCCTGTTGCCCCCAACCCTTGGCAACCACCACTCACTCTCTGCTTCCATGAGTGTGACATCTTTAGATTCCTCACAGAAGTGAGATAACACAGTATTTGTCTATGTCTGGCTTATTTCACTTAGCATAATGTCTTCCAGGTTCATCCATGTCGTAGCAAATGCAGAATCTCCTTTTTTGTGGCTGAACCATATTCCATTGTGTGTGTGTGTATGTGTGTGTGTGTGTGTGTGTGTGTGTGTGTCATATTTTGCTTGGCCGTTCATCCACTGATGGACAGTTGAGTTGTTTCCATATCTTGGCTATTGTGAATAATGCTGCAATGAACCTTGAGGTGCAGCTGTCTCTTCAAGACATGAATTTCATTTCCTTTGGATGAAGTGGGATTGCTGGATCATATGGTAGTGACATTTTCAATTTTTTGAGGCGCCTCCATATTGTTTTCCATAATGGCGATGCCAATATGCATTACACCCCCCCCCCCAACAATGTACTAAGCTTCCCTTTTCTCCACACCCTCTCCAGCATTCATCTTTTCTCTTTTTGGTAATATTCATTCTAACAGGTGTGAGGTGATATCTCACTGTGGTTTTGATTTGCATTTTTCTGATGATTAGTGATGTTGAGCATTTTTTTTCCATAATACCTGTTGATCATTTGTGTCCTTTCTTTTGAGAAACATCTATTCAGGTCCTTAACCCATTTTTAAATCACGTTATTTGTTTTTTTGCTCCTTAATGTTTTGTGTCTTACACTGGGTGGACATGCAAGTGTTTAGTGTAGAATGCCTGAAAGTACTCTCTGGCAGTTTATATAGGGAAGCATTAAAAAATTACATCTCTCAACCATTTGCTCTCGCCTGTAAAATCAGTCCTATGTCACCTCTCCCCCTGTCAGCTAAGTCAGTGTCTTTGTCAGTCTTCCCTGACAGTACAATTGCAGATCTTGGGAAAAATGTTGGATTTCATGAAGTCAATGAAAGTGATGTGGGAGAGCTGCTGGGGTCCCGTCTGATGTCCCCGAGGGCCGATGCCACCAAGCAACACGCGTTCACCCTGAGGAAGGGACCCTCAAAGCAGGGCCCATGGCTTTGTGGAGACAGGAGAGAGTTAAAAGTAAAGAGTAGTAAAGCCCTTGAATAAGCTTACAAAAGGCAAACATGAAGGGGCTCGTGTTTTACTGCCATCGCACAATCATTCAGAAAACAAGGGACTCCCACATGTGATTAGCATGTGCTTTCGATAGCAACTCATGTTTCTTCAGTCTAAGATAAAAGAAGTTTATTTTGATAAATGTCGATTTCCATTTCTCAGACCAAATTCAGATAGAACATTTCCACCAGGCAACCCCCTCAGGTCCCCTCCCACTGTGGGAGCTTTTCTGTCCTCTCAATAAATCCTGCTTTTAAAAAAACCCCAAAACAAACAAAAATTTCCCCCACTCTTTACCCCGAATGGAGGTCTCCATTTAAGGGAGTTTATTCCCCGCCTTCTTGTTCTGGATCCACTGGGCTCTGGCTGACAGGTCCTCACTTGCCTGCAGTCCTGTGTGCAGGTGCTGGTTGGCATTCTGTTTCGGGGCTTAGAGATCCATTGAGGCACTCTCCTCTCAGAATGTTCTGTCTGTCGCCTTTAAAGGAAACCAGGCACTCCATTACCAGTGGCACTCCATCTCATGAAATGTTTAAGGCACAGTGGCTTCTGGCACTCAGCATCACCCCTGTAGAGGGTTAATCTAGTGGAAGAGAATAGAAAGAGGGTTCAGCTGAACTCTGGGAGCCTTTGGGGTAATTTCTGTGTCCTGCTGTCCTGTCCCAGCGGAGTGCTGAGAATGCCCCCTCCATCCCACTCCCAGGAAATCTCTCTCTCATTGGCCATTCTGGTGTAGACACTCCTCCCTTTACACAAGCCTACAGTTTGAAAACAAAAATCTAAATAGCAACACAGAAATTAAGGAGTTATCCATTTCTTTTGGATAAACACTCATTCATCCTAGAAGGACTTCACAGTACTTAGATAGCTTTCCGGAGGCATTAAACTATGTCGATGAACTTCACATAAATTGTGTTTTTCTGGACCATCTTTCTGTGTGAGGTAGACCAAAGCTGTGATGGATCTTTTGCTTAAAGCTGTGACCAGAATATACTCTTTGCTAAAGTAGTGTTTCCTTCTGTCCTTATACCTACTATTCCTGGTTTGCCACTAAAGAAAACTATGCTGCTCCTTTATTTTTAGTTGATGGCTATATTATTACATAAAACATCAACAACAAATAACCTTACCATCTTTTATTTATTTATTTATTTGAGTTGGAATCTCACTCTTGTTGCCCAGGCTAAAGTGCAGTGTCATGCTCATGGCCACTGCAGCCTCGACGTGCTGGGCTTAGGCGATCCTTCCGCCTCAACCTTCCAAGTAGCTGGAACTACAGATGCACGCCACCACGCCCAGCTAGTTTTTGTGATTTATTGTAGAGACAAGGTCTCACCAAGTTGCCCAGGCTGGTCTTGAACCCCCGGTTTGAGGCAATCCTCTCGCCTCAGCCTCCCAAAGTGCTGGGATTTTAGGCTGAGCCACTGTGCCCAGTCAGTCTTACCATCTTACATAGGAGCCGTTTCTCACTTTTTTTCACCGCAGTTTCCTTTATGTTTCTTGTGTTCATGCATCTCGATTTACATAAATGTGTATGTGTATGTATATACACACATATCTAGGGTATTGCAATTTTTCTGTTTTTCAATTTCCTTTACTTAACAGTCTACAAATATTTTCCACAGGCTATATACTTTTAATAATTGTCATTTTGAGTGGATGCAGACTCCGTCTAATGTTCCTGTTCCCTATTATCTAAATGCTCAGGTCTGCAGGCTTTTTGTGGTTAGTATGATGGGAGTGATAATAGGCAACCTTCTGCACATTGCTTTCTGATCCTGTTGTGTTGGTTAGTTTCCCAGGGGCAGGAAGATTGGAGCAGAGGTCTCAGTATGCATTTAGCTCTTCTTCCTAATAACACTTTATACAAGATGCTCTCTCTACCAGCAGGGTTGATGGGTCTTATTCCTTCTTTACCAGCACTGGCTATTGTTCTTTGAAAGTTGTTCAAAGCAATAAATCAAAAATGAGCCGGGCGTGGTAGCGCGCGCCTGTAGTTCCAGCTACTTGGAAGGCTGAGGCGGAAGGATCGCCGGAGCCCAGCAGGTCGAGGCTGGGTGACAGAGTGAGACTCCAACTCAAAAAAAAAAAAAAAGAAAGAAAGTTGTTCTACTCTGAACTTTCAGATCGCTAGCAAAGGTGGTTGCTTTCATGTTCTATCATTTAGTGTGGAGTCTCTGTTTATAGTCTTTGTCTACTCATGGGGTCAGGTTTGCCGTTTTCTTCATGAATTCGAACGAGCTGTGATGAGAAAATTGTTTGGCATTTCCCAGCAAGAGTTTCATGCCTAACCGATGAAACAACCATGTTCGGGGGAAGAATAAGCAAGCGATTTGGCAAGTTTTATGTAAGAAGGATCAACATTTTCCACTACCCATGGGGGTGCTAAATTTTAAGTGGCCAGAGAGCACACGATTCTATGCAAGATGGTGTGGTTCTGCAAGAGACTGATGCGTTGTTGAAGAAGCATCTGGTTTCTGTGGCTTGGATAAAGGGGACAGATGGCACTTAGTTCCTGTCTTGCTTATTCTCTGGACCTAGTGCAACACTGGCCCTTAGGGCAGTGTCACCTTCTGTGCTTGCTCTCTGCTCCCTGCTCTTGTTCCCCCTTGAGAGGTTTGGGGTGGGGGAGTGTAGAGGGAACTTTAAAGATGTCTCTTAATCACTCTGAGCCTGTCCATGCATTGAAGAGTCTCTTTCTTCCAGGTTCTGGTTGTTTTGTAACAACAGGGCACTTTAGAGCATCTGACTCACCATACTGCTAGAACAAGTCCATGTTACATTTTTGGTTAAAAAATTAAATTAAAAAAACAAAAGAAGAATCCCTTCTATTTTCCACTCCAGAGTCCCCCGTGAACGTCTCAACCATGGGGGTGAACTCACCCTACCAACTGGTCTACCAGTCTTCCACAGCCTGTCTGAGCTTCTCCCTCTCGACCGGAAGGGAAGCCAAGAAGAAAATAGGTAAGATGGTTCCCAGTAAGCTCTCCAGGCCTGTCACTGCTGGTGGTGGTATATGTGTGTGTATGGAGGGGGAGATGTAGAGAGGAGAGGCACAGGTGATTTCCTTCTAGCCTGTGTAGGTTGGTAGGACGGTGTGATCTGGCCTTCTGACTGGAAGGATACACAGTTGCCCTGATGGACGTCCAGCAGCTGCTGACACAGATCCTCTCCTATAAAAAAGGCCACAGTCCAGTCCCATCACTATGTAGCACAACCTCACCAATTGAATGTACACACCCCTCCGTTCCCCTGGGAGAGCACCTCCATCAAACCCACATCTCCTATCACTAACAGCATCTCAGACTCAGCTCCTCTGCTCAGACACAGTTCCATCTAGGTACACAGCAAGTGGGAAATGAGCATCTGAACAGCGGTGCTTGGTTACCAAACCTGGCAGACCCCAGTCGTGCCTCCCAAATCGGACTAGTTTGTGTGGGCAGGAAATAAAGACATAGGTAGGCTTTCATTCTCCAAAAAAGACACACACAGGAGAGGCTTCTGGGAAGTAACAGGTGGCAGAAGAGAGCAAACAGTAGAGCACCACCTAGGCTGGGCACTTTGGGAGGCCGAGGCAAGAGGATCACTTGAGCCTGGGGGTTTGAGACCAGCCTGGGCAACATAGCAAGAACTTGTCTCTACAAAAACTTAGCTGGCTGTGGTGGCACATGCCTGTGGTCTCAGCTACTTGGGAGGCTGAGGCAGGAGGATTGCCTGAGCTCAGGAGATCAAGACTGCGTTGAGTTGTGATCACGCCACTGCAATCCAGCCTGGGCAACAGAATCACACACACCAAAATACCTGTGTGTAAAAAGTTTGGAGGAGAGATGGGTCGAGGCTGCAGAGAGCAGGGCAAGGCCTCACAGACGTTCCGGCCCACCCTGCTGTCCCAGGAGGATGGGGTAGGTAGGAGAGGATTGCATCCTCAAAGGACTGGCAGGATGGGAGGTGGGAGGTGGGAACATTCAGACTGTCCAACAGATTCCCACAGACCCAGGAGGCAGGGCTGGAAGCTGAGCAGCTTGGAGTTCACCCCCACTCCGCCCCAGCTGGCCCTGTGACCTGCCTCCCTCAGGCCTCACCTCCCTCCTGGGGAAGGGAGGATGTCACCACGGGCGGTCAGAGGTGTTCCCAGACCCTCATTGTTATCATTGTTATCCCTTCTGTTTCATCACTGACCATGTCCAGCTGATCCTCTACCCCTTCAGATAGTGAACAAATGTTGGCTGGACACTCGCTAATTGTCCATCGTTATACAACACGCTGGGGATGCAGATGCGGCTCTTCAGATAGAAAGCACCTTCCTTAAAGGAGTGACAGCCTTGGCTTCCAGGCCTGGAGAGATTCAGCTGCCTCTGATCCTTTGCCTCTGTTGATGTGCTTCATCTTTTTGGGGTGCAACAACCCCAGCCTCCTTTCCAGCACCCACTTTAAGTGTTCCTGGCATTGTCACGTGCCCTCCTGAACTGACCCTAGATCTACACAGTCACTGTGAGGGAAAAGAAAGTATCCTCAAAACAGCTGGCGAGCTCATGGCTATTTCTCCCTAGCGAACTTGGATGGGGGAATGCCTTGAACAAGGCTGTTCCAAAGCAAAAGTTAAATACAGCTGTTCCTCCTTATCCATGGTTTCGCTTTCTGTGGTTTCATGATCCTTGGACCCACCAGGCAGCGAAAATCTTAAATATTTTGAGGAGGAGGGGGGGAGATGTGAAGGACGGAAGAGAGAGAGAGAGGGAGGGAGGGAGGGAGGGAGAGAGAGAGAGAGAGACCACATTCACATAACTTTATTACAGCATAGTATTCTAATTGTCCTATTTTAGCATTATTGTTGTTCATCTCTTCCTATGCCTCATTTATAAGTTAACCTTCTCATAGGCACACATGTATAGGAAAAAACATGGCATACATGGGGTTCAGTACTACCCAAGTTTTCAGGCTGCTGGTCTTGAAACAGATTCCTTGAGGGCAAGGGGGTCCTGCTATGTGTCTGCTGGTCTCTTTGTCTACCTGGCTGTTTTCCTTTGCTTCCCCACCAAGATGCGACTTTTCCTGATGGCCTCTGTGTTGCCTCCTTACACTACGATGGGTGTTCAACAATGCTGCAGTCACTGTGGGTGTTCGATACTGTTGAGGAATTAGCCTCACACAGGCTTGCTAGCATGAGTGACTGGCCTTGCCTCATAACTCATATGTACATTAGCCATGTGTCCTGGCTTGCTCAGGCTCCAGTGTGTGCCTGTTGTCCTGATATAGGACAAAAAAAGATGTCTGCTTTTTCTAGAGACGTACTGGCTTGAAGTCACTTTGGGTTTGAGAGCCGCCACTGTCTGTTTCCTGTCCATGTGCTGTATTATACCTCACCAGATGGCAGTTTGGGGTGCCAGGCAGACTTGGAGCAGTGATTCTAGGAGTTGGACCTATTCCCTGAAGGGACAGCAGCTATTTCTGAAAGGTGTCCAGGGTTCTAGGAAGGTAACTGAGAGGAGTCTGTTAATAGCAGTTTCTAGTCGGAGCAGAGGCTGCTGTACTCAAGCCAGCAGATGCTCCAGGCAGCCAACCAGCAGTCAGCTGGACCTCAGGCCCTGGTCTTGAGCTTAGGGTACAGCCTCTGGTCCCTGGTGGTGGGAGATGTGGGGGAAGGAACCAGGAACCCCTCAGGTTGGCAGATACTAGAGATGGTCCCCAAGCACTGGCCAGAAACTCCCAGGTTTGGCCAGTAGTGAGGATGGCTCGATTATGAGGCCCCCAAGGCTTTTGCTGGAGCCTGAAAAGTCCCCCTGGCCAGGTTTCATCCTCAGATCCAAGGTGAAGTTAGGCCTGCATCTGTTGAGGCTGCAGCTGTGTGGGAGGCAGAGGCTCAGTGCACCTGACACAAGGGAGTGAATGGATGCCTCTGGATCCTCGGCCAGGGAGGAGGACTTCCATGACTCCACACTGGCACATCCTCATGCCACCTGCCACCTGCCATGGAGGACAGCCATGAAAATAAGTACCACAGGCACAGATCATCTTGGACCAGGTCTCTGCTGGTACTCGCTGTTTCCTATAGAAGACCCAAGATTAGCCAACATCAGAGAAGTATTCGAGTTGACTGAGACGAAATCGAGACTTTGTGTCTTTAACCAGGAACACCATAAGGGACCCGTTTCAGCATTCAGGGAAGCCCAGCCCCAACAATGCTCCCCCTGCCTGGAACCCGGGGTACAAGGGCGTCTCTGTTTGATACGTGACAGTCAGTGATTTCTGTCCCTGGCGAGCATCAGTGATTCTCCCTGCCCTGTGTTCTCAGGCTTTTCCTGGCCCCTTGACCCCCAAGTGAACATGATGTCTTGAGAAACTGTTTTCGGAAACCCCTTCCTAACCTTTTTTACTCCAACTACAGGTAAATCAAAAACTACAGAAGACGTCAGCATGCCAGCCCCACAGCGAGGAGTGAGAACCCCTGTGGACAGCACCGAGCTCAATGACCCCTGCCCTGAGGCCCGGGAGAAGTTGCAGGAGATGTGTCGCCACATGTGAGCGCCTCGGTGGTTGGGCAGGGGTAGAAGGTGTTCTCAGAAAGCCCCAGCCCAACCAGGAGCCCATGTGTAGGGAGACAGTCATGAATGCATATGAGCCGCCCTGCCAGGAGTGCAGGTTACCCGGTACTCCCCAGGACAGTCGCAGGTATAGTGCTACACACACACACGCACACACACACACACACAAACTCTGTCTCTCTCTCTCTTTCTCTCTCTCTCTCTCCTGTTCTCCTGTCTTTCTCTACTCACTGCCCTCCTGATGACAACCTCACCATGACCATACAAGGAAGATGGGATTGATGTCCATTGGACAGATGGGGAAACTGAGGCAGTCTAAGTGGGTGGGTAGCTGAAGAATGGCCTAAGCTTATGCAGCTTGTTGGCATGACCTCTTTCCCCCCACCTGGCAATGCTTTCTGTTTCCACAGCATGCTGCCTCACTAGGGATACCCCTTTGCATGATTCCTTACAGATTACATATAGCCTTTACGCCCTGAGTGTTTATTTCTTAACATAATTTGCCAGATGTTCTTCTACAAAAAACAAACAAACAAACAAATTAAAACCTCTCAAAACAAACAGAAAAAATCCAACATGGATGAGTAATGTATTGACGATTCTGTCTCACAAGGCCTAACAAGCTATTCAGCATTTCTTGGAGGGTCCTAGCCCATGGGCCGTAAAGGTTCCAAACACCTATCCACATCTCACATCCAAGTCATATGTGTCTCCTGGGGTCAGAGCATGGGTAGAGGGGAGCCACCCGATTTGCCTCCTCACTGTGACACTCTGGAAAGAAACTCTCTTCCTGTAACCTCAGGACTGGGGTGGCAAAGTCTTCAGTCCCCTAGCTTCACCTTCTGCACGCAATCCCACTCCGTAGGTCCTCAGAAGAGCCTGGGGTGGAGATGTGTACTTTTGGGACAGGGGAGGGGGACAGGGGTCTTGGGTGCTGTAGAGAGCCTCCCTGGTGAGCGAGAGCCGAATGGTTAGAGGATGTGTTGGTCTCCTTCCCTGCAGAGAAGCTGAGAGGGCCACGTGGAAGGGGAGGAATATCTCCTACCCCGTGATCATGCGCAACTACAGGGCAAAGACATCCTCTCATCTAATGCCGGCCCTCAAAGGGGACTCCCACACCCTAAGTCCCCATCATCCTCAGACTCCCACTGCCACCCCTCACCAGCCTCCCGTCCACTATCTTCCTCCCCACCAGCATTCTCAAGAGTGGAAGGTGCCCAGGAAGGCCATCAAGTTGCATTACACCTTTTATGACGGCTCCTCCTTCGTTTAATATCCTTTCATCTGGTGCCCCGCTATCTCTCCGGCTGCTCAGCCCCAGAGAAGTCCAAGACCTGACAGCCTAAGGATTTACTTGGGCTTTTCAGTTGATCGGAGAAGCTTGGGGACTCAGGAGGGTCAGAGGAAGAAGTACTAAGTAGCCTCAAGTTTGGTTCAGTTCAGATCAACATGAACACACCAAACCCCAGCTACCTGTGAGAAGCCTGGCCACACAGGCTAGGAGTGCAGATTTAATCCTTGTCTTCGAGGACCTCCCAGGTAAAAGGAGGCTAAAGACAACACCATTCATCTCTAGTGGCAAGGATGGGGCTAGGAGGCCCTACACATGTGAGAATCTTCGTCCTCTGTTCCTGGCTCAATGGCTGAACCCTGTGGTCCTTGTGCATGTCACCCGTCCACATCCTCAGAGTCTGAGCCCTTACCCCGGATGCTCCATCCATGTACCCCAATTGTTCTGCAGCTGACATCTGCTTGAGTTGAGTTTGGTGGGAGCTCGGTCCCAGTCGTGGGGTGTGGGAGCAGCAGAAGGAGACACATTTTCTCTCTGAGAGTCTGATGAAAGGTATTTCTCTTCCTAGAAATATGTAAGGTGTTAGCTATGATTGCAGGGTGTTTGCAGAGCTTCAAAGCCTGTCTATGGATCTGGGTTTTAGACCTCAAGATTTAGGAAAGCTATGTCTTGAAAAGAGTTCTCTTTGGAGGGTGAAACCTGAGGGCTGTGCACACCTTAGAGAGTTGAGCCAGCTGACTTTCTTCAGTGACAGATGTTCATCGAGTATCTGTTATGTGCTTTGGAATCACTGGATGACGTGAATGGGTCATTCATACCCTGGAGGGAGCAGCTCTGGTTGGGTTACTTTCTTCTCGGATGAGGAAAAGGAGCCTGAATATGCGTGATGAAGGCCAAGGAGAGGGCTCCCTGTGGAGAACATCTGGGTGGGATGTTGCCCTGGTCCCAGTGTTCCCTTTGGGGTCCTGTTACCCAATCCCCAGAATGTTCTAGGACTGGATCAGACCCCAGATGCCCCATTAATTTGGCAGCAAAACACTTCTTCCAGGTCACACAGTCTGAGTTGAGCAAAAAGTCAAGGACGGGAGACCCAAAATCATTTATTTCTGTCCCTTCATTGTTGAAACGGGAAAACTGAGACCCAAAGTGGGTGGTATGACCTACTCAGTGTCATGAAAGGAATTTTGTGACCCAACTAATGTTGTGGCCTGGGCTCAGGGCTTCCTTGCTTCAATTTAGGATCCTCTCTCAGGTACCATTTGTATGCCTTTAAGGATTGTTTCCTCCAGCAGAGAGCAGGGTAGGGGATGATGGAGACTACATTGAATAATACAATGGGATTTCCTGCTTTGGAGGAGAGGATGGATCTCTGAGCTGTCTTGACTACTTCTATAGAGGCCACGCCGTCCAACCAGGCTTGCCCGGCAATGGCCGCCTCGCTTCGTTCAACCTCTTTTGACTGAACCGGGAATTCAGAATTTAAGCGTCCAGTCATTGTTTCTCAAACCTTAAATGAATCCATTCCTCACGCTCCACTCGGCCCCGCTTCCAGTGCCTTCCCTGATGCTGAGTGCAGCAGACTCCTCTGAGAGCAGCCGCTGCTTCTGGTGGGCTGTGCCCTCCTTCTTTCCTGACTCTTCACTGCATTTATGTGATTGTCTCTCCAAGTTCCTCATGAAGCTGTGTCTGTGAATTAGATTTCTATCAGGGGGACCAGAGAGGAAGGTGGGTTAGTGTATGATAAGGGTATGGGCCCGCAGCTTGCTGAAATCTTTGTTCTCTCATTTGTCCCAGAATTCTGAGGCCCCTGGGTGAGGACTATTCCAAACCTTCAGTCCATTACTACTGGCAGGCTTGACTCATGCAGCCATGGGCCGTAAAGGATCCAAACACCTATCCACATCTCACATCTAAGTCATATGTGTCTCCTGGGGTCACTGGGCCAGAGCATGGGTAGAGGGAGCCACCCGATTTGCCTCCTCACTGTGACACTCTGGAAAGAAACTCTCTTCCTGTAACCTCAGGACTGGGGTGAGCAAAGTCTTCAGTCCCCTAGCTTCACCTTCTGCGCTCAAGTTCCTCATGAGATGTGAGAGTGGGTCACATCTAGGCGATTAATACATTTTCTCTCTGGGAGCACAGAGACCAGGGCTTTAGGCTTATTCTTTTTGGTGACCCTGTGCGAGTCACTTGATTTCTGTACCTCACGTTCCCTGATTATAAGATAAGGAAATTGGACCCAGTGATCTTAAAGGAGAAATTGTATTCGTGTTACTGTGGTCAAATGGCCAAAACACACGTGCGGCTGTCTGATCCCTTTTGAGTACAGAGAATGTTTGGAAACCACGTCCTTTGCCTCATGGCTTCCATGAACATTGGGCTCAGCAATTCATTCTATTTTCATTAGTGATTGCTGGGAAAAGCTCTCGGGTGAAGATGACATGTCTGCCCGGGAATATCAAAAAGCTCTAAGTCATAATTGGTTTGCATTTGTCAGCTCCAGATCTCAGAACCATCTCAGTGTTCATTTCATTCATTCATTCTAGTGGGTGTGAGTGGGATCTCATTGTGGTTTTGACTTATATTTAATGACAAATGATGTGGAGCATCTTTTCATGTTTTTTGTTTTGTTTTGTTTTTGCGATATCTTTTGGAGAAATATGTATTCAAGTCCTTTGAGTTTTTTGTCTTTTTAAAAATTGATTTGTGGCCGGGCTCGGTGGCTCAGCCTGTAGTCCTGAGCCTTTGGGAGGCTGAGGTGAGTGAATTGCCTGAGCCCGCGGGTTTGAGACCCGCCTGGGCAGCGAGACCTCATCTCTACAATAAATAAATTTTTTAAAAAATCAGCCGGGCGTGGTGGCGCATGCCTGTAATTCCGGCTACTCGGAAAGCTGAGGCGGAAGGATCACCGGAGCCCAGCAGGCCTACGCTGCGGTGGTCGGGAGCGGCCACTGCACTCCAGTCTGGGCGACAGAGTGAGACTCCAACTCAAAAAAAGAAAAAATTGATTTGTTGCTGGGCACAATGGCTCATGCCTGTAATCCCAGCACTTTGGGAGGCCAAAGTGAGAGGATTGCCTGAGGCCGGGAGTTCAAGACCAGCCTGGGCAACATGGTGAGACCTCAACTCCACAATAAATAGAAAAATTAGCTGGGTGTGGTGGCACTCACCTGTAGTCCCAGCTACTTGGGAGGCTGAGGTGGAAGGATCACCTAAACCTGGCAGGTCGAGGCGGCAGTAGCCATGATCATGCCACTGCACTCCAGCAGTGAAACTCAAACTCAAAAAAAAAAAGTGATTTGTAAATTTTCTTTATATATTGTAGATAGATACTGATCCTTATAACATGATTTGTCTATATTTTTCCCATGTTGTGAGATGTATTTTCATTCTTTTGTTAGCATCTATTGCAATGTTTTTAATTTTGATGAAGTTCAGTTTTTTCCATCTTTCTTTTGTTGCTTGTGCTTTTGATTTCATATCTAAAAAACCATTGCCAGATCCAAAGTTATGAAGACTTACCCCTGTGTTTTCTTCTAACAGTTTTATAGTTATAGCTCTTATACTTGGGGGGGGGTCTTTGCTGCATTTTGAGTTCACTTTTGGATATGGTATAAGGGTCACTCTTTTTTGTTTTGTTTTGTTTTGTTTTGTTTTGAGTCAGGGATCTCACTCTGTCACCCAAGACTGGAGGGCAGTAGCATGACCACAGCTCACCTCAGCCTCAACCTCCTGGGCTGAGGCAATCCTTCTGCCATTGCCTCAGCCTCCCGGGTATCTGAGACTACAGGCATGCGCCACAATGCCTGGCAAGTTTTTTGATTTTTTTTTTTGTGGAGACAAGGTCTCATTATGTTGCCTAGGCTAGTTTCGAACCCTGGGCTCAAGCAATCTTCCCACCTCAGCCTCCCAAAGTGTTAGGATTACAGGTGTGAGCCATCATGCCTAGCCAGATAAGGGTCTTTTTCATGTGGATATTTACTTGTCCCAACACCATTTGTTAAAGAGACTATTCTTTCCCCATTGAATTGTCTTGGCATCTTTGTCAAAAATCAATTGGTTTATTTTGGATTCTTAATTCTAATTCATTGATATATATGTCTATCATTATGCTTGTATCACACTGTTTTGATTATTGTAGTTTTGAATCAGGAAGTGTGAGTCCTCCTACTTTTTCTTCCTTTTTCAAGATTATTTTGGTTATTTGGCATCTCTTCTAATGTCATACAGGATCAGGTTTCCCATTTCTACAAAAGTCAATGGGATTTTGATAGGCATTGGTTTGATTCTGTAGATCACTTTGTAGAGTACTGCTGTTAACAGTATTACATTTTTAAATCCATGAACACTAGCCACAAATAATACAAAATGCTAGATGTACAACAACAAAAAAGCACTGCACAAAAGGAAATGATGGCATTTGCAACAGCATCGAAAAGATTAAACCTTAGGAATAAAGAACCAAAGAGGTAGAAGACTTGTACCCTGAAAATGACAAAATACTACTGAATTAAATTAAAGAAGACCTAAATAAATGTTCCTGGGGGACAACTGACCTTTATGTATTGATCTCATATCTGTAACTTTGCTGAATTTATTTGTTAATGCTAGGTGTTCTGTGTGTGGATTCTTTGGGATCTTCTACATATAAGATTATGTCATCTGCAAACAGAGATAATTTTGAGAATTTTTATTTCTTTTTGTTGCCTAATTGCTAAGGCCAGAACTTCGAGTACATTGTTAAACAGAAATGGTGGAAGAAGGCCTTCTTGTCTTGTACTTGATCTTAGAGGGAAGGTTTTCAGTCTTTCTTAGTTGATTAAGATTGAGTTTTTTAATTGGATTTTCATCTATGGTTTTTCTAATGTTGAGGAGTTCCCTTCTGTTCTGAGTCTGTTGAGTGTTCTTGTCATAAGAGGATGTTGGATTTTGTCAAATGCTTTTTCTTAGCCAAGATGTTCGTGATTTTTCCTCCCCTCATTCTATTACTTTGGCACATTACATTTACTTTTGTGTGTTGAACCACCCTTGCATTCCTGGGATAAACCCTACTTGGTCATGACATATAATCCTTTTGATATGCTGCTGAATCTGGTTTGCTGGTATGTTGTTGAGAAATTCTGCATACCTATGGTCTGAAATTCTCTACTGATATCTCTGTCTGGCTTTTGTATCAGGGTAACCCTGGCCTCATAACAATGAGTTAGGAAGTATTCAAATATGCTCCTTTATTTTTTAGAAGAGCTTGAGGAAGATTAGTGTTTGAATTCTTTAAATGTCTGGTAGAATTCACCAGTGAAGCCATCTGGTTGCAGGGTTTTCTTTTTGGGGAGGTTGTTTTGTTTTTGTTTTTGTTTTTTACTACAGATTTAATCCCCTTACTTGCAATAAGTCTATTTGCATTTTCTGTTTCTTTTCTAGTCACTTTTGGTATTTTATGTGATTCTAGAAATTTGTCCATTTCATCTAGGTAATTTAACTTTTTGGCATACAACTGTTCGTATTATTATGATTTATTATTTCTTTGAGTTGGGGGTTCTTACTCTGTCACTCAGGCTGGAGTGCAGTGGCATGATCACAACAATTATGGCTCATGGCGGCCTTAATCTCCTGGGCTCAGGTGATCCTTCCACCTCAGCATTCTGAATAGCTGGGACTATAGGTGTGTGTCACCATGTCTGGCTAATTTTCTTATTTTTTGTAGAGACGACATTTTGCTATGTTGCCCAGGCTAGTCTTGAACTCCTGGGCACAAGCAATCTGCCTGTCTAGGCCTCCCAAAGTGCTGGGATTACAGGTGTGAGCCACCATGTCTGGCCCATATTATTATAATATTATATTATTCTCCTAGAATCTTGTTTTATTTCTATAAGTCCCTACTTTCATTTCTGATTTTAGAAATTTTAGTCTTTTTTATTTGATCGGTCTAGCTAAAGATTTGTGAGTTTTATTGGTCTTATCAAAGAACTAGCTTTTGGTTTTGTTTGTTCCACTTTTCTATTCTGTTTTGTTTTTCTCCACTCTGGTCTTCATTTCTTTCTTTCTTTCTTTTTTTTTTTTTTTTCCTTCTTCTTCTATCTTTGCTTTAGTTTTTGCTTTCTTTTTTAACTTCCTTAAGGTAGAAAGCTGAGTTATTGATTTAAGATCTTCTCTTTTAATGTGAGCATTTATAACTGTAAGTTTCTCCTTGAGCACTGCTTTGATTTTCTCTCATATGCTTTTTGTTTATATTTATCACAAAGTATGTTGTAATTCTTCTTTATCCACTGATTGTTTATGAGTATGTTGCTTAATTTCCATGTATTTGTGAATTTTCCAGGTTTCCTTCCATTAGTGATTTCTAATAATTTCATTTCATTATAGTCAAAGAATATACTCTCTGTGGTCTCAATCTTTTAAGGTTTATGGAGACTAATTGTTTTTCTTTTAAAGATAGAGATAGGGTCTTGCCATGTTGCCCATGGTAGTCTTGAACGCCTGGCCTCAAGTGATACTCCCACCTCAGTCTTCCAAAGTTCTGGGATTATAGGCATGAGCTACCACACCCAGCTTGAGACTAGTTTTGAGGCCGAACATGTTGTCTGTACTGGAGAATGATTTATGCAAACTTGAGAAGAATATATATTCTGCTGCTGTTGGATAGAATGTATATGCCTAGTTAGTTTATAGTGTTGCTCAAGTCTTCTCTTTCTTTATTGATCTTCTGTCTAGTTGTTCATTATTGAACATGAGGTAATGAAATATCCAACAATTCTGTCAATCGTTGCTTTATATATCTTGAGGCTCTGTCATTAGAAGTTTGTATATCTATGATTGTTATATATGCCTGTGTTGTTGATCCTTTTCTCAACATGTAATGTTGTTCTTGGTAGCTTGTAAAAATGTTTAACTTAATATGCATTTATGTAATATTAGTATAAAAACCCCTGCTCTTTTTTGGTTGCTATCAGCATAGAATATCTTTTTTCATCATTTCATGTCCAATCAAGTTGTATCTTTGGCTCTAAAGTGAACCTCTTATGCACAGCATATAGCTGAATCATGTTTCAGGTTTTTAAAATTCTTTCTGCCCTTTTAAATCATTTCTGTTTAAAATAATTGCTGATGTGGGAGGACTTAATTATTCTATTTTTCTATTTGCTATCTATTTGTATATCTTATATTATGTTTCCCAGTTCCTCTATTACTGCTTCTTTGTGTGTCTGGGTTTTTTAAACATACCATTTTGATTTACTTCTTATGTCCTTTTCTACAAATTTTTATTTTCTTAGTGGTTGCCTTGGTATAATGGGGTTGAATAGTGTCCACTAAAATTCATGTCCTTCTGGAACCTCAGAAATATTATCATATTTGGAAATAGGATCTTTTCAGATGTAATTATTAAGATAGTCATATTGTTAGGGAGGGCCTGAGTGCAATGGCTGGTGTCCTTATAAGAAGAGAAAGCACACACGCAGGAAAGAAGGCCATGTGATGACTGAGGCAAGACTGGAACGACTCATCTGTAAGCCAAGAAAGGTCAAAGATTTCTGAGAACCATCAGAAGCTATAAGCGACAAGAAAGGATTCTTCTGTAGAGCCTCTAACCGTGTGGTCCTTTTGATACCTTGATTTTGGACTTTTGGCCTCCAGAACTGTGAGATTATAAATACACTGTTAGCCACCCAGTCTGTGGTACTTTGTTATGGCAGCCCTAGAAAACGAATATACCCAGGTATTACAATTAACAAATTAGTTTGATTTAACTTGGCCTTAATAGTACAAAACCGTGCTCCCATATGGCTCCAGCCTTCCCCCTTTATGTTGTTATTAGAAATTGCATTTTATATTTACATTGTGCATCCCTTAACATAGATTTGCAAATATTGTTTTGCATATTTGCCTTTTGAATCATATAGAAAAAAAGAAAAAAATTATGGGCTGAAAATACAATAATACTGGATTTTATGTTTACTTACACAGTTACTTTTTAACCAGTGTTCTTTTTTCCTTTGTATGGCTTTGAATTACTGTCTAGTGTCCTTTCATTTCAGCCTGAACGATTTCCTTCAGTTTTTCTTATAGGACAGGTCTACTAGTGATGAACTCCCTTAGTATTTGTTTATCTGGGAATGTCTTTCTCCTTCATTTTTGAAGGATAATTTTGCTTGATATAGAATTTTTGGTTGACAATTTTATTGTTTTTTTCTTTGAGCTCTTTAAATATTTAATCTCACTGCCTTCTGACTTACTTGGTATCTGATGATAAATCAGCCATTAATCTTATTGAGAATCTTTTTTATATGATGAATCTCTCTTCTCTCTTGTTACTTTCAGAATGGTCTCTTTGTCTTTTGACAGTTTGATTTTAATGTCTCAATGTGAATATCTTTATCCTATTTGGAGTTTGTTGAGCTTCTTGATCATATAAATTCTTGTTTTTCATCAGATTTGGGGAGTTTTCGGCTATTGTTTCTTCAGCTATTATTTCTGCCTCACTGTCTCCATTTGGGACTACTGCTATATATACGCTGGTATGCTTGATGGTCATGGGTTTCTGAAGCTCTATTCATTTTTCTTCAATATTCTTTCTTTCTGCTTCACAGAGTGGATAATTTCAACTGACCATTCTTCAAGCATACTGATTCTTTCTTCTACTGCTCCAATCTGCTGTTGAGCCTGTCTAATAAATTTTTCATTTTAATTACTGTACTATTTAGCTCCATGATTTATATTAGGTTACTTTTAATGGTTTCTACCCATTAATTTTATTTGTTTCAGCTAGGAGGAAAGATTTAGGAGGGAGATCCCAGTGTTAAACAATGCTTCTGTCTGGGGTATTACTTCTGAAATTCCTGTACATAAGACAGTAGCTGCCAACACCATGTCCCCTTAGTCAGGACCAGTGCTTCTTGGGGCCTCTCTACTAACAAATGTACAAGAAGACATTACCTGCCTTCCTAGATTGGTCAGAAGAGGAGACAGCCTGAGGGCATTAGAAATATTGCTGGCCTCAGAGATCAAATCTAGGCTCTGCCACTTCCTTGTGACTGACACACAAGGATCAATTTCCTTGTGTGCCACTTCCTTGTGATTGACACACAAGGGTAGATCATCTTCTATATCTTGGATTCCTCATTTTCAAAGTGATCAAATTATGGTTGCCTGGTTGCCTGGTTTTTGTGTTTTTTTGTTTTTGTTTTGTTTTACATGGAAAGTTTCTTGTCCCAGAAAACCCGTTAGACCCAGGGAAACCTGCTCATTTGTGAGATGAAGATAATGCTGTCTATCTATGATTGTGAGGAATAGAAAAAAGACACAGGAAAGCAAGCAGGGCATGGTTCCATAATTACTTAATTGTTACTTATGTAAAACATAGGGCGGGTCTTTGAAGATGGGGAATGATGCACCAAATAGCTAACACTCTGACATGTAGACATGCTTCCATGGGGTGCCTGAGAGCAGAACTGGGAGAGTTTTCTGTTAGTTCTACTTGACTATTTCCGCCAGCTATCCCTCTGGAAACATCGCTATGTGTCAGATCCCTACATGCTGCAGAGGGAGAGCCATCACCTGCCTCTTTAATGACACGCCTAGCTTCTCCTTCCTGGCCCTGTTCAATGCTGAAGGCCAGGGCTGTGTTCACTACAACCTAAAAACCTGGTAAGTGGATTGGGGAACCCTAGTATCATGGAATTCTCTCTGGGGTAATGAAAGGGAGGGCTGGCATGGTGACTGTGAGCCTCTGGTTAAAGAAGGGGCCAGGCAGTGTCCAGAGGTCTAGGAAGGCACTGAGGCAGGCCTGAGGCATTACCTGCAGGGACACAGGTACTTTGAGACTTGGCCCTTGCTTGCTGTATACATGTCACAGTCAATCAGAAGAACAACTCCCCAAGTCATACTCCACTTGGCACCCCAGAGCACTAAGCTCTTTATTGTTGGTTGGATTCATGGAAGAATTATTCAGTGGAGAAAATTATGCCAGGAGTGGGTAAAGAAGTGGCATGAACACCACTTTGGTGAGGTCTCTTAAGGGAAGAACATATTCTTGCTTGCCAGAGTTGATTTGGTCTGGCTTTTCCTAAAGAACTGCTCTCGAAAGCCGGGCTCGGTGGCTCAGCCTGTAATCCCACGCCTTTGGGAGGCTGAGGCGAGTGGATTGCCTGAGCCCGCGGGTTCAAGACCCGCCTGGGCAACTTGACGAGACCTCATCTCTATAATAAATCAAAAATTAGCCAGGCGTAGTAGCGCATGCCTGTAGTTCCAGCTACTTGGAAGGCTGAGGTGGAAGGATCGCCGGAGCCCAGCAGGTTGAGGCTGCAGTGGCCGGGAGTGGCCACTGCACTCCAGTCTGGGCAAAAGAGTGAGACTCCAACTCAAAAAAAAATAAAATGAACTGTTCTCGGAAGGATTGACTTACTTTTGTGTTATGGACGTTCTGGTTGCCATTTGGTGCCTGTTATATTGTATGCTCAAGCTCCTAGGCAACAGAGCACAAATTCCATTTCTTCCCCTCTTGGTTTTGGTCTGAACCTCTGTTGTTTCCCTCAGACCAGCCCTTTCCCACAGGTTTCTCTGGTGGCATCAACAGGTGTTCAGTGGCCTCAGATCATAGCAGGTAGGGAAAGTGAGGCTTCCTGCAGGACCCCGCTGTTCCTCCAGCCTGGACAGGGACTCACAGACCTGCCTCTTGCAGCCTGTAGTGGTGAGGGCTTCTTTCAGGAGCCGGTCAGCAGCTACTCACTTCTGTGTCTCTTCTAGCTGCCCGTACGTCTTGGTCTTGGATGAGGAAGGCGGGACCACCAATGACCAGAAGGGTTATGTAGTGCACAAGTGGAGCTGGACTTCCAAGACGGATACTTTGCTTTCCCTCGAATACAAGGTAGGGGTGAGCAGCACAGGTGGGGTGGCAGTGAGCACCCCCGCCAAGGGAGGTCCTTGGCCGCCTCCTGTGGGCCGCCTAGCATTAAGAGCCAAGGGGCTACCTGTAAGATAGGTGCCCTGCCCTCAAGGAGCTTGCGATCTTGTTCAGAGGTTTCCAAGTTGGTGCGTGGTGGTCCAGGTTGGCTGAAGTAAGCTTTTCACCTTCTTATAGCAACTGTTGGCTGCTATACTAACTTTTCTTGATAATACCTATCTTTCCTATTTAATTTTTATTAATGATATTATTATATTTGTATTGTTAGGATGATTTTTATTTTATGAAGTAACAGTTGTAGTAGTTGATAGCCTTACTTTCATGCCTCTATGCGGCAATAATATAAGTTAGCAATTCTATATTGATCTCCCCAGTTTTTGTTTTTATAACTTTATTATCCATGAAATTTTAAAAATCTGGAAGTCAAAGGTGACTGATAGACACAAACCTTTTTGTCATTCATTTGGCTGTCAGATAGTCATTTATCAAACACTTATTAAATAATAAATAGTGCTGGGTTATTAATAGAGAATAGCTCAATAAATTTATTAATAAAGCAATTAAGTAGGCTTGTCGCTTTATCTAGGGTAGAGTTCCTCACTGAGACATTCTGGGATGGATACTTCTTTGGCATAACAGTGTCTTGTAGGGTGTTTCGCAGCCTCCCACTAGATGCCTGTAGGACTCTTCCCCCAGTCATGACAGCCAAAAATATCTCCAGGTATCACCATATGTGGCCTCTGAGGAGCAAAATCGCCCCTGGTTGAGAATCACGGGTCAGGGGATAGAAAGATAAACAAAACCTTCAAGGAACCCCGAAGTCTAAGAGAATGATAAGAACACAGGATGGACAAGGATAGGAACTACGAGGGGGCAGGCTCACAGTGTCCAGCTTCAGAGAAATATCACAGTGCCTAGAATCCAACCAAGCTCACCTGAGGTCAAGAGCCTCAGGGTAAGGGCTGTCAATGCCAAGAGTGCTGGTGGAGCTCCAGCGCCCTGCCCCGTCTCCTGTCTCTCACCCTCACACTGGCCACCAGTTCTCCTCCCTCATCCTCCGATTCCTTGAGATCACACCTCTGCTCAGAAATATTTAATCCCTCGAACATGTCTCACCTTTCCTACCCCCTTAGCCTGAAATGCACCTCTTCCTTTTCTGCCAGCCCAAATGTCTTTCCAAATTCTTTCCAAGCCCTGCCCAGATTCCCTCTCTTCGTGGCACCCCAGCCCACACCCCTT
This sequence comes from Cephalopachus bancanus, assembly GCA_027257055.1. Taxonomy (NCBI): domain Eukaryota; kingdom Metazoa; phylum Chordata; class Mammalia; order Primates; family Tarsiidae; genus Cephalopachus; species Cephalopachus bancanus. The sequence continues at coordinate 686,610 of JAPVLO010000510.1, forward strand.
CTCTCAAACAGTGTCCACCGTTTGGATTAGTCCTTTGGTAACGATTCAGATAACAAAAAGATTCTCAGCTCTGGCTGTATATCAGAAGCACCTCTGGGGCTTTTTATAAAATACAGATTCTAGGCACAGCCCCAGAGAGACCCTGATTCAGTTGGTCTGTTAAGAGTTTTGTATTTCTGTAGTTTTCTTCTTATTATTTTTTAAAGTGTAAAGATGTGGGGTATGATTCAGGGTTAAGTATGCAGACGTTGATTATGCACGTACCCTTGTTGATGAGGTATGCCCCTCCCTCCCCTAGCAGTTTCCCTCAACTGCCTATCCCAGCCCCCTCCCCTGACAGTTTGATTTCTGTAGTTTTCACAAATATTCCTGAGGCTTGGCCAGGTCTGAGATTCCCCAGTCCAGGGGTGTATTGTGTTGTGTCTTAATGTTTAACTTTTCATAGCTGCAGAAGAAGTTTATAACCCAAGTAGATTATAGATCCATCGAAGGCAGGCGTCATAAGTTGTGTGCTAGTGTAGTCCAGTGATTAGAGAACTGGGAAGAGAGTCTGAGGCACTAAGCATGAGTGTCTGCTTTGCCAGACTCTGGCTGCAGGGCTTTGTGAAAATCACTCAGCTTCTCTGAGTCTCAGTTGTCTCGTCTGTACATGATGGGCTACCACACCTGTCACACCAAACCGCCTCCCTCACACTACTTACATGAGAGCTCAGTGAAGTAATCGAGGGCACAGTCTTTGACATCACGGAAGTGTTAGCAGTGTACTTCAGTTCATTGTTACGGTCCCTGGAGCTGCCTACAGAAATGCACAACATAGGCCTGTGCAGTGAGGAGTGGCCTGGCAGAGAAGGAGCCCTTGAGCTGTAGCATGGGGTATGTGTGCATGGCCTCACATAAATAGAGAAGAGGAGGAAGGAAGAGCCTTCTGGGTAGAAGGGGCATCATCAAGCGGGCTCGGTGGCTCAGCCTGTAATCCTGCGCCTTGGGAGGCTGAGGTGAGTGGATTGCCTGAGCCCGCAGGTTCGAGACCCGCCTGGGCAGCGAGACCTCATCTCTACAATAAATAAAAAAATCAACCGGGTGTGGTAGCGCATGCCTGTAATTTAGCTACTCGGAAGGCTGAGGCGGAAGGATCGCCGGAGCCCAGCAGGTCGAGGCTGTCGGGGCCGGGAGCGGACACAACACTCCAGTCTGGGCAACAGAGTGAGACTCCAACTCAATAAATAAAAAATAAACAAATTAAATTAAATTAAATTAAAAAAGAAGGGGCATCATCCATAAAGGCTGGAGCTGGGGCTAAGTAAGGCATCCTATGAGGCCACAGTGCTTCTTGTGGAAGACAAGTGGGGCAAGTGAATATACAGTGCAGGGTGGAGGCAAGAGGTGTTGTCTGAGGAGTTTGCATGCTATAATAAATTTCTACAGGAAAAACCAAGTTTCACTCTGATATCGTTTCTATTCAGGCTCAAGAACTTCCTCTGACATCTCTTGAAATACGTATCTGCTAGCAACATATTTTGTTTTCTTTCATGAGAATTATCTCTTTATTAAAGGATATTTTTGCTGAATATGAACTCTGGGCTGATTTTTTTCTTTCATTATTTTAAAGATGTTGCTTCAATGTGACTGTCTCCCATAGTTTACGAGATCTGTAATTATTCAAATCACTGTTAATTTTCTTTGCAGCTTGCAAGATTGTTTCTTTTCTTTGGTTTTCTAGGTTTGACTATAATGTGTCTAGGTGTGGTTTTCTTCATATTTATTCTGTTTGGGGTTTACTGAGCTTCTTGAATCTGTAAATTCATTTCACCAAATTTGGGGAATATTATAAATCTTCTTTAGAAAAAACAAAACCTGCGCTCCAATCGCTCTCCTTTTCTTATGAGACTATAATTATATGTATTTCAGACCTTTTGATATTGTCCCAGAGGTAGGTTCCTGAATCTCTGCTATGTTATTGTCCAATTTCTTTTCTCTTTACTTTTCAAGTAAGATAATTGCCCTTGTATCTCCAAGTTCACTAACTTTATTCTGTCATCTCCATTCTATTATTATGCTAATTCTGTAAAATTTTAAAACTTCAGGTATTACGTGTTTTCAGTCCTAGAATTTCCATTTCATTGTTTTTATATTTTCTATTTCTCTGCTGAGATTCCCTATTTGATAGCTAATTATAAGTATATTTTCCTTTATGTCATTGAGTATAGTTAAATTAACTGCTTTGGAGGCCTTGTCTAAAAATTTCAATGTCTGGGTCATATCAGACAGGGTTGGCCTACATTGATTATCTATTGCTTTGAGAATGACTCACACTTCACTGGTTCCTCACATTTTGAGGAATTTTGGATTGCAGCCTGACAGTGTGAATGTTATATTGTGAAGTCTCTGAATTCTGATGCATATCTCTGAAGAGTATTGATAGTCTTGTCCTAACAAGCAATGAACTTGGTTAGACCCAAACCACAAACATTGTTTCACCTACAGTGGACAGCAGCTCAAATTTCAGTTCACTTTTTTGTTTCTCTTACTGTAAGCCATTTTGAGTCTGTCCTGTTCATGCATGGTTCAGAAGTCGGTTGATATGTGGACAGTTTATACACAGAATTCTGGGCTCTTCTTCTCTGGCTCTGGCTCTTTTAGAATTCTTTCCACACTCTCCTGTAACTGTGGTTGCCCCAGGCCTTCTCCTCTGGGTTCTTCAGGCCAGAAAGATGGTGAAGTTTGGCCATGACCATGACCTGCCTTCAGACCAAAGTTATAAAGTAAAAACTTATCCCATGTTTGTCCTTTCTTTTAAGCTTTGACTCCTCTTCAAAATCCACCTGCTTTTGTTCATTCTTCATAGCCTTTGGGTAGTTAAAACAAAATTTTTTTTCAAACTTCTAGTTATCTGTGGAAAGGTCAGCCTGTTAGAAGTTGATTCAGCTATACTGGAAGAAGAACTAGCTGGTTAAATTTTAAACTGACAGCTAGAATGCTTAGTCCAGCATATGTGTGGAAGGTTGACTGGAGAGAAAGATACCAGTGGATGGGCTAGTGGAGAGACTAGTTTGGGAATTACTAGCTAGATTAATCATGATTAAAAATAGTGGCAATATTTTTTTTTTAATGGTCATATCAACAATAGAGCTTAGTGTTGTTCCAGCATGGACTGTGTGGGATAGGTGAGAGGATAATTGTAGGTGAAATTGTACATGACTCCATGAAAACTGTAGATGATTCCATGAAGAGACTGTGTCTGGGTGAAAACAGAGAAGTTTCTGAGAGAATCACTGACCAGTTTTAGACATGGGGATTTGTCTCTGTGGCCATATCTCTCTGGGCTCTTGTGACATGTATCCTGACCGAAGGTGAGAGATTAGGGAGAGTAAATAAGATACAAGGGGGAACCCCACAAAACAAACTGGAATTTACTAATGAAAAATTGTGTATTTATTCTTACATATTTAAACTTCAGTCACCTTCAAAGTACTTTCCATCTGATGCAATACACCTATTGAGATGCTTTTTCCACCGGACAAAACAGTTTTTGAACTCATCAATTGTGATGCCTTTTAGTATTGCTGCCAGGGTTTTTTTGGTTTTATCCCTTCCACATCGGCAAAACGTTTCCCTTTGAGGACTTTTTTCATCAGGGAAAACAAAAAAAGATCTCTAGGGGAGGAATCAGGTAAATAGGGAGGGTGGGGGCATGGGGGTCTTGCCATTTTTGAACACTCAGTGCACTGTGGGCGGGTGCACTCATAAATCACCCATCTTGAAATGGGCAAATGCATCGAAAGAATCTTCCAAAAAATTCACTGAAGCTGAACGCAGCCTCTCACAACAATGCTAGCTGGTCCACTGATGTCGATGGGTTCCTAGGACACCTACCTAGCAGGGGAAGCCTGTACTACAAGGGGCCTGCCCTCCAAAAGATAACTTTGGGGTTTTTTGGGTCCCTTCTTGTATGGTAGGCTGGCTAATGAATTCTCAAGATGAGTCACGGCTGAGTTTGTAGAGCAGCTGTACTTGGGGCATTGGAGGAGAGAAAGAAACCACCCAGGGAGTGGGGACAATGAATACCAACTGTTCCATACTAAGCCATATGCATGTTTTAGTCTGTGAAATCTGCTCAGTGCCCTAGGAGAAGGATTCTATTATCGTCCTCAGGCTCAGAGGAGTGAACCCAGTTTGCTTAAAATTGCCCAACTGGTCAGTGGAGATATTGGGATTCGATCCCTGTCCAGATGCTGAGCTGGAGTTCCCAACTGTGGATTTCGACTGCCTCTCTCTAGAAGGACAAGAGAGGGGAGGGTTTCTCTTAAGTGAGTGGGATCAACAAGTTTGAAGATGTCAGAAGACTTGGCAAGTCATGGTTCAGTGTTTTCAGGATGCTGGAAGGGACCAGCCTCCAGACTGCAGTATGAGGATTAGACTCCATCGTGAGCAAGTTGAGGGTAGACCCCAGGGCCAACAACTTGAATAGTAGAAGGAAATGGAAGGAGCAAAATGGAGTGCTTTCTTGGTTCAGAGGAGTCCTGGGGTATTTGTGGGTCAGGGCATTGGGACTGGGTGAAGTGCAGCACTGTGGAGCTACTGACTTTGAGGCCCTCAAGGAAGGTGCCCCACACATGCAAACCGTTCAGTGACCTCAGCTGTGAGTTGTTCTGCTACGTTCTGACCATATCTGCTCATGTTGGTCATGGGCCTTAATGGCCTGCGTGCCACTTCCATCATTTTAATCTCATTTGAACCTGGTAATTGTCTTTCAACCATTTCATGTTGAAGAATTTGAGATTCAGAGCGTCTCAATGGCTTGCTCACAGGAGGCAGACCGAAGTAGCGGGTGAGTTGCTATAAGGGTAACTCATCCATCCTGGGTCCTATCTGGGTCTGCTAAAGAGGAAATCCCAGTCTTTTAGAACTGGTGAAAGAGGAGCTCCGCCCCCTTGCCATCTATCTTTGGCTGCTCCTCAGGGGAAGAGTAGTGACATATTTGGTGACTTTAGGGGAAGGGACTGAGCATGTGTAGCTCAGGCCCTTCTGGGTCCTCTTTGCCATTGGCCTGTCCACCTTCAGAGGGCTTTCTGGTGCTTTCTGCCGTGTGGTCTTCTTCCCACCCAACCCGCTGCAGGACAAGACTCATAGTCAGACCTGGTGCCCAAGTGGACACACAGGACACAGGGAGAAAGGGCTGGCTACTGATCCGAGCTGCAGCCCCAACCCGGCCTCACCGGGCCTGAAGCTGAGCCACTTGCCCGGCACCTGTGTCTCTTTAACAGTGGGTTCCCTGCTTGGCCTGAAGAAGGAAGGAGCAGGGGGAAGGAGGCATCAGTTACCTCTTTAGCTAATCCCCTAAAGGGAGACCAGCATTCTTCTGTCTTCTTCATGAAAGCCAAATTCCAACATAAGAACTGGAAAGCTGTTACAAGTCTTCAGCCCCAAGCAAAGCGGGGAACAGTGCTTCCCGACCCAGTGGGTTGGGAAGGGATGGGTGGGGCAACAGAAGCAGAGATCCTCTGAGTACTGGTTTCTTTATCTGCAGGTAAATGAGCAAATGAAGCTAACAGTGCTGGGGCAGGACTCCATTGTGGTCACCTTCACCTCCCTGAATGAGACGGTAACACTCACTGTATCAGCCAACAACTGTCCCCATGGACTGGCGCATGATAGACGGGTAAGGCAAAGCAGACCAGGCACCCAGCCCTGATTCCTGGGCAGCTCGACATGGGTGACTGCTTCATATCGCAGCCTTTGCTCTGACTCCCCACCACCCTCCCATGCGAGACCTTGCCTGTCTCTTTCTCTGCCATTATTCACTGCCTACCCTTAGGACTGGCTTCTCTGTGAAGCTTCTTATATCAGGAGTCTTTCGGTCATCAGGGACAGAATTCAATGTGGTCTGACTGAAACATGAAAGGGAATACAGTGGCTCAGCAGTAAACTGAGAATTCTGTCAATAGCAGCTTCAGGCATGGCTGGATCCAGGTCCTCAAATTATTCCAACAGTTCTTCTCATCTCTGGGCTCTGCTTTATTCTCAGGGAGTTTCTCTCCTGTTTGTGACAAGATGGCCGCACCCATCTCTGGGCTATTCTTCTGCCAGCTTTAGCGTCCCCAGGAGTAGGAGAGCTTCTCTTTCTTAAGCACTTCAGTAGAAATGCCAACATCAAAATGCACTGGCTCGATTGGCTGCCCATGCTTGAAACCTTCCCTGCAGCCAGGAGTGTGTGTTGCTCCCACTGGCCAGACTTGAACCTCAAGTCCATCCTGGGCCCAAGGGGTGAAATCAGCCCTGAGCAAACCGCTCAGGCAAAGGATGAGGCAGGAGTGTTTCCCTGAAAGAAAATCAAGATGCTGTTACCAGAAGGAGGCGAGATGATGCCAAACAGAATAGAGACCCTCTCTACCACCCTCTTCCCATCGTCAATGGTCTGTCCCTCCCTCTGTTCGGCCTTCCTGGCCATGACAACTTCCATTCCAGGCTCCTTTTTGATAAGTCCATCTTCTCTACCAAATTTGGAATTCCCTATGATTTCCACTCATGCCTGTTGCCCCAGGCCCGGCACAAGACCACTTCAAATTAAGCACTTCCCGAATATCTGTTGGGCGAATGAGAACATAGTGGAGACGGAGAGTCCAATTCTGCCATACAGTAGTCTTCATGGATCCTACTCTGTGCCTGGTGGTTTCACATCAAGGAGCGAGACGGAGAGGATGGAGAGAACACAGTCCCCAAACCCTGAGTTTATTGTCTGAAAGCGAACGTGTGCTCCAACCAAAGGCTCAGCCAGATGGAGCAGCCCACTCGCATTCCCCACTGGGCTTTCTGCTCAGTTAAAGGAGGGTTCCTGGGAGCAGGTGCTGGGGACCACACCTCCTGGTTTGCCCAGGGGCAGGGCTGGTTTACACCTGTCCGCCTGGAGCCATTATACAGAGCAACCCCTGTCCCCCTCAGAAGTGTCCTGGTTTGGAGGATAAGTGATATGGTCATCCTGAGCAAGAGGCTTTTATGCTGTGGGGGCATTTGCTGCTGTAGGTCACAAGTGCATAGACACACAGCGGGCAGAGCCCATAAAGGGCATCCAGCCCCTTGTCCTGCCATCACATAGGGACACAGGGGCAGGCATTTGTCAGGGATTCCCTGTGCTCCTCCTGGGGAAAGTATCGCACCTGTATTTTTCCCACTACATTTTCATTCCAGCAGCATTGCACTTCATTAATTCATTAACCAACTCAATAACCATTTATCAGCACCTTCAGTGAAAGACGGTGGCGCGCAATAAGACTCAACACTTGTTAAAGCCAAGAGATTTAATGAGACAAACACGTTGGCCACAGAACCTGAGAATCAGGCTGCAGCGTGGAGGCAGGGGTGTGGCAGGTTTTATAGAAATTTAAAGCTACCTGTCAGTTACCTGTTGGTTGGCAGGTGAGGCATTTTTGGGATTGGATGGGGCTTTCGTGGGTGCAGGAACGGTGGGCATTGTTGTGGAAGAAGAACCCGGAAAGCCTTGTCTGAGCCTCCATGTTAGTTTGTCCGGGCACCTTCTTAGGCGGGAGCGCCATTTTAGGTGGGGGCCACACCTAGGCTTAGCCTTTGGAGGGGGCAGGTTCCTCATGTGGCTGGCTGGAGCCTTTCATTCCCACCTCTTTGGTTAAGGGATAAAGGGGCGGAGTTGATCGGTCTAGCTACTTCCTGCTGGTGAGTGGCCTTGTTGGGTGAGGTGGGTGAAAGGACCAGCCACATGAGACCCCATAAGAAGGCGCCAAAAGAAAAAATTTCACTGGGGTGGAAGTCTTGGAAGGTGCCCTGGAGGTAGAGGAATGCAAGTTGTTCCAGCCAGTCGTTGAGTGGACATGGGAAAGGGAGGAGCCATTTGTCACGAAGAAGATGGTCAAGGAACGCTGAAAACCTGAGTTGGAGGTAATAAGGCCTGAAAGCCTTATCTGTAATGAAAAATGGGGCGAGAAGGTTTAGGAGGCAGTAAGGCTTGGGTTGCTGAGGCCTGGGTCCTCGGTGGGTAGGAGGTTGTAACTCTGTAAAAGAAACTGGTTAATGGTTTGATTTGAAATTTTTTGGAGTTGAGATTGAAGAAATTTTATAATGCAAGGGAGAAAGGAGCACAAGCCAAGAAGAGAACGACTGGAGTAAAGATAGGAAGAAGCCACGTGAGGAGGGAGTTTGGACACCAGCTGTTAATTTGAGTGGGCTTTGTTCGTTGAAGCTGTGAGGAGAGGTCATTTAGTTTGTTGATATTTTGTTCAATGAGCCCTGATTCATTGACGTAATAGCAGCATTCTTCCTGGAGGAAGAGGCAGGTGCCTCCTTTTTCGGCTGTTAGGGGGTCTAGGGCTCTACGGTTTTGGAGGGTTACCTGTGCTAAGCTAGTTATTTGTCTTTGTAGTGACCCGATGGATTCTGAGGTGGTGTCTAGCGCCATTTGGATTTTGTTTTGTAGGTCTTCTACTGCCCATAGTGAGTAGCCGAGAGCTCCTCCCGCCAGGCCGAGGGAGGTGAAAGCGGATGTGAGGGACAATCCAACCATAACTGGGAGGAAGACGGCCCTTTTGTGTGAATGCCTGGGGGTTAAAAGAGGTGAGGTGAAAGAAGGTTTTAAGGAAAGAGGTGAGGGCTGCTGGGTTAGGGTGGAAAATTGAGTGTCAATAGGGTATGATATTGGACAGTTGTGGGACCTCATTTGCTGACGAGGAGGAGGTGTTAACGAGTATGGCAGGAAGAGGTTTTAGGGCCGCGTGGCGGGCCGCTCTGTCGGCTCCTGAGTTTCCTTGGGTGATGAAAGATGAATCGACTTGGTGGGCTTTACAGTGGGAGATGCCAATGGCTTTGGGAGTAGGGAGGCTTGAAGGAGGTCGGAAATGAGCTCAGCATTTAGGATGGCTGATCCCTTGGTGGTTAGTAGTCCCGTTCCTGCCAGATAGCTGAGTGTGAAACCAGGATGTGGAAGACATACTTGGAGTCGGTGTAAAGTGACAGAGAGTGTCCAGTCGCCAGCTGGAAGGCTCGAATAACCGCTGTGAGTTCTGCCTGCTGGTTGGTGGTGTGGGGCGGGAGAGGGTTAGCTTCGATGACATCAGTGGCTGAGGTGACAGCGTATCCTGCTACTCGGGACCCCTCATGTATGTACGGACTTCCGTCTGTGAACCATATGTAAGAGGGCTTAGATAAGGTCCTTCCTGAATATATATGGGGCAGGGAAGTAGGGACTCAAGAACCTCAACACAGTTATGGATTGGCGTGTCAGTGGGAGAGGAAGAAAGTAGTGAGGCTGGGTGAAGAGGCGCACAGACTTGGAAGGAGATGGAAGGATCTTGGATAAAGAAGACTAGAAGGGAAAGAACCCGGCTGGGAGGGAGCGTTTTGAGGCCCTTATATCCTAGGAGGTGATGTATATGATGGGGGGAAGTTACAGTGATAGGTGCTCCAAATGTGAGTTTTTTTGATTCACACACCAGTAAGTGGGCGGCGGATAGAGCCCGCAGGCACAGGGCCCATCCCTGGACTGTGTGGTCGAGTTGTTTTGAAAGATAGGCTACGGGAGCAAACGTTTGTCCGCTAAATTGACCTAGGACTCCTAAGGCTGTACCCTTATTTTCGTGGACGTATAGGGTGAAGGGCCGGAGGATATCGGGTAGTCGTAGGGCAGGGGCCTGGAGCCTGTTGGAGGGCAGTAAAAGGCTGTTTAACGGCTGAGAGGGAGAGTAAGTGTTCCTTTGGGTCGCCTTTACCGAGGTTGTAGAGTGGCTTGGCGAGAAGGGCAAAATTGGGGATCCAGGCTCGGAAGTAGCCCGCTAATCCCCAAAATGACTGGATTTCCTCTTTTGTCTTTGGTGTTTGGAGGGATTGAATAACGTCTTTACGGTTGGTTGTTATGGCCTTTTGTTGGTGTGAGATGGCGACCCCAAGGTAGGTGACCTGTGTTTTGGACAATTGAGCCTTTTTGGGGGGGAGGCTCGGTATCCCTTTTCTGCTAGAAAGTTAGGAGTAGGGCCGTGTCGTTGTGAGAGTCTGTAAGAGAGGGGCTGCATAAGAGGAGATCATCTACATCTTGAAGTAGAGTGGATTTTGAGAGTGATAGGAGTGCGAGGTCTGTTGCCAGTGCCTGACCTAAGAGGTGAGGACTATCTCAAAATCCCTGTGGGAAGACTGTCCATGTGAGTTGTTGGGAGTGGCGGGAAATGGGGTCGGTCCAGGTAAAGGCAAAAATGTCTTAGGAGTCAGCTGCCAAGGGAATGGTAAAGAATGTGTCTTTGAGGTCTATGACTGAAAAATAAGTTGCCGTTGGAGGAATGGTGGACAGGATGGTATAGGGGTTGGGGACTAGCGGGTGGGTGGGGAGAATGGCTGCGTTTATTTGTCAGAGGTCTTGGATGAGCCGGTAGGTTCCGTCAGGTTTTATGACGGCCAGAATGGGAGTAATGTAAGGCGAGTTGATGGGTCTCAAATACCCCTTCTGTAGCAGGGATTTTATGACAGGTTGTAGACCTAGCAGACTGGCCCTAGGGAGGGGGTATTGTGGCTGACTAGGGTGGGCGGATGGGTTTTTTGATTGGATGTGAACAGGCAGGCATTGGGCTAATGAAGGGGTGTTTATGTCCCAAATCAGCGGGTTAACCATCGAGGCAAATGGGGGGGTGAGGCGGGTTGTGGGGAGGAGGATGTGGGGGTAGAGACTAAAAGGAGGAGAAAGGAAGTTGTTGGGGATGGGTTAGCGAGGGCAGCGCTGGGGTTAAAAGTAATGAATGCCTGAAATTTAGCCAAGATGTCCCTTCCCATAAGGGGTATGGGGCATTGAGGCATGACTAAGAAGGAGTGGGTAAATGGGATATTAGCGAATGTGCATGTTAGCATAGGGGTTATGTGTGGGATAATGATTTGGTCCCCTACCCCAACTACCGGGGACCGAGACAGTGAGGTTGGCCCCCAGAACTCCCGCAGGACAGAAAGAGTGGCTCCAGTGTCTAGCAGGAAGAGGATGGGACATCCATCAACCATAATTTTGACCCTAGGCTCCCGAGCATTTGAGATATGTGCTGGGTGGGGAAACCCAGGGCCCTGTCATTCCAAGGCAGCCATGCCCAGTAGGTCCAGGGTGGAGTTGGGGGCTGACCCTGCTCTTCTCTGGGGCTGGGGCAGTCCACCGCCCAATGTCCCGGAAGGTTGCATTTGGGGCAAGGTTTTAATGGAGGTTTGGGGTTAGGGCAGACTCGCGCCCAATGTCCCTCCTTGCCGCACTTGAAACAGAGCCCTGGTGGGTCACGTTTGGTTTGGACATTTCCTTTACTGTTATGGGGGCCGGTGTCTGTCCCGCAGAGAGCCTGAGCTAGCATTTGATATTTTTGTCGCTTAGCCTTTTCATCTCGGTTGTGGTACACCTTAAAGGCGGTAGCCAAAACCTCATTTTGGGGTGTAAAGGGCCCTTGTTCTAGCCTTTTTAATTTAGACCTAATGTCAGGATAACTTTGAGAGAAAAAATAAGTCATGAGGAGTTGTCGTCCATCCGGGGATTCAGGGTCTAAGTTGGTAAACTGTTGGAGGGCTTTTGTGAGGCGGTTGAGGAAGAAGGAGGGGTTTTCATTCTTTTCCTGGATTATTTCCTGCAGCTTTTCAAAGTTAATAACCTTTTGCGCTGCCCTCCTTAACCCGGAGAGGAGACAAGTGGAAAATTGATCTCTGACCCGGAGGCCATTCGGGGAATTATAATCCCACTCAGGGTCTTGGTCTGGGACTGCTACTGCCCCAAGGGGATGTGTTGGGGAGATCTGGTGGACCTCATCTGCATACGTTCTTGCCTGTTCCCAGACCCTTCTGTGTTCTTCAGGGAGAAGAGTGTTGGAGAGTACCATGAAAATGTCATGAAAGGCGAGGCTGTAAGCCTGGAGAAGGTATTGGAATTCCTTGGTGTAGGTGGCTGGGTTAGTTGTGTAAGACCCCAGTTTTTTCTCTATTTGGGATAGATCTGAGATGGAGAATGGGATGTGTACTCGGACAATGCCTTCAGCACCCGCCACTTGGCGGAGAGGTGTGAGAGTAGCAGGATTAGTTTTAGAGCGGTTACGGGAGGACTACAAGGGGGGAGGGGTGGATAGAGGCTAGGAATGGCGGGGGTAGGTGAGGCTTGGATCGGCTGAGGTTGGGGGGCGTTGTCGATACGGAGGGGGCTCATCTGCGGGGTCAAAGTCGGAGTTGGGAGAGGTGGCTGGGAAGGAGGGGGTTTTAGCCAAGAGGAGGTGAGAGGGTTTACAAGAAAGACAGAGGCAGGGATGTTCTCGGAGAAGGGAGAAAGATTGGACGTAGGGAATCTCTGCCCATTTTTCTGAACACTTGCAGAAGTTATAGAGATCCCGAATAATGTCGGGATTTAGGGACCCATGTGGGGGCCACTTACTTTGGTTATCTGAGGGATAGGTAGGCCAGTTTTGGGTACTGAGGCAGATTAGACGCTTAGGCTTAATATTGGGAGTGAGGGAGAGTGTAGAGAGATTATTTAAGAGGCACTTGAGGGGGGAGTCGGCCGGAAGAGATGAGAGTTTCCATGTTAGCAGTGGGGGCTGGTCAGGGCGTCCCTGGACAAGCGACCACTGAGGAACGGGAGGGTTACAATAAAGCCTGTCGTCACAGGTCGTTATTGTAGACCTGGATTCTCCTGGAGAATCGAGGGGGTTAAGGGCAACCCGGAACCGGGATTTTTGACAAGAAAGTTACCCAAAACTGGATGGAGGGAAGGCTTGAAATCTCTAGCGGCTGAGGGAAAACTGATAGGGGTCCACTGCGGTCTTAAAGACCTAGGCGGGGTGTGGCCCCCCTTTGCCCGGGGCTGAAGGAGCTGCTGGATGATCAACGGCCAGTTTTCCCGGTTGTCCCAGGCAAGGTTTTAGGTTTTCAGTGTGGGGACACTTATCAATCCGAAGGCCGGTGGTGGATGTAGCGTTGGCATTCAGGAGAATGGGCAAAGGCTTTAAGGGCTGAGTCCCACCAGCACCGGGACTGGGTCCTGCCTTAGGGCGAGAGAATCCCCAATCCGAGTCACGGCACCAATGAAAGACGGTGGCACACAGTAAGACTCAACACCTGTTAAAGCCAAGAGATTTAATGAGATGAACGCGGTAGCTACAGAACCTGAGAATCAGGCTGCAGTGTGGAGGCAGGGGTGTGGCAGGTTTTATAGAAATTTAAAGTGACCTGCCGGTTACCTATTGGTTGGCAGGTGAGGCATTTTGGGGATTGGCAGGGGCTTTTGCGGGCGCGGGAACGGTGGGCTTTGTTGTGGAAGAGGAACCTGGAAAGCCTTGTCCGAGCCTCCATGTTAGTTTTTCCAGGCGCCTTCTTAGGCGGGAGCGCCATTTTAGGGTGGGGGCCATGCCTAGGCTTAGCCTTTGGAGGGGCGGGTTCCTCATCATGGCTGGCTGGGGCCTTTCATTCAGTGTGCGAAGTTGGCTGCTGGGATGCAGAAATGGAGACGTGTCACTCTCTCTAGGCTCTGAAATACCTTCAGTTTAATGGAGGAGCAGAGTGCCAGTTATAATCCAGCTCGATGTGCATGGCCTGCCAGACAGAGGGGCATGTGGGGGCTGCGGGGGGCCAGGAGAGAAAGTGTTCCTGAAGGTGTCTCATGGGACACCTGGGAAACTCAGGTGCCTGGGAATCCAGCTGCACTGGTTACTTCCAAGAGCAGACTCCCTGCAGGAGTCAGAGTCCATCTGGGTGAGATGAAGGACCTTGCTCATCAGTGTGTTTAACCTGCCGACTGGGTTCCATGCTCTCACTTTGAGTCATTGTTAAGTGCACACTGTGTATGAAATCACATGTCTGTGTTTCTTGAAAACCTCTAGACTGTGGGGAAAAAAATGTGTTTACTTTTCTTATCAAAGGCAAAGGATATTAGAAAATTATTCATTCTCATGAGATTGTGGCAATACTTCAGTTTTTTCACAACCTCTCCTCTGGTTATCTCTGAAGTTTGGAACTCAGCTTGTAGTGGGAAGACAGAGAGGCTGTGACACTGAGACTATTATAGGAAGTGGCAATTTTATTGTATAAGCACTGGAGTGACTCAGTGAGCTAATGCTCTAAGGCTGAGTACCCCGAGGAGAGAGGAGAGGGATCTTATACCTTAGTTTAGGTAAGGGGGGGGAGTTGTGTTGAGCGATTACACATTTTCTTTGGAATTTACAAGGTTGTACTCAGCAAAATCAGATTTTTAAAGAACAAATGGTTTTCAGGAAATGCATGGCAAGCTGGGGTTGTAAACTGATAACTTTAAAAAGAGAGGATTTGGGTAAGTTTGTGAAGTGGTCACTCTTGCATTTCCATGAAAGCCATCAGTCTTTGGTTATTTGGGTTTCTCAAACAAAACCGGTCTGGGGGTTTTTAGAGCTTGCCGATTGATTTTCAAAAGGAATACTTTTAACTGCTATCAGCCCCCTTTCTGCCACAAGCTGAGAACTAGGATGTAAGCAGTTGAAGACCCCATGAAAACTGAGAGAAATCATTTAAGTCCATGTACCCAGCATGCCTTCCACGCCTAGGAAAGCCCCTCAGTCATTAAGTCTTACCTTCATGCCACCTTAGCAGCTGCAGTTAGGAGTCCAGAGCTGTACTGTCCAACATGGTAGCCGTGAATCACACATGGCACCCGAGCCTTGAAATGGGACAGTTCCAAATGGAGTTGGGCTCTGAAAATACACATGCATTTCAAAAAGAGAATGTAGTACAAAAAGATAATGTAGCTTTCCTCAATCATTTTGATGACATGTTGAAATGATCCTATTTTTTATATGCTGGGTTAAATCAATAGGTTATTAGAATTAATTTTACCTTAATAAAGGTAGCTACTAGGATGTTTCAAATGACATGTGTAGCTCCTGTATTTCTACTGGACCATGCTGATGTAGAGAGCAGAATCTCCATTAAGGGAAGCTTTCAAAGGCACCATTTGACAGTGTGGTAGAAGGCTGACAAGTCGTTTAAAATGTGACAGTAAGTCAAAGAGCCAAACTGTCTTGGGGACATTTAACATAGGGATGAACCGACCCATACATTAGACGGCTTCTGGAAACAGTGCTTCATTATAGAGGACAGGAGCCCGTGTCAACAAGACCAACTTTTCAGGAAAGCATTCCCTATGTAACCTCTTCTGTTTAAGAGCGCAGGAGTGTGTACTATACATAACATCTTTTTAACAAGATAAACAGAAGCAAATGAGTAAATATCATGACTTCTTGTGGATAACAGGAGTTCCAAATGTCGACCTTAACCACCTGGTTAAGCGTCTCGGAATATTTGGCATAAAATCCTGAGGCTTAGACAATGAAAACTGCAGATTCTTGAACTGTGAGCGCTGCAAGAAGTGAATGTTGCTGAGTGTTGGGGCTGGCAGGGAGCCTGAGCTAGGAGGAGGCCATGGGGCCTTGGGCCATTTCCTTCTCTGTCTGAGCCTCAGTTTCCCCATTTGTACTATGATGTATAAAGGCCCACCCAGCTCCAACACGCTCCCGTCCTGGGACTTTCACAGTGGGTTCCGCTCTGTCTGTGTGACCAGCTTGTTTGGGGCCAGGCAACAAAATCCATGGCCGCCTAGGAAAGCTGGGGGTGGCGGCAGGGAGCCTCCTCCCTCTGAGTCTTTCACAGGGAAGCTTGTTAAAAGGCTTCCCCAGACGCCCATCCCCCTGGAATGGCAGTCCCAGCTTTTATAGCCCCGAGGCTTGGCTCCTCACTAAATATTTCTATCAAGGCAGCACTCTGGAAGCGAGGCGATGCCTCTGTTTAAATGCTTTACTAGCCGCAAGAGCCGACTCAGAAGGCAAGCTGGGTATAAATTTCAGATAAATAAATAAAATTAGCCCAGAAGCGGAAGGGTGGTTGAGGCTTTGCCATGAATTGGGGGCAACCTTGACAGAATTCCTGTCTGCAACGTAAAGGAGACAGGAGGCCATTGACCTTGCTCGACTCTGGTGTGGCCCTGTGCTCTCTGAGCCATGGCTGTCGCCAGGCTTCCTCGCTTTGGCCCCTGCCCCCACCTTGGGGAGGTGAATCTTCTCTCTCCCTTCACTTTCTCTCTCTAATTTACTTCTAAATAAACTTAAAAAAAAAAAAGGAGATGGGGGCCGGCTTTGTCATTCTTCAGAAAATCTGTCCCCTGCCCACCCCACTCCTTCCACCTGAGGCTTAAATTCCAAAGAAGAATTTTTTTTCCACACCTCCTCCATGTTAGGTGGAAGATAGAGTAAGCATAGATTTTGCCTTCAAGGAGGTGACTAAACTTAGGACAAGGGAAGCAAAAAAATGACCAGGACCCAGGGTGGAAAGGACAGGAACAGATGTTGTAAAAGTTCAGCACAGAGAGCAATGACTATTGGCTGAGGAAATCAGGGAAGGCTACCTGGAGAAAACGTCAGACCCACTTGTAATTAACTCAAGTCTGAGCCTGGTTTTGCAGTTACCACCAAGATGCCCCAGCTGTTCAGAGCAGGTCTTCGGTTGGGTTTCCTGAGAAACAGACTCTGGAATGAAACTCAGTGTGCAGGTGTTGATTAGGAGCTACTTTCAGGAACAGCCCCTTTGGGGGTCTGAGGGAAGTCCACTTTGGCAGGCAGCCACAATGAGCCTCAGCCAGCCCACAGGGAGCCCCAGAGCTGGAATGGTCCTTCAGGGTCATCCCGAATTCCGACAAGAGGCCTGGGCCTCCACGCCCTACAACCGCCAGTTTCTGCAACCCTGGCTGAGAGCTGGTGTCCCCAACTGTTCTGGCCGCTGGAGGAGTGAGGGGCTCTGGGGGATACACTACAGCATCCACTTCAGAGGGAGACTGGCAGCCAGTGCTCAGGAGAGGTCTTTGCATCTGGAACACCTTCTGCATGACAGGCACTCAGACAGAAAGGAGACCGAGACTCAGTCCCTGCCCTCTAGGAGCTTACAGTCTAGTAGGGCGAGAAGCTCAAACACAACTAATAAAGTGCTCCCTTCTGCCTTCACTTGGCACAGAGAGCATGACGGGAGCCCAAGGCAAGGGCAGTTCTGCCCGGTTGAGTCAGGGAAAACAAGGAGGGGAACATTGAGTCAGGTCTGGGCCCGTGCGCTGAGAGGGCGAGGGTGTGTCTCAGGCGAGGGCACAGCACATCCTCCAAACCGGAGCAAGTCCTGGTTCTCCCAGGCCGGGTAGCCAGCTCCCAAGGGACAGGTGGCACCTGTTCTTCCCCTTTGCCTCTCTCCAGATGAACCGCAGACTCAGCAACTTGGATGAGAAGGTGTCTAAGATGAGCCGCGCCCTGGCTGAGATCAAGAAGCGGTTTCAGAAGACAGTGACTCAGTTCATGAATTCCGTCCTGCTGGCGGCAGGTAGGGGGACAGGAGGTGGTGAAGGTCTTCCCAGTGACATCCCAGATCCTGAGTCTCTGGCAAGTTGTCTCAGAGGACAGCCCTCTCCCACCTGTTCCATCTTAAGTCTGTGCCTCCAGGCAAGTAGCCATGGCAGGGAGAGCTCCCCATTTTAGATGAGGCTACCGGGCTCAGGTCACTGAAGAAGTTTCCCCATTGCCACACAGCTAAGAGTGGTGACTTTGGCTCCCTTCCGTTCCTGGACCTCTCCCGGTGTGTCTCCGATGTCCCCATGGGGTTGTCTTATTTTCCGTTGTCTCTCTGACCCCTTTCCCCTGCTCACTCCACTCCTTCCACCTATTAACCTTTCAGCCATATTTCCCTTGTCACCCATCATCCATCGGCAGCCCCTACCCCTCTCTCCTCGGTGTAGAAGAACTCAGTAGAAGAGAAACAGCAGTCACTCCCCCACGCAGTCCCTGCTAGGCCCTCAAAGCTGCCCCAGGCCCGGTGTGGGCAACCTCGGGACCCTTCCATATCTGGGCCGACCCGGTGATGGGCCCTGAGAGTAAGGGGACACTGACAGTTACTTCGTGCCAGCCTCTGACTGGGCATGGAGGGACTGTGCTTTTCTCACTGATTCTCTGGAGAGTTTTCCTTATTCCCAGACTCTTAATTCAATTGCCTCTCCTCTAGGAAGCCTTTCTCGATTTCCCTAGCAGGGTGGATCATACCTTCTCTGGGCTCTCACAGCACTTTAGACCTACTCTAGTTATAAATCTTTGTAGCCAGCCTTGTGAGTAGTTCCTTCTCTGCCTCCTAACCCCCAACCCCACCAGGAGTTTTGAGAGGCGGGGAGCCCTGCATGAAAATGTCTCCACACACCCAGCACCCACATACGATACTTTTTTTAAAAGTTGGGCTCTCATTCTGTCACCCAGGCTGGAGTGCCATGGCATGATCACGACTCACCACAGCCTCAAGCTCCTGGGCTCAAGAGATGCTCCCACATCAGCTTCCCAAATAGCTGAGACTACAGGCATGTGCCACCAACACCCGACTAATTTTTCAAATTTTTTGTAGAGACGAGGTCTTGCTATGTTCTCTAGGCTTATCTCAAACTCGTGGGCTCATGCAATCCTCCCATCTCAGCCTCTCAAAATGCCGGGATTACAGGTGTGAGCCACCGAGCCTGGCCCAATAAGTATTTTGTAAGTGAATGAAGGGTTCCTGGCCTTAGAAGTTTTCCTGTCTAGTACGGAAAGGAATACAAGAATATAAACAAATACGATACAACACAGAAAGCAAATAGAATTGGCTTAAATCTGGAGACACAGGGAGCATCATTCTCAGGGAAGCAACAGCTCAAGCCAGGAGTGCATTGTGTAGTTAGCCTCAGCCTTGGGGTTGTGGAGGACACGAAGCTGAATGAAGCGCAGGTCCCATGGGGATGTGAGATTGAGGCGAGGTATCTTGAAGAACGTGTCGAAATGAGACTTACTCTTAATTCGGAGGTGCTCACTGGACACTCACTGAGCCAGGGCTAGAGCTGTGTGCCGGATGACAGAGGAGGCTGCAGGAGAGCAGGAGAATTGAAGAGGTAGAGGGGAGGATGGGCTGAAGTGGTCGCTGATGTGGCGTCTGAAGCAGGGACAGAGCAGTCCTGGCTGTGAAGGGAAAGTGACAGCAGCGTCTTCTCTCAACAGGGCTGTTCACCATAGAATATCCCTCCAGAAACGAGGAGGCAGAATCCAGTCGGCTCAAGATGAGACCCGGAGCTCACTCTGAGCGGGTCCCCAGGCTGAGTTTACACTCTGGAGAAAACGTTTTACGGTCTCAGTTAGCCCAACCAGACTACTCAGTGGCGGAGTCCGAGGAGGAGCCCGGGTCTGCTCCCGTGAGCTCCATTCGGAAGAAGACCAAAAGCCGCGCCAAGGCCACAGTCACCTCCAGGTGGGCCTGAACCTTCATCTCCTTTCTTTCTTTCTTCTTTGTTTTTTCTTTTAAGACTCTCATTCGTTTTTCTATGTATAACTTAGTGGCAGCCTTAAAAAAATTTTTTTTTAAATTTTAGAGATGGAGGGTACAGTTCAGGCTCGGTATACAAATGTTCGTTATCCTTCATGTCTTTCTCAGTGTCAGTCACTGTGACAGGCAGTGGACACCCATGGCTAGCCAAACAGGTGGGGCCCATATCATTGGAGCTGAAACATCAAGGGCAGAGAGAGATAGGAGGTGAATCCTGGAAAAAATGAAATAAGTTTAGACAGGGATGAGGGCTTGGAAGAAAAGGATTAGAGTCATGGGTTAGGGCAGGGCTTGGCTGTGACAAAATTTGGCCTTGCCGTCTGTTTTTCAAGGGCGAGCTAAGAATGGTGTATGTTTTTAAGTGCTGGGTGAAAAGAAATAAAAAATAGAGTGTTTCATGATACAGAAAATGATATAAAATTCAAATGTCAGTATTCGTAAATAAGGTTTTTGGGCTACACGGCCACGCCCATTTATTTGCTTATGGTCCTTGACCCCTTCTTCGCCACAGTGGAAATGTTGAGCAGTGGTACAGAGACCGTCGGGCTGCAAAGCCTGGAATACTTACTCCCTGCCTCTCTGCAGAGAATGTTGCCTGACTCTGGGAGAGAGAGTGGCTGGGTCTACCACCATACCACCCTGAACGTGCTCCATCGTGTCTGATCTCGGAAGCTAAGCAGGGTCAGGCCTGGTTAGTGTTTGGGTGGGAGAGAGTGGCTGGGAAGTGGGGTTGATGGGCTACGTTTGGCAGAGGATCAGGGAAGGCAGTTCTGAGGAGATGATACTGAAATGGAGATGTGAAGGATTGAAGGCAGGCGGCCACAACAGATGTGGAAGAGGCATCAGGCAGAGGATTCAGCAAGTCTAAAGGCATGGAGACAGGAACAAGTTTGGTATGTGTGAGGGACAGTGAGAGACCAGTGAGGCTGCAATATCGCAAAGAAGCAGGCAGGGTTGTGAATTGTAGGCAGGCGTTCTCTCAAGTAGCCTTAAAAAACAGTTGTTTGTTTTTTTTAATGAGGTCTCACTATGTTGTCCAGGCTGGTCTTGAACTCCTGACCTCAAGAGATCCTCCTACCTCAGCTTCCCAAAGACCTGGGATTACAGACCTGAGCCACTACACTTAGCCTGAAGTAGCCTTGATAGCATTATAGGAAGCATTTCATAATTTTAAAAAGGAAGTGATATCATCTGATTTATCTTTTTTAACTTGAAAAAAGGTATAACAATTTTTTAACTTTTTAAAAAATATAAAATGCACACAGAAAAATGAGCAGATCCTAAGTATGTAACTCAGTGAATATCACAAAGTGAACATACCATATAACCACCAAGTCAAGAAACAGAACACTCCCACCTCCTTGGAAGGCCCCTCTTGTCCCAACCCAGTCAATAATTCCACCCTCTTCCTCAGATGAGAGATTTCGAGCACTATAGATTAGGGTTTTTTTTAACTTTATTAAAGCAGATCTATTTGGCGTGTCTTCTTTGGTGTCTGACTTATTTGGCTCAAAAGTATGATTGCGAGATTTATCCATGATGTTACATGTAGCAATAGTTTGTTCTTATTCAGTGCTCTATAACAATCCGTTGTAAATATATCAAATTAAGTATTTGAATGATGAATATCTGGGTTGTTTACAGTTTTGGTAATGACAAACTGTGCTACTATTGGCGTACGTCCTTTTTTCCTGATTGATATACGCCCAGATGTGAAATCTCCGTCCTAGAGTATGTATGTATTCAGTTTCTTGTACAGACTATTTCTGCAATGACTGTCCAGTTCCACTCCCACCAACAGTGTGTATGTGTGAGAGTTCCAGTTGCTCCACAGTCTCGCCAATACTTGACATTGTCTATCATTTTAACTATAGCCATTATATAGTGATGAAACATATTGTCTTAGTGATGAATGGTCTTTTATTTACATTTCCCAGATGACTACAGGGGTTGAGTACCTTCTTAATTGCTTATTGACCATTTTGAATGCAGTAGTCTCTCTTATCCTTGGGAGATACTTTCCAAGACCCCCCAGTGGATGCTCAAAATGTTGAATAGCACCAAACCCTATATATACTGTTTTTTCCTACACATACATACATACCAATGACAAAACTTAATTTATGAATTAGGCACAGTAAGAAATTAACAATTACTAATAAGAAAATAGAATTATATAACAATATACTGTAATACAAGCTCTGAGGATGTTGTCTCTGTCTCTCAAAATATCTTATTTGACAGCACTCATCTTTCTTCTTGTGCTGATGTGGAATGATAACATGCCTATGTGATGAATGAAGTGAGGTGAATGACGTAGGCATTGTGATGTCGTATTAGACTACTGCCGACCTTCTGAGGGTCCATCAGGAGGAGAGTCATCTGCTTCCATAGTGCTTGTTAGTTCTTCAGGTGATCCTGGGTCATGGAGTCATGGTGATGTCAGTAGTTAGATGTCAGGAGCAGACCGTCAATGACTAACAGGCAGGTAGTATATCCAGCATGGATACTCTAGACAAGGAATGATTGACATCCCTGGCAGGATGAAGCAGGAAGGTGCAAGATTTCACCATGCCACTCAGAATAGCATGCAACTGAGAACTTATGAATTGTCTAATTTTGGTATTTTTATGTAATATCATCAGACTGTGGTTGACTGCGGGTGACTGAAACCACAGTAAGCAAAACCATGGATAAGGGGCACTACTATATTCTCTTTTGTAAAGTGCTTGTTCAGTTCTCTTGTCCATTTTTTGATTAAGTTGTTTGTCTCTTCTTGGTTGATTTGCAGGAGTTCTTTACACATTGTGGATATCATAACTTTGGTCAGTTACACATATTGCAAATGACTCTTTCGTTTTTACTCTGGTAAATCAATCTGTGTCTATCAATGAGCAGAAGTTTTTTATTTCCAATTTTCAATCTTTTTCTTTATAATTAGAGCTTTATGTATCCTGCTTAAGAACAACATTCTCAGACAGTGTTCTCCAAAATTGCTTTCTAGTAACTTTTTTGTTTTAATTCTTACATTTATATCTATTCTCCACTTGGAAATGATTTGTATAAATGATATGAATGTGCTAAGTTTTCATTTTTTTCTATATGTATATCTAATCAATCCAGGCACTACCTGTTGAGAAAATTGTAATCTTTCCTCAGTTCTCTTGTGCAAACTGTCATGCATCAAGGGCTATCTATGTATAAATCAAAGGTCATTTTCTGGATTCTCTATTTTGTTCCCTATTTACTCAACATTTTACCAGTACCAAAATATCTTCATTATTACTTTATAGTAAGTACTGATACACAACAGAATAAGTTCTCAAATTTTGTTCTTTTAAATTGTTTCACTGTTCTTAGTCCTTTAAATTTTTATATTCTTTTGGAATCAGCTTTTCAGTTTTAAAAAATGTCCTGGGACTTCAGTTGGATTTTTATGTCTTTGCCATTATTTCAATCCATGACATGGTGTATCTTTTTATTTATGTGTGTCTTCTCTATTCTATAATATTTTGTAGTTTTCAGCACAGAGGTGTTATGTGTTTCGTTAGATTTAATCTAGGTTATTTAATAGCTTTGGTGCTATTATGAATTATGTTTTTTATTTCATTTTTCTATTTGTTGCTGGTATATAGAAAGGTAATTAATTTTCTCTCAATTTAAATTTTTTTTAGTTTGCATATAATAAACTTTACTCTTTTTAGTATAGAAGTCTGGGTTTTGACAAATGGCAGAGTTGTGTAACAACCCCCAGAGCCAAGATGTACAATGATTTCATTACCCTCCATCAAAAGAAAAAGAAATTCCCTTACACTGCTCTTTTACAGTTAAACCCTTCCCTCACCCTTAATCCCTGACAACCACTAATCTGTTCTTTGTAGTTATGATATAAGACTATTCTGAAGCCGGGCTCGGTGGCTCAGCCAGTAATCCCGCGCCTTTGGGAGGCTGAGGTGAGTGGATTGCCTGAGCCCGAGGGTTCGAGACCGCCTGGGCAGCAAGACCTCATCTCTACGATAAATCAAAAAATCAGCCGGGCATGGTAGCGCATGCCTGTAATTCTGGCTACTCGGAAGGCTGAGTGGAAGGATCGGACAAGGAGCTCGGGCGCAGACCTCTGGCGACGGAGATCCCAGCATGGTCGCATGCCTGCTTTGAAGGCTGAGGTAAGGATCGCCGGAGCCCAGCGGTCCGCTGCCGCCCACTGCCTCCAGTCTGGGTGACAGAATGAGACTCCGACTCAAAAAAAAATAAAAAAGACTATTCTGATTGTTTATTTCGTTTTGTGTCCATTTTGGTAAGTTGTCTTTTTCTAGGAGCTTATTTCTTTCATCTATCTGCCTAAATATGTTGAAATAAAGTTTTAAAAAATACCTTATTGTAATGTTTTAAAGAACTATAGGACCTGTAGTAATACCCTTTTCACATGAACTAGCATTAGGTATTTGTGCTGTCTTTCTTTTTTTTCCATGCTTCCATTTGGGATAATTTTCCTTTTGCCTGAATAATTATCTTTAAAATTTCCTTATGTATGCTGGTGATTTTTTTTTGACTGGATATGTCTTTATTTCACCTACATCTTGAATGATATTTTCTATGATTGGCAATTATTTCTTTTAACATTTTGAACATGTCTTTTTGTTTTCTGGTGTCTACCATTTCTCTTAAGAAGTGAGCTCTTGATCTTATTGTTGCTCCTTTGAAAGTAATGCATCTTTTTTCTCTGAGTTTTTCTTTTTTTCCCTCTTTCTTAGTTTGTGACTTTTCTTTAGTTAGAGGCTTTTCTATGATGTGCTTAGATGTGATTTTTATTGTACTTATCCTGTTTGTAGCACTTTTTGCTGCAGCTTTCATCATTTTTGAGAAATTCTCAGCCGTTATTTCATTAAATATTTCTCCTCTTCTTTTCTTCCATCACTTCCTCCTTCTTTCTCTTTCTCTCTCATTCTTTCCCTCCATCCTTCCTGCTTTACCTCCCGCCCTGCCCCTTCCTCTCCTCTCTATCTGGGACTCCAAGTACATTCATGTCTCACCTTTTCACTGGGTTTCATATACAGGCATACCTTGGAGAAATTGTGGGTTTATGTCCAGACCACTACTATCAAGTGAATATTGCAATAAAGTGAGTCACGATTTTTTGATTTACCAGTGCATATTAAAGTCATGTTATACTATACTGTAGTCTCTTAAGTGTGCAATAACATTATATCTAAAAACACAATGTATATATCATAATTTTAATTGGCTTTATAGCTAAAAAGTGCTAACACCCATCTGCACCTTCAGTGAGTCATAATCCTTTTGCTGGTGGAGGGTCTTGCCTCCACATTTGAAAGCTGCTGGCTGATCAGATGGTGGTTGCTGAAGGTTGGGAAACTTGAAATAAGATAACAAAGAAGTTTGCAGCATCAGTTGACTCTTCTTTTTGTGAAAGATTTCTCTGTAGCACGAAATGCTGTTTGATAACATTTTACCCACAGTAGAACTTCTTTCAGAATTGAAGTAAGTTGTTTCAAACTCTGCTGCTGCTTTATCAACTAAGTTTATGTAATAGCCTACATTCTTTGTTGATGTTTCAAAAATGGTCGCAACACCTTCGCCAGGAGTAG
Source organism: Cephalopachus bancanus (assembly GCA_027257055.1). Lineage (NCBI taxonomy): Eukaryota > Metazoa > Chordata > Mammalia > Primates > Tarsiidae > Cephalopachus > Cephalopachus bancanus. The sequence goes on from JAPVLO010000510.1 coordinate 711,566, forward strand.
ATTCCATCTCAAGAAACCACTTTATTTGTTCGTCCATAAGAACATCTCCTCATCCATAAGAACATCTCCCTTTCAAGTTTTATTTTGAGATGGCAGCAATTCAGTCACATCTTAAGGCTTCTAATTTTAGTTATCTTGCTATTTCTATCACATCTGCAGTGACATCCTCCACTGAAGTTGCAAGTCCCTCAAAGTTATCCATGAAGGTTGAAATCAATGTCTTCCAAATTCCCATTAATGTTGATATTTTTACCTTTTTCCATGTCATTATGTTCTTTTTTTTTTTTTTTGAGTCGGAGTCTCACTTTGTCGCCCAGACTGGAGTGCAGTGACTTCTCTTGGCCACTGCAGCCTCGACCTGCTGGGCTACGGTGATCCTTCCGCCTCAGCCTTCTAAGTAGCCGGAATTACAGGCGTGTGCTACCATGCCGGCTGATTTTTTTGATTTATTGTAGAGATGAGGTCTCACCAAGTTGCCCAGGCGGGTCTCGAACCCATGGGCTCAGGCAATCCACTCACCTCAGCCTCCCAAAGGCACGAGATTACAGGCTGAGCCACTGAGCCCAGCTCATTATGTTCTTAATGACATCTAAAATGGTGAATTCTTTCGAGAAGGTTTTCAATTTACTTTGCCTTGATATGTCAGAGGAATCACTGACTGTGACATCTATAGCCTTATGAAATGTATTTCTTAAATAATAAGTCTTGAGACCAGGCATGGTGATTCACACCTGTAATCCCAGCATTTTGGGAAGCTGACAGAGGAGAATTGCTTGAGGCCAAGAGTTAGAGACCAGCCTGGGTAACATAGCAAGATCCTGTCTCTACAAAAATAAAAACTAAAAAAAAAAAAGCTGGATATGGTGCCACATGCCTATAATCTCAGCTACTTGAGAGACTGAGGTGAGAGGATCACTTGAGCCCAGGAGTTCAAGGCTGCAGTGAGCTGTGATCACACCACTACACTACAGCCTGGGACAGAGCAAGACCTTGCCTCTGAATAATAATATTAATAAGACTTGAAAGTTGAAATTATTCCATGATCTGTGGTCTGTAGAATGGATATTGTGTTAGCAGGCATAGAAACATTTGTCTCCTTGTACATTTCCATCAGCTCTCTTAGGTATCCAGGTGCACTGTGAATAAACACTAGTATTTTTATCTACCTAATCCTGGACTGTACCCCTACATTTTTAAAATAAATAAAAATGTATTTTTAAAAAAGCAGTGATAGCATTCATAAGCAGACCTTGAACAGTTATTACAATACTATAGGAAAGGTATTGGCAGTAGTGCAAAACTGCCACGGGCAGGGGAGGGGTGGGATTGGCAGTTGAGGGAATTGTACCCCACATCTTTAAAATTTAAGAAAAAACAGTAATATTTTGAAAGAAATCTTTTTTTCTCTCTAAGAAGAAGACCTCTATAGTGGGCGTAAAACATTTAATAAACCATGCTGTCAGCAGATGTGCTGTCATCCAGGCTTTGTTGTTCCATTTATAGAGCACAGGCAGAGTAGATTTAGCATAATTCTTAGTGTCCCTAGGATTTTTGTTATGGCAAATGGGCATTGGTTTCAGTGTAAGTCACCAACAACATTACCCTCAAATAAGAAAGTCAACCTGTCCTTTGAAGCTTTGTAGCCAGGCGTTGACTAGCTATGAAAATCCTAGATGGTAATTTCTTCCCCTAGAAGGCTGTTTCATCTACATTGAAAATCTGTTGTTTGGTGTAGCCGGTTTCATCAACTATCCATGCTAGATCTTCTGGATAACTTGCTGTAGCATCTACATCAGCATTTGTTGCTTCAAACTTTGTGCATTTATGTTCTGGAGATAGCTTTTTTCCTTATATTTCATGATCTAACCTCTGCTAGCTTCAAACTTTTCTTCTGCAGGTTTCTCACCTCTCTCAGCCTTCATAGAATTGAAGAGAGAGCCTTGCTCTGGATTAGGCTTTGGCTTAGAAGTGCTGTAGCTAGTTTGATGTTCTGTCCAGACTACTAAAACTTTCTTCGTATCATCAGTAAAATGATTTCACTCTCTTATCATTTGTATGTCCATTGGAGTTCTTGATTTTCTTCAAGAACTTTTTCTTTGCATTCACAATTTGGCTAATCGCCAGGCACAAGAGGCCTACCTTTCGACCTATCTTGGTTTTCAACATGTCTTCTTCACGCAGCTTTAATCATTGCTGGCTTCTGATTTAAAGTGATAGACATGCAACTTTTCCTTTCACTTCAACACTTAGAGGCTGTTATAGGTTTATTAATTAGCCTAACTTCAAAATTGTTATTTCTCAAGAAATTGAGAGGCCTGAAGGGAGGTAGAGAGATGGGGAAATGGATGGTTAGTGGAGCAGTCGGAACACACATATTTATCAATTAAATTCACTGTCTTATATGAGTGCAGTTTGTAGCTCCCCAAAGCAAATATAATGGTAATATCAAATATCACGGGTCACAGGTCACTGATCACCGTAACATATATAAAAATGATAAAAATTTTGAAATATTGCAGAAATGACCAAAATGTGATGCAGAGACACAAAGTGAGTACATTCTATTGGGAAAAAATGTCATTAATTGATTTATTTTCTCGATGCAGCATTGCTCAAATATTCAGTTTGCAAAAACAAATGTAGCATAATAAAGCAAAGCACAATAAAACAGAGTATGCCTGTATTTTTGTTCTCTGTTCTATATTTTCCATCCTTTTTCTGCTCTTTTGTACTTCAGTATAGGTATTTTCTACTGACCTGTATTTTAATTTGGTAATGCTTTCTTTAATTTTGTCTAATCTGCTGATAAAACTCACCTCTTGAGTTCTTTATTTATTCTATTGTCCAGTTTTAGAATTTCCAATTGTTTCTTTTTGAGTCTTATTTTATGTTGAAATTCTCCATTTTAACGCCTACTTAATTGTACATTCTAACCACAACTACTTTAAAGTTTATGTCAGATAATCCCAATATCTAGATCTCTGTAGGTCTGTTGTTTCTCATAGTTTTCAGCCAATCCTTGACTTCATATCTGATATTCTTTTGTATGCCAGATATTGCGTATGACAAAATATGTAGAGATAATTTGACTCTGGTGATGTAGTGTTCCTCCAGAGATTTATTTTTGCTTTCAGTAGGCAGCCACACTAAGGGAAGATCATCCCCACCCAAACAGGGATTGAAACTGTGCTTCACTCTTCGAGAGGGCTTGTCGATTTGTGTTTCACCTTTACTCCTCAGATATAGCTCCTCAGCTCCTCAGCTGAAAGCAAGGCTTTTTATCAGAGTCTTCTTCCTTGGTAGGTTCTGAACTCTCATTTTTCTATCTCCAGCCCCAGAATATGGCAGGAGCTCTGCTTAGCTTCTTAGCCTGTCATCCCAGGCTTTACTTACCTTGATGTGACATCCCAGGTCAGCACTTGCCTTGATGGGTAAAGGAGCTCTAAATGTCATGCTCACCTTTCTTAACTTCTCTCTTTGTCCAGATCCTAGCCTTACATATCCTCACTGACTTGTGAGATGACTAATGCATTTAAACACATTTTAAATGTACATTTTGTTGAGCTTTCTGTGTTTGTCAGAAGGTGAGTTGATCTAAAACACCCTAGTCAGCCATTGTCAGGAGAGGTACATCTCCAATTGCTCTGCGGGGAAGTGATTTTAGGGCGGCAAGAGTGAAATCAAGCTATTTAGAAGACAATTTTAGTAGTCCAAGTGACGCCGATGATACGCTGTCAAAGCTGGTAGTAAGGAAAAGAAGGGAATAAACATATTTGTAATCAGTTTTGGACATAGAGCTAACAGAACTGACTCACTGATAGACGTGAGGGAAGGGAAAGAGAAGTATCAATTTAAATTTATGGATGACTTTTAGAGTTTTGGCTTAAATTAAATGATAATGCCGGGCTCGGTGGCTCAGCCTGTAATCCCAGCACCTTGGGAGGCCGAGGTGAATGAATTGCCTGAGCCCATGGGTTCGAGACCCACCTGGGCAACTTGGTAAGACCTCAGCTCCACAATAAATAGAAAAATTAGCCGGGTGTGGTAGCGCGCACCTGTAGTTCCAGCTACTTGGAAGGCTAAGGCGGAAGGATCGCTGGGGCCCAGCAGGTCGAGGCTGTGGTGGCTGGGAGTGGCCACTGCACTCCGGTCTGGGTGACAGAGTGAGACTCCAACTCAAAAAAAAAAAAAAAATTGAATGATGATGGTGTCATTAACTCAGATGGGAAAGATTGAGGGGAAAGTAAATTTGGAAGGGGTTGGTGTGAGAATAAATGTGCAAATTACAAATATACCCCCATCAGGGTACATTGGTACCTATATGAGTGGTGACCCTGACCCAGATGAAGAGACCTCAGAAGCCATTCAGAGCTGTTATAGTTTTCACAGGATTGTTCAGTGGGTCTCTGAGCACTTTTCTACCTTGACCTCAGAGATGTCTCCTCACTTCATAGAATACAGTTCTAAAACCCTGAGAAAGTTATAGAATTGACCTTTGTAGAAAAAGACTTTCTTGTCTGAGACAAACTGTCAAAATCTCAGTTTCTGCATCTGTAAAATGGATGTAATAATTCCTGCCCTGTCTCTCCTTTCCCTGTGTGCTCTCCAGGTTCCTGTGAAGAGCAAATACAATTATTAGATGTGAACTAATGCTATTGACACTGTAAGTGCTGCAAAAACGTGAAGTAGTGTTCTTACATTTCCAGATACCCTCAGGGACGCCAGTGGGAGGGAAGGAAGGAACAGACAGATCTGTTTGTCTATTATATCAGGGCTGCCTTACCAAATGCTTTGATTAGGGTTTCCACAGGCAGCCAGGGAAGAACGAAGGGTATGATGTAGGAAGCTGGAGGACAGTGCTCCCTCTCCCGAGGTGGTAGTGAACAAGGATGAACTGAACCTACAAAAATTCCCGCCATCACTCACCAGCCGGAGTTTGCCAGTTCCTTAAACGTTTGCTAGTGCCAATGAGCTTTCTTTCAAATCAGTATGTAACATTTCTCTTTCTAATAAAGACCCTAACCTTTGTTCTTTGGACAAATCAAAGACCACGCTGGTCAGTATGCCTCAAATTGTAATTTTGTTTTTCCAAATAAAAGGTTTTATGTAGAGATTCATCTCTATTTATGTATTTATTTATTTATTTATTTTTTGAGTTGGAGTCTCACTCTGTCACTCAGGCTGAAGTGCAGTGGCACGCTACTTACGGCCACCGCAGTCTTGACCTGCTGGGCTCAGACAATCCTTCCGTCTCAGCCTTCCAAGTAGCTGGAACTACAGGCATGCACTACCACACCTGGCTAATTTTTTGATTTATTGTAGAGACAAAGTCTCATCAAGTTGCCCAGGCTGGTCTCAAACACGTGGGCTCAGGCAATCCTCTCATCTCAGCTTCCCACAAGTGCTGGAATTACAGGCTTAAGCCATAATACCTGGCCACTTCTATATTTTTATTTGACTTTGACAATATGATTTCACTTATGCAGAATGGGAAAGTTCCTAGAAAGCAGACTAGTGGTTTCCAGAGAAGGGGAAATGACTGTTTAATTGGTACAAGATTTCTTTTTGGAGTGATAAAAATAAGTTCTAGAACTACATAGTAGTGATAGCTGCATACCACTGTGAATTATTAAATGCTGCCAAATTCCACTTTAAAATGACTAAACATACGTGTATGCTATGTATAACTCATACAAACTATGTAAAAAGCCCAACTTCACTTTTAATAAGATAAATGCAAATTAAAACTATACTAAGGTGACATACTCTGCTGATGAGAATTTAAATTGGTAAAACTCCTATAGCGATTTATTTGGCACCAACTCTTAAAAATTTAAGTGCACATGCCCTGCTCCATTAACTCCAACTTTGGAAATTTGTTTACAGATATAATTATACACATGTGAAATGACAAATGCATATGGCCATTGCCTTCAGCACTGCTTATAATAGGAATAACGGACTCCTCCTGCCTTGCTAATAAATCATGCAACATTTGTATAATGGATATTATTTTTTTTTTTTTTTTTGAGTTGGAGTCTGTCGCTCAGACTGGAGTGCAGTGGCTGCTCCCGGCCACCGCAGCCTCGACCTGCTGGGCTCCAGCGATCCTTCCGCCTCAGCCTTCCAAGTAGCTGAAACTACAGGCGTGCGCTACCACGCCCGGCTAATTTTTGATTTATTGTAGAGATGAGGTCTCGCCAGTTTGCCCAGGCGGGTCTCGAACCTGTGGGCCCAGGCAATCCACTCACCTCGGCCTCCCAAAGCGCTGGGATTACAGGCTGAGCCACCGAGTCCGGCTTGGTATGATGGATATTATGCGGCTATCATGAAGCAATCTTTGAGCTATACTGGGAAAAAACCAAAGTCCAGAACAGTATTTTTTAATATGATGCTGTTTAAGTTAAAAAGGTGGGGGATGAGGAAATGAGGTATATTTGCTTTTGCTCTCATGGGCATAAAGAAACTCTGGCTGGGCTTTCCAATGGCAGGGGGTAGGGAGGGTGGTGAGTACCAGCAGGAGATCCCAGGGAAGGAGCATACAGCTGGAAACTTGCTTCTTCAGGCCCCTCCCTGCGGGGCCATGCACCTCTCAAGTGCAGGCCAGCGGCCTTGCTGGAGGGCCCTTTCCCACTGCTCTCTCTCTGGCCAGGCTCTAGTTGTTTGTCCTGCATGTCAAACCTAACCTCTTCATCCTGACCTCATCAGCTGCTTCCTTGCGCTGATGTGACTTTACTCTTCAGACCAGCTCACACATTTGGAACAAACCCCTACACTCCACCTGATACTCTGGCCTCTACATGCTGAAGGCTCGTACCCAAGCTCCTGGGCCTAACACCCCCTGACCACAACCCCTACTCAGACGTGGGCTGGCTTTCCGGAGAGGACAGCTGCTGGAATACTCAGGAGCAGCCTCTCCTGCTCAGTGCACTGCCACTCAGCGTCCTTTCTGGAGCTCCCGGGACTCGAGGAAAGGCTAGGAAAGGAGGCATTTGAGGTCAAGTTCACACTTGCTTGCTACCTCCTCCGGAGAGGGAGCACTGTCTTCCAGCTTTCTACGCTGTCCCTTTCCTGCCCCCCTGGCTGCCTGTGAAAAGCCCAATCAAAGCATTTGGTAAGGCAGCCCTAGGGTAATAAACACACAGATGTGTCCATCTCGTCCTTCCCTCCCACTGGCGTTCCTGAGGATGTCTGGATACATATAAGCCTAGTACTCCACGTTTTCACAGCATTTAGAGTTTCAATAGCACTTGTTCACATCTAATAAATACTTGGTCTTAAAACTGGTCTTAGAGTCACAGCAGTTGGTGTCAACAGCTACTAGGTAAAGCTGGTCTTAGGGTTACGGCAGGTCCCTTGGTCAGCTGGCCGGTGATGTGAGCCCTGAGCGGGCTCTTGTGCCCCAAGTGCTCCCCGAGTTCCTTGACTCTAATTTCGTTGGGGATGACAAGATAACTCCAATTCATTGTATTCATTTTCATACTTCCCGTCTTGGCCATATTTATGAATTTTCCAGATGTCCTCCTGTCATTGATTTCTAATTTCATACAATTGTGCTTGTAGAAGTTACTTTATAATGATTTCAGTCTTTAAACGGATTTAGATGTGTCTTGTGGCTTAATATATGGTCTGTCCTGAAGAAGTTTCTGTATGCACTAGAGAAGAATGTATATTTTGTTGTGCTTGGGCCGAATATTCTACATGTGTCTGTTAAGTCTAGTTGGTTTACAGTGTTCTTCAACCTTCTGTTTCCTTGTTCATAATTTTTTTTGGCAAATTAATTTTATTGACTGTTATTCAATAGTGTTTTTAAGGTTAGCTTTAATTTGAAGAGAGAACATTCTGTTATATATGCAGATACAGGAACTTATAAAAATCAAATTACTATTTTATTTATTTATTTTTTTGAGACAGGGCTTCACTGTGTCACCTAGGCTGCAGTGCAGTGGCATGATCCTGGTTCACTGCAGCCTTGACCTCCTGGACTCAAGTGATCCTCCTGCCTCAGCCTCCCAAGTAGCTGGGACTACAGGCATGTGCCATCATGCCCAGCAAATTTTTAAACTTTTTGTAGAGACCAGGTCTCATGTTGCCCAGGCTGGTCTTGAACCGGGCTCAAGTGATCCTCCAGCGTTGGCCTCCCAAAGTGCTGGGATTACAGGTGTGAGCAAAATTATTACTTTAAAGACTTAAATCTATGTGCTATCTTAGCTCAGACTGCTATAACAAAGTATCACAAACTGGGTAGTTTAGACAACAGAAAAAAATTCACATTCTCACAGTTCCTGAGGCTGTGAGTTCAAGATTAAGGGACTGGCATGGCCGGGTTCTGGTGAGAACCATCTTGACTGACAGATTGTGATTTTCTCGAGAACCATCTTGACTGACAGATTGTGATTTTTCTTGTTGTGTCTTCATGTGCCAGAGAAAGCGAGAGGGAGAGAGAGAGAGAGAGAGAGAGAGAGACTTGTTCATCTTTTGCCTATTATTCTGTTCATTATTAAAAGTGAGGTGTTAAGTCTCTTTTTTTCTTCAATTGTCAGGTTTTACTTCATATGTATATTTCGTTATGTGTTCATATAATAGCTATCTATTGTTATATGTGTATATGTTTATAGTTGTTATATTTCTAATGAAGTAACTGTTTTCTCAATATATAATGTCCTTCTTTGTCTTCTGTAATAAAGTCTATTACTTAAAGTCTATTTTTATCAGTAGATAATATACTAATAGTAATTAGTATATCTTTCTTCTAGTTATCATTTACTTGCAATGTTTTTCTCCAGTCTTTCACCTTCAACTTAGTTGTATGTATATGTGTTTGTTTAGAGATGGGATCTTGCTATGTTTCTCAGACTAGACTCAAACTCCTGGTCTCAAGTAATCCTCCCACGTTAGCCTCCTGAGTAGCTGGAACTATAGGCACATGCCGCCACACCCAGCTTTAGCTGTATGTTTGAACCTAAAATGCATTTATTATAGGGAGCATAGTAGGGATTATAATGGTGGTTTTTTTTTCATTCTGCCAACCTCTGCCTTTTGTTGAAGACTTCAGTCCATTTGCATTTAAAGGAATTACTGATAAGAAAGGACTTCAGCCATTTTGCTATTGGTTTTCTATAAATCTTAGATCTTTTTTGTTTCCCAATTCCTCCATTACTGCCTTTCTAATGTTTAACTGACTTCTATTTATGGTTTTGATTCCCTTCTAATTTTTTTCTTTATATTTTAGCTATTTTCTTTGTGGTTACTCTGGGGGACACAATCAACATCTTAAATGTATAACAATCTAGTTTAAGTTAACACCAAATTAGCTTCAATGATATACAAAATTCTCTGCTCCTACAGAGCTTCATTCTCTCCCCTCCACTTTATGTTGTCATTGTCATAAATAACGTCTTTATTCTTGTGTGTCCATTCATGTATATTTACAATTGTCATTTTGTGAATTTGTCTTTTAAACCATGTAGGAAAAACAGAAAAGTTATAAACTGAAAATACAGTAATTTTTTTTATATTTACTTATGTGGTTATCTCTGCCAGTGTTCTCTATTTCTTCATATTGCTTCAAGTTACTGTCTAGTATCTTTTCATTTCAACCTGGACTCCCTCTGGTGTTTCTTGTGGGACAAGCCTACCAGCAGCAAACCCCCGCAGCTTTTGTTTATCTAGGAATGTCTTAATTTCGCCTTAATTTTTGAGGGATGGTTTTGTACAATATAGAATTCTAGGTTGTCAGGGTTTTTTGGTTTTTGTTTCTCTTCCATCACTTTAAATATGTAATTCCTCTGTCTTCTGGCCACCATGATTTCTGATTGGCTATTAATCTTATTGAGGATTCCTTAAACTTGATGAATTGCTTTTCTCTTGCTGCTTTCAAGATTCTTTGTTTTTGACAATTGTATCATAATGTGTGTCAATGTGAATTTCTGAATTTATCATACTCTGCATTTGTTGAACTTTTTGGTTATGTAGAGTCACGTCTTTCATCAAATTTGGAGCATTTTAGGCAATTCTTTAAATATTCTTTCCATACCTTCACTCCTGTTCTTCTGGAACTCCCATTATGTCTATTTGGTTTGCTTGATGGTATCCCAATTTTTCTTTTCTTTTTTTTTTTTTTCCGAGTTGGAGTCTCACTCTGTCACCCAGACTGGAGTGTAGTGGCTGCTCCCGGCCACTGCAGCCTCAACCTGCAGGGCTCCGGTGATCCTTCCGCCTCAGCCTTCCAAGTAGCTGGAACTACAGGTGCATGCTACCATGCCTGGCTAATTTTTTTATTTATTGTAGAGATGAGGTCTCACCAAGTTGCCCAGGCGGGTCTCGGACCCACAGGCTCAGGCAATCCACTCACCTCGGCCTCCCAAAGTGCGGGATTTCAATTTTTCTTAATTGTTTTTCTTTCTGCTCTTCAGATTGGATAATCTCAATTATTCTATCTTTAAGTTTGCTGATTATTTCTTCTGCCTGCTCATATCCGCTGTTAAATTTTTTATTTTAGTTAATCTACTTTTTAACTCTAGAATTTCTCGTTGATTATGTTTTAAAATTTCTGTATCTTTATTGATATTTTCTATTTGATGAGACAGTATTCTCCTTGTTTTCTTTCATTCTTTTCCCATGATTTCCTTTAGCTCTTTAAGCATAGTGAAGGCAGTTAGAAAAGACCTGAGAACACCCTAAGGTTTCATCTCTGTCTGACCTTTGGGCTCTGTACAGGTAAAAAGTGAAAGCAGAATTGTAAACAGTCTTTGTCTAGTAAGTCCGGTATTTGGGTTTCTTCAGGGACAGTTTCTACTCTTGTTTTTCCTGTGAATGGGTCTTGTTTGCATGCCTCATAATTTCTTTGTTGAAAACTGAACATTTTAAAGATTATAATATAGTAACTCTGAAAATTTTCCCTTTCTGTAGGGTTTGTGGTTGCTGCTTGTTGTAGTTGTTTGACTTTGCCAAAGTATTTTAATAAAGACTGTACAATTTGTCATGTGTAGTCACTGATGTCTCTGTTTAGTTAGCTAAGTGATTTATCTTAGCTAGTGATTCGATAGAGATTACATGGAGCCCCCCGCCACACACAAACTCTCTAGTCTTTGCAGATGAACTCTGTGTTGGGACACTCCTTCAGTGCTTTTAGCTGGGCTGTTTACAATTCTGCCTTCCCTTTCTACTTGCACAGAGCCCAAAGGTCAGCCAGAGGTGAAAGCTTAGGGTGTTCTCATGCCTTTTCTAAACATGGTATCAAACCTGGTATTAGGTTTCCTGGCATACACGGGAACATTTCTTTTTCTTTCTTTTTTTTTTTTTGAGTTGGAGTCTCACTCTGTTGCCCAGACTGGAGTGCAGTAGCTGCTCCCAGTCACTGCAGCCTTAACCTGCTGGGCTCCGGCTATACTTCCGCCTCAGCCTTCCGAGTAGCTGGAACTACAGGCGCTTGAATAAGAGATTTTCTTAGCAAGTTTATTCAGCGTGTATTTATCAGTATTAAATAGCTTCTAAAAAATGATGAGTTGAAAATTACCTACAAGGCTCTTGTTTTGGAATGCCATGGTTTCTAATCCTAGCCCTTGCCACTTAACTAAGCTCAAGCCCATGAGAGCTTTCTGTTTTCTGGTCCACAAATGGCAATACTAGTTTCTGCCCTACCTATTCCACAGGGTTATTACAAAATTAACAAGACAATGTCTATTCCAAGGGTGTGTGCGCTGTAAGACACTCAACACGATGTAAAGCAGCAGAAGGGATAAAATCATAGCAGTACTTTTTATCTGAGTGGTGCTTATTCCCATCTAGATATAACGACCCTCACAACAACCCAGTACAGTGTTTGGCTCACAGCAGGTGCCCACCAAAGATTTGTTTGACTATTTATTGATTCTCTACTGAATCTGCACTATTTGCCAATGCTGTTCCTTTACTCCACTGAGCAAAATGTTCCAAGATCATGAATTCATGGAACTTGCATTCTAGTAGGACAGAGAAGTACAATAATAAAAAACAGATAAGTAAAAGATACACTATGCTAGATAGTGAGCAGTGCTATGGTGAAAATAAGGCAAGGGAGGGAAAGAGTGTTGGGGGTGGAAGGATGAAATGGCTGTTCAGAAAGTCGAAGAAGGTGACATTTGAACAAAGGGGTGAGAGTGAGTTGAGTGACTGTCTGGGAGAAGAGCATGGCAGACAGCAGGAACAGCAGGAGCAGAGGCCCCGCGGTTGGAGGATGAGCAGCGGCCAGTGTGGCCGGAGTGCAGTGAGCAAAGGTGGGAATGTTGGAGCGTGGGAGGGGAGGCGGATGGAAAACAGAGGCCAGGCCCTACACCACTTCGAAGGGCGGTGCAGGGACTTGGGCTCTGGTTCTGTAAAAGGCAGAAAGCTGCCAGAGGTGTCCACGGGAGTCATGACACGGTGTGACTTAGGTCTTGGCAGGATGCCTGGGTGGGCTGTGAGGAGGACAGACTGGAGGAGGAGAAAGCAGGAGGCCATGAGGAAACGCTGGCAGGCGTCCAGGCAAGAAATGATGGCGCTTGGCAATGCTGGTGGGGTCAGAAGAGCCATGGGATTCCATGTCTGTCAAGAGCGTAGACAGGCTTGCAAGTAGACTGGATGCGGTGTGAGAGAAAGGAGTCCAGGATGACACCAAAGAGTTTGCTGACCCAATGGATGCGTGAATGAGTGAGCGATTCCCGTTCTGCGCCCGAGGAAACTGAAGCCCAGAGAGGTTAGGAGCCACATCCGGGGTGGCGCCACACACTGGTAGTGGGAGCCAGGCAAGAACCTCCTGGCAGCTCAGGCTCCGTAGGGATCCTTTGTCCATCTGAGACCCGGAGACTGTGAGTTCGGGGCCACCACTGCTGAGGCTGCGCTCTGTGCTCCTCCCTGCAGGGGGAAGGCTCACGAGCCCTGCGGCCCTGCCAGGTGGGCGGCCTCGCTCTCCGACTGCCCGCTGGTGCTGCGGAAGCTCCTGCGCAAGGAGGACGCCCGCACCGGCTGCAGGTGCGTCGTAAAGGTGCCCCTGGTGTCCGATGTGGAGCTGGAGCGCTTCCTGCTGGCACCCCGGGACCCCAGCCAGGTGCTGGTGTTTGGGATCGTCTCGAGCCAGAACCTCGCCGGCACGGCACAGCTCCAGTGGCTGCTGGACACGCTCTACAGCCACCGCCAGCAGGGCCGAGGCTCACCCTGCATCCAGGTGGGTCCCTGCCCAGCAGGAGGGCCGGGGGTGAGGGTGGAGGCAGGCCCATGGTGAGGGGAAGGGAGGGAGAGGGAGAATCTGGGAAGACCCCGCAGTGCTAGGACAGGCACTTCAGTCCCCTTCTGGGACCTCTGCCCGCACTGCTCCACTGCCTGCAGGTTCCCCCGCTTCTCTCCTTCCCACTCATCCTCCTGTCCGGAGATGAAGGTCACCTCATGGGGGTGGGGTGCCTCTCCCGACCTGTGGGACAAGGCCGGGACACTGTCCTTTGCTCCTAGTTTGTGGCTACTTATTTGTATGAACATAAAACAGGCAATTCTCACAACCACATCCCCAGGGCTCAGTAGGTGTCTGTAGATTGTCTTGCACACCCACTGTGTGCTGGCCTCGTCCCAGGTCCCAGGCACCCAACGTGACTTAGATACAGGCCAGGCCCTGGAGGAGTTCTCAGCAACCACAGCACAGCTAGCGAGGCTGTGAGAGCAGCTCTGGGCGTGCAGGACTTGGGAATGTGTGCCTGCTGCCTCCTGGGGTCAGGGGCGCCTCCCAGGATAAGCAGGGTCTTGGCAGGCGTAGGAGTGTCCCTGGCCGAGCCCGTGCCTATGCAAAGGTGGTGGGGGTGAAACGCTGCTTGAAGTCCCAGTTCATGGTGGCTGACATCTAGAGGGGGTCTTAGGGCCCACAGAGCCCACTCCCACCCACTCGTCTTGGCAAGGCCAAGATGTTCCTAAGTCCCAGGCCTTCGTCACCCTCTGAATTTGCAGTTACTCTCTTCAGTGTTAGCACAGTTTGAGGGCTGGCCCTGTCCGTAGACCAACTAGAGCAGATGGTAGGTGACCCTGTGAGCTGCGTATCTACATGGGAACTTCTGCCAAGCCCTCTTGGCCCGCATGCCTCCTAGAATCCCTTGTCTTTGCCTGTTTCCCCTTTGTTGCTGTAGAGTTCTAGGTTTTTACATGCACCTGGGTGTGTGTGGACATCCTCCTCCCAGGAGCGCCGCTTCCCTGACCCCTCGTGCCCATCCTTGGGTTTGGGTCCAGCCAGGAGCTCAGCATTCCTTTCTGAGAAGAGTACAGTAGCCTTGTCACGATCTCAGTCCAAGACAGCACAGAGTCAGCCACATGCCTTGTGACTAGTTCCCTGCAGCAGAACACACTTGTCTTCTAGGGTTAACTTCCAATTTAGTCCAACCCAGTGAGCATTTATTGAGTACCTGCTCTGTGCCCATCCATGTAAGGACAGGTATAATCCCCGCTCATGTGAGAATTTAGAGTTGACTTTAACTTATCTTGGGGCCTTTCGTTGCTCACTAATAATTGCCCCTGAGTAATAGGAATGCGTGTGTGGCCCAGCCCGACCATTAGCAGAGTGAGTGAAGACAGAGTCTGGCCTGAGATGGCTGCAGCCCGTGAAGGAGTCACCTGGCGGACAGACTTGGAGTATGGTGTCAGATTAGAGTGTCTTTGGTTAAGGGAGGAACGTTCCCTGACATTCTCTTTCCCTGACAACTAGAACACCAGGTGTGATTCTGGAGCTCACACTGTGGATGGAGAGATCAGTGTGACCCAGCAGGATGGCTGCAGGAACCTGGAGCGAAAAGGCAGATAAAACCAGAAGGCAGCAGTTGGCTGTATTGATAGATCTGTAGCATCCAGAAAGAGAGGGGGAAAGACCCCAGCTTTACTCTGAACTGGCTAGACCTTATCTTGAGGTGTGGGCTCAGTTCAGATCCTCTCACTAGAGTCAGTGACTGGGAAGGGTAATAAGGGGCTGCCAGCAGGGGGTTATGGGCAGAGGAATTATTTTTTTTTTTTTTTTTTTAAGTTGGAGTCTCACTCAGTCGCTCAGACTGGAGCGCAGTGGCCGCTCCCAGCCACCGCAACCTCGACCTGCTGGGCTCCGGCGATCCTTCCGCCTCAGCCTTCCAAGTAGCTGGAAATACAGGCATGCGCTACCACGCCTGGCTGGTTTTTTGATTTATTGTAGAGATGAGGTCTCGCCTGCCCAGGCGTGTCTCGAACCCGCGGGCTCAGGCAATCCACTCACCTCAGCCTCCCAAAGGCGCGGGATTACAGGCTGAGCCACCGAGCCCGGCGTGAGGAATTCTTTAGGTTGCAAAAAGTAGACTCATAAGCCTGGAAATGGGTTCACCCAGGAACACAGTTCTCATCTTCAAACCTCCATAGGGCTTCTCCCAGGGTGAGGGAGAAGCCATATTATGCGGCTCCCAGAAAGCCAAACCAGTGGGTCTCACATGCAGCGGCAGTCATCTCAGTAATGGCTCTCCCTCATGGCAGGCTCTAAATAGATCCAGGCATTCCTGGGACAGTCGGGAGGTGTGCCTACAGGGCTGAAGAGCCCTTGAGCAGGAGTGTGGAAGGGGGCATGTACAGAGCTCCAGGACTCAAAGGGGAGCCCGGCCTGGCCGAGAATGCAGTTGCTCAAGTGCGTCTTCCTGGCATGGTGGTGACCAGCTCTCACATTTCTGCCTTGGCAGTGCCGGCATGACCCCTACCGCCTGCTGCAGTATGACCTGGACGGTCCCCTACAGAAGGACCCGCCCCTGATGGTGAAGAAACACTGTGCGGTGCAGGGGATGATTCTGGTGAGCCGGGACCCCAGGGAGGGGGTCGACAGCCTACCCTCCAGTCTCAGTGACCTTTGCCCCTGCAGATTCATAAGTGTGGGACTGAGGAAGAGGGAGAGGAAGGGAAGGGGAATCATTTTAACTGTTTTTAGCCCCTCTCTGCCACAGGGAGATGAAGGGAGGGGGAGAAGAAGGGAGGGGGAGAAGAAAGGAGGGGGGAAGAAAGGTGGGGGGAGAATGCGGGGAGAAGATGGCAGGGAGAAGAAGGGAGGACCAGCAAGCAAGACTGACCAGGAGTCCTCCAGCACACAGCCCAACCCTACGTGTCCTGGGTCCAGGAGGCTGAAGGGTGATGTCCAACTCAAAGAATCAAATTCTCTTCATCTGCTTGTTTTTAAGTTACTTTACACTAAAAACAGCATATACTAAAAACATATACATGTTCATTATAGAAAACTTGGAAAATGCAATTTAGAAAATAATTACATCATCATGTCGCCCAGGGAGTCTCATTTGTTCATCCAGCCAATATGTCCTGGTACTTGCCAAGTCCACTCCATGCTCACATTTTGGTGTCTGGCCTTTGCAGACTTTTTCTGCATATATTCTTTGAGGTTCTGCTTTTTAAATTAAAATATCAGAAGTCTTTCCCCATGTCTTTAAATAGTTCATAACACCTGATTTTTAGCCATTGCATATGATTCTGTCATTGTATCTCTTGGTGCTGCTTCTACTGGACATTTAGGTTATTTCTATGTTTTTTTGCCATAGCAAATGATGCTGTGATGAATTTCCTTGCACAAAATTCCTGGGATGGATGTCTCCTTGTTGGAGACTGACCTGTGGGTGGGCTACAAGAGCCCTGCCCTCAAGGGGCTCCCATTCCATTGGAACAGCTGAATGGTGCCTGCAGGGCAGAGCTGGCCCGACAGCTGTAGGGGGTGGGGTGGGGCCCTCTGGGCAGGGAAAACACCCTTTTGGCCCCAGGGGCCGGGGGAGGAGGGGGCTTGTGTGTGAAGTGGCGTTTGAGCTGGTGGCCCTAGCAGGGGCAAAGGTTGGAATGGAGGGGCTGCCCTCCAACTTGGGGTGCCTGGGTGGGGGTCAGGAGCAGCCACACCTCATGGCAACTGCGAGGACAGCACTCCTTCCCAGCCCCCAGCCCCAGCTCTGAGAGGCTTATGGATGCCAGATTTGCCTGTCTTAACTGCGGGTGCGGCCACGCTGATGCATTGAGGGTTTCTCCTGCTGTTTCCCTCCCATCTGTCAACAGATGTTTGCTGGGGGAAAGCTCCTTTTTGGAGGTCGTGTTTTGAATGGATACGGCTTCAGCAAGCAGAATCTGCTGAAACAGATCTTCCAAGCCCGACAGGATTGCAAGATGGGCTACTTCCTTCCCAATGACTACAAATTCAGGTAAAACAGGAAACACGCAGGTGGAGGGGCAGGCTTGGGAGGGGTGGAGTGGGGAAAGGAGATGTTGGGAGGAGAGGTGGGGCCATAGGGGTAAAGTGGGGAGGAGCCAGGGCCAGGGAGCAGGCACACGGTGAAAGCTGCAACAAGAGGACTTCACTGGTGGGTGGGGGAAGGATGGGTCAGGCAGCAGGGGGCCAGGGGGACAAAGCCCTGTTGTGGGTTTCTTTGGGACACAAGTTAGAGAGGGGGGCCCTCTTGGAGAAAGAGAAACCCAGGAACATTTGCATGGTGCCGGTTGCTGTTGGAATAATGAAGGCAGGGGTTTGGGGAACAGGAGTCTCCGCCACAGCCCTGTTCTGTCCCACCACACCCCACCCTGTGGGCAACCCCAGTGCTGCCTCTGCTGTGTTTACCAGCAGGACCACATAGACAAAGGCCAGCCAGGAGTGATCTTAGGCTCCTGTAGAAGGAAGTGCCGGCTTAAGTCTGCCTCAGAGCTTTCGGACTCGAGTTTTGCAACCAGGTGATGCCAACCCGGTGAGCATCTCGGGGTTCAGCTCCAGTGAGATGATCAGAGGTAGGCCTCCCGCGCAAGAAGAACCCAGCCCAATCCAGGAAGGGGCCTGACTTTCTTAAGGTCTTAGGGGCTGTGGGAGAGGATCAAGAGCAGATTCTGGAATGCCTGTGCAGTACAGCACAGCAAGACCTTCCCGAGTCAGGTGTTCCAGGACAAGGGTTGGAGCCCCTGCTCTGCTCTTTACCAGCAGGGTGATAGTGGGCTAATCTGTTTGTGCCTTAGGCCTCAGTCACCTCACCTTAAAAATGAAGACGAGGCAACCCCCTCAGGTTTTCTGTCCTCTCAAAAAAAAAAAAAATGAGGATGACAGTGCCACCTCGAGGGTTGATAGGAGGAGCTCATGAAAGTGTGTTTGTTAGAGAATTTTGTGAACCGTGAAGCAAATTATGAAACACGCCAGAGGTGTTGTTCATACGCACACCTGGGGCCACCTGTGATTGAACTCCCAGAACACAGAGTTCGGACACTTCCACACAGATCCCTTGGTGTTCGGGGAGTCTTGATGCCATCTCACCCCAGGGAGCTGAAGTTTGGCCCTGTCAGAGTGTCTACCTGGCCCCAATGTCAGGAGGCACGACCCCGGCATCTGAGTCCTCAGCGGAGGAGCAGATCCAGGAGCCTGTGGGCATTAGGAGGGGCAGATGCTGACAGGTGCAGGGAGAAAAGCCACTGGGCACCCATCACCTGAGACTCAAAGAGGAAGAGGGCGTGGCAGTCCTGGAAGACCATCAACAGCAATCCCAGGGAGAAAGGCAGAGGCAGGGCAGGGCGGGGAGGCGCTGTCAGGAAGGCTCGGCCTGAATGCTCCGGCTGAGGCTGCGTGAAGATGCCAAAGGCATTTCCAGAAACATTCAGAACAAGGCTGGCTGCTTCGTAGCCAAGGCACAGTGTATGTCTTAGCCTGTTTGGACTGCTGTCACAAAAATCATGCCGGGGGTGGCTCATACACAACAAATGCTGATTTTTCAGCATTTTGGAGCCGGGAAGTCCAAGACCAAGGCACTGGCAGGTTCAGTATCTGGTGAGGGTCTGCTTCCTAGGTCACAGACGGCACCTTCCGGTTGTCCTCACAGAGCGAGGGGTTGGGAGGGTGAACAGCTCTCTGGGGCCTCTGGTGGGAGAGCACGGACCCCATCGTGAGAGTTCTGCCCTCATGACCTCATCACGCCCCAAGGGTCCTACCCCCAAGATTATCACCTCAGGGGTTAGTGTTTTGACATATGAACTGTAGGGAGACAAACATGCAGACCACACAGGGGGGTGGGGAAGCCAAGAAGCAGTTATCGAGAGATGTCGCTTTTATTCGGCCTCAGCTGTCCTCAGACCAAAGAAGATCTTTAATAGGAAAGGGCAGCCCCTGCCTAACACAGGCGAGGGGGCAGGAAAAAGACCAGCGGCAGAAAGGAGTCTGACCTTTCGGAGCTGTGTGACCCGCACAAACCACTCACCCTCTCTGTGCCTCCGCTTCTCGTCAAGTGAGACTTGCTGCATAGGGTCGTGGGGATGGGGTGCGTCGATGCCTGGGAAGTGCTGGCACATCACTGACATCTATCTGCTCAGAGACCATACACTACAGTTGTTAGCGACGGCATTATTCTTAAGCTGAGTTCTGGTCTCCTTATGAGTTCCACCCAAAGGGGCTGAGCGAACTCCATGGCATGCTCACGACGGTTTTCAACAATCTTTGGGAAACAGTGAGGAAAGAATCAGAAAACTAGGCACATATGCACAAACTAGACATACACAAACACACACACTCGATGCACACATACATACAAACTACACTCACGCACAAACTAGACACACACACAAAAGATGGTTTAGGTTCTTGAAAGTGGAGAGGAGCAGAGAGATACAGATTTCTGAAACTGTAAACCAGAAGGACTCCTCCTAATCCTAAAGCAATCTTGTAGGTTGACTGACTTAGGTGAAGAAAGGGAATGAAACCTTTCAGAATGCTGCCATAGCAGCAGTTCCTGTAATCTCTGAGAAACAAACTACCCCAAGCATCATGGCATAAAACAATACAATCATTTCCCATTCTTTATCCTGGTTCTGGGGCCAGCTGGGCTCAGCTTGGTGGTTCTTGCTTGGTGGGAGGGTCTCCCGTGCAGCTGCGGTCAGGAGCTGGCTGGCGTTGCGTCATCTCCAAGCCTCGTGTGGGCCACTCACCAGAACACTTACACGTGGCCCCTCCAAGTGGCCTGGGCTTTCTCACAACATGGCGGCTGAGTTCCAAGAGCAAGCAGTTCAGGAAACAGCCAGCTAAACAGTATCTTGCTTTATAACTTAGCCTCGTAAGTTACATAAAGTCACGCATTCCACAGCATTGAGGTCCCTAGGGCCAGCCCATTCAAGAGAGGGGAGGTGTATGAAAGAACCGGGGGACATGTTTTATGTAATTTTATTTTTGGAGTTGGGGATCTCACTCTGTCGCACAGGCTGGAGTGCAGCGGTACAATCGCAGTTCACCACAGCCTCAGCCTCCTGGGTTCAGGTGATCCTTCCGCTTCAGCCTCCCAAGTAGCTGGGACTACCTGCGTGCACCGCCATACCCAGTTAATTTTTTTGCAGAGACAAGCTCTCGCTATGTTGCCCAGGCTGGTCTTGAACTCCCGGGCTCAGGCAATCCTCCCACCTCAGCCTCCCAAGAAGCTGGGATTATAAGCGTGAGCCACCACACCTGGCCTGGTGGGCGTGTTTTAAAAGTACCCCACACACCCCAGTTCCTCTTCTAGCAGATGACTAGATTGGTAGTGAGAGGCATGCTGTCGGCCTAGCTTATCTGGATTCCGGAAGACACGGGGAGAGCTCACAACGTCCTCGTGGCAAGACGGATGTGTGTGGTTCAGGTAGTAGCTATGCAGCCACTCCCCCCCAGTGAGTGTCGTTCAGCCTGAAGGGTAGACGTCTGTGCTTGGCTTGTCCGTTTTTTCCCTAAATGTGCAACTTGGATGGCTCTGTTGAAGGCCTGCTGATCAGTTGTGGCCCCAGGGGAGGAGAGAAGGTGAGAACAAGGTTCTCAGGATGCTCAGCTGCTAAGAGGTGGTTTGGAAGGAAGAACAGAACCTTTAGACTTTGAAGGCTTCTGGTCAGCGGCTGCGGAAGGTCTAGCGTGCCGGACCATTGTCCTGAAGAAAGACTCTGAAGTCAGAAGTCTCGGTGTGTAGAGCCAGGGAGGTGAGCGCTGGAGCTGACATTCCACTTCTGACGTTGGCTGGCAGCTTTGCATTCAGACATCTGGGAAGGGGGGCTCCCTCCCTGTCGTTTGGTGGGACTCACATTTCTTTACACAGGGTCTCCTTTTAATCTGGCGTGGTTTGAATACGTACAGTGAGAAGGTTCTAGGAAGCCACTGGGGAGGTGAAGAAGGCATAGCCAGGCCAGCAGGTAAATGCCGGGAGGGAGCCAGGCAGGGCTGGGAGCCAGCTGGAGTGGCCCCTGGGCTGGGCATCTCGGCCTCCTCTTTCCTCAGAGGAGCTGGTCACAGAGACAGTTGTCGGTCTGGGCCCGCGGTCTGTGAGGCCACTGTGGCGAGGAAGGGGTGGGAAGAAGAGCGCTTGTGAACTTGGCATGGCTGCCGGCCCCCCACTGGCCTCCCACCTTCGAGGCCGCCTGAGCTCCAGCTGAGGCTGAGGGGCTCTCACCTGCTGGGTAGCCCAGCTTCCAGCAAACAGAGCAGGAGGGTGGGGGCAGGCCAGGCCCAACACAACTGAGGAGACTGCAGGGCCTGGGGGTGTGGACAGGCCACTGGTAGGGTCCCAGACACATGCGATCCCTGGGTTGTGGGAGCCACCGGGGACAGTCCTTCCTGAAGTGCAGGCAGGGGATTCAGAAGGAGCTGTGTTAAGCTGAGCCCGCGGGACAGCCGCCGGCCTCCATGGCACGTGCTGTAGACATCCTGCCTCCCTCCTGCAGGTGATCCGCTTCTCCCCGGGGCCTGGCCCAAAAGAGACTCTTGGAAAATGCTCACTGAGTGAGTACCCCAGGCTGACCGTTGTCCCAGGGAGGCAGAGTTCAGGTTGCATGAGGAAGGGCTGGCTGACAGCCAAGGTGGCCCCTGCTAGGCAGGCTGGAGTGGTCGTTGGCTGCCCTGCACACACCTCCAGTGGTGGGAGGCTGCTCCCGCGCCAGCTCAGTTGCTCAGCCTAAAGTCACATCACTCCTTCAGTGTCTGAGCAACTGCCGCGTGTCAGGCCTCAGGCTAGGGAGATGGAGGAGAGCAAGAGCTCCATCTGCTTCACCTTGGCTGAGCCAAGACTTGGAAATCCATGTCAAAAAGAGAGAGCGGCACTCATTATTAGAGAAATGACATTGAAAACACAATGAGCCAGGTGTGGTGGCTCATGCCTGTAATCCAGCTCCTTGGGAGACTGAGGCAGGAAGATTGCCTGAGCCCACGGGTTTGAGACCAGCTGGGCAACATATCAAAACCTTGTCTCTATAAAAGAAATCAAAAAATTAGCCAGGCGTAGTATTGTGCACTGGTGGTCCCAGCTACTTGGGAGGCTGAGGCAGAAGGATCGCCTGAGTCCAGGAGGTCAAGACTATTGTGAGCTGTGATGTCATTATGATCATGTCACTGCATTCCAGCCTGGGCACCAGAGTGAGACCCTGACTCAAAAACAACAACAACAACAAAAAGCACACAGAATGAAAGATCACATCACACCCATCAGGATGGCCACTATCAAAAAGAAAAGAAGAGAACAAGCATTCGCAGCATTACTCACAGGAGCCAAAAGGTGAAAGGCACCCAGTAGCCCAACAGTGGAGGGATGAATGACTAAAGAACTATGGTCTGTCTGTCCACACAGTGGAATCTTATTCAGCCTTAAAAAGGAAGGAAGTCCTGTCACATGCTACAACAAGGATAAGCCCTGAGGACATTATGCTGAGTGAAACGGACCAGTCACAAAAAGATAAATACCATGTGATCCCACTTATGAGAGATCCCTGGAGTAGTCACATTCGTAGAGACAGAAAGTGGCATCGTGGGTGCTGGGCTGAGGGCGCATGGGGACTTGAATCGGCATGAAGTTGCCATTTTGCAAGACAGAAAGGCCCCAGCACTGTGTGGTGCAGCAACGTGAACGCCTGTGAACTCACACGTCATTACGATGCTACATTTCATGCCATGTGCTTTCCAACAATTTTAACCAAAGGGACAGGGATGCTGTGTGCTGGGCACTTGCTGCGGGGGGGGGAGGCTGTCCTCTGAGGGGTGAGCCGGGCTCCCGAGGCAAGGACTGGCCTGCCTCCAAAGCCCACCCTCCTCCTCTGGTGACACCGGCCTGATTCTTGCACCGACCTCCAGACCGTCTCCCACCTGCTCCATCGACCTGCCCACACCTCTGTCTCTGTCCTTGCCCCACAGCCCGGAATTCCAGCACGGAAGCTTCCCTCCCTCCAGAAGGCTTCCTAGGGTGCTTGCAGTGCAGCCTCCTTCCTCACCCGGGAGCCTCTCTAACCCCTCGATGCGCAGAGCGAGGGCAAGGGAAGAGGAGGAACCGGGCAGGCGGACAGGTGGCACGGCCTTGGCGGGAGGCCTTGGCCTGTGTTGAAGCTCCAGGGCTGGGCTGAGTGGGCTGCGCCAAGATAAGACCCCCCAAAAGGCTTTTGGCTCAGGAAGCAGGCAGCCCAGCCCAGGGGCCAGAGCTGTATGAGGCCTAGAGCCTCCCTGTCCCCCTCCAGGCCCGCACCCTCTTTCTCCTTCTGTAGCAGACAGCGATGCTCCGCCCAAGAGCGGCCCCCTGCTAGGCTCTGGGTCCACACTTGGCTCTGCCCACCTCCTATCTGCACAGGAGGGTCAGGGAAGCCAAGAACCCATCCTCACTCACGCCAAGCTTCCGGGGCCCCCAAGTGGAGGGGACCAAGGAGCTTTCGCACCTGGGAGGGGTCAGCAGGCTGGGACTGCCTAGACGGCTTCCAAGTGGAGTCAGTGGCAGCTGGGCCAGGAAGGATGCCCAGAGTCTACGCACAGCGTCCTCCTGAGGATCCTGCATCCTGCCCGGGGCTGGGAGAGGCTCTGAGGAGAGCGGCCAGGCCGCGGTGTTGAGGAGGATGGCTCCGGCTCTCTGTGGAGGATTTCCTGGAGGGAGCAAGACCACTGGGGGTGGGGAACCTTTACTTTGTCCCTTCATTGTCATGCCCTCCCACTAGGACCTCTCAGAACGGCTAGTCTCCATCTGCTAGGACCAGAGCTAGCTGGCCGACTGTCTCTCCAGTGACAACACGCTTTGTAAACTGTCATGTGCCCTGCGAACTGCAAGGCGCTGTGTAAACTTTAAAGTGCCCAGTAGACCACAAAGTACTTTGCAAACTGTCATGACTTCTGTAAAAGACAAAGTCCTTTGTAGATTGCCACATGTCTGATAAGTCACAAGGGGCCCTGGGAGCTGCAATGTGCCCTGGAAACTGGAAATCATCTTGTAAACTGTTGTGTGCCCCCACGGACCTGCTCTGCAGACACAGCAGAGCCCTTCATAAGCTGTCACAGGCCCTGTAAGTTGCTCTGTTAACTGTAGTGCCTTCTACCCTGCAAAGCACTCTGTAAACTGCAAGACACTCTCTAAGGGACAGAGCACCTTATACACTTTTGAGTGCTGTGTGAACACCAGTGTGATCCTCAAAGGGCTTTGTAAACTGTAAAGTGCTACCCAGATGTGAGGAGTGACTCTTTGCAACTGTGCCACTGGATGGCACCCCTACCTCTCACCCACCTCAGAAGAGGCGGGAGGAGGCTGAGTGGAGGCAGGAGAAGGGTGAGGGCACAGGGTTAGGAGACCCAGGTCTGTCCCGGGGCTCACACCTTCAGTTGCAGCCATCAGGACCCCTCCAGAGGCGGCACTGTGAAAGAGGCCCTAGTGTCCAGGGAGGAAACAGCCACTGCTGGGCTCTCCCTCTGCGGTGCTGTTCTGGGGGACAGCAATTCACCCTTGCCAGCTGCGCATGTCAGCAATGCATCCCCTGACGGAAGGACGCCCCCACTGAAGGTTAAGCAAGCACTGGACAGGCAGGGGAAGGCATGCTGAGGTAGAC
Organism: Cephalopachus bancanus; assembly: GCA_027257055.1. Lineage (NCBI taxonomy): Eukaryota > Metazoa > Chordata > Mammalia > Primates > Tarsiidae > Cephalopachus > Cephalopachus bancanus. The sequence goes on from JAPVLO010000510.1 coordinate 736,370, forward strand.
TTTCGTGCTTCATGCCACAGGCATGGATCAAGCTGGAGAGGCTTGATCAGAACCTGACAGAGGATGGGTTGGGGCCCACCAAGGTGTCATGAGTTTGTCACAGAAGCAGTAAGTATGGGTGGAGATGGATTTAAAGCTACCTCTCTACTGGACTGGGGACCTGAATGGGGCTGAGTGGAGGGGAGTTACCTTCCTGAAGCAGACCAGGGGCTCAGGAACCGGGGGCTGGCCTCAAAGGATAGAAGATGGGCTCTGTCTGATTAGGGAGGTTCCTGCTGGCACTTTACTTTTCGCTGGGGCGAGTACAGAGGCCTCGAGATGGCTGGAGGCCAGGCCTGATGCAAACCCCTACAGGGTCTCTACCCTGACCGAGGATGCTCTCAGTGCCGGTCTACAGATCATTCTTCCGGAGGAGCACCTGGTTCACTGTCAGCAGGGACGGGTGCGTTCCTGTCACCCGAAGAGGGCAGCTGTGTGGCCCCACTGGCCCAGTGGTTCCTGGTCCTCTGATGTCTCTGTCATTCTGTTAATGAGCTCATTCACTCATGCCTGTTGGCCACCAGGCACAAGAGGTGTCAAGGCGCTCCTTCCCCTCAGGCCAGACTCCATGCACCATGTAAACACTGAGGCAGAGATGCCAGTCAACAGGACAGTGGAGGGTTGTTCCTTCTGTGAGAGCTCAGAGGGCTTCCCAGAGGAGGTGAGGTAGCAGGCTGGCCTTGAAGAATACGTAGAAGGCCCAGAAGAGGAGGAGAGAGTGCAGCACTCATTTTTGAAATGGGTCTTCGCTTCTCAAAGCGCCTCAGCTAGACCGTCACCCTTGTCTCCAGATGAGGAGTCTAAGGGGTCTATCTGACTGTGTGTGGCTCCTCTGTGGGGCTGGGTGTGGGGGGAGGGTGCAGAGACGCTAGGAACAGACCCAGATTCTGAGACCCTGTTGGGATGTCTCTCCATTTCTAATTTTTCTAGGGCCCCAGAATGATGGGAGAGGCTCCTGCTGTCTCTGACTGTCTCTGAAAGGCCCTGGCCTGGAGCACGTTGCCTTCCAGCCCCTCCTGTGATCTTTAAGAAAGCAGGAGGGAGATGCAGACCGCTCCACTGCTGGCTCTCGCTCTCAGCCTTTGAGGATGGCCCCTCCCTGGGCAGCCCCTCCACACCTGCCCAGCCCAGCCCGGATAAGTCTTTGGCGTGGGTGCCACCTGCCCCCAGAGCCTCCTCGGCCTCCCCTCCCCGAGCTGTGTCCCCTCCCTCAGCGCTGCTTGCCCAATATTGTTAGCCATGTCCCCCACCAGATTGGCTGTGCTGATCCCGGGCCAGGCACATAGTAGGGGCTCAATAAATATGACCGAGTGACGGACTAGACAGCAGAGGCATGGGCCGTCCTGTCTCTGCTGTCAACTCACACCGTGAGCCCCTGAGTAAGCCCACACACCTCTCTGGACTTCAGGCCCTTTGGGTGAAATGGGGGCACACGTCCCTGAGCTGCCTGCTCCCCAGGGCTGCTGTGATGCTGAGACACATCCTGTAACCCAGAAACATAGACAGTGTCTACAAAGCTGGGAGATTGGGGCAAAGGTCAGGCGTCACCAGGGGAGGAGTTTGTGGGGCCGCTGGATCGAGAGGCTGCGGTCTGAATGTTGTGCCCCCTCAAATTCGTGTGCTGAAATCCTCGCCCCCAAGACGATGGCAGCAGGAGATGAGGCCTCGGGGAGGCGATGAGGTCACGGGGTGAAGCCCTCGGGGATGGGACGAATGTCCTCAGACAAGAGGCCCGGGAGCCCCTCGCCCCTTTCCTTGTGGAGCTGGAGAAGACAGCCGTCTGGACGCAGGGGGTCCCCCCAGACACGGCATCTGCTGGTCCTTGATGACGGGTTTCCCAGCCTCCAGGACCGTGACATGTTTCTGCTGCGTATAAGCCACCCAGTCTGGTGGTTTGAACAGCCTAAGAGACAAGGTGCCCCGAGCCAGGTGACTTCAGCAACAGAAGTGGAGCATCTCCCAGTTCTGGAGGCCAGACGCCTGAGAGGACGGCGTGGGCGGGGGAGGACCTGTTCCATGCCTCTCTCCTCATTTCTGAGGGTCCCATGACCTGTGGCAGCACAGCTGTGAGCCTCACACATCATCCTGTGTTCCAGGCTGCGTCCAAGTCTCCCCCTTGTATAGAGACCCCAGTCATATCTGATGGCTCCCCCCATACTGCGACCTCACTTAACTAATTACATCTGCCACAACGCTGTTTCCAAAGAAGGCCCCGCTCCAGGGTCCGGGGGATGAGGACTTCAACACATGAATTTGGGGGACGCATTCCGCCCACAGCACCTGATGGCATATTTCCTCAGCCACCTGTCGTCTCTCCTTCCATCACTTCACTGAGCCCTCCTGCCCCGCCAGAGGCATTTCCCATGATCAGTGGGTGTGCAGGTGTGGTGGCACAAGCATTAGGGCCAATCCAGCCCTAAAGAGAAGCCAGGGAGGCCCACCCCAGCAGGTCACTGGGTCCCCAAGGAGGTCAGATTCTACCTTCACTGCCCTCGGGGGAGAAACCTGTGTGCCAGGTTTCTCCAGGGGCCTGAAGTGCTGACGGGACAGTGTCAGCGTGCCATGCAGTGCCGGGCCCTCTGGCATTCCCTGCTGAGCACTGCCCTCTCGCTCTGCCTCCCCCGCAGCGTCCCACCCTCCGTCCAGAGCCTGGAGGATTCTGAATCAGCCAAGAGAACCATGTCAGAAGATATCCAAGGAAGCGTCTCCTCGCCGGTCCTGGGAGACAAGGTGGAGAAGGACTCTTTTCCCGAGGCTGAGAAGTAGGTTGTCACACGGCAGAATGGGTGTGGCTCACAGCGGGGCCCTTACCCTCACCACAGCCCACAAAGGCCACCTTGGGGCGATATAGCCTTGGACAAGTCACTTCCCCACCCAGGGCTGGGGTTGTCTCCCCAAATCCCCGCCTCCAGCCCTTTATCAACCCCATGTCCAGTCGGGTGGTGGAGATGAGGCCTTCTGTAGACCTTGTCTAAAAGAAAGCCCATCAGTCTAAGAAGGATGGAGACTGCCCGCTGTCTCCTTCAAGAAACTTGCTGCAGCTATCAAAAGTTCACGCACTTGTCAGTAGTAACTATGAAACAGTCCTGTGTTCTGCAAACCACACCCCCTCATGAAGATAGAAAATCAAAACTAGGAGCATGTAGTAAGGTCGCAGGTGCCTCCGGGGCCCCCGGGAGGAACAACACCCAGACAGCCTCACCTGTGCAAGGGAGAGGAGTGCAACCCCCTCACCTGGCCAGGCCCGGGTTCCAGGCACTGTACAGACCAGCCCCTCCCAACCCTCTCAGTATTTGCTTCTCTCTGTCTTGGTATGTAGGGCGAAAGAGCCGGAAGCAGAGCCACATCCTCTCGGCAAAGCCAGGAGGGCCAGCAAGACCGGCGGGAAGAAGCTGGCCTCCAAGAAGTGATGCCGCCCTGGTGGCCACCGCCTGCCTGGCCCCAGGCCTGGATGCTGCTCCTCCCACTGGCCCAGTCCTGTGTGGGTCTGCAGCCTCCCACCCCCTCCTCCGAGCCTCTGTGCAATAAATGAGCATGCCTCCAGCGTCTGGGGAGGCTCTGGGGGAGGCTGCAGCAGGCCTGCATCAGTCTGGCTTCTGCACAGCCAGAGGCTGACAGCCTCCTTCCAGGACCAGTGCTTGGAAACTCAGTTCCTCTAACCCAGAGCTCTCTCTGGGGCCGGTCAAGTCCCTTGAGACTTCCCCCTCCAAGGAAGCAAGGCCTCATTCCAGGGGCTGAGCTCAATGACAGAGTGACCCCAGGTAAGCCCCATGGGGCTGAACTGTGCCATCCTGCCCTGCATGGGGTGGGGGGAAGGGGGAAGGCTCAGATTCTGGCCCAGGTGGAAACAGAGCGGCAGACAGCAGGCGGGGTTCAGAGGGGGATGGGGGTGGGGAGGGCAGAGGAGGAGAGAGGCCGGGAGAGAGGGAGAGAGAAGAGGAAGAAGAGGAGGAGGAGGGAGGGGATGGGGGAGGGGAGTGCGAGGGAGAGACCGGGAAAGAGGGCGAGAGGGCAGGGAAGGGGATTGGAGGGGAGGGAGGTGGGGTCTTGAGAGAGGAGTCTGAGGGAGAGGTGGGGAGCGATGGGAGGGAGAGAGCAGGAGGAGGGAAGGGCGGGGGAGGAGGAAGAAGCAAGGAAGAGGAAGAGCATGAGGAAGAGGAACATGGAGTAGGCCGGAGGCAGCAGCCACAGGCGCACAGCGGGGCCAGAGGGATGGGCCAAGGGGCCCCCAGTGGCAGCGCCCCTGTAGCCGCCGGGCAGGCTGACACCCCCACTAGCCCAGCATGGGTGCCCTTCGGTGAGTCAGACACCCCCAGCTGACAGGCCTGAGGGACCCATCCCCGCATCAGGGAGCCCCAGGTGGCAGGCCCCTCCGGTGTGCCCGCTTGTGTCCCGACAGTACCTGAGAGGGACAGGCGGGACACCTTCTCTGCCAGCAGCCCTGGGCTTGCGGGTCTGGGCTCAGGAGAGCTGCTTCCCAGAGCAGGGCGAGGACGGACGCGGAAGGGCGCCTTGCTCTCGCGTTCAGGTCCCGGGCTGCAGGCGACACCAGGCGAGGTGTCTTCAGAGCTACCTGTGCTTCCTCTGCAGTGTAAGCTTTTCTATTCTGAGTTTTTCGAGGTTTAATCTTTATCCTTTGTATCCCTCAAAGGTGTTTTTTGAATTATACGTTTGTCCCCCTAGAAATGGATTTGAAGTGGCCTGCTCTATTCTTAAGCTAATACTTCTAACACTCGGAGAGGGGGATAAGGCTTCACCCTACAACAAATCAGGCATGATGGGAAGGTGCTAGATGAACTGAGAGGGTCATAAACTCATGCTGGATTAGAGTAGCTGGATGTTTTTCTTCAGGTTCCCTCATGTCTTTTTTTTGAGTCAGAGTCTCACTCTGTCACCCAGGCTGGAGTGGTTCATGGCCATCACGGCGTTGACCTGCTGGGCTCTGGCAATCCTTCCGCCTCAGCCTTCCAAGTAGCTAGAACTACTTGCGGGTCTGTGCTACCACACCTAATTTTTTTTTTTTTTTTTTATATATTGTAGAGACGAGGTCTCACCAAGTTGCCCAGGCTGGTCTCAAACCTCTGGGCTTAGGCCATCCTCTTGCCTCAGCCTCCCAAAGTGCTGGGATTACAGGCTTGAGCCACAGCGCCTGGCCTAGTCTTCTCCTTTTAGATGCAGGAAGGTCTGAGGCTTTCCAAGGCAAAAAGATGTGACCTGATTCAAGTGGATATTCTAGAGTTGGTAAACACATGGCACATATGCTGTTGCTGCTTTACTCTGGTCCTTGCAGGCATTACAGCACTTCAAACCCAGGTAACTACCTCAGCACAAAGACCCAGGCAGCCACTGTGAATTAACTACCGATCTTTGCCATATGCAGAGTAGCCCCTTCCTCTGCTGAGACTCACATTTTAGGGAGACTTCTCGGAAGAAGTGAAGGTAGAGTTGGAGCCAAAGCCTGAAGGGTAGGTTTTGTCAGGAGGCCTTGCTGCATGTTACTTGTGCCTGAGTAAGTGGCACCACCTACCAGGGAGTCATGTAGTGGTCAGTAGCCATGGAAAATGGGCACAGGGTCTCTGCTTATCACAGAGCACCCTTTCCCCAGTTCTTGTTCAGGCTGACCCAGTGGAGGCCCAGGAGAGGAGACTATGAGTAGACTCAGCGGCAAAGAAAATTAACACACGAAGGAAACCCAGGGGTTGGGATAACTGAGCCTTTACTTTATAAAAAAGGAGTCTGAGGCTCAGAGAAAGGGAGGCCAGGCAGTCAGCACACGGCAGTACTGGGCAAGGCCCTGGTGCTAAATCCACACCCTCTCCTCCATCAGTCCCTGTGGAGAGCCCCCGGGGCCAAAGGGAGGGGAGCCAGGAGGGCACTGAGACAAGGGTGAGACTTCTGCCTCGGTAACACTGGGGACTAAATGGCCCGAAAACACGATCTGGTTACAGAGCGTGTGGGAGCGCTGGATAGTGTGAGTCAAGCACACCCGGAATTGTATGTGGGAACTCACAAGGTGGCAAGGAGGGTCCTTGAGCTCCGATCCAAGAGGAGGAGGGGGCAGCCAGGTGGCAAGGGCTCATCTGATTGACAGAGGTGACAAGGCGGGCTCTTTGAGTGGCACTGGACAACTGGACATCCATATGAGAAGCTAGAACTGACCTTTACCTCACGCCATTTAGAATGCTTAATTCAAAATGAATCATATACATGAAATTAAGAGCTGAAACTCTAAAACTTCTAGAAGAAAGCATTTGATTTTTGTCCAACACATATATTCTAGGACAATAAGAAAAAGAAATGAAGATAAAAATAAAAGGAAAAAACAATGGATCAGACTTCAATTAAAAACTTCTGCCTTTTTAAAAACACTTTTAAGAAAATATAAAGGTGCACTACACCCAGAGAAAAATTTAAACGTCTAAAACAGATAAAGAACTCTTAGAACTCAAGATGTAATGGACTAAGCCTAGGTAACTTGGCAAGACCTCATCTCTACAAAAAATCAAATTAGCCAGGCATGGTGGCATGTGCCGGTAGTCCCAGTTACTTGGAAGGCTGAGGGAGAAGGATTGCCTAAGCTCAGGAGATCAAGGCTGCGGTAGCTGTGATTGTGTCACTGCATTACAGCCTGGACGGCAGAGTGAGATCCCAACGCAAAAGACAATGGACAAAATATTTGAACAGACATTTTGCAAAAGTAGATATATAGATGGAGAAATGCACTTTAGGTAAGTGCAAATTAAAACCACAAATGAGATACTACCAGACACCCATTAGAATGGCTAAAAACATTTTTTTAACAGAAAATATCAATCCTGGCAAGTATGTGGAGCAACTAGAACTCTCATACATTGCTGGTATGAGAATGTAAAATGGTAAAAGTATATCGGTAAAAGTTTGCTGGTTTCTTACAAAGCCACGCTTTTTTTCTTAAGTGAAAGCACATACAACAATTCTTTAATAACAATGTATGAAAGAAAACCAGACATTAAGTATAAAATGAGGACTGAAGAAATTCTGCTGTGAGCATAAGATGATATGGGTGCCACATTTCATATGAAATCAGTTTTGAATTTCTTGTTAAAGGGGAGGAAAAACTTACAATGGACCAAAGGACTTGTGACAGTTCTTTGGAAACTAATATCTTTTTCTAGGCTCTAAAAGAAAATCATCACATGTATTTTTACTTAGAGAAACACGAAACTTTAAATAACAGTTTTGAAGAAAATGCAAAAACGACATAGAATGTAGGAAATTAATGAAATGACTTTAACAAAAGTCAAGGAAAGTCACGTTTCTTATGTGACCAGGGGAAGGAGCCAGGTTGAGAAGCAGCCCATGCTGGGAGGAGAAGCTGGAGGGCCTGAGGCAGCTTGGCCTGAACCTGATGCTTCACGAAGGCCTAGTCACCGTCCCCATCTCTGCAAGGCTGTTTCAGGGCCCGAGACTGTGAAAGAGAAGTCACAGACAGATTTCAGCCACTTTCCATTGAAATATGATGGGGCTTTTTGGCTATGCCCCCAAACATGTAGTCAGAAATCCCCCCCAAGGACCTCTGTGTCCAAAAATTAATGGGGACAGAGCTAGAACCTGCAAGATATAAACATCCACTGTACCAGCCTGGGTAATATAATGAGACCCGGTCTCTACAAAAAATCAAAAATTAGCGGGGCATGGTGATGTGCACCTGTAGTCCTAGCTACTCGAGAGGCTGAGGCAGGTGACAGAGTGAGACCCCGACTCAAAACAAACAACCTAACAAACAAACGAACAAATCCCCTGATAGCGATTCTGGTCTCTGCCAAACTGGCAGGAACCGCTGGCTCCTTTCCTGCAAATTAGCCCTGGAGAAGCTGGAGAAACAAGGCACTAAAAATGTTGAGAAAACCCTGGGAGGCTAAATGTGCTTTGAACGGGTTTATGGGGGAAATGTGGTGGCCGCAGCCCAAGAGGGACAGGAGAGAGGGGTGGCAATGGCAACGGTCGCAGGAAATCTTCCACAGCTTTGCTCTGCCTTTGCTCAGCATAGCCTGGGGACAAGGTTCACCTGCCTCTTTGAGGCAGCAACAGTGACAGCAGCCCAGGCCACTGGCGCAGGGGCAGGAGGTAATACTGAAGGACCACAAACAAGGCCTTGTCATCAAGGTGCCGACGAAAGCAGATGACAATTGAGCGTGTGCCTTGGACCCTTCACACCCCCATCCTCTCCCCTCCAGACAGCTGATCACAAGGCCCTGAAAGGCCCCCAGAGGGGTGGGTGCTGCACTCCTCAGTGGTTTGGAGGCCATGTTCCAGCCTGAAGGTGTGTGTGGTGGGGTGGCCCCAAATGTGAGAGGAGCAGAGGTTCTGTGGTATTTGGAGCTCATCCCTTTACTGGCTCTGACACCAAGTGGGACGTGGCTTTTCATTCTTCCCCAGAACACACACCCAAAGCAGCGGAGCCCCTCAAGGAAATATGAGCTCCAAGGCCAAAATAATGAAAGGGATGAGGAACCATTTTCTGCAAAAGAAAGACGAGAAACAGACAAGAAATGCTATCTGAGGCAGAGCTATTGACAAGATCAGAAACAAAATGAGATAATCACAATCAATATACCTAAGGAGGCAAGGAAATACCTTGGCAATATGAAACAAGCTCAAGAAATCACATAAAAATCAAAGTGGTTTGGGAGGCTGAGGTGAGTGGATTGCCTGAGCCCGTGGGTTCGAGACCCTCCTGGGTAACTTGGTGACCTCATCTCTACAATAAGTCAAAAAATTAGCCGGGCGTGGTAGCGTGCGCCTGTAGTTCCAGCTACTCGGAAGGCTGAGGTGGAAGGATCGCCGGAGCCCAGCAGGTCGAGACTGCAGTGGCCAGGAGCAGCCACTGCACTCCAGTCTGGGTGACCGAGTGAGACTCCAACTCAAAAAAAAAAAAATCAAAGTGGAACTACTATCTGTAAAATAGATAATATTTAAAACGAAGAACATCATCTACCAAAAGCTGCAGAACCAGTGAATGGGTTGGAGGACTAAGCTGCAGAACTCCCTCATAAAGCACCAGGTAAGGCAGTTTACATAGAAGATATAAAAGAAACACTGATGGATGTAGAGGAAAGAAATAAAAGAACCAGGTCGGGCTCGGTGGCTCAACCTGTAATCCCAGCACTTTGGGAGGCCGAGGCGAGTGGACTGCCTGAGCCCACAGGTTCGAGACCAGCCCGGGCAACTTGGCCAGACCGCGTCTCTACAATAAATTTAAAAATTAGCCTGGTGTGGTAGCACATGCTTGTAGTTTCAGCTACTTGGAAGGCTGAGGCAGAAGGATCGCCGGAGCCCAGCAGGTCGATGCTGGGGTGGCCGCAAGTGTGCCACTGCACTCCAGCCTGGGTGACAGAGTGAGACTCAAACTCAAAAAAAAAGAATAGAAAAGAAATAAAAGAACCAAAGCCCAGATTATAAGGGCCACAGAAAGACATAAAAATAAAGTGGAGGAGAGGAGGAACTATAACAAACAATGGAGATAATATGCCATAATTAAGAGAAATGAAAGACTTTAGGTCGAAATGAATCAATGCCAAACAGAAGAGTTAAGCAAAACCCCGCATACAGATGTTTGAAGTGAAATCTGAGAAAACCCAAGAGAAAATTCTAAATGACACCAGAGAGACACAAATCACCTACAAAGAAATAAGGATCACACCAACATCCAATTTTCCATAGCAACACTAGATGCAAGAAGAATGCCGTCATTTTTTTTTTTGAGTTGGAGTCTCACTCTGTCACCCAGGCTGGAGTGCAGTGGCACACTCGCGGCCACCCCAGCGTCGACCTGCTGGGCTCCGGTAATCCTTACGCTTCAGCCTTCTAAGTAGCTGGAACTACAGGTAGCCGTGTGCTACCACGCCCAGCTAATTTTTTTATTTATTGTAGAGATGAGGTCTGACCAAGTTGCCCAGTCTGGTCTCGAACCTGTGGGCTCAGGCAATCCACTCACCTCAGCCTCCCAAAGTACTGGGATTACAGGCTGAGCCACCGGGCCTGGCCACCGAAAAATTTTTAAAGAATGGAAGGTAAAGTGCTTTCAACTGTAGAGGTAGGAGAGGAGTAGAGAAAATAAAGTGACATGTCAATGTGGTCAAGTCTTTAGCTTGATAAGAGAAAGAGTAGATATTGATAAATGAAAGAGCCAACAGGAATAACTAGGTATAAAATAGGTCTTAAATTAATGGCAACCGCCATAAGAATACAAATAGAATATAACTTTTCAACTGCTCATGCATACTCTGTTTATCCCATGGAAAACAAATGGAGAGGGAAAAAAGAGTGAAAGTAAATTTCAAAACCAAATCTCAACATAAAAGTATAATAAATGCAAATAGATTAAACTCAAAAACTAAGGACTCTCACATACAAAAACCTGAACAAGAATGTTCACTGAGCAACATGGATGAATCTTGAAAACATTATGCTAAGTCAAAGAAAATGGTCACAAAGGACCACATATTGTATGATTGCATTTACATGAGATGTTCGCAACAGGCAAGTTTATAAAGAGAGAAACTAAATTACTGGTTGCTCAGGATGGAAGGAAGGGAGAAATGGGGAATGATTTTTAATGGATAGAGCGTTACTTTGGGGCATGATGAAAATATTCTAACATTAGATAGTAATATAGTTGCACAACTTTGTTAATATGCTAAAAATCACCGAATTTTACATTTTCAGTGGGTGAACTATGTGGCATGTATGTAACTTATATCTCAATAAAGCTGTTAAAGCATTGAAAAAAAATAGGGATTCTGCGATTAGATTTTAAAATATATAAGATCTTACTCTGTGTTGTCTAATTGAGACATTCAAAATAGAAAGACACATATGTGTTGAAAATAAAGGAATGGAAAAATATACCAAGCAAATATGAACCTAAAAATCTGGTATAGAAATCCATCTGACAAAATATAATTTAAGCTAAAAAAAAGGACAAAGAAAGGTGTTATATAATATTTAAAAAAAAAAAAAAAGAAGCCGGGCTTGGTGGCTCAGCCTGTAATCCCGTGCCTTTGGGAGGCTGAGGTGAGTGGATTGCCTGAGCCCGCGGGTTTGAGACCCGCCTGGGCAATTTGGCAAGACCTCATCTCTACAATAAATTAAAAAAAAAAAAAATCAGCCGGGCGTGGTAGCACACGCCTGTAGTTCCAGCTACTTGGAAGGCTGAGGCGGAAGGATCGCTGGAGCCCAGCAGTTCGAGGCTGTGGTGGCCAGGAGCGGCCACTGCACTCCAGTCTGGGCGACAGAGTGAGACTCCAACTCAAAAAAAAAAAAAAAAAAACGACTGTATACCATCACATATGCGTTTCCAAAATACATTAAGCAAAATGTAACAGATTATAACTGAAATAGTATATATAACTAACTTGAAGTGAATATTTTAACACACTACTCCCAGAAATTAATAAAATAGACAAAAAAATTAAGCAGAGATCTCGAAGACCTGGATAATGCCATCAATAAACTTGACTGCATGATGTATGTGAATATGACCAAAGAATACAGAACACACATTCCTTTTGGATACATATGGCATTTTCTAAAAAATATACCCTATATTGGATCATAAAGGAAGCCTCACGAGATTCCAGATGAATCACAGATTACATTCTCCAAGTAGAATGCAATAAAGTTAGAAATAGCAAAAATGCCTGAATGCCCTGTTTATAGAAACTAAGCAAAATTACTAAATAGGTCCTGGGTTAAAATTGAAATCACAAGCCGGGCTCAGTGGCTCAGCTTGTAATCCCACGCCTTGGGAATCTGAGGTGAGTGGATTGCCTGAGCCCGCGGGTTCGAGACCTGCCTGGGCAACTTGGTGAGACCTCATCTCTATAATAAATAAAAAAATTAGCCGCTCATGGTAGCGCGCGTCTGTAGTTCCAGCTACTTGGAAGGCTGAGGTGGAAGGCTTGCCAGAGCCCAGCAGGTCGAGGCTGCGGTGGCCGGGAGCGGCCACTGCACTCCAGTCTGGGCGACAGAGTGAGACTCCAACTCAAAAAAAAAAAAAAAAAATTGAAATCATAAAGGAAATTCAGAAATATTTAGAACTGAATGATGAGAGCTCTCCATGTCAGAATTTGTGGCACATAGCTTAAGCAGTATTTGCAAGAAAATGTATAGTTTTAATTAAGGACATGTATTAAAAACCAAAAAAAGGCTAAAAAATAAAATCAAGCACTCAATCCAAGAAGTTGAGAAGATGGCACAACAGAGTGAATTCAAACGTAAAAGAAAGAAGGGGCTGGGCTCGGTAGCTCAGCCTGTAATCCCAGCACTTTGGGAGGCTGAGGCAAGTGAATTGAGCCCATGGATTCGAGACCAGCCTGAGCATCTTGGTGAGACCTCGTCTCTACAATAAATCAAAAATTAGCCGGACATGGTAGCACGTGCCTGTAGTTCTGGTTACTTGGAAGGTTGAGGCGGAAGGATCGCCACAGCCCAGCAGGTCGATGCTGGGGTGGCCATGAGCATGCCACTGCACTCCAGCCTGGGCAATGGAGTGAGACACCAACTCAAAAAAAGAAAAAAAGAAAGAAGTAAATAGAATAAAGTACAGATATTGATGAAATGGTGGATGAAGATGAACAAAATAAAAAACTAGTCCTTTAAACGGATCAATAAGGCCTCCAGAAAGACATAGAATAGTTGGAGAAAAAGGGAAATAACAAATATTTTTTAAAAATTAGAAGTCTGGGCCATTGCCTTACTGACTCTGGTGTGGACGTGTACTCTTGAAGCTATGGCCGCTGCCATGTTTTCTGGCTTTGGCCTTCTCCCTTCCCTTAGAGAGGTGAATCTTTCTCTTTCTCTTTCTCTCTTTCTTTCTCTCTCTCTCTCTCTCCCCCCCCACCCGCCCCTGCCTCTAATTTACTTTCTAAATAAACTATATTTTCTAATCTAAAAAAAATACAGGCCTGACGCAGTGGCTCACTCCAGTAATCCCAGCAGTTTGGAAGGCTGAGGCAAGAGAATTGCTTGAGTCCAGGACCTTGAGACCAGCCTAGGCAACATGGCGAGACCTCACCTCTGCAATAAATCAGAAAAAAATTAGCTGGGTGCAGTGGTGTGCACCTGTAGTCCAGCTACTTGGAAGGCTAAGACAGAAGGATCACCCGAACCCAGGAGGTCAAGACTGCGGTGGTCATGATCATGCCAATGCACTCCAACCTCAGCAACAGAGTGAGACTCCAACTCAAAAAATAATAATTGTGTTATGTTTATTCTTAAGCCTACCAATGGGGGTGGGAATGGTATTATGCACAATCAGACTTCAGTAAATATGAAAACCTAGGTGAAACCTGGGGCAGATGGCTGCGTTCCCCCAAATGGCTGTCCATGTCCCCTAGGCACAGCCCAGCTATCCTTCCATCCTCCCACACCTCTAGCCACAGCTGGGCACCTTGGTTCTGGCGAACGTCATGTTGGCGGTTAAGCTGCCTCCTTCAGGCTGAGTCTATAAGGACCGTGCAGTGCTCCTCCAGTGAAGACTGCTGGACACAGAGGGGCTGGGGCAGGACTCTGACAGGAGTGTGGTGGCTCCCAAAGCCCCTCCCCCAGCCCACACTGGACCATGCCAGGAGCGGAAAATAGAAGTTCATTGTGTTAAGTCACTGCTGTTTCATGCCTCATTGGTGTGTCAAATGACCTCCCTAAGATAAAACGGATAAATTCCTAGAAAAAAGATGCCAATAATGGTACAAAAAGAAATAGAAAAGTGGAAAAAATCTGTAAGTTTTAAATAAATTGAAATGGTAAAGTGCTATGCATGTGCATGCACACACACAAACATACAAACCCCAAAACCCAGGGCGCGCAGTTTTACCGCAGTTTAAGAATACTTCATTCCTATCTTTTAGAAGTTCCTAAAAACAGCAAATGCTTCTCAGCTCATTTTATAAGGCTGTATTCTTTTTAATGTGTGTTTTGTCAAAATATAACATGAATTTAAAAAAGTAAATAACATATCCATGTGAATGAATTTTCACAAGGTGAACATACTCATGCAGCAGAATCCAGATCCAATTACCACCTGCCTCCCTCATAGATTAGCTTTGCCTGTTTTTGAGATCCGTTCAAGTGGAATCATGTACTGTGTATGCTTTTGTGTCTGATTTTTTATGTTCATTATGTTCATGAGCTTCATCCATGTTGCTGTTTGTGACTGAAGTTCATCAAATCTCATTGACTTAAAGAATTTCATCATACAGACCTACCACAATACATCTATCCATTCTGTCGATAGGCAATTGGGTTATTTCTGAGACTAGTGTACCTCAAAATCTGATAAAGTCAATATAAAGAGAAGATGAAAATCTCATAGCTTGTTTCATTGATGAATATGAATACAAAAATTCTAAATAAAAGTTTAGCTAACTGAATCCAATGGTATATTTATTTTAGAAAATAATGCATTATACAAATCTTGCCTGACCATAATGAATTAAAGTTTGTACATTATGGTCAGGTAAGATTTATCTTAGCAATGCAAAGAAAGTTCAGCACCAGAAAATCAATCAATATAATTGGCCACATTAATAGACTAAGAAGAAAAATCCAGCCAGGCTCGGTGGCTCAGCCAAGGTGAGTGAATTGTCTGAGCCTGCGGGTTTGAGACCCGCCTGGGCAATTTGGCAAGACCTCATCTCTACAATAAATTAAAAAAAAAAAACTAGCCAGGCGTGGTAGCGCACGCCTGTAGTTCCAGCTACTTGGAAGGCTGAGGCGGAAGGATCGCCGGAGCCCAGCGGGTCGAGGCTGCGGTGGCTGGGAGCGGCCACTGCACTCCAGTCTGGGTGATAGAGTGAGACTCCGACTCAAAAAAAAAAGAGAAGAAAAATCCTATACCATCTCAACTTGTGAACAAAATGCATTAGATACAGTCTCAGCAAACTGCAAGCAGGTCACTTCCTTCACTTGGTAAAGTTGATAGAACCGAAATTCCCAGCAAACATTGTTCTTTTTTTTTTTTTTGAGTTGGAGTCTCACTCTGTCGCTCAGACTGGAGTGCAGTGGCCGCTCCCGGCCACCGCAGCCTCGACCTGCTCCGGCGATCCTTCCGCCTCAGCCTTCCAAGTAGCCGGAATTACAGGCATGCGCTACCACGCCCGGCTGATTTTTTGATTTATTGTAGAGATGAGGTCTCGCTGCCCAGGCGGTTCTTGAACCTGCGGGCTCAGGCAATCCACTCACCTCAGCCTCCCAAAGGCGCGGGATTACAGGCTGAGCCACCAAGCCCAACCAAACATTGTTCTTATTGGAGACACTTTAAGTGTTTTAATCTTCCCTGTAAGTTAGGAACAAGATGAGGATGAGAATGTCAGCACCATTATCCAAAATATATTGCAGCTCTTGGACACTCTATAGAAAGAAATTGAAATAAGAGGCATAAGAATGTGAGAGGAAAGACAAAATCGTCACTATTTGCAGACAGTGTAATCGCCTACCCAGAAAAGCCAAGGGAATAGTAGACAAACTATTAGAACTGGATGCAGGTGCAATCTACAAAGTCAGTTTCTCACTTGAAAAGCAGGGGCCAAGTTGCAAGCACAGTGACGCGGTCATAAACCCGTCCCAGCACGATGACTAAGAAACAATGTGATCCGTAACACAGTGGCGTGAGTACCGGGAATGAACCGAAGCAGGAGAAAGACAGAGCTCGCCTGGGAGCATGGGGACACTCTGCTGAGAGCCCAGGATGTTGACCAAGGGCACAAAGATGCAGAGGCCCCCGGTTGTCGAGGCCGGCCCCAGGGCCTCCGTGTATTCCCCCCTTCGATAAATAAAACCTGTTTCTCCCTGCACTGCCCCCCACCCGGAAGCCTTGAGACTGTGGGCAGACAACTTTGGTCTCTGGACCTCCACTTCTTCCTCTGTAAAATGGGATGCTCATTACAGTATTTACTTTGCTCCAACAGGAACCCCCCGGGGACACTGAGCGGATTAAATGTGATAAAGCAGAGACAGGGTTTAGCTCACGCTCAGGAAACAAGGATGAGAAAAACTATTAATAAAGGGATTCAAGAGGCCCTGCTCCCTCAATGCCAACCTCCACACCCGCAGGGTCCAGCCACCTGGGGCTGCCTCCCAGTCAGTCTCCAGCATCCTCAAGGGTTAAGGAGCTTGGCTGCCTGCCAAGGAGCAGAGGCAGGAAGAAAGCGTCAGCATCTCGCTATCTTCCAGCAATCTCCCTGGCCCAGCTCAGGCCTTCGGAAATGAAAGCCCATCCAGGCGCCCCTGCGTGCTGCATCCCAATGACTTTCCCCGCCAAGGAGATTGGGGGGGCCCTCCCCTCTGCCTCTCTCTCCTCCCCAGGCCTCGGGACTGCTAGGGACCCCTGAGCTGCCCTGAGCTGTCAGCTCACATGTGGGAGAGAGATTGGGTTGTTCCAGCTGCTGGCCCTGTGGAAATGGAGGGAAGGGAAACAGGCAGTGGCAGCTGGGAGGGGCCGTGGAGATTTGGGGGAGGGGGAGAGGGGAAGGGGAGAGGTAGTCAGTAGGGACCCCTGTCCAGTGTGCCCCTGGCACTCTGGGTCTCACCCCATCCTGCATTGGGTCTGGACAGGATGTCTCACACTGTAAATTATGACCCTGCAGCCAGCTGCAAACTCCATTCAGTGGGTTATAATCCACATTTCAAAGACGAGCTGGAACTGAAAACAGGGTGCATTGCATGTGAGAAAGCAACACACCGCAGCTATATTTCAGTGACTCGTGATCCTGGAGTCTCTCAACCCAGCCATGTGACCCTGGACACATTACTTAACATTCCAGGCCTCGGTATCCGTATGTGTCCATGGGAAGAAAACAGCACCCGTGGGTCACTGTGAGAAGTGGAGTGGCCCAGGAGAGGAGTGCAGGGGACACGAACAAGCCGGGAGCACTGGCTCTTTCTGTCTTCGCTGTGTAGAATGCATTTCTTCCTCAGGAGAGTAGTCCCAGAAGCTTGAAGCCACTGGATCTGAGACTTCAGTGAGGATTGTCTCAGGGTGAGAATTCGGAGTGCAGACTTGGGTAAGGGCATGGCTCTCAGCAGGTGAAAAGGAAGGGGCCCGAGGGGAAAAGGAGAGTGAGCGCTCCCAGAGGAAGGTTTGCCTGTGCGCAGCCCTCTACAGTGTATGCCATCCGCTGGTTCCCTCACTCCTCCTTGGCACAACTGATTTTCATAGGAATCCTAAATTCCTCCTGGTCATTGGGTCAGTTGATTTTTAATGAGCAGCTCCTTCAGGTCAGGTGATTTCACGGTGAAAGGGCAGGCAGAGCCTGAGTGGACTGGTTACCGCTGGGGTCATCAGGCCCATCGTGCAGACGGGAGTGGAGGCTCAGCGGGAGGGGCAGCCTTCCCATGATGCACTGGCGGCTGTGTGCCGGACTGTGGATGCTGGATGGCACTGGCCACTTGGGCCTGCCCCAAAAAGGGTCTCTTTGGGGGGAGATGGGGGAAGATGGAAATGATAAATATTCTCCTCATTTCCCAACTAACTGGCACCAGAAAGAAGTCTGGAAAGCTCCCGCCTAGAGTTGTTACTCCCCCAGCACTGAGTGCATGTGAATAAACCACCAGACTGAAGGGCTTGATTCCCCACATCCGCCAGAGCCCGCCCTGCACTCGCCAGGAGTCCTGCATTTTGGCAGGCAAGGAAGCTGGGGACCAGACTGGGCCAGGAGCAGCAGCAGCTCAGAGAGCCCACACTGCCCAGGCGTTGGGATGACGGGCAGGGGCAGCACCCCTGCCTGGGGCTCGTCCCGGGACTCTAATGATGACACTCGAATTTCCTGAGCGGCTGAGCTGGACCCCAGGCCATGTTTTTTTGGGTTTTGTTTTTGGAGTTGGGTCTCTCTCTGTCCCCCAGGCTGGAGTGCAGTGGCATGACCACGACGATCATGGCTCATGGCAGCCTTGACCTCCCGGGCTCAGGCGATCCCTCCCCCTCGACCTCCGGAGTAGCTGGGCCCCACGCTGTGTTTGATGTGCATCTGTTCATCCAATCCTCCACACGACTCTATCGTGCACATTTTACAGGTGGGTAAACTGAGGCTGAGAGAGGCCGAGGCAGCACTGGAACCCCAGCCCCACAGCCAGTGGGTATAAGGACGTGCTCCAGGCCTCGTGGGCACAGTGAATCCTCCCAGGAATCCCGGGTTAGAACCCATCAACTGGTTTTTAATGAGCAGATACGACATGCCAGGCTTGGTGGTTTCATGGTGAGAGGGCAGGCAACGCTCGACTCCCACTGAGATTACACGTGAGGAAATTGCTGTTTCTTGTTCTCCCACGGTGTGGCAGGCATGGAGCTGCCCTGCTGTAGCTTGTCCGATGCCCACCGCAGTGCCTCTCGGCCTCGTCACTCCATTATCAAACAGGAAGCTGGGGCTGGGAGTGGGGAAGGGCCTGCCTGTGACCCCACAGCCCGTCTGTGGCGGGGCAGGATCTGACCCAGGACTCCATGCCCTGGCAACTGCTTGACAGCCCTCAGAAATCCTCCTGGAGCTGGAGAAGCCCCAGCTGCTCTCTGCCCAGCTGAAATGTGCGTGCCCCCTCCTGCCTCCACCCTCCGCCCCACCCTCACTAACCTTCTCCATCGCGGCGGCCTCCTTTCTGTCCTTCAAGCATGCCGACATCCACCCGACCTCAGGGCCTCTAAATGGCCATTCCCTCTGCCTGACAGGCTCCTTCGCTGGATCTCCACAAGGTCAGCAGCTTCCCATGGGTCGGTCTCAGCTCCTCAGAGCCCTTGTCCCCGCTCGTGCTGTCTTCCACTTCCGCCCCTAGGCCCTGCTGGCACATCTTCCTAATTTGTCTCCCTCTGGGTGTCGGTTACTGGCAGTTTTTCGTTCAGTCGTGTATTGTCAGTCTCCCTGATACAAATGCAAGCTTTTCGGGCTCTGCCCCTATGAGGCAGGGTGACCTTGAGTAAGTCACTTCTTTCTCTCGGTCTGCTTCCTCATCTGTCTAATGGGGACGCTAACGCCTGCCTTTCAACATATTGGCAAGGATGCAATGTGACATGGCACAATGCCCAGTACGTAATAGGTGCATATCACACAGTAAGTGGCATAAGAAAAGCGCACGTGACAACCCAAAGAAAGAATGAGCCAAAGCACTATATAGACATTTCTCCAAAGATGCATAAAAGGTCAATAAACACAAGATGTTTAATGCTATGAGCCACTAGGGAAATACAAATCAAAACCTTGATGAGACCCCACCTCATGCCGAGGACAGCTAGGTCAGAAAGATACACAATAACGAGTGCTGGTGAGGATGAGGAGATACCAGAGTGCAATGTGATGCAGCCACTGTAGAAGACCGTCTGGCAGCTCCTCGAGCAGATAAGCATAGAATTGCTGCAGAACCCAGTCATTCCATTCCCAGACATCTGTCTGTTGAGGAGACGTGCAAACATGTGTCCACACAAAGGCTTGTATGCAGATATTCGTAGCAGCCCTATTCAGAATTGCCAAAAAATGCAAACCACCCACATGTCCACAAGTAAGGAATGGATAAACAAAATATGGTCTATCCACACAAGGGAATACTACTCTCCAGTAAAAAGGAGTGAAGTACATGCTACCAAATGGGCGGCACTTGAGAATATCACACAAAGTGGAAGCAGTTGGCCTCACAAGGCCACATATTGCAGGAGTCACGGGAAGTGGTCAGAACAGGCCAATCCACAGAGACAGAAGCTGGGCTAGCTGCTGACTGGCCGTGGGAAGGGGCGGAGGGCGACTGCTAACGCGTCGTAGACTCCTTTTTTAGGGTGATGAAACCTTTCTAAAATTGTGGTGATGGTTGTGGATGTACTCAGAACCACTGAATTATATACTTTAAATGGGCTAATTGTATGGTACATTAAAAACAACCCTACGAGGTAAATTCTCAAGTCACCATCTTATAAACATAAACATAAACAGAGGCCTAGAAAGAGGAGTTGCCCAGATCACACAGCTTGTTAGTGGCAGGACTGGAATTTGAACACGGGTGGTCTTGCCAGAGCCCACATTCTAACTGCCTGTCACCTAGACAAGCATTAGAAGTGGAATATATGCTTACTTGATCTCTAAGAATTCAGCAATAATAGCTACTATTTGTCAAACAGACACTTGCCTTGTCAGGCACTGGACTGAATTCTTCTCTTGGGATTAGCTAATTTAATACTCCCATTTTTGAGATGAGGAAACAGGTTCAGGGAAGCTCCGCAGCTTGCCAAAGCCCCCCTCCCCTCCAGCTAGTTAACAGCTGCCTTCTAAAAAGCATATCCAGGGTCGAGGCAGCCCCTTTACAGATAGGGAAACCGAGGCTCAGAGCAGGCAAGTGCCTGGCCAAGGCTAGGCAACCCCTTGGGCCTCAGTTTTTCCACAGTGAGACGAGGGTGGGAGAGGATTCCTAATTCCTCTTTCCCCTCTTCAAGATCCAGTGATTCTTTATTTTGTGGGTTTCATCCTGCAATTTTAAATATTTTTCTTCAGGAAACAAGAACATAAATGAAAGCTCACCTTGGTTCTCAGTCTGTGGGTGCCATGGAAACTGCCTGTCAGGTAATAAAGCAGGAGCAACCGGCCACAGGGCAGAGGTGGCCTAAGAGGTGATCCTAGGCAGTGGGCTGACTCCTCATGAGCTCCCAGAGCAGAAGGGTCAGGGGCTGTGCTGTCTTGGTGTGGGAGGAAGAGGGAAGGAGAGGCAGCCCAGCATCCCTGATCCATCCTAGGCACGGGGACCCAGACAGGCACATTCACAGCCAGGACCTTCTTGAATCTTTATAACGTGTGCCATAAGCTCTCCCTTTCACAGATGAGGGAACTGAGGCCAGGAGACCCAAGCCAGAGACAAGTGGCCAGGTTGGCAGAGACCCTGTCCTGGGTATGGCCAGGGCAGGGGTGAGAGGGCTGGGCTGGTGTGGGGGCAAGCGGAGTCTGCTGGGGCTTCCTCCAAGGGGCATCACTGCCCTCCGGGAGTGGTGATGGATGATATCACCAGCCTGCAATGGGGAGTGGAGAGACTTTCCCGGCTCCCATCCCCGCCCACCTCTGCAGACCTGCAAATAGCTAGCATGTGGCCCCGTAGCCCCAGCCGGCTTCTCCAGGGAGAAGAGTGATTGGTCCCAGCATCTGGGGCGCAGTCTCAGGGAAGGACTCGGAGTGGCTACTTCTTGCGCCAGTCACTGATACCAGGGGGATGGAGGACTGGAATTGGCTCGCCCAGGTCACATGCCTACCCGTGTGGAGCCGCAGAGTTTGTTACCCAGAGAAGGGGAAGGGGAAGACTGCCCGACGCTAGAGAGAGCCGCCGTCCCTGGCTCTGGCCTGTGCCCTGTGCCCTGGATGCTGTCTGCCTCCCCAGGGCCTGATTCTTTCTCTATAAACACTGGATGAGAGGTGGACACCTCCTGAAGCCTGCAGACCTGCACATGTGCAGCATTTGGAGGATGACTTTGCCCGGGCTGAAGTCCCCTCATTTCGGTCTTTCAGGTCTTCTTTCAGCCTCTGTGCTAAGGGCGGTCCTCACACGTTCTCATTCAGGCCTGACATACACTCCGGGTGGAAGGGACTCTCATTCGCTCCATGTTTTAATAAAGCTAGACGTTTTATTTTTTTAGAGCAGTTTTAAACTCACAGCAAAATGAAGCCTGAGGTCCCGAGAATTCCCACACACCCCAAAGCCCCTTCAACGCGTGCGGGCGCGCGCACACACGCACACGCATGCACGCACGGGCGCGCGCACACACGCACACACACACACCCCCCCCCCCGCTGTCAGTGCTCCCCAGCAGGGTGGTCCATGTGTTGCAGGGGATGAATTCACAGAGACAATTCACTGTTACCCAGAGCCCACGACTCGCACGAGGGTGGCTCTGGCTGTCGCACGGTCTATGGGTTTGGCCAAATGCCTGTGTCCACCAACACAGCATGGCAGAGCAGCCTCACTGCCCTGAAATCCCCTGGGCTCCCTTCTTCCCTCCAACCCCTGGCAACCACGGATCCTTTTGCTGCCTCTGTCATTTTGGCTTTTCCTGAATAACATGGAGTTGGAATCACACAGTATGTGGCCTTTCCAGGCTGGCTTTTCCCCTTAGTCATACACATTGAGAGCTCCTCGATGTCTCTTCATGGCTTGCTAGCTCATTCCAGCACCGAATGCTAGACCACTGTCTGGATGTACCAAAGTTTGTTGATCTAAAATGTCCTTTTTAGCCACTGAAGGGCATCTGGGTTGCTTCTCATCTTTGGCAACTACAAATAAAGGTGTTACAGACATCTGTGTGCAGATTTTTGGGTGGACGTTAGTTTTCAGCTCATTCAGGTGTGTACCAAGAACACGATTGCTAGGTTGTATGGTAAACGTTTAGTTTGTAAGAAACTGCCACCCTATTTCCCAAAGTGACTGCACCATTTTGCCTTCCCATCAGCAACGAATGAGAGTTCCTGTTAATCCATATCTTTACCAGCATTCAGTGTTGTCACTGTTTCAGGCTTTTTCACTGTTTCCTCCTCCTGGGTCTCATCTGTCATTGATGTCCCTGCTCCCTGCCAGGAGCTAGCACAAAGTCCTCAGGGAATGTTCGCTGAATGACTGTGCGACCAACTGAGTAAATATTGGAAGGAAGAAAGGAAGGCCAGGAGGGAGGGTGGGAAAGGGGATGGCCGCGGGAGCTTTGGCTTCGATGGGCCCTGCCTGAGGAGCAGACTGAGCCCTGCATGCTCCAGAGAGGGCCTCGATGCACCCAGCTAAGCTCCCTCCTCCCCTGGACCCCACTTGGGCTCCAGTGTGCTCACCCCTTTGGCTCTTCTCACCCTTGGCCTCAGTTTAGAGGCCGCCCGAGACCCCATTCCCAAACAGCTCTCCCTGTCTTGACAGGAGGCTCCCTTGGGCTGTCACAGGCTATCTGGCTCAGATTCGGGCTGGGCAGAGTGCTGGTCACCGCATGTGTGCCATCTCACTTCCACCTCCCATCTGGCCTCGGACACAGGTGCACCTGGGAAACCATTACATGGAGGGGTGCACCCATACTGTGCAGGGTGAAGAAGCCCAGGAGTCAGGAGATATGTGTCCAGTCCTGGGTTAGAGACAATGTCGCCTAACAACACAGCTAGGTTGGCAGCCCCCTCCAGCCACTTGGGGTCACCATGGCAGACCAGGACCCGAGGTCAGGCTGCTCCCTGGAGTACTGGGTCCACCCAGAGCTTCCCGGCTACCCACAGCTCCATGAGTCCTCGAGGATGACCAGCCCCAAGCCGAGCACGGCTCTACTCTGTTCCCATGAGGCTGTCACTGTTGCTGATCAGGGCAACGCTGAGTGGGCCATGTGAGTGGAAACTGATGCCCCAGGGCAGGAGGACTCCCTCTTCCCACCTGAAACTCAGTAGATGTGTGTTGACCCTGAGTGCATGGCTCCCACTGGCCTATAGCAGTGAACAAAGCAGGGAAATCCCTCCCTCTGTAGTGGGAGGAGAGCCAGAAACCAACACAGATGTGCTTCGTGTCCAATGATGATGAGTGCTGTGGGGAAAGTGAGCAGGGAGGGCTTCATGGAGGAGGTGACCCAGATATCTGAAAGAAGAGCCACGTAGGCAAAGGCCCTGGGGTAGGTGCATGCTTGAGTCATTGAAAGAAGGGGGGGTTGGGGACTGGAGTGGAGGAGCTGGAACAGGGGTTGTGAAGGAGGTGAGGTCAGAGAGATCAAAGCAGTGGTCGGGGGGTGAAGAAGCAAGAGGTGTAGACCACTGGTAGGACTTCGGCTTTTACCCTGAATAAGGTGGGAGCCATGGAGGGTATTGAGAAGGAGGAGGACGTGGCCTTCTTGGTTTGAACAGGCGCCCTCTGCTGCCAGGACGGATGGTCAGTCCGGAGGCAAGCTGCAGGCAGGAAGAGTGTAATAGGTCTGGGTGGGAAAGAAAGAGGTGGCAGGAATGGCCGTCGAAGAAGAGAGGGGCCACTCCCTGGGGGAGCAGGCTGGGCCAGGGGAGCAGAAGCAGGATCACCTGATGTGGGGGGCTGCTGCAGGCCGCACTCCGGCCTGCACTTCTGCAGGCGAGAGAGGCAGGGACGGGCCCTCTGGCCACAGGGAGAAGCTTTCTGGGGAAGGAGACAGACTGGAGAGGTTGCGAGCTGGGAAGGAGGTCCCACCAGTGGCCACCGGTCCCTGAGCGCTGGGGTGTGGCCCAGATCGTGGATTCCCCGGTCCGAGGTCCAGAGCCTTCCCCACCTGGCCTGGGGGGGCATGTGAGGAGGAGGTCAGGAGAGGCCCCTAGGGAGGGCAGGGCTTCTCACCTCCTGGCATTCAACAGTGTAGGTGGAAGCACATGGGCACAATGAGAGAGATACTCCTCCCTGTCACCCCTGGCTAACTCCCCTGCCAACCCAGGGAGAGCTGGTCTGGAGCTCAGACCTCCTGCAGGCAACAGTGTTCCTCTAGAATTGGACAACACCGCTTCAAGTCCAGTTGCTCTGCTTTTACAGCGGCCTTCTATTCATGGCAAATCATGGCAGTGCTTGCAAGCTCCCTGTGTAAATACTAAGTCAAAAAATTGAAGGGATTTAATGAATAAGATGTGTCTGGGCCTGGTGGCTCGCACCTGTAATCCCAACACTTTGGGAGGCTGAGGCAGAAGGATTGCTTGAGGCAATCCAGGAGTTCAAGCCCAGCCTGGGCAACATAGCGAGACCTCATCTCTACAAAAAATAAAGACTTAGCTGGGCATGGTGGTGCACACCTGTAGTCCCAGCTACTTGGGCAGCTGAAGTGGGAAGATCGCTTGAGCCCAGAAGTTTGAGGCTGCCTAGCCATGATCGCGCCACTGCACTCCAGCCTGGGTGACGGAGTGAGACCTTGCCTCAATAAGTAAGTAAGTAAATAAATAAATAGGAAGATGTTTAAATTGAGATGATGTTTAAATTTCTGGCATGCAGGAAATAGTCCCTGAGTGAACACACGTGAAAGGTTGCTGTGAGGCTGGGCTGCAAGGATGCTTTGGGTGGGGGTCCTTGCCATGTCCTTTCCACTGGCTGTGACACTTTACTCCCCTCTCCCTTCTTGTCCTAAGGCCTTTCCTCGGGGAGGGGGGAACGGGTGGGATCCAGCCTTTGTCCCACACACCTCAGCCAGGTTCTGAGAACGCCTGTTGCTTCCCGAGCCACTAGGGGGCGTCTCTACACTGGCCAGGTCTGTCCACACCCAGACACACTCTTCTCACCTTTCCCCCTGGGTGCTCCGGGCTTGGAAACTCAGCACGTGTAGCTTGCTGTCCACCAGGCGTCCCACACCACGGCCCCCACTCTCTGGGCACCGTCTCGCCTCTTCCTCTCGCCAGCCCTGTCACGTGGGGACCTGCACTGTCCCCATTTCACAGAGGAGTGAACCGAGACGACGAGGTTGGCCGAGGTCACCTAGAGACCCGGACCTGCTCCAGGATGACACAATGACAGCAGATGCCTGGATGGG
Source organism: Cephalopachus bancanus (assembly GCA_027257055.1). Taxonomy (NCBI): domain Eukaryota; kingdom Metazoa; phylum Chordata; class Mammalia; order Primates; family Tarsiidae; genus Cephalopachus; species Cephalopachus bancanus. The sequence goes on from JAPVLO010000510.1 coordinate 761,880, forward strand.
CCCCAGGCCCCAGGAGAGAGCCACCCAGGAAGGCGCGGGCTGGAGGAGGAAGAGGGGCTCAGTGTGTGGAGGGGCCCTCGGCACCACGCCTCTTCCCAGACATGTGGGCTCAGTCACGTGGCCTGCCCTACCTCCTACGCAGTCACTGGGGACAGAATCCGGTCCCCAGACATTGGGGGTTCACTCCTGACCCCAGAGAGGGCAATGTTTAACAGAAAGCTGCCGTTCCTGACATATGAAAGGCGAGGTCTCTTCCTCGGTATCCTTCAATAATTATTATTTAAAAGTTGTCTTTACTCTGTGCCTGACGCTGTTTCTTTTTTTAATTTTTATTTTGAAATTATGGGTTGCCATTCAGGGTTAGGTATACAAATGTTCATTGTGCGGGTACCCTTTTTGACGAGGTGTGCACCCCTTCCCCAGGCGGATATCGACTACTGTCAATCCCAGCTACCCACCCCCCACCCCCCTCCCCACAGTTTCCCGCTACTTTCAATCCCTTTCCTACAGTAATACAGTCGTTGTTCAAGGTCCACTTATGAGTGAGAACATGTGATACTTAGATCTGTTTCTGTGAGAGATCACTCAGTATTAAAAGCTCTAATTCCATCCAGGTTGCTGCGAAGCTCATGATTTTGTCCTTCTTTATGGCTGCATAATATTCCATTGTATATATGTACCACATTTTTTTAAAAATCCAGTCCTCTTTTGATAGGCAGCACGGTTGGTTCCCTGTTCTTGCTACTGTGAACAATGCTGCAATCAATATACATGTGCAGGTATCTTTTTTACAGAGTGACCTGAGTTCTTCCGGGCATATTCCCAGTAGGGGGATTGCAGGATCATATGAAAGATCAATTTTTAGGAGTTTTAGGAATCGCCACATTGATTTCCACAGAGGCTGTACTAGTTTACAGGCATTCACTTGCTGACTCCTCATAATATAGCTGAGATGTAGGGGCTTTTAATTCTTCCCATTTTGAAGATGAGGACATTGAGTCACAGAGAGGCAAAAAGGTTTTTGTAAGGTCACAGCAAGTCAGTAGCAGAGCATGAAGTCAAGCCCAGAGAATTTCACTCCACACTTGTCAAAAGCCACGGGCCAAGTCTGTGTGGGCAGAGGGGACAAGGCTGCTGCACCCTCTGGGATTGGGGAGGCAAGCCCGCTGGGCCTTCTGGGATTGCTAGTACAGAAAGGCCAGGTGCTCTCCCCCACCTGGGTCATGGCCACAGACACAAGAGCCTGAAAGGGTCTTCTCAACACCTGGCACCACCGGCCCTTGACACCTCTGGGAGGCAGGTATGCCACTCATGTTTGCACACCTCCAGTGACAAGGGGTTCACTTCTCCTGGATGTCTGCACCCTCCTGGCTCTGCTCTGCCTGAGAGGAATTTCCTCCTCCGCTTTGAATCCAGCCCCCATAGGGTCTGACACTGCCCTGTGGACCCCTAGACCCACCTGCTCTCTTTCTCTGGGACAACACCTGGGACCCCTAAGTCTTCTCAGTTGGGGACTCTTAAGATGATGTGCGGAATTAAGGCCTGTCCTGCAGCTCTGTGTGTGTGTGTGTGTGTGTGTGTGTGTGTGTGTGTGTGTGTGTGTGTGTGTGTGTCAGGGCAGGGGGGGAAGCAGTGGCTTCAGGACTCCGCCTCCATCCAGCCTCCCACCTTTGCCCCCACAAAGAGGCCAACCGGGGGCACTGTTTCCACGGTCTGGCCCTTTTAAATTTAGCTGCAGGAAAAAGCAGTTTGTGCAGGCCTGGAACGCAGAGACAATCAGCAACAGGAAAAAGTCATCCAAGGGGAGTTTTCAGTGAATTATGGAGGCATTGTTCCTGCACCCAAGGAGCCAGGGCTGCTGCTCCAAGCCTCACTGACCCAGCCCAGGCCTTTGGGGCAAAACACTGCCTGGAGCTGCGTCAGGACAACACAATGTGGGCCTCTGAAGGCCAAAAAAAAAAAAAAAGGCCAAAATACTGGAAATTCCCTGCGTCCCAGCGATGGAAGAGCCTTTCTTGAAAATCAACAGCAAGGGAAATGTTGCTGCCCGCCCGGGTGGGGCCTCGGAGCAGGAGGAAGTCGCAAGTGATATTTTGAGATATTTTCAGTCTGCTGTGACTGAAACTTTGATTTTCCAAAATACAAGGGTCTCATGCCAGGGGGAGGGCTGAGATTGGCCTGGGGCTGACCAGGGGCGGGGCCCGGTGCAGGATGGACCAGGACGAGAATGTCAACAGAAGATGACCCAGTTGGAGAGGTCTGGTGATCCAGATGGCTGACTCGCAGGCCCCGTGTAGCCCTGGGAGGCCCGGGGGTCTCCTGTTGGTCCAAAGGCCCTTCTGGACCTCACCTCCGTAGGAGAGCCACAGATGAGTACCAGGATTCCTGCCCCTGCTCCCCGCCCCCCCCAGAAAGCCGGCTAAGTGGCCAGATTCTGCTTGCTTGCCTCTCCTGATGGGACACTTACTAACTACTGGGCAGCTCATTCCATTTCTGCACAGCTCTGAGTGGAACAAACAATAATGGTGTTTATGGCAGGGACACGGCAGTAAACCAAACAGACAAAAACTCCTGTCCTCATGGAGTTGACACTCTAGTGAGGGAACACAGCACGCAAAATTAATAAAACATATAGTGTGTGAGAAATCGCAAGCACTGAGAGTGAGTGAGACAAAAAGGTAGGAAATGAGGTGGGAGGCAATTGGGGTGCAGTTCTGGGAACAGGCGGTCAGGGAGAAAGTTCCTCCTCGCTCTCAGCTGAGACCCACCTCCCCGGGCTGTCTCACTGGCACCCACTCCGCCCTCTAGGCCCATAAGTTCCTCTGCTCAAGCACCGTAAGATCCCTTTCAGCTGTTTCAGCAGCTGCATCCCACTGTTGCCTCCCACTGAACTCACCAGCCTCTGATGTCACCAGTGGTCCACACCCCTGCCTCTTCCACCCAGGGGTAGTGTGGGCTTGCAGACCCAGGCACTAGAATTTGCATTTATTCCTCTCGTTTCATCATGTAACATTTCATCCACACGGCTCGCAGAGACCTTTTTGGCACAGATGTGGACCACACATGAGACAAAGAATTACATTTTCAGCACACAAAGAGTGCCTAAAAATTGGTAACAAAAATATAAAACAAAAAAAATCGTGGGCAAAGAATATGAGGTGGCAGTTCACAGATACAGAAATGCAAATGGCCAATAAACAAATAAAAAGATGCTCACCCTCTCAGGCAGTCGTGGAAATGCAAATTAAAAGAACAATGAAATGCCATTTTCTCCCATCAGATCGGGGAAAATATGAAATATTGATGGCATGCAGGGCAGAAAGGAGGGGTGTATTTGAGCCGTTTGACGCTGCTGGTGGGAGTGTGAACCTCCACAGTCTTCTGGGACAGTGATATGTATTAAACTTTAAAATGTGTATGTCCTTTGATCTAGCAGTTTCACTTTGGAGAATTTATCCGGCAAAACCATGTAGCTACGTAAGGTGAGAGTATAAGGATGTTGTTGAAAAAATAAAAAAGAAGGCTCTAAATGTTGATCATTAGGGCGATGATTGAATGAATTATGGCACTATGAGATGTTAGGCAGCTGCTAAAAATAATTAGATCTGGCCGGGGGCAGTGGCTCACGTCCATAATCCCAGCACTTTGGGAGGCTGAGGCAGGAGAATCACTTGAACTTAGAAGTTTGAGACCAGCCTAGGCAACATAGCAACACACACACACACACACACACACACACACACACACACACACACACACACAAAATAGCTGGGCATGGTAGTCACCTGTAGTCGGAGCAAATCAAGAGGCTAAGGCAGAAGGATCACCTTCTGCACTCCAGCCTGGGTGTCAAAGTGAGAACTCAACTCAAAACAACAAAAAAATTAGATCTATACATATGTACATACATACATATGAACCCAGACCGGTGTTTGTTATACTATTTGACAAAAAACAAGTTGCAAAGGCAGGCACATGGTATGATCCTATTTTCGTAAACATATTTGAAAGAGCAAAGAGTAAACTGGCAAGAAATATTCACTAAACTGCTAACATCGATTACCCCAGGGGAAGAGGATCACTAGCAGCAAGATTATTAAATTTTTCATGTCACTTCTGTTTTGTCTGACTTTCGCAATAAGTTTCTACAGCTCTAATAACTTTGGTAGCAAATACGCTTTCTGAAAAGTCATTTGCAAACAGTTTTTTTGTTGTTGTTGTTGTTTTTGAGTCAGAGTCTCGCTCTGTCGCCCTGACTGGAGTGCAGCGGCCGCTCCCGGCCACCGCATCCTCGACCTGCCGGGCTCCGGCGATCCTTCCGCCTCAGCCTTCCAAGTAGCCGGAATTACAGGCATGTGCTACCACGCCCGGCTGATTTTTTGATTTATTGTAGAGATGAGGTCTTGCTGCCCAGACGGGTCTCGAACCCCGGGGGATCAGGCAAGCCACTCACCTCAGCCTCCCAAAGGCGCGGGATGACAGCCTGAGCCACCGAGCCCAGCTTGCAAACAGTTCTTATGGCGCCCTGCCCATCGTGTCTTCATCATGAGCAAAGGCAGGAATCAGCCCCAGGGCTGGGATGGCAGAAGGGCCACTTCCTGCCCAGCTGGGGGTTCCAGCTTTCCATGGACCCTTCTCAGGCACCTCCCCAGGGATATTCAAGTGCCTGTTCCCCATCTCACCTTCACACTAACAGAAAGCCCATTTTTCTCTGAGCCTCATGGACTCTCCCTGCCTCCGTGTCCTACATCGTCCTCTTCTGTGCCTCATCCTGCCTTCCTGTTCTGTGAATAGCAGCTGCTTCCAGAAATTGCAGAAGGGACTGGGCCAGGTTCCCCAATCTCGGTCAAGGATTTGGGGGTACAGGGTCTAGACTTAGGACAACAACCAGTTTCCATCTTGGATGCCAGCTCCGAACAGTGGCAAAGGCTGCCAGGGGTGCTGCGCAGAAAGGGTTTTGAGGCTTCGCAGGCAAGAGTGCTGTGATTGATTAGCGATGTCTGCTCTTGGCAAGGGATTGGCGAGTGGGAGTGCCAAAGTTACTGATTAGCCCTGCTGAGTCTAGGCCAGTGATTCTCAGGCTGAAATTAGCACGGGAATCACTGGGGATCTTTGTAAATGTGCAGATTCTGATCCAGCAGATCTGGGACAGGAGAGATTCTGCAGTCCTAACAAGCTCTCAGGTGATGCCAGTGCTGCTGGTCCTGGGACCGCCCTCTGGGGAGGAAGGGGCCAGGATGCTGGTGATCGTGATTCCTAGCTCCTCTCCTTCAACTTTTTACACATTTGCAGACCCTCCCCGATGTCCAGTGCTTTTTTATCTGTCACATAGCTTGACTCTTGGAACAGCCCAGGTGATCATCTTGTTTGACAGATGAGGAACTGGAGGAAAGAACTTGCCCAAGATCCCCGACCCAGTTGTGGGGGCCGACTGACTGCCAACCTCTCACCCACCACATCTCCTTTCTGGAGCCAAAAACCAGCCAGAAAGCCCCTGCTGCTGCCCTAAAGCGCTGCACTCGCGGCCATAAATAAGGCCTCCGCCAAGCCAGCTCCCTCCTCCTCCCTCAGCAACATTTCACAGCAGGCTGGGGCAGAGGAGCCCAGGAGGGCAGGGAGGCTCAGCCGACAGAGACAGCGTGAGTTATGGGCGCGGGGAAGCCCATTAGTCACTGAAGTGAGAGAAGTTAACTCGAGCTTATTAACTCTAAACGTTTATTATTCACATTGATCACCGCAGCAGACAGCACCCCCCACCCCCCCGACCCCCCGCAGAGCTGGCCAGCACATTCTGATCAAAGGATGGTAAAGAGGTAGTGGAAGGGGCTCCCTGCACCCAGAGTTCCCAGGAAATGCAGACCGGGCACAGACAGGCCCCAAAAGGCTCTCCCCGAGTCAGGAGCCAGGAGCCAGGGAGCCATCAGTGACACAATCAGACACCATCCTTGCTGTCACGGGCTGACTAAGAGGAAAAAGATCTGGGCGGCCTGGTGTTCGAAGCCCAGCCTCTGCACCTGCCTGGTTTGACTTACGGCTCTGCCACTCAGCAGCAGGTGACCTTGTATATCAGTTACATGACTTTTCAGAGACTCAATTTTGTCACCTATAAAACTGGGATGCATTCATTCATTCAGCAAATATTTATTGAGCACCTACTAGATGCCAGGCACTATCCAAGCCTGAAGATACACTAAAGAACAGGAGAACTCCCTGCGCTCACAGAATTCACAGTCTAGAGATGGAAACACACACAAAACAACTGAAGAAATAAACAAGCAGAGTGATTTCAGATAGTGGTAAATGCAATGATGGCTGGATGCAGTGGCTCATGCCATAATCTCAGCACTTTGGGAGCCTGAGGCAGGAAGATTGCTTGAGCCCAGGAGTTTGAGACCGACCTGGGCAATACAGTAAGACCTCTTCGCTACAAAAATTAAAAAAAAAAACTAGTTGGGTATGGTGGCATGCACCTGTAGTCCCAGCTACCCTGGAGGCTAAGGCAGAAGGATGGCCTGAGCCTAGGAGACAAAGGGTGCAGTGAGCCATGATGTGCCACTGCACCGCAACCTTGGGTGACAGGGTGAGGACTTGAAAGAAAGAAAGAAAAGGCCGGGCTCAGTGACTCAGCCTGTAATCCCAGCACTTTGGGAGGTCAAGGCAAGTGGATTGCCTGAGCCCACAGGCTCGAGACCAGCCCAGCCAACTTGGCAAGCCCTCGTCTCTACAATTAAAAAAAAATAAGCCTAGCTAATTTTTAATGCATGCCTGTAGTTCCGGCTACTTGGAAGGCTGGGGTTGAAGGATCACCGGAGCCCAGCGGGTCGATACTGGGATGGCCGGGAGTGTGCCACTGCACTGCAGCCTGGGCCATGGAGTTAGACTCTGACTCAAAAGACAAAAAGAGAAGGAAGGAAAGGAAAAATCCCAGAATCACATGCTAGAGTAACTAGGGGCAGTGGGAGGACATCAGCAGGGACCCAGGGACAGCCTCTCCAAAGAGGTGGCATCTGAGCTGAGGCCTGAGTGACGGAGTCAGTGGTTGATCCTGGCAAGATCCAAGCCAGGAGTGCAGGCAGAGGAAGCAAATGGCAGGGTCAAAGGCCACGGGTCAGGCAAAGCTTGGCGTGCGTGGTGACCGGAGAGGAGCAGCTGAGAGGAGCAAACGAGGGCAGAGTGGAACGAGCGAAGGGAGAACAGCCATGGGACAGGTGCACCAAGGAGCTCTCAGTGGCTTTTGGCTAGAAAGGACACTGAGGAGATAATTCCACTTAGCCTCTCTGATGGCGATGACGAAGTATGATGGACCTACCAGGGTGCCCGTCTCCTCCCCCATCACCGGGCTGGTGCTCCTGTCCCCCAGCCTCAGCGACACCTGCTGCTCATGGCTGACAACTGGCCTCTTCTCCTAAACATTGCCCTGGGCTGCTAGCCAGCACCTCCCCTGGAGCTATGCTCCCCGTCTCCAGGGTGGGTCCCCTCACCTCACCCGGGGCGCACACGGTGGTGTGCTCCAGAACCCCTGGGGGTCCTGGGTGAGGCCAGTCTCCAACAGGGACAGCAGCCTGGCTTGGCTTTCTTCGCCTGCCCTCCCGGTGTCCCTCCTCGCTAGGATGCTTCGTCAATAATTCACCTGTGCCTGGCTCGGACTCAAGTGCCCCTAGGGAGCCTGACCTGAGACCTGAGGGTTAGATTGAACGGTGACCAGGAAGGCTGAACCCAACATCTGGCACATTTTAGCATCCCAGGAAACCCCTCAGTCCCGGGCAAAGCAGGACAATTGGTCACCCTGGATAATGGTTTGGTAAGATTCATTCATTCATTCATTCATCAACTGTCTCCTGGGTGTCACATGTGCCTGGCTCTGTCAGTGGAGCCAGTGCAGGTGCTGGTCCTCACAGAGCTCACAGCCCCACTGCAGTCGACAGACGATACTCTAAGGTGGTGAGTCAAGGCTGCAAGGGTGGTGACCCAGCCTGCAGGTCAGGGAGCCAATCTGGGGTGATGAGGAGGGGGCTGCCCCTGAAGGAGGGGAAGGGCTGCTTAGGGGATGGGGAGGGGGTGTTCTAGGCTAAACACCCACCCTGCTGAGCGACGACTAGGACAGCCTTAAGCTTTGCATCTACAAATGCAGAGAGACACTGTGAGGAGCAGGTTCTGGGTACTCCTACCAGTCAAGCCCTGAGCTTCTCCAGGTCTCGGTTTCCCCATCTGGGAAGGTCCCTCCAGCTCCAGCAGGAAGCCTACAATGTCTGCAAAGCCAAGAGCTCTTGGAGAGGGGTCTCCAAAGTCACTGAAGCCCCCCTGTGTGACCATTAAGATGATTAGGACCTCATGGAACCACCTCTGAACCAGCAGACAGTGTGCTGGTCCCTGAAGCCCCAGGAAAACCCAGAGAGGTAGGGTTAGTATTTCCATTTTATACGCAAGGAAACCGAGGCTTAAGGAGTAGTGAGTTGGGGCCAGGAGCAGTCGTTTACTTCTGTAATCCCAGCTACTTGGAAGGCTGAGGGGGAAGATCACCTGAGACCAGCAGGTCAAGGCTACGGTGGCCATGAGCATGCCACTGCAGTCTAGCCTGGGCAACAGAGTGAGACTCCTACTCCAAAAAAAAAAAAAAAAAGAACAGTGACTAGGGCATATGGCATCACACTGGGTACCTGATCCACTATCGGTGGGGAGAGAGCCAGCTAGAAGCCCCAACTTCACCTGCATGCAACCTACTTATGTACTAAATCTCCACTTGTACCCCACAACTCTAAAATAAAAAATAAAAATAAAATAAAACTACTGGTTACTTTATACACACACGCACAACAAAGTAGAGACATGCCCAAAGCCATGTGGCCCGTGAGCGGTGGAGCAGAGGGACCCAGCCCTCTCAGGTTCCACAGCCACTGAGCCACTTAATAATTCTAGAAGGTAAGAAAGGCATCGTCACCTTCATTCTGTTCATTCCTTCATGCGTCCCTTTTTTACCCCCTCACTTACTGAAGAGAAGAGTGGATACAAGCACAGCTTCTAGAGCCAGCCTGCCGGGGCTCAGACCCCTGCTTCCCCGTGCAGAAGCCACGGGACTGCTGGTAGAACACTCGGCCCCCCTGTGCCTTGAATTTCTCACCTCTCCAAGGAGAGATCGTAATTGCACCTCCTGCTAAAGATTGGTGTAAAGATTAAATGAGTGACTACACGTGAAGCACTTACATTACAGCCTGGCACGTCGTAAGTCTCAACTGTTTGTTATTGCTTTTTTACTACTATGGCTTAGTATGATGCAAGTCATAATAATAAAACACTGGCAACAACCTAAATGCTCAACAATAGGAGAGTTACTAAGCCAAGCCGGATTCACCTATTTCAGTGGCCACAACAGTAGTTAAGACGGAGTGGTCTTGGTACAGAGACAGACAAACAGCCCCAAGGAAGAGCACGGAAAGTCCAGAACTAGCCTAGGTTTCGAAGCACCAGATGTACGACAAGGGAGACACTGCTGTATAGCGGGAAAGGAGGCTTTAAGTGAATGGTGCTGGATCGATTGGATATTTACATGGTGGAAAAGATTCTTGACCTCTCCCTCACACCACACACCCATTTCTGTCTCTGTGAACTCTCTGAGCAGCCATTCAGGCTGACCAGAGCATCGGCTATGTGTGCGTTTAGCCAGTCCTGTGCATTTGCAAAGGTGAAGCGATGGGTAAATGTGTGAACCCAAGAGAGTAAAGCCACTTCACACGTTGGCACGGACTGACAAAGAAGCCAAGGCAAATTTCAGTGGGGTGGGGTCGGTGGCTCTGTGCACAAGAAGATTTGGGTTGTGATGGCTGTCCTTTCAGCAAAATGAAGGCTATTGCTTGATTATGACATTAACACACACATCTCACCCACTTACGGATATCGTAGAAGGAAGATGAATTTGGGCAACAAGTAGTCAATGCAGAAAGTTCTGATTTCCTTTGGAGAAAAAGGAAAACATGTTTTGTTGTCCCCCAACAGCGAGATGGAAAAAAATGAAATAACCAAGGGAAAAGTCACCCCACGCGTTCCTCGCGGCTGTGGGCCCCCACCACTGTGGCACCATGAGGAAGTCGAAGGCTGAGCGAGCAAAACATGTTTTCCTTCAGCAGGACGTCTGTAGGAACTGTTGGAATCAATGATTGGAAAGCACAAATCAAAACAGACTCCAGCCCCAGGTAAACAGTAACCCTTATTTCTGGGATCAGAAAACCAAGGCCAGGTTGGGGGTCAGCATGGAACAGTGGGCGGGCGAGCACCTGGGGGAGGAGCAGGACTGGGGCTTTGGGGAACACAAGGTGGGTCAGGCACCTTCCTGAGCTTGAGTTTACCCATCTGCCAATTCATGACACCGTGTCCACCTCACAGAGCTGGGGGTGAACATGCCATTTCACTCACTTCATAGATGTATATCTATATATATGTGTATGTTTTGAAAGCAGGATTTATTGAGAGGACAAAAAAGCTGCCACAGTGGGAGGGGACCACAGGGTGTTGCCCCATAGATGTATACTTTGCCCTCAGTCTTGCCGGGCAGGGGCTGGGGGCAGGGCCTGTGCCATGGGCTGGCAGGCAGGGCAGCCACGCAGAGACCCACACTCTAAAGGGCCCTTTGCTTGGTTGAAACCTGCATTCCCCACTGCCACCATCTAGAAAGTCTTACTTTTTGAACAAGTGCATTTTCATTTTGCACTGGGCCCCACAAATTACATAGCCATTCCTGGGTTTGAGGCAAGAGCCATGATGTTTTTGATGGTTCACTGGCTGTACCTGATCATGTTGGGGTCCTCCCAAGGCTTGGCTTAAAGAGGGTGCTGATAGGTCGGGCTCGGTGGCTCAGCCTGTAATCCCAGTACCCACCACCCAGTGGTGAGTGGATTGCTTGCGCCCGCTGGTTCAAGACCAGCTTGGGCAACTTGGTGAGACCTTTTCTCTACAATAAATCAAAAATTAGCTGGTTGTGGTAGCTCGCACCTGTAGTTCCGGCTACTTGGAAGGCTGAGGCAGAAGGATCATGGGAGCCCAGCAGGTTGACACTGGGGTGGCTGTGAGCGTGACACTGCCCTACAGCCTGGGCAATAGAGTGAGACTCCAACTCAAAAAAAAAAAAGGTGCTGATAGATGGGTGTTAAAATCGATGTAAATGGAGAAGCCAGGAGTTATGGGTATTGCTCTATCACCCACACAGGTGTGCCTTGGCCACAGGAGACCTTCACACCCTTGTAGTTGCTGCGACCACCACCGTTTTGGGGTAGAATATCTCCATTTTGGTTGGGAAGTTCCCGCATTAAGCCCAGATATGCAGTCACAAAAGACCTGAGAACAACTCTTTCCATGGCTCACCAGTTGTGTGTCTCTAGGCAATTTCTGGGTCTCCTCATCTATGGAAAGACATACAGACAGACAGTGTGCCTATGGGGATGAAAGAGGTTATGTTTAAAGCACTACAACCCTACCAGTTGGAGCAGAACCCAAGCCCACACCTGCATAGGCAGGGAGGGTCTGGATCCTAAGGGAGGTGTTTACAGGTAGAGGCGAATTCTCCTCAGGCTTCCAATGTAAGAGTTTGATTTGACCTTGGGATACTGTCCCTGGAGAGCGGGGGCTGGGTGCTGCTGCCTGTGCATAACTGAAATAGGAATATTAATAAATGGTTAAAAATTACCAAGTCAGTGGGAAATGGCAGGTGGACTAGACCTTCCCAAAACACAAGAAAACATCTACCTGCTAAGAGACATCAAATCCTAATTGACTGTCTGCTACGTGCCAGGTACTTTGCTGATGATACTTACTAATAAAATCTAACATTTCCTGACAGTCACCACGTGCCAGGCTTCAGGCTAAGGGCTTTGGGGTCGTTATCTTAGTTTGTCTTCCTAATGAGCTCCCAAAGTGGGTGCAAGAAAAGTCTCATTTATAGAGCAGGAGAGGGACACCCAGAAGGGAATGGGACTTGCCCGGGGCTCAGGACCGGCCAGTGGTGGGCTGGGGCTCAACCCCCGCATCCTCACTGTCAGAGCTCTGTCTCCAGCTCCTACTGCAGGAAATAATCAGCAGGATTCGGCGCACGGCTCCTGCCAGCCCATTCCCTCTCCCCTCATTAGGGACCCCCCTGAGCTGGAGAAGATCAGCCTCCAGCCGGGGCCCCCCTGCTGGAAGGCAGCTTGGAGGCTGCTCCTGCAGGGAACTGTGTGTGTTGATGGCAGCCTCTTCTAGAAGGACAGAATCCCGCAGGCCGCAGGGCAATGGACCGACGCCCAGAGCAGCTGCATATTTTAATGGCGTTCCCGGACTGGGCCTGATTCATTTCTCTAAGTGTCTGGGTCTTGGGTGGGGGAGGGCTCACCCCCAGCAATTGATGGTGTCCATGACAGGGGGTCACACTCACCTCCCATGTCCCTCTCTGGGCACAAACGCACGGCTGCACATGCACTTATTAAGCTAATTAATATGGTCTTTCTGGAACCACCACCTCCCTCGCCCTCTGCCACAGAGTGGGCAGAGAGATGCGGTCTACACTCTGGAGCTCGAATGGGGAAAATAAATCAGGAGTCAGCCCTGGGTGGCTCATCAAAATGCTTCTTTTTAAGCCACCATCCTTCCTGGTGAGCCGGGGAAGGTGACATTGCCACCTATATTCTGCAAAGCCAGCCAACGAGAAAAGGGTTGGCCCTGTGAGGACTTGCGCTCCGCTGTCCCCAGGAGAATTCAAGCACGGGTGGCTGTCAGAGATAGGTCAGAACTGGTCTCCTGTCAGGGCCTTCCCGACTGCCCCGGCTCCCCGGTTCGACACGGCAGGGTGTGGACAGGCCCCTGTCCCTTGGACACGACTACACATTTGGTGAATTATCATCTGGTGACCCAGTTGGAACTTGGGGCTCCAATGCTCCTCCCACTCCAAGCTCCACTGCCTTTTAATGGGGCCTCCAAAGCCTTAACCCCATGCTTTCCAGAATGAAAACTCTCCTCAACCCCAGGGAATGTTACCTCTTTGGACCTAGGGTCAGGCATAGGACTTTGTATTTTAACCAGCCCAGAAGAGTCTTCAGATCGGGAAGTTTGGGCTGCCCTGTGTTAACCCCATGGTGTGCCCTTGCCAAACCCGCAGAAAGTCCAGTCATCCTTTTTCATTCTCTGTCTGTGCACCAGGCCCCTTTCTGCTGGTGAGACGGGTTAGGAGAAAGGCAGAGCCCTGAGTTCACCTCCAACTCTTTGAGCACAAGTCTTTACTTCCCTGGGCCTCAGTTTTCTCCTCTGAAAAATGGGGATAATGATACGCCCCTCCCAGGGCACTCAGGCCCCACAGCAGCTCTTGGTGGTCGTATGTGCTCAAGAAATGCTAGTTCTTTTACAGTGCAAACTTTGAATCATTGGTCTCCTCACCCCAGCTAACTCCTCTCGAGAGGTGGTTTCTTGCATTTGGCAGATGCTATAGGGAGCACAGAGAGTGCAACAGTGAGCACAGTGAGTGTTTGCCAGCGGCTCCCAGGTAAGACCCAGCCCTGCCCTCCTGGGGCTGGCATTCTCGTTGGGACGACAGAGAAAACACAGGCACACAGATAAATGAATGGGATGATTTCAGACGCAGACATGTGAGGGGCCTGCAGGGGGCTCAGGGAGTGTTGTCAGAGAAGTCTCTGTGAGGAGGAGGTGACATTTGAAACCCAGCCACGTGAAAATTTGGGAAGGAATTTTCCAGGGGGCAGCAACAGCAGGTACAAAGTCCATGGGGGCTGGAAGGAGCTGGGCATGGTCAGGGATGGAGAGCAAGGCCAGTTTGGCTGGAGCTGGGTGAAACGGGGAAGAGGTTATACCCATCAGATGGATGACATCTTCCCCATTGGGCACGGGAGGTGGCTGATGGACCCTTCAGGGAAAGGCTGGGCTCCTGAGTGGTGGCCGCATTTGGTCAAATGTCACAGGGTCTCCACCCTCCCCCACCTCAACACCACAACAAATGACTGCCATTCCCCATGACTCAGGTCCCTCCAGGACTCACAGGGTACGGTCCCCAGAAAAGATACCTTTCAGCGTGCCAAGTTCCTGTCGCACTGAGCTGAATCTCACCGGCACCCACAGCCAGAGGAAAATATTGAAGATTGTACACTGGAATCTTCCCCTCCTCTCCTTTACCCCCTCTATGGCTCCGCACTGTTCTGTGAATAAAACCCAACGCCCTCACACTGTGTGGCCTGAATAACGACTGGCCTCTGGGCCCCCTGAGTTCACCCTGACATTGTCAGCCATCCAATGGGTGCAACATCCCAGTTCTGCCTTTCCTTGGAAAGGCGGTGAGATGCAGGGGATGCCGCAGAGGTGGACCCCCCGGCACCTGTACATCACACCCAGGAGGGGTTGGTAAGAAGAAGCTCTCAGCCAGGCCTGCCCTCGGAAGGGTTAACATGGCCTCTTTGTCCCATGGTTGCCATGGGGACAGTTCCTGTCCTTCAGGAAGCAGGGAGAGCAGTTTCCTGTTTTGAAGAAGGCTTGAGGGCTGTTTTCCTCCAATCTGCCTGCCCAGAGAGGGGCAGGAAGCCTAGGGCCGGCCGCCCCTGCTGTTGGGTGTGTGGCAGAGCTATGCCCACGCCTAGCCAGCCAGGAGGGGCTGTTGTGGAAATGCAGCCTCGGGAAAAAGCCAAACAGGCCAGAGCAAGAGAAAAAAATGGCTGGCCGGAAGAGGGTGGCCGCTTCCTCCACAGACCTTGAATCCCACCCAGTGATAAAAATCCCACCCAGTGATAAAAAGTCCAAGCAGGCTCTGCCCAGCCCCAGCCTACCCACACCCAGAGCTCAGCCCTTTCTTGGAGAGCCAAAGACCTGCCTGGTCAGGGCCTCTGTGGCCCCTGCTGCCCCTCTCACCTAAAGGCACCCCACCCTGGATACTTCAGCCTGATCGGGTTTGGCCTCCAATTCCCATCCCCATCCCTGCCTGGAATGCCTTTGCCTCTGAAGGGGGTGTAGATCAAAGCCCACCTATTCCTGGAAGCCTTCCCAGCATACATTTACACTCTTGCAGCTGTGTCAGAATATTCATGATTAGGGCCTAGTCATCTGTGGCACCCTGTCCCACCTCATCAGGTCTGCCCAGTCTTGCTCCCCAGCCCCCCCCTACTCCAGCTACCACACAGGTCTGATCACGTTACTCCCTCTCCCAGAAACACTCTATTGCTCCCCATCAGCTGCGGGGTAAAAGTCCAAACTCTTTGGCCCACCATTGAAGAGCTTTTCCTCACACACGCCCTGTGCTGGGATCACACTGCCCTTCTCACCGTACCTTCCTAGTCTTCCTCTTCCATCTCTCCAGGTGCTTGCTCAATACTTGCAACGCCCACCCCTTCACCTACAGAAGGCTGCTTGACTTTTAAAGCCCAGCCCAAATGTCACCTCCTCTTCTCTCACCCCCTAAGCTCAATTTCTTTTTTTAAAATTTTATTTATTTATTTATTTTTTGAGTTGGAGTCTCATTCTGTTACCCAGACTGGAGTGCAGTGGCCGCTCCCGGCCACCACAGCCTTGACCTGCTGGGGCTTCGGCGATCCTTCCGCCTCAGCTTTCCAAGTAGCTGGAACTACAGGCGCGCTACCACGCCTGGCTAATTATTTTTTTTAAATTTATTGTAGAGATGAGGTCTCGCCAAGTTGCTCAGGCAGGTCTCGAACCTGTGGGCTCAGGCAATCCACTCACCTCGGCCTCCCAAAGTGCTGGGATTACAGGCTGAGCCACCGAACCCGGTCCCTAAACTCAATTTAATCCCCGACTCTCAACTCAACCCCAATACATCACAGCTAGCTGATTTCAAGCCTCTCTTTCTGCTTACACTGTGAGCTCTCCAAGGACTAGAAAGTGAAGAGAGAAGGGAACCAAGATCCGTTTAATCCTCACTTCAGACGAGAGAGAGTTTTCTTTGTTTTTTTTTCTGAGTTGGAGTCTCCCTCTGTCGCCCAGGCTGGAGTGCAATGGCACACTCACAGCCAGCCCAGCGTCGACCTGCTGGGCTCCAGTGATCCTTCCGCCTCAGCCTTCCAGGTAGCCAGACCTACAGGTGCAGGCTACCGTGCCCTGCTAATTTTTGATTTATTGTAGAGACAAAGTCTCACCAAGTTGCCTGGGCTGGTCTCGCACCCACAGGCTCAGACAATCCGCTCGCCCTGGCCTCCCAAAGTGCTAGGATTACAGGCTGAGCCGTGGAGTCCGGCTAAGAGAGGTTTCTTACTCCTCTTTTACAGAGGAGAAAACTGAGGTGCAGAGAATTGACATGACTTGTCCAAAGCCATAGAACCAGTGACTGGTGGAGCCAAAAGGAGTGCTTTTGCCAAGTGCTTATTTTGTGCACTCAGTAAGTGTTTTTTGTATATTAACTCATTTCGTCCTCTCAACAAACCCACGAGGTAAGCATTGTTATTACCCTCATGTGACAGATGAGGCTACCAGGGCACGAGGAGGCTAGGTACTTGTCCAGGAATACACAGCTAGTGAGCAGTAGGGATTGTATCCGGTCCCGGGGCTGTCTTTCTTACCTATGTCGGCATGCTGCCTCGCCCTGCTCCTCTCTCAGCCTGGGCAGCGGTGCCTGAGCTGAATTTATCTGATGCCCCCACCAGTCTTCGAGGCAAGGGAAGGGAAGACCGTCTTGCTAAGACTCCATCCACTCTGGCAGGTGTCAGGCTTAGATTTCCTCCCTGGAGTCAAGAAGGTAATTCAATTACTTTGCAGAGGAAGATCAGCCCCAGAGGCTGATGGTGTCACAGCCGTGGCACTGCAGGGTGAGCAGCCCGAGGCTGCAGGGACCTAGGAGTCAGCAGCTGGAGAGACTTCAGGGCCAGGGTAGTTTCCTTCTTTAATAGCAAGCATTTTATCCCTGGTGAAAAAAGGCACACCGCGGGGAGAAGGGGAATCACAAGGGGCCCAGCCACAGGAGTGGGACCCAAAGGTGGCCAGCAGTGGGAAATAAAACCTCGCCACCCCCTCTGAGCTGGGGCAGGAAGCAGTGCCTAGGCCACCTCCCTGCCCCTCCACCCCCCCACTCTAATCTGCCCATTGCAGTAGACAGAGGTGCTCAACAAATGCTCTTTCCTGTCCCTGCCATGCTCTGATTGTGGGGTTTGTGTGCCCCAGCTCCTGGTGAGCTTGTTGGTAAATATTTATTGAGCACCAACTGTGTACTAGACATTTAAATAGTGATCATTTATCAAGCACCTCCTTTGTCCCCTCTGCCCCCCTCTCCCGCCACTGACCACTTTAGATGAACTCCTTCATTTAGTGAGCAGACACTATTGTCATTTCCCCATGATGGGGGAGGCAGCATGCCGACATAGGTAAGAAAGACAGACCTGGAACCAGGTAAAATCCCTACTGCTTACTAGCTGTGTATTCCTGGGCAAGTACCTAGCCTCCTCGTGCCCTGGTAGCCTCATCTGTCACATGAGGGTAATAACAATGCTTACCTCGTGGGTTTGTTGAGAGGATGAAATGAGTTAATATACAAAAAACACTTACTGAGTGCACAAAATAAGCACTTGGCAAAATTAGCTATTATGATTTGCAAATGGAAATTGAGGCTCAGTGACTCGCCCAAGGTCACACCCTCGGTAAGGTGGCTCCTGACCACCACGTTCCACTGCCTGTCTGGAGGCTTAGTAACGGGCACCTTCACATGTGCTCAGATCCTGGGGTGCGGCTTTGTTTCTGGAGAACCGGGCCTAATCCAGCTTCTGTGATGGCTTTTTTTTTTTTTTTTTCCTGAGTTGGAGTCTCCCTCTGTCGCCCAGACTGAAGTGCAGTGGCCACTTCCAGCCACCGCAGCCTTGACGTGCTGGGCTCCGGCGATCCTTCCGCCTCAGCCTTCCAAGTAGCTGGAACTACAGGCGCGCGCTACCACGCCTGGCTGATTTTTGATTTACTGTAGAGATGAGGTCTCGCCACGTTGCCCAGGCTCTTAATGGCGGCTATGGGCGGCAGGAGCAGGAGCTGGGTGGCAGCAGCCTGGACCTGAGGTTGCCACGAACCTAAGCCATACGCTGGGAGGTAGTGAGCCCGTTTGTTTAAGGGTGACAAAAAGACGGGCCACGTCTGCTTGCTTGGAGAATGGTGTGAAAGACCTCTGTATGAGTGAGAGGTGTGAGGGAGGGAGCTTTGTGGGGGGGCTGGGGCCTTAAAGGGTCCAGTGAGGGGTGACTGGCTTCAGAAGCCCCAGGGAACACAGCAGGGGGCCAAAGGCAGGCGAGGGGTGGTACAAGAATGCAAATACGGGCCTGGAGTCAGGGGCTCACCTGGCTTGTGAGTGCCCTTCTTGGGCCTCTGGCTGTGGAGCGACCTGCTGCTCAGCCAACCCAGGGCTCTGCAGGGCGCAACTCAGCCTGGCCTGTTTACCTGGTGCCTGATTCCACAGCCGGCATTCAGGGCATTTCTGCTGAAGGAAGGAAGGGAGAGATGCCCAGGACTCGGATCCTGATTCTGCCGTGGTGGCCTTGGACAAACGGGGCCTACAGTGAACAGTGCAGGCCTTGGACACAGACGGACCTGCATGTAACGCCACCGGGAGCTCTGGGTCTTGTGTTAGTGTCTCACTTCTCTGATCTGCCCCCACTCCATTTTCTTTCCTATACAGTGGGGATAAATGATAAACATCACTTTCCATTGTCATGAGACGTAAGGGGCTGGGTGCCGAGAGTGTTCAGCAGATGTTAGCTGTCATGGCTGTGGCGGCTGCCTGCTGGTATGGCCACAGCCTCCTCATCTGGCCGGTGCCCTGGACACCCAAGCCCCTCTCATCCCCAGCTCTCCAGGCCCTGAGGCTGACACCTGGCTGTTCCCTGGACGCACAGAAACTGTGGTGAGGAGCCCTGAACTCCCCTTCCGATGCCTCTGCTGGTTTATCACCAGGAGGTGGTTGGTCGTTGCCAGCTACTCCGACCCACCAAGAGAGAAAGGGAGGAAGGAAAGGAAAGCGAAAAAGACAGAGGGAGGGAGAGGAAAGGCCGCTCGGGAAGGTCCGGCTCCTGCTGCCGTCTGCCTCCGAGGTACTGTGTTCCCCACCCCACCAGACTCCCTCAGAAAAGCAGGCAGGGCTGTTGCCCCAAAAGGCAAAGCAAGAGACCCCAGCCCCTCGAGGAGTGAACGGGATGTGGGTCCTGGCTGAGCAGTGAGGGCACATCACTTCCCTTCCCGAAGCCTTAGCTCTTCCATCTGTGAACAGGGGATACCACAACTTCTTTAGAAAATTCTTGGGAAGACACATTTGTCAAAGGCTCAAAACGGTAGCAGTGACGGCCGTTATCCTCACATGCCCATGTCCTCTGCGGATATTTACAGGCATTCCCCCTGCACTCAGCGAATGGCTGTGGCTCAGCTCTGTAAGTCCAACACCAGTATTAGCGCCGAGTGTTTGTAAGCCTGCGGGCTTTCACATCCTTCTTCTCTTATTAGGAAAAGCAAACAAAGGAATAAGCGTCTCAACTTCACAGTCCATCACTCCACACCCTCACGTGGCTTTAGTTGTACGTGTTCTTTTCAGGTAGACTTTGCTTAGCCTCAAATCCCAAACTCAGCACGAGTGGGAAGGGCTTGGCAAAGCACAGAGGTCTCTTCCTGCCCTCCCCCCTCTCCTTTACACAGGGCCTGCAGTGAGGAGTAACAGAGGATCAACTGAATGATCTCAGCCTCCCTCACCTGCCCCTGCCCCGGGGGACCCTAGGTTATTTTGTTGATCTTGCTAATCCCAGAAACAAGGTCAGTTTTAAAATTTAAGTTAAAAGAACTTTTTCACATCAAATGTCGAAGCTATGTGTACACTCACTCCTTCGTGCCCACATTTAAACACAAGTGGAGCTCCCTACCTCCTCTACCACCGCCTCCACCACCTCCAGCCCCTAGCCCACTCCCTTCACCTCCACCGCCTCTGTCACCACCACCTCCCTCACTCCTCCGACTTCACCTCCCCACTGCATCTATCAAGCCCCTCGACTTCCAGTTCTCCCTCCACCACCGAGCACTGGACGTCCTCCGTCGACAGACGACTCCCACAACGGCCTCCAGCACCTCCTCCTCCACCGCTGCCCTCTCTGCCTCCTCTACTTCCTCTCCGCCTCCCCCACTCCCACCACCTCTGGGTCACCTCCTTCGCCTGCAACACCGCCTCCCCCACTCCCACTCCCGCCGCATCGCCTCCGTCACACTCCTGCCACCCCTCCGCGCACAGATCCAGAAAGTTCGTCAAGAGCCTGTCTGAGGAACACCAGACTCAGTCACAGACTTTCTAGTCGAGAGTCGCAAGTCTCTCTCCACCAAAACCTGGAGGCTTCAGGCCTCTGGGGCAGTCTGGAGATGGAAAGAACGTGCAGAAGGGTCCAATTCAGCTCTGAATCTTAGGTCGGGGAGGCGAGGACCACCTCTGGCACCCCCCGGGCCAAGGCGAGCCCCTCAACAGTCCTGCTCCAAGCCAGGCCTTTTCGCACCTGGGAGCCTTGGCCTGAGCAGGCCCTCTACCCGGAAGCCCTCTCCTCCGGTTGAACCCCGTCATCCCCTAGGGGCCTCCTCTGAGCTCCGCAGGCTGGGGGTGGCAGAACTATCTGCCCGGGGCTGTGTGGACAATCAGAAGGGGCTCCTCGAGGAAGGAGGCTGGTCTGAGTTCTCCGTGTCACCCCAGACGGGCCAGCACCTGGGAGGCGCCTCCTCACCCAGCCTCCCTCCCGATGCCACCTCCGCGGGGGCGCCTTCCTTGCTCACCCATTCTCTACTCCGGTGGTTCTCAGACTCCAGCTTGCATCAGGTGGCCTGGAGGGGCTGTTACACATGGGGTTTCTGATTCACTATGTCTGGGGAGGGTCTCGAGAATCGGCGTTTCGCTCCATTCCCACGCTGCTCCGGCACACGCGGGAGCCACTGCCCTGCCCCGGCGCCCGGGCTCAGCTCCCTCAAGGCACGGATGGCGCTCTGAAATGACATTTGTTGCTTGTCTGTCTCGCGTCTCCGGCGACTTCCTCCCATCTAAGCTCCGCGAAGGCAAGAACTGGGGGCCGTCTCGTTCCGTGCTCAGCGCAGAGCCGGGCGCAGGACTGCACGAGCGCCCAGGCTGGAAATAAAGGGGCCGAGGGCCCGCCGGGCGAAGGGACGGCGAAGACCCCAAGCCCAGCTCGCCGCGTCCGCGTCCCGCGACCCTCCCGGGTCCCCACGGCCACGGCCCCTTTAAATGCGCGCGGGGACGCCTCGACCCCGGCTCCCTCGATCCCTGACAGCGCAGAAAAAAAGGAAAGAAAGCCTTCCTCTCCGGGCGCGGGAGGAAACGTCTAGGGGGGCGGGGGCGCGGCGGCGGCCGGAGCGCAGCGCCCGGCGCGGAGCCGGACCCGGACCCGGAGCTGACGCGACGCCGCGCGCCGTCCCGGCCGCCGCCCGCGCGCCGCGCTCGCGCCCCCTCCCCGCCGCCCCGCCCGGCCCCGCCCCCGAGGCCCGCGCCCCGCGCCCCGCGCCCCGCGCGCGAGCCCGAGCGCCCGCCGCCCCGGCCCGCGCCCCCGCGCCCCCGCGCCGTGCTCCGCCCCGCCCAGCCCGAGGCTCGCGCCCCCACTGGCCCTGCGCGCCGCGCGGAGTCCGGGGGCGGGGCGGGCCGGGGGCGCGGGCCCCGCGGGGCGGCCGTGGAGTGAGGCGCGGACTCGCGCTCGGACCCGCGGAAGGACGCGCGCCCCGACGGCGGCCCCGGCCCCGCGCGCTGGAAGATGCACAGAGCAGGTAGGCGGCTCGCGCGACCTGGGCGCGGGGGGCGCGCGGGTCCCGGCCGGCGCGGCAAGTTGGAGCCCGCGGTCGCCCGCGGCGCGTGGCCGGGGACCCCGACTGCCCGCGGCGCGGCCTCGGCGGGAGCACGCGCGGGCCCGCGGGCCCCGGGCCGACGAGCCTGCGAGTCGCGGACCCCGGCCGCGCCTCGGGCCGCCCCTCAGCCTCGCGGAGCCGCGCCCGCCCCGGACCCCTCTATCCCCCTCCCACCGCGGTCCCCGGAGCGAGCCCCTCGGGCCGCGGAGAAAGACGCCCCTCTGGCGAGAGCGACTTGGTCGGGCCCTCCGACTCCCCCCCCGCCCGCGGGGTCCCCTCTCCGGGGCCCGTCCGGAGCGCTCCCCGACCCCGGGTCTGCTCCCGGCCGCGGCGGACTCGGCGCCCGCCCGGGGCGACTCGCGCGCCCCCCTCTCGCCCCAGACCCGAGGCTGCCGCTCACGCTCCGGACGAGACGACAGCGGCCGGAGTTGCTTCCCGACAGCGCTGCCTCCCTCGGAGCGCCCGGCCGGGCCGCCTTTGTGGCTCCCCGGGGGGACGCCCCTCGGGAGGCGCCCCCCCCGAGTTCCCCGCGCTCCTGCTCTGTGCGGCCGCCGCCCCGCGCTCAGACCGGCCGCGAAGCCGCGGGGCTCTTGACCCGCGGTCTCGGCGAGCCCTCCCGAGGAGGGCCATCGGGCAGGTTTGGAAAGCGAGACTCGGCGATGGGCGGTGCCTGGGCGCAGCCCTCGGGATTCCCAAACTCTGTCCGCGGGCAGGGCGGAAAGTTCTCTCGGAGATGGGAGGGAGGTTCAGAAGAACAGCCCCCGGCGGCGTCGCCTGCCGAGGAGCCCGCGCCTGTTTTTGCTGCTCTGGGACTCCGGAGAAGGCAGCCCCCTCTCCTCCCAACACCCTTGTCCCCGCCGTACTCCAAAGCACGCATCCCTGAAGAAACAGGAAGCCACCATGTTGGCTGTCTTGGAACCATATCCTGCTGCCTTGTGTGTGCGTGCGTGTGTGTGCGCGCGCGCTGGAGGTGGGGTGGGGTTCTTTAAAAAATCTTTTAATGAAAAAAAGCCATTGTCTTTGAGGTGAGGTTCAGGCAGGAGATATCAGGCTGGACGCATCCACCGATCCTGACAAAGGACTTGGGAGTGTGGCCGCCGCCTCCCTGTGTCCAGGCCCTGGTATGGCTGGGCTTGTGGAGACCCGGCAACGATGGGTGTGGGTCACGGAATTGGAGGGCAGGAGCAAGGGGTGCCGCTGTGTGGGAGTGGGCGAGCCTGGAGCGGGGCCAGGAGCCCCGCCAGCCACGGCTTGGAGGAAGAAGATTGCCTCCCGCCCGTGCTGGCGTGGGCTGGACAGAGCCAGGCTCGCTCTTTCCGACACGTCTAGTGAAACTCACTTCATCACAACGGTGAGAGCCCTTCCGACTTTCCCACGTTTTCCGGCGTGAGGAGTGGGCAAGCCCTCTCCTCCGAGAATCTGGGGGAATCTAGGGGATGGAGTGCGCCGGAGTAAACTCAGAGGCAGGTTTGGTCCCAAGAAATCCTAAGTTGTCATTCTTCAGCCGGCCTGTGATTTGTCTCCAGCATAAACGTGGTCACTTTTTCGGTGTGATGGCAGTGATACCAGCCTCACAGGGTGACTTCTTGCGCCATAGTCTGAATTTCCTGATTGCATGGCTTAGTGTTTCCCAGACTCCATGGACTGAATCTCAGAACCGTCATATGCTTAGTTATGTGACCTTGAAGGGGTTACCTCACCTCTCTATGCCTGAGTTTCTTTATCTGAAAAATGGGGATGTTAAGGTCTTTGTCACTGAGTCAAGATTTAATAGAATAAAATACGTAAGGTGCCCAGAACAGCACGTAAGCAGCCAATAAACACCAGCTAATATCGATTGGGATCTTACCCAATAAATCAGGTACTACCTCTAAGCATTTGGCTGGTATCCCTTAACTTAGCCTGCATAGTAGCCTCGTTGTGTGACACTAGTGCCCCCCTCCCTTTTTGGAGGGGAACACGGAAGGGCAGAGATTTTAGGGTCACTGACTTATCGAGGGGCCGGGACAGGATGGAAACACAGACTGCCCTGTTTGGAAGCCTGCTGTTGGCCGGGCTCGGTGGCTCAGCCTGTCATCCCAGCACTTTGGGAGGTCGAGGTGAGTGGATGGCCTGAGCCTGCAGGTTTGAGACCCGCCTGGGCAACTTGGCGAGACCCCGTCTCTACAATAAAATACAAAATAGCCAGGTGTGGTAGCGCGTGCCTGTAGTTCCGGCTACTTGGAAGGCTGAGGCAGAAGGATCGCTGGAGCCCAGCAGGTCGACACTGGGGTGGCTGTGAGCATGCCACTGCACCCTAGCCTGGGCGAAGGAGTGAGACTCCAACTCAAAAAAAAAAAGAAAGAAAAAAAAGAAAGCCTGCTTTTATATCCAGGGTCTAACACGTGATAGGTATGTAGGACTTTGTTAGACATCTTTTGTCTGTTATTTCTCTGAACTTCTCAACAGCCCTGTGAAAAAAGCGAGTCTTTCTGGATTTTGCCAAGAAGGAAACTGAGGCTCACAGAGGCCAAGTGAGGTGCCCAGGATCTCACAGCTGCTGGATGGCAGAGCCAGGATCAGCACCCAGGCCTGCCTGAATCCCAGGCACATGCTCTTCCCTCTCCGTCCGGTGCTGTCTTCCTAGTAAGCGCCCCGTCGGGGGTCACTGGACAAGCTTTGCAGCAGCCTAATTAGAAACCGTCAGGCTTGGACCTTCCAGGAATGGAAGTTAAATTAAGATGCAAGCGGAAGGTGAAATTGGAAGATAATTACTCTTGCAGCATATGGCTATGAGAGTTCCAGGGGGAGTGCAGGGACCTGCAGCTGAAAAAGACTTGGGGACTGAAGCCGGGGCTGTCAGAGGGCATCATCGGAAGAGCTGAGAGTTTAAAAGGCTGTCGTTGGCCAGAGCAAATTAGACTGACTGGTCCAGTCCCCTCACTCTGCAGATGGGGAAGTGGAGACTCGGAACGGGAAGGGGCTTGCCCAAGGTCACGCCTCCAGGAATGGCAGAGTCGGGAGTGGCTACCAGGGCTCCTGATTCCCCATCCCGTGCCCCTCCCAGTACCCCTTCTAACTGGAACGTCCTCATAGTGACAAGGGAGCAGCCAGTATGAATTTGTGAGTGACAGATGATTAAAACAGAGAGAGAAAATATAAACTGGTACCAGGGGCTGGCTGGGTATGACTTCTATCTCTGGAAGCTCTTAAGAATCTCCTTCTCCTGTCCCTGAGGCTCCCCTGCCCCCTAGTTAACTCCTGGTATCGGGCTTGGTGGCTCAGCCTGTAATCCCGTGCCTTTGGAAGGCTGAGGTGAGTGGATTGCCTGAGCCCACGGGTTCGAGACCCGCCTGGGCAGCGAGACCTCATCTCTACAATAAAACAAAAAATCAGCCGGGCGTGGTAGCGCATGCCTGTAATTCCGGCTACTCGGAAGGCTGAGGTGGAAGGATCACCGGAGCCCAGCAGGTCGAGGCTGCGGTGGCTGGAAGCGGCCACTGTACTCCAGTCTGGGCGACAGAGTGAGACTCCAACTCAAAAACAAAACAAAACAAAACAAAAAACTCCTGGCATCTTGACTCAGAAAGTGTCCTGCATTTGAGTCATTCTCAGGCATGGCAGGTTGCTGGGAGGTCCTGGTGTTAGCAGCCGAGGGTGGAGAGGGAGTGACCTCCAGGCTCTGTGACACGGGCAGAGAAGGTCCACGTGGAAGGGCCCAGAGAGCCTACCAGTTCTGTTTATGCTGGTTCTGGACAGTTACACTCGCAGGAGGAAACCCCAGGCTCTGGTTTATCCTATTCTCCACCATTCCCCCTGCATTCCCCCTCCCCACCATCCCCTCAAGCTTCCCAAACTGGACTCTTGACTCCCAAAGGGCTTCACATTTGTCTGCCCCTGGGGGTCTTCTGCACAGCTGTCCCCCTATCTGGAGCACTCTGTCTGTCCCCAGCCTCTCTCTCTATTGGGAAAATCCCCTCGTCCTTCCTGCGCTCAGTGCTGTCTTTGCTGAGTCTTCTCTAGGCAGAATTGGTCTGAGACCCAGAGGACCTTATGCTGAGGACGGCAGCTCCGTCTGGCTCTTTTTGTGAGGGGACATGGACAAGAGGGAGCAGAGCTGGAAGCTTTCACATGCTCTTGAATTCTCTGCACTCTTCTCAGTCTCTTTGCTGGCTGCAGCTGTCAGGGCCACCCTCCTGGGCCCTGCTCTCTTCTCTGTCCGTGTTCATGCCCTTGGTGATCTCGCCTGGCTCATGCCTTAAATTCCATCTTTGTAGCCGGGTTCGGTGGCTCAGCCTGTAATCCCGTGCCTTTGGGAGGCCGAGGTGAGTGGATCGCCTGAGCCCGTGGGTTCGAGACCTGCCTGGGCAGGCGAGACCTCATCTCTACAATAAATCAAAAAATCAGCCGGGTGTGGTAGCGCGCACCTGTAGTTCCGGCTACTTGGAAGGCTGAGGCGGAAGGATCGCCGGAGCCAGCAGGTCGAGGCTGCGGTGGCCGGGAGCGGCCACTGCACTCCAGTCTGGGCGACAGGGTGAGACTCCAACTAAAAAAAAAAAAAAAATTCCATCTCTGTGAAGGTCACCTCCAGCCTGTCATCTCCCTGGAGCCAAGAGCCTGACAGACATGTGAGGGCAGACCCCAAAACCAGAATTGCCTTTTGGAGGGTGGGCCTCTTGTAGTACACTTGGAGTTTGTTCCTTTAGACCAAATGATCAACCAAAGTTTTTATCTGGAAGTTTTGAGAAGGTTGCGTTACAATTTGCAGAATAAACGTCCGGAGTTGTGACGAACAGGTGACTGGTTCTTCCACCATGACAATGCACCTGCCCAAACTGAGCTGAGTGTTCAGCGTTTTTTTACCACAAACCGCATGACTCCTGTGTTCCACTCTCCCTATTCACCCAATCTCACCCTGAGCGACTTTTGCCAACGTGAAAGAGGTGAAACAAAAAGACACTAAAAGCCATCAAAATTGACGAGTTAAAAAACTATCTTGAGTGGTGGAAAAAGTGTCTTGATAGGTGTATTGCATCAAACAAAGAATACTTTGAAGGTGACAACTTTAAACATGAATAAATATACAACCTTTTATAAATAAATTTATAAATAAATTTCAGGGTTTTGGGGTCCCCCTTGTATCCACCAAGGTGTGTGACAGGCAACTCATATTTGACACGTGCACACTGGACTTCTGGCCTCCTCCTGCCCCCAGCACCTGCAGGCTTCCCTGTCTACTTGGCCGCTCAGACTCAAAACCCTGGTGTCGTCCTTGCCCTCCGTCTTCCTTTACACCCATGTCCAGACAGCCAGCAGGCCCCCTCAGCTCTGCCCTCCCATTCAGAATCCGGCTCCTCCACACCCCAGCCCGGCCCAGGCCTCCACCCTCTCTTGCCTCGGTTATTGCAAGAGCTGCTCACTGGCCTTCCGGCCTCCTTTCTTGCCATTTCAAGCGATTTCAACACATTAGCCAGAGTGCACTTTGAGTGTCTTTCCACTCAGAATCCTGCAGTGGCTTCCCACATCACCCTGAGTCGAGGCCAAGTCCTCCCATGGCCTCACGGTCCTGCATAACTGCACCCACCCTGGGCCCGTCTGGCCTCCTGGCTGCTCCTCCCCCCACTCGCTCGCTCCCCTCCAGCCCCCTGGGCTCCTTACTGTTCCTCGGGCGTGTCGAGTGAGTCCTGGCTCTCCTCGCCTCTTTCGAGTCTGTGCTCCTGTGTCCTCTCAGTGAGGCCTGTCCTGGATCCTCTGTCCCCTCATCTTTCTCACAGGCCTTATCATCTGACATGTGTAATACACTTACCTTTTTCCTTGTTGATCTTCTACCACCTCCCTGTATAAAGTCCCCAAGGGCAGGATCTTTGCTTTGCTTGTCGATGTGTCCAGAGAATCGAGGTGAGGGCCTGGTACATAGTAGGTGCTCAGTGAGAATTTGCTTAATGGAATTGGGCTCAGGAAATTGAATGGGAACCAGTTATTCACCTTATGGTCAGGTAGTTCTTCCGCGTCTTGGACCCAGCCTTAGATAAGTTGCTTTATATAAGCTGTCCCTGGCCCTTCTGGCCACAGTTTCCCTGAATTTTACTCTTCTCTGCCTCATTAGATGCTGGGATCTCAGAGTCTTCACTGTAGAGGAAATGCCCTGTGGCAAGAAAGTGAAGCCAGAGGGTCAGGTGACTGGACCAGAAAGTAGGAAACCTAGGTTCCACCTGGGTCCTGGTCTGGACTGACTGGGTAACCCCACACCAGTCACTTGCCTTCTCTGTGCCTCAGTTTGCTCATCCTTCAATAAGGGGTCAGACAGAACCTTTCTGGTCCTGGCATGCCTCGGTCTCAAGAGTGGCTGCAGGTGCGGCTCTGTGTGTTTCAGGGCTGGGAGCACAGAATGGAGGCTGAGTACTTGTCATTCCCCAAGGCACCTGCGGGAAGGCATTTTCTTGCAGGATCACGCCTCAGACACCCACTCTAACCTTTCCTGAAGAGGTGGCGCCCACAGATCAATAGCTTGATTGGATGAAGCATGGGGTGAGGGGGGGTAGTGCAGCCAAGGTGACGGTCGTTTTTCATGGCCCATCTGTCCCTCTGTCACGTCTCATGGCGCCCATGTGAAATGCCACCTGTTAAGGAAGAGAAATGAGAGTCCCCGCCCCCAAAGACTAATTTCATGCCAACCTGACACCTAATGTTAAGAGCATGAAGCTAATAGGATGTAAGACATCAGCGTCAAGCAAGACTTACGCCAGGGAAGATTTGGGTGGGCAAAGGTTGACTTTGTACAAAAATAGCTACTGTTTATTGAGTACTTCTATGTGAAGCCTGTATTTAGGACTTTTATGATATTATATATCCTTCAATCTTTACAGTAACCTCTTGAGAGTAGGTGCTGTGTTGTATCTGTTTTACAGACGAAGAAGCTGAGACTCAGGTTCACAGCTTGTAAGTGGCAAAGCCAGAGTTTGAACCCAGGTTAGCCAAGCTCTGTTAGCCTGAGAGCTACCTTTCTGCTGAAACTTACCTTTTTGAGCTCCACATTTTTGTTTTCTCACTAATTTGGACAGATATTTTTCTAAACTGGGACACATATAACTGCTTATGGAAACAAGGAGCTGGAAGTTTACTTCTTATTTCTTGGAGACCCTAGTCTATTCTCTGGATGTCAGTGACTGGCCTGGGCATTGTTTTGGATGTATGTAGGGGTGGGTTAGATGTGGTGGATGCTTTAGCTTTTAAATTCATTGACGTTGGCTGGGCGCAATGGTTCACGCCTGTAATCCCAGCACTTTGGAAGACTGAGGCAGGTGGATTGCTTGAGCCCAGGAATTCGAGACCAGCTTAGGCAACATAGTGAGACCTCATCTCCGCAAAAAAAAAAAAAAAAAAAAAAAGCTAGGCATGGTGGTGCACACCTGTAGTCCCAGCTACTTGGGAGGCTGAGGTGAAAGGGTTGCCTAAGCCCAGGAGGTGGAGGCTGCAGTGAGCTGCAGTTGTGCCAGTCTGGGTGCCAGAGTGAGACCCTGACTAAAAAAATAGAAATTAAAAATAAAGTTAGCCGGGCTTGGTGGCTCAGCCTGTAATCCCACGCCTTTGGGAGGCTGAGGTGAGTGGATTGCCTGAGCCCGTGGGTTTGAGACCCGCCTGGGCGGCGAGACCTCATCTCTACAATAAATCAAAAAATCAGCCGGGCGTGGTAGCGCATGCCTGTAATTCCGGCTACTTGGAAGGCTGAGGCGGAAGGATCACCGGAGCCCAGCGGGTCAAGGCTGCGGGGGCCGGGAGCGGCCACTGCACTCCAGTCTGGGCGACAGAGTGAGACTCCAACTCAAAAATAATAATAATAATAAAATAAAGTCACTGGCATTGATATCAACTTTGGCTTCAGACACATTGAAATGGAGGTGCTGGTGAGACAGTTCTGTGGAAGTGTCCAGAATAAGAGCTGTGCTGGACAGTTCCACAGCTACTAGCCACACGTGGCTACTGAACACTCGAGATGTGGCTGGTCTGCACTGAGATGTGCAGCAGATGTAAAATGCATATTGGACCTGGAAGACTCCCTGGGAAAAAAGAATGTCAAATGTCTCATGAATGAATTTTGCATACTGATTACATATTGAATTGATAATATTTGGATCGATTGAATCGAATGAAATATATTGTCAAAATCACTCTCCCCCATTTCTCTTTTACTTTTTAATGCGGCAGTGAGAAAATTACAAATTCTGTACGTGGTCATACGCGTGGCTCACATGCCGTCTCGGTTGGGCAGCCCCAGGTTAGCGAGAGTGGGTTGGTGCGGCCAGGCCATAGCTGAGTAGCGCACATGTGGGAAGGGAAGAGTTTGCTGCCAGGGACTTGTGGGCCCTCTGCTCCGTCTCCCCTCCTGTCATGAGCCAGACGGGCATTGTGAGGCCGTGCTGTGTTGTACCCAAGCCTTGGTGGGATGGAACGGGGAGTTGAGAGGAGGCTGAAGGGAAAACATGGGCGCCCTGTCCCGTGGGCACTGGGCCTCCAGGCAGCACTTTTGAAGTTGAGTGGAATTGCATTCGTGCCCGTAGTGTGGAAGGGGACAGGCAGGAGGCAGGAAGGCCAGGGAGGAGTGCAGGCTGGCTTGTGGCAGAGAGATGCTGAGACTGGAAGATGGCAGTTACTCCCTTGGCCCTTCCCCTTGTCCAGATCCTTCTGATCCTTCACATCTTTTAGCTGCAGTATCACCTTCTCCGAGAGGTCTTGCCTGGCCACGACAGTCCCTGCTCCTCTAATTCTTGTTGTGTGTGCAGTCTGTACCCCACATCTTTTATTCTGCCGTGGTCATTAGGTCCTCAGCATCCACAAGGGACTAGACCTTTTGCAAATATCCAGGTTGGCAAATACCGTATAATTTCTCCCATGAAATGTGCACACCCGTGAAGTTTGGGTTGTAGGGCCGGCTGGACACAGTCTTGAATCATGTGGATTTCAGACGTGACCCTCAGCAGAAGCACACATCACTGCTTCAGACCTTGAAGGGACGAGACGACGGCTGTTCAGTCGTAATGTTCTAAGGGTCTACAGCTCCGTCCTCCAGCTGGTCTGACTCATCTGTGAGTGCTCAGCAGATGCAGTCTTCTCTTCTTGGCCCCGGGAGACCCTAAGATCTGCAGTGCTGTGCCCGCAGATGGCTGGTAGCCAGTGACCTAGCAGTAGAATGAATGTCGGCTCTGAGAGGGCCACAGGGACAATAACCATCAAGCCCAGCCTTTTCTAGCGGTTGCCTGGCACCTAGAACATGTTTCCTAAATGCCTGCTGGATGACTGAATACAGTGGTCTGGACGCTTTATTGAGGGCAAGAGTCCATGCGTTTGATTTTCATTAGTTGGACTGTGTATAGAGAAGTATCTGCTTGCCTTGTTTACAGAGTGATCTTTCGTGGGCAGTCAAGGAGTTTTGAAGATCACGACGGAAGGGACAAGCCTGTGCTGCCACGCAGTACGCTGGGTCCTCATGGGCTGGGGGCTTATCTTCCGTCTTTCCCTCGCAAATGGCACGTAGAACCCTCTGAATGGAAAGAAACTAAAGTGTACTTTCTTCTGCTTCTTTTCTCTACTTCTGCCTTTCAGATTCACCAAAACCACCAGTTGCTCCCAAGCCAAAGACCACCGGTCCACCCCCTCCGGTGACCTCACCGAAATTTCCTTCCCTGCCCAGGCCCGATAGTCTTCACAGCCCCAACCCCATGTTCAGGGGCCCCAAGCCCCCCATCGCCCCTAAGCCCAGGCTGGCTGCCCCCAGCGAGTGGAGGGCCAGCGTGTGCGTGAACAACAGCCTGAACAAATGCAGCAACGGGAGGCTGCTCTGCGCAGACAGGGGCCTTGACGAAGGGCACCGCTCCAACCCGGAGTGCTCGGAGTCAGAGACGGACGAGGAGTACATCGTGGTCCCCCAGGCGCTGCAGACAGAGGACGAGCCCGCGCACAGGGGCTGTGTGGAGAGTGCTGCCATGGTGCCTCTGGATGCCTCTGGGGAGGAGGAAGAGGACCGGGAGGACGGAGGTGAGGCATGCAGCATGGAGGGGCCGGGCGCCGGCGAGGACTCCGCAGCCCCGGCTTCCCCGGCGGAAGGAGGGCCGAGCAGGGAGGCTGAGAAAGGCACAGGCCATGCTCCCGAAAGCGAGGAGGGGGGCGGCAACGACGACCCGGAGGCAGGGGAGCAGGCATGCACAGGTGCAGAGGGAGAGTTGGTGAAGGACCACGACGTGTACAGCCTGGAGGACAGGGAGCCTTGGGACGGAGAGGAGGTCTTCCGGAGCGGGCTCGTCCTAACGCCCACCGGCTTAGAGGACCCAGCAGCCCCAGAGAGGACCCCGGGCTCCCCGACGCCCCCTGCGAGGCAGAGGAGGGTGGCGAGGAAGTCTGTGCCAGTGCCGAACCCGGGGGAGCAGATGAGGGTGTGGATCCCGACAGGCTTGTCGAGGGCACGCGGCGCGAGACTGAGGAGCCCCTGGTGGACGAAGACCCCGTGGGGGGCCAGGAGACAGAGGCGGCCACAGACAACTCCGGAATCTCCGAGGAGGAGTGTGCAGGCAGTCCGGGGGCCGGGGACCAGGCTGGCCGGGGCCAGCCCCCTGGCCTCAGCGAACAAACCCACCAAGCAGAAGTGGCCACAGCCACCCAGGAGGCAGAAGGAGTCCCCCGAGAAGACGAGGGCCCCGTGCAGGATGACGCTGCTGAGGAGAGCTGCCACATCATCCCTTTTGAGAACGACTGCGTCGGCGGCTTCGTGACTTCGCTCGCGGGAAGCCCCTACGAGCTCTTCCCGACCGAGAGCACCTCCTTCTGTGGTGAAAGCTGCCCTCCGTGCTCCGAGTCAGCCGCGTGCCCCGAGCAGGAACCCAGGGCGGGAGCGGGTGTGGAGGAGGGCCCTGGGGCCGGAGGGTCGTGTGGCCCGCAGGACTCCTTGCGGGGTGGAGCTGCCGAGGGTCCGTCCATCCCCGACGTGGTGGTCCTGCCGGAGGAGGAGGAGGAGGCTGCGGACGATGCGCTCACCAACCCCTATGTGATGGGAGTCGGCCCGGAGTGCTGGGCTGGCCCCGGGGAAGAAGGGCCGTCTGAGACACAGGCAGCGGCAGATGCGCCGAGTCGTGACGGCGCGAAGGAAGAAACGAGCCCCGAGGCCGAGGGCAGCCTGGTCCCCGTTGACAGGAGGGGCGTCGTCGCCAGGGCCCGGCCACACTCTGGGAAGGTGGCTGGCTCTGTCCCAGAAACCGTCCCCGAAGAAGCCGGACCAGAGGCAGGCCCGTCAGCCCTGGGCGTTGGAGGTGCCGCTGAGGAGGCGAGAAAGACGGTTTTGTCGCTGGAGGGGAGGCCCCTGGACGCCAGCAGGGCCTTGCCAGCCAAGCCCAGAGCCTTCACTTTATACCCGCGGTCGTTCTCCATGGAGAGCCGAGAGATCCCAGTCTCTGCGTACCGGGAGTCAGAGGGGCCCGGGCCGGACGACCACAGGATAAGGAGGAAGGAGGACGAGCTCTCCCTGGCCTGCGTGATTGGCTCCTCCGGGAGCTTCTCCCAGAGAAACCACCTTCCGTCCAGCGGCACCTCGACGCCATCCTCCGTGGTCGACATCCCGCCGCCTTTTGACCTGGCCTGCATCACCAAGAAGCCCATCACCAAGAGCTCTCCCTCGCTCCTGGTGGACAGCGACTCCCCGGACAAGCACACCAAGAAGAAGAAGTCGTCCTTCAAGCGCTTCCTGGCACTGACGTTCAAGAAGAAGACCGAGAGCAAAGTGCATGTGGACGTGAACGTGTCTTCCTCCAGGTCCTCTTCGGAGTCCAGCTACCACGGGCCTTCCCGGTTCCTGGACCTGGACCGCAGAAGCCTCAGCAACTCCCCTCAGCTGAAGTCACGGACCGGGAAGCTCCGGGCGTCTGACTCCCCCTCCCCCCTCATCTTCTACAGAGATGGCAAGAGGAAAGGCGTCCCCTTCAGCAGGACGGTGTCCAGGGTGGAGTCCTTCGAGGACCGCTCCCGGCCGCCCTTTCTGCCCTTGCCGCTGACCAAGCCGCGGTCCATCTCTTTCCCCAATGCCGACACTTCGGACTACGAGAACATCCCGGCCGTGAACTCGGACTATGAAAATATCCAGATCCCGCCCCGGAGGCCCGCCAGGGCGGGCACATTCACGAAGCTGTTTGAGGATCAGAGCAGGGCCCTGTCTGCGGCGAATGAAAACGATGGCTACGTGGACATGAGCAGCTTCAACGCCTTCGAGAGCACGCAGCAGGGCGCAGACCCAGATACGGAAAGGTACCGTGAAGTTCCGTTTCCTTTCTTGCTAGGGAAGGGCGGCTTGGGGTGCAGACGGTTTTGCCTTTTAGCCCCAAGCCCGGTTTCTTCCTAGCTGTGTGACTTGGGTTGAGTAGCTTCACCTCTCAGTGACTTCATCTGTCGAATGGGTCTCTTGCTTCTTCACGGCAGGGTGTTGAAGAAAATCAGAGGAGATATTCTCTGTGAAGGTATTATACGAAGTGTCAAATGTGCTGCAGGTGCGAGCGTTTTTATTTACATTAATTGGGTGATCTTTCTCATGTCTCCCAGGTAGATGGCTTTATTCCTCACCTTTGGGAAAGCCGCCGAGAGAGAAGGTTCCGGAATCTTGCCAAACTAAATACCTTTCGTCATCAGGAAAATACCCCAAATCGGGATTGATACCTTTTTACTGTGTAAACATACACTGTATTCAGCAGGGAACAATTTGTTTGAATTGTTTAAAGAGCTAACGGTGCCCTGAGCTAAATTTCTGAATAGAAGTCTTTAAGAGATAGAGCTTATTTTTTTTCTAAGCTGATTCACTTTGGGAGGGAGAGTGAAGCCCTGAAGTCATTGAATAGTGGGGGTGTCCTCGCCCTGCCTTCCCAAGACTGACCGAATGCCCTTTACTGGTCACCTCCGGTGGGTCATGGCCACATCTTGCCGCTCCTTGTGCACCGTGGGTGCAACTGAAAGGCAATGCGGTTCAACCTCAACTGTGTATGCTCTTCGGGGGCTCCTCATCTAAGTTCACGAAAAGCTGGAATGGTTATGGTTTTGAGAGAAATCCTGAGTCCGCCCCCTCCCTCTCGTGCAGGAACTGAAGCCAATGCGACACAGCTGTGGCTGGTACGAATTCCTAGGGGATGCCCGGGATGGACGAGACAGGAGGGTTTGCAGTTAGCATGCGCGCCGCTGCTGGAGCATGGCTGCTGGGAGGTGTTTGCATGGTTCATTCTCCAGAGTATTTCATGTGGTTTCCCGCCCACCCTGGCTCCTTCTCTCTACCCTGAGTCTGGGTAAGGCTCTTTATGAGTTCTCTCTGGGATGAAAAGGCTTATTGGGGCCAGGCTTGGTGGCTCAGCCTATAATCCCAGTGCTTTGGGAGGCTGAGGTGAGCGGATTGCCTGAGCCCGCGGGTTCAAGACCCACCTGGGCAACTTGGCGAGACCTAGTCGCTACAGTAAATCAAAAATTAGCCAGGCATGGTAGTGCGTGCCTGTAGTTCCAGCTGCTTGGAAGGCTAAGGCAGAAGGATCGCTGGAGCCCAGCAGGAGGAGGCTGCGGTGGCTGGGAGCGGCCGCTACACTCCAGTCTGGGCGACTGAGTGAGACTCCAACTCAAAAAAAAGAAAAGAAAAAGAAAAGGCTTGTTGGTTAGAGCAGAGATAAACACCAATACTGCCCGAGGAACTGTTTAATGTGGAGACTGTGGACTCGTGTAAGTTGCAAGAGGGGAGGAGAGGCAGAACTGACAAGTCACGGCGTTTGTCACTCTCAGCAGGGCTTGACAGGGCTGAGCCCCGACAGAGCGCCTCCCCACACTTGTGAAAACAGAGCCAAGCTTTGCAACAATAAATTCTACATGCTGGAAGAGACCTCAGAGGGCATGTGGACAAAGCTTCCATCTCTAACAGGTGGTGATCCAGTCTGTATTTGAAAGCCCCAGGCCACAGGGCAATCACCACCTCCCAGAGCAGCCTCCTCTAGGCGCTCTGATAATGAGAACATTTTCCTTTCTGAGGCTAAGCTTCCGCCTCTAACACCCCTACCCAACTCATGCTGGCTCCTCTCTCAAGCCAGGTGAGGAAGCTCACTTCATCTTTGGTATGATAGCCCTTCAAAAACTGAAAGCTGCACCCGTAGAATCACAGAATTGTATGGCTGGAGGAGACTGCAGACATCCTTTAGTCCTGTTACAGAGGAGGAAACTGAGACACAGAGAGGGAAAGGGACTTGCCTAAGGTCTCTCAGCAAGTCAGTGGAGAAATAAATGCTGGGACTCAGATTTCCTGATTCCTGGTTCAGGGATTTGCAGCAGATTATGTGACAGGATGGCAGGTCTGGTTGTGCAGGTGTGCCCTGGACCATCATCCCAAGGGCACCTTCTTCACCTTTAGTCTACATCTGGTGCCTCCCTAGGGTGGTACAGTGCATGGGTTGCTTGGCTAGATGTGAAAAACCTGTTGCCTCAGTCTGTACTTTGTCCAAAAAGCAAACAAAGAAGTCTCTTCATCTTGCTAACGTGTCAGTGAGGGGATAAAATACCCCAATAGCATGCTAAAGCAACTGGATCTTGACTGTTTACTCCGTGCCAGGCTCCATGCTAGGTGATTTCCTTGCCTTATCTCACGTTTGTCACTACAGCCTTGGTTGAGACTCTGAACTTGGTTCAGACTCTGAATTTCAAAAGTAGTGTTGTGTCACTCTGATGCTATTTTGCCGGAGGCCAGGCTGACTGGGATAAACCTCCCGTGCAGGAACCACATCCTCTTGGACATCAATCAGTGAGGGAAGCTTTCTTCCGCTTTCCTGCGTGACAGATGGAAGTGAAGGGGGAGAGAAATCCCAACTGCGGGCTGGAGCAGGTCTGGGCAGGGGCGTTTGAGCCACATGAGGTTGAGAGGCATGAGTGACTGCCGCGGGGCGGGGGCCCTGCCTCTTGGCCTGCACCAGTGCTTGGAGGGCGGGGTGGAGGGGGTCTGCTGATCCGAGCCCTGTGCATGGGGGTGCCTGGGGTCAGACGGGATGGGAGGGCGGGGAGGCAGTTCCTTCCTCCTTCCGCTGCCTGTCCCGCCCACACCTTGGTTCGGTGTGAGGATCAGAGGCAGAAGCCAAAGTAAATATCAACAGCCCAGGCAGAGGGCGGGACAGCATCAGGAGACACGGATGCAAAGCCCAAGGTCCCAGAACTGGTGATGCTCATCTGTGGGATGGTGAGGCTGGCATGGTTCTGGATTTCTCAGCTGTCGGCCTTCCTGGGCCGCTGTCACCATTTCTGTCTTCCTGCCCATACTGCGATGGACTTACTCTCCTTTTTTCTTGAGTTGGAGTCTCACTCTGTCGCCCAGACTGGAGTGCAGTGGCCGCTCCCGGCCACCGCAGCCTCTTCCCGCTGGGCTCCGGCAATCCTTCCGTCTCAGCCTTCCAAGTAGCCGGAATTACAGGCATGCACTACCACGCCCGGCTGATTTTTTGATTTATTGTAGAGAGGAGGTCTCACTGCCCAGGCGGGTCTCGAACCCGCGGGCTCAGGCAATCCAAAAACCACCCAGCCCGGCTACTCTCCTTCTTTAAGTGGGTCCATCCTTGTCACTTAGAAAAATACAAAGAAAACTTATTGTTACTGTTGAGAAATGGAAAAACAGTATCAGTTGCCATAAACAGAAGGCAACTGTAAAAGTAAGATACAAAGAAAAATAAAGTAACAGGAGCAAAGTCTCCTTTGAGATTTCTTCTTGCCAAGGCTGGGAGCTGGAAGGCTAGCCTCTTTGTTCAACAGGGAGAGGCATTAAAGACATGCATGCTGGTGCCTCGTGGAGACTTTCTTTTTTCTTTTTCTTTTTTTTTTTGAGTTGGAGTCTCACTCTGTGGCCCAGACTGGAGTGCAGTGGCACGTTCCCGGTCACTGCAGCCTCGACCTGCTGGGCTCCGGCGATCCTTCAGCCTCAGCCTTCCAAGTAACTGGAACTACAGGCGCGCTACCACGCCTGGCTAATTTTTTGATTTATTGTAGAGATGAGGTCTCGCCAAGTTGCCCAGGTGGATCTCGAACCTGCGGGCTCAGGCAGTCCACTCACCTCAGCCTCCCAAGGCGCAGGATTACAGGCTGAGCCACCGAGCCCGGCTGAGACTTTCTACTTGGTGTAATCAGAAGGCTCCAAAGGGCCTGAGAAGGAAGTAGTTCTCATGATGTGATTTGGTACTATTTAAATTCAAGTCCTTTTTCACTAAGCGTACCTCCCTCCAGGAAACACAGAGTGTGTAATAGGATTCAGAGAGCCCTTGGAGACCCCTACGCTGGGTGAGCAGCAACTCAGATTCTAATGGATGATTGTGAAGTTTCTTCTATTCAGTTACTCCTTGAGATGTGTAGACACAGACAGTAGCATCTTAGTAGCTGCAATGATATTATTCAAATTTATTTATTTATTTATTTATGTGTGTATGTATTTTTTTTTTTTTTTTTTTTTGAGTTGGAGTCTCACTGTGTTGCCCAGGCTGGAGAGCAGTGGCACACTCATGGCCACCCCATCCTTGACCTGCTGGGCTCTGGTGATCCTTCCACCTCAGCCTTCCAAGTAGCAGGAACTACAGGTACACGCCACCACACCCAGCTAAGTTTTTGATTTATTGTAGAGATGAGGTCTCACCAAGTTGCGCAGGCTGGTTTTGAACCCATAGGCTCAGGCAATCCTCTTGCTTCCCAAAGTGCTGGGAATTATAGGCATGAGCCACAGTATCCAGCAACGATCTTTGATTTCATAAAATAAAATGTGTACATTGTTACCTATGTAAATTTTTTCTGTGGTATACAAAAAAGGTTTTGCCATCCTTTAGTTTAAAATACGTCTCCAAAACCTTCTTTTATTCCTGAATTGACCCTCAAGCAAAAAATATATATATACATATGTATATATATCAGCAGAGATCTAGTCTGGCACCCTTACTTTCCAAGTAGGATGTCTTCTGTCCTAAGACAGTCAGTAGTCTTGGCTAGGGAAACCCGGTCTTTCCTTCTGAGTACTCCACAGCACCCAGTATGCTGGGTACACACTAGAAGCTTAATAAATGCATGTGGCTGAGTTGGTGATTTTGAGCACCACAAGAAGAAAGAACTGTCACCGATCAAGTTCCTGTTTCAGCGACACAGTGCTGGGTGCTTTGTATACACTTATTAAATAGCCGTTTTATGTAAAATGTTACACACACTGGTTTGTCTCATCTGAATCCCTGTCATCATATGTCGGTTTATGTTTTGCATGATGGTGAGTCTGCGTTAATCAGTTGGCGCTGCACATTAGCACATATCCCTGAGTGAATCCACGGCCCCCTGGCACTTGCTTTTGAAAACAGTCAAACTTACTGTTAAGTTAGAAGAGTTTTACAGATGGTGTCCATGCGCCCAGTGGTCACATGCTGCTGCACTGGCATTTTCTCATTTCTCCATTCATTTACGGTGGCTTTTTATGTTTATAGATGAGGGCACCGTGGCCTAAGGAGAGCCTGTGAGAGCACTGAGGCTAAGCACGTAGGCCTTTGAGCCAAGCTGCCTGGGTTTCTGCCTACACTCCACCACTGATTGTCTGTGTGACCCAGGACAAGTTACTGACCTCTGAGTGCCTCAGTATCTTTATCTGTACTCCTAAAAGGGATTGATCATTGTATGTGCCTTGGGATGTCATTAAGACTCAGTGAGTTAATGCAATATGTAGTAAAGTGATCAGTAAGCGTTAGCTGTTATTAAGGGACACAATCAAGGTAACATTGTGATGGATGCAGGAGATGAATTTGATACCAAAAGTGTGGAATTTGAGGGGGAGAATCTGGTTCCTTTCACTGCGAAAGATGTCTGTCTCCCCCCCACACACACACACGACCGTCCTGCATGTGCTTGACTCAGTGTTGAGGGGATCACATCACATTGGTAAAACCGGGGTTGTGACTTTGCAAGCTTTGGCCATGGATGTAGCATTAGCCTTACCTTGGACTCCCCCAAGAGGTGGGTTCAGGGCTGCAGACAACAGCCCGGCAGGACTGATTTAGAGTCATTAGCCACCTCATACACCGAGGACAGCAGGGCCAGGGGTTTAGTGATTCTGAAATCATAATAAAAATGCCTATCTCTGTGATTATGACTGCAGCTGTTATTTCACTTATGACTTGTGGTTGCTTAGGTAGGAATTTCCAGTCCCCATTTTCCAGATGAGGAAACTGAGGCCCAGTGAAGTGGTATGAACTGCCTTCTGTCACACAGCTAGTAAGTGGCCAAACCAAGGTTGGAGCCCAGACCTGTCTGACTCTCAGCCCTGTGCTGCTCCTGCTACTCCCTGTTTTCCCAGGTCAGTAAGTGCCACGTCCTCTGGTGTTCTTCATCCAATGGCTGGCCAGCGTCTTCCTTGTAGGAGACAGGGTAGCACAGCCATTCCAAGACATTTGCTTACTGGTCCAGGACCTCAAGGAAGTGTGGAAGGATGCCTTCCTTTCTTTTCTGGTGTTTGGTGAGTTTGTTGCTCTGCTTGCGGCTCATCCATAATATGCGCTTTCCTAGAATGTATAATGAGTGATCGGGTGCCTTTCTTTTCTTCTGGGCCACAGTGGAGACCCCTGCCCTCCTGTGGCCAGCTGTGCCCGGAGCAGCCCAGAGCTCCTGCTTTGGAGCATGCCAGCTATTTAGGATCACTGCTCATTAGGGAACCTCAGAGGGTTCGGCCTACCCGGGAGCACTAGCTCGCCAGTGCCTGTGCCCAGTAGAGAGAGCAGTGGATGATCTGAGGGCCCACACTTCAGGGTTCTCTCTGGCCAGTCCAGGTGGTCACAGAGCTGTGTCTTGTAGGGATGCAGCTTGATGACATGCACAGGAGTCTGTGGTTTGTCCACATTACACAGTGCGTGTACGAGGACGGGGTGCGAGTGAGGGTGAGTGTTTCGGCTAACTGATGATATCATGTGAGAAGTGAGTTGTTCTGGGTGAGGAGTTGTGCCGGGTGATGTGTGGAATGATGCCTGGGTGGGGTGCCGTGTGTTGCTCCGTGGGTTCTTCGACTTTGCCACAGAAAAGAATTTCAGAGCAAGTCTAAAGAATAGTTTAAGACAGAATTTATTAGAAAGAAAGAGGCATACTCAACAAAGAGCATGGGTGGCCTTAAGAGAGGGCACATGTTGGCTGGGCTCGGTGGCTCAGCACTTTGGGAGGCTGAGGCAAGTGGATTGCCTGAGTTTGCAGGTTCAAGACCAGCCTGGGCAATTTGGGAAGACCTTGTCTCTACAATAAATTTTTAAAAATTAGCCGGGTATGGTAGTATGTGCCTGTGGTTCTAGCTAATTGGATGGCTGAGGCGGAAGCATCTCTGGAGCCCAGCAGGTTGATGCTGGGTTGGTGGTGAGTGTGCCACTGCACTCCAACCTGGGTGACAGAGTGAGACTCCAACTAAAAAAAAAAAAAAAAAAAGAGAGGACGTGCTTGCCTTTGACAAGAAACTTTATATACTTTTACAATGATGATTAAGCAAACCATGAGCTAATACCATGAGCAAATACAGGTATTTGGTCATGAAACCATCTCTGAAACTTCTAAGGTCACAAGGGCCTTCTAAATAAGGAAAGTTGCTAACTAGATTTGGCCTTTTCTTAGAACGTCATATCTGTGTTTGGGGTAATTCCTATTGTTTCTGTCATTTACTGCACTGGTAGTTTCACATTTCAACCCACAAGGTGGTCAGATCTGATATACCTGGTCAGTCAGGTGAAGGTTGGGTACAGATAAGAAAGATGTCTGAACACTTACCCTGCTCTAAGTTAGACTTGCCTGACTGCTTCTAAACTGTGCTAGCTATGCCTGCCTCAGAAGGAGAGACAGGTAGACCAGGTACCACCACTAGCCTCCGTGGACTGAAAATCTGGGGGCTGGAAGGGCCTTAGACCCAAGTCACTAAAATGCACAGTGGAAAAGCCTCAGGACCCAAAGAGTAGTAGTCCAGAGGCAGGTGGAAGGGCATCCTGAACAAGGTGGCTCTTGAGTGGATACTGCAGGAGTAGTCGGCTTTGATGTGGAGGGAGGATAAAAATGAGAAACGTGAGAAATGCGGCTCCGGTGAAGATGACGCCATCTTTTTCCAGAAGGTACATCGACTCCTTTATTCTGGAAAACAGGTCACATCATCTGCAGGCATGGAGGAGATTGAGTTGACAGGTGTAAGAACTGAACTCAGATGCCATCTCTTTCCGATTTCCCACTTTTACTCTAGACTCCCGGGTGGCCCAACTAACACACCCACGCACTCTGCTGGTGTTCTTTGAGCATCTGTGACTCTCAGCTGCTGTTCTAGGGTGTAGAGGTGTGGCGGTCCCTGTGCTCAGGCACTTTCAGACTGGCTGAGGAGAAAGACAGGCAGAGTGGTCGGGAGAGCTCGGCTGGTCGTGGTCTAGACTGCTGCGGGAGGGCAGCGGGGAACCTTCACTACCTGCAGGCTGTGGGAGGCGGATCTTGACAGGGGAGCAGGGCTTCAGGATGAGGACAGACCAGGGGGAGAAAGCGCCTGTGCAGGGCTCTGGAGGTGAGGGGACCTGGGGACGGGGCTGAGCGGGTGTGGCTGTGAGCTAGAGTTGGGAAGGCGGCCGGGCCCAACAGAGAGCACCTTGCGTGTCAGCTCCATGGACCTGTATGTCATCCCCTGGGCAGGGGGTGCTCATGGTTCCTTCTCTCTTTGTTCCCGTTTGTTTTTTAGTTGGGGTTCACTCTGTTGCCCAGGGTGGAGTGCAGTGGCACGCTCATGACTCGCCACAGCCTTGACCTCAGGGTCAAGACTCAGGGGGTCCTCCTGGCCCAGCCTCCCAAGTAGCTGGGACTATAGGCGTGCACCACCACACCTGGCTAATTTTTAAATTTGTGTAGAGTCGAGGTCTCGCTATGTTGCCTAGGCTGGTCTCGAACTCCTGAGCTTAAGCAATCCTCCTGCCTCAGCCTCGCCAAGTGCTGGGATTGCAGGTGTGAGCCACCACACCACGCCTCATGGTGATTTTTCAACAGGGGAGTTCTGTGATGAACGTTGTGCATGGATGTGGATACGTGGTTGGCAGGGAGGAGGTTGGAGGGGTGGCCAGATGGGGAGCAAGGAGATTAGTTAGGAGGCCACGGCAGTGGTCCTGTCAGATGACGACCACCAAGCGAGGGCTGCAGCCGCAGGGGGAGGGGGAGTGGGGTTCTGCCTCCAAGACATGCACCGCAGCTCGTTCTCCAGCGTAGATGGACTCCAGAGTGTGTTTGCTTTTGCATTTCTCCTCTCATCCTCTTTGTCTTTTACAGTCTGTCTGGTCCCAGATAAATGCAAGATTCTTGAAGTGGTTTCCAG
The DNA here is from genome assembly GCA_027257055.1 of Cephalopachus bancanus. Lineage (NCBI taxonomy): Eukaryota > Metazoa > Chordata > Mammalia > Primates > Tarsiidae > Cephalopachus > Cephalopachus bancanus. Next base: position 805,024 of record JAPVLO010000510.1, read on the forward strand.
TAAAAGGAGTAGCAAGAAATAGTAAGAATTGGGTCTTTAAAATAAAAGTCAAAGCAGACGAGACAGGTAGTAACGTTGGGGCAGGTAATGGTGTGGGCATTCTAGACCACGGACAGCAACTGCAGTTAAAACTCTGAAAGAAGCTAGGCTCGGTGGCTCAGCCTGTAATCCCGCGCCTTTGGGAGGCTGAGGTGAGTGGATTGCCTGAGCCCGCGGGTTTGAGACCCGCCTGGGAAGGCGAGACCTCATCTCTACAATAAAATAAAAAAATCAGCCGGGCATGGTAGCGCACGCCTTTAATTCCGGCTACTCGGAAGGCTGAGGCGGAAGGATCGCCGGAGCCCAGCAGGTCGAGGCTGCGGTGGCCGGGAGCGGCCACTGCACTCCAGTCCGGGCAACAGAGTGAGACTCCAACTTAAAAAAAAAAAAAAAAACTCTGAAAGAGCCAGCACAGAATCCAGCACGAGAGCCTCCCCATTCTCCCCACCTGCCAGTGTGCCCCCCTCATCCTTAGACCGTGGTAGATGTTTTACTGAAGTGATTCCCTGAGAGAGAGAAACCTGACTCTTTTTTTTAACTACTGTAGGCAGTGCTGCAGCAACAAATAACATCATTGCAAAACAAAGGTGACTTACAGCCACCACTGTAAATCCTTGGTGGACACAGCAGGGTTGCCACCAAGCCTTCTGCTGAGAACACCGCTGGAGCCAAGAGCCACGTGGCTGGATTTTGGGCATGTCCTACTAGCTGCAGTGTTCGTTGGTATCTCTGTATCTGCCTGTCACCCAGGAGCCTTCCTGTTATTATTAGGTTTTGACAAATGAACTCATGCAGAGCTTTCATTAAGTTTCGTCGAAAGGACCTAGAAATGCCATAAAAATTATTATAATCCCAAAATCATCACATCCTAATGTATGCGGCTGTGCTTCTCGTTGAAATTGACTGATGAGAATACTCAGTTTTTAATTTTCTGACTTAAAATAAGACCATCTGCTGCTGTTTCTTTTAGCAATAATTTTTAATTAAATGCAATAAAATTTACAGGGAAGGGCCCTAATAAGAAAATTGTGTCAAGAACACACTTATTGTAACATCAGTAGCACGATATTAAGACCCCCAACTATACATTTTTTTCAAACTTGCGGAGCTATAATGTAGACGAGATCCTGATTAAGTGTTAATCACAATGTGATTTTACCTTCATAAAATCAGGGTTTCCCTCTGTGGGAGGCATGGAAAGAATTCTCGCTAATAGATGACAGCCTTGTTGTTGGGGTTCTTTGGGGGAAGTGTCAGCAGCAGCTCTTCCTGACCAGCTGAGCCCGCGAAGAGGGGTGAGACCTTTGTTCCAACCCAAGTCTGGAAATCCTTCATGTATGAGGGGGACCCCCCCAAAAAACCCCAGAATTATCTTTTGGCAGGTGGGCCCCTTGTACTATACTTGGAATTTGGCCCTCCAGATCAAATGGTCAACCAAAGATTTGTTGTTGTTGCTGTTGAGTTAGAGGTCTCACTCTGTTGCCCAGGCTGGAGTGCAGTAGCACACTCATAGTCACCCCAACGTTGACCAGCTGGGCTCCAGCGATCCTTCTGCCTCAGCCTTCCAAGCAGCAGGAACTATAGGCGCGTGCTACCACACCTGGCTAATTTTCGATTTATTGTAGAGACGAGGTCTTGCCAAGTTTCCTGGGCTGGTCTTGAACCTGCAGGCTCAGGCAATCCACTCGTCTCAGCCTCCCAAAGTGCTATGATTACAAGCTAAGCCACCGAGCCTGGCCAACCAAAGTTTCTATCTGGAAGTTTTGAGAAAATTGCATCACGACTTACAGAAAAAACATTCCAAGATGTGGCAAACAGGTAACTGGTTCTTCCACCATAACAACACACCTGTCCACACCGTACTGAACTTTTAGCAGTTTTTGGCCACAGACCGCATGACTCCATGCCCTACCCTCCCTATTCACCCAATCTTTCCCTCAGCAACTTTTTTTTTGTTTGTTTCCCCGGATGGAAAAAGTCCTCAAAGGGAAATGTTTTGCTGATGTGGAAGAGGTGAAACAAAAAACAGCAGAAGCACTAAAAGGCATCAAAAATTGACGAGTTCAAAAACTGTTTTGAGCAGTAGGAAAAGCATCTCGATAGGTGTATTGCATCAGACAGAGGGTACTTCGAGGGGGACTGGAGTTTAAACATGTAAGAATAAATACACAATCTTTTATAAATAAATTCTGGGGTTTTGTGGGTCCCCCTTGTATTTGGGCCTCACTTTTCCCTGCCTGTCAAATGGGGGTGAGCATATCAGGTATAGGGCACAGCCAAAGAGAAGCGTTGTCTCCATGTTGCATGCATTACTTTAGTAAACACGTATTAAGTGTCCGCGATGCGGGGTGCTGCTCTCTGAGCTGGGGATGTGGTGATGACTGGTCAGGCAAGGTCCCTGCCCTGGCAGAGCCATTCTGCTGCTGGGAAGGGCCAGATCCCAAGCAAACTCATAAGCAAACACGACCATTCTAGTTTACAAAAAAGAACTGCTCAATAAAAAAAAAAGTGCCTGGTGGAAGGGACATCGGAGACAGGGTGGTCAGGGAAGGCTTCTCTGAGGAGGTGAACTTGAGTGAAACTTGAATGATGATCAGACATCCTCAGGGGGAAGGACATTCCAGGCAGAGGGAACCGCAGGACAAAGGCCCTGTGTCCGGAGGCTGGAGGCCCTTGTGGGACTTGTGGGAGGCAGGGAGGCCGGCGTGGGTGGATGCAGAAGGCGATGGGGAGAGTGGTGGGAGATGGGAGGTGGCGTCTTGATAAAAGGCTCAGATGTCACTTGAATGAGGCGCCACAGGAGGAAGTGCCAGGACCCAGGAATGGCTGGACCGTCGGGACACCTCAGATGGCTTAGCTGGGCTTGGATGTTCAGGGTCAGGTCAGCCAGTGATTTGAAACTACAGCAAAGACTGTTTGCCATTCAGAGTGGTTCTCAAGGTGTGAAGAGGCTTGGACTTAGAGCTCAGGTCTGCTGTTGGCTGTGGGATTTTGATCATTCGGGTCTCGGCTCTCTCCCACCTCTGACTGCTCTGGACCTGTTTGGCACCAGTGGTTCTGAGTTCCCTCATCTGAGTGCTCTTTTCAGAAGGTGGCGGTGGTCCAGAGACCCGCGAGGAAACCGGCCCAGGCGTACCAGGGGCAGGGTGAGAATAATACCCCTGGGAATTTGCTGAATTTGGATTTGTGCTCCCTATGTGAATCGATTTGGTCCTGAGCAGTAGAGAGCTATTGAAGGTTTTAGAGCAGGGAGGTGCTGTGATCAGCCAAGTATTCAAGCACAATTATTGTCAGCGGTGTGGGGTGAAATGAGGGGAAAGAAGCCACCACAGAAAGGTGTCTAAGCATGTCTAAACATCAAGAGATCGAGGCATGACAACAGGACTTAATATCTTCGGTCTCTGTAGTGTGGTGATGGTCCAGCCATGGCTATAGCACTGTGGCTGAGAGCAGAATAAACCAGAGCTCTGGCCAGTCTGGGACTTCTGGTAGAGGGGTCCTCACGGTGGTCGATGGTGTTTGGTGGGGACAGACGACAGAATCAGAGAAGCAGTGTGGCACGACAAGGGGAATGTGAACTCAAGTCCAGCTCTGCCCTGACCTTGTCCTCTGATCTGAGCCTTGGTTTCCTTGCCTGTGAGTAGATACGATGGTCTCGTCATCACCATGCTGTCGTGAGGCATGCACAAAGGCTTTGTCAGATTTCACAACTACTGTGTATGCTGCCAGGAGCCAAGGCAGACACACATTGCTGCCTGGAGGTTGTACTGAATGCTGGCAGCATGCCAGGCGCAGTCTTCGACCCTCCGTATGTGTCTACTCAGTTCACCTTAAAAACCACCCCAGATGTAGTTACTGTTTTTTGTTTGTTTGTTTGAGTGGAGGTCTCACTCTGTCTCTCTGACTGGAGTGTAGTGGCACAGTCATTGCTCACTGCAGCCTTGGACTCCCGGGTTCAGGCAATCCTTCCGCCTCAGCCTCCCAAGTAACTGGGACTACAGATGCATGCCACCGTGTCTGGTTAATTTTTAAAAATGTTTTCTAGAGGTGAGGTCTCACTGTGTTGCCTAGGCTGGTCTCAAACTCCTGGGCTCAGACAGTCCTCCCGCCCCAGCCTCCCAAAATGTGGATAGGCCTAAATACTGTTTTTTATTTATACTCAGCACATAAGGATCTGAGGTACAAAGAGGTTGAGGACCCAAGACACACTCTTGGTCGGCAGCAGAAGCCAGAATCTTGCCCCCAGCAGTTTCCAGTAGCCATGCTCTCAGTTATGCTGCGAAGTTCATTCTCACTTTTCTTGCATCCTTGCATTTAATTTGCTGAACGTCTCTTTGGGAGTATTCAGTTTTATCTTTTCAATAGAAGAGAAAACTGAGGCTCCGGGTGGTGCTGTGACTTGTAGGCTGGGAAAGTGTTGGAGGTAGGACCAGAGGAAAATATCTGTAGGTGTGGGTTCTTCCCTCCTCCTGGTTTGCCCCTTTGAGGCCTCCCCAACTGGAGTTAACCCTCCAAAGTCAGGATACACAATGGGGTGTGAATCTTCAAAATGGAAATATCCCTAATCTAGGTGTTCAGAACTGGACAGCGTACTATGACTGTCCACTTGCTTAGAGCCCCACAGCCAGGGAGTGGTGGAAAGCCATAAAGAATTGCACACACTGTTGCAGTGGCAAAAAGATGATACTACGCAGAAGGTGAATGCTCCCTTCTCGCCTGGCTACGCTCTGGCCCATGGGGAGTATTATCTGGGCTCACAGTACTCCGGGTTAACAGGACAAAAAACTCATGTTCATTTCTGAGTGATGCATTAATGTGTTTCATCTGGTTCCTCGAGAAGGCCCCAAGACTCCCTGGCCTTCATAAGATGAAGGCAGTGCCCAGCCATGTGTCAGGGAATTGTGTGCTTCCAGCTGAGGACGGCAGTGCTTGCCTGTCTTGGAGAGGCCTAACCTTGGCTGTTCTCCTGTGAGAAGAGTGTCTCAGAGCTGAGATTGTTTTTCGGGATGATGTGGCCGGTCTCTATGTAAACAGACCCATTCTCTACACGCACGAGGTTGGTTGAGAGCCCTGGATAGAACCCAAGGGAAGTTTCTCCAGGTCAAGGCATGACCCAAAAACTGGAAATTTCAGGCCTTCTTACATGATTTTAATTAAGAAAATAAGACACACACACACACACACACACACACACACCACTCACTCACTCACTCACTCACTCACTCACTTTAAAAAAATCCTGCCTTACCGAGTCTGCTCAGGAATCTTAAGTTCTGCAATTCTCTGTTAATAGTGAGACTTTGTTACACTGAGAGGTGTGTCCAGCAGGACTCTCCTGTGAAGCCATGAGCTTCCCATCATGAACAGTAATTAAGCAAAAGTGGAAAGGACACCAGAATCTATCCTGAGGTTCTTGTGACTTGCACAGGCCAGAAAGTCTTGGGGTCATTTTTGGCCGAGCAGACAGAGTTTTAAGGAAGCATGTGGTCTGCTATAGCTACTGCCTCAGCAACCCCCAAAAGAGTTCCAGACCCCAAGGCTAGAGAGGCCTGAGGAGACTGTAGGAAGATTCAGTATCAGCCGAGGCCCATTGTAGAGGCACCTCCCGGTACAGTGAAACATCGTTTTCATGGCCAGTGCCCACTTTACGTGGGTCTTCTAAAATGCCAAAAGACTCACCTGGTGAAAAGGGTGCATTCAAATCCCAGCCCTACCACTTACCAGCTGTGTGTCTTTGAGCAAATTACATAACCTCTCTGGGGCCTCAGCCTCCTCATCTGTTAAAAACAGGAGAGATGACATTAGCTACCTCAAGAAGTTGTGAGGACTGAGAGAGTTAGTTAATGCTTGCAAAGAATTTAGCAAGAGCTTGGCACAGTTGTGAGTGCTTAATACATTTTAGCTGTTCTTATTAACACTGCAGCATTCAAGGCAGGCCATTATGAATCCTCAACCACCCGGGAAACCAGGGTTTCAGAGGAATGCGGTTTGAAAACCGCACCTCATCTCATACAGCCTGGGAAGCCTTCTTTTAATAAGAGCTCTTTGTTGGGTATACATATTTATGTCTGTTTCGCCTATAATTCAATCAGAGGTTTACAGAACCCTGTGCCTTCTGCCAGGGTAGGCAGAAAAACAGTGGCTCCTGCCCATCTTCCAAAGCCAAGTCTTTTGTTCTGCTGAGGGAGAGAAGCCGTAAGTGTGGCAGGTAAGCGGTTTAGAGGGTCAGTAACTACTGGATCATAAGCTCCTGGATTATAAGACCCCCTCACCTTCTGTTTGATGAGAATGGAGTCAACCGTGTTAAAGGGGACAGGAAGCCACACTCCAGGCACTGCAGGCTGCCATTGTCTTATGTGTGTTATGGCATTCACCCTCCCAGCTGCCATGCGGGACCAGTCCCGTTTCACAGGTGAGGAAACCGAGGCTGCAAGGCAGTCTTGGGCCGTCTCGAGGAACCAGATGAAACCCATTAATGCATCACTCAGAAATGAGCATGGGTTTTTTGTCCGGTTAACCTGAAGTACTGTGAGCCCAGATAAGACACTCGCCGTGGGCCAGAGCGTAGCCAGGGGAGAAGGGAGCATTCACCTTCTGCATAGTATCATCTTTTTGCCACTGCAACAGTGTGTGCAATTCTTTATGGCTTTCTACCACTCCCTGGCTGTATGGCTCTAAGCAAGTGGACAGTCATTGTACACCGTCCAGAGAAGGCACCCAGCAGAGGAGGCACCTGGACAGTCCGAGACCCACAGGCACACAGGAGGACCGAGCGGTGCTTCTTGCTGGCAAGAGTTGCCCCACCTGAGGGGGTATGAGTCACTCTCACAGAAAGTATGGGCAGAGGGGGGCACCCTGGTCGCAGAGGCTGTCCAGGAGACTCTTTGTGTGGGTCAGAAACTGTACTGCAAAACCCAGAAAGGTCAGGAAGCCGTGGAACCTTAATGTGGCAGCCATGGCCGGGCTCGGTGGCTCAGCCTGTAATCCCAGCACTTTGGGAGGCCGAGGTGAGTGGATTGCCTGAGCCCGCGGGTTCAAGACCCGCCTGGGCAACTTGACGAGACCTCATCTCTACAACAAATAAAAAATTAGCCGGGCGTGGTAGCGCGCACCTGTAGTTCCAGCTACTCGGAAGGCTGAGGCGGAAGGATCACCGGAGCCCAGCAGGTCGAGGCTGCGGTGGCCGGGAGCGGCCATTGCACTCCAGTCTGGGTGGCAGAGTGAGACTCCAATTCAAAAAAAAAAAAAAATGTGGCAGCCGTATACTTGTGCACTGCACTTTACAGCTTGCAAAGCTTTTCCATACTTGATAGATCCCTCGACTCTGGTGACCTTTTGGAGTAGGCACCAGTTAAAGGAACAGTTAGGCAAAGACCTTCAGAAGAACAGGTGGTTATTTTCCATATGAGACCTTGGATAAGCCATTTTCCAGAATGCGTCTCAGTTTCCTTGACTGCAAAATGGGAATAATAGGCAGTGACAAGCACCTAGCAGTCAAGGGGAGCCCGTGCCAGGTGCTTGGTGCAGGGCCTGGAGTACAGACAGTTCTCAGTGAATGTGATCGTTGTTGCCATTATGATTGTGCCCAAGATGAGGAAGAGATCTGAGGAGGGGCCCCCGTAAGACTAGTGTTTGGGAACTACCAGGACAGGGCCGGAGATGAAGAGCGGAAAGCCACACAGCTGGCAAGTGGCAGAGCTGGGCTCAGGACCCAGGCCGCCTGCTGTGAAGCCCCTACGCGTGCGCGCCACGCAAGGAGCCGAGTCCCTGGGACTGACCTGGGACAGCGTGTGGTGGGCCATGGGCCCCACCTGCTTTGCTCCAGTGATAACAAGGAAGGAGGGTGACGTCATGGGGCTGGGGATTGTTCTGGGCCACGCCCCCTCCTGGACACTCTGTGGCTGCTGCATCTGGTTTCCAGGGAGGTCCCTGGTCCCAGCCCAAGTTTCCTTGCTGGCCAGAGGCCAGAGGTCAAGGCTGGTGCAGAGCTGCAGCGTGAGTCAGTGGCTTAGCGAGGATCAGAGTTGAGGCAGCTGCTCAGCCTCAGGGAAGAGAAGGCTTTCCCCACCTCCAGACCGGACCAGCCTCCAGACTCCAGGAGGCCTCAGGGTCTCCACCCAGCAGCGCTGCCAGTGAAGAAATGTTTGTGCTTTGCAGCCCTCTGCCCAGCTTCGGAGTTTTCTTTGCCTCTCCCGGGCTCCCAGCCTTGAGGAGGAAGGTTCAGGATTCCACCTGGACTGTCGGAACCCCCTCACTTTACAGAGGAGAAGCTGGAGGCCCAGGGAGGGGAAGGGAGAAGTGCCTTGGCTCCTTGATCACCCAGCCCAAACGCTGCCCTCACTAACACAGGAGGATGATGGGAGAAGGACCAGGGAAAGGGAGGAAGGGCACGCCACTCTCATGGGCCTTTCAGACTCCACACTAAATGCTGGAAGGGCCCCTCAGGCCCCAGCAGGGAGTCCACCACCCTCACCAGCCCCTCCTCCACCCAGGAGTTGATCACTTTCCCCTTTGTCCTCTGAGTAGAATCTGTCCTCCCATGTTGTTTACATAACTGCCTCCCTTCCTGTATTGTGAGCCCACACATCACACAGACAGCTCCTCCCTGTGTCCCCAACACTCTTGTAGGGCCTGGGGCCCTACCGATACTCAGTAGAAGTGGGTTAAACAGACAAATGTACTCTGGAGGCTGAAGGATTAAATAGACCGATGTATTCTGGAGACTGAAGGGTTAAATAAACGGATGTGTTCTATACCCACCCTTCTAGAACCTGCTTGGCATTGATCCTTGCCAGCTCCACTGGGGCGCTGGCAGCTGGAGGCCGGGAGAGGCTGGCCAGGCCACAGCCCTGCCCTCACCGGGTTAACAGTCTGCCCGGGAGACAGGCATGAATGACCTGGTTGCACAGTTACTCATCTAAATTTAGCTGTGTCGGGGGCACTGAGTTAGAAGAACTTCCAACAGGGCCATGACTTATTTGTGTCCGGAGAAGACCTCTGAGAACAGGAGTCTTGGGCTTTGTCTTCAAATATGAGGAAGTTAATGTGCTAGAGAGAGTTGATGGGAGAGGGTCAGGAAAAGGCTTCAAGCCCATGCCCTTTCTTCCTTTCTTTTTCTTTTCTTTTTTCTTGTTTTGAGTTGGGGTCTCACTCTTTCGCCCAGGCTGGAGTTCAGTGGCATGCTTATGGCTACCTCAGCCTTGACCTCCTGGGCTCAGGCAATTCTTTAGCCTCAGTCTCCCAAGTAGCTGGAACTACAGGTGTGTGCCACTATGCCCAGCTAATTTTTTGATTTAATGTAGAGATGAGGTCTCGCCAAGTTGCCCAGGCTGGTCTCGAAACCCTGGGCTTAGGCAATCCTCTTGCCTACACCTCCCAAAGTGCTGGAATTGCAGGCGTGAGCCACCATGCCCAGTTGCCTATGCCCTTTCTCCTGCCAGCTCTGCCCTGAAAGAGGCAGGAAGCCTGAGGTGCCTGTAGTGACGTCAAGATGTGCTGGGCCAAAGTCCTCACTTCCCGCCTGGGCAGGTCACACTCCACGCCTGCACCACACCCAGGGCTCGCCCACCATCGCCTTCTCAGTCACATGGTGAGGGAGTCACACAATTTCTCGAGTTTCTAACTCGAAGAAAAGGCTTCCCTGAGGAGTTTGCAGGGTTAAAATGGACGTTTGAGCTGGGCTCAAAGGGCACGTAAGTTTGCCAAGTGAAGAGGGAGAGACGGCCGTACCAAACGGAAGGGACCACAAACACAAGGGCGCCTGCATATGAAGGGTCTGGAGTGCACCACGATCTAGGGCAAACACAAGGTGACCAAACTGTCACAGAGATGGGGGACAGAAAGAAGGTGAGAGTTTAAGCCCCTTGCTTGCAGATCTGGCATAAGAGTCAAAGCAGGGGCTGAGAACGTTGGTCGGCAGGCCAGCCTGGGGGCCAAGACTCCCAGCCTGGGCTCACCCCCACCCCGTGCCCTTGCCGACTTCACTGGCCTGTCCCTTGTGCTTCTCAGCTTTCACGAGAACTACCTGGGATTGGGTAGAAGGCTCGCAACCCTGCAGGTAGAGATGGATAGGGTGTGAGCTAACAGCCTCTTTGAGGCTGGGATCTGGGCTGCTTCATAGTTATCCCAGGAGAGGCCACCGCCGGCTCACAGAAGTCTCATTCCCCAGGTGCTGCCAATCCACATGCCTTGGTGACAGGCACACATAAGTTCTTTGAATAGGCCACTTACGGCTAATAGCTAGGGGCAAGGAGGCATTTAGGTGGCATTGGCCGGAGAACTGGCCTCTAGGTTTTGTGGTGTATAGAATCCTGCATCTGCCCTGTCCCTCCAGCCTGAGGACCAGCTGGTTGTTGTATCAAGTCTAGGCCACTCCTCCCACAGAGGTAGAGACAGGCTGGGAAATGTTTTCAGGTTCTCTGTGAATCACTGTGACTGCAGCAATCAAGTGTGGTCATTCACAAAGGTGTTCATTGTGTTTCACAGTTTGGTTTTGGGCTCAGAGCCCTGAGTCACCCTCTGAGGGTAAGAACAGGCCCAGAAAGGGTCCCGGTTCCACATCTGGGCCTTTTGGCCGTCTGCTGCTTGCTGTGTGCCTGTTTGTTGTGTTCCTATTTCTGGGCCTTAGTTTCTCCCATTTACAAAAAGAAGTGGAAGGCTGAGGCGGAAGGATCACCAGGGCCCAGCAGGTCGAGGCTGCAGTGGCCAGGAGCGGCCACGGCACTTCGATCTGGGTGACAGAGTGAGACTCCAACTCAAAAAAAAAAAACAAAACAGCTGGGCTCGGTGGCTCAGCCTGTAATCCCGCGCCTTTGGGAGGCTGAGGTGAGTGGATTGCCTGAGCCCGCGGGTTCGAGACCTGCCTGGATAGCGAGACCTCATCTCTACAATAAATCAAAAAATCAGCCGGGCATGGTAGCACATGCCTGGAATTCTGGCTACTTGGAAGACTGAGGCTGAAGGATCGCTGGAGCCCAGCAGGTCGAGGCTGCAGTGGCCAGGAGCGGTCACTGCACTCCAGTCTGGGCGACAGAGTGAGACTCCAACTCAAAAAAAAAAAAAAAAAACCCAGAAAAACAAAAAGAAGGGTTTGGCTAAGTGATTTCTTAGAGCTATTCTGAGTCTGAGGTGACATATTCACTTTTGTTGCTGTCATAGTTAATTTACCTTAAATTTAGTGGCTCGAAAGAACAGCCATTTTCTTTCTCATCTTAGGGTTCTGTGGTTAGAAGTCCAGTGGGCTCAGTCAGGTCCTCTGCTTGAGGTCTCACAAGGCCAGAATCAAGCTGTCGACTGGCCTGGGCTTTTGTTTGCAGCCTGTGAACAAGAAAGCACATCTACACTCGTTCAGATTGGTGGCTGACTTTCATCCCATGTCGGGCTAAGGGTCTTGTGCCCCTGCTGGCTCTCAGCAGAGGCTGGTCTTTTTTCTTAGTGGCCACCTACCTTCTTTCTCATGCTGTCCACATGACCCTCTCCAACCACGATGAGTTGAATCACATTCTGAATCTGACTCCAACCAGAGAAAGTTCTCTGCTTTTAAGGACCCATGTGATTAGATTGGGCTCACCCACATTATTAAGGATAATCTCCCACTCATAGCCTTTAAAACCTTGGGTCCACCTGCAAAGTCTCTTTTGCCATGAAATGTGATATATTTATAGATTCCGGGGTTAGGGTGTGGTCATTTTAAGGGAGGATATTCTACCTACACAGTCCATACTCTGACCCCCGAAGACTCAGGTCTATCTCAAATGCAGATTACATTCAATCCATCCCAGCCAAGGTTCCCCAAGGTCTCATCCTGCGGCAACATCCATCTCATCTCATCAGCTCAGAAGCCCTAACTTCCATGATCTAAATCATGATCTAAATCCAGTCTTGGTGAGGCTCAGGGTATGATCCACCCTGGTGAAATTTCTCTTTATCTATGAACCTGGGAAACTAAGGAAATACATTACCTGCTCTCAAAATACAATGATGTGACTAGTTAGGGACATTCTAATTCAAACAGGGAGAAAGTGGAAGGTGAAACCTTCTCACCAGAATGAAGGGAAAACAAGAGAACTAGCAGCATCTGAGCCCCTCCCACCCCACCTGGCCTCTGCAGGCAGGCATTGATTGGCTGGCCTCAAGTCCACTCATCATGTTCTGGTCCTGTCTTTGGAATTTCAGGAGTACACAGTGGCACAGCTCTGAATCAGGTGGTTAGAAACAATAGAAAATTTAATTGAAATGCAGCAGAGAGGATTTAGGCAAGACTTAAGGGTGGGCAGTGTTTGATTTGCAAAGGCTTGACCAGGTGCAGTGACTTACACCTGTAACCCCAGCACGTTGGGAGGCCAAGGCAAAAGTTTGAACACCCAAAAAGGAAAAGCATGTGCTTCTCGCACCTTCTCTTCCATTCCACAGCACTAGTGGGAATGCATAGACTTTGCAAACGTTCGATCTGCCATTCCCCAGCTGGGTGGAATCAGGCAATTCATTTCACCTCTTCTGAACTTCAGTGTGCTCAGCTCTAAAATGGAGATGACACTGCATACCTCCTCGACTGGTGAAGATCAACTGGGAATAGCATGTGGAGAGTGTTCTGTAGAACTTAAACCATTTGCAAATAAGTAGCTCTGTTTGTGGACAGGGCCCTGCGGTGCCACCTGGGGCAGGGGTCCCAGAAGGTTGGCTGCCCTAAGACCTTCTCCTCCTCCTTTGGAATGACTCCACCTCCCCGAGATAATCCAATTCGCTGGCAGGTGTTTAGAGGACAAGAGGTGGAGGATATATGGTCTTAGGTGGCATGGCACAGAGTCACAAAGGTCTCAACAGTGGCCAGAATTTTGGCCATAGAGGAGGAAACAGTGCTGCTGGGCTAGTCCAGTGGGAGAGAAAGTTAACCAGTCCATTTTGGTTCAGAACCCCCCAAAAAAGTTCATAAAGTTTTATAAAATGTCACATGTACTCCAGGAATTCAGATCTCCAGGGGAAAAGCACATCTCACACCACTGGGCTCCTGTTCTCCAGCCCCCTCCCAGATATAGGTACACGTACACACATGCGTGGATACACACACAGACACACGTTTATATTCATGTTTATGTGTATACATCCCTCCCCTTGACCCTTGATTTCTTCTAGACATAAAGAGAAGCATACTGAATACACTCTTCTGGGTCTTGTTTTGTTACTTTAGAGATTGTTCTCTATTGGGGCACATAGATCTGCTCCCATTCTTTCTAATGACTACAGGGAATTCCAATATCTAGTCATCACCTATTGATAGATATCGAGTCATTTCCAGTCTCATGCTACTCGAGAAACACTGCAGTTAATAGCTTTATACATATTTGTACACATTTATGAATATACCCGAAGGTACAAAAACAACCAACCAGTCCCACCATGCTGACATAATCACTGTCAGCCTTGGGTGGTATTGCATTCTTGGCATGTGAGAATATGCTCATGTATAGGGTGTGTTGAACAGGGATGTGGTCATGTCATGCCTAAAATCTCTCATCTTGCTTATTGTATTTAAGCAAGATATTTACACTTGCCTATATTTTTAAATAACTTACTAAACTAAATGAATTAACCAACCTAGTGGGCCAGTATGTGGCATCTAGGCATAGCACAGTAGCAGTAGCATGGTTGTGCTCCAAATCAGTGTACTTGTTCCTTTCGTGGCCTATTTAGAGAGCTTGTAATATTTTGCTGTTGCATCAAGAACGCTCAGTAGGGCAACCGCCGTGGGTGCCCTCCCACTCTGGGAGCTTGTCTGTCCTCTCAGTAAAACCTGATTTAAAAAAAAAAAAAACGCCCAGGTGAACCTATTTGCAATTAAATTAGCTTTTCCAGCATTTGGGTTTATTTCCCTGGGACAGACAGCAGGGTCAAAGAGTTGCCAAAGTGCGCTGCAGAGCAACTGCCTAAGTGATCCCCTGGGCCCTGCTAAGACAGGCCTGTCTAAGATGGGAACAGTGCTGTCACCCAGAGGCAGTAAGGAATCACTGTGAAGATGATTCATAAAAGTGAAGGCAGAGGGAGTTCCCATCATAAAGTGCTGTTACGGGCAGGGTGAGCATTCATCGTTTTGGACCGGCCTCTGTTTGTACGAAGTTGCTTCAGGAATGCCGGGGCCGCTGGGTTCAGTGCTGCTCCGCCCTGATTTGTATCAAATTATGGAGGGCTGATGAGCTGAGACAGGTCAGCGTGAATAATTCAAGATTCTGAGACACAAAAGGATGACTGGAGAGAGGAAGAAGATGAAGAGGCTTAGTTAAGGAGCAGGCTTATTTTTTTAGGATAAGATTTCAGAGAAGATACAGGCAGAGTCACAGCTAGAGGGCATGGGTATAACTGACAACTGTCCTTTCTTCCTTATCTGGAAAGGACGTGGGGGGAGGGCTTCCCAGCTGTCTATCAGTCTGGGATCTGAGTGCGAAAGGGAGCCCTGTCCCTCCATGGTGTGATTGAGGGGTGATGGCCCCTAGGACACCTCTGCTCCTGCCTCCTTCCATGCGTTCCCAGTCATTCCCTCAGAGAGCTTTCTCCTGGGAGTTTAGACCCCCCCCCACTCTCCTGATGTGCTGGGGTCTAGTAAATTGCGTCCAACAACGCATCTGCAGTCCTTTCTTCCCAGAGGGGACTCGGGCAGCTGCTGAAATCCAGATGTTTGGCTTCCATCTCCACTCGGCACAGAGCTCGGCCCGAGAGTTACGTCTGGGATGTGCTTTTGTCCTGGAAAGGCATCCTGGCTTGGGCAGCTGCAGCTTTCTGGGACCCAGTGAAATGTAGCTACACGTCCCTATGTTGAAAATGCCAAATTGTCCTCACACCAACTCAGTGGTGCTCTCAGCCAGGCCCGTCTACCATTCCCTCCATGGAGCTTCTCCTTAGACCTCGCCCTCAGGTCCACAGCCACGGCCCTTGCCCTCGGCATGAAGCTGGAAGCAGCTTTACCATGGGACCAGGATCTTCTAAGCATGGCCTCCTTCCCAATCAGCCGCGCTCAGGGATAGGCACTGTCCCGGAGGCCAGCCTGGCCTAGGTGACCCCCACCTGAGCCCCGCCTACTGCATCCAGGCTTGTGGGGGCACATGCTCCCTTTCCTCAATGCCAGCTCTTCCCCCCCTCACCAGGAACCATCCTTCAGCTTCTCTCCCCTCCCCTCAATGTCCCACAGAACCAGCCATGTGGAATTCCATCTCATTCCTTCACCCGTCCCGCGCACCCTGGCTTTGTGCGCTTGCCCACCCCCTGCCTCGTACCCGGATGCCCCTTCACTTTTTCTGCACGTTCAAGTCCTCCCCAAGGGGGCACCCCCTCTCCTCGAAGACTTGGCTTTGTCCTTTGGTGGTTTGTGATGTCTCTGCTGTTGGCTGGATCGTCCACAGTTCACCTCCCCTCCTCGCATGGTTCTTGGGATCCTCTGCTGTCTTCTCTGCTGGGGGCTGTGTGTGTGTTCTCATGTCACAGTTCCCGCTAGATGGCCCCTCTTGGGGGCAGGGACTCCTTCCCTCCTTCCTTCAGTGTCTAGCAGGTGTCCTGTCCATTGGAGACTGAGCTGGGTGTGAGGATAGGCAGGTGGTAGGTGGACAGGAGGGTGGGTGTCAGACCCGTCCCTCTGCCCGTGGCATCATCTCGTCCAAGACAGATTGTTCCCATGAGACCTCTGGGCTGGGCCTTCTCTACACTGTTGAAATAGAAAACAGAAGTGTATTTTAAAGTGTTTGTTATATTTATCAAATGAAGTCTTATGTTTCTTGTTCTTAATTTAAAAATCCTGAGAGTTGAATACTTCATATTTCTTCCAGGAAAAGAGAATCTAAATTGTTACCTTTTTTCCTTCATGTTTGACATCTTGCTTGATTTATTATTTTTTTCTTTTTAGACTGTGGCTCTCGATGAAAGGAAGGGTCTATCCTGAACTTACACAGTCCTTGGCGCATAGCGGGGTCTCCATATAGAGTGAATGGAATTGTGCTGTGTCAAGCAGCATGGGAACCCTCAGGATCTCTGCCTCTTGGAAAGTGCCCTCCATCTGGGCTCAGTCTGGGTTTTTAGCTTGGGAGGGGTGGAACCGATGTGCTGTGTCAGAACCCTCTCTGCTGTGATCTTTTCCTCTTAGCCTTGAAATCTGGGTCTGCCCTCCCCCTTCCCTCTGTGGTCACTCTCAAGCTTGACACTGAGTCAGCCCCCTGCGAACAGCCGTCTGTCCCAGGCTCTGCAGCAGGCGGTGGGTTCAGTGTGCCAGCTGCATGCCAGGCAGCCCTGCCTGGGGATCTGCTGGACACCCCTGCCCTCCATTCTTGTTGAGGTTGTGTCCAGCCCCTCTTCTTCAGGGTGTAGCCTCCATGGACAGAGCACCACTCTGGTGGCTGGAAGCTCTGGATGCTTGGGGTCCGTACCTGCTCGTGCCCAGAGGACCTGTCTAACTTCCTTTGATCCTCTCTGGCAACCTGTGAGTTGGAAGGAGGAGATTCCTGTCCACACTTGACAGGTGGAGAAATTGAGTCTCAGAAAAAAGAAGCGTTTACTAAGAGTTGCACAGCTTGGGAAGCTGGGGGTTGAACTTGAGTCTCCTGGCCCTTTCAGCCACAGCATCTCTCAAATCTTAATGGGCTTTCAAACAAAATCATCTATTAAAAATGCAAGTTCCATAGATATAAAAATTCTCAACAAGATTCTAGTAAATTGGGTCCAACAATGCATCTCAAAAATCATTCATGACCATGTAGGTTTCACCCCCAGGATTCAGGGCTCATCCAACATCCACAAGACCATAAGCATAATTAAAAACATCAATGAATATAAAAGCAAGAACCACAAGATTATATCATTAGATGCAGAAAAAGCTTTTGATAAAATCTGGCAGCCCTTCTTATAAAAAGCCTTGAGCACCTAGACATAGATGGAACATACTCCAAAGTAGTAAGAGCCATCGATGATAAACTCACAGCCAATATACTGCTAAATGGACAGAAATTGGAACCATTTCCCCTGAAAACTGGAACAAGATAAGGCTGCCCACTCTCACTCCTCCTGGTCAACACAGTGTTAGAAGTCCCAGCAAGAGCAATCAAACAAGAGGAGGAAATCAAGTGTATCCAAATAGGAAAAGAGGGAGTTAAGTTATCCCTCTTTGTGGATGACATGATCCTATACCTTGAAAACCCAAGAGAATCTGTCAAAAACCTTGCACTGATAAAAGATTTTGGTAAAGTCTCAGGGTACAAAATAAACGTGAAAAAGATAGTCACATTCTTATACACCAACAACAAACAGAGAGCCAAATAAAAAGCACAATCCCATTCACAATAGCCGCAAAAAAATGAAATACTTTGGCATCTTTCTAACCAGAGAAGTGAAAAACCTTTACAATGAAAACTACAAAACACTGCTCAGAGACATCAAAGAAGACACAAACAAATGGAAAAATATTTCATGCTCATGGATTGGAAGAATTAACATTAAGATGTCCATCCTACCAAAGGCAGTCTACAGATTTAATGCAATACTCCCTAAATCACCAACGTCATTCTTCTCAGACCTGGAAATGACAGTACAGAAATTCATATGGAAGCATAAAAGACCATGAATAGCCAAAACAATCCTCAGCAAAAGAAACAAAGTGGGAAGTATCATACTTCCAGACTTTAAACTCTACTATAAGTCTGCAATAATCAAAACAGCCTGGTATTGGTACAAGAACAGGCATATAGACCACTGCAAGAGGATAGAGATTCTGGAAGCAAAACCTCAATTTCTCAATCAACTCATCTTTGAGAAAGCCTCCATCAACAACCACTGGGGAGAAGAGAACCTGTTCAGTACATGGTGCTGGGAAAACTGGCTGACCACATGCAGAAGATTTAACTCTAGTCGGAATGACCACAATCGATAACTCAAAAAACAACAGATGCTGGAGAGGATGTGAGGAAAAGGGAACATTTCTACACTGTTGGTGGGAGTGTCAACTCGTGCAACCTCTGAGGAAACAATGTGACGATTCTTAAAAGATCTAAAAATCGACCTTCTATATGACCCCACAATCCCCCTTCTGGGAATATTCCCGGAGGAACTCAAATCGTTCTATAAAAAAGATACCTGCACACACCTTTATTGCAGCATTGTTCACAATAGCAAAAACATCAAACCAACCATGCTGCCCATCGAAAGTGAACTGGGTAAAGACAATGTGGTATAGATACACAATGAAGTATTACACAGCCATAAAGAAAAACAAAATTATGGACTTGGCAACAACTTGAATGGATTTAAAGTCTATAATACTTAGTGTTCTATCACAGAATAAAGATCTGAGTACTACATGTACTCGTTCATAAGCGGACCCGGAACATTAATCATAAAACTACAAGAAAGGGGTTGGCAGTAGCGGGACACTGCCAGGGGAGGAAGGAGGGGGCACGCAACATCCATAAGGGTACCCGACCTCCAGCCAGGCGAAGTGGGGACCAAAGGGGAGACCCAGACTTGACCTGTACGATGACCACTTATGTACCTAACTCTGAATTATATGCCCTACCTCTTTAAAGTAAAAAATAAATTGAAGAAGAAACCAGAAAGATAATGAGTCAAAATCAATGGAAAAATAAACAAAAATACAGGCTTTTAGTCCCTGCCCCAGAGACTCTGATTCACTGGGCCTGGGGTGTGGCTCAGAAATCTGCATTTGTAACAGCCCCCCATCCCCTGCACGCCCAGCTCCTCCCTTAGGAAGAAACACTTTCCCAACCATGGGCTTCTCCTTAACTAGCCGTGGGGAAAAGCCACCTCCCCCTTGGTCAAGTCCATTCCGGAAATCTCAGGACCAAGCTGAAGGTGGAGGAGAGACAGACTTGGGGTCAGGCTGGCACTGCTGCATTTGTGTAGAGGAGGGGGCGGGGAGAAGGTCTCTCAGGGACGGCCGGGCCAGACAGGCGGCAGTGCTCAGTGCCTTGCTTTTCAGTCAGGCAGGCTGGATTTAAAACTCTGGCTACATAGTTTTTACTAGCTGTGTGTAATTTTGGGTTAGTTGCTTCTTGCCTCTGTGCCTCAGTTTTTTCTCATCTGTGAAATGAAGCTAATAATCCCTACCTTGTAGATTTGTTGGGAGAACTAAATTAGGCAGTGTGTATGTGGGGCCAGCGCAGTGTTGTGCTCCAGCAATAAACCCCAGTCTCTCCCCTGCAGGTTGCACACATACCTGTCTCAGGCCTCTGCTCATGCTGCCTTTCCTTCCTGGAAAGTCTCTCCCTCATCTCTCCGCTCTCCTCTCTCCTTTCTTCTTCTTCTCTGTCTCCCCCTCCCCTCCCCCTCCCCTCCCCCTCCCCCCTCCCTCCTCCCTCCTCCCTCTTCTTCCTTTTCTTCCTCCTTTCTCTTCTTCCTTCATCTTCTTCTTCTTCGTGTCGAGATCTCACTCTGTAGGCCAGGCTGTGGTGCAGTGGTGCAGTCCCAGCTCACTGCAGCCTCAGCCTCCTGGATTCAGGTGATCCTTCCACCTCTGCCTCCTAAGGAGCTGAGACTACAGGCGTGCACCATCACACCCAGCTAATTTTTTGATATTGTTGTAGAGATGAGGTCTCGCTACATTGCCTAGGCTGGTCTTGAACTCCTGGGCTCAAGCAGTCTTTCTCACCTTGGCCTCCCAAAGTGCTGAGATTACAGGCGTGAGCTACCATGCCCAGTCATCTCTCCTCTTTCACTCAATACTCCTTGTCTGGTCAGTTGAGATAGCCCATGGCTGGTATCGCGTTACCTTGTAAGGTGTACAAGGAAACCCCCATACCTGGTTCTGAAGTAACTGGGAAAGACATGTCCCTCAGCTTAGATTCTAAGTTCTGTGCCTCCTAGGACTTGAGAGTTAACAGAAATTCTGCCTTAGCTCACTCAGAAACTGCCTGGAGTTTCCGAGTTTTTGATGTTAGTTGTTTTTGTTTTGTTTTGTTTTTCATCCTTTCCTGTCACTTGTACATGCTAACAAAATCCTGATGCCCCCACCCCATCCCCTGTAAGGGTTCGAAGGCAGACGAGAATGCTCCTGTTCTACCTGTGGGTCAGGCTAGACTGCAAGAAAGGTTTCTCCCAGCTGCATCCTGAAATCATCCTGAACTTGCTGGCTGCATCAACCTCTCGCTTATTTTACTTTGGAAAGTTTGGATTAAAGCAAATGAGGTTATTCACTTTGCGGGCGTCAGGGACCATTAGGGCTGGGGACACCCCACGCCTCACTGGATACTCTCATTATCAGAGTGCTGAGTACCTCTGAGGACAGGGTCCCTGCTCTCCCAGGCAAGACTGTAGCATCATTGCAGTTTATCTCTTAGACTTCTCTCTACTCTGAAAGGCTCAGGAAGTTTTCCCGAACTGAGGAGCCTAGGGATAGAACGTGCCGGCAGGCTGCAGGTAGCAGTGCTCCACTTACTGAGGCCGGAAGGCAGAAGAGTCAGACAGAGACTCCGATCCTGGAGCTGGGTACACCTGAAGGCAGGCTCTGCGTCAGAAACAAGATTCCTGGCAACGCGCGTTCTAGTCAGTGACCCCACAGGTCCCCAGCATGCTTTGTTGTATAGGGTTTTATGCTTGGAAAACTACCTCGATACCCTTTATGTTCAGGCTTTCAGTGACTGAACCAAGTTTTCCAGGTTCTCCCTGACTAGGGACGGGATGAATTTCAGAATCTGGAGAGGGTCCGTGACTGCAGCTATGGGACAGTTGGTAGAGAGGAGAGACTTGGGGAGAGGGGCTGTGCTGCTTAGAGCCTGGGTTTGGAACTTCGGTGTGAGTACAGAGGTGAGAAGCCTTGTCCATAAGCCCTGTGGTTTACTGACATAAAGGTGACTGTCTCCTAGAATAGCGCTTCCCTAGTTGATGAACTGCAACCTTCCTTCACACAAGATTTTTCTCCTGAATTATTAGCGAGGGACAAACCCATCATTTTAACTGAACCTGGGTGCCGAGTCTGGTCTTCACGTGGAAGAAGAAAATGTTTTAAATGGGGGGCATGGTTTCAGGGCTCAGGGTCTCCTTCACGGGGGCTGCAAGAGTGCAGTGCGGGAGGGGCTGAGGGAGGAGGGTGCCGTCCTCAAGGATTCTGTTTTTCAGCTCATCGCCTCCTTTCCAGCATTTTCTTTCATCCTGAGCCAGAGTCATCTGTGGGATGGGTGGTTTTCCCAGCCTTCTATTGTCGTGGTCTCTGTCCTGGCATGTGGGGAGAAGGCTGTGCCAGCTGGCGTTGCAGCCAAGCTCTCAGAGCCCTTAATTCAAAGCAATTACTGATCAAAAAAAGCGGGCCTAGCTGCACAGCTTGTAAGTACTTCCAGACACCCGGCCACAGGCCCCAAAAACCACTCACACGGCACCCTGGGTCCCAGGGAGTCACCTGACATGCCCCCATGCTGGGTTCGGAGTCAGGTCCAGGGTCCTCCGTGACTCGAGCAAGGAATGGAGATGTTGTCTTGCAAAGGGGGCACTTCTCCCCCTTTGGGGCCAGAGACCCCATTTCTGCTGTGCATCTGCCCAGGGAGCTCGGCAGGTCCCTTGGCTTCCCCGGGCCTCCCCTTCCCCTCTCTTTGCTGGAGGGGAAGAGGCCTGCAATACACATCTGTGCGGTGAAGCAGCGGAGGGGGACTGTGTGCAGGTATGTGGAGACTGTAAAGTGCTGTACACACCTTAGCTGTGCTGTGAGGGAATGCTGTCCAGCCCATTCTTACAGGTGGTGAGTTGAAAACAAGTCACAGGAGAGGACTTGGGGATCACCTTCCTGGATCCCTCGACTTGGTCATCCGTAACATGGGAATGGTGTGAGGAGCAGGTGAGACCACGCAGGTGAGCACTTGGGCAGAGCTAGGCATGCGGGAGGTTCTCAGCATAGCTTATTATTATTGTTTTTTTTATATATCAATATTTTTAATTTTGATATTGTGGGGTACAGTTAAGTGTTAGGTATACAAATATGCTTTGTTCAGGTACCCTTGTTGATAAGGGGTGTTTCCCCATCCCCAGACAGATACTACTACCGTTAATCCCACCTCCCTTCCCCTCCCTCCCCCCCATAGTTTCCCACCACTGTCAATCCTTTTCTTATAGTATTACGATAGATGTTCAAGGTCCACTATATGAGTGAGAACATGTGATACTCAGATCTTTGTTTCTGTGAGAGGTCACTCAGCATTATAGACTCTAGTTCCATCCAGGTTGCTGTGAAATTCATGATTTTGTTCTTTTTGATGGCTGCGTAGTATTCCATCGTGTATATGTACCATATTTTTTTAATCCAGTCCTCTTTTGATGGACAGCATGGTTGGTTCCAGGTTCTTGCAATGCTGCGATAAACATACGTGTGCAGGTATCTTTTTCATAGAGTGATTTGAGCTCTTCAGGGTATGTTCCCAGTAGGGGGATTGCGGGGTCATATGGGAGGTCGATATTTAGAGCTTTTAGAAATCACCACACTATTTTCCACAGAGGTTGCACTAGTTTGCACTCCCACCAGCAGTGTAGAAGTGTTCCCTTTTCACCACACCCTCTCCAGCAACTGTTATTTTTGAGTTATTGATAATTGCCATTCTGACTGGAGTTAGGTGGTATCTCAGTGTGGTTTTGATTTGCATCTCCCTGATGATTAGTGAGGATAAACATTTCTTCATGTGTCTGTTGGCCACTTGGATGTCTTCCTTTGAGAAGTGTCTGTCTGCTCATATTTTTTGCCTACTTTGTAATGGGGTAGTTTGTTTTTTTCTTTTCAGCACATTTAAGTTCCTTGTAGATCCAAGATGTTAAACCTATGTCAGACATGGAGTTGGCAAATACTTTTTCCCAGTCTGTGGGCTGTCTCCCTGCTCTCTTGATGGTTTCTTTGGCTTTGCAGAAGCTTGTCAGTTTAATGAGGTCCCACTTGTCTATCTTATCTCTTATGGCCTGTGGATTTCGGGTTTTGTTCAGGAATTGGATGCCAGTTCCAATTTCCATGAGGGTATGTCCTTCATTTTCTAAGGTTCTTATGGTTTGAGGTTTTACATTTAGGGCTCTGATCCATTTAGAGTTAATTTTTGTGTATGGTGATAGATAGGGGTCTTGTTTCAATCTTCTGCATGTGGTCAGCCAGTTTTCCCAGCACCATTTACTGAATAGCTTCTCCTCTCCCCAGTGGTAGGTGGTGGAGGTTTTGTCAAAGATGAGTTGGTTGAGAAATGGAGGCTTTGCTTCTGGAATCTCAATTCTGTTCCATTGGTCTATATGCCTGTTCCTGTACCAATACCAAGCTGTTTTGATTATTGTAACTTTATAATAAAGTTTGAAGTCTGGTAATGTGATACCACCTGCTTTGCTGTTTTTTTTGTTTGTTTGTTTGTTTGTTTGTTTTTGCTGAGGATTGTTCTGGCTGTTCTTGGTCATTTGTATTTCCATATGAATTCCTGTATTGTTTTTCTAGGTCTGAGAAGAATGTTGCTGGTAATTTGATGGGTATTGCATTAAATCTGTAGATTGCCTTAGGTAGGATGGACAATGTTGATTCTTCCAATCCATGAGTATGGGATATTTTTCCACCTGTTTGTGTCATCTTTGATTTCTTTGTAGTTTTCATTGTAAAAGTCTTTCACATTTCTGGTTAGGAAGATGCCAAGGTATTGCATTTTTTTGTGTCGCTATTGTGAATGGAATTGTGCTTTTTATTTGGGTTTCTGTTTGTTTATTATTAGTGTAAAGAAATGCGATTGTCTTTTGCACATTTATTTTATATCCTGAGACTTTGCCAAAGTCCTTTATCAGTGTAAGGAGGTTTTTGACAGATTCTCTTGGGTTTTCAAGGTACACGATCATGTTGTCTGCAAACCAAGATAACTTGACTTCCTCTTTTCCTATCTGGATACCCCTGATCGCCTCCTCTTCTCTGATTGCTCAAGCCAGGACTTGCAATACTATGTTGAACAGGAGGAGTGAGAGTGGGCATCCTTGTCTTGTTCCAGTTTTCAGGGGAAACGGTTCCAGTTTTTGTTTTAGGAGTATGAGCATAGCTTACTTTTAACGTGATACCAAGAACAACTGTTGGAGTGTGTCCCCGAAGATGAGGTCTCGTGATGTTCGTCTGGGAATGCCAGTCCCTGTCTGAAACCTTGCTTTGTGTCCATTATCTCATTTGATGTCCCAGCAGCCCATGAGATGGGCAGAGCAGGGATTTTAGCCTCCATTTTATAGGTGAGGAAACTGAGTCCCAGAGGAGGGAAGCGTTTTCGTCCAAGGTCATGGGGTGAGTAACTGGTAGAGCAAAGGTCTCCCGACTCCCAGAACAGCCCTTCAAACCCTGAACTACTGGGAAGTCGGAAATCCAACTCCAAAACGCATCCCTGGTAGGCTCTAGCCTGGAGATCTCAGCCTGTCCTAAACGGAGCTTTCAGTAAACGTTTAAAAACAGGAACACTTACGTAGCTGCTGTGTGGTCTAGATGCTTTGTATAGGTCAGCTCATCAAATCTTCACAGCAACCTCGTAAGGTCAGTACCATTATTAGCTCCATTTTACAGATGAGAAAACTTGTCCAGGGTTCCATGGCTGCAAAGTGGCAGAGAACCAAGTTGAGTGACCTGAGCTCCAGAGTCTGTCTCCTCACCAGTGTTCTCATTGTCCAGAGTCCAGCATGTCATCATCAGCGTGTAAGGTGTTGGAGTCTAGAGATAAACAAGGCTTGACCCTGCATTTTGCTGCAGACTTGCTGTGTAGCCGGGACAACCTTTTCCCTTCCTCTCTGAGCCTTCCTTTCCCCATCTGTGGCATGGGGGCATTGGACTGTCTAGCTCTAGAAAAGGGTGGCATTCCTCTGGGTTCCTGGGAAGGCCTGGGGTGTGGGGTGGCCAGCTGGAGCCCTAGCCAGCCATTGTTGCTGGGCTCTGTCAGTCAGCAGGGTGTGGCCCTAGCACCACCAGGCCCTCCCCAGGGAGGAAGTGCCGGTGTTTACAGGAAATGCAGGACAAGGCCTGGGAGGTGGGCGGAGGAGGGGTGGCCAGTCACTGGGAGCCCTGAAGACGTGTCTGGGCTCTGGTGGGGCCGAGGGCGGGTCCCCCTCTTTCCACCCCAAGGTCGAGGCTTTCTGTTGTTGTCAAGGGAAAAGTTCACTTCCCAGGCAGCCCTGCTCCTCCCCAGCCTCATCTCCCTAGACTGCCACACCCTGAATGCTCCTGGTACCCCAGGACAACTGGCTCCTCCTCCCCAGGAGGCTCCTGGGGGCTGTGGACACCTGACTGGCTTCACTCTCCCCACCTGTTAAGCAGGTGACTTGCCGTAGTCCTCATGTAACAAACACTACAAAGCTCACCACCCTCATGGAGCCAGAACCTGCCTGTGAAAAGCAGGTGCAGAAAGCCAGCCCGGCCCGCCCTAGGACCTGTGCGTTACAGGTCGGCCTCACTTACGCCAGCCACAAAAAGGTTCCTTAGGAAATCTGTGAAAGTTGACATTTTGTAAAAATAGGCTGTATGTTGGTTATACTGAGAATATAGGTTAATTTTTAAAGCCTGAATAAGAATTGGAAGGGGAACAGCTTACCCACCGAGTCCATGCTGGGTGTCAGACATGTCTCTGTTGCTTTTACAGACCCGGTCTTAACCTTTAAGAAGTGCAGATTTTAGCGGGTTCAGTGGCTCAGCCTGTAATCCCAGCACTTTGGGAGGCTGAGGTGAGTGGTGCCCGAACCCACAGGTTCAAGACCTGCCTGGGCAACTTGGCGAGACCTCATCTCTACAATAAATAAAAAAATTAGCCGGGCGTGGTAGCGTGCGCCTGTAGTTCCAGCTACTTGGAAGGCTGAGGTGGAAGGATCGCCGGAGCCCAGCAGGTCGAGGCTGTGGTGGCCGGGAGTGTGCCACTGCACTCCAGTCTGGGTGACAGAGTGAGACTCCAACTCAAAAAAAAAACAAAACAAAACCAAGAAGTGCAGATTTTATATTTGAGGAAAGATGTAAAGGTAAGTCTTGGATCTGCCACTCACTAGCTGTGTCACCTTGAGCAACTCTCCCAGCTTTTGGGAGCCTCAGTTTCCCCCCTGTTAAATGGGGAGAATGGCTTGTTGTTTCCTCTCCCCTGCTCTTTGTCCCTTGGGATCACCTGAGCCCACACCTTGCCGTTCCCCACCTAGACCAGGGCCACCCTTCCCTCTGCTCTCCCAGGCTCTGGTGCATCTTGCTCCCATCGCCCCTCCTCAAGGGGGCCGGGGGCCAGGGAGCATTTCAGGGAGTATGCCGACTCTCTCAGACCAAATACACAGTCTGAGCCCCAGCCCTGCCCTGTCCTGGAGGCCCCGGCTGTCTCGCCAGCCTCCCTTCCCTCTCTGCCTCACAGTGGTGTTTATGGCCCCCACCAGACATGTCTCCCTCTTGCCTTTGCACAAACATCCTGCTCAACCTTCAGACTCAGCCCGGGGCTCCCCCATGCCGAAGTCCTCTTCTGCTTCCCTCCCGCACGCACATAGGGTAAGGGGACCTTTTCTGTGCCGCTGCCTTGTGGCACTTACCACCCTACCCCGAGTTTACCTGCCTGCTTTCCCACTAGGCTGTGAGAGCTTCAGGGCAGATGCGAGCAAGTCTTCCCTCCAGCTGTGTGTCCTCAGTGCTGGGCATGGAGTAGACAGACGGCAGATGTGGGCCGTGCTGGGCTGGGTACAGCACTGAGGCAGCAAGTGCTCTGTTGCTGTAAATGGCTGTGCCTGGGGTGGGTGGGCGGCTCTGATTCTCACATGTGTGTGTTTGGTGAGTCTCAAATCCATGTCTGTTCGTGGCTACAGCCCTGGCTTGAGGGTCTTCCCTCCCTCGCCTTGCCCCATGAGTCAGTTTAAAGCAGCAGGAGTTTGTTGAGCGCTTGCTGTGTGCAAAGTTGTGCGACTTAGACGTTGTGGGCTGGCAGGAGGGAGCTCACAGTTTGGCGAGGAAGAGACACCAGTGAAAAGCCAAGACCACAACTAGGGAGGTCTTTGGGGGTCTCCCCAGGGGCATGGGCGTGTGGAGGGGCAGGGCCTCAGCAAAAAGTTGGTGTTGCACAGGGGCAGATTCTGAAGCTCATGCATTTGGAAGGTCTCTTTAAGAAAAAGGATATATAGCTGAGTATACAAATTAATCCGAATTAAAACTGCCGTGAGTTATCATCTTATACGAGTCAGAATGGCTGTTATTGAAAAGTCAAAAAATAACAGATGTTGATGAAGATGTGGAGAAAAGGGAACGCTTATACACTGCTGGTGGGAATGTAAATTAGCACAACTTCTATGGAAAACAGGATGGAGGTTTCTCAAAGAACTAAACATAGAACTAATATTGTATCCAGCAATACCACACTACTGGGTACCAGTAAAAGAAATCAGTATACCAAAAGGATGCCTGCATCTGTATGTTTATTGCAGCACTATTCACAATAGCAAAGATATGAAATCAACCTAAGTGTCCGTCAACAGATGATTGGGTAAAGACAATGTGCATATATACATTTTGGAACACTTTTCAGCCAAGAAAATGAATGAAATCCTGTCTTATGCACCCACATGGTTGGAACTAGAGGCTGTTATCTTATGTGAAATAACTCAGAAAGACAAATACCTTATGTTCTCACTTGTAATTGAGAGTTAGATAATGTATACAGAGTCCTGACAGTGAAGTTTGCAAACTTGCTACTGTGTACTTAACGTTGGCAGTACTGTACAAACAACTCAGTAAGGTTTTACAATCTTGGTATGTCAGTGTCTCACAGCTGTGCTCATGTTGACGTGTGGCAGTGTCTTGCTGAGTGGGCATTCATTGTTGTTGCATGTTTTTGTGTGCTGTCATGAGACTGTTGGAGCTTGAATTAGAGCAACCAACAAACTTTACATGTCTTGTTAAACTTGGCAAGTGAAATCAGGGACATGCTAGTTCAAGTTTATGGGGATAATGCCATGAAGAAAACAGCTTTGTACAAATGGTTTAAACGTTTTTCTGAGGGGAGAGAAAGTATCGCCAATGGAAAGCAGTCAGAACAGCCAGTAACAAGCAGAACTGACGAAAACATTGCAAAAATTCATCAAACTGTGCATCAAAATTGTCAGTTGTGAGAGGCATAGCAGACCAAATAAACATTGATAGAGAAGCAGTTAGGAAAATCTTAACTGAAAATCTTGGCACGAGAAAGGTGTGTACAAAAATGGTCCGAAGGAGCTCTTTCATCATGCCATCGCCACCAGCTTACACAGCACTCTCTGGGAGGGAGTTCTCAGCCAGTTAAACAAATAACTGTATTGGAACATCATCCCTACTCATCTGATCTGGCCCCCAAAGACTCTTCTGTACCTGAAGATAAAGGAGATATTGAAAGGAAGTCATTTTGATGACATGCAGGACATCAAGGATAATATGACAATAACGCTGATGGCCATTCCTGAAAAGAGTTCCAAAATTTCTTCAACTAGGTGCTGGTGTTGGAAGTACTTCAAAGGTGACTGTAGTGATATTCAGCAGTGAGGTTTGCAGCACTTTTTCTAGGATGAGTTGGCAAACTTAATTGTCAGACATTATACACGTGAACTTAAAGTGTGAGATGATTGACATTGAGACTCAGAAGGGTGGGAGGGGGGTGGGTGGCAAGAAATCACTTAATGGGTACATGTACACTAGTCAGGCGATGGGTGCACTAGAAGCCCAGACTTCCCCACTATATGATATATCCATGGAACAAAACTACACTTGCAGTTACAAATAATAAAATTAATCTGTAGGACCTTGAAAGGGACCTACCCATGCAAGTGTAGGACCTAAACCTTAAGCTCCATTAGCTTAGCTAATGATCAGGAAGGGCTTCCTGGAGTAGGAGGTGAAGGTTGAGCTGAGCCCTGGTTGGTGTGAGGGAGCCAGGGCTGCTCAGGTCAGCAAACATTTCCCAGGCATCGGTTCCCAGCTGGGCCCCGGGGACCAGCGGAATCAGACACAACCCTGCCCTCAGGAGCAAGGTGGATTTATAGAGTCTTAAAGCTCCTGGGCAAAGGGGGTGTTTCTCTGGAAATGCTTCGTCCCTGTTTGGGGTAAAGGAGGCAAGGCCACACGATGAGTGACAGGACAAAAGTGCCTGCGTGTTATCTCAGGTCTGGGTTTGAGCATGTGACTCTTGCCTGGGTCACTTCCCCTTCTGGGACTGAGCCTCTGTGTGTTCATCTCTGTTGGCTGGATTCCCTGTGTCCCCCCTCCCAGGTGTCCCACCTGCCCCACATGACTCTAGTGTTTGTGAGTGTGAAAGGCCCTGGGTCAGTCACTCTGCGGACACTCCTATGTGTCCCAGCACGTCTCACACACTTGCATGCCTGGTGGGCTGTGAATCCTGCCCAAGTTGTCTCTGCCCATGCACTGCCCTGTACAGAGGAGGGGACGGTGAACCAAACGGACGAGGGTGCCTAATGAGTGGGTCCAGCCTCAGGTCATTTGTTTGTGGTTTTGTCTGAGAGAGGTCAGTGGAATGGCAGAGTGGACCTTGGGCTCATCACCTAACCTCAGATGCTCAGTTTCTCCCGCTGAAGAAAGGATAGAAGTGGAGTAATAGTGCTTACCTCATCACGGGGTTGAAAGGATCAAGTGAGAGAGCCCACGGGACGTGCTCAGCTCAGTGCTCAGTGAATGGTAACTGCTACACTGGTAGAAGCAGTATAGACTAGTGGTCAGAAGGGGACTCTGAAGCCAGCTTCCCCGTGTTCAGATCCCAGCTCTGAATGTGTCCTCTCCACACCTGTTTCTCCATCTGCAAAACGGGGTGTCAAGACCTGCAGGTGCAGTGATTGGGAAGGATTCATAAAGCACCCGGCACATGGTAAGCACTCAAAAACGTGGGCTATTGCTGCTGCTATTATTCTTGGCTGTTTGTGCCCATGTGGGAGGGTTGGGAGAAGGGGATTGTTTGCAGACCACCACACACAGACACTGCAGACTGCCCCTCTTGTAGCCCCTGTCAGCTTCAGATGCGGTGTGTGGTTGTGAAATGACAGTGTCCTCCGGGAATCTCCAGTCACCGCCACCTGTGCCAGAGAAGCGCCCGGCACCCACCCCCACTTCTTCTGTGGTCTGGGTTACCTGACTCCAGAGCAGAGATGACAGGAGAAAAATACATCCGAGCTTCCTCCTGCTTTGGGCTGGGGGTAGGTGTTCAGGATCCACGGCTGTGGAACTCATCTTGTGTGTGGGGAAACTAAGGCAGTCCTCGCCAACCAGCCTTTCAGCATCCCCTGAACTTGTGCCTGAACCAGGGGCTTTGAAGAGGGGCTATTTGGGTTAGGCCTTGGCAGGGGCTCAGCCCGCAGGGTGCCCCTCCCTCTCATGCCTCAGCCACGTGCGGAGGGATATGCAATGATATGCAAGTACCACCAAATTAGGAAGGAAGCACATTCCATCTATTAAGGCCTGGCTGGCCACAACATTCTCAGGGCAGCGCCTGCGATGCTGTGTCAACTCAGGGTGCTAAACTCCTCCTGCAGGGTGCCAGGCATGGTCCTGTGTGTGCAGACATAGAGAGACCCTCGCCAAGGCTGGTGGAAAGGCAGATCCGTCAACCCAGGTGAGCCACAGACACTGGGGCAGGACAGTCGTTCAACACGGGCCCTTCATGGAGGACACGGAAATGCATATCGAGCCTGTGACGCCTACCTTCAAAGGATGTGTTACTACTGCAGGCGTGTGATCACCTGTGGCCATAAAACGGAAACTGTGATAGGAGCCCCTTCTGCCGGAGAGATAGAGAAGGCGTCTTTGAAGAGGGGGTGTTTGGGTTAGGCCTTGGCAGGGGCTCAGGGGCAGCACTGGGCAAGTGGGAAGAGGAGGGCAGGCAGGAAATTCTGGAACAGTCTTGGGAGAGGCACAGGGATGGAAAGTGCAGACGTGTGCACGGGCCAGCCAGTTGTTGACTTGACTGCAGGGTGGCCAGTGACGCCAGAGATGTGGCAGGAATCACTAGAACAGGAATCCTCCATGCCAGGCATGAAGCCGCAGGACCCAGGGTAGGAAGGGCCTTCGGAGGCCCTCCACCTGTCGTATTTTACAGATGAGAAAACTGAGGACCTGGGAGAGGAGGGGCCCACCCAGTGTCACACTCGAGTTGGCAGGGTAGGACCAGAACCCTGGTCTGTAGACTTCGAAGGGCCGGGCCTTTGGCTGTCTGATGGTAGCAAACTAAAACCACCCGACGCTGTGCTGAGCAGTTCCTACACCATGTCTTTTATGTGCCTCGTCTTACCTGATCCCCACATACACCCCAGGAACGTCAGTACTGTTATTATACATGAGGAAACTGGGGCGGAGGTTAAGCATCTTACCTAGGGTCCCTGAGCTGATAAATGGCAACACTGGGTCTTGGCCTTAGGTGGTGGGATTCCAAAGCCTGTGCCCTTTACTCCTGTCCTCTACTGTGATCCCAGAGATGACCAGGATGTTAGGCCAGTGGGCAACGTGAGGCCAGGCCTGTGTACCGACAGTGTGGCTGGAAACACTGGCCCCTGCCTCGGCCGCCCCCACCAGCACCTGAGTTGCTCGAGGCAGTTATGGCCTCCCAAAGACCCATTCCGAGACACCATCTCCAGGCGGGTTTGGAGCTCTGGCGTACATGGTTTTCTTTATGTCGCCTCTTTACGTTTGTGTGTCACTTTATGAGGCTTCCGCAGATATTCTGAAAATTTTAAATTTTCTTCCTGGACCTCTGGACCTCACTTGATTATCTGAAAATAAAGCCTTCATAAACACAGTTATGTTTCCGTTTCCCTTTGGCTGGGAACGCAGTAGTGTTTCCTTGGAGTGGGAGAGAGCTGAGGTGGAATCATAAAACAAGATTCTCTGAAAGTCCCTATAAAACCACTTCAAACCTACTAGGATGGCTAAGATTAAAAAACAAAACAAAACCAGACGGACAATAACAAGTGCTGGGGAGGACGTGGAAAGTTGGGGCCCTCATGCCCTGCTGGTGGGAGTGTGACATGAGGCAGCCACTGCAGAAGGCAGTCAACAGAGGGTTCCATATGACTCAGCAGTTCCACCCCAGGTATATACTCAAGAGAAGTGAAAACACAGGTATGTCTACACAAAAATTTGCACATGGATATTCATAGTAGCATCCTTCATGACAGCCAGAAAGTGAAAACAGTCCCAAGGTCTATCAGCAGTAGGATGGATAAACAAACGCACTCTGTTCCTACAGTAGATGATGATTCGGCCATGAAAAGGAATGAGAAACTGGCACATGCTACACCATGGGTGGGCCTTGAAACCACGCTAAGTGAAAGAAGAAGCCAGATACAAAAGACCTCATATTATATGATTCCTTGTATGTGAAATATTCAGAATAGGCAAATCATAGAGATAAAAAGTACATTCGTGGTTGCCAAGGGCTAAGGGGCCTGGGGAGAATGGGAATGACTTCTCAAGGGTATGGGGTTTCTTTTTGGGGTGATGAAAATGTTCTCAAATTAGATAATGGTGATGGTCACGCAACTCTCACTATATTAAAAAGCACTGAATTGTATACTTTAAAGGGATAAAGTTCATGATATGTGAATCATATCTTATTAAAGCTGTTTTAAAAAGAAAACAAATCCCTCCAAAACCATGGATGCTGTGTTTTGAGAGAAGGGGTGGGGCTGACACAGGTCAGAGAGCAAGGATGAAGTTTTGTTTTTACTTAGTGAAGAATGGAAATTGAATTTTTTCAGTGTCTCTCCTTCTATCATGTTTCTGGGAAACGTTACAAGGCTAGCCCTTGGCTGACCCTGGGCACATGATGATGCATGCTCTCCGAGAGGGGCGGTGTGGAGCCTTGCTTCAGGCGTCAGGAGGCACCAAGCAGGCAGCCGCTCTCAGAGCATGGTCCCTGGGCCATGGGATGCATGCAGTCTCATCTCTCTGGGTGTTTTGTGCTCTGGCCCATTAATCCAGCCTCCACCTTCTCCACTTTACAGATGTGGAAACTGAGGCCCACTGGAACAGTCATGTGGCCCAGATCATGTGGTGGGTTAGTGGTGAATCCAGGACCCCCAGTCCTTCTGGGCTCTTTCCACTGTGTCACATTGCTCTGTGCTTTGCCGTCGAAGGTCCCAATTACAGTGCAGGTGATGTCTGTATTTGTGAAGATCTTAGTGTCTCTTTGAGGAGAAGGGACATGAAGGGTCAGTTTTGATCAAGAAGGCAGGAGGGGCTGCCTGGGGAAGGGCTGAAGGAATTGTTGAGTGCTGGGGACTGGGGCATCTGGGGAGTCAGCAAGGGACTGGAGTGAATGTCCGAGGGTTTATAAATCCCTGATTTTGCCCCCAGCCCTTCCCTCTGTCCACGTCCAAGCTCTTCCAGCTGTTCTGCTAATTGGGATACTCATACTCGCCAGCTTGTCTCCTCCATCTCAAACTTTCCAGCTCCCAGAGAGCTCAGCCCTGAAGCCCCCTTCCCCTCCCTGCAGTGCTGGCAAGCTTCAGAAAGGTCCCAGCCTGTCTCAGAGGAGCTGGACAAAGTTACTTCTGCAATCTGGCCTCGTTCACACAAATCACTGCACCAGCAAGGATGGAATTTGGGGCTAGAGCACCCGCTGAGAGATACCCAGGGGGAAAAGCGTTCCTTTTTAATGAGTTATTAGGCCCTTTTGGCTGTGTTCAGGGTTATGGCTCCCAATGAGTGTTACATAGGACGGAATTAAATGGTCAGGGTTGGACAGCGCTGGGCCGGGTTACACACAGTGTTTGTCTCCCCACGTGGATGCACATGTCCTTTTACGACTCCAGGCTGCTGGAAAGGACTGGGCTCATTTGGAGGGTCGCTTAAGGTAACGAGCTCCGGGCAGCTTTAATTTATGTTCCCTTTAAAGCGCGGTGGACTCAAATGGAGAACACAGCTTCATGGAGACAAGCTCAGGCGTTGAGAACAGGCGCCTTCTGCAGTGTCTCCAGGGATGGCCAGAAAGGATCTACGAC
This sequence comes from Cephalopachus bancanus, assembly GCA_027257055.1. Taxonomy (NCBI): domain Eukaryota; kingdom Metazoa; phylum Chordata; class Mammalia; order Primates; family Tarsiidae; genus Cephalopachus; species Cephalopachus bancanus. Next base: position 838,993 of record JAPVLO010000510.1, read on the forward strand.
ACGCCAGGCAGTGGCTGCTTTCACTGTCTTGTGCTCATTGACTCCCACAGTGAACCCACATAGTGATCCCCACTTTACACATGAGAACAGAGGGGTTGAGTGCCTTGCCTATGGTCACACAGGGACTGCCTTCTCTCTGATGCCAAACTTAGTCACTGAACTCACATACTGACCACCTGGCCCTTTTGCCTGTTTTCCCCAGCATGTGGCTCTCCAGGTGAATTCCTTGAGTGCAGGAACCAAATGCCCCTGTAGTGACCACCTGCCCCGAGTTTCCTGAAATGACCCCGTTCAAGGTATAATGGCCCACTGATTCTTTACTTTTTGTTTCTTTTTAAAATTTACACATAATAATTATCCTTATTCACGGGGTACTGTAGTGATGTTTTGATACATATAATGTAAAATGATCAGATCAGGGTAATTAGTATTTCCGTCATCTGAAACACTTATCCTTTCTTTGTGTTGGGAACATTCAGTATCCTCCTTCTAGCTATTGGAAACTACATATTATTGTTAACTGTAGTCATCCTACAGTGATACAAAACGTAAGAACTTATTCTTCCCGTCTAGCTGTAATTTCATGTCCTTTAACAAATCTCTACCTATGCCTCTCTTCCCCCAACCCTTCCCAGCCTCCTGTACCTTCTATTCTGCTTTTAATTTTGTGAAATCAGCTTATTTTTAGCTTCTACATATGAGTAAGAACATGTAGTGTTTAACTTTTATTCCCAGCTTACTTCACTTAACATAATGTCCTCCAGTTCCATCCATGTTGCTGCGAATGACAGGATTTTATTCTTTATATGACTGAATAGTAGTCCAGAGTGTGTGTGTGTGTGTGTGTGTGTGTGTGTGTGTGTGTGTGTGTGTGAAGAGAGAGAGAGAGAGAGAGAGAAAGACATTTTCTTTATCCACTCATCTGTTGTTGGACCCCTAGTTGACTCCCTATGTTGGTTTTGTGAGTGGTGCTGCAGTAAACATGGGGGTGCAGATGTCTTTTTAGTATACTGATTTCCTTTCCTTTGGATAAATGTCTGATGGTGGGATTACTGGCTCATATGGCAATTCTGTTTGTCATTTTTGGAGGAACCTCCTTACTGTTCTCCTAGCAGTTGTATGAGTTAATGTTCCTACCAACAGTGTATAAGAGTTCCCTTTTCTCCACATCCTTGCCAGCATTTATTTTTTGTCTTTTTTGATAATAGGTATCCTAACTGGGGTGAGATGATACCTCATTGTGGTTTTGATTTGCATTTCCCTAATGATTAGTGATGTTGAGTATTTTCTTTATATATTTGTTGGCCTTTTTTTTTTTTTTGAGTTGGAGTCTCACTCTGTCTCCCAGACTGGAGTGCAGTGGCACACTCCCAGCCACCGCAGTCTCGACCTACTGGGCTCCGGCGGTCCTTCCGCCTCAGTCTTCCAAGTAGCTGGAACTACAGGTGTGCGCTACCACACCCAGCTAATTTTTTTGATTTATCGTAGAGATGAGGTCTCGCCAAGTTGACCAGGCGGGTCTTGAACCTGCGGGCTCAGGCAGTCCACTCACCTCCACCTCCCAAAGCACGGGATTACAGACTGAGCCACCAAGCCTGGCCTTGTTGGCCATTTTAATGTTTTTTTTTTTTTTCAGAAATGTCCAGATTATTTACCCATTTCTAAATCAGATTTTTTGTTTTGGTTTTCTGTTGAGATGTTTTAGTTTCTTGTATGTTGTAGATATTAATCCCTTGTCAGATGAGTAGTTTGCAAATATTTTCTGCCATTCTATAGGTTGTCTTTTCACTCAGGTGATTGTTCCCTTTGCTGTGTAGATGTTTCTGGTTTGAGATCATCCCATTTATCTATATATGCTTTTGTTGCTTGTGCTTTTGCTGTCTCACACAGAAAATCTTTGCCCAGACCGATGTCCTAAAATGTTTCCCCTGTTTTCTTCTATTAGTTTTATAGTTTGGGGTCTAAACATTTAGGTCTTTGATCCATTTTGAGTAGATTTTTGTATAGGGTAAGAGGTAAGGGTCTAATTTTACTTTTCTGTATATGGATTTCCAGTTTTCTCAGCAACATTTTTTGAAGAGACTGCCCTTTTCCCAGTGAATGTTCTTGGCATCTTTGTAAAAAAGTAGTTGGCTGTAAATATGAGGATTAATTTCTGGGCTCTCTATTTTGTTCCAATGGCCTATTGTCTGTTTTTATGCTAGTACCATGTTGTTTTGCTTACTACATACAGCTTTGTAGTACCTCTTGAAGTCTGGTAGTGTGATGCCTGCAGCTTCATTCTTTTGGCTTAAGATTGCATTGACTGTTCGGGGTCTTTTGTGGTTCCATGTAAATTTTAGGATTTCTTTTCTGTTTCTGTGAAGAATGTCATTGGTATTTTGATGGAGATTTCACTGAATCTGTAGATTGCTTTGGGTAGTCCATTTTGTCCATTAGTTCATTTTGCATTGCTATAAAGAAATACTTGAGGCTGGGTAATTTTTAAAAATTATTATTATTAATATTATTTTAGAGACAAGGTCTTGCTATGTTGCCCAAGCTGATCTCAAACTCCTGGGCACAAGCAATCCTCCTGCCTTGGCCTCACAAAGTGCTAGAATTACAGGCATGAGCCACTGTGCCCAGCTGAAGCTGGGCAATTTATAAAGGAAAGAGGTTTAACAGATCAAGATCTAACAGATCAAGAACTTACCACAAGAACAGCACTAAGCCATTCATGAGAAATCCACCCACATGATGCATTCACTTCTAGGCCTTCGACATCAGGGATCACGTTTCAACGTAAGATTTGGAGAGGACAATCCAAACTATATCAGGGAGTATTAGCATTTTAACAGTATTCCTCTGATTCATACATATGGGATGTTTTCCCATTTGTTAGTATCTTCTTCAATTTATTTTATCAGCGTTTTGTAGTTTTTCTTGTAAAGGTCTTTCACCTTAATGGTTAAGTTTATTTCTATATATATACATTTTTATAGCTATTGCAAATGAGATTGCCTCCTTGATTTCTTTTTCAGCTGGTTTGTTGTTCATGTATAGAAATGCTACTGATTTTTGTGTATTGATTGTGTGGGCTGCAACCTGCTGAATTCATGTATTAGTTCTTAGTGTTTTTTTGGTTGGGTCTTTAGGTTTTTCTGTATATAAGATCATGTCTGTAAACTGGGACCATTTCTTTTATTTCTTTCTCTTACCTAATTGCTCTGGGTAGGACTTCCCATCCTGTGTTGGATAGGAGTGGTCTGCGTGGGCATCCTTGTCTTATTCCAGTCCTTACAGGAAAAGCTTTTGACTTTTCCCCATTCAGTATGATATTAGCTGTGGGTTTGTACTGTATGACCTTTATTACGTTGAGATACTTTCCTTCTATGCCTTATTTATTGAGAGCTTTTCTTTAATCATGAAGGGATGTTGCTTTTTTTTTTTAAGTCAGAGTCTCACTCTGTCACCCAGGCTGGAGTGCAGTGGCACGCTCACGGCCACCGCAGCCTCCACCTGCTGGGCTCAGGCAATCCTTCCACCTCAGCCTTCCAAGTAGCTGGAACTACAGGTGTGCGCCACCATGCCCAGCTAATGTTTTGATTTATTGTAGAGATGAGGTCTCTCTACAGGCTGCCCAGGCTGGTCTCGAACCCGTGAGCTCAGGCAATCCTCTCATCTCAACCTCCCAAGTGCTAGGATTATAGGCGTGAGCCACCATGCCTGGCGGGGATGTTGAATTTTATCAAATGCTTTTTTTATCCTTTAAACTACTGAAATAATGCCCAGAAGTTCCATTCTTTTGGGTTCCAAACTGTCTCTCTCAGACGTTCTTCCTCATCCAACATGCAGTAAGTTTCAGATCCTGAGTCCTGTTGAGAAAATATGGGCACTGAGCCTTGGGCAGCTGGGATCCTCCAGCAAGGAAACAGGTATGAAGCACCTATAAGCTGTAAGGTACTATAGAGATGGGACCTTTTTTGCTGATTCTGAACTACCCTCAGTGTCAGCCCAAGAGGAGATGAGGTACCTGCTGATGGCATGGTGGGACTATCTGCATTTTCACCCTCCTAGTGGCTAATCTGATAAACCTGCCCCCCCTGGTGTGGCCAGGCTATGAAAACAACACTAGCTAACATCTTATGGCACCTTCTCTGTGCCACTCTTCTGAGTGCCTTTTTTGCATTATTTTGTTTAATTCTCTGAATCTATGCCTGTATACCATCACCTGTATGTTACAGATGAACATTTCTTTTAAAAACTGAGACTGGCAGGGCTCTGTGGCTCAGCCTGTAATCCCAGCACTTTGGGAGGCCAAGGCATGTGGATTGCCTGAGCCTGTGGGTTTGAGACCAGCCCAGACAACTTGGTGAGACCTTGTCTCTACAATAAATAAAAAATTAGCTGGGTGTAGTAGGGCGTGCCTGTAGTTCTGGCTATTTGGAAGACTGAGGCGAAAGGATCGCCTGAACCCAGCAGGTCGATGCTGGGGTGACCATGAGAGTGCCACTGTGCTCCAGCCTGGGCAACAGAGTGAGACTCCAACTCAAAAAAAAAAACCAACTGAGACATGGAAATGATAACAAATTTGCTTAAAGTGGTAGTGCTGAAATTCCAGCCAGGCAGTCTGACTTTTGAACCCATCCTCTTAACTAACACTTTTCACCGTACTCTCTCTGAGGCCGAAAAGGTACTTTCATCATCTTTGATTTCTCCAGGTGTTAGCTCAGTGAAGTGGGTGCCAAACCATATTTGGTGAGTGAGTGAGTGAAGGGATGGATGGATGGATGGCTGAGTGAGTGGATGGAAGGTAGGATGAGTGAGTGGATGGATGCGCAAGTAGATAAATGGATGGACGGATAAATAGGTGAATGGTTGGGTGGGTGGATGAATGAACAGATGGGTGAGTGAGTGGATGGGTTGGTGGTTGGCGAGAGGACTTTCTCATTTGTAGCATATTGGTATACAGTATCTGGAGACAACACCTCACTTAGTTTTTATGGATGGGTGTTTTGACTAGAGAGGCTATAGTCATCGTACCCCTAGTACCTATAGTGCAGAGTCTGGAACACAGAGGGCTCTAACGAGGATTTTTTTTTTTTTAATGAATGAAACACCAGGCAGGTGCCAGATAGCTAAAAAAATATAGCGTCTTACAGACTTCCTTAGACCATAGTGAGCGAGGGACCATCTCAGAGGTTTATGCTGGTGAACTGAGAAGATGGATGTGATATGTAAGTGTTCCCTGTCTGTTTGCTAAAGGGAAGACATTGCTACTCATCAAGAACACAGGTTCTGCCAGGATCTGTCAGAACATTTTAGAAGAAGTTGTTTTTAAAAAAAAAAACAATTATCAGAGGTGTTTCCTTCCCCTAAATATGAAGACCAACCTGGTATCAACTACCAAGGGTCTGTAGGAACAGTTGTGTGGACAGTTTTGGTCTTTGCATGAGAATGTTTTGATTTATTTGTTTAAATGATGACTTCTGTCCAAGATAGGGTCTCTTGCTACAACTTTTTCATCTACTCTGCAAAGGCATTGGATCATACTTGCTCTTTTATGTTGTGAAAACATTTTTTAACTTGTTTTTTTTTTTTTTGAAACAGGGTTTTACTCTGTCACACAGGATAGAGTGCAGTGGCATGATCATGGCTCACCGAAGTCTTCAACTTCTGGGCTCAAGCAATACTCCTGCTTCAGCCTCCTGAGTAGCTAGGACTACCGGCATGCACCACCACGCCTGACTAATTTTTCTATTTTTTGTTGCCCAGACTGGTCTTGAACCCCTGGGCTCAAGTGATCTACCCTGGCCTCCCAAAATGCTGGGGTTGCAGGGGTGAGCCACTGTATCCAGCCTTTTTAAAACATTTTTAGACCTTTAAATTTTTATTACTGTTATTTTCATTGACACATCATCATTGATTTTTATGGGGTATAGTGTGGCGTTTATATACACATGCAAAATGTGCCAGCAGGTTGAGGCTGCGGTGGCCGGGAGCGGCCACTGCACTCCAGTCTGGGTGACAGAGTGAGACTCCAACTCAAAAAAAAGAAAAAAAAAGAATAAATCAAACTAACATATCTATCACCTTGCTTGCCTATCATTTTTTGTGGTGTGACGTTTGAAAACTACTCTTAGTTATTTTTCAATATATAATATATTATTGACTGTAGTCACCCACCTGTACAGTAGTGCCAAACCTGTTCCTCATGGCTATCTGAAACTTTGTACCCTTTGACCAACAATGAAAGCTTATTTTAATGGCAGGTTATTCCCATCTGCTTGTCCACCATCCCTAAATAGGACAGTGAAATAAGTGAACCAGAAATATCATCAGAGCACCTGAACCTTTGCCCTCTGACACGTTTTAGTGATCTTTCTGGAAAACATAAATCAGAGAAAGAAGTAGAACAAAAAGAGAGCCATCAGCACGGGCTACATTTCTGACCATAACTGAGGTTGACTTGAGGACAGACCATGGGTGGATCGGAAGTAACCAGGTTTATCTGTGAAGTCTGTGCATCTCCAATAGTGAGCAAGATAATTTTAATAAAACATGTTGTTATAGTTTAAGGATTATACAGTTTATTTTAAAGTGTTAAAAGAGGGGCCAAGTGTGGTGGTTTGTGCCTGTAATCCCAGCTACTCAAGAGGCTGAGGCTGGAGGATCGCTTGATCTCAGGAGATCAAGGCTGCCGTGAGCCATGATCGCATCTGTGGATAGCCACTGCACTCCAGCCTGGTGACAGAGGGAGACCCCATTTCTAAATCTATCATCATCATAATAAACTTTAAAAATAAAGTGTTAAAAGTATACACACTGTGAACTCACAGGTATTATTACTTAGGATGAGGCCAGAGTAGGTAGCAAGCATTCATTAAAAATGAGTTGACTTGGCCAGGTGTGGTGGCTTACACCTATAATCCTAGCACTTTGGGAGGCCAAAGAGGGAGAATTGCTTGAGCCCAGAGCCTAGAAGGTTGAGGCTGTGGTGAGCCATGAGCACTCCAAACTGGGCAACAGAATGAGACACGGACTCAAAAAAAAAAAAAAAAAATATATATATATATAAACACACACACACATATATATATATATATATATATATATATATATATATATATATATATATAAAACATTAGGTAAATAACAGTACATCTGTAGGCAACAAGGGCCATGTTGGTGGCAGTGGGGGGGTGACTCAGGTTTGGGAAGCACAGAGACGGAAGGGACATGGACATAAGGAGCTGATAGTGAAGAAGATTGACATTTATTGAGTCGTTATGTCCAGGCCCTCTTCTAAGTGTTTTCCATTATTCAAGTCATTGAATCTCCCAACAGTTCTGTGAATTAGGCCCTGATGAGGTTTGGAGAGAGTAAACACAGCAAACAAGTGGCCCAGCCAGAATATGAACCTAGGCAGGCTAACCCAAGAGCCTTAGCGCTAATCTCTGTAGTCTCCCAACTCTCAAAAATAAAATAACAATGACAACAAAGCCCAGCCTAAGACCCAGCTCCACGTAGCAGTGCACCACAACAGCACCCGGCTGTACCTCTGTTTTCATGTCTTTCGGTGGGCCCAGTGGCTCCTGCCTGTAATCCAGGCATTTTGGGAGGCCACAGTGGGCGGGTTGCTTGAGTCCAGAAGATGGAGACCAGTCTGGGCAAGATAGCAAGACCTTGTCTCTACAAAAAAATTTAAAAATCAGTGGAGTGTGGTGACATGTGCCTGTGGTCCCAGCCACTCAGGTTGCTGAGATGGAAAGATCGCCAAAGCCCAGGGGGTTGAGGCTATGGTAAGCCATGATTGTCGTGATCATGCCACGGCACTCCAGCCTGGGTGACAGAGTGAGACCCCAACTCAAAAAAAAGGGCAAAATGAAATGGGACCAAGCACAGGGAGCGGCACCTTCAGAGTCAGCGTATTGGCCCAGATTTGCCATGTGACCTGGAGCCAGCCCCTTCCCATCTCTGGGCTTTGCCTTCCATGAGCTCTCTCCGCACATGTCATCCTTGGCTCTGCTTTGCAGAAGCCACCCCCTGTTTGGCTCAAGGCAGAACCCCAGTTGCTATGATGCCTAGCATCATCAGATGCTGGGGAGATGCAGCAATAGGAGCTATGGGGGCCACCTCCCCAGGTCACGCAGAGCCTTGCTGGGCAGGCGGTGCCATTTGGACTGGCAGCACTGGAATGTCCTGGAAGAGTTTTAAGCAAGCAGGTGGCGCCATCAGATTGGGTTGTGAGATGGTCACTCTGGCCACCAGGTGGAGAACAGACTGGGGAAAAACCAGGCCGGAATCAGGAACAGGAAGGTACCAATTACATAGAGCTGGTGTGGACCATACAGGCTGTGCTGGAGACACGAGTGGAGTTGTGGGGTGTGTGAAGGTAGATTTGGAAGGAGTTTGGTGCAACCAGGAGGGGCTCTGGTTGCTGCCTGGGAGGCTTGGCTGGGAATCGTTTCCTCCTTCCAGCACCTTCTAGGGAAGGCCTGGCATGCACCTACCTTTCCCTGGGGAGGAGAAGGGGTGGCCCAGGGGTGCAGTTAACTGCTCCCTCCCTCGCCATTGTTGGTTATCCCAGGCGGAGCATGACGGCGGCTGCCTTGGCCTCGTGTGGTCCTCATGTGGCCTTTCCAAGGGGCAGCAGGCCCCACTCCGCCTCTGCCGGACGGAGGATTGTCAGTCCCTGCAGGTGGCTCTGGAGGGAAGGGAGCAGGGCTCAACCAGACTGGGCCATGCAGTTGCGTTCTGAAACTAGGCTGAGCTCTGCTGAGCAAGCGAGCTGTCCTTGGCCTTCCGGCTGGGACCAGCAGTGTGGGGTCGAGCAGCAGAGGGTAGGGTGGTCATGGAGGGGAGGAGGCTGCAGCACACCTCAGCAACGCTGGAGGAGGGCTCTTTCTTCGTATATCTTGGTGGCAGGTGTGTGTCCTGTTGCAGAATACGCCGTTGTTCTCCTAGTTTGAAAGAAAAGGCCGACAGAACCGCTTCTTGAAAAGGAAGGAGGTCTACCGGAAGGGCGGCCTGTTGGTGGTAGGCTGGGTCACGGCTCACCAGGGGCAGGACTGGGCTTGTCTCTGCCCATGACCACACACTCACAGCCCCCACCAAAGCCCCATCATGTGAGTGGAAGCCCAGGCAGGCACAGGCCCTGCCATCACAAGCTGCCTTATCTCTGCTCTGCCTGGCCCTGTGGCCCTTGTGGGCCAGGGGACCTTGCTGCTTGGGCTCGGTGCTCTGGAGACGGGTATCCACCCTTCGGGCTCCTGTGGTGGGTGGTTGAGAAGCAGCCCCAGGATCGGCCCCTAGTTCGTTTGCAGCCGGAGGCTGTTTCTCCTCCCCCGATGTGCCCCACAGAGCCGCGCTTTCCCCTGCCCGACCTGGGGTCTGAGGCAAGGCCGGTGCCTCCTGCCCGCATGAGGCCTGGGCCACAGTTGGCCCAGCTTGTCCAGGAAATGGACACTCTCTTCTCTCCCCCCAGCCACCTGTCATTCCAGCACCTCATCCTGGCATTCCCGGAGGACAGGAATAAGTATTTGATGAGAATGTGGTAGGACCAGATTTTGAATATGAAGAGAAGTTTTGTGAGAAGCTGTCTGGGGCCACATTTACCAATGGGAAGATCTCTGAGCAGGAGGAGTTCCATCTCTTTGTCAAACAATCACGGTGCTGTGTGGAGAGGACGGCAGGGAGCAGGGCAAGGAGGCTGCTGCAATGGGGTCAGAGCTTCCTCTGTGGGAATCGCAATTTGTGATTATCCATGAGTTGTTCATGTCTGAGGTCAGGGACTTTATCTGCTTTATTCACAAGTGTTTTACCTGCTGTCTAGGCCCACACCTGGCATTAAGCATGGAATCCACAAATGGGTATTGAATATGTGTTCGTAATTAGTTAATGGCAGTGCCTGCGTGATAGTCTCAGGTATGTAGCTAGGAGGTTGTCACACCTGTAGAAGCTATGGTGCTCACAGCACCTGCCAAGAAGGTGAGACAGGAGTCGTGAGGTGGACATCGATGCCCCGAGTTATGTCTCACCCCTGAACCAGCCAATGTTAGACTGGGACGGGGGGCTGGAACACACATCTGGATTCTGTCATTGCATCCCTTTCTCAGGCCCAGAGGACAAAGCCCGCTTGTGGACTGACCTTGCTGCCTGACCAAGCCAGTCCAGACCCCAGACCAGTCAGACTGAACATCTCATGCCCTCCTCGTCAATCACTGGGGCCTTCCTTCAGCATTGCAGTCTGCCCTGTATTTAACAGAGAAACGAGTCTGTCTTAGCGTGGGTCAGAGCACCGAGGCAGCCAAGAGCCTGGCGTGTTCAGGGCCGCAAAAGGCCAGTGCGGCTGGGAGGGTGGGGAAGCAGGAGGTTTGTGGCCAGGTCTTACTCACTTCCCATCCCCGTGGCACAGCAGGACCCCTCACCGGTTTGCTTTGCCTCTCCCGAGCCAGAAGCTCTAACCCTTCTCTCTCCTGCTCTGACACAGTGCCTACACGGAGCCCTACAAGGTCTGTCCCATCTCGGTGGCGGCTCCCAAAGAGGACCTCACGTCAGATGAAGAGCAGAAAAGCTCGGAGGAGGAGGACAGCACTTCGAAGGACCCCAGCCTCACCCACAAGGTAGGGCAACCCCAGGGAAGGGCCACGGAATGTGGGCATCAGAGATGCGAAGGCGAAGCGATGACCTTGATGGGCCTGCCCCCTCCCCTGGCTGAAGAGGAAGCCATCTGCAGACAGCCAGCTCTGGCTGGGTCCAGGGCTGCGTCACTCTGGGTCTTTTAAGAAGTGTAGCCCCTGTGGGTCCTGCCTCGGTGGCATGAGGGCAGGTGCTCCTGCTGGGATCCTCTGGGGTCTGAGGAAGTTAGGGCTCTCCAGAGCCTTGGTGGGGGAGGTAGGATGGAGCTGCCTGAGTCGAATCAAGACAGACCTGACTTCTAGTGACCTCAGATCCCTGGGCCTCAGTTTCCTCCTCTGTGAAGTGGGAGTCGTGAGAGTGAGATGCATTAAAGGATGTCAATGAGGTTTGTGAACTGAAAATGGATTCCCTGGCCATGAAGCAGTGCTGTGAGGGGACAGGATGAGGGAAGGGTGTGTGCCTGGAGGCTTGCGGCGAGTTGGGGCCTGTGTCCCGGGGGGACCCAGACCTCCTTGCCGGACATCGTGCATCGAAGCAGATGACGGTGATACGTGCTCTCCACTGGGCGTGCGTGGTGAGCCGACTTCACACGTTCACCAGTGTGACCCAGTCCTTCCACACCCCTCTTACAGGAGTCTGGAATGGCTTCCTATGGTTCACATTTGCAGAAACAAGCAGAGGTGAAGAACCTGCCCAGGGCATGACCAATAGGTGGGGTCCCAGACAACATCACGGGATGGGGGTGGGGCAGGAATATAGACGCCAGTGGCACCAGCGATGCAGGGGAAAAGGCTAGGAAGGTTGAGACCAGCTTGGAATGTCCCCATCCCTTCTTCCAGGCTGCTCTTAGCCTGCGAGGGGTGGCTGGGAGGCAGGGAGTGCCCCCGCCTGTTGACCCCCACAGGCTCCCTCCTCTGCGACTGTCAACCCCATCCTGCGTCCCTTCCAAGCCCTGGTTGTCACACTGATTAAAGAAGCCCCCAGCAGAGGCACCTGACACTGAGCATTTGCGGGATGGGGATGCCTTTTGTCATTTTGTTTCCGCATACTTGATTCATTTGAAAAACCCACTTATCCCTCCAGATGGTATTTTCAGAAAGCGACCTACTGAGTGCTCCTGGCACCCTGGAGAGGGGGCACCCCTGGCTCCTCCCGTCCTCCTGCCGCCCCCTTCCCTCCACTTGCTCTTCTCCCCAGTGGCTCTGAAATGCTCCCCCACCCCTTCCCTTCTCACTGTGTACCGTCCCCTCTCCTGCAGGTACTGAGTGATCTGCTGAGCCCTGCCTGAGGGTGTCCACATGTGCGTCTTTTTGGCTCCTCACAGCACCTCAAAGTTGGCACCTGTATCACTGTCTTATAGTTGAGGACCCAGAGGTTCAGAGAGGTGAAGCAGCCTGGCCGAGGTCACGCCGCTAACGGTGGAAAGGATCAGGGCTCACACACAGGCCTGGCCGGCACCAAGTCCAGTACTGTCTATCTGGCGGACACTGCAGGCCTTCTCTGACTGCTGCATTCCCCACCCTCCAGGAAGGGCTTACTGACGCCTTGGGGGGAAGGGAAGAAAGCCTCGAGTTAGTGGCTCCCATTTAGAGATGGTTTGGCCTTTCTGGGCATCCCTGGGTTCGTAGACTCTGAGAGCAAAAAGGACTCGTTGTCATCAGAGAGTGGGTCCCCTGAAACTGAGTATCAGGTCTGGGTACCAGCCCTGGGTGACTCAGAGGACTGATGGATCCGTGTAGACTCTTTTGTGCCTGAGGGTCTCCCACCTAGTGATGTTGCGTTCCATGGTCACCGAGCTCTCTGTGAAACTTTCCTCTGGGATGCCCTGCATCTCCTCTTCCAGCAGTGTGACCACTGGTCACAGGGCCTCAGCTTCCCCATCTCTAAAATGGAAACATTACTAGGAACTGCTGGACTGTGGAAAGGTTGAATGAGAACACACATGTGAAGGTGCCAGCCACACAGTAGGGACATAATAATTATCTGTCAGCTGGGCTCAGTGGCTCAGCCTGTAATCCCAGCACTTGGGGAGCCAAGGCGAGTAGATTGGGTGAACCCGTGGATTCGAGACCAGCCTGGGCAACTTGGCAAGACCTTGTCTCTACAATAAATAAAAAATTGGCCGGGCGTGGTAGCGCACGCCTGCAGTTCCAGCTACTTGGAAGACTGAGCGGGAAGGATCGCCAAAGCCCAGCAGGTCGAGGCTGTGGTGGCCATGAGCATGCCACTGCACTCCAGCCTGGCAACAAAGTGAGACTCCAACTCAAAAAAAAATTATCTTTTGTTTCTGAGACTGAGAGACAGAGGGAGAGGCTGAGGGGTGAGGGTCTGGGCTGCTCAGGACCATTGTGAAGATGTAAAGTTCTTGGGCCCCAGACGTTGGTGGTCATCTGAGTCAGCTTCCCAACCTTCCAGTCTCTCATCTGCTGCTTGGGTACCCCACGGGAAAAAAGAGCTGGCGAGGGGCAGGGTAGCCCAGGGACCAAGTTCAAACCTAGCTTTGCCACTTGCTAGCTGAGTAACATGGGCACCTTCTTCACCACACGATTCCTAGGTTTTCCCAGCTATAAGATCGGGATGATAGTGATAGTACCTGCTTCAGAGTCCGCATGAGAGTAAGTGAGTCTGAGGAGACTCAGAACAATGCCTGCTGCACAGTAAAAGAGCACACACAGGTCAGAGCTTTGGGGGGAGACTGTGGGCCAGAACTGGGAGGCAGCCTCCCAAGGTCATGTGGGACGCTGCGGTGACAGTGCCAGCGGTCATGAAGCTGAGGCAGCTCCTGCCTCGGACAGGGCCACCGCCAGGCAGAGCTAGTGGGCAGTGGAGCAGGGCCGGAGACAGGCTCGTCCTGTCACTCTGAGAGCATGGAGGGAGCACACGGGTGTAGGCTCAGCTACGCGGCAGCTCACTTCCCGGGGCCCAGAATTCTCGCCTACAAGTGGGATGGGGCATCCCTGTCCTCCTCCCCTCTTGCCCTTCCTCATGAGGCTTGATGATACCCCAGAGGTGAGGTCACCTTTAGAACCCACGTTTCTGTTTCACGTGGCATGGACCACCAGATTCTGCTCGGAACGTGTCAGACATGACAGGGGAGGGTGAGGTGGCCTTGGACTCTCATTCCCCTTCCCCATGTCCTCACAAAGTGTGTTCTGTAGAGTTATTTTATGTAAGTGCTATCAAATGCTGAGAAACCTGGAGCAGTGTGGTTGGGTTCTTGGAGTCACGTCCTAGAGGTTTTCCCACACTGGTGCAGAACGCCACGTGAAAGTGTCTTGCTGCTGCCTCGCATCCTGCTCTCAGAATGCCCTGTCCTTTGTGGGGTGGTTCCCCTACTGACGGCTGTGTGTGTCTTCTCTCCCGTCTGCATGACATGGTCCTTGTTTTCACACCTCCTTACACACATGGGCAGGCTTTTCTGGAGGGCGGATCCCGGGAGGCGAGGGCAAGAGAGAACAGGCACAGGACCCTCTGCACTGCCGCTGTGCTGTCCCTGGAGAGGCCATGACAGCAGGCTCCCTGGACGCCCTCAGCATGTGGAAGTTCCCAGTTCACCGAGTGAGTCACTGTGGGGTCTTGGGGAGGGAGGTGCCCTGAGTGACTGAGCTTTCCAGCTCCTTCTGCAGTAGGATTTTCAGTGAGGTGGAGTTGGGAGAAGGGTCCTTTGCTGCTTATTCATTTGTCCTCCACTGTGTGGGAATTCTGTTTCTCCAAAAGACAAAGGCCCCTCCTCCCTGTGCCACAGTTATGTCACGTGGGACACGGGAGCTAGATTTTCTATCTCCTCCACCCCAGAAGAGCAGGCCCAGGGATGGTATCAGTGACGAACAGAGTCACCCCCAGGGCGCCTCAGGAGGCATGTTTGGGGTGCAGGGGTGAACCCCACCCTTCCCATGTTTCAGGGAAGCCAAGTCAGGAGGGGAGAGGTTTTTGGCACAGGACAGGAGACTGAGTCCAGCTGGTCCTCCCACATGTCTGACCTCTCCCTCTCTTCCAACTCGTAGACACACAAAGGGTGTAGGTGGAAAGAAAGAAGAAACAGTGAGAAGGACTTAAAATAGCTCTGGTTGTGAAAGGAGACATTCGGAGCCTGGCTGGCTGGTCTGTCTTCCCTGACAATGAGCCTGATGGGGACTTTTCAAGCTAAATACCAGCTCCCTCAAGACCATCCTAGGAGCTGGCCCTTCCCAGGTACCCCCTCCCTCGCCTGAGCCTCGTGGCTATGTTTGTTTCCCTGAGTTTGGCCTGTCTTCTGGAAAGATCCTTCCCCTGGTCAAGCCCTCCCTGGTAGGTCGGCTCCTGCATGGAGAGGTCCATGTGCCCAGACCTCTGTCCCCGCGGGCCAACTGACCTGTGCCCAGATCTTTGCGCCCATAGCCTCCCAGTGACTGCCTGCCCCAGGTGGAAGGACCCACCTGAGCCCTGGTTGCTGCCGTTGGACCAGTTCGCAGCCTGAGCTAGACATCACCATGCACCGTCTCTGTGCTGCAGATGTCTGAACCCAGGTGCACAGTCCTGCACGCTGGCTCTGCTGCAAGTGCTCCCCTCTTCTAGTCCCGGGGAAGCGGTGTCCTCAGTCCCAACCTGTGCTTCCCATTCCCAGAAAACAGCACTCATCTCCCGGCAATGTGGACTGCCCCCCACCGCCCGCCTGCATCTCTTCTCTTTGTAGCTTCACTCAGTTACTTTTGTTCCTGCCTCTTCTTCAGCAGAAATCTATGCTCTTAATAAGTACATATGGAGCATCTGCTGTGTGCCAAGCACCCTTCATTTTTTGTTTTGTTTTGTTTTGAGTGGGGGCCTTTCTCTGTCTCCCAGGCTGGAGTACAATTGCCGGCTCAATGACGATCACAGCTCACAACAGCCTCTACCTCTCCTGGACTCAAACGATCCTTCTGCCTCAGTCTCCCAAGTAGGTGGGACTACAGGCATGTGCCACCACACCCAGCTAGTTTTTAAATTTTTTTTTGTGGAGACAGGTCTTACCATGTTGCCCCGACTGGTCTTAAACTCCCGGGCTCAAGCTATTCTCGGCCCCCCAAAGTGCCAGGATTACAGGTAGGAGCCACTGCTCCTAGCCCAGAACACTTCTAAGAACTGAAGATATAGCAACTAAGGCAGTTCAGCTTTCTCCCTGTTCAGTGAAGTTGACATTCTGAGGAAGGCAAGACATAGCCAGAAATCTCCTAAGATAGATTTGGGAGTGACAAGTGCTATAAAAGCGAACACAGCAGCCATGGGAACCAAGCTCCTGTTATAGGGGCCTAGGGGTCTTACACAAAGAGGCCAGAGAAGGCCTTTTATTCAGGTTTGTTGTTGTTGTTGTTTTGGTTTTGAGTCAAGGGTCTCACTCTGTAGCCCAAGCTGGAGGAGTGCAGTGACACCATCTGCTGTCACCACAGTCTCAACCTCCTGGGCTCAAGTGATCCTCCTGCCTCAGCCTCCCAGGTAGCTGGGACTAGAGATGCACCCCACCACGCCTGGCTCGCTTTCTGTTGTTTACTAGAGATGAGATCCCACGATGTTCCTAGGCTGATCTTAAACTCCTGGACTCAAGCCCTCCCACCTCGGCCTCCCAAAGTGCTGGTATCATAGATGTGAGCCACCGTGCCCAGCCCTTCTTTTATCAAGTTTTTAAAAACTGTGGTGAGATATGCATAGCATAAAATCCACTATTTTACCCATTTTCAAATGTCCACTTCAGGGGCATTAAGCATATTGACATTATTGTGCAGCTGTCACCACCATCCTCCAGAACTTTTTCCCCTTCCCACATCGAAACTCTGCACCCGTCAAACACTAACCTCCAAGTCTCCTTGTCCTCCCCTGGTCCCCGGCGACCCCCATTCCACTTTCGGTCCCCATGAATTTGACTACTCTCGGGACCTCATACAGGTAGAACCAGACAGTTGTGAGTCCTTTTGTGACTTGTTTTTCTTCATGTCCTCGTGATTCATCCATGTTGTTGCATGGGTCCGAATGTCCTTCGTTTGAAGACAGAAGAACGTTCCCCTGTGTATCCGATAGACCGTATTTTGTCTACCACTCATCCACTGATGGACACGTGGGTCGCTTCCACCTTTTGGCTGTTTTGAGCAGTGCTGATATGGACCTGGCTATGCAAGTGCCTCCCCAAGACTCTGTGTTCAGTTCTTCTGAGACTGTGTCCAGAAGTGGAGTTGCAGGATTGTGCATTAACTCTCCGTTAAGTGTTTGAGGAGGCTGCCAAACGCGATTCCCCAGGGCTGCCCTTCTCCCATTCCCACCAACGCAGAGGGCTTCGGCTCCCCTGGAAGACCTTTTTGATGAGGAGGAAGCATTTACGCAAGGAGCTGAATCGTGTGAGGAGTCAGAAACGTGAGGCTGCGTTCCAGGCCAAGGAGAGCTGGGAGCTGAAGAGGTGGAAAGGGGTGGGCCTTGTGAGCCAGAGACTGGAGGCAGCGAGGCTGGGGGGAGGCGAGGCACTGGACAATGGGGAACGAGTGCTCCGGCCTTCCCTCAGCCCACAGCCACACTCAAGCCTCCCCCCTTCTCCATCTTCCTTGCTGCCCACCACGACCCTGTGACCTCCTGACCTCCATGAGCCAGGCCCTCTCCCCACCGCCCACCCCAGGCCCCGTCCTCCACAGTCCCTGAGCCTCCGCCCATGGCCTTGCCCCCTCCCCGGGAGCTCCCTCTCCCCTGGGTGTCCCCGGCACCATCCTTTCCTGGTTCTCTTCCTGCTTCTCTGACTGTGCACCTCGGTCTCCTCATCCGTCAGAGGCATTTCCCAAGGCTTGGTCACCCGCAGCCCCCACCCCTCTTTCTGTGTCCTCTGCACAGGTCGTCCACTCCAGGCCAGCTGCCAGCCCCATGCAGAGAGCAGTCTCAGGGCAGACCTTCCGGCCTGAGCCTGTACTCTCACTTCTGGCTGCCTTTGTATTTTCCTTGAGGCAGGGTCTCACTCTGTTACCCAGGCTGCAGTGCAGTAGCATGCTCATGGCTCGCTGCAGCCTCAACATCCTGGGCTCAGGTGATCCTCCCATCTCAGCCTCCAAGTAGCTAGGACTATAGGCACGTGCTACCATGCCTGGCCAATTTTCTGATTCTTTGTAGAAACGGGATCTCTCTGTGTTGCCTAAGCTAGTCTCGAACCCCTGGACTCAAGCAATCCTTCTGCCTCAGCCTCCCAAAGTGTTGGGACTAGAGGCATGAACCGCCACACCCTGCCCCAGCTGCCCTTTTGGGGCCTTCTTAGAACTCCATAGTCACCTCAAATTCAACATATCCCAAACTGAGCTCGTCCTCCTCATCCCTCAGCCTGCCTCTCTTCATGTGTTTGCTGTTCTGGATTTTGGCACAGATTGGAAAGATTCGAATTCCTGGCATTTCATCTTCTTATTGCCGTGTCTAATCACAGATCAAGTAAAATTCAGCAAACACCAAGTTCTTTGACCAGACATCATGAAGGATACAAAAATGAGTTCTGTCTGAACCCACCTCAGGGCCTTTGCACCTGCAGTTTCTTCCATCTGAAATGCTCTTCCTGCCCTTTTCCTGGCTGGTTGTGGGTCTCAAATTAAATGTCCCCTCCTCAAAAAGGCCTCCCTGATCACCTGCAGTGCTCTCTTGCAGCTTCCTATCTGTTTCTTTATGCCATAGACTTGCTCTTTATTTCTCTACTTTATTGCACATTGGTTGCCTTCTCCCATCAGAATAGCTCTGGGAGGGCAGGCACCATATTTGTTCTGTTTCATGGGTGCATCCTTGCTGTCTAGCACATAAAAAAGTATTCAGTGAATACCTTCAAATAAGCTGATAAGTAAGTGCCACATGAGACTCAGTTCCTGCATTGAAGTAAGGAAAACCAACATAAATGTGTGACAGTTTAATAAGATGAAACTACTTGCTTGGCTCTGTACAGCTGGCTTTGCACAGTGAGTGTGGAGCTGGGTGTCAGGGCTGCATCCGAACATTCCTGTTGCCTGTCCCTGGCTCCCCTGCAACGTGCAGAGGGCGCTGCATTTCGGGACAATACAAGAGACATGTCAAGGCAGGTGAACAGGGGAGGAGGAGGAGGGAACAGACACAACTCAGAGGGGTTGGAGAGAGTGAGGGCTCAGAGGTTCAGGAAGGCACCCTGGGTGCACATGTATCTCATACACCTTATGCAGGGTTTGAAGGGCTTGGAGGCTGAGCATGGGGACAGTTGGAATCCTCTGTCCCGGGAGAGCTTGCTCTGTAGCTGAATTTCCTCTGTTGAGTCTCAGAGGTGCCCCGTGCCCCTGTTGTTTGGGACTTGGGCCACAAGGTCATACTCAGCCTCACTTTCTCCTTCCTGACTTTGTGGCAGCCACTCTGTCTCTTTGGTCCAAGTGCTGCCTGGGGGCCAGTAGCACCCCCAGCACCTGGGGCTTCATCCTGTCTGCCCTTGCCTCCTATAAACCCTAGCACAGCATCCCAGGCCCCAGCCCAGATGCACTGATCCGGATCCGCGTGTCAGCAAGGTCTGCAGGGATTCCTGTGTGCTCACTGACACCTGAACTCTGGTCCTTGCCAACCATCCCGTCTATGTGGAACACTCACAGTGCCCTCAGCTCTGGGGGATGTCAAAGAAGATGACGGGGGTCCCAACCTCGGGGAGCTTCAGTCGTGCTAGAGAATCAAAGAGCTACTCTCATGATTTAACTTTACACTCATGTTTTATGTTCATCCCTGAGCATTATGTCTCATAGTTTAGAAAAACAAACAAGGCGACGCATGAGATGGAGCAGTGTGGGCAGCCCCAGAGGTCCAGCTGTGTGACTAAACCACAAGCAGCATAAGAGTTCTGCGTCCTAAGAGTCAAGGCAGTCAGGGAGGCTTCCAGGAGGCAGTGAGGCCTGAGCTCTCCGTGGAGGAAAGTAGGAAGGGAGAGGATGGTTCATAGGAGGCAAGAGCAGACAGGATGAGGGCTAGAATCCAGCCATGGGCTGGCTTTTTGAGGTCACAGTTGGACCTTTCTCGAGTGGAGGTGAGACAGGAGGACTGTGTCTTATGTGTGCACACCGGCCACTATCACAGTCACTCTCAGGATTCTAGAAGTCGAGAGCATGGAAAAGGACATTTAGAGATCACTTTTTGTTAATTGTGGTAAGAACACTTCACACGAAATCCACCCTCTTAGCATCTGTCTGTGGATGAATGAATAAAGAAAATATGGTATAAACAATGGGTGTATACGTGCAGTGTACTATTACTCAGCCTTAAAGACAAAGGGAATCCTGCCATTTGCAACAATGTGGATGGACTTGGAGGACATTTGCCAAGTGACAGAAGCCAGTCACAGAAGGACGAATGCTGCATGGTTTCACTGAAGTGAGGTATCTAAAAGAGCCAGACTCGTAGAAGCAGGGAGCAGAGTGGTGGATGCCAGGGCTGGGTGGGAAGATGGGGAGTTCCTATTCAACGAGTATAAGGTTTCTGTT
Source organism: Cephalopachus bancanus (assembly GCA_027257055.1). Lineage (NCBI taxonomy): Eukaryota > Metazoa > Chordata > Mammalia > Primates > Tarsiidae > Cephalopachus > Cephalopachus bancanus. The sequence goes on from JAPVLO010000510.1 coordinate 859,062, forward strand.
ATGTGAGCTGTCAAAGCTGTGCAGGAGGGAAATCCAAAGGTCATCACTCGTTGCTTGCTCAGAGTCATGCAGCAGGTTGGAGCCACATCAGGAAGACAAGTCAGGTCCCCTGATGCTGCTTCCACAGGCTTATTACAGACGGCAGCCAGAACCAAAGATCTCTCCAAAACCAAGCTTGTTTTAAGTAGCTGGGCCAGGGCCTGCACTTGCACCAGCCTGTCTCCAGGCCCTGGACTAGTCAGCACGAGCAGGGAACTGACTCGCTGGTCCTGGGGAAGCCGGGGAGTCTCTTGCTGGGTTTCTCTTGCTTGTCCTGGCAGGCGTTCACTCTCTTCCACCTTCTCTCCCACTCTGTGTTGCCAGTGGACACACAGGTAATAGCCAGGATTAAAAATGTGCCATCTTAGGGCTTCCCCGGCTGGGAAGCCACAGGAGCCATTCCAGGTTGCAGGTGACAGCAGAGGGGCCATGGGGGGTGGCTGAGAATCTGCAGCTTTCGGTGAGGGTGCGGGAGGATAGAGAGCTTACTTCCAAGATGGGAGACAGGAAGCCCTTTGAGGCAGGGTAGTGCTGAGTGTGGATGAGGACCAGGCTGGAAGGAGTAGAGCGAGCACAGCCAAGGGTTGTCTGAGAAGGAGGCCTCAAGGAGAGGAGGCTGTGGCATTTAGAGTAGAGTGCCTGTGTGGCCACAGGTACAGGGGACAGGCGTGAACTGGAGGCGTCAGGGACGTGGGACTTGGCAAGGAGCTGGCAGAGCAGGTGTGGGCGCAAAGGAACACAAGCAGGGAGGGAGGCAATCAGAGAGATGCTTCGGGGCTGTTCCTTCTTCTCCCCCAGGATAGGACATTATAGAGAAAGTTGTGGTCCCTGGCCATAATGCCGGGGCTTCCCTGGTCTGCTTTATAATACAGTGACAATAATGCCTCATGCTCCCGCAGCTCTTCATTGATTACAAAGAGCTCTTCTGTCCACAGTCCTGTGCCGTCACTGTGTGACAACCTCTGAAGTAGTGATTCTCCAAACTTCTTGGTCTCAGACTCTTCTCCCCTCTTAAAAATGATTGAGGTCCCCAAAGAGATTTTTTTCCTGTAAGTCGTATCTTGTCAATATTTACCACATTAGAAAACAAACCTGAGAAAATTACAGAATGTCTATCTTTTCTTTTGTTTTAAAATAACAATAATAAACCCACTACATGTTAACATAAATGGCATTTTATCAAAAGAATAACTATATTCTAAAACAAAGACTGAGCGCAGTGGTGGACTCCTATAATCCCAGCACTTTGGGAGACCTAGGTTGGAGGATTGCTTGAGAACAGGAGTTCGAGACTAGCCTGGGCAACATAGAGAGATCCTGTCTCTACAAAATGTGAAAATACTAGCTGGGTATGGTGGCACTCTTCTGTATTCCCAGCTACCCTGGAGACTGAGATGGGAGGATCGCTTGAGGCCAGGCGACAGAGCGGCACCCTGTCTCTAAAAAACAAACAAAATTAGTAGGAAGAGTTGACGTTTTTACATTTTTACAAATATGTTTGATGTCTGGCTAACCAGAAGATAGCTGAAGATAGATTCTCTCGCCTGCTACTGTACTCAGTCTGTTGGAATTCTTGTTTTGGTTGACTTAAATGAAGATCCTACAGGCTCACACGGACACATAATTGGAAAGGGAGGACCTTACAGAACCCTAGAGGTTCTCAGTCCACATTTTGGGAGCTAATGTCCTAGAAGGAAGCTAAGCATCCCATTTTACAGCTGGGAAAACTGAGTCGTGGAGACAGCAGACCAGTGCTTCTGGATCTTTCTGTGACCCACCATTTAACCCTGAGGCTCCCTGGAGGAAGGACAATCCCTCTTGACCTGCCCTGGTCCCAGAATAGCCAAGTGTTGAACCAGCTAGTTTGCTGGGGGACAGACAAGAGGGGCTGGACCAGGCAGCCCCGGAGACAGCCTTAGGCAGAGGCAGACGGCTGCCTGATGTTAACACCCACAGCCCCAGTCTGAAAAATGTGATAGCGCAGGCCCTGGCGCCCTCAACCCCCGTGCTCCTGGGAGGAACTCGGTTCCCAGAAGCCTGCCCCTGGACACGGCCGTCAGCCTGGGAGTTCATTTCCTGGTTAAACAAACATCTATATTAAATGGCCCAGTTGGGCAACGCCCAGAAGCAGCTTCTGAGGAGTCTCGGGCACATGTCCTGCCAGGCCCCCGCCTTGGCTGTCTGGCAAAGACACATTCATCATTGCACAGTCACTGAAGCAGGACTGCCCTGTGCGTCTCATCCGGAGTCTGCCCATCTGGCAGGAGGGGCTGGGAGGGACGTGCAGAGAGGCCCGTGCCCAGACCCTATCAGAAGTCCGTCCCCCTCAGCTTGGAGATTGTAACAATGGTAATGGTGATAACTCCAGAAGTGTGGGTAGGGTGTAGTCACTGCCATCCATCATCTCATCTTGTCTGTGCAGGGTAGGAACGCTCACCCATTTCCCAGATGAGGAAACTGAGGTGTCTGAGAGAGGCTCACCCACCGGCACACAGCCACTCGTGGCCTTGCTGGGGTGAGGATCCTGGTGTCCTTACTCCCAGCTCAGTTCTCTTTGTGCCATTGTGGCCACACACCAAGGGCCAGGAGTTAGGGAGAGCTAAGACCTAGCCCAGGCTCTTCCTGGAGTGCTAGGCTGCCGCTGGCCTTTGCCATGCCGTCAGAGATGTTTCCCAGTGTCACGCTCCCACACATCTGCAAAGCGCTTGGGCCTTGGAGCCGGACCACCTGACTTTGAATCTTGGCTCTGCCACTTAGGAGCAGTGACCTTGGGCAAAGGGTCTTCTTTGTGCCTCAGTTTCTCCATCTGTACAGTGGAGATAATCATCCCACCTGCTCCGTATGTTTTGGGGAGGATTCAGTAAGGTAATACGTGTAAAAATCATAGTCATGCTTAGCACATACTAAGTGTTCAGTAAGAGATTATATTATGAAGTAGGCAGTATTATTCTCCCTGTTTTACAGATGAAGCTCAGAGAAGAAAAGTAACTTGCCCAAGGGCTTAAGGGTAAGAAGGGGTGGAGCCTGGGATTTGAACCCAGTCTTCGGGCCCCAGAGTACAGGCTCTCAACACCCTCCCGCTTGACAAGTGAGAATTGAATTATAGGCCCCTAGGCTGTCAGAGGTCATCTTGACTCCTGTCCTCGTGTTACAGGGAAGAAAATCAGCTTCAGATCTCCTGACCTCTCTCTACAGCATAGTTGTCTTTATGGATGCTTTGCCATAGGGTTTCTTGCCCGCTTGGGCCCATCCTGGCAGAGCACATTCTCCCTTGCGAGAGCTTTGTTGACAAAGACTTTTCACACTTGGGATCCTGCTGGAGCCCCTGCATGGGGAGGTGAGCTCCTCAGGTGCACAGAGCCCTATGCCGGCTCTGCAGGTGCCGAAGGCCATGGTGAGCCACGACTCTGTGCCTGTAGGAGGCAGGAGGTCTCAGCAGGTCTCTCCACATCCCTTCCTGCTTCTTGGATGTATGACACCCCAGCCAAAGAGGCTGCAGTAGGATGCAGAAGGCCAGCTGACAATGGGCCTGTTTGACTCTGTCATTTTTTTTTTCTTTTTCTTTTTTTTTTGAGTTGGAGTCTCACTCTGTCACCCAGACTGGAGTGCAGTGGCGACTCCTGGCCACGGCACCCTCGAACTGCTGGGCTCTGGCAATCCTTCCGCTCAGCCTTCCACGTAGCTGGAACTACAGGCGCGCGCTACCACAGCCAGCTAATTTTTTGATTTATTGTAGAGATGAGGTCTAAACAAGTTGCCCAGGTGGGTCTCAAACCCGCGGGCTCAGGCAATCCACTCACCTCAGCCTCCCAAAGTGCGGGATTACAGGCTGAGCCACCGGGCCCGGCTATAACTTTATTTTCCTTATTACATCCTTGGGTCCTTGTTTCTGTTCCTGCACCACCTCAGTAACAAAAACGACATGGAAAGCCAACAATTCTGTAGTGCTTACCATGTGCCAGGCACTGTTCCAAGTGTGAGATATATGTGTGTGCATGCACACACTCATTTGATCCTCATAATGTGCATGTGTGCTAGGTACTATTCTACTGCTATGCCCATTTCACAGATAAGATCATTGAGACACCTAGAGATAAATGACTTGTTCAATGACTAAGAGTCAGAGGCAGGAATCTGCAGAGTTCCACATTCCGTGCTTTTAGCCATAGTGCACTGCAGTTGCTCTCTGCAGGTTGTGAGTTTCTCATCACTAGAGTGGATCCTTCACTTGACCAGGCTCCTCAAGTTTAATAATATGCAAGGTTCAGCACAGAAAGGAATTTAGAGGTTGGTTTGTTCATACGTGGGGAAACTGAGGCTTGACCTCAAAAGTGACTTGTGTAGGACTGCACCAGGAGGCAGGTGTCCCGGCTGAATGCCCTCTGCTCCACCACGGGCCACCCACCCCCAGCCATGCCTGCATGCTCCCCGTCTCCACCATCTGTTGCGCCAGGCTGCCCCGGTGTGTCTTAGCACCTCTGGATCCCAGCCGCCAGCGGTGTCTGATACCTGCAGGTGTGGGGTCACAGAGAGAGAGCCTGCTTGTGGCAGAGGGTCCAGGCATCTGTCTCAGCCTTGCCCATTTTTCCTGTTTATAGACACAAAGGGGTGGGGCTGAGAGAGATGCCTGGGCCCTCTCAGTCTATTCCCAAATCTTTCAGGTGTGGAAACTGGGGCTCAGGTTAAACAGCTCACCTTCTAGGGTCAGTCTGTGGAATTAGTGCTTCCCAAGTGGAATGGATATTCATTTGTTCACTCACTCATTTATTCTTTCAGTCAACAAAGGAGAACCACGATATGCTAGGTACTGGTCACGCAGAGGTGAGATTCATGGTCCCTGACCTCCCAGAGAAACATAATTGCCTCACAGCAATGATAGGAGTCATGGAGGGGGATTGCTCAGAGAGAGGATACCTAACACAGCCTGTTCAGGGAGGGGGATCAGGAGAGGTTTCTTGGAGGAAGTGATGCCATGGCTAAGTCTTAAAGGATGACCGAAGGTCAGCCAGACAGAGAAGGGGAAGGAGCAACTTGTGCTAAAAAGCAAGAAGGAGGAGAGAACTCTAGTACAGAGAACCAGATTGTTCAAGATGGGACTGTGGAGTGGGACTTTGGAGTGGGAGGCAAGGGTCATACCATCATGGTGGCCATTTATTGAGCACTCACTACGTATGTGACCATGCTGGTCATTAGCTCAACAGCCTTCTGAGTTAGGCACTATTCATTTCCACATTTACAGATGAGAAAACTGAGGTACAGAGGTCAAATCACCTGTTGGAGATCACACAGGTCATGAGGGCCAGGGAACGAACTGGGAAACACTTGAAACTTGCCTCCAGCGGCGTGGTAGCCACTTCTAGAACCATCGATGCCATCCCTCTTAATTGTTCTGTTCTTTCCTGCAGGTGGAAGGACAGTCCAGGGCCCTTGTCATCGCACAGGAACTGCTGTCTTCAGAGAAAGCGTGAGTCCCCAAGCAGCTGCCTGTGGCCTTGAGCTTGTAAACAAAACGTCACCCCTCTTGGGCTTGTACAGGATGGGATTTAATGCAGCCTCAACCCTCTTTCCCTCTGCAGATATGTGGAGATGCTCCAGCACTTACATCTGGTGAGTTCATCATTTTAATTGTCTCAAACTAATTGCCCTTTTACAAGGCTGTGATATAAGAGGCAGGAAAGCAATGAAGAGACAGAGGTGATTTCCATTAGCAGGGGCCTGGCAGCAGGCACGCATCCACCAGCTTTTCAGGGACGTCTGCCTTCTGATTAATGCACTTCAGGGGATGGAGAGCACGGTGCTTTCGGTGGGTGTGTGCCTCCCTGCTCTGGAGGGGGTGGGGGGCATGGGCTGGGGTTTCGGGAAGGATGCCTGAGGTTTCCTCAGTTCTCTTGCTGAGAAAGGCAGAAGGAGGGCAGAAGGAGGATTTCAGGCATTCTTGTATGTGTGAGTTTGCATGCATACGTGTGTGTGTGTATGTGTGCATGTGTGTGTGAGTTTGCATGCTTGCATGTGTGTGAAAGTTTGCGTGCATGTGTATGTGTGTTTGTGTGCCTGCATGTATGAGAATTTGTGTGCATGCATGTGTGTGTGAGTTTGCATGCATGCGTGTGTGTGTGCATGTGTGTCTTATTATTAGGACCGTACGTATGGAGGTGTTTGCCTGATGACAGAGCAGCCGAGGGTACCAAGAGGCTTTCTCAGTCACTCCAGCACCAGGGTAATGATGTCTGAGCTGGTGGAGGGCACCCTTTGGACTGTCAGAGGAAAGGAAGCCAGGCTTGGGGACAGCCTGAACCTGGGCCTCACCACCCTCTGCCACTCACAGGCTGTGGGCACAGTTCCCTTTGCAGCCAGTTCTCTCTGTTCAATGATGGTTTTTCTGAAATCTTGCTGCATGATGGGAGCTGGGGAATGGAAAGACAGATCAGACAGGGCCCTTCCTGGCCAGTAAAGGGGACAGATTAGGGGCATGACCAACAACCCTGGAAGACCTGGGCAGGCTTCCCTGAGGAGGTGACGTTCGAGGATAAGTCCTAGGGAGGGGTGATGAAGACCTGGGAAGTGAGGGCACTGGTGGACTCCCCACCACAAGCACTCGTGGTGCTCCCTGCCCCGAGCTCTCAAGCCATTTACAGTCTTGCAGTAGTTCTGCATTTGATTCTCCACTACTTTGTATTGTTCACCGTCTCAAAGGATGCCAGCACTGTGAATGTCCACCCTAGACATTTTGTAGATGGAGATACAGAGGCTCAGAGAGAGTGACTTGGCCAGTGGCACAGTGTCTGAGCCACTGACTCCCAGCACACCATTCTCATGTGTTTGTCATGTGTCCCCAGCTGCCTTTGGAGTTCCTTGAGGGCAGGACCATCTCTGGGTGCCCAGAGCACCCAGCACCAAGCCAGGCCTCTTGCTGAACCCAGCTGAGACCTCTGTCCACAGTATCGCCCTGGTGTCACATCTGTATGAGCAGAGGGCAGCAAGGTCTCCAGAAGGAGCTCCTTGCATGCATATGTGTGTGTGTGTGTGTGTCTTATTATTAGGACCATATGTATGGAGAAGGTGTTTGCCTGATGACAGAGCAGCCGAGGGTACCAACAGGCTGAGGTGTGTCCTCAGTTTCCCTGGCTGGAAGGTCCCTGGCTCCATTGTGCTGTTCTTAGGAGCTCCTACTGGGGACCTTGTTGCCCTCTGCTCATACCCAGATGTGACTCCAGGTTTCCTCAGTTCTCTTGCTGAGAAAGGCAGAAGGAGCTCCAGTCCTTCATTTTTGCCCTTGAGAATGAGAGCTTTGTGTGCATTATTAAGCCCCAAAGTCCTCAGTCCTCAGGTGTGAAATGTACCAGCCCCCCCCATCCTCTTATTCCTCAAAAATCTATTTAGCAAAGGCAGGAAGAATCATTCTCCATTTGTCTTTTCTGTCACGTGTTTCTGGGCTGGCAGCGTGACCGAGGGACTGAGCTTTTTTGTTTTATGACTTTGTTAAGAGGGTTTTAACCGGCAGACTTTCATCTGTGTTTGCACTGCTTCCTGCCGGTTGGAAGACATTGGAGCCACTGGGAACCCATGATAATATCCTAAGGCCTGGGGGAGAAAAGAGAAAGAACCCATGAATGTCACAGCTCATGAGCTCATTGCAGGCAATTGTGGTCTGGAGCTGTGTTTAGCACGTTAGTGCTTAGAGGACAGAAGTGGCAGAATCCTCAGTGGAACTCTGAAGCCTAGCGAGGAACCCTAGTCTTACAGGTGATCCATAGACATTGGGGCATTGTCCACAACTCCTCACCTTTGGACCCACTTCTGGTTGCTAGGTTTGGCAAATGAACTCAGAATTTCCCCCGTAGAAATCTGATGCTAATGGGATCCCAAGGCTGCATGACAGTGAGGAGGGACTGACTGTGTGTCCTCAGTTTCCCTGGCTGGAAGGTCCCTGGCTCCATCATGCTGTTCTTAGGGAAAGGGGATGTGGCCTTCTGTGTTTGGATTCATCGCTCTGCTTGTCAAATGTGCTTACTTATATTCCTAGGAATTCTGGTCATCCTAGTTGGCAAGGTCCTTTGTCTGTGTAGCCTATTAACTAAGAATGGAGTTTACTTTTTTAAACATTTGTGAAGAAAAGCAAAGAAGAATATGCCACTGAGACCGTATGTGGTCTGCAAAGCCTAAAACATTGATTATCTGACCTCTTACAGAAAAAGTTTGCTGACTTCTGGTTGAAAGGCTCCTTTCCATCCTTCCAGGAGCCCAGTCGTGAAAGCATTCCTCACTGGCCCATTTGTCATTCTGTCACCCACCCATCCAGCCAGCCCTTCACCTACTCATCTGCCCTTTCATTTATCCATGCACCTTTTGACATCTCCATGCACCCCCTGCCCTCCCCAATTAATCTCCTACTCAGATGCACACCCACCCCACCACTCAGTCATCCATCTATTCATCATCCACTCACTCAACCACCACCCAATTCTCTAACCATCCATCCATCCATCCATCCATCCATCTAGCCATCCATCCATCTATCCATCTGCCTATCCATACATCTGTCTGAACTACCCATTCATTCTGGAAAGATGGCGGGATGTTTACAAGATTGTAGGCGCTGAAATGGGCCATGGAACCCCAAAGATGAACCAGGGCTGGAACCTTCCCTTGAGTAGGTTTCTATTTTGCAAGAATAGAGGGTGGAGGTGGGGAGGAGAAAAAGATATGTGAGCAGACAATTATGCTCTTCTGCGTGAGTGTCATTTGCTCAACTATGGTTTTGAGTAAAATCTGCAGGGCCTTGGGCGGGTGCGAGTCGTATTCACTCTGTGGTATCTGGGAAGGTTTGCAGAAGAGGTACCATGGAGATGGACTTTGGGGGAGTTCCCTAGGCCAGGGGAATGAAGGGGAGGGGCACACAGGTGGGGTGGTCCATGTGGGCAAACGCTCACAGGCCTGAAGGTAGGTGATATCTTTGGAGAATGGTGCATCACTGCACATGGTTGGAACACAGATTATTTTGGCAAAGCAGGTCAGAGGCAGAATCAGGAGCCAAGCAGTAGGTCCAAAAACAAGGATAGGAGCAGACTGAGAAGTACCTCAAATGCCAGGCAAGGAAGCTTCTGCTTCTCCTTGTATGCAGTGAGAAAGTGAGTAGAGATTTTTTTTTTTTTTGAGTTGGAGTCTCACTCAGTCGCCCAGACTGGAGTGCAGTGGCCACTCCCGGCCACCGCAGCCTCGACCTGCTGGGCTCCGGCGATCCTTCCGCCTCAGCCTTCCGAGAAGCCAGAATTACAGACGCGCGCTACCATGCCCGGCTGATTTTTGATTTATTGTAGAGATGAGGTCTCGCTGCCCAGGCGGGTCTCGAACCCATGGGCCCAGGCAATCCACTCACCCCAGCCTCCCAAAGGCGTGGGATGGCAGGCTGAGCCACCGAGCCCGGCTGTGAGTAGAAATTTTGAGCAGACATGGCCCATACACCTTCAGTTCTCTCTGTTTGCTCATCTAAACAAACTCCTCTCCTAACAGAAGCTGAACATGCTTCCCTTGAGCCCCTCTTTTGGGCTAAGGCACTGAAGGCCTGTTCAGAAGCCAGTCTGCTGACTGGGAGAGACAGCTCTGGAAATTGTCACCACCTGAAGCTTCTGGAGACGTTCCCTGGCCCAAGAGGCCCATGTGACGGGCCCCGCCCTCATCAGCATGGCCTCTTGCTGCTGCTTCATCACTGATGCAGCCGCCCTGGCCTTCCTGCTGTTCTGAATTGTCTCATTGGTTTTTTTCTTCTTTTTGGAAAGTCTCACCCCTGATCTTCTCATAGCAAGTTCCTTCTTCTTGCTCAGGGTTCAGCTCAAGTGTCACTGCCTCAAACTAGTGGTGCCCCAAAACCCAGTGGTGTAGAAGAACCATGTTGTTATGCTCACAGATTCTCTGGGCCAGGAAGTCGGACAGGGCACAGTGGAGGGAGTCTCTCTTTGTTCGACAACATCCGGGGCTTCACCTGGGAGATTCAAAGATCAGGGGTGACCCGATGGCTCACTGGGGGCTGGGGTCACCAGGAGTGGTCTTCACTCACACACCTGCTTGTTGAGGCTGGCTGTCATCTGGGCCCTCCACCGGGCTGCTGTTGGCCAGAACGCTTGCTTACCTGTTGCTTCTCCAGTGGTCTCAGCACAGGCAAGTCTGGTCTTCCTTGTAGCATGGTGGCTGGCTTCCAAGACTGAGTGTCCCACGAGAGAGCCAAGAGGAAGCGTGTGGCATTTTTATGAGCTGGCCTTGGAAATCATGTAGCACCACTTCCACCATACTCCATTAGTTGAGACAGTCACAAAGGTCCACCCAAGTTCAAGGGGAGGAGACATAGTTTCCACCAAAGACTGTGTGAGATGGAAGATATCGCTGCAGCCATTTTTGGAAAATACAGTCTACTGCAGAAGCCTTTCCTAATAATTCTGTGTCATTTAGGAGCTGTGTTTGACTGATAATAACAAAAAGCCACTTATGATGGTTTAAATTATTTAAGAATATTATAAGAAAAATAAGAAAGTAGAAGAGAAAATCCAGAAGTAGGAGATCCAGGTTAAATTTGGCAGCTCCACAAAGTCTCAGGGACCAAGGTTCCACCTGTCTCTACTGTATCAATTTTAGGCTTCCTCACGAACACAGGGTGGCTACTGCAGTTCCAACCTTCACATCTGTGTCTCTGGCAGGATGAAGGCAAAATGGGGAAGAACAAAAGGTCATACCTCCCGGCGGAATTAGTCCCCTTGGAAGCTCAAAGCTTTCCTCAACGACGTTTCCTCCTATCTGTTGGGCACTGCTGGTTGCAGGGGAAGCTGGGTCAACTGGCAGTAAACTGGTCAAAGCTGGGTTCAGCTTAGTGGCTTTGCTCCTGTGTATTCATTCTGGGACCCAGGCTGAAGGGGCAGCAGGTACCCTGGCAGAGTTTTCCCCGTGGCTGTGACAGGGGAGGGAATAGGTTGGTGGAGGGCTGCTAAGAGTCAGGCTCATGGCTGGCACATCACCACTTCCGCCCACATCCCATCAGCCACAACAGGTACCAGGCCAGGCCCACAAGCAGGGGGCAGGGACACACTCCCCCTACGATGAGTCTGTGGCCAGGGAGTGGATTCGGGAGGGCGAAGCCCTCCAGCATCCTTCCTGCCTCTGTTCTCTGTCTCCTGCTGCCTTTCATTTTCTCCACAGCTCCCTTCACGATTTGAAATTACCCGAGTTGTGTATTTGTTACTATGTTATGTTTTCATCAACTTCAGCTCAGAATATTTCCTGGTTCCCCTTGTGATTTCTTCTTTGGCCCATAGGTTACTTAAAACTATGTTGTTTAACTTCCAGACATTGATCTATTTTCCACGTCACTGCTGCTAATTCGTTATGGTTGGAGAACATACTCTGCATGGTTTCAGTCCTTCTAAATGTATGGAAATGTGTTTTGTGGCCGAGCGCGTGGGCTGGCGCGTCCTGGAGAGCGCTCCCTGTGTCCTTGAAAGAGGTGTGTTTCTCTGCTCACTGGATGGGTGCTCTGAAGGTGCTGCTTGGGCCGGCTTGCTTGGTTGTGCTGAGTCTTCCACGTGTGCCCGCCAAGCTTCTGTCCCGTCATTCTGTCCATTGTTGAGCGTGAGGTGTTGCTATCCCAACTATTGTTGAGTTGTGTGTCTTTCCCATCGGTCCGTCGGTTTTTGCTTCATGTATTCTGGCGATGTTCTTAGGTTCTGGTGTACTGTCTGCTCCCTGACTATACTGTAAGCTCTTTGCGGGCAAAGAGCTGGACTATTCCTTTGTTCCCAGTGGCTTGTGATGCCTGGTACACAGTTGGTACTCCATAAGTATTCAACAGATGAATGACAGCAGGGCCAATCCTTCCAACAGCCCTATCATTTCTTCAGTCAAAAATACTTCCTGCTGGGCATGGTGGCATGCGCCTATAGTCTAAGCTACTCAGGAAGCTGAGGCTGGAGGATCGCTTGAGCCCAGGAGTTTGAGGCTACAGTGAGCCATGACTGCGCCACTGAACTCCAGCCCAGGCGACACAGCGAGAGCCCTTTTCAAAAAGTAAAAATAAACTTCCTGAGTGCCAGGTACTGGTGACGTAGGAGTGAGCAACGGAGGGGAGGGCCCTGCCTCCAGGAACTGACAGACTAGAGAGGGAGACAGGCATGGACAAGAACAACATGAATGTAGTGGTAGGGGGCATGCCAAGGCTCGGGGTCTCAGGGGAGTCTCCCAGCCCAGTCTCTTTGGGAGTAGAGGAGGATTTCCAGAGGAAAATGTGTCCAACAGCCAAGTTGGCATGCAGTGAGGAAGGCAATGCCTGACAAAGCAGCATGTGCAAAGGCCCGGAAGCCAGTCAAGAATGGCACGTTTGGGAAACTGAAAGAGGGACAGCCTGGCTGGAGAGTTGTGAGGGAGAGGGAGAGAGAAGTCAGCGAGGTGGGGGGCAGCACAGGGTCAGCCTCCTGAGCCGTGGGCTTGATTCGTGAGAGTCTGTGAGGAGGTGGCTGGGAGATCCCTGCGCTGCTGAGTCCTGCGGCTGTTTGGGTTGGAAGATGGCATGCTTGGGGCTGGCAGCTGTGGGGGTTGGGGAAGGAGAGGCCAGGCTGGCTCCAGGTGTCTGGCCTGCTGACTCACTCCAACGGCGGGTCCTCAGAGGGGCCAGGGCAAGTGTGGGGGGCAGTGATGGGTATAGGGTGGGTCTTGCTGAGGGCGAGGGGTTCAGGCCAGGGCGTCCTCAGGGTCAGCTGGGCACAGGAGGTGGGCGTTGGAGGTGATCGGGTGTGTATGTTGACCGGCACCAGGATTTTCCCAGGAGGATGTGGGGGAGGCCGGGCTCTCAGGTACCCAGGGAGGAAGGAGGTTCTTGAAGGGCCCAGGAGGGGCTTGAGTATTGGGAAGGACTCGGTGCTGAAGGCCAACGAGTGGCTCCGAGGGGTCTCCCTTCGCCCCCCTCCCACCCCCAGCACCGCCCCTCTCACTCCGGGGAATGACCACTTGAAAGGGCGTCAGGAAGCTGGGACAGAGCCAGCCCTCTCCTACTGCGGCAGGAGGAGACCCAGTCAGAGCCCTCCTTGTCACTGGGTAGAGGCTGCATTTGGCTGTGGCTTCAGTGCAGACATGACCGGGGCAAGCTCAGGATCTGGAGGGACTCTGCTATTCGCCCATCCATGAGCTGGAATTCATGAATTCAAATCTAGATTGGTGTGCTGTCCGCTTGCCCCCATCCCCCATTCCCCACCTAGCAGCTCTCACTTCTCGTTAAAGTCAGCGTCTGATGGGCCAGTTGCTCCAGGAGAGGAGGGTGGTGGAAGGGAACAGGCATCTGTTGAGCCCCTGTTGTGGGCTCAGCACTTAGCACACATCATCTCGTCTAATTGCACATGGCTGTGCGTGATAAATCTCAGGTGGTTGGATGGGTCCAAACACTTGAGTCTCAGGGGAGGTGAGTGACCTCCCCGAGGCCACACTGTGTGAAGTAGGACCAAGACTATCTGACTCCAGAGCATTGAGAAGAGGAGAAGACAAACAGCTGTGAAATTGTCCTAGGGTTTCCAGAGGAGCTTTAGGAAGGGGCATCAGTGTGAGCTGAAGGAATGAAGTCAGGGAAGGCTTCCTGGAAGAGGGGTGTTGAGATGGGCATTGATAGACAGAAGGCAGGAACAAATGGATGGAGGACACCTCGGAGGAGGGTGTGACAGTGTTGGGTGAGACAGGAGAGCCAGAACACCACATTCCAGGTGTTTCCAAGAGAGGCAGCAGGGTGGATGTTGTAAAGGAGGTTTAGGGAAGGTTGGTCTGGTGGGTTGTGTTGGGGTTGGAGTATGGGAGATGCCCGCAAAAGCTTGACCCAGAACAAGTCTTAACACAGCATCTGATGCTGGGGAAGGTAACGTGAATCCAGGAGGACCCCTGCATTCCTCGGGTCGGGACCGTGGCTTGCACTTATCTTTGTTCCTGCCCCTGGGTGACGCCAGGAAGTGATTTTTAACTGGGTTAGGAGGCCCCATTTCCTGCCTCTAAGTCATTTCTGGGCTCTTTCAGGGCAAAGCAGGCACACCGATCTTTGGGAGATCAGAGAGAGGCAGATTTGAGTCTGTGAGAAAGCACACCTGCCTTCCGCCTGACCCACGTGGGGGCCGAGCACCCGTGCTTGGAGGTTTGCGTGTTTCACCTCCTGAGGAGGCTTCAGGGGAGCTCTTTACGTTTACATTTTCCTACAGTCCAAGGAAAGCAGTTGATGCGAGACCCTGAAAGTCTCTTCCTCCTTTATTCTTCACAATGGGATGGGTGGTGGGATTCAAATGTTTTCAGGTACAGAATCCTGTTTTCCATGGCATTTTACTCAGAACCTCAGGGTGAAGGTGGATGGGGGTGGTGGAGGCCAGCGTTAGGGCTTGGGCTCCACCTGCATTAACCCTGGGTCTCCACTGAGCACGCTGTGAAAAATGTTCATCTAGATGCGTGGCTCTCCCGTGTGGTCCTGGCCCAGTGATGCGTGGCTGTCCGGTGTGGTCCTGGCCCAGCAGTGTCAGCGTCACCTGGGAGTTGTGAGACATGCATGTTCCTGGGCCACACCCCAGACCTGCTAGACCAGAAACTGTGGGGTGGGGCCCGCCGTCTGTATTTTAACAAGACTTGCAGGGGATTCTGTTGGACAGTAAGATCTGAGACCCACGGATAGATGATCCTGGAAAGTCCCTTCGGCACAGACGCCGTAATACCCCGTCCCCTAGAAACCAGCATCTTGGAGGACACTGGTTCCAGCCTCAGCTTTGGAAAACACAGATGCTCAGGTCCCACCCTCAGAGATTTTGATCTACTTGGTCTGGAGCACAGCCTGGTTGTAGGGAGCTGAGAGCCCCCAGGTGATTCCAATTTGTATCTAAGCTTGAGAACTTAGAGTGAATTTAGCAAACATTTGTTAACCCTGTTGTAAACAAAGTTGAACAAATCTGAGTGAAAACAAAAGTGAATGAGGCTGGAGGCCCAAGAGGCCCGCTGCTTAGAAGCATGCGGGCAAGTAAGTAGTCTCGCAATCCAATATTTTGGGTTTTGGGGTTTTTTTTTTTGAGTTGGAGTCTCACTCTGTCGCCCAGACTGGAGTGCAGTGGCACGCTCCCGGCCACCACAGCCTCAACCTGCTGGGCTCTGCTGATCCTTCCGCCTCAGCCTTCCAAGTAGCTGGAACTACAGCCGCGCGCTATCACGCCCGGCTAATTTTTTTGGTTTATTGTAGAGATGAGGTCTCACCAAGTTGCCCAAGTGCATCTTGAACCCGCAGGCTCAGGCAATTCACTCACCTCGGCCTCTCAAAGCGTAGGATTACAGGCTGAGCTACCGAACCCGGCAATCCAATATTTTGTAAAGCCCGTTGCTTTTTCAGACTGGGATGCATGTCACCCCTCCCCAGGGATGCAGTAGGTGCCTGGGAGGACTCAAGGCCACTGGCTAAACCTGACACATTTTTCAAGAGCCTCTGTTTTGCTCTACATACATAATTTTAAATAAATTAGATATGGCTGTATTTTGGAGACTAATATAAAATATGAATTACTTTTTAAGTTAACACATGAGACGTCAAAGACATTCCTGAGATTGGGGTGGCTCCCTTCAGGCTATGACCCCAATTTTTGGAGGCTGTAGGACACTTGAGAGACCCTTAGACTGATAGTTATAGTAGCACAGGAGGGCCTCATGAAGGAGGTGGCCTTTGAAATGGCTTTGAAAGATCAGCAAGATGTAGATCGGCTGCTGGAAACTCAGAACTAAGATACAGAGACTGGAAGAGAGAATCCATATAAAACAGTGGTTCTCAAAGTGTTGTCCTTAGACCAGCAGCATCGGCTTCAACTGGGAAATTCTGAGACATGAAAATTATCCAGCCCCTCCCCAGACCTGCTGAATGGAAACTGGAGGGGTGGAGAAGGGAATAGCCCTCTGCATTTTGGTCAGCCCACAGGTAATTCTGCTACATACTTGAGTTGGAGAACCACGACCTTAAACTAGCGATGAGCAATACGCTGCGGAGGCGGGCTGGACCAGCTCTCGTAGAACCGTGATCACCTGGCCAAGGAGTTAAACTTGGCTCTTAGTGCAGAGGGAAACCACACAGGGTTTGGAGAAGAGGCAAAAAAAGTGGGGAGCCCTCGCTCGTCCTCCCTACCCCCGAGGCCTCAGAGAACTGTTTTTCTTTTTCTTTTTCTTTTTTTTGAGTCAGAGTCGCATTCTGTCATCTAGGCTAGAGTACAGTGGCACGCTCACGGCCGCTGTAGCCGCCACTTGCTGGGCTCAGGCAATCCTTCTGCCTCAGCCTTCTAAGTGGCTGGAACTACAGGCATGCGCTACCATGCCCCGCTTGTTTTTTAATTTTGTTGTTTTTTTTTTTTTTTTTTTTTGTAGAGATGAGGTCTCACCAAGTTGCCCTGGCTGGTCTTGAACCCCTGAGCTCAGGTAGTTCTCTTGCCTCAGCTTCCCAAAATGCTGGAATTACAGGCTTGAGCCACTGCACCCAGCCTTGTTTTCCTTTTTTAAAAATATTTTGGAACTTATATACAGTTAAGTGCACAATTCTTAAGGGTATGGCTTGAGAGAGAGAGAGAGAGAGTGTGTGTGTGTGTGTACACTTGTAACTACCACCCAGATGGAAGTGTTGCATCATCCTGGGAGATTCCCGTCATACCTCCCCAGAGAGTAACACTGTTTTGCTTTTTGCCACATTCAGTGATGGAGCCTGGTCTTGAACTTCACATGAAGGGCATCCTGAATGATGTACTCTCTTGTGTCTGACTTCTTTAGCTCAGCATAGCTTGAGACTCACCAGCTGCTTCTACGTATTGGCCTTCTTTTGTAGGGATATCCTAGTGGGTTCTCTGCCCTCTCGTGGCCGAAAACATGGGTTGTTTCCAGTTGTGGGCTGTGATAAAGCCTCTGTGAATGTTAGTTATTACATGTATCTTTTAGGGAGCACATGCAGCACATGCAATTGCTGTGGGTTCATAGGCTAAGCATAGATTTAGCTTTATTGGAAACTGCCACATAGACTTCCAAGGAGGCTGAGACAGTATGTATTCCCATTTCCAGCGTAAAAGAGCATGTACTCCACACACGTGCCAGCATACATTGGTATTGTCTGTGTTTGTACTCATGACCATTCTGGTGATGGCTTAGTGGTGTCTCACTGTGGTTTAATTTTCATATCCCTGTTGATTAATAAAATGTAGTGTCGATCCTTCTGTGTATTAGCCATTTAGAAATCCTCTTTTGAAAGGTGTCTATTGCCTTTTTAAAAAAAAAAAATTGAGGTGTCTGCCTTTTACTTACTGATTTATAGGCACACTGTAAGTATTCTGGGGACAAGTCCATTTTCAGATATGGTTATTGTACATATTCTCCCAGCCTGTGACTTCCCTATTCACTTTTTAAAATAGCTTTGTTGAGATATAAATTTCATACCATAAATCTTAGTCCCTTAAAATTCAGTGGTTTTTAGTATATTATCAGAGTTGTGCAGTCATCACCACAGTCAATTTTAGAACACTGTCATCACCCCAAAAAGAAACCCCATACCCCTGAGCTGTCATGGCCCATTCCCTCCCCCTACACCTCCCAGCCCCAGGCAACCACCCATCTAGCTTTTTTCTCTATAGATTTGCCAATTCTGGACATTTTATCTAAGTGGGATCATTCAATTTGTGGTCTTCTATGTCTGGCTGCTTTCACCTAGCATAGTGTTTTCAGGACTCTTCCGTGTTGTAATGTGTATCAGTACATTGTTCATTTCTATTGCTGAGTATGATTTTACCATGTGGAAACGCCACAGTTTGTTTATCCATTTTTCGGCTGATGGATATTTGGGTTCTTTCCACCTTTTGTCTGCTATGGAAATGCCGAGCTGAACATCCATGTACAGATTCTTGTGTGAACATATGTGTTCTATTCTCTCGGGTATGTATATACCTAGGGATACAGTTGATGGGTCCTTTGGAAACTCTCATCTTTTGAGGAATTGCCAGACTGTTTTCCAAAGTGGCCACACCATTTTACATCCCCACCATCACAGTACGAGATGAGGGTTCCGATTTCTCGGCTTCTTCACAGCACTTGTTGTTGTCCATCTTTTTATAGCCATCCTACTGGACGTGAAGCAGCATTTCATTGTGGTTTGGATTTTGCATTTCCCTAATGACTAATGATACCACGCATTTTCATGAGCTTCTTGCTCACTTTTCTGTCCTCTTTGGAGAAATATCTTTTCAAATTCTTTGCACATTTTTTAACTGGGTTGTTTGCCATTTTATTGTAATCTGTAAACAAGTCTCTTATTGGATATATGATTTGCAAATATTTTCTTACATTCTGTAGGTTATCTTTCTTAATAGTGTCCTTTGAAGCACAAACATTTTTAATTTCTATGAAGTCCAGTCTATCTACTTTTTCTTTTGTTGCTCGTGCCTTTGGTGTCATGTCTAAGAAAGCTTTGCCCAGTGCCAAATCACAAAGATTTACTCCTGCATTTTCTTTTAAGAACTTTATAGTTTTCGCTCTTAAATGTAAGTCTTTGAATCATTTTTAGTTAATTTTTGTGCATATTATAAAGAAGTAGTTCAGGTTTATTCTTTTGCATGTGGATATCCAGTTGTCCAGCACCATTTGTTGCAAAGACTATTCTTTCCCACTGAATTTTCTTGGCGCTCTTGTTGAAAACCACTTGACCATAAATGCACAGGCTGATTTCTGGATTCTGAGTTCTATTCCACTGATCTATATATGTCTGTCTTTAGGCTAGGACCACACAGGATTGATTCCTATAGCCTTATAGTAAGTTTTGAAATCAGGAAGTGGGAGTCTTCCAACTTTGTTCTTTTTTCCCCCAAAATTATTTTAGATACTCTGGGTGCCTTGCACACTATGGGTTTTAGAGTCAGCTTGGCAATTTCTGCACATACACACACACAAAAGCAACTGGGATTTTGCTAGGGATTGAGACAAACCTGTATGTCAACTTGGGGAGCGTTGGCCTCCTTAACAGCATTACGTCATGAACATGGCATGTCTTTCCATTTATTTAGATCTTTGTTAATTTATTTCAGCAGTGCTTTGTCGGTTTCAGAGTACAGGTTTTGTGCTTCTTATGTTAAATTTATTCTTAAGCTTTTTATCTTATTCATTTTTTAAATTATTTTTTAACTTTTCATTTTTAAAATAATTACAATTTACAGAAAAGTTACAAGAAGAGAATTAGTACATATTCATCTGTTAACATGAAGTCCATTTTATTGCTTTGTTTCTGTATGGTTAGTACTTTTTGTTTACAGTTTAAGATATTTTTGTCTGCCCCACAGAGAATTATTTTCAAGATTCCAGAGTACTCTCCAATGATTGACCAGGCCAAGGGAAGTCATGTCCCCAGGACCGCTCACAGCCTGCCAAGGCATGTTGGTGACATGATTGGGTCATGTCTGAGGTTGGCATGTATTTGGCCAAATGGGAGCCCAGCATGTCCACTTAACTCTCTGCAGTAATATGAGTGGTTTGACCACTTGCCAGATGGACATTCTGGCCAGCCAAGAATTGTTCAGTCCAGAGAACAGAGATGCAGTACAACCTGGAAAACTCCAAACCCTGGAGACCAGGGTACTTGGCCCCTGAATGGAAGGTCCCCACTTGCACTGCAGGCAAGCCTAGGTCCAATACCCGAGAGCCCTGTGAGTTCAGGTAGGAGCTCCAGAGGCGGAGAGGTGGTCCTCATACCAGGCCTGTTCACCAGGCTGCCCCAGCATCTCTGAAGCTGAGCAGAGAGCCCCGGTAGGGATTCTGGAGACCTGATTCTGGCTTCACTCCTTGACCTCGTGTACGTCACCTCCTCTGTTCAGGCCATTTGTCAGATGAGGAATTGAGGTGGAGTGATGGAACGAGGTAAGACTTTGGGATTAGGCTGACCTGGGCTCAGATTTTGCTGTCTTGGTGGCCTTGGGCAAGTTCCTTAATCTCTCTAGGACTAAAGCCCTGATTGGTGAGATCTGAAATAACACCAACAACAAGGGTTGCTGTGAGGATTAAATAAATATAAAGTGTTTGGCACACGTAAGGAGTGTGTTTAGTGAATGTCAGCTGTCACCATTTGCTGGTCGCCTTTCCTGGGCTGGGTGCTGGAGATACAGAGATAAGTAAAACTTAATATAGAGGATAAGGAAGGCACAGATTAGCCGAGTTAGGATTATCCGCAAATACTCCTAAAACACAATGGTTGGCAGTCAGCACAAACCCCGTGGAGAAGGGTTTCATTTGTAACCCCGTTTTGCAGAGGAGGAAACTGAGGTCCCGATGAACTGTCTGCATGGTCCTTACTTAGCCAAAGAGGAGAGTGAGTCGTGGGGGCCAAGACCAGAATCAGAGATGAAGTGACCTGCCCAAGGTCACACATAGGCCCTTCTCCAGGTAGATAAGGACTCAGGTGTGTTCCCTAGGTGTTGGCTCAGGATGTCCTGTAAGATTGGAATAGGAACTCCACAAAGAGCTGATGGGAGTGCAGGGCCCTGTAGGACGGGTCCCCTGCCTGACCCTCTAGTGCCATCCTGTTTTTGCCCTGTGCACTTCTTGCAAGGGTATAAGCATGTGTGCACATGTGTGTACACACACACATATACACACACACACACTCTCCACCCAAGCCATACTCAACTTCTCAGTCGCTCTTCCACCTCAGAGCCTCGGCACATGCTGCCCCCTCTGCCGGGAACACTCCCCTCCTGTCTCGGTGTTGGTACTGTCTTCTTGGCAGGCCTTTCCAGAGCTAGGCCGCGTCTTCTTTCTCTCGTCTGCTGGGCCCTGACTTTCTCCCTCAGGTTTCAAATTCTGTGAGGGCACAGGTGCACCTCCCTGCCTCCACTCTCTCCTCAGGGCTCAGGGCGGGGCACACGCTCAGAACGTTCGTTGAGTGAATCAGGGAGTGAGGGCCAGGTACCTTCCACCTCTTTTCCTCCCTGTGAGATGGACACCAGGGTTGCCAGGTGCGATGAACGACCAGAATTCTTGAGACAGAGGAAAATCCTTTCAGAGAGTGATGGATGGCGTGGCTGGCACTCGGCACTTCTAGCCGGTGAGCGTGGTTAAGAACGGATGTTAGTGGCAATTCCAGTTACGCTCCAGATTTTGAAATGTGTCATGTTGGTGATGGCCATCCTGCCCACCGGGACTGAGTCGATTCAGTGAGAATTAATTATAGACGAGAAGCCAGCTTGCAGAGCAAGTAATAGTTAAGCTCCCTGAAGAGAGATGCAAACACAACCACAGTCTTGTCTTTGCTTGTTCTTCCTTCTCACCCTCTCTCCTTCTTCTTCCCTCCTTTTCTCTCTCTCTCCCTACCTTCTACCTGTGGTGCTCTGGACCTGAGCATCAGGGTGATCGATTCTGGTCTTGGCCCCCCATGAGTCACTCTCCTCTTCTGTTAAGTAAAGGGCATGCCGTTAGTCAATCAGCAAGCATTATAAAACTCCTTCTCATGTGTCTTCTGTGTCATGTACTCTGTGGGGTCTTAGAAACATAGCAGGAAACCAAACACATGTGGCTACTGCTCTGACCACATCCTGTCTAAAATATAATCACAACTACCATGGGAACAGCACTTTACAGTTTACAAAGCAGTTTTAATCATTAGCATAGGTCTCTTTGCAGCCTCGTGCTCTACTTTGTGTTACTGTTGTCCCTATTTTACAGGTGGGGAAACTGAGGCTCAGAGAGGTGGCAACTTCCCCACAGTTACTCAGCTATACTGTGGTGCAGCTGTTCTTGGACCTGGCCCGGAACAAATGACAGAGTGTGTTGAAAGTCCTCTGTCAGCCAGCCACCCAAGTAAGATGGGTCATTGCCCTCATCAGGATGGATGCAGGACTATTTTTCTTTCTTCTCCTGGGATACCAGGGCTGAGAAGACCCTGCAGGGCTGGGGGCAGGACCCTAAACATGGAAAGACACAGGAAAGAGCAGACCCTCCTGCCCCACATCAGCAGGGAAACCTCCACCCCAGGTTCAGAATGGCCCCAGTAGCACAGACCCAGCTGTGGGCAGAAGTGCCCATCGCCTCCCTCCAGTTGCTCCCGGCACCCAGCTGCTGTGCTCGCAGCCCTCGCTTTCCCCACCCTCTGGAACTCTTTCGGGAAAGGCCTGATAGCTCACGCACAAGGTGATTCGGTTTCTCAGAATAGCGTAAGCACGTGGCCCCACTCAGAGATACACATGCCCAGAGAATCCACTCGTTAATTCAGGACTCAGCCCCTCAGGGTCTCTGATCTTTACAACAGGGCTGGGGGTTTTTTGAGACCGTCTAATTATGCTGGTCTGGGACTGGCCAGCCTCAGGCAGGAACCAGCTTATTCTCCCTCCCGGTGGCTGCAAGCCAGGGTGGGCTGCCTCGCCCATGCCTTCCCTGCAGCTCCCAGCACAGCAGGTCATACCACGGCAGCAGGAGATCAGTGCAGGACAGGACGAGGTGTTCAGGGAGCAGAGACCTTTGCAAAGGCCACATCTGCTCTCCCCTGTCTGATAGTCTGGGTGCCTCTGGGCAGACGTTGGGATTGCGGATGAGGTGGTGTCTCTCACTGCTGCTGCTCCCGTCAAGCCCTCCTTTCTTCTCCCTGTCATGGCCCCTCCCTCTGTTCTCCTCTCCCTCACACTCTCCTTCCCTCCCTCTCTCGACGGCTCTGCTTTCCTGTCTTTCTTTCTCTCCCCCTTTCCCGCTCTCTCCCCATCCCACCTCCCTGCCCTTTTCCCTGTCCTTCTCTTGCCACCTCTACGCCTCCCAGCTCTTCTGCATGCCTTTCTGGAAGAAACGAGGTCCAGAAAGGCTTCCTGGAAGAAGGGCTGCCCATTCCATCTCTCAAGTACTTCCTCTTTCAGATCTTGGTATAAAAAAGGCCTTTCTGGCAGTGGAATAAGTGAGTGCCCTATTAAGGAGGCAGTCCAACAGGGTGGAGGGATCATCCTTCCTGAGTATTAGGATGGTGGTTTGACCTTCCCGACTTGGGACCCATGATCTCTGACCCTGAGTTTTTCCCAGTGTGCATTGCTCCACAGTTCAAGGTGGTTTCAGGATCCTCCTCCCACCTGCCCCGCCCACCCCCTTGTAGCTAAAACTGTAGAGCTGGACCTCGCGCAAGAGCAGGTTGCCTTGAAGACAAAATGCTATCCTAGGGAGAAAGAAGTCTTATGTTCTTTTTTTTTAAATTTCTTTCTTGATACATAATAGATGCACATAGCTTTGGGGTACATGTGATCATTTAACACATCCATATAATTTTTAAAGAGCAAATCAGTATACTTGGACATTCATCACCTTAAAGATTTGTCTTTCCTTTATGCTAGAAACATTCATGTTCTTCTAGCTCTTTTGAGATGTATAATGGATTATTGCAAACCATAGTCACCCTACTGGTCCGTCTAACACTAGATCCCATTTCTTATCAAACAGTATATTTGTACCCATTAATCAGCTTCTTTTCGTGCCCCTGCCCGCCTACCCTTCTGGTAGCAAAACTACCGTCTGCTCTCCATCTTCATGAGACCCACTTTATTTGTCTTGGAGATGGTGTCTTGCTATGTTGCCCAGGCAGGACTCGAACTCCTGGGTTCAAGAAGTCCTCCCACCTCAACTTCCCAAGTAGCTGGAACTAGCTAGAGGTGCATACCGCCATACCCAGCTGTGTTCCACTTTTTTAGTTCCTACACTGAAAAAGTGAGAGCATGAACTGTTTGTCTTTCTGTGCCTGGCTTATTTAGTCTAACATAATGATCTCTCGTTCCATCCATGTTACTGCAAATTACAGGATTTCGTTCTTTTTATGCCTGAATAATATTACATTGAGTATATATACCACATTTTCTTTATTCACTTATCTGTTGATGGACACTCAGGTTGATCTGTATCTTGGCTATTGTGAACAGTGCTGCGGTAAACATGGGTGTGCAGATGTCTTTTTGATATACTGATTTTCATTCTTTTGGATATATAGCCAGTAGTGGGATTGCCAGATCATATGGTATTTCTGTTTTCAGGTTTTGTTGTTGTTGTTTTTACTGTTCTCCATGGTGCTGTACTAATTTACATTCCCTCTGGCAGTGTACAAGTGGTCCCCTTCTCCACATCCTCGCCAGCATCTGTTATCGCCTGTCTTTTTGATAAAAAACCTTTTTAATAAGGGTGAGATGGTATCCCATTGTCGTTTTGATTTGCATTTCTCTGATGATTAGTGATGTTGGGCATTTTTCATATATCTGTTGCCCATTTGTATGTCTTCTTTTGATAAATGTCTATTGAGATCTTTTGCCCATTGTAAAATCAGATTATTAAGGCTACACTTTCAGGGACCATTTCTATAGTTGATTGAATCAGATTCTGTGTTGTTTATTTTTTGTCTTGGGGGCAGATTTTTTATTTTGTTTTTTGCTTTTGAGTTGTCTGAGTTCCCTATACATTCTGGTGATTAATCCCTTGTCAGATGGATAGTTTGCGAATATTTTCTCCCCTTCTGTGGGTTGTCTCTCCACTTAGTTGATGGTTTCCTTTGCTGTGCAGCAGCATTTCTCTGTTTTTGCTTTGGTTACCTGTACTTTTGCGGTCTTACAGAAAATCTTTGTGTAGGCCAATTTCCTGGAGCATTTCCCCAATGTTTTCTTCTACTAGTCTCATAGTTTCAGGTCTTAGATTTAAGTCTTTAATCCATGTTTGTTTGATTTTTGTATATGGTGAGAGATATAGGTCTTCTGCATATAGCAATCTAGTTTTCCTAGGACCATTTATTGAAAATGCCATCCTTTCCCCATGGTATATTCTTGGCACTTTTGTCAAAGATGAGTTGGCTGTTAGTGTGGGGATTTATAGCTAGCTGACAAGATCCAATACTTAGAAAAACCTAAAAGATGCCACCAAAAAATTGTTAGAACTGATAAACAAATTCAGTAAAGTTGCAGTATACAAAATCAATGTATACAAATTAATAGCATTTATGTATACCAACAGCAAACAATCCAAAAAAGAAATCAAGAAAGCAATCCCATTTACAATAGCTACAGAGAATATAAAATGCCTAGGACTTTAACCAAAGAAATTAAAATTCTAAACAAGGAAAACCATAAAACACTCATGAAAGAAATTGAAGAGGATGCACGCAAAAAAATGGAAATATATTCCATGCTCATGGATTGCAAGAACTAGTATTGTTAACGTGACAATGCTCCCCAAAGCAATCTACAGCTTCAGTGTAATCCCAATCAAAGTACCAATGACATTCTTCACAGGAATAGAAAAAAATCTAAAATTTATGTGGAACTACAGAAGACCCCAAATAGCCAAAGCAGTTCTGAGCAAAAAGAACAAAGCTGGAGGCATCATACTACCTGACTTCAAAATATACCACAAAGTTATAGTAACCAAATTAGCCTGATACTGGCATAAAAACAAGTACATAGACCAATGGAACAGAATAGAGAACCTACATATAATTTTAATGTTTATTATGTTTGATTTAATTTTAGAAGTACTTGAATCATGATAGAGAATTTTAGGGAATAGAGACAAGAAGATTAGAAGTCATTCCTCGTTCTACATGCCTGACACAGCCACTGTTTGCATTTCATTCTGTTTCTTTTGGCTTTTTCCTTTGTTCACTTCCTAACACAATTACATCGGGGTGTGGAAACAACTGTGTCTACCTTCTTGATTTTTTTTTTTTTTTTTTTTTTTTGAGTTGGAGTCTCACTCCATTGCCCAGGCTTGAGTGCAGTGGCTGGTCTTGTCATCTGCCCCACCTTCTTGATTTTTTAATGCTGTGATCTGAATAGTTTTATGTAATCACCATTTTTATCACTTGTAGTGGCTGCTTAATAAACCATGGGTGGATGCCTATGACTTCCTTAGACTTTGTTTTGAAAGAGCATAGCACATGAACCTAAAAACTTTATATTTTTTAGAGAAGGAATTATCCAATTTCTCACCCATCTTGTAAAAGAAGAATGTCCACCAATGAGGAAAAAGGGAAGGCACATGTGTCGAGCCCTGCTCTGTGCCAGGATCTTGTGTTGGGTGCTTTCTGGGTGTCAGTTAAGGCAGCCCTATGATCACCAGGTGTATGTGATCCTCCCTGCGTTGCAGGTGAGGCCGTTGAGTCTGAGACTGGCTTAAATTCCCATGGCCGTCTTCATGTAGGCCAGGGCTCCAAAGCTGCAGGGGCATCGGCCAAGAAAGCCTTACGCTCAGTCCTGTTGACCTGTGGGTAACAGGCCTTTTGGGGTTTCAGGATTTCCACGGAGCTGTCATGAAGGCATTGGATGACATGGACCATGAGGGCCGAGACACATTGACCCGGGAGGAGCTGAGGCAGGGCCTGAATGAACTCCCAGCCATCCACGACCTTCACCAAGGCATCCTGGAGGAGCTGGAGGAGAGGCTGTCAAACTGGTGAGCAGTCCTGGGACCCCCAACCCTACATCCATTGTATCGGGGGCTGCAGAGGGACGAAAACACCACCCCATGATGTGGTGTCTCCATCTAGCGGATGGAGAAGCTGCAGCACAGACGTGTTAAGTCATTGGCCCACACAGTAAAGCAAGTGTGCAGGGCTCCAGCTGGGGTCTGCACCCAGGGATCTGTCTTCAGTACTCCCTGCACTGGTCACAAGACTGACTTCTCACTGTCCCGCCCCCTCCCCGCTGCAGGGAGGGCCAGCAGAAGGTGGCCGACGTCTTCCTGGCCCGGGAGCAGGGGTTTGATCACCACGCCGCTCACATCCTGCAGTTCGACAGATACCTAGGTCTGCTGGGTGAAAACTGCCTCCACTCTCCGCAGCTGGCAGCTGCTGTCCATGCATTTGAGGTGGGTCCCGTGGTCTTCTGAGACCCCGCTGTAAGGATGCAGGGGTCAGGGGAGAGCCTAGAAGGGCTTAATGCAAATTGATAGGCCATCTTGGTGGGGCTAAGGATGTGGAGCAGAGGGCGAAGACCTGGCCAGAGGGACGAGAGGGTGACCTGTCAGGAGGGAAAGCCTAGAATGTTCCCTCTTGGGCAGTAGATGATAACTCGGGGATCCCTGGCCACAGTTAAGAATCTCAGGGACAGTTCTCCTTTCCCAGTTGGAAAGCATGAACCAAGCTGGGGCCCCGGCCATTGGCGGTGATCAAGAAAATTACCGACACTGGCCACAATTCCGTTTCTAGGCAGAAAAGGTATATGTGGGGGGAGCTTTTCTCTATTACTAATGTTAGGAACAAAAGCAAGGACTAGGAGAGGCATGGTACTGACAGTAGCACCAACTGTAGGCCTGGAGGAATGAACAGTCATAGCAGGGTCTAGCTAATCCAGGTGGGCTTCCTGGAAGAGGGGAACCTGGTTTTGAAGATGGGAGAGAAGCTCAGCCTGGCCAGGAAGAGGTGTGGCCGGGGCAGTGTCCAAGGGGTACTGTGAGTCTAGTGCCTAAGGCAGAGGTCTCTGATGAAGTTCTTCCTTCCCTCTCTTGAGAGCAGCAGAGTCTGCAAGGAGGTGGCCAAGCTGTGAAGCATCGGCTGCTGAGGGTGGTCCAGCGCCTCTTCCAGTACCAAGTGCTTCTCACAGGTGGGCCCCACAGGAGGCCGGGGACACTGAGCTGGGGGGGGAGGGGACTATGGCAAGGTGTGTGATGACAGACTTGCCTCCTAGCCTGGTAGGCAGGGGCTGAGGGGGATGGCTCTCATTTCCAGCCTCCTACCCCTGCCGAGGCTGGCCTCTGCCTTCACCTCTCCCTCCAGTTGAGCTTCGAAGTCCTGAACAGCCTCCTTCCGCCTTGGGAAGCTTCCTTCAACGGCCACCTCCCATCCCGAAACACAAAGCCCAGTGGTGCCCCTCTCCCCGTCCTGCGTCTCCTCCCTGTCTCAGCCGGCGTCTCACTTCTCTAAAGCTGCTGCTGTCCCCCGAGTCCTCCTTGTACCAAATCAGTGGGCATTCTCAACCCCTGACCCGCCAGCCCTCCCTGTGGCTTTGCCTCTGGCCACGCCCTGCTTCGGGAGTCCTTTCCTCCTGGGGTGCCTGTGGCATGTCCTCCCCTGCGTTTCTCCCTCCTCTGTGTGCGCCTCTGTCTCCGCCGATGGCCTCCTGTCCTCCACTGTCCCACAAATGTCAGAGCTTCTCGGGCTCAGTCCTGGGTCCTCTGTCCTTCCCTCTCTGCAAGCTCTCCCTGGGGATGTTATTTTCTCCCCACCTCGGCCTACTGGGAACACTCACGCCTTTGTTCTGAACTCCGGGCTAGTTTTTCTGCCTGGCTCCCAGCGGATGAAGACCCCTGTCCTGGGGAGCTGACGGTTCCCTGGGAGAGACAGACGCTACACATGGAGATACACACATGCATTAGGGCCGGGGGAGAGAGAATCCATTCATCCAGTTCAGTGACTCCTGATTGAGCATCTGCTGTGTACCAGGCCCCATGCTCAATGCTGTGAGATAGCAGGAGATTAAACAGACAAACTCTGTGACACTATAGGGCTGATACTCTAGACAAGCAAATAAACAAATCAGGATCTAATAGAATGCCAGTGTTAAGAACTCTAAAGAAAAATAAAGCAAATTAAACGAGACAGAACAGGACTACTGTGTCAGATTCAGCAGTCAGAGAAGACCTCTCTGAGGAGGTGACATTGAACAGAGATCTCAGTGCAGTGAGGAAATGAGCCATATGAATATCTAGGGATGGGCAAGGTGGCTCACGCCTGTAATCCTAGCAGTCTGGGAGGTGGAGGTAAGAGGATTGCCTGAGCCCAGGGGTTCTAGACCAACCTGGGCAACTTGGCAAGACTTCATCTCTACAATTAAAAAAAAAAAAATTATCCAGGCGTGGTGGCACATGCCTGTAGTTTCAGCTACTTGAAAGGCTGAGGTGGGAGGATTACCTGAGCCCAGCAGGTCTAGCCTGGGCAACAGAGTGAGACTCTGACTCAAAAAAAAAAGAAAAAGAAAAGACAAATTCTGGAAGGAGAGAGTGCCAGGTGAGGTGAATAGCAAGTGCAAAGGCCCTGGGGTAGGAACAAGCCTGGCATGTTCAACAACTAGCAGCCTGCCGCATGGCCAGAATGGGGTGAGTGAGATGAAGAGCAGCCGACAGGGAGGGCCCGCGGTGTGGGGCGCCTCGGGGGTACACGCACACTTCGCACGCTACTGTGTCGGTCGACCCATCCGTCTCCGCCCATGAGCTGGGCGCCTCTTGGAGGCAGGGCTTCGCCTTGTGTCCCAAAGTCATAGTCCGGTGCCAGACACATAGCAGGTGCTCAGTGGATGTTTCTTGGGTCAATGAGTGACAAGCAGCGGTGGCAGCAATGCCGATGGCAGCCCTGGGAGCCCGGTGTTGGGCTAGTGTGGCATCGGGATGGGGCTGACGGTGAGAGGGTGGATGTCTCACTGTTCCCCATCGTCCGTCTCTGGCCAGAGCGGAGGGGCCCCCGTTGTGGGCAGGAGGGGCTGGCCTCCCCAGGGAGTAACTGACTCTTGGCTCTCCTTCTGCTGACAGACTATTTAAACAACCTCTGCCCAGACTCGGCTGAGTACGACAGCACACAGGGTAAGTCCGGTGTGGGCCTGGGGACAGGGCCCACGTGCCTGTGTGGGCTCCTCTCCCCAGACTCTGGACTCTGTGCGCGCTCCCAAGCCCAGGATGTAGCGCCACCCCTCCCAGCTGGATGTGTGCTGCATGTGATGCGTCCGGGACTTCTGTGAGAGCCCCCAAACCCTCCGAGACCGCTCTCCCTTCGCCCCAACCCTGGGGACTCCCAAGGATAGACTGATGGACAGAATCTGGTGATGGGCGGGGCGGTGCCTGGTCCAAAACGCTCTGGCAGTCTCCCTGTCGCCTCCCGAGTCTGTGAGGCCATCTCTACACATGACCTGTCAGGACACTTCCTGTTGTGACATATTCAGTTGGCAGCCAGGGACTGAGACACAGGGTATCCAAACCGCGGAGGCAAGAGCGGCAGGGCTGGGGTTGCTGCCTGTGGCCTGAGGCAACAGCGGCAATGGCTCGACTGTCTGCTCTACTCCCTCCCCAGGTGTGCTGACCCTCATCTCCAAAGTCACAGACCGTGCCAACGACAGCATGGAGCAGGGGGTGAGTCTGGCCCATCAATACCTTTCCTCAGACACGGGTCCCAGGAACCTCTCCACCCGGCCCCTGTCTGCCCCGTGTCACCTGACTCCTGGGGAGCTACAGGCAGCCGTCTCTCTCATGGGACTCTGCAGAGGACTTTGACTTCTGGTCCTGACACTTACTGTGTGACCTCAGGCACTCTGTGTCCCTCTCTGGGCTTCTGGTTTGAGCAATGAGGGGAGCTACAAACTTGTAGAGACCAGATAAATAATGCCCCGACTGTGGTCTGAGAGCATTCGCGTCAGCACCTGGCTGCTTTGTAAACTGCTAGTTCCCGGGCATACCTCAGATCCTCCCAGTCAGTTTCTGGGAGTAGGGTCCAGAAATGTTCATTTTTTAACAAGTGGCACAGTTAAATGTTATACCCACAAAGGCTTGAGAGTCATGAGTCCACTAGAATATGTGGGCTTCAAGGGCACATCTGATTCTGATGGCATATGACTCCGTTAGAAACGGATCAGGTGTTCCCTGGGTTTCTGCCAAGGACAGCAGACTTTATTCCACATCCCAACTCCGTTCGAGTGGTTTCCATGGTTATTTGCTCACTGCTTCACTAGGCTGTAAGTATGTTAGAGCTGGTGCTGACACTGATTCTGAGGCTGAGTGGGAAGGAGTTCAGTGATCCATTAGTCTTGTCTTCAGCTGGCAGAGAGGGAGGTAATGGTAGTATGTATGCAGAGGAGCTGCTCAGCTTTGCCGTGGCAGAGTCACAAAGCATCCCTACTGTGAGTCATCTACAGACAGAAGAAGAAGAAGGAAAATAGCACTGACTGGACACCTCCTTTGTGTCTGACCCTGTGCTGTGTTTAGGTCTGAGATATGAGATACAGAGGTAATGAGACATAAATCTCAGACTTGAGGAACTTGCGGCTTAACAAAGCAGTAAACACGTGGGTGGAAATAACCATGGTAAATGTCATGAGAGAGAGATTGCCACAGGGTTCAGAGAAGGGAGGCGTCCCTTTCAGCTGGGGTTGTCAAGACATGGTATGTAGGTGCCCGCTCAGGGAGCGTTTGCACACATGCCAAGAAGGCAGAGGGAGGAGAGGTATTCTGGGAAGAGGGACTGGCCTGGGCAACGACCTGGAGACGGGCACTGGGGGAGTGTGAAAGGGTTCAGAGAGCCACCCACCATGGCTGGGAGATGGGAACAGGAACACATGCAACACCTCCTGGCTTTCTTCAAGTTCAAGGCTGGATGCTGTGTGAGGAAGCACGGTCTGGCCCATTGTCTCTGGGGCCTGCTGTAGACAGCTGCACCGGGCCTGCTGCAGGCCAGAGACCCCCACTCAATGCTTGCTTGGGATGAATGGGTGGAGACCCTGCATGGGACATTCACCAGTTTAACCATTCTTATGTGTGCAGTTGAATGGTGTCAAGCACATTCCCACTGTGGTGCAGCCATCCCCGCCATCCATCTCCAGTACTTTCCGTCTTTCCCAGCTGAAACGTTGCACCCATTCCCCCCGCCCCTGACAACCACCATTCAGCTTTCTCAATAGACCTTATTTTTTAGAACAGTTTTATTTTATTAGTTTAGTTTAGTTTAGTTTAGTTGTTGGAGTCTCACTCTGTCACCTGGGCTGGAGTGTGGTAGCACAATCACAGCTCACGGCAGCCTTGACCTCCTGGGCTCAGGCAATTCATCTGCCTCAGCCTCCTTAGTAGATAAGACTACAGGCATGCACCACCATGCCCAGCTAATTTTTTTATTTTTTTTCCTTTCTGTAGAGATGAGGCCCTGCCATGCTGCCCCGGTTGGTCTCAGACCCCTGGGCCCAAGCCGTCCTCCCACCTCAGCCTTCCAAAGCGCTGGAATTACAGGCATGAGCCACCACACCTGACCATAGAATCATTTTACAGAAAGGATTGAGATGATGGTACAGAGAGTTCCCATATGCCCTATACACCGTTTCCTCTGTCATGACCATCTTATATTAGCGTGGTACCTGTGTTATATTAAAGGACCGATGTTGATACAGTATTATTAGCTGAAGGCTGTTGTTCCTTCAGATTTCCTGAGTTTTACGTAATATCTTGTTCAAGGATCCCACGTTACATCTAGTCATCATGTCTCCTTAGGCCCCTCTTCATGCGATAGTGTCTCAGATTTTTCTTGCTTTTGATGACCTTGACAGTTTTGAGGAAGCTGGTCGAGTATATGGTAGGTGCCCTTCTACTGAAAATGCCTGGTGTTTTTCTCAGGATTAGACAGGGTTTGTGGTGATTCGGGAAGAGGATCACAGAGGTAAGGCACCATTTCCCTCACATCGTGTGAAGGGCACATACCAGCACCATGAGCTATCAGCTGTTGATGGTGACCTTGATCATCTGGCTGAGGTTGTGTGTGTTAGGCTTCTCCACTGTAAAGCTGCTGTCCCCATCCCCACTTCCACCCCCCCTCTTCCATACTCTTTGGAGGGGAGTCACTGTATGCAGCCCACACGTAAGGAGTGGGGAGTGACGCTCCCTGTCCTTGAGGGCAGAGTATCTGCCTGGATTACTTGGAATTCTTCTGCATGGGAGACTGGTTTCTTCTCCCTCCTTGAGTAATGCATCCAGTCATTGTATCTAAACCAATTATTTATGGACTCATGGATATTTATTTAATTCTTTGGGTTATATCCTATGTTGTTTTGTCTTCTTTCTCAGATTGTTCCAGTTCTGACTGTTTGGAGTGCTTTCCGTTGGTTTCTGTGTTCCTTTCACATACCCCCATCAACATAGGCTTGGGTGTGTTTGTTTGTGTGTTTTTGAGCACTTCGCTACTTTCGGTCACTACAAGATGCTCCATGCTCACTCATCTTTCATATTTCCTGCCTCAGTCTTAGAATCAGCCATTTCTCCAAGGAGTCCTGGCTCCCTTAATTGGATAATGGTATTAGAAACCAAGCTACATTTCTTTCTTTTTTTTTTTTTGAGTTGAAGTCTCACTCTGTCACCCAGACGAGTGCAGTGGCTGCTCCCGGCCACCGCAGCCTTGACCTGCTGGGCTCCGGCGATCCTTCCGCCTCAGCCTTCTGAGTAGCTGGAATTACAGGCATGTGCTACCACGCCCAGCTGATTTTTTGATTTACTGTAGAAATGAGGTCTCGCCAAGTGGCCCAGGCGGGTCTCGAACCCGCGGACTCAGGCAATCCACTCACCTCAGCCTCTCAAAGCACGGGATTACAGGCTGAGCCACTGAGCCCGGCTAACTACATTTCTTTTAAGCCCTCTTAGCTAACAGCAAAGAAATACATATGTGTCTATACTCAGATCTATAGGTATTTTCATCCATAATTATCTGTATCTGAATATTAAGCCAACTATGAGTTCTTACGGTCTCCTATTCTAAGCATCACCACATGGATCATTCTCATTGCCTCCCCTTGCTTCTTTGTAAATTCCCACTACAACAGTGAGAAACATGGCTCCCACCATCTACCATTAACTTAATTGTTCAGTTTACCTTAATATGTGAAAGATATTGTTCACAGAGTATAGAAATCTGACTGACAGGTTTTCCTTTCAGTGCTTTAAAGATGCCACTCATACCAGGCTTGGTGGCTCAGCCTGTAATCCCAACACTTTGGGAGGCTGAGGCAAGTGGATTGCCTGAGCCCATGAATTCAAGACCAGCCCAGGCAACTTGGCGAGACCCCGTCTCTATAATAAATTTTAAAAATTAGCTGGGTGTGGTAGCACACGCCTATAGTTCTGGCTACTTGGAAGACTGAGGCAGAAGGACCACCAGAGCCCAGTGGGTCGATGCTGGGGTGGCCATGAGCACACCACTGCACTCCAGCCTGGGCGATGGAGTGAGACTCCCACTCAAAAAAATAAAATTAAATTAAAAAGCCACTCCACTGTATTTTGGCTTCCATAGTTTCTGTGAAAAGTCTACTGTAATGTCCTTCCTTCAGTAATGTGTTCCTTTTTTCTGGCTGGCTACAAGATCTTCTCTTTTTATCTGATTTTTAGAAGTTTGACTATGATGTATGTGTGTGTGTTTTATGGGGGAATGGGGCAGTATTTATCCTGCTGTAGTTCTTGAGCGTCTTAGATATGTGATTTGTTGTGGTTTGTCATGTTTGGAAAATTATCTTGGATGCTCTGTCTCCCCCCAACCCCTTTGTGTTTGTGTTTCAGTTTGGATAATCCCTTCTGATTTATCTTCAAG
Organism: Cephalopachus bancanus; assembly: GCA_027257055.1. Lineage (NCBI taxonomy): Eukaryota > Metazoa > Chordata > Mammalia > Primates > Tarsiidae > Cephalopachus > Cephalopachus bancanus. Next base: position 893,404 of record JAPVLO010000510.1, read on the forward strand.
TTCATTGATTCTTGCCTCAGCTGTGTTCAGTTTGCTGCTAACCCTGTCAGAGGAGTTCTTTGTTTCCTATACTGTTCTTACTTTTAACATTTCCATTAAAACTCTTGCATCATTTTCCATCTCTGCTGAGATTCTCTCCATCACTCATAGATGTAGTCTTCCTTTTCCACTTGCACCTTTAGCCTCCTAATCATAATTACTACAAAATCCCTGTCTGTTAGCTCCAAAATCTGTGCTTTATCTCTTGGAATTTGGCAAGTTTTATTCTTGCTTTTTTTGTGTTTCTCATAACATGTTATTGGATGCCAGACATTGTGCGTGGCGTTATGTCTGCAGAGACTGAAATGATAGTATTTACCCTCAAGGCAGAGGCAAGAAGATTGCCTGGGCAATCAAGACCAGCCTGGGCAACTTGGCAAGACCTTATCTCTACTGTAAATCAATAAATTAGCCAGGTGTGGTGGCACTCACCTGTAATTTCTGCTACTTGGAAGGCTGAGGTGCAAGGATTGCCTGAGCCCAGCAAGTAGAGGCTGCAGTAGCCATGGTCGTGCCTGGGTGACAGAGTGAGATCACAACTCAAAAAAAAAAGGTATTCAGAAGTGGACAGGCCTCTTTTTTGGTTACGCTGTTCACGGTGAGGGCAGGGGCAGCTGGGTCGATCCAGTCAGTACTTGAGCTGAGTTTGGGTTTTGTTGTCACGTCGTCACCTTGGTGCCCCCCAGGCTTTGTGTTCCTCCAGCAGGAGGCTGGCTGCTGTTATTACCTTGTGCTATTTGTGGAGCCTGTGGAGCCAGAGAGCTTTTCTCTTATTCCTGCTCCATGTTTAGCTCTGAGTGACCTCTGCACCACAGAAAGGATCTCTTCTCATGCTCTTGCCCCTTCTCAGAGGTGAACCACTGCGTCTTGTTTCTCCGTGCGAGGCTTACAGTGCACACAAGGGCATTCTTGAGCCTCCTGCACAGTCCACCATCTGAAGCAAGGCCTGTGAGCCAGGCTCCCTCAGCATTCCTGCCCCTCCCTTCTACAGCAGCCCAGCCCTGTCTTGGATCTGTGACTGGCCTTGGACAGATTTCTGCCCGTGCCTCAATGATAGTTGACCTCTGCATGGTATTACCACCCTCTTTCCTAGGGGCAGATAGCTCTTGCTGCTACCTTTCCTCAGAGCAGTGGGTCTTTGCCACGGCTCTGAAGGCGGGAGGGTTTCCTGGCTTCCCCCTGTGGCTGAAGCCTTGTATGGGAGAGGGGCCTGAGTAAATGGGGTGGGCAGGGTCTGGGGCCAGTCCCCCTGGCAGCCCACCCACATCCCCATCCCAGGGGCCTTCCTAGAAAAGAGCTCGCAAGTGAGTGTAATCCCTCTGGTGTCTGCAACTCCCTGCGAGTCTAGAGTGGTCCCCCAACCACATTTGACCTTTAAGAGTTCATTGACATTGTAGCTGCCTTCTTCTTTCTTTGCTTTATACAGACCACCTCTTCCGGCTGCCTGTCACCAGAGGCACGACAGCTCCTGCTGGTCTTTTCTCTGCAGAGGCTCTTGCCAGTCAGAATTCAGTCCCCTCGGTTGCAGCTGCTCTCTCACAGGCTTAAGAAAAGTTCTGGTTTTGTAGGCTATCTGGTTTCTTCTTGCTGTGAAGATGAGAGCAGTGTTCTCTTGTGGCTTTCCACATCATTAAATGGAAATCGGACTGTTACTCCTTTTTTTACTGTGTTGGATTTTATGCCCCAAACCATGGATAATAGAAAGGACTTTTAGAGGCGATTTCTCTATACACGATGTTCACCTGATGAGACTACTTTAGAAACTGCCCCTGTGTATGGGTCAAGGGGCACCTGCCAACAGGGTGGGCACTTGTTTCTTCTAGGGTTGGGGGCACCATGCATAGGAAACAGAGATGTGTCACTGGACGTATTTTGGATAGCCAGTGAAGGGCTGACAGGGAGCTCCCAGGCACACGTATTTTTCTGACAATGAGTCTTCAGGGAGAGGGGACCCAGTTTCCTTCCCTGATGGTGTGTTTTCTTGGTGGCTGTCCTCCAAGGGCCTCCACCGTGAGCTGCCAGCCAGGAGAGCCGGAGTCTTACCTGGGGTCCTAGGTTCCCAAGGTCCAGATGCTCCAGGCCTCAGGAGGGCCACAGGCTTAGAGTGTCCACGGGCCATGGGGTGGCCCGGAGACAGGGGTATCAGATAGTACCACGAGGCCCAGTGGCCTCTCCCACGGCACACAGAAAGATGGTGAGTTCAGGCCCAGAGGGACTAGCCCACTGACAGACAGCCTGCCACCTTGGCGTCCTGCAGACTCAGGCTTGGGTCCCGGTCTTGCCTCTGAAAGGTGGTCTGATTTGGGGCAGGCCTTTCTGGTCCCCATTTTCCTCTTAACTGGAAGCAATGCCCTCTCTCACAAAGGTGACAAGGCCTATCCAAGGGGCCCTGACCATCTCCCCCTTGCCCTGCTTTGCTCACAGGAAAACCTTCAGAAGCTGGTCCACATTGAGCACAGCGTTCGGGGCCAAGGGGATCTCCTCCAGCCAGGAAGGGTGAGTGCCGCCACCACTGTGGGCAGGGGCAGAGGGCAGGCAGGCAAGGCTCTGATAAGCCCCACCATTGTTCTGCTGGGCGGGCCCAGACAGGCCTGGCTGCAGGTGCCGTCTACCCGTGGAGGGCAGGCGGGGGTGGGCTCACTGGGCTTGGCTGTCCATGGCCCATAGCTGCCTCACCCGGGGCTGTCCACCCCATGATTCCAGGCTCTTCAAGCACCAGGCGTTCCGTGTTCCCCACAGCTCTCCCAACCTCCAAGAAGAGGAGGCACTAAGTCGTTTTAGTCCAGAGTTGCTGGGAATGTCGAAAACGATCTCTCAACAGCAAGCCCCCAGAAAACTTCTTTAAAAAAATTCTTTAAGCGACAAATTTACTCTCTTTTAAGCTTCTGAATGGAAATCATAGAACTCAGCCCCCCAGATAGTCCCAGATATCTTTATTACCCATGATGGTCCGTGAAGGACAAGAGAAAAGGAATGAACAACCGTGCTTGGGGGATTTTACTCAAAATTAGCAGAGATCTCACTGGTCTGAGATCCTGTAAGATCACACTACGTGTTTTAGCCAGGATCATGAGTCTGGTAAATATTTATTAAGCATCTATTTGCATCCTCCAGAATTAAGGGAGCTGTAGCAGCCACTCATGGGTCGTCAGCTGTTTTAGCAAACCTTCTAGGCTCTGTCCTGAATGGACTCCTCCTGGGGCAAACCAGGGTGGAGTCATGGTGTGGGCCAATCTGTGTATCTGGATCTCAGTATCTGGTGGTGCGGGCTAAGGGGGCACTCCGAGAGGCTGATCCGCCTGTCTCTAGTCCCACTCCAGTAGGAGCTCATCATAACCCTGAAAACACACACCTGAATGCTGTAATCCCAAATACGGAAATCCTGAAAGGTCAAAGTCCTATAAGTATAAATCTGGAAAAAAAATAATTTAGAAAAATCTCAAAAAGATAATTATTTGCATTTTTGAAAGGGCATTTATTCATTTGAGAAACATAAAAACATAAATGAACACTTAATAGGCCACTTTATACAGTAAAAGAGCCAATAATAACATGCATAACTTTACAAACATAAACAGTCGCATGAGTTATAAGCAGATGAACCATATTCATAAAGAAATAGGTCAAAAGGGAAATGCATAAACGCGTATCACTGTGGTTGGTCATTATGTGCATTACCTATAACTGTGGTAATTTAAAATACCAGGACAGGCCTGGCTTGGTGGCTCAGCATATCATACCGTGCCTTGGGAGGCCGAGGTGAGTGAATTGCCTGAGCCAGCGGGTTCGAGACCTGCCTGGGCAACTTGGCGTGACCTCATCTCTACAATAAAAATCAAAAAATTAGCCGGGCATGGTAGCGCATGCCTGTAGTTCCAGCTACTTGGAAGACTGAGGTAGAAGGATCGCCGGAGCCCCAGAAGGTCGAGGCTGCAGTGGCCGGGAGCAGCCACTGCACTCCAGTCTGGGCGACTGAGTGAGACTGCAACTCAAAAATAAAATAAATGAAATAAAATAAAATACCAGGACAGACTACTTAAATATTTTGACAAGATTGGTCAAAAACTGTGATGGAACAGCCTGGGCAACATAGTGAGACCCCATCTCTATTTTTAAAAAAAGGCCGGGTGCTGTGACACATGCCTATAGTCCCAGTTACTGGAGAGACTGAGGCAGAAGCCTTGCTTGAGACACAGAGGTCTGCGGTGAGCCATGATGATGCCACTGCACTCTAGCCTGGGCAACAGAAGGAAACCCCAACTCTTAAAAGAATAAAAACTGTGACAGTTCCATGCAGACCCCCAAAGAGCCAAGATCTCAAGAAATTCTATCATTCACAAAGTACCTGCACAAAAAGGACATCTCTTCATTTCTGAGGAAGTTTCAACGTTTTTGTATATACACACAGTGCTTACACACAAAGTCAACACTGTGATAATGTACTTTCATGGATCAACATTTGTTAAAAAAAAAAAATACTTGAACTAGAATTCTCTAAAAGTCTCTACACAATTTATACCTCCAGTATTGAAAACGATGTGAAGATGAAATACATAGTGAATACATAGCATACTTTACCAGGTTTCTAGGAATTCCTTAAGCCAGTCAAGTTGATGCCTAAAATTAAACATCACAAGTTCACCCCTGTCAACTTGGCACTAGTACGCATCTCATTAAAACATACTTAATTTTCTTTGTTTTGTTTTGTTTTTTTACTTGGAATCTCACTCTGTCGCCCAGGCTGGAGTGCATTGGTACACTCATGGCCACCCCAGTGTCGACCTGCTGGTCTCCCGCGATCCTTCTGCCTCAGCCTTCCAAGTAGCCAGAACTACAGGTGTGCGCTACCATGCTCAGCTAATTTTTTTGATTTATTGTAGAGACAAGGTCTCGCCAAGTTGCCTGGGCTGGTCTTGAACCCATGGTCTCAGACAATCCACTCACCTCGGCCTCCCAAAGTGCTGGGATTACAGGCCGAGCCACTGAGCCTGGCCTTTACTTTTCAACAAAGACAGTAACAAGGTTATATTTCTGCCTGACAGATGCAACCATCCTCTGATGGTGATTTTTAAGATTTGATGATTTTTGTCTTGTTTTGTGTTTGTTCTTTGAGATGGAGTCTCATTATGTTTCCCAGGCCAACCTCAAACTGCTGGGCTCAAGTGACCCTCCCAAGTAGCTGGGACAATGCAGGCGCGTGTCATGGTGCCTGGCTTGGTTTTGGGGATTTAAGGCTTTTGAGATTCAGGCTTTTGGGATATGGCGTTGGGGACTGTGTCTTTCAGGATGGTGATCCAAACCCTGCTCCAGCATATATGAGCATCTCTCCTGAGCTGGGAATTTACCCATGAGCTGCTCTGTTGTTCTCAGGGAGGCCTCATGATCGAAGTTTCCCCTAGGGGCCTCCCCTGCAACCTTTTCAAGGTAGCAGGGGCATCAGCCTGATCAGGAGGTCTGCTTCTCTCCCTACAGGAGTTTCTAAAGGAGGGGACACTGATGAAAGTAACAGGGAAGAACAGACGCCCCCGGCACCTGTTTCTGGTAAGTGCCAGGCCTCCGAACCGAGCTCTGGACCTGTCAAATCCTGTGACGTTTCCTAGGGCCTGGATTCAAGGACAAGCAGAAACGGGCAGGGGAGAGTGGGGCAGAGCAGAAATGATAGCGTGGGGATTCTTCTGTATTCTGAGCTTTCTGGAAAGCTGAGAGCTTAACACTTGGATCGTTCATATTATTTGAATGATTTTGAATGGAATGTTGTTAACATTGAATTGCCCAAAACCCTACCTTAAATGTCTTAAAACTGGGAAGCTCTCAAGCTGTGAATAACTGTCTGTCCAACCACCTTATCTAATACCTGGGAAAACTGAGGTCCAGAAAGGAATGTCGCCTCAGCCAGGCCTCCCACGGGCTGGTGGCCCAGAAGGGAGCCCAGGACCATAACCCACGTCTAGCGCTTTCGCCACTGTGCAGGAGGCTAATTCAACATTTTTAATTGTTTACAGCCACGATCTTGCACATCGGAGAATAGCCAGGCCTGTCCTGTGGTGCAGCGGTATCAGCCTTGCTGGCTGCCGAGCTACTGATAGTGCCTTGCCTCAGCCCTGCTGTCCACCCCCACCCCCGCCCGGTTGCCGTGCCTTTAAGCCCTTCTGTCTGCTGGGTCCCGTTTTCCTGCCCGCTCCCACATGCTTTGCTGTCATTCCTTATGGCCGTCCAGCCGGGTTGCCTCTCGGCCTCCTCAGACTGTGCTGGAGTCGCGTGACGTCCCTGCGAATAGACCCTGCATGAGTGCTGCCAGCACTCTCGGTCTAGGGCTGTTCCTGAACGCCGGGTGTGCACTGGTCCTGGAGGCCATGAGAGGAGGGCTGTCTTGCCCTCAGCCTTCTGAGTCCCGAGGGAGGGAGACACCAGCAGACGTTTGTAACTGTAGACCTATAAGAGTGCTCCAGAAGGAATCTTGGGGCACTGAGGAAGTGGAGAAGAAGGAAAGAACAGACAAGGAGGGGCAACTGTGCTGTTCGTGGTGTGTGCACTGGGTGCTGCGAGCGTGCTTGGTGCTCCATGTGATTCCTGGAGAAAATGTCCCCTGAGTTCAGCCAGGAAAGAAGGATAGGAGTTTGTCAGTCAGGCCAAGAAAGGGGTTTCAGGAGAGGGAAGGGCATATGTAGAGGACAGAGGTGTGAGAAGTATGGTGTGTTCGAAGAACCTCTGTGAGTCTCAAGAAATCTTTGGCTGCAGGCAGACCCTTCCACTCATGATGGCATCTTCCCCATACCCCCAGATAGACCCTGCCCTTAGAAGGGCTGCTTGAGAGCTGAATTCTGGAAAGAGCTTGTGGCACTGGGTAGAGAAATCTTGAGTCTGGCCAGACAGTGTGGAGTCGTTGACTGGGTTTTGTGGGCCTCAGTGGCTTGTGTCCTGAAGCCTTGGCTCAGCCTCACCTCTGTTCCCTCTTACCTCTGGGATAGCCCCTGGCTCGGGCTGGTCAGCGCTGTGGTGGAAGGGGAAGGATTTGGCGGCAGACAGCGGAAGGACAAATAGAAGGAGGCGGGAAGAGTAGAACAGAGTGGAATTTTGAGGATGCGGACCATTCTGTATAGCTGAGTCTCCAGGGGAAACTTTGAAAGTGTTCTCAGTGGCTGGGCATGGTGGCTCACACCTGTAATTCCAGCACTTCGGGAGGCTAAGGCGGGAGTATTGAAGTTCAAGACCAGCCTGGACATCATAGTGAGACCTCATCTCTACAGAAGATTTTTTAAAAATATTAGCCAGGCGTGGTGGTAGTAGTCCCAGCTACTCAGGAGGCTGAGATGGAAGGATCGCCTGAGCCCGGGAGGTCAAGGCTGTGATGGGCCATGAGTGTACCACTGCAGCACTCCAGCCTGGGTGACAGAGTGAGACAACCACTCAAAAAAAAGAAAAAGCAAAAGAAAAGAAAGTGATCTGAAAGCCAAGCAGCACATGGTTCAGATTTAGGTGCTCAAAGGGGTTTCAAAAAGCCACCACAGACATTCGAGTCCCTTTCTGTAGGTAGTTTTTTCTCTACCTCTCCTTACACACCTCCAGTGTCGGGGAACTCCCTGCCTGCTGTAACTTCATTCCTTCTACAGCTCCTTGTCCGCTTCCTTCTGTGTGCCAGGGTCTGTGCTGGTGTGTGGACGTGGTCCCTACCTGCCGTGGCTCTGGGACTCCAGTGGGGGGGGGCTGTGCCTTGTTCCATGTCTATTTAAAAACTGTTGCCATGACGAGAAATCCATGTCTCTGAATTTAGGGTGTCTCTGTGGTGGTGAGCCAGAGCGAGCTGGTCAGATCCTGATCCGTAGGACACTTGCTTCCTCGGTGGCCCTGAGCCAAGTCACAGACACGTGGGAGCCTCGGGTTTCTCACCAGGTGGAAATCCTAGGTGGTTTTGAGAATCAAATGAGACTTGTGTGCCTGGCACGTGGAAGCCGCTGGTTTGATAGCAGCTGTCATAGTTCCCTCCCTCCCCGCTGGCAGAGACCCACGGGTACACCCCATCACTGCCCCATGCTTTGGCACCTCAATCTTTTGAAGGAGGGTCACTGTCTCCTTCCGGCACGTGAGGGAAGCGTGTGACGGCAGCTGAAGCAGGGAGCTCCCTCCTGGTCCCCCAGCCATGTGCCATCTGGCCACACCTCAGTGGTCTGTGCACCTTTCCCAGGGACCTTGAATGCCAGATAAAGATGCAGCATCATGGCCCTTCACATGTTGCTCTCAGCCATCTTCTGCCTCATCTGTACCCCCAGCCCACAGGCATGCAAGGCTGGCTTGAGATCTGCCTGTCTCTGCTCCTCTCCGTCCTTCAAGCCATGCTCAGATGGCAGCATTATGGAAGCCGTGCCTCTCACCCCTTTCTTCCCCAACCCTCCCCCCGACTACCTTTCCTTCTCCCTTCTCCCCACGCTCCCTCCCATTGAGCACAGCCCTTCCTCAGAGCAGTGCTCCACCCGGTCGTGGGCCTGCACCCCTCTGCGCCCCAAGGTCTGAGCCTGGGTCCTCCTCTGCCTGTGTCTCAGCACAAGCTCTTCCACTGAGCAGGTGTTCATACCTGTCTCACAGAGGCACAGCCATGGGCAGAGGTGGGTGGGCCGGTGCTCGAGCCAGGGAGCATCATGGGGAACAAACACACTTGGGAAGGAACTTTTCTTTCTCAGAGGGGTCAGGTTTAGAAAATAATCTGAGCCGCAGAACAGAGTAGGGCGTCTGCACGCCAGCACGCGGGCCTTTCAGTGAGGCCGAAAACAGGGTCCCACTGGGCCCCGCATCCCCAAGCTGCAGGTGGGCGGCCCACGGGGGGCTCCTTAGGATGGGAGAGTCCCCTCCCTGTTCACAAAGGAGTCTTCCTCCTTCCTCCATACGGGGACTGGGAAGCACACGTTGAAGAAGGGAGGGGAAACACAGGCAGTTAGGCCTCCAGGTCCTGAAGTACGAAGGAAACCCCGGGGGGCTTGTGGTCATTGCCACGCTAGAGGGGCAGGCACAGAGAGGCCCACAGTTCCCTGGCGCTGGGAAGGTTCACGAGCAAGGCTTTGTGCTAGGTTTCGTCCTTGTCCACAGATGGAGGAGTCCACTGTGAAACCACTCATGGATCCACAGCCCTGACATCACCACCTGCTAGCTCTGTGACCTCAGGCATGGTGTCTGGTGTCTCTGGGCCCCCATTTTTCCCTCTGGGAAATGGGGATGGTGATAATAGTGCCTGCCCTCTGGAATTGCGGGGAGATTGAAGTGAGATCGCTCATGTCTGGGGTTTGGCCCAGTGCCGGGCAGTCAGTGTCGACATACCCTGGCCCTTGACACCTTGGGAAGGCAGAGCAGGAACAGGCTCTGATCACGGGTCGGCCCACAATAGCCAGCGGGCCACCGTGAGCTTTTGTGGAGATAGCTCTGGTGGGCCCAGCCACGCACATTCCCTACGGGCCGTTTGGGGCTGCCTTTGCACAACAGCAGAGTTGAGGAGCTGCTGCAGAGACCATGCGGCCCACAAGCCTGAAATATCCACTGCCTGGCCCTTTACAGAAAAGATGTTCCCACCTGCTCATCTATCCCAGCTTCATGTGGAGACAGGGGGCCAGAGAGAAGGAAAGACTCCTGAGGTCACACGGTGGGTTGGGGCCCCCTCCAGCTCTCCTGTACTGCCGTGGCTGTGACCCTGGGTTCCCAAGAAGAGCCGGTGGTGGGAAAACATCTATTTCGTTCCCTCAATAAGCTCTATCTGCCGGGGGAGAGGACGTGTTAATTCCACGTTCTCCCTGGTTCAGATGCTGACATGCAGCATCCTGTCCAGTCTTCACAACACCCTAGCTCACCCTGGCCCCTGTTGGCTCGTGCCGAATGCCCTCTCTCAGCACCCATGGTAAGCTGGGTAGGGATGCCCCCATTTCCCAGGTGAGGAAGCTGAGACTCCGCTCAGGAAACGGCCCGTCTGCAGTCACGGAGCTGGTGCGCAGGGGTCAGGAGTGACAACCCAAACATGGCGGTGTCCTTTTGGAATTGAAACCTTTTGTCTAAACCAAGCACTCCCTCCTGAGAGGTGAAGTGACTTTCATTTCTTCCTGTCTGCCCTGCGTGGGGAAAGAGCTTCCGTTGTTCATTCAGGGAACGTCCATTGAGCACCTACTCTGTGCGGGGCGCCAGAGGCACAGCTGCAAGCAGAACCTGCCAGGTCCCTGTCCTCAAGGAGTCTCTCTCTTCTTCCTCACCCCTCCCTCCCTTCCTTAACTATGCTTTGTGGAGGTTTAATTGACATTGAGTGGATTGTGTCACTCATGCATGTACGTGTGGGTCTGTGCTGACTGTATCACTGTGTAGCCACCACCTGGGTCTAGATGGGGACCATTTCCAGCCCCTAGTGAGCGCCCTGAGCCCCTGGCAGCCCCAGGGGCCGGGCAGCCACTGGCCTGATTTCTGTCACTGAAGGTTAGTTTTGCCAGCTCCGGAATGTCCTATAAGTGGCCCCAACAGAGTGTGCTCTGTTGCATGACTTTGAGATTGCTCCACACCACTGTGGTCGGAGAGCAGTGTATTCCTTCCGGTTGCTGTGCAGAGGTCCATAGCATGGCTGGACCACCGTCTGTCTACCCTTTCACCTGTTGACAGGCAGGTGGGGTGGTCCCACTTTTTGGCTGTTGAGAACAAAGCTGCTCTGAATATTCTTACCCATGACCTTGAGGGCAAGTGCATTTATTCCTTTTGAGCATCGGACTAGGAGTGGAATTGTGGGGGAGGGCTCCTATTTTAGCATATAATATTTTTGTTCATCTGTGGGGTCACTGGAGAATGAAGATACCTGAGCGCCCCGGAGCTCCAGGATGCTCCAGCCACAGACGCCTCCTGGCCCAGCCTTCTGGGGCCTGGACACGTCTGACAGGGTTTCCCTCCCCAGATGAGCGACGTGCTCCTGTACACGTATCCCCAGAAGGACGGGAAGTACCAGCTGAAGAGCTCATTGGCCGTGGCCAGCATGAAGGTAGACGCCTGGGGCTGGGCCCCCCAGGGTGGGGGGTCAGGGAGACCCGCGGGAGGAGACAGCGTCCTGCTTCTGAGAGCCCCCGACCAGCTGGGAGAGAGAGGCCCTGAGGAGACTGTCAACCTGCGGGCTCCAGCAGACTTAAGCTCTGGGTGGTCCAGGGTAAGGGGAGGAGGCAGAGGGCTTCCTGGAGGAGAGGGCCTGAACCCTCAGGGTGGAAAATATTTGGTCAGATGGGGATGGGAGAGAGGGAAGGCCATCCTACAAGGAGGAGAATGCATAAGCAAAGGAGGGAGCAAGCCAGTGTTTGGGTAACTTGGGTAAAATACACACAGCATCTACCATCTTAGCCATTTTCAAGTGTCGAGTTCAGTGGCATTGTGTGTATTCATATTGTTGTGCAGCCAGCACTGCCTTCCATCTCCAGACCTTTGCATCTTCCCAGACTGAAACTCTGTCCCCCACAAACCTTGACCCTCCATTCCCGCTCCCCGAGCCCCTAGCACCCACGAGTCCGCTTTCTGTCTCTGTGGACGTGCCTACTCCAGGGACCTCATATGAAGGGACTTCGCATTTGGCCTTTTGTGACTGGCTTGTTTCACTTAGCATAATGCCTTGCTGTCTGCCGCATGTGTCAGAGTTTCCTTCCATTGTGTGGACCAGGCCACATTTCGCGTACCCAGTCCTCTGTCGGGGACACTGGGTTGCGTCCCCCTTGTGGCGGTTGTGAGTAATGCTGCTGTGAACACGGGTGCCTGGAGGTGGCTCAGCTCCGTGTAATTTGGTCCTGAAGGTGGGGGCATTCTGGTGCTACAGGGCTAGGGTCAGAGAGGGGAACCCCAAGAGACAGCAGAGCCGCAGGGGGATGTCATTCTCCAGGGCAGAAGGGAGGCGGCCAGGAGACCTGGAAGAGGCACGGGAGGGTCACTCGACCCTGTAGGCGCTTCACCGTGGGACAGGGGAAGAAGGAAGCGCCCCTCTCGTGGGGAAGTTTATTCTCTTTTTGCGTCAGAAGCTCCACCCAGGAGCCCACAGGAGAAGGCCGTGGCCACTGAGCAGGCGCCTGTCCAGCACTCAGAGCACCTGGGGCGGCCCAGGCTTCCCGGAGGTGGGCGAGTGGCCAGGCATGACAGAGTGCCGCTGGTCCACTCAGCAGCACCTGCTGTTGGAGCAGGTTTTGCCCCTTGACCGCTAGGAGACTGAGGCTCGAGAGCCGCCGTGGGGGAACCCAGCCGTCTGCCACCTGGAGAGGAAGCTGTGTGTGCTTGCCCCTCCCTGCCCACCCTGAAGGGGCTGCTGTCCGTTTTCCAGGTCAGCCGCCCCGTGACGGAGAAAGTCCCCTACGCCCTGAAGATTGAGACTCCCCAGTCCTGCCTGATGCTGTCCGCGAGGTAGGGTCCTGGGCTGGAGGGTGGCACGGCTGACGCCCAGGGGTTGAGGTCTGCGTAATGTGCCGTCACATCGCTGTTTCTAGTTTGGTGTCTTTCTGAGCCAAAGGACTTGCTTTCTTTTCCGCGTTTCTTAACCTTTTTGGTTTATAGACCCTTTCAAGAATTGGATTAAACTATGACTCTCTCCCCAGAAAAATGTACACACGCATAAAACGTTACATGCAATTTTAGGGGTTTCTAGAGCCCACTGCTTAACTATAACCATAACAATATCTCATGTTTGTAAAACTCTTCATGGATATTCGGGTCTTTGCTGTGAAACAAAAGGTCAAGGTGAACAAAACTCACTCTGGGCACTGTAGTTCTTAAAGTGGTCTGCCTTGACACTTTCATGTCTAGGAGAGAGAGAGAAACAGTGACTAAGCATTCGTCATTCTTCTTTCCCTGTTTAGGGGGTATCTTGGTCTATTCAGGATGCTGTAATAAAAATACCATAAACTAGTGGCTTATAAACAACGTAAATTTCTCACAGTGGAGAGGCTGGGAATTCCAAGATCAAGGTGCAGGCGGATTCGGTGTCTGGCGAGGGCCGCTTCCTGGTTCTCAGGAGATGCCTTCTCACTGCAGCCTCATGTTGTGGAAGGGGCCAGGGCCTCTCTCGGGCCTCTTTTATAAGGGCGCTCATCCCATTCATGAGGGCTTCGCTCCTGGGGCCTAGCCACCTCCCAAAGGCCCCACCTCCCAACACCATCATCTCAGGAAGAGGATTTCCTCGTATGAATTGGGGGGGGGGTGTAAACATTCAGACCACAATGGGGGGCATGGCCCTCTCTCGAAAATGACTGTTTTCTCCAGGCCCTCAGGTTCCCTGGGGGTCCTCATGGCTTTGCACTGTGGCCTTAAAGAGCAGCCTCTTTTCTGTCCTCCAGGGCAAGGTGAGCTTGAGCTCTTGGGGGCTTGGATAGCAGGGAGATGTGACCCCAGCCAGGGGCAGCTCTTAGGCCAGGGTGGGCATGCCAGTGGTCAGGCTGGGCTCCTGTGCCATCCCTCTCAGCTAGCTTGACCCTGGAGCGGACACTGTGCGTGGGTGGTGGTTCTAGGTGTGGAATGAGATGCACACACACCGATGCACACACTCTCACGGATGCATTTGCTCATTAAAAGTATGCATTAGCCACATGTCCACGCCAGGGCCTAGACTGAGGACACCCACAATTTCACATTTGAGGTGCTCAGAAGGAGCCCATGGGCTGGGTAGGAGAATGATAAGCTGGTTCTGGTGCAGAATAGTAGCTGCTGTCAGACTAATGGTGGGAATGGCAGAAGTGTGAGGCACTGAACACCTGCCAGGTCCCGGGCCTCTTGGCTCCACGTCGCTACTCTCGGAGGTGAGGCTTGCAGCTCTTTCCAGGCACGGGGAGCTGAGGCCTGGGAAGGGGGCACACAGCCGTGGGAGGTAGATCTGGGGCTCGAACCCAGACTGTGTGGCCTGGAGCTCTTATCCACTACATTATACTGCCTGAGGGAGTAGACAAAGCCTTGGAAATTCACAGGGGGAGAGAGGGAAGGCTTCCTGGAGGAAGTGATGCCTGGGTGGGGCTCCACAGCTTCCCCTCTCTTGATAAAATCAGGCAGGAGGAGTCCTGGGGTCTATAGTTTCTGTTTGCTGAGCCATGACTTGGAGGTGGTGGCAGGCCATGCTCAGGCCTTCAGGTGGGCTGCCCATTTCTCCCAGACAGGATACTGGCCTCTGGCCAGTGGCCTTGAGTAGCTACCGTCACTGACAGGCCAGTCATCTTCCGGCTAGCCCAGACCCTTCACATGGGAGCCCCCAGGGAACAATGGGACCCATTCATCGCCTATTAGGGACATGGCATCTGGTTGCCCACCATGCTGGTTTAGCATCTGCCACCACCTCATCTCCACCCCCTCCCCCCTCCCCCGCCACACCCACACTGGTCCTTTCTCCCTGCGTTCCCAGGGCAGGCCGCACACTTAATGTGTGGGGTGAGCGCGACACCTAGTGGACACTGAGAGAATTCCCACCCAGCTGTCTGACAGAGCTGCTCACAGCCTGCTGGGAAAGTCTGCCTGCAGTCTGTTGGGTGAAGGAGCATCTGGGAAGCCGTGTGGGGGAGGGAGGAGGAAAACGGCGAGGGGGCGGCTTGCCTTTGCCAGCTCCCACACCCTACTCACCGTCCACAGGGCACCTAGCCCCCTGTCCACTGCCAGCCCATCCCACCTGGAGTATGGGACACGGGGCCTTCCCCACACCCCTCGCTCTTGCACGGTGCTTTGCTGTTGACAGAGTGGTCCACACCACACCCCACTTCAACCCCACAATGGTCCCGGGAGTTAGGAGAGCACCATTGCTACTCCATTGTCACAGAAGAAGAAACAGGCCCAGAGGCCAGCTCGCGTGGTGGTCTGCCCCTGGATGAGGTACTGAGATTCAAGCCTCGTCTGGCAGGAGGCCTGTGCCCTGGTGGTGGGATCTCAGCCAGTGCCACAGGCTCAGGTCTGAGGGAAGAGGATGGGCAGGCCAGCGAGGGCTTCGCCCAGCTGGAGCTGCTGGGGTGTGGCTTGCTGACCTCAGCCCGGGCCCACAGCTCCTGTGCGGAGAGGGATGAGTGGTACGGCTGTCTGAGCAGAGCCCTTCCGGAGGACTACAAGGCCCAGGCGCTGGCTGTGTTCCACCATTGCGTGGAGGTGAGTGGGGGCAGGGCCCGCCGATGCCAGCCTCAGAGCCCTGGGCTTCCCTGGGTGGGCACTGCTGTGGTCACTCACCCCCGGGAGGACATATGGCTCCTGGTCTGGCACCCTGGCTTCCCCTGTCGCCCTGCCATGCTCCCACGTGTCAGGAGCAGCCCCTGCAACCCGGGAGCACAGCACCCCGATGACAACTGTTCCCGACCCACGCTGGGCATCCTGGAAGAGGCGGGAGAGGTCTTCAGCATTAGAATCCACCCACCCTACACACACATCCACCCTGTGCCAGGACACGGACCAGGGCTTCCTGGGCTGTGTGTCTGGCTGGTCTCCTGACCACACTGCTCGGCTGATCCCATCACTCCAGATACGGGAGAGGCTGGGGGTCAGCCTGGGGGAGAGGCCCCCCACCCTGGTGCCTGTCACACACGTCATGATGTGTATGAACTGTGGCTGCGACTTCTCTCTCACCCTGAGGCGTCATCACTGCCACGCCTGTGGCAAGGTGAGTCCTGCCCTGTCTGGGGTGAGTGTGTGCGGGGTTAGGGGGTGCATCCCTGCCCAGCCAGGGGTTCAGGGGCATCCAGCACCACTGTGCATGGAGCCCATAATGGGGTGTTTATGCCCACCCTGAGAGGTAGATTCCTAATTCCTGTTTTACTGATATCTCAAACCAGGGCTCCATATCCCAGGCCCCTTCCACGACACCACCACGTTTTCAAAAGAAAGCCATAACGTGCACGGTTATTATTCCTGGGGAGAAAGGGATCCATATGGTGTTAGGAGTGTGGGATCATCAGAAAGCAGATAGGCACTTGCTCCAAAACACCATGCAGCCTCTGCTGGAAAAGCAGGGGACACAGCAGTCCTGCGGTCGGAATGCAGGCCTTCCCTGAGGTGGTGAGGGGTTGCAAGGAGAAGAGGGGAGAGGATACGGATCTCTCTGCTGGACTTACTGAGAGCAAGAACACCGTGGTCACGGGTTCCCGTCTGGGCCCGCAGATTGTGTGCCGGAACTGCTCGAGAAATAAGTACCCCTTGAAGTACCTCAAAGGCCGGATGGCCAAGGTCTGCGACGGCTGCTTTGGGGAGCTGAAGAAGAGGGGCGGGGCCGTCCCGGGCCTGATGAGAGGTAACTTTGAGACTACTCACCGTCTTCGGGGAGCTGGGTGGCTTCTCTCCGGGCCTCAGTGGCTCCTGGTGGCCCTGGCTCACACCTGAAACCACTTTCCCGGGAGGGAGCTATTTACTCCATGAAGGGAGGCTCATCACAGAAGCAGCCTTTGAGGAAACGGAGGTTCACACTCACACCAGGGCACCATTTCCCAAATGTTGTTTCTGTGGAAGACTGACTAGCGCTCCCAGAATAAGGGTTCTGTGGGCAGCTAAGTTCGGGAGTCAGGGTCTCTGTGGAGGTGACAGAGTAGACGGGGTGCTCACGTGTCCTTTACCTTAGGGGCCCTTTTTCCAAGTGTCCTGTGGGTCTGTACTCTGCGGGACCTTCTTGGGACCAAGGATGATGAGATTCAGCGGAGGAGTTGTGGCCTGCTGACACAAGAGCCTCTGGAAGCTGAGCTGGCCCTTGAGAGACTCCGGGCCAGAGCTATGCGTGTGCATTCTGGGCCTAAAACCATCGCATTTCTCCCTTCTTCTGCTCTGTGGGGCCATATCGAGGTCTTCAGAGGAACAGCCTCGCCCTCACCTCAGTGACCCTGGAAAAACGTTCCCTCCCGGCCCCACAGCCTTGCATCGGCAGGAGGGAGTGTGCCGTTAACCCCCCTGGTTGCTGGCTCACGCCCAGGAGGGCTCTTACGAAGGTAAGCGGCACGCCTGTCCACAGTGACTCTCGCCTCCCTCCCCTCATTCCAGAGCGGCCTGTGAGCATGAGCTTCCCCCTGTCCACACCCCGCTTTTCGGGCAGTGCCTTCTCGTCCGTCTTCCACAGCATCAACCCCTCGACCTTCAAGAAGCAGAGGAAAGTCCCTTCGGCCCTGACGGAGGTAAGGTGGCTGAGTGCCCGAACAGGTGGTAGAGGATTTGGAAGGCTCACGGTCCTCCTCGGCGGATGGGGTCAGACCCTGTCCCAGTCTCTTCTGTACAAAGGGCATTCCAACAGAGCACATCCCTGCTGCGAGCACTGGCTGCCTTGTCTCTCCTCTCCATCCCTTAAGAACAAGCCTGTCTCCTGGGTGTGACTGAGAAGACACCTGCCCAGTGGCACAGTTGTAAAGAGTGCTGGGAGAGGTCTTTCCCATCCTGCTCTCTGCCTCCCCACTCCTCCTTTCTTTTTCCCCTTTCTTTTTCTTCCGTCTCATCACCTAGACCTGGTACCCAGAGGCACTGCACAGATCACAGGGGCTCTTTGGTCTGAAGGAGCCACAGTCCCAGGTTAGTTCTTCCGCATAAAGGTCTCTGGGCTGCACCATTCTCTCGCCTTCGGGCCCAAACGGGCTCAGGTGGTGAGCTCCCTGAAGGCCACGGGACTCTGCGGGAAACCTCAACATTGACTAAACTCAATTCCAGCCTGCAAATAGGACCCGATTATATGTTTGTATTCTAATCACAACCACAGGCAAATGTGTGCCTGGGAATATACAAGCTGTCCAGAGAAGTGTGATCAGCTGTTTCCAAGTCTGTCCATTAATATTCATTATCAAGTAGCAGGTGGCAAGAGTTTTAACAAGTGTTAGGGAATGAAATTTTTAAATGGGTACAGTCTTACCCATTAACTTGTTCCTTTTGCAAATTAAAAATCTTGGTAAAAAAAATTTTCAAAAGAAAGCACGAGAGAACACATATGATGAAAAGTAAACTTCTCGTCCTTTGCAGCCTTCTTCAGTCCTACCCTAGAGGTGACCACCATCAAGTTCCTTATTTCCAGATCCATCCAGATCCATATACATCTGCATAAAATACAGATGTACCCCAAAGATAACATAACAAATCTTCTATGCCTTTTCTACTTAGTTTATTTTAGAGGCCATTTTATGTTCACTCGTATGTGTAAAACTCACACTTTTTACATTGTATCACTGTCCCATCATTTGTTTAGTCCCCTTCCTTAAGTTGAGAAAAGACCACCCACTTCCTCTTTAGTGATGGTCTACATGAGTCAGCCTCATAGAACCTCAGTGTTCCATGGGTGCAGAGTTTGAGAACCTAGAGTCAGGCTGCTCTGATCCTGGTGCCATCCAGGTCTGCCTCAGCCAGTCCCTCAGTGACGTTTTGCCCAAACTGGCAGCCTTTTTACTGCCCAGCAAGGACTGCACGCAGCAGGGTCAGCAAAGGCCCCCAGAAGAAACAAGCCCCAAGTCTCCCTCCACCCTGATCTCATTCCTCCAGGCGTTCTACCTCTGCTCTCAGATCTGCTTCCCATGATAGTCTGCAGACCTTCTGCCCCAGAAGCATCTTCCAGAAAGGGAGGATGAAGAAGCTGTTTTCCCTGACATGTTCTATCCACTCTGCTTTTCCCTCTCTTTGGAGATGCTCCTCAGCATCCCCATGGGGGACGAGAAAGCCCGTGTCCAGAGTGAGGAGTCTTAGAACCTGTGTCAAGGGCAGGATTTCATGTCAGCTCCCTCTCCTGGTGCTTCTCCAGGCAGCCTGAGCTGGCTGCAATTTCCTTTTCCGAAACTGAAGTTCATTGAACTCCAGAGTATTGACTGAGAGGTTCGAGTTTGCACCCTCTCTTCAAGCCAAGCAGGGATATGGCCTTCAGTAGATCCCTCCATTGCTCTGGGCCTCATTTTCCCTCTATAAAACCAGAGACAAAATGATTTCTAAACCTGACCATCTTGCTTTAAAAGTCGAGTCATATCAATGGAGTATCTACTGTAAGTCAGGCGTTGTACCTGTCAGGGACACGTCTCGAGTCATTTAATTGCTTTTACTAGTAAGAAAACTAAGACAGAGGAAGCCAGTGAATTGCCTGACAGTAGCCATCCAGGGACGGGTAGAGCCTGGATGGGAATCCCGGACTGGTCTTGCCCCAAGCCTGTGTTCTTTTTTTTTTTGAGTTGGAGTCTCACTCTGTCGCCCAGACTGGAGGGCAGTGACCACTCCCGGCCACCACAGCCTCGACCTGCTGGGCTCCGGCGATCCTTCCGCCTCAGCCTTCCGAGTAGCTGGAATCACAGGCACGCGCTACCAGGCCCGGCTAATTTTTTTTGATTTATTGTAGAGATGAGGCCACACCAAGTTGCCCAGGAGGGTCTCGAACCCGCGGGCTCAGGCAATCCACTCACCTCAGCCTCCCAAGGCGTGGGCTTACAGGCTGAGCCACCGAGGCCGGCTAAGCCTGTGTTCTTAACCACCACATAAAAGCCCATTTGGAAGAATCCCACTACTACCACCAGGAGTTACCACTGCATACACCCCACTAGGCAGGAGATCACGAAGCCTTTTGGGTAAACAGTGCGATGGGTATTACTGCTTAAATGCAAGAAACAAGCTGAAAGTATAAGAATCAATTTTAGAAGGAAGAACCTTTCGTGAAAGTATCTTCAGTTTCTCAATTTGGGGAGCTGAGACAGGGCAGGGGACACCAAGAATCTGAAACGCCACTAGGGGGAGGCATTCCTGAGGGTGGTTTTTGCCAGGTTCTTCTCCTGGGCCCATTAAAGTAAATCCTATTTCTCAAACCACAAAGTACTATTTTGCTGACGTTGGTATCAGATCGATCCTGAGACCTTATCTGGGTATCAGCTTTAAAAGCAGTAGGAGGAGTCTGCCAACTGGCTTGCAATGTCATTTTGGCTCTGTTTGAACTGTGCCCGACCACCTGGTGCCCTGACTGCTCTGCTTCTCTTCTGCCAGGTGGCTGCCTCTGGAGAGGGCTCTGCTATCAGCGGCTATCTCAGCCGGTGTAAGAAGGGCAAACGGCACTGGAAGAAGCTCTGGTTTGTCATCAAAGGCAAAGTCCTCTACACCTACATGGCCAGTGAGGTAGTGGTGACTCGAACTCTCCTCTCTCCTGTGAAGGCCCTCAGGTTAAGCTCATGCCTCAGAATGCCCACCTGGGTTCTGCACACGTCCTGTCACCTGCAGGGCTATCCGAGTCCCGGCTGCTGGGACTAGTTCTCGTGGCAGTCACGTCTTCAGTCAGCAGGGCTGGGCACTGTGCTGGGCATTGCTGAGGATACCCAAGCACATGCTGCTTCCAAACCTAAGGAATTTGCAGTTTCTTTGGGGCGATAAAAAGGTACGGCATGTGGAGCTGTGTGACGACGGGCTTAAGTGCCACAGGCCCAGCATCTAGGACAAGACATGCATGCCACCAAAGAAAACTTTCTGCTGTCACTTCAGTTGCTTGACAAAATTCAGCAGCTTAGAGGAAGCTATTCCCTTTTGTGTATTCATTTCTAGTTATTAGGGTGACGGATAACTCTGGTAACTCTTTTATTATGTAAAACTGAAGTATGTATGCTCTTAGAACATCTCACTTTAGGCAAGAGAGCCTTAGAAATCAAGCCTGCTTCTGGAGTAGGCGACTGTGGGGCTGCAGTTGTGTAGCAGAGAGCTGTCTGGCCCTGACCCAGGCTGAACCTGTTGGATAATGTGAAAGATTTCCACCTCCAGGTCCCACCATCTGGTGGCTTCTCCAGGCTAAATCCGCTTTGAAAATGGGACTTAACTGCCTTTTGACCAGTTGCAGAGGGTGAGTGCTTTGCCCTTCAGGGATATGCATGTCAGCATAGGGCTGGCCCTTCTCCCCTGACCGCAGACGCGAGCAAATGTACGAGAGGTACTCCATCTTCGGGGCATACAGTTTCCCTCTGGAAGGACCTGCAGTCGTGAGTCGTGGTATGCCCTGTCCTCAGGGGTCTTAGAGGCCAGCAGGGAAGCAGGCACACAGGGGGCCGGTTGCACGCCTGGCTGACTGGAGCACCATGTGAGCCACACCCTCCCTGAGGGGGCCCTGCACTCAAGTGTCCACAGGTGGAGGTTTTGGTGCTGGGAGGAATTTTACTCTCTCCAGAGCAAACTGAAATGCCCTTCTGCAGCCTAGAGCAGCTACATCCTAGGTAGGCATTTCGCAGGGCCCTTGCAGGGAGCCTCCAGGAACTGGGCTCTGAGGGAGCCCTGGGCAAGCCACCCGCAGGACTTGCTCTCAGTCGTGCTTTCAGAACCTCTACTGTCCTAAGGCAGCAGCGAGTCCCTAAGACAGGACGTTCCCCCACCCCACCCCCACTGGCCTGAGCACAGCTCTTAACAACTCATGGCGTATCATGCAGAGTGGTTTTTACGCAGAATATGCTTTGGGAAGAAAAGCTGGCTTAGACAAATGAAGGTGAGTGATATTTAAGTGACTACCAAAGAGAAATGAATCCTGTGAGAAAACAGAAAACCCAGTCTGAGCAACAATTGTCATGGAAGTGACAGCCCAGGCTGATTTTAAAAGATGGATTGAAGTATGGCTCTAAAGCAGTTTTCTTCCAGACAGAGGAACTTACACAATTTCTCAGCACACCTATTCCAGTGATGAGACGAAGTTTTCAAATCTCATCAAAGAAACAAAGGTTTTGATGAAGTGGATAGCCAGCTTGTCACCTGTCCTGTACCCTGAGTTGGCCCAAAGCTGATGGAACTTGTTATTCAGTAAGAGTCCTAGGAGAAAGTGACTGTCAGAAACACAAAGGAATCATTTTGATTTTTTTCCAACATTTTATTATATGGCTTATTATTATAAAAATTTTCAAACAAAGAATTGTTGAAATAACTTTACAGTGGACTGTCATACAGCCGTTAATTAGACTATACAGTTAACATTTACTGAGTATGTCCTTTATCAAGTATCTATTCATCCCTCTATCCATTTTTTTATGCTTTCCAAAATATACTTTACTCAAGAGTTCAATATTTATGTGTCTTTTTTGAGGTACGATATACATATAAAGAAGTACATAAATCTTAAATATAGCATTTAATATTCTGACCAGCACGTACATCTATAAATTTCCACCCTCACTCCCTCCTGAGGCGATACACTTCTAATTTTTTCTACCATAAATTAGTTTTGCCTTTTTATCCTCATATAAACAGAACCATGTGTGACTTCTTCCACTTACCGTGATGTTTGAGATTCATTCATTTTGTTGCATACAGCAATAGTTCATTCCTTTTTATGGCTGAGTAATCTTTTTTTGTGTGAATATACCAGTTTCATTTGTCCATTCATCAGTGGAAGGGCATTTGAATTGTTTCCAGTTTTTGGCGATTGTGAATAAAGCCCTGTAAATATTGCAAACAGGTTTTTGTGTAAACATAAGTTTTTATTTCTCTTGAGTAAATGCCTAGGATTGGAATTGCTAGGTCATAAAAAAGGTATGTTTGATTTATGAGAAACTGTCAGACTTTTTCCCAAAGTGATGAACCATTTTACATTCCTCCCTACGGTGTATATGAGTATGAGAGTTCTGGTTAATCCACAGCTTCACCAATACTTGGTATTATCTGTCATTTTAATTTTAGCCATTCTGATAGAGGTGTAGTGATAGCTCGGTGTGGCTTTAATTTAGATTCCCCCAGTAATTAATGATAGTGAGCACATCATAGTTGTCATATGCTTATTGGCCATTCAGATATTTCCATTTGAGAAGTATCTGCTCAGTTCTTGTCCAATTTTTTAAGTAGGTTGTGTCTTTTTGTTACTGGCTTATAGGAGTTCTTAATGTAGCCTAGATATCAATCCAATCTTTGATCAGATAAATGTTTTACAAATATTCTCTCAGTCTGTGGCTTGCCTATTCATTTTCTTAATGAACGAATGAATCTTTTGTTGAACAGAACTTTATAACTTTGATGAAGTCTTGTTTATCAATGTTTTCCTTTATGACTATTGCCTTCTGTGACCTAAGAGACTTTTGTCTACTGCACGTCACAAAGTTGTTCCCCTGAACTACAGTCTGAAAACATAAATGTTTTAGCTTTTACACTTAGGTCTATCTCAAATTAATTTTAGTGTATGGTATGAGATAGGGGTCAAGCTTCATGTTTCCATTTGGATATCTAGTTGTTCCAGCACTGTTTGTTGAAAAGACTTACCTTTCTCTATTGGATTACTTTGTTAAATATCAGTTAAATTGGTTAATAGCAAAGTAAGTATTCTTGTTAAATATTAAGTGACTGAATAAGTATAGGTCTATTTCTGGGATCTTTAGTCTGTTTCTTTGATATATTTACCAATCCCTATGTCAATACCAAACTGTCTTAATTACTATAGCTTTATAGTAAGTCTTCAAATCAGGTTGTGTAAGTCCTCCAACTTTGTTCTTTAAGATTATTTTGGGCATTCTGCATCTTTTGTGGCTCCATATAAACTTATTAACTTCTGTGATAGAGATTATTGAATCTATAGATCAGTTTGGCGAGAATTGGCATCTTAATATTGAATCTTTTAATCCATAAACATGGTATATCTTCATTTATTTAGTACTTTAATTTCCCTCTTAATGTTTTGTAGTTTTTAGTGTAGAGGTTTTATACTTCTGTCAACATTATTCCTAGGTATATTCTGCTTTTGGATGCTATTTTAAATGAAGCTTATTTTATTTTCTGGTTGTTTGGTGCATTTTATTTTCTAGTTGTTTGACCTTGCTAAATTCATTAGTTCTAATAGTTGTTTTGTAATTAAAAGTGTGTTTTGCAACCACAGAGTTTTACTTCTTCCTTTGCCTTTCTTTTTCTTGCCTTAATGCAATGGCTAGGACCTTCATTACAATGTTGAATTGGTGAGAGTGAACATCTTCCTGCCTTGTTCTCAATTTTAAGAGAAAAGCATTCATTATTTCACTATTAAGTATAGTTAACTGTAGATATTTTATAGATGCCCTTTATTAGCATGAGAAAGTACCCTTTTACTCCTAGTTTGATAAGAGTTTTTATCATGAGTGGATGTTGAATTTTGTCAAAAGCTTTTTCTGATCTAGTAATCTTTGAGAATTGATTCTCTTTTATACACAAACTTTTCTCCCTTTCCTCATCCTCCCATCACTATTCTAATGTGCTTAATTATCCCTTTGTGTTTTAAAAAGTCTGTATTGTTTATGAACGTGTATTTTTTATTTTACATACATATGTGTACAAAAATATCTTTATATATAAAAATCCCCTTTTCCACTGAACTATGTTTTTAAGGTCCATCTATGTTCTCTGGGTATACATTATCAAATTGTTAGTAACTTTATTGCACAGACACCCCCCTGCTGGGCACAGTTGCTCACACCTATAATCCCAGCACTTTGGGAGGCCAAGGCGAGAGGATGGCCTGAGCCCAGGAGTTTGAAACCAGCCTGGGAAGACCTCATCTCTACAATAAATTTAAAAAAAAAAAAATAGCTGGGTGTGGTGGTGTGTGCCTGTAGTATCAGCTACTTGGGAGGCTGAAGTGGAAGGAGCACCTGAACCCTGAGCAGGTTGAGGCTGCGGTAGCCATGATTGTGCCACTGCACTCCAGCCTGAGTGAGATTCTAACTCAAAAAAAAAAAAAAAAAAAAAAAATCAGACACCCTCAAGTGCTCCATACTGAGGTACGGTAGATGAGGAATGAGTACAGAATATGTGATCAGAAGTAACTGTGGAAAACTGAGTCACTGATTGAGTCAGTAGCAAGAATGTACAGTTAGAAGGTGGTCGTGAGTGCAAATTCTGGATCCACCCCTTACTGACTGTGATCTTGAGGAGTTACCTTCTCTGAGCTTCATTTTCTCCTTAAAATGGGAGTGACACCTTCTGTGACTGTTGTGAAGATTAATCAACAAAATTAAGATTTAAATGTGGTCCCTAATAGGCTGTCACAAAACTTTAAATTTCTTTCTTTGCCCTGGGCTGGCCCTGGCAAAAGCAAGGGTGAACAATATGTATGTGGGTCAGCCCAGAGTTGCTAAGGCACACTCCACACAGAGGTGTTTTAGATTGGAGGTGACAGTTAAATAACTGTGTAGTGTGTAATATCAGTTTTTCCTTTTGCCCTCTGCAGGACAAAGTGGCCATGGAGAGTATGCCTCTGCTAGGTTTCACCATTGCCCCAGAAAAAGAAGAGGGCAGCAGTGAAGTAGGACCTATTTTTCACCTTTACCACAAGAAAACCTTATTTTATAGCTTCAAAGCAGAAGATACCAATTCAGCTCAGAGGTACCAAAATAACTTAGCCCTATACACCTTTTTGCCTCTCTCAAAAGGAAACGAGCTGTCACCCAGGGCTTTTGCTTCTGTCCTGCTCCATCTATTCTATCCCATCAAGTCTCTTTGGGCCATAACAGAACCTGTTCCTTGTTGCAAGAATGTTTAGACTGTTATGATTCATTCATATAGGCATGCATTGATTCAGTAAACTTTTGCACTGTGTTCTAGGCCTTTTTCTAAATATGGAAAACATGTTTGGGCAACAGATATGAATATGGCATGACCCTTCACTTCAAACAAAGAGAAATCTAGTCCAAGTCACTTATAAGTTCTGTGACCTTGTCACAGGCAGAGCCACAATACCAAGGGTCCTCTCTTCTGTTTTACAGGTGGATTGAAGCCATGGAAGATGCAAGTGTGTTATAGCATTTATCAAGCATGTGGACTCAGTATAAACTCTTAGGTTGATATGTGAACCCTTATAGAAGCTAATCCATCTCTCAACTCATCCGGACACACATCTGGATTCAGCATGGGCCTTGACCTTTTTTGCTGTAACCCCGCCACACACATCCTCAGGAGTGGAGCCCTTAAGGAATATTTATGGACTTCTCTTCTGTCTTCATGTTTTCCACCCCACCAACCCCACCTCCTGTCATAAACTATTTCCTTATCCTGCAGTGAGTTACCAAATGTAGTATCATGAAGATGTGAAAACCACTAGAAAAGTACATTTAGAAATGCAGGTTTCTAGTAGAAACAAGCTTTTACAGTTTTTACTTATGGTAAATCTTACCATCTTTCATAATGTTGATTGTGGTGCCTCAGGTGAAATGAGAAACAATCAGTAACAGCTTTTCTCATCAAAAGCACTTTATTGTTTTGCTGAGCTGAAACCTCCAATTTTGTGTTTTCCAAGTGATTTACTTAAGTCAGTAACAGATGGAATCCTGCGGACTAATCTGCCACCAGTCCTCTAACAAGGGTATACATAAAATGAACTTGTGCAGACCTGGCTGTGGCTTGCCAGTGCATAAGCACACATCACTGCAGAGGGGCCATGCCCCATTAGATAGGCAGGGGAGGATCTGCTCCTCAACGGATCATGTGACCTGTATACTAACATAATTTATTGAAGGAGGGGCTCCCTCCTTCCCACAGTAGTCCTTAACACTACACCAGTGTTGGAAACTCAGCCACTGGCAGATCTGGCCTCCCCAAGGTCACCAAGGGCCCTCTGAAGAGTCACAGTCTGCTTTAATTTATTGTGTGCCTTCCTTTGTTTACCCCCACTAGAGCTGACAGCATTGTTTATGAGAACCTATCCTTATTTTAGACACATGGTAATCCTTGGATTGCATTACTTTTTATTTTTTGAAAGAGAAAACAAGATATACTCAAAGGTGAATTCATGGTCTTGGCAGATGGCTCTAGACACAGTACGGGGACACAGAGGTAGTGGCTTGAAGATATTCTCTGGGCACCTGGAGCTAAATCACCTCCCACAGATGACTCGCTCATGATGCTGGACAGTTTTTTACATAATGGGATTGGAGGGGTGGGGGGTGGGCTTCATTACTCTTATTGCAATAAAAATCATATCATTGTCTGATACTCTGTCCCATTCTCCTGCTGCACTGTTTCCTACCAAAAAAAGACATTTACTGATGAACTTTTATGTAAAAAATAACATCTTGAAGATGTTTATATTTAAATGGGCTACTCCCAGGCAAGGGGAGTTTTCCGAACTTGCCTTGTACCACCGCCTATCATCAGTTTCTGAGTTCTAGATAGAATTATGTGTCTGAGAGTAAAAGAGGACTCTTTTACTTCATAACATCCTATTTTTGATGCTATAGAAACAAGAGATGATAGGGCTTTTGTTTCTCAGTGAATAGTTACTCTGATAAAAATGCCCGCATTACAGATGACACACACTGGATGAGTTTTGAATAAGGAAACCAGCAGGGACCACCGAGATCCTCCATAGCTCCTGTGTGACTGGGCAAGGACCCACCTGTTTTATCTGGACCTTGTTTTAATTGTCCTTCCCATGGTTCTCATGTACTTATTTCAGATTAATTTCTGCTGCCTGACTTTGCTCATTTTTCCTTCCCTGCCCTTTTCTTCCAGCCTGTTCTGCACATTCATGTCACCCATCTGTCCATGGGGCCTGCCCAGCGCAACAGGGAAGGAAGCCACCCTACCTGATCAGAGGGCACTTCTTCCCACTGGTCCCAGATGCTGGAGAAAAGATGAGCTGTGTGTAATGTGGCAGTGATGCTGCCCAAAGCCCCTCGTGATAACTGCTCTGCCCCTCTGTTCCCCAGGCACAGAGCAGCCCCTCCATTGCATACCCAGCAAAGGCTACATTTATCAGGAGGAAACAGCCCTGTGTCAAGCTATGGCCTAGAAATGAGAAAACTTGGGCCCTAGGCAAATCACTAACTCAAGTAGCTCTAAGCCTCAGTATCTTCTGTCACCCGGAGATCATTCTGGCTTTTCCCACAGGTTGAGGGGGAAAGGTGCAGATCAAATGTTTGTGAAAGTGGTCTGAAATTAATAAACTGGTGGACCAGAAGGACACAGTGTTATTATACAAAGCAAAAATAAAGTCATGGGCTCTGCTCTTTAACAATACAGAACAGGCCGGGCGCGGTGGCTCAAGCCTATTATCCCAGCACTTAAATCAAAAAATCGGCCAGGCATGGTAGCGCGTGCCTGTAATGCTGGCACTTGGAAGGAATGCCTGAGCCCAGCAGGTTGACGCTGGGGTGACCATGAGTGTTCCACTGCACCCAGCCAGGGTTACAGAATGAGACCCCGACTCAAAAAAAAAAAAAAAAAAGAACAGCAACAACACAGAACAAAGGCAACATGTACAAGACCTTCCTCCTTATCCATGAAAACGGCAAAGGAGAAACCCTGGCATGATCAGGTAAACTCCTTTGGTCCCCTGTCATTCATTTTAATTACCTCTCAGCAAAACACAAACCTTTGCAGAGTTGGCCTCTGCCAGCTTCTCAGAATCAATAAAAGTCTATAACAAAACCCAGGGTTTTATTGAAAACACGCAGCACTCATTGTACGTGATACTGGCTTCACACCTTCCCTTCAGACTAGATTTGTTTCTTCGGTCTGATTTGGTCTTGGTAAGCAGGAGGAATCCTGTTCCTTATGCTAATACAAAGCACACCAGAAACATACACAGTAGTGTCAGTGGATATTGAGTTCCTGAAGCCCAATTATTTTACATATAAGAAATAGGCTCCACGTTTTTCTGGTCAAGCTGACTGGCTAATAGACTGGTTCTCCCTTGGATGCAGCCTGGGCCTGGGTAAAGGTGTGGAATGAGGGACTTCATCTGCTCTTTGGGCATGCACCACGGAGACCAGTGCTGAGGACCCTGGCAGAACTGCTGCAACAGTTAAAAGGTGGCATATTTAGTTTCTTCGTCTCGTCTAGCCTTTCATTTGCTTGATGGTGTAATGTCATCACTGAAACACGGAAGCCCTAGGTGAGGACTGAGGCCACCTAGGCTGAGGTGGTTAGGACCAGGCTTGGAATCTGAATTTCTTTTGATACAGGATGGTCAACAACATGCTGGAATATTCTGCTAATTGATTCAGCCTGTTTTGTGGCTGCTTCTATGATAGTGAAAACTTCAATGTTACCACACAGTCATGGTCAGTAGAGAGGACAGATGTTTCCACAATAAGATGTCTGTTTTCAGCAGCAAAGTAAATGAAAACCGACCTCAAACTGGTTTAAACAATTTGGAAACTAATTCAACAAGAGGTCCAAAAGCAGGCGAGTTTGTTTTTTTCCGACCTGCTGTGCAAGATCATCATGTTTCCAGGGTTAGTTCTCAAAAGGTTGATCACTGACTGCCACTGATGATTGAGACTACACTACAGGCTTTCCCACTCACAGCCACCAAGGAGAAAAAGCTTGGTTTCCTAAAGCTAGCTTTTTCTTAGAGGGACCCAGCAGGCCCTCTCCACCTCCACAGGTCCATACTTACTTATACCTGCCCACTCCTGAGCCTACTCACTGGAAAAGGGACCGCTGTAATTGACATAGATCAGTCAGCCAGAGGGAGGAGTGGTATGGCTACTGGGGATTCACGAACAGTGTTCATTCTCTGGAGCAAATCTTCTGGAACAAAGACTATGGTTTGGATTACTATAGTGCAAGGGCTATGCCTTGGCATGTAGTTTTGGGGATGATGTGTGATGCAATACTTACAGTGTAATTATTTGGGCATCTATTATATGTGCTTGCTAAATATTACAGTAAGTGGTTTTGGGATGGCAGATTTGATATTGATCTTTTAAGCTTGTAATCAAATACAACTGTTAAATCAGTAGCGAAACAGTACTGACTTCTCACAGGCTCTTAGGAGACTTTTGTATGATAATTAACAACTAGCAACAAATAAGTGCCTAGTGCATTAATCTTGTTATTTCATTTAATTCTCCCAAAGACTTGCTGAGGTGAGTTCTATTACTATCCTCATTTTACAGATGAGGAAACTGGGGATTAGAAACATCAGGTCCCTTCCCCAGGATCACATACTCATAATTGGCAAAGCCCACATTTGTAACTGCTATGTTGCCCCTTTTGAATGTGAATGAGCTGATTCTGGGAGTAATTTTCTGACCCTTGCAATGTGAATTCCCTCCTAAAGCTGACAGAAATCTCTGGCTGCAGAGGACCAATCAGTAGGAACTTTTCCTCCAAAATCAGAATAAACATGACACTGAGCCTCAATTTTGCATTTCATTATCTCAGCAAAAATATTAAATTTAATCAAATAATATACAACCTATACACATAATCCAAAATATATATGAAATATATAATAAATGTTTTTTTTTTTTTTGAGTTGGCGTCTCACTCTGTCGCCCAGACTGGAGGGCAGTGGCCGCTCCTGGCCACTGCAGCCTCAACCTGCTGGGCTCTGACGATCCTTCTGCCTCAGGCTTCAAAGTAGCTGGAACTACAGGCGCACGCCACCACGTCCAGCTAATTTTTTGATTTATTATAGAGATGAGGTCTCACCAAGTTGCCCAGGGGGGTCTCAAACCCGCGGGCTCAGGCAATCCATTCACCTTGGCCTCCCAAGGTGTGGGATTACAGGCTGAGCCACCGAGCCCGGCTGTTAAGTTTTTTTAACATTTACTTCTAGTGTTCAATAACTGACATTAGGATAAACACTCATAGGAGTTTTTAAGTGACTTCATGGATTTAGCAACATTTTTCTCATATATGAGGACAGAGCAGAATTTCTATGATGAATTTATAAACAATAACCTAATAAACTGACAGATTACTTGCTACAGATTATCTCATCCAAAATGCTTGGGTTCAGAAATGTTTTGGATTTAGGATTTTTTTCAGATTTTGGAATATTTTCAGATATTTCAGCAGTTGAGTATCACTAATCCGAAAATCCAGATGCTCCAATGAGCATTTTCTTTGAGCATCACATAGGCACATTAAAATTACAGACTTTGGAGTATTTCTGATTTTGGATTTTCGGATTAGGGATGCTCAGCCTGTATTCCCAAATTCTTTAAAACTCACATTGTGTATGAAAAAACAGCCGGGCTCAGTGCCTCAGCCTGTAATCCCAGCGCTTTGGGAGGCTGAGATGAGTGGATTGCTTGAGCCCGCAGGTTTGAGACCCACCTGGGCAACTTGGTGAGACCTCATGCCTACAATAAATCAAAAATTAGCCAGGCATGGTAGCGCGTGCCTGTAGTTGCAGCTACTTGGAAGGCTGAGGCAGAAGTATCGCCAGAGCCCAGCAGGTTGAAGCTGCGGTGGCCGGGAGTGGCCACTGCACTCCAGTCTGGGTGACAGTGAGACTCCAACTCAAAAAAAAAAAAAATCTAAAGTTTATGGCTAACATGTTCTATATGAGATGACAAGAAGTCAGTTGGGAAGAAAGCGATCATACCTTACCATACCAGTTCTAAAAAGAAGAGAGTATACATATCCATAGAACACCTCAATATCGTGGGGAATGTCCAAGGGAGGGACAAAAACGAAATCAAGACAATGCAAGCAATACACAACCCAGAGCCTGTGGATCATGTGAGCCTGAGCAGTGGGTCTGGGGCGAGAGACCAAAAATTTACAACACACTACAACCATAACAGGGCCACTCTACCAAGGCTGTCCCAAGAGTAACAACCAAAGGGAGAGTTTAGCCCTGGGGACTGCCTCAAGGAGGTTCAAACCTCAAGTGTAGCTCAATTTCCCCATGCATGCTTG
The DNA here is from genome assembly GCA_027257055.1 of Cephalopachus bancanus. Classification (NCBI taxonomy): domain Eukaryota; kingdom Metazoa; phylum Chordata; class Mammalia; order Primates; family Tarsiidae; genus Cephalopachus; species Cephalopachus bancanus. Next base: position 924,937 of record JAPVLO010000510.1, read on the forward strand.
ACCTCAGGATTCTCAGGTGGCCCACACCCCACCTCCCGGGGAGGTTCCCTCTCTGCAGGTAATGTGGTGTAAGGCCTAGTTTCTGTAACATCTAGTTTCTGTAGATTCTGCTCACAGGCAGGATGGGGATGGGGAGGTGGGGGAGGAGAATAGAGGAGGTGGTAACTCGGCCACCATGAATGTTAAGTAAAAACTTAGTGATCTCAGTTTATCACTAGATTGTCAGTTTGTGGTAGAAGCACACAAAGTATGTCCAGAACAGGAAAAGTGAGACCGGAGAGTGTCTGAAAATGATGTTATAAAGCACGAGTGCTGGCACTGGCATTATCAGACAGGACTGCAAAACACCTTTAAGAATTAGACACCAGGCCGGGCTCAGTGGCTCAGCCTGTAATCCTAGCACTTTGGGAGGTCAAGGCAAATGAACCGCCCAAGCCTGCGGGTTTGAGACTATCCTGGGCAACTTGGAGAGACCTTGTCTCTACAATCAAACAAATTAGCTGGGCATGGTAATGCACGCCTGTAGTTCCAACTACTTGTAAGGCTGAGGCAGAAGGATCACAGGAGCCCACCAGGTTGATGCAAGGATGGCTGTGGAGTGTGCTACTGCACTCCATCCAGGCTGGGCAACAGAGTGAAACTCCAACTCAAAAAAAAGAATTAGATACCAGTCAAACATTATAGAAAAATATATGCCCAAGGTAGTAATTATTTGAGGGAGAAAGCAGTCTGAGGCAGACACAGGACTACCACCAAGGTGGTATCCAGCAGTAAAACATCTCCTTCCACAGAACTTTTCTTTGGAGAAGCTTTTTTTTTGAGTTGGAGTCTCACTCTGTCACCCAGACTGGAGTGCAGTGGCCACTTCCGGCCACCGCAACCTCGACCTGCTGGGCTCCGGCGATCCTTCCGCCTCAGCCTTCCAAGTAGCCGGAATTACAGGCATGCGCTACCACGCCCGGCTGATTTTTTGATTTATTGTAGAGATGAGGTCTCACTGCCCAGGCAGGTCTCGAACCCGCGGGCTCAGGCAATTCACTCACCTCAGCCTCCCAAAGGCACGGGATTACAGGCTGAGCCACCGAGCCCGGCTTTGGAGAAGCTTAATGACCCTATGGCCATTCTGATAATATCCTGGTGATCACATGAGAGATTTTACAGAATAAATTCTCTACATGGATCTGGCTCTTCCTTGTAGATCATTTAAAGCTATTGTACAGAAAAGGGCATTCTGTGCTGACAGAGCAGAATGACAAAAGGCCTCATTTTCTACTTTGATCACCTTGTGATTGCCTTTCAGGATGCTGTCCTGATAAAGCCAGTATAGTGAAGCATTGCTTCTACAAAGCAAAAGAAAGCCTTTTTCAAAATAAAATCTAGGCTGGGCACTGTGGCTTATACCTGTAATACTAGCACTTTGGCAGGCCGAGGTAAAAGTATTGCCTGAGCCCACGGGTTCAAGACCAGCCTGGGCAACTTGGCGAGACCTCATCTCTACAATAAGTAAAAAAAAAATTAGCCGGGCATGGTGGTGCATGCCTGTAGTTCCATCTACTTGGAAGGCTGAAGTGTAAGAATCGCCTAAGCCTAGGAGGTTGAAGCTGCGGTAAGCCATGATTATGCCACAGCACTCCAGCCTGAGCAACAGAGTGAGACCCCCCCACTCCAAAAAAAAAAATGAACTTAGCAAAATAAAATCTATATAAAGAAAGCTGCAGAAAGTTTTTTTTCAGTTTGTAACTATGTTTTTCAAACTCTGGAAATGAGTTGTGCAATCAATGGAACAGGTCACAACCAGAGCCCTCTCCCAAAAGAGAAGAGTGTATCCATCATCCTTAAGGACTATTTTAGAAAATTTTTTATTTCAGTGATATGTGTATGTGTGTATATGTATACATATGATATACTGATTGTTGATGTAAAATGTATTTATACTTGTAGATTACGTTAAAAAAAAAAAAGCCTTAAACCCATAGTTGAATATCAGGTAAGAAAAAAACCCCACAAAATTGCAATTAGATACATAATAGACAAAAAGACTGAAGTAACATATGTAAATGTAATTACATGTTTCCAGTTTTATTTTTTGTAGGTCTTCAAAAATATGTTTTGAGGAAAAGTATAGAATTCATGGTAAAGCTACGAATTCTTTTGACTAGGAAATAGATACTGTAGCAATTAAGGGAAAACCTTATTTATCGGTATAATCAAATTACAAATTATAAAAATCCTCCAGGAGATGAAAGTTGCAAATATTATAGAACTTTAAAAATAACATATTTTAGCTGGGCTCGGTGGCTCAGCCTGTAATTCCACGCTTTTGGGAGGCTGAGGTGAGTGGATTGCCTGAGCCCGCGGGTTTGAGACCCGCCTGGGCAACTTGGCAAAACTTCATCTCTACAATAAATCAAAAATTAGCCAGGCGTGGTAGTGCACGCCTGTAGTTCCAGCTACTTGGAAGGCTGAGGCGGAAGGATCGCCGGCACCCAGCAGGCGAGGCTGCGGTGGCTGGGAGTGGCCACTGCACTCCAGTCTGGGCGACAGAGTGAGACTTCAACTCAAAAAATAAAATAAAATAACATATTTTATGCCAGGTACTCTGAAAGCATGTTTTCAACAGTGACTACTACTCTGATTTATAAAATTCCCCCACTCGAATGCAAACTGTCCTAAATGACCTCAAGTTCTCTTCAATATTAGGACGTCATCTGTGGTATGTTAATCAACAGCTGTATCCAAAAATCTGTCTTGTGGTCAAGTGTAGGCAATAAGCCATATGTTCTTTAGCACTCCTCTTAAGTAACCGATATGAGCAGGAGACCAAGATGTAAAAGAATTGCCATCTCCAATAAGTCTGTGGCCTTTCAAATCCAGTGGCCTGTATATAACAGCCCTTAACAATGCCTCACTAGAATTCATAAATGTGTAATGGAGCTATCCTGTCGTGAGCAGCATACATGAGGAAATAAATTACTTCTTGATCGCTACAGTAATTGGCTATGCCCTAAGGCATGAGACTTGATTATTCCAACATGTAATTATAAAGGTTATTACAGGCATAAAATTAGACAGCTCTTTTAAAAATACAACTATGATACTACTCAGTGTGGTCTGAATCTTATTTTGTGAGGCAATGTGAAAAATAACCATTAGTTTTCACTATAACAATTTCACTAATTTCTCCTAACTCTCAACCTTTCACCCACTCAACAAAGATTCTTCATTTTTGCAATTGCCAAGATGCTATAGTCTCATCCCATCCTACACAGGATCAGAAACAGATCCTCCCCTAATACAAAAAGAAAGTGGAGGAAATGGCCTTTTAAAAACATTTGCAAGACCCCATCCCCATATGTCCCTATTGTTGTTAAGCTTTCTTTCTGAAAATTTTTAAGAGGTTGTCTTTTTTCTCTGTATTCTGAAAAGTTATAGGGACAAAACTTTAATAAGAAAATACAGTACAGTATTTCTTGATAAGCTATTTTGGGGGTAAAGTCACAGTAGATATGTTAAACAGCGTATTTCAAATTACAGGCCAGGCTCGGTGGCTTAGCCTGTAATCCCAGCACTTTGGGAGCCAAGGCGAGTGGATTGTCTGAGCCTGCAGGTTCGAGACCAGCCCAGGCAACTTGGCAAGACCTTGTTTCTACAATTTAAAAAAAAAAAAAAATTAGCCAGGCGTGGTAGCACGTGCCTGTGGTTCCGGCTACTTGGAAGGCTGAGGCAGGATTGCCTGAGCCCAGCAGGTCAACGCTGGTATGGCTGTGAGTGTGTCACTGCACTATAGCCTGGGTGACAAAGTGAGACTCCAACTCAAAAAAAAAAAACATAAAAACAAAAACAAATTTCAAAATAAATTTAGCGTAGCACAGAAAACAGTGAAAGTTGCTTGTCTACCTAAATTAAAGTGCTCAATTCAGAGCTTCAGCTTAAGCCTGGAGATTCAGCAGCTTCTGTGAAGTCCTCAATTTACAGCTTACAAAAGCACTTCCCAATGCTTCCTTCCCCTCAGCCACCCTTAGAGGTGGTACAGCCATGACTGACCTCTGAGCAAACAGACTCAGAGATGGATCTCTTGTCAGAAGCCCCACTATCAGTAAAGGCAAATCTGAAATGTGGTAAGACAGAGTGCCACTGCCACCCTCCTCAGCTGAAAGGTTATTTTCAGTTAATCTAGAAACAGACTCCACTAATTGAAGCTCTGATAACAGTTGCCTGATACTGACGTTCCTAATAAAGGAAAATACTAATTACCTAAATCACAACTGAAACTATGTACAAATCTATGTACAAATCAAATGTTAAAAGCTGGAGCCTTGATACACATTGACAATTGTCTCCAAGATGTTAGCCGGATAGCAACTAAGTTAATAATAATTAGGATTGTTTCCTGGGACTAGAAACTGTCGGTTGACTTTACTGATATAAGAGATGAGTGAATTGCCTGAGCCAGCGAGTTCGAGACCTGCCCGGGCATCTTGGCGAGACCTTATCCCTACAATAAATGAAAAAAATTAGCCGGGCGTGGTAGCGCACACCTGTAGTTCCGGCCACTTGGAAGGCTGATGTGGAAAGATCACTGGAGCCTAGCAGGTCGAGGCTGTGGTGGTCGGGAGTGGCCAGTGCACTCCAGTCTGGGCGACTGAGACTCCAACTCAAAAAATAAAAAAAAGAGGGTAAGTGGCTCAATGTTTATGTAAGTCTATGAGTATTCTAAGGGGGGCTATGGAACACTGCAATACCCAGGTACCATTTTATTTATTTTTTATTTGGAGTCTCACTCTTGTCACCCAGGCTGGAGTGCAGTGCCACTCATGGTCACCGCAGCCTTGACCTGCTGGGCTTAGGCGATCCTTCTGCCTCAGTCTTCCAAGTAGCTAGAACTACAGATGCTACCATGTCCAGCTAGTTTTTGTGATTGTAGAGAGGAGGTCTCACCAAGTTGCCCAGGTTGGTCTCAAACACCCGGGCTCAGGCAATCCTCTCGCCTCGGCCTCCCAAAATGCTGAGATTACAGGCTGAGCCACCACACCCGGCCCCAGGTACTATTTTAACAGTGATATCAGTCTTGGTATAATAATGAGCACTAGACACAGTTGTTTACTTCAAGTCAGGCACAAACACTGTAATTTTCTATGGTTAGAAGCACAAGAAAGCGCTCTGAAAGAAAGAATAAGTGAATGGATTGTGCCTGAGGAAGATAATGAGAGCTCCTGAGGGTGACTTCTGAGCTGGAGGCTTGACATGAGAAGGGGGTTGCCCCACAGAGGAAGGTGTTTGGAGAGGTCCCTGGCGGCAGAAAGCACAATGAATATATGTAATAATGAGGACACCAAGAGGCATGTTCAGGGAATGGGGTAGTTCAGAATTGCCAGAGTGCAAAGGAGGAAGTCACAAAAGTGGATAACACAAGAAAAGTTGTTTGAGCCTGGCTGGCAGCTCATGCTGGTAATCCCAGCTACTCTGAAGACTGAGACAGGAGGACACTTGAGTCCAGGAGTTCAAGGTTGTAGTGAGCTATGATCACATCACTGCACTCCAGCCTAGGAGACATAATGAGACCCCATCTCTAAAAAATTAATAATAAAAAAATTTAAAAGCAAAAGGGTTGTTTAGAGCCAGGTCATTCGAGGCCATTGACCTTATCCCATAGTTACTAACAGGAAGTAGTAGCAGTAAGATGCTTTAAAATAGGTAGGTGACAATAGATCTAAGTTTTAGAAAGCTACTTTAATCTTCCATTTGAAGATGACAAATTGAACATGTACGTGGTACAGTCTATCAAAGCCTGCCACCATAACAGATCCTCTCCTGCATGTTCTTCTTAGAATGTGACTAGCATTCTTCCCATTGTGTGGTAGAGTAAATATTCCCTCCTCTTGAATTCAGACAGACTTTTGTGATGGCCTCAGTAAGTAACAAACAGACGTGACTCTAAGTAACTTCTAGGCCTGTCCTAAAAACGTCACTGTTTTGTGACACTCTCTCTCTTGGAATACATCTACCATGCAGTGAGGAAGCCTAGGCCGCATACAGATATTCATGCTGACAGCAAATATCAACCCCTGACATATAAGGGAGTCTTTCAGATGACTTGTTACTATCTGACCACAATCAGGAGGGGAACTCCAGGAAAGAACCACCTGCCTGAGCCCCCCAGAACTGCAAGATTTTAATTTTAAAAGGTGATTGCTGGTTTTTAGGCCACTGAGTTTAGTTGTGATTAGTTATGTAGCAATAGGTAACCAGTTCACTCCCAAAACCTACTAAAGACAGTAAATGATTAAAAACCCATAACCCAAAAAATAAAAAGTTAAGAGAGGAAACATGGGGTATAGAAAATGTCAACCCATTTTTGGAAGATGTAACATGCATGGACACAGAGAAAGTGACCACCAAAGTGCCTCACAAGGGTACACCAGTGAGACACACAGGGACTCCTGCTCCTGAAAGGCTCAGAAACTGGAAGCACATGTATCATGGAAGGCCAGAGTGGGACTGAAGAGTCAAGAGTCAACTGAGTCTTGTAAGGCATCGTGAGATCCTCAGATCCCCTAGTCCCATCCTATACAGACAAGTGACTGCCCTTCCCCAACCCTTGCAAGAAATGGGTTTATTCTCTAGAAAAAAATAACCAGAAGAGGCTGGGGACACAGGAATGCCTCGGGCCAGGAACAATACTTAATAAGATGGCTGAAAAAGCTACATGCTCACCAGTGGAACTCTCCCCTCTACCTCCTAACCCTCAAAACTGACCGTTCCTAACTAGGTAACATTTAAAAATCAAAGTCCAAAAAAACCCTTTGGAGCAACCCATCCTCCAAAAACAGGGGACCAAGAGCTAGTGCACTTTTCTGAGAATATAATTTTCCATTCGATTCTCAAAGGAGTTCAAGCCACTCCCAAAAGATCAAGAGCTACTTCACTATGTGCGCTAAGTACAAGTAGGAAACAACAGTTTCAAGGCCCAGGAAGTCTCGGTCAGAGACTAGAGGTGCATAAGTCTCAGTAAAAGTGATTTAAGAGGGGACTGGGGAATGCACTCTGTGTGTCTGTGTTCTCATACCACTGATCCACTGCAAGAACAAGAGTCATTCTCTCTTCTCAGGAAGAAAAAAAGGCCACTTATATAGAAGGTGAGGCCTCCCAAACTAGCCTGATAGCCTGAAAGCCTGACTTTAACAGAAGCATGGAGGTGGGAAGGTTTTCTTCCTCTCAGAGTTCTCAAGGACAGAAGAGAAGAAACAAGCAGAAACCATTATTAATGTTCTAGCACTTACAAGCCATGCAACTTTGGAGAAGTTATCCTCCCTCTGTTTAGGTCTTGGCCTCTTTAGCTGTAAAAACAAGATAATACCACCTACTTTACCAGGTTATTATAAGATTAAACAGGATAAAGTGTAAGGAATGTGCAATCTGGCATTCAGAAATTATTTCTGTTCAGATCCCACATTCTTAAAAAATAAGGTAAACAGCAATTATGTAAGGTTTAAAAGTTTATTTTACAAACATATGTACTAATTGTACAAATGATATAAACAGAAGTCTGATAAAATGATTACTATGTATAGTGATAAAGCATAAGCTATTACAGAAAAACTGATACAAAGTTGCACATATTTATGAAGGTAATTAAGCCTTTCCAGTTGATGAGAATACAAAAGTTGCAAACAACTAACAGTACAAAAAAGGAAAACCATTACTTATGCCATCACAAAACAATACCCTTACGAGTAAATATCTCTGCTTGATATCAGTAATTTGAAAAACTCAGCACATCCACAACTACTGTTTAATCAAAATTTGATTTTCCCTGACTCAATATTTATTATTTAAATAAAGATATAAAATAATATTGGATTGCAAAAACGTGTTTACTCTGTATTAGGTACAAAATGAAAACTGTATGAAACAGTTCCTGCTCTCAAGTTCACAGACAAGTCAATCACTGATTGACTGCAGAACAGACTGGTGAGTATTGTGAAAAAGATCTGCCCACCAGACCCCTGGATTGGATGAAGAACACCTAGATCTCACTCACAGAGCACTCAGTGCTTTCACTGAGTTTGTCTGCAAACATGGGGACAATTATAAGAATGCTGTCTGTCATACACTGCTGCTGGGAAAAGTATTCATTCAACAGATGTTCACTTCATAACCCTCTGTAGTAGGTACTATGTTAAGAGCTGAGATAGAGAAGGACAAGGCACATCCTGACACAGGGCTCACAGGGCTCTCAGCCAGGTGCTTAGATAATACACACACAAGAGCTGCCAGATATAGCCTCACTCCCAGCAAGCACCCCGTCCCTGTAAACAAATAACATCCCATCAAGATCAAAGAGTTAAAAAGCAAATTCTTCTAAACTGTATTTCAAAAGGTGAAAAAAGGGTGTTTTGTTTGGTTATGCATGTTTCAAATTAGACTAGTCCTTCAAGCCTGGAGTATGCATCAGAATTACCTGTGATGCTTGGTGAAAGTGTTGATGCCAGGCCCTACCCAAAGCTTCCTCCTTCAGAACCACTGAAACCTGGCAGTTCTAACACGCAGACCTAGTCAAGAACCCTTTATTTTAAAGCCTGATAAAGCAATGTTAAAAAGCACTGCAAATGTAAATTTGGATGTTCTGCATTGACAGGAACTAATGCAGAAAATATAGCTAGTTAATACAACTTGTATATTTTTTGTGCCTATAAAACCTATCGAGTGTTACAAAGAAGCTTAGAGTTCTCACTAAAAAGATTTCTAGTCAAAACACTATGGAACAAAACAAAAATAGCACCATAGCAGTGCTGACCTCAATTTGCAAAGGCCTGTTACACACTAATGTTGTACAATATAGTGCAATCTCTGTGTGTGTACATATGCATCTGTTTTCAGGGGAAGAAAAGCTGCTCAAACCAATGGAGGTTATGAACCCCTACTACTACTTTTAATATTAAACTAACCTTTACATGGAATTTATCGAACATTATTACAAATGCTGCTGGTTTATGGCACAAACTTTAATGTCAAAAGGACTAGATCAGGGCTCTGGTTTCACTTATTGCACTTAAAATATTGGGCAGGTCACTTTACTTATGGGGACCATAATTTCGGCAGCTCAGTAAAATGAAATGAACAGTTCAGAGCAACTGAGTTTGTTTGTTTGTTTGTTTTGTTTTGTTTTGAGTTGGAGTCTCACTCTCGCCCAGACTGGAGTGCAGTGGCCGCTCCCGGCCAGCACAGCCTCGACCTGCTGGGCTCCGGCGATCCTTCCGCCTCAGCCTTCCAAGTAGCTGGAACTACAGGCATGAGCTACCATGCCCGGCTGATTTTTTGATTTATTGTAGAGATGAGGTCTCGCTGCCCAGGCGGGTCTCGAATCTGCGGGCTCAGGCAATCCACTCACCTCAGCCTCCCAAAGGCGCGGGATTACAGGTTGAGCCACCGAGCCCGGCTGCAATTGAGTTTTAAATGAAAGAAATTACATAACTATAAGTCATCACAGAAACATAATTTACCATTTATTTGAAAGTCTAGTACAACTGCAACGAGTTTATAAAAATCTCATTGATATGTGAATTTTGTCACTCTATCTAGAAGCATTATTTAACATTAAAAATTTAACTTGTGCCGGGCTCGGTGGCTCAGCCTATAATCCTGTGCCTTGGGAGGCTGAGGTGAGTGGATTGCCTGAGCCCGCGGGTACGAGACCCGCCTGGGCAACTTGGCGAGATCTCATCTCTACAATAAATCAAAAAATTAGCCGGGCATGGCAGCGCGCCTGTAATTCCGGCTACTCAGAAGGATCGCCGGAGCCCAGTAGGTCGAGGCTGCGGTGGCGGGAGCGGCCACTGCACTCCAGTCTGGGTGACAGAGTAAGACTCCAACTCAAAAAAAACCTTAACTTGTAAAAAATAGTGCACAACCACAAAGCAGCACGCTTCCAAGGACTTACCACGAAAAGACTAGTTACCTTAGGCACATCACCTGGCCTTTCTGGTTCTCACCCATCCTGCCTATAGAATAGGAAAAAACCTTCCTGCTAGAAAAGGATCTGACAGTATCATCTCTTGAGGCCCTTTCCAGCTTCAGAATCTGTTCACCATGACATTACAAATGTAGCTCTTTACACTTTGCAAAGTGAGAACAAGGAGAAAGGGGAAATAGGTGTGTCTAAAACGCTTCTTACCCAAAATACTAAAAGCTTAATTGGGTACTGTTTAAAAAAGAAATAAAAAGGTTAACCCGTCCACACACCTGCAGTATTTACTCCTAATAAGCAAGAAAAATAAAGAAAAAAAATCAATGAGTACAGTATCCTCGGCCTCCAAAGCACTGTGATCACGGAGAGGATAGCATAAACACGTCGGAGCATTTAGGATACACCTGCACCTTCTCGGGCAAGTCAAAACGCTAACACAAAAGACACGTGTAAGGAAGACCCATAACCCAAGAGCTGTAAGAACAAGAGCTTCATACAACTGTAAGCAATGTTGTCAAAAGCTGCTTTCCACAACCTTCCGTGTGGGCCGTTCACTAGTTCCGAACCTCGAGGGGAAGGAGCATGAATTACTCAAGGGCCACTGGATCGCACGGTCCGTAACAAACTTCCAGGGACAGGCTCTGGAGTGTCTCCAACTTCGCATCCTCGGACCTTTAAAACCCAAGTAAAAAACGGCCCGCACCGAGGAAGGCGACGGCCACGCAGCACACCTCCCACCTGCGACCTGCAGGGCTCTGCTCAGCGGCCAGGCGAACCCGTCGCGCCGGCCAGGGCCTCGCTTCTTCAGTCGACAAACGCGGCTCGGCAGCTCGGAAGCCTCGGCTCGGCGGGAGGCCGGGGTGGACGGACGCCGGCCCGGCGAGGAGAGTCCCCACCCAGCGCCAGGAGCTCTCAGTGCCCCGCGGGGCGGGCCTGCGCCCGGACGGCGGTGTCCCGGACGACCAGCCCTGCCCCCGACGACCCCGGCGGCCGCGCCCCTGGGGCCGCAGGCCCGCCCGCCCGCCGCGGCGGCCGAGCCGGCAGCCGCCGCCGCCCGGGGCCCGCAGCCCGCGGCCGGATGGACCGGGCGCCGGCCGCGGCGTTCCGGTGCGCGCGCGCGCCTCAGCCAATCGCGAGCTCGCCCGCCCCCCGCCGCCGCGGCGAGGCTGGCGCTGGGAAGAGGAAGAAGAACATTCGCCCTCCTCCTACCAGCGCGCGGGCGGCGGCGGCGGCGGCACCGGGGTCACGAACTCTGACCTTTCACTGACAAAAACAATAACAAACCCCCCCGTCCCCGCGACCCGGCGGCGGCCCCGGGCCCGTCCCCGTCGCCCGGCTCCCACCTCGGCGTCTCGCCTCTCGCCCGCTGCCCCGCGAGCCCCGGCCCGGCTCCAGCCATCCGCCGACGCCGGGAGCCCGGCCTCCCCGCGCCCTGCCCTCCGCGCCGGGGGCCGCCCTCCGCAGACACGGGACCCGCTTCGAGGCCGCTTTGGCGCCAAATCCTGAGGTAAAATTGAAAAAGGGTCGGGGCGGGCTCGGGCCGGCGGCGGAGGGGGCGGGCCTGGCGCGCGGACATGGAGGCGCCGCCGCGGCGGTGAACCCGACCCTTTTACCTTTGCCACGGGGCGGCGGCGGCGGCGCCCGGCGCTTTGCATAGTGGGCCGGGCCGCTCCCCTCCCCTCCCCGCCCGCGGCCGGGCGATGCGAGCGGGTTCCCCCTGACCGGCCCGGCCGGCGCAAGGGTGGGGGCGGAGGGGGAATGGCCGCGGCCCCGCCTCACAGTTGGCCCTCCGCCAGCGCCGCCATTTTGTGCCCGACGGAGACGGCTGGACCGAGTTCCCCTCCTCCTCCTCCTCCCTCCTCCCGCAGTCCCTCCTTCCCTCTCTCCCCGGCTCTTCACCCCTCGGCCTTTCGCCTGCCGTTGGCAACCGGCGCGGCCCAACCGCCGATTTTTTTGGAGGGGAGGGTGGAGAAAAAGGAGGAAGGCGGGTGCGAGGCGCGACCTCGTGAGCGACGGCTGAGCCGGCCAATTGGTGCCCGGAGAGGCGGGCTGCTGCCTGTGGCGCCGCCCCCGAAGCGCTGCTGATTGGTCCGGGCGGAATAGGGCAGTCCCCGCGGGGCGCGGGAGCCCTAGCGGGGAGGGAGGAGAGGCCGGGACGCGGCGTGGGGCCGGGGCGGTGGGGGCGGGGCCGGGGCGGGGCGCTCGGGGGCGCGGCCCGGGCGAGGGGCAGGGTGGCTGACCCTGGGCGGCTAGGTGGGCAGTTTCCCTCGGCCTGGAACGCGTCCCCGATGAGTCCTGTGGAACAATAGTCACAGAGGTGATGGAGCATTTTGAATCCACGGCGCGGCCTCGTGGGAAGAGCTTTCCGGAACCCGGACGCCTTTCAGGGGCTGCTCGGTTTTTCCGTGCAGTTGTGGGGAATCCCCTTCTAGGGGTCAATTTCATAGGCTAAAAAGGGGAGCGGGACTTCCCTTCTCAAGATTGCATGGCGCTCTACTCAGAAAATGGAGTCATGGCTGCTCTGCATGCCTCAGAGTAGTTTAAAATGGTGTTATTAAAAATGGGATTAGAGCCACCAGGAGTGGAAAGCTTACGGGAATTAAGGGCTTGAGAGAACTGAAGAGATTCTCCTCTTATTTGCTCGTTAGACAGAGTGAGTTACTTAGTTTTAGGCACTGAGGACATATCCAGAGAACCAGCTGGACAAGGCCCCTGCCTTCCCTAGAACTGGGGGCTGGGGAGTGAGTAGACAAATCAAGAGGTCATTTCAAAGTGGGGAATTCCGTGGAAGCAATAAAAATGGTCGATAGGGTCAGAGATGGCCTATGTAAGAAAGCGATGTTTGAAAGGGTGAGCCCCAAGTAAGGAATAGTTTTCCAGACAACAGCAGCACATGTAAAGGTCAGGATGGGGAGGGGGTTGATATGATTGAGAACTGGCCGGTTGTGACTGGGGCGTGGTTGGAACTAATTCATTATCCTTTCCGTTATCCCACTTTATCTCCAGGCCAAAGGCTGTGAAATATGGCAAAGGTAGTGGAGAGCAAATCTTCAATATGATAATTAAAGAAAAGAGAGTTGAGGAAAATGTAGCCATCAGATGGATTGCTGATAAATACATGACTCGGAGGAGAGCCTCAGAAACTCCCTTTACTTCCAGATTCAAATCCTTTGTCAGCCTCTTATATCCATTTCTAATTAATCAAATATTTGCTGAGCCCTACTAATACCCCAGGCACTATGTGTTAGGCTGGGACTCCAGACTAAGACACTGATCCTCAAATATATGTGAACGTGATTCTGTGTGTGTGATTCTGTTCTCTCTCTCTCTCTCTGTATCTCTTTCTAGAGATATAGAAACATACACACAAAATGTTTTAGGCAGAAAATAAATAGCATTGGGGTTAACAGCTCCAAACTTGACTGGATGCAGTGGGTCATTCCTGTAATCCCAGCACTTTGGGAGACTGAGGTTGGAGGATTGCTTGAGCCCAGGAGTTTGAGACCAGCCTGGGCAATATAGCGAGACCTCATCTCTTTAAAAAAAAAAAAAATCAAAAAATTTGCTGGACATGGTGGTGCACATCTGTAATCCCAGCTACTTGGGAGGCTGCAGAGGAAAGATTGCCTGAGCCAGGAAGTTGAGGCTGCTGTGAGTAGTGATCGTGCCATTGTACTCCAGCCTGAGTGACAGAGTAAAATCCTATTTCAAAAACAAACACTCCAACCTTTACTAGCAATGTGATTTTGTCTAAGTTACTTTACCTTTCTTGGCCTCAGTATTCCCATCTGGACAATAATAGAACCTTCCTTCTAGAATTGAAGATTAAATAAGTGAATGATGTATAGTAAATAATAAATAATTGAAGTTATTATTGTCATTATGAAGTGCTGACATAGACATTGGACTAATTAAGTGATATAAACAGTGAAATTTTTAGGCAGTGTAGTGACAAAAACAATAGATTAGAACACTAGGATTCTAGTTTTGACTCTTGTTTTCAGCTAGTCAGTTGGCAACCAGACAGAAAGTTTATTTAGAAAACAAAATAGTGAAATTAAATAGTACTAACAAAAGTGTAGGATGCTTTACAATGTACAAAACTCTTTTACAGGCATTACATTGTCCAGGCCCCATTAGATCCCATGTAATGATAGAGGCTGTCTTCCTGCTGCCTATTTAAAAGCCTTTCCAAGGCTTTCCGTTACTTTCTTATCCCTGTTTTCCTGGCTTACCTTCAACTTGCTTGACAGTGTGGCTTACCTTCTACCCCAGGCCCTTTTATGCTGTTCCCTCAGCCTGAAATACTCTTTACCTCAGTCTGCAGATCTTGACTCAAGCATCACTTCCTCAGGGAAGTCCTCCTTAGTTCCCACTGCCAGTCTAGGTCAGATTCTTTTACTTTAGATTGTGTTCCTTTCCTTTAAAATTTATCTCACTTTGGCCGGGTGCAGTGGCTCACACCTGTAATTCTAGCACTTTGGGAGGTGGAGGCAAAAGAATTGCCTGAGCCCAGGGGTTCCAGACCAGGATGGGCAACTTGGCGAGACCTCGTCTCTACAATAAATGAAAAAATTAGCAGACGTGGTGTTGCACACCTGTAGTTCCAGCTACTCGGATGGCTGAGGTGGAAGGATCGCCTGAGCCCAGCAAGTTGAGACTGCAGTGGTCGTGAGCATGCCACTGCATTCCAGACTGGGTGTCAGTCAGACTCTGACTCAAAAAAAAAAATTATCTCATTTTTTAATTATACATTCTATTATGTGATTATTTGATTAATATCTGCCCTCATTGCCACACTTTAAACTTTATGAGGAATAATTTTACTCAACCTTATGTATACAGCACTTAACAAGGTGCCTGTCACTGTTTGTTGAATGAATAAGTTGTTGATAATTTACTATATTACTGATAACTAAGTTACTATTCATTAATGGGTAACTTTTTAAGTGAGCTTGTTTGGCAATTCAAATAGCTCTGCCAGCCATAAAATGTCTGTTACAGTATTTGGACGAATTCAGTAAGTGGTTCCTGATGTATATGCCACTGACTGAAGACATAAATATGGATAAGATTTGAATCCTTTTTTCCCCACTGTTGATTTATGTTTTTTATAATTGAATTATAAGTTTAGTTACATGAAAATAAGTCATATGTGAAAAAATAAATAGCCCAAATATACATGTTTACTTTAACTGAAGAAGCAAAGCATTAAAGTGAAATTTAAAAATCTAGTTTTTGTTTCTTTACCACGAGACCTCATCTCTACAATAAATCAAAAGATTAACCAGGTGTGATAGCACGCGCCTGTAGTTCCAGCTACTTGAAAGGGTGAGGCAGAAGGATTGCCGGAGCCCATCAGGTCAACACTGGGATAGCCATGAGCGTGCCACTGCACTCCAGCCTGGGCGACAGAGTGAGACTCCAACTCAAAAAAAAAATAAAATAACAGTCATGGTTTTATTTAATTCTTTGTTTATTGGGATATTTCTTTTCTATTTTTTTTTAAGGATTTTTGTATCGGTTGTTCAGTTCAACACTTGATTCCTTGAACTAATTACTCAGGGTAACCAAAGAACTGATAGTTTACAGAAAAAGCTACATATTATCTTACACCTTCAAATTACTTATTTATAACCGGGCTCGGTGGCTCAGTCTGTTATCCCAGTGCTTTGGGAGGCTGAGGTGAGTGGATTGCCTGAGCCCGCGGGTTCGAGACCCACCTGGGCAACTTGGCAAGACCTCATCTCTACAATAAAATCAGAAAAATTAGCCAGACGTGGTAGTGCACGCCTGTAGTTCCAGCTACTTGGAAGGCTGAGGATGAAGGATTACTGGAGCCTAGCAGGTCGAGGCTGCAGTGACTGAGAGCGTGCCACTGCATTCCAGTCTGGGTGACAGAGTAAGACTCCAACTCAAAAATAAATAAATAAATAATTTATTGTTTTCAATAGTTGTATTTACAGTGACCTTGAAGTTTTGTTTTCATGATCATGCCTTTATAAAGAAAGAGGAAAAACTCTGTGAGGACTGCTAGGAAAACATTTTAGCTTTTGTCTTCAAGTGTAGCCCAGGGAAGAAGCTGTGGAGGCAGACACCAGGCTCCAGAACCTTGAGTTGTTAGCCTCTCCAAGGCTTACAAACCCCCATTTATAAAATGAGGAGGTGGGAGCCAACTTCTATATTGGGGCCAGGGGCAGGGGCCACTTGTCCAAATGGCTTTGAGAACAAAGGAGGTGGGCCTGTGTGGAGCTGCCCTTCCTTCAATTCATGAGGCCCTGCCTTTGGGAGTTTTGAACTCTCTTACCTATGTACAAGGGGGGAACCCCCCAAAAAACAATTTATTTATTAAAAAATGTGTATTCTTATATGTTTAAACTTCAGTCGCCTTCAAAGTTCTCTTCATTTGATGCAGTACACCTATCAAGATACTTGTTCCACTGCTCAAAACAGTGTTTGAACTCGTTCATCCATTTTCCATACTCTTTAGTGCTTCTGCCATGTTATTTGTTACATCTCTTCCACATTGGCAAAATGTTTTCCTTTGAGGATTTTTTTATTCCAGGGAAACAAAAAAAATCACTCAGGCCTGGGCTCAGTGGCTCAGCCTGTAATCCCAGCACTTTGGGAGGTCGAGGTGAGTGGATTGCCTGAGCCTGCAGGTTCAAGACCAGGCTGGGCAACTTGGCGAGACCTTGTCTCTACAATAAATGCAAAAATTAGCCGGGCATGGTAGTTGTGCCTGTAGTTCTGGCTCCTTGGAAGGCCGAGGCGGAAGGATCGCCGGAGCCCAGCAGGTCGACGCTGGAGTGGCTGTAAGCGTGCCACTGCACTCTATCCTGGGTGACAGAGTGAGACTCCACTCAAAAAAAAAAAAAAAAAGGTCACTCAGGGTGAGATTGGGTGAATAGGGAGGGTGAGGCACAAGGGTCAGGCAGTTTTTTGTCATGGGCAAGTGCGTTATCATGGTAGAAGAATCAGTCACCTGTTAGCCACAACTCGGTATGTTTTTTTCTCCAAATCATGATACAACCTTCTCAAAACTTCCAGATGAAAACTTTGGTTGACCATTTGATCCGGGGGAACAAATTCTGAGTGTACTACAAGGGACCCAACCTCCAAAAGATAATTTCAGGGGGTTTTTCGGATCCCCCATATGCGACATAGGCTTCTTTAGTTTCAGGGCATCTCCTAGAGCAGATCTATGTATCATCTTAATAAATACCACATGGGGAATTTGTGGAGGAATCCTAGAATCTCAGAACTGAAGTGGCCTTCTACTTGATGTGAGACTCCCCTGCCAGATTTTAGTTTGTCTCTTATTACTTTATTGCTCATTTTGAGGGCCTTAAATAATACTGCCCTTTTTTTTCTTCCATATGTGATCATCATCTTTAATCTAATGGGCACATCTGTGTCCTTGTCACATATTATAAAAGATGTGTTATTTCTTATTCATTGGAGGTTTGCTTGCCTTCATCCTGTCATGTCTGCAGGCTGAGATTTTTATGTCATTCCCTTCCATTCTGCCATTCCTTTACCTTATCCTTTGTCACTTACTGCTGCTATTACCCCAGGTAGCAGATTTGCTCCCCATCTCCACTTCAGGTGTCCTGAGTGCTAGAGAGTTAGACTGCAAGAGCTCTGTACCAAAAGGCAGGACTTCCTGGGAACAGCAGCTCAGTAGCCGGGCTCATGATGATGAGGAGGGTGTAGGTCAAGGGAGTGAAAGCACAGATCAGGTTACTGGCATAGGATATTTGTTAAGGGACAGTAAAAGCCGATTCAGATCCCTGGCATCTGGGAATAGAGGGATGGGAGATGAATTATTAAGAACAGGAAGAGACTAGACTAGCTCAGATCCTTAATGGTTCTTTCTGATTTACCCTTGGACTCCAGGTAGCCTATAATGATGAAAGTCAACTTCATGGGCAAAGCATGAATTTGTGTGTGTGTGTGTGTGTGTGTTGGACTCTCATTCTGTTGCCCGGACTGGAGTGCAATGGTACGCTCCCAGCCACCACAGCCTCGACCTGCTGGGCTCCGGCGATCCTTCCGCCTCAGCTTTCCAAGTAGCTGGAACAACAGGTGCGCGCTACCATGCCCGGCTAATTTTTTGATTTATTGTGGAGATGAGGTCTCGCCAAGTTGCCCAGGTGGGTCTCGAACCCGTGGGCTCAGGCAATCCGCTCACCTCGGCCTCCCAAAGCGCTGGGATTACAGGCTGAGCCACCTGCCCGGCTAAAGCATGATTTTTTTACGGGCAATAAAAGTACCTCCTCCACTCTAATAAGAGGTCTGAAGTCCTTTAATAGGAGGTGAAACCTTTTATTCCATAATTATTGACAACATCCCCAAAGATTTTAAATGTTAACATACAGATGGAGAAGAGTTCCATTCAACCATCCAGTATAAACAGATGCCGTTTTTTCCTGTGCTCATTAGTGGAAGGTGTGAGAGAAGGTGTTGGGGCCTGGAAAACGGGGTGACTACTGCTGAAGAGTAAAGTGGAGAAACAAGAGGCTGGTGAGCTAGACTCATACTTGAGGCATCACAGATTCAGGGAGCCGTCTTATCTACCTTTGTTGTTCACGCTATTATGAAAGCTGTGGGGGGAGAAGTTACCTACCTGGCTTTCCACACAAGTCCCTTAAAAGCTCCAGTAACTGCCTGCCAGATACGGAAGGCAAATCTGCTCTGAGAAAGATACGCAACTGAGATTGGATGGCTCTTGAGAAGTTATACAATGCCAGCAGCTTCATGATGCATTTTCCCCAGTGGTATTTACTGCACATTAAATCTGATTATTATTTGTAGAACATTTCAGAAATGTCATTTGTACCACCCTCATTCTCGTTTCCCACTGCCCCTCCACCCTTGTTGCTTCTGCAGTACTGCATCTTTTTATTAGGTTGATGAGGTGACTAACCTTGACATTATTGAAAAAATCACCTTTTAATTGCTTTACCAAGGTTAAAAGCAAAAGAATATGTCTGCTCTCGGCTGGAAAGACTGACAATTAGGATGTGTTTGTTGACTTATTTAATATAATGCAGGTTTTTAAAAAATAAAATTTAAATTTATAACATGTTTCTTTTCTAAAGACGTAAATTTTCAAATGAAAAGAGAGCAGTGCATCAAAAGGCATGTGATACTGCTCTCATAAGGGCTTCAAACTAGAATCAAATGTCCATCAGCTATAGGATGGAGACATATATTGTGGCGTAGTCATATATTAGCATACTGTGCAACAGTGTAAATTAACTAACTGCTCATGGCTGTCACAAAGATAATGACCAAAAGAAGCCAGACACATGAAAAAGGATCTTACATACAGCTCAACAATATTGTAAAGTAATAACAATGGTATTACTATTGGTAATAAAAGTCAGAAGAGGAAAGAGAAGTTAATGACTGTAGGGGGAAGGTGTGAGGGGAACTTTTGAGGTGCTGATAATGGCCTGTTTTCTGAGCTGAGTGGCGTTTACGTGTTTGTTCAGTAGTGAAAATTCATCAAACTTTCATTTATGATTTGTGTGCTTTTGTATTTGCATGTTGTAATTCAGTAAAAAATTTCTTTGAAAAGGTGGTAAAATCTTTCATTATTTTGATCATTATGATTACTGTGTAGGTAAAATGTTAAGGAAGAGTGTGTGCATAGTTCTAAAAGAACTGTCATGGAACTACCTGGGTGGAGCTGGCTTAGAAATTTCTGTCAGCTATACTGAAACATAGCTCACATATCTAGGAATTTGTGGTTGTACAAATCAGTTGTTAAATGATCTAGCTTATAGGTGTAAGTAATTTGTTCCCTTAGATGATTGTCTCATGTCATTTTTTTTTTTTCCATTTCTTCTTTGACTTCCTCTTTCTGGGAAATTATTTTGAAGGGTGCTGTGATTTAGAGGAACTTACGTGATTTTGGAGTCAAAGAGGCCTGAATTGAAATCCTAGCTCCATCACTTACTATCCAGATGACTTGAAACAAGTTACTTCTGAGTTTCTATCAGCATTGATAGAGCTAATACTACCTACTCAGAAGGTGTGCTCAGGATTAAATGATGCTTAGTTTGATATAAAGCACATTGTAGGCGCCCATTCATATACCCCTGGCTCACACTAATAGAAGTGAATAAAGTCCACACCCTTACACTCAGGCCCTTGGTAAAGTAAGGAAAAATAATTCACTTTTTTAGGGGAGGTCTCCACACAGAAAGTCGTAGAATTGCCCTGTTAGCATAGGAACTCCACATAAATGAAAGTCACTGTCTTCCTAATATTCTCACTCTACCTCCACAGCTCCAGCACATACTAGTGCTCCATTACTGTCCTGTTCTATAGTCCAGTTTTTTGTTTTGTTTTGCTTTAAGACAATGTTTCCCTCTGTCACCCAGACTGGAGTGCAGTGATACCACTGTAGCTCACTGCAGCCTCTACCTCCTGGGCTCAAGCAATCGTCCCTCCTCAGCCTCCCAAGTAGCTGGGATTACAAGTGTATGTCACCACCCTGTCTAATTTTTGCATTTTTTGTAGAGATGAGGTCTTGCTATGTTGTCCAGACTGGTCTCTAACTCCTGGGCTCAACAATCCTCCTACCTCAGCCTTCCAAAGTGTTGGGATTACAGGTGTGAGCCACTATGCCCAGCCATGCAGTCCAGACTTTTAAGGCGGAAGAAGCAAGTGCCCTATGGAGAAGCACAATGGGCAGGAAATCACCTGACTCTGAAGCTGAATAACCTTTGAGTCTAAATAATGACTGGGTTTTGATGACAGGATGCATATCTGAACCTGACCTTAGAGACATCCCAGTGAGTATCTATTCTCTTCATGAACATTTGTGTTACACTAAACCTACCACTTGAATTTCTGCTTTCAAGTCTTGATCTATAATTTTAAGATTTGAGCTATGTAGTTCTCATTTTTTATTCTCTCTCAGGCTATCTAAATGCTTCCATTTTTATTGTCCCATGAGTATTAAAAAAAACTTCTGACAATTGTAGCGCAATTAAACTTATACATCAGCTGGTACCTATCAAGAGTTCTGTACCTAGTAGTATCTTGCAAGTAGTTATTAGGTATTGGTTTGTTTTAAAATATTTGTGAGATTTTATCTTAATTCAGCGTTTTCATTTTGCCCAGTCGTATAGTTTAACAGAGTGAATTGAAAATGCTCTGTGTGTGTATATAATACATGCATGCGTATGTCATTAAATTGCATGTGGACCTTATGTCAAAATGAGATACTCCTTTTATTTCCGTTATTTTAAAGATGTGGGGTACAAGTCATGATTAGGTACTTAAGTGGTCTATGTCCAGGTGAAGTTTGGGCCTCCCAATGGTCCTCACTTCACCTAGTTTAGGATCAGGTACTCTTAGTGATGTTATGTTCTCTTCCCTTCCCCCAAGGTGTCCCGGAGATACCTATTCCTAATCATAATACACAATTTACAGTTTGAGTTACTGCTTTCAAATTTCTTTGAGAAAGCAAAAATGGCACTATTCTCTTCCACCAATAGTAGCTACTGTGTGTCGCACCTCTGCTTTGTACCAGGCACAGTGCATACATATTTAAGGTCTAATCATCACAATAGGCTCATATGGTCAGTATCAGAGAGATCATCTTAGAGCTTCAGAACCCAATATGGTTGTTTAGATGAGAAAATATCAAGACAGTAGATACTTTGAATATTATGTAATTATAAGCCATGTAATACACAAATATAGATGATTTGAGTCAGTTGATTGTGGAGGGAAAGGCAGGCTCACCCATTCCTGTCAATGAAGACAGAGTTTCCTTTTCCCAGGACTTGTTTATTGTTATCTGGAACTGGAGATTCTGGTGTTTCCAGTCAGGGCCCAGCTTTCACTGCAGTGAGGTCTGTAGCCCTACTTGACTAAAGAAACCCTGGTTACAAGGTTTAGTCAGCTATCACTTTTTGTGAGCCTGGAAGATTGATTCAAAGCCACCATTGTGTTCTCTGCTTCCTTGTTGTCAAAGGAGTGATATTGATGCACTTGGATTTGAAAGAATTTCTGTTATAAAAAACCTGCCATGTAAGGCCAACCAATCCTGACTGATTTCTATCATTTTGTGTTCTGTATTATAGTTCATTTTTATTTTTTAGAGACTAGATGTCATTATGTTGCCCAGGCTGGAGTCAAAACAGTTTTTATATACTGTGCCCTGCTGTCATTTGTGCAGTCTCCAGGGGGGAAAAAAACAAACGCACTGGTTAATTTTTAGTGGATTGCCTGAGCCCACGGGTTCGAGACCCGCCTGGGCAGCGAGACCTCATCTCTGCCATAAATCAAAAAATCAGCCGGGCGTGGTAGCGCGCGCCTGTAGTTCCGGCTACTTGGAAGGCTGAGGCGGAAGGATCGCCGGAGCCCAGCAGGTCGAGGCTGCGGTGGCCAGGAGCGGCCACTGCACTCCAGTCTGGGCGACAGAGTGAGACTCCAACTCAAAAAAAGAAAAGATCTGCCTTCATCTCCAGACTTTGTTGCCACCACTCCCTCTCTGGCCTGCTATCCACAGTCTTTCCCTTTTCTGTCATCTCCGTACTGCTGCAGTAGTTCCATACCAGATTGCCTGCTGTTCCTTGAATGTATACCGTTCTCACATCTGCCAGTTTTGTATGAGCTGTCCTGTCTGCTTAGAACTCTCACTCCAGCCACTCTCTCTTTACTTGCTAAATCTCCACTCTTGTTCAAAACCTAGTTTAGATATCTCTTCTACAAAATGTTCTTTGGTTCCCACAGGCAAAGATATGCTTCTTCCCTGGGGCACTCATTGTAG
Organism: Cephalopachus bancanus; assembly: GCA_027257055.1. NCBI lineage: Eukaryota > Metazoa > Chordata > Mammalia > Primates > Tarsiidae > Cephalopachus > Cephalopachus bancanus. The sequence goes on from JAPVLO010000510.1 coordinate 947,700, forward strand.
CATTTACACTGCATAGATATTATTGGTGCCCTTCTTAAGTTCACCAAAGATAAGGACTGTTTCTTCTCCTCTTCCTCCTATTGTGATTATTCATCCTTAACAGTCAGTTCATTGCCTAGTTCATAGCAGTTGCTTAATAAAGATTGGTGGAGGTGATTTAACTTGATTATTTTAAAATCACTAGAGGAAAACCTGTAGCAATTTTTTTTAAGGTACTTAGTTGTATAATTCTTTTGGCAACTAATCAAGTTCTTTTCTGTAAACATTTGGGGGTGGGGGATCTTTGAAAATGAGTAAGCTGAATGGGTCTAGTACCAACCTTTAAGACTTAGGTTTCTGTACGAAGAGCTAGTTTAGTGTTCTCTCCACAGGGCTTATTAATACAGTACTTCGTCTTTAGTAACTTAGTGTTAGTTATTAGCAATGCTATCATGCTTTGCTCCACCAGCCAAGAGAGTTGTTTTTAAAAGCTTTATTTCTAGCTGGGCTCGGTGGCTCAGCCTGTAATCCTCCGCCTTGGGAGTCTGAGGTGAGTGGATTGCCTGAGCCCATGGGTTCGAGACCCGCCTGGGCAACTTGGCGAGACCTCATCTCTACAATAAGTCACAAATTAGCCGGGAGTGGTAGAGTGCGCCTGTAGTTCCGGCTACTTGGAAGGCTGAGGCAGAAAGATCGCCGGGGCCCAGCAGGTTGAGGCTGCGGTGGCCGAGAGTGGCTGCTGCACTCCAGTCTGGGCGACAGTGAGACTCCAACTCAAAAAAAAAAAAAAGCTTTATTTCTGTATGTTGTAGTGTTAAAACAATAGGGTTTTGGGTTTTTTTTTTCAGATTTTAGTTGAAAAATTATATTGTGCTAGTGAATATAGTTTTTCAAACTACATATAGACACGACCTGCTGTTCCCTGGAGCTTCTCATTCTAGGGGGACACCCCTAATTGATAACCATTGCCCAAATCCTTTCCAAAGATCTCTGGCCTTTTCACTGTGTGATCTGTCTCTCCGGGTCTGCCTATGGCTGCAGTAGCAGTAAGAGAAGCTCTCAGGTGAGAGTCTTAGCCTCTGATGTTATCTTTTTTTTTCTGGGTGCATTTGAGTTAAGTGCCCCCACCCCTGCCCCAACATCACATGAAGATTTTGTTTTCCTTCTTATATTGTGATATCCTGGAAGAAAAAGCCTCTGTCTTTCTTATCGATATATGAGGTTAGAATATGGTTTGTGACTTAACATATGTTCAAAAAGTAATGGAAAATATCTTTTGAACCTACCTCTCACTTATCTGCCCTGACTGGATTAATCTTTATTGAAAGCATTTGCTTTACATAGTTTCTCTTTCAGTTTCTCTCACTCTTACTCTCATTCTTTGTCTCTGCTTACTTTTCCAGAAGGTGCACATTCCTCCTTGTTCATTTTTAAGCAGCTTCCAAAGCTGCTGTTGATGCCTGAAGGTGCTTTGGAGGCAGAAAACCAACAGTGAGATCAAGAATTGTAAGAATTCAAGTATATAAAGAAAGGTTGCTGATCATTCAAGTATATAAAGAGAGGTGTTTAAGATGGTCCAGGAAGTTGGTATGGGAGAACAAGGTGGGAGGCACTTGTCCTACCAGAGAGCAAGACTTATTCTGAAGCTGCAATAATAAGATAATGGTGGTGACAGAGAGAGTTAAATGGAACAGTAGTGGATAGACTAGAGAACCTAGAATTTTGTGCACAAATATGGGGAAACCTAAGACATGGCAGAGATGGCATCGCAGATCAGTGGGGGAAAAAGAGAGATTGTGTGAGAAATGGTTCTAGAAAACTGATTATTCGTTTGGGAAAAAAATTGGATCCTTACTCCTCAACAAATTTTGAGAACCAATTTGCAGATTGAGGACTTAAATGTGAGGGACACAACTCTTAAACATTTATTTAAAAATGTATAAGATTATAATCCTAGTATGGGACAGAATTTTCATAAATAAAACAAAAATACAAACTGTAAAAGAAAATACTGAGAAATTTAGCCTTATTAAGTTTAAGAACTTCTCTTCATCAAAAGACACCATAGAGTAAACAGATGAGCCACAGAGTGGGAGAAGATATTTATAACTTACGTTATCAACAAAGAATTTGTATCCAGAATACTTCATTTTTCTAAGCTAAACAGGTTTACTTCTTCTTCTATGTAATCTCATATCTGTAATCACCAACCATTAGAATTATCTTTGAACCTCAAGCCCTGTCTGAAGTTGATTGATTGTGCAAATTTAGTGTTAAAGTGAATCATTACAGAACGTTTTCTGAGTTACTAAGCCTCCATGAAATCAGGCTGTCATCTGTAAAATCCACTTCAACTCAAAACTTGAAGATCAAGCCACCTCTTTTAAGGAAACACAATAGAAGGATATGCCTTTCTAGTACTCTGCTGTTTCTGTACTGTTTGGTAGTATCTCCATAACAATATTTCAGTAACATTCAAATTCACGTGTTTCTTTCATCAAGCTACAGTTAGGAGATTAGGAGAAATGCTGATGGACATCTAAAAGTGAAAAAGTTATTAGTTACAGCTGCATGTTTAATTTTTAGTTCATAATATATAATACCTATTGGTTATCCATTTGTTAGAGAGTTCTTATTTTCTGTTTTGGAGAAGAAGATTAGAACTCTAGACTTTTCACATGCAAAAATTGTGTTTTTAACAATAGTCAGTTGACTTTTCTGGTACACTTTAAGGTGCTTTTTTCCCCCCATCTGTATTAGTTGAAATCAAACTGTAGCAAGGGAAAAAAGACCAAAATGTTTCTTTATGTTTTTTTTTCCTAGAAATAAAAGTTTTAACTACTTATCAAGAGAATAAATAACCAAAAACATTACCTCCATAGTTTCAGAAAATGAACCACTGATACTGGTGGCCTACTGTAATTGTAGCATATCTGGTACATCCTGCTCTTTCAGGATTTGGACTCCTTGAAGGCAATAGCCAAGTCTTTTATATTTATCAGTCACAGTTTCATGTTTTTGTTTCTTTCTCTGACCAATCTGGCAATAAGACAATCTGAAGAATTTTGATAATAGTGGTAGATAGGATGATACAGAAAGTTTCCAGAGAGTTAAAAAGCTTCATAGAGATCAGTGATTATAATATTTTAGGCAGAAACTGTAGAAAAGTATTTTGTAAAGTTGCATTGCAAAATAGTTTAGTTTTTGGTTGAGGAGGGGCAAGCAAATGAACTGTATGTACACTCAGTAATACTATATAGTTACCGTATATGGGGGGGACCCAAGAAAGAAACTGGAATTAATTTTTGGAAGGCAGGCCCCTTGTAGTACTTCTCCCACTAGGTAAGTGGTCTAGGAACCCATTGGCATCAGTGTATACCAGCTAGCATTATGAGAGGCTGCATTCAGCTTCAGTGAATTTTTTTTGGGGGGGGAGTTCTTTCAACGCCTTTGCCTATTTCATGACAGGTAATTTACGAACACATATGCCCACACCAGGCTGAGTGTTCAGCAGTTTTTGACCAAAAACGGCGTGACCCGCACACCCCACCCCACCCTCCCTATTCACTGGATCTCGCCCTGAATGATTTTTTTGTTTGTTTTCCTAATGGAAAAACTCCTCAAAACAAACATTTGACTGATATGGAATAGATGAAACAAAAAAATGGCAGCACTAAAAGGCATCAAAATTGATGAGTTCAAAAACTGTTTTGAGCACTGGAAAAAGTATCTCAATAGGTGTATTTCATCAAACGGAGGGTATTTTGAAGGTGACTGAAGTTTAAACATGAATAATACAAGAGTAAATACAAAACTTTTTGTAAATAAATTCCAGGATTTTTTGGGTCCCCCCTCATAAGCCATAGTAATACTATATGGTTTTTATATATAAATCCTGGAAATAAGCTTGAACTTTGTTCTCCTATTAATCATAGGACCCGTATAATGAATTTTGGATTGTCCAGGAATTCGTTCCAAGATGGATTCCCTTTATTCTGAATTCTTTGTGGTAGAGTTATTGGAAAAGAGGAAATATTCAGGAGTGCTGTCTTGTGACCAGAGGAGGACAGAGGTCTATTTTGTCAGCAGTGCTGGTACTCAAGTGGTCCTGAACCAGGAGATTAACACACTTTGTGGTCTTCAGATCATCTTCCTCAATTTTTACAAATGAGGACATCAAACTTATTTTTTCTGTTAGTAGAAGGCTGAATGATCTAATTTAATGAGGATGTAAAGTGTAACTTAATGGATACCATGTTCTTTTTTTTTTTTTTTTTTTTTTTTTTGAGTTGGAGTCTCACTCTGTCGCCCAGACTGCTGGAGTGCAGTGGCCGCTGCCGGCCACCACAACCTCGACCTGCTGGGCTCCGGCGATCCTTCCGCCTCAGCCTTCCGAGTAGCCGGAATTACAGGCGCACGCTACCACGCCCGGCTGATTTTTTTTTTTTTTGATTTATTGTAGAGATGAGGTCTCGCTGCCCAGGTGGGTCTCGAACCCACGGGCTCAGGCAATCCACTCACCTCAGCCTCCCAAAGGCACGGGATTACAGGCTGAGCCACCGAGCCCAGCTGGATACCATGTTCTTATTTGTTCACTTTAGTAATGCAATCTCCTTACTTCTTGCCTTATTAGTGGTAGCACTTGCCTTTCAACCCATGAGCGAGGTGTGTTAGCACCCATCAGGATTTTGCGTCTCACATTGCCACTAGTAAAAGTATACTTGATGGTAATAGTCTAGTACTCTATCCAAAGTTGGTTTCACACCTTTCTCAGATAGCCACCTTTTATTCAACACACTGTGATAGGGAGCTATCCAAAAAGGTGTGATTCCCAACTCCCTGACAAGTAAACCAAGCTGTTACAACCCAGGAGACCTGAATTAAATTTCCATTCACCTTTGTCTATACTTACCAAGGGAAGTCTTATTTCCAAATTGAATTGTCTACAAATTAATTTTTGTCCCTGTAATTGAAGAAGCTGGCGCAGCGTGTCCAGATAGGCTTAGACTGCTAGCTTTGACTTCAGTAGAGGGCAAAATCCATGCAAGACAGTACCAAAGATGTATTTTGACTAATATTTTTCAAGTAGCCTGGTTTTTCCCCACCTGATAGAAGTTGCTACATCTTTCCAAACAGGTTCTCTAATGATCTTGCTTCACCATGGCTACAAATTTGGAGGGGCTGGTTCAGCACAGAGTGGGGACCCAGCAGGTGGCTGAGGTGAGTGACAGGGGCTAGCACAATAACTAGCACCCTTGCTTTTGAAAGGAAAGATAAATCAGTGTATTCTGTTGTTTCAAAATAGTCTAGAGAAAGTCAGCATGTGATTCAAATCCAAAGTAGGATGCTTCCATCAAAAAAATTAAAATTACAAGAATATTTATTTGTAACATTTCTGTCCATAAGTAGGGCAGCCTAACTGCATATAATAAGGTGACTTGAAATTTTCCCTTCAACCAAAAACAAAGAATCTGATTATTTTCCTTTTTTTTTTTTTTTTTTAAGAAAAAAAGAATCTGATTCTTAATTGAACACATGGGTATAGTTTTAGCTCCAAGGCTCTGTCTTTGTTTCTGACACACTTGGTACTGTGTAATGGCAGACAGCCTACCATGCACTGGGGAGTATACTAAGTGTGAGAAATAGCTGAGTCCTTCCTTTAGCAATCTGAAGGCCTGGGTAAGGAACAGTTATAAAACAGGTTGAGAAGTATAAGTCATGTGAGAGAATTGATTCTGGAGGTGGTTCTTGCATGACAAGTAAGCATTTGTCAGACAGACCCAGGTAAGTGGGGTGGAGAACTTTGTGGCAGATGCTAGGGAGGATATCCTAAGTCAGAAACCTATTTAAAGGTACAGAGGTATTAAGTAGCTTGGTATGTACAGGCAACTTGAGGTGTAAAGGAGGCAGTGAGGGCCAAATCTTGAAAAGCATAGTTAATCTGTCATCACTAATAATATATTTTGAACATTCACTCTGAACCAGGCCCTCTGCAAAGCCTTTAATCCTCACAATAACCTTCTGATGTTGGTAATGTCAGTATTCCCATTTTATTTTATTTTATTTATTTTTAAATCATAACTTTTTAACTTAACATGAATACATTTCAGTTTATTTTTCGACTCATATCTATATTAGAAAACATTTTTAAAATATTGATGTTTGAAATATGTAATGTTAGTATGTAACAAGTTTTTATTAAGTTAAAAATCCCAGCAGGGAGCCTCCAAAATGTTAGGTTAAAAAAGTATCCCAGTGGGGCCTCCAAAATGTTAGGTCGGACCTGCTGGGGTTTGTGGTGTGTGATCCAGTGCTTCACAAAAGATGCAAAGAATTGAACAGAAGTTAGATTGGAAAATATAGTTTATTTAGAAAGTAAATTAGAGAGAGAGAGAGAGAGATTCACCTCCCCAAGGTAGGGGAAGGGGCCAAAGCCAAAAAACATGGAGCCCATAACTCAAAGAGCCACGTGGACACACAGAGTTTAACAAAGCAGTGATGAGTAGTCCCATTTTATAGGTGAGGAAACCAAGACTTAAAGACATAAGGAATTAGCCAAGGGAACACCGTAGCAGAACTAAGATTCTGACCCAGGTCTGTTCACCTCTTCCAAAGCTCCTCCAATTAACCCTGGGTCACACTGCAACCAGGAGTTACTAGAAGGATTCAGAAGAATAAATGTTCAAATAAAAGGAGTTATTTAAAACAAAAACGAAGTATACACTTGCATATGATACCTATATATAATATTAGAGTGGCTAAATAAGTAACACAACCTACAGTTCCTCATTTCAGTGAAAGGCAGTAATGGAGTAGGAATAAAGTATCCAAATTAAGAGGTTATTAACAGTCAGTTTTGTATAGTTGTTTATCAGTCAGCAGACAGCGAAGGAACATGCCCTTCCCCTTCTCATGGGCCAGGGAAGGTACACTGGTGGATAATGACAGGGCTTCTGCTTGCCAAGAGCTCTCTGTTTCAGAGGTTAAGCCTGAGATAGGCCACACTAGAGGAGTAAGTAGGCAAGGACAGGAACTTGGTAAAAGGGGCTCTACAGAGTGAGATTGTGAGCCATGAGGTCAAACAGACTGGGGTTTAAATCCATGCCCTATCATTTGCTTTCTGGGTGGTCTCCTTGTGCCTCACTTTTATCTATCTCACAGATTGTATTAAGAATTCAGTGAAATAATATAGTATAAAGCTTTAGTAGGTGTCATGCTTTTGCTCCATGAATGAGATACAGCAACACTGTGGATTATGTAAATAATTTTCTCTAGAGTCCCCAGATCAACTTTTTTCTCTGTAGACCAGATAAGTCACAAATACCAAGGTAAACTACAAAAGTTGGATGATACAAATAACAACTTGATGTCCTATAATGTGTCAAACTTAATTATTCAGAGAGAGAGTTTAATATAGTTGTCAAAAGTATAGATTCAGGAGCTAGACTGTCTATATTTAAGTCCTGGCCCTACCACTTGCAAGCTATGTGACCTCTCTGGTTTTTGGAATTGTTTCTGAAGAATTGATATTAATTTTTCTTTAAAAGTTTGGAAAAGTTCAGCAGAGAAGAAGTCTGACCTGGGCTTTTCTTTGCAAGTCATTTCTGGATTACTCATTCAGTCTCCACTGTTGTCCATTTCTTCTTGAGTCAGTTTCAGTAGTTTGTCTTTAAGAATTTGTTCATATTATCAATTTGTTGGCATGTAATTGTTCATAGTATTGTATTCCTTTATAATCCTTTTTATTTCTGTGAGGCCAATAGAAATTTCTTCTCTTTCGTTTGTGTTTCTAGTAATTTCAGTCTGCCCTCTTTTTCTCTTGGTCAGTGTAGCTAAACATTTGACAAAGAACCAGCTGTTTTGTTTCATTGATCTCTCTCTACTGTTTCTCGGCTCTCTATTTTGTTAATTTTCACTCAAAACCGTAATGAGGTATCATTTCACATCCACGAGAATAGCTGGAATTTAAAAATCATATAATAAGCATTGGTAAGAATGTGGAGAAATTAGAATCCTTATACGTTGCTGGTGGGAATGTCACCCAGTGTTCATTAACTGTGAAATGACTGAAAGTTGATTTTAAAAAACAATATGGTTTTTTTCCAAAAAGGAATCATTGGCAGATGACAATGGGTAACTGAAGCAATGAGAGCTTGAATCATGTCTAACAGTGGCATTAATTTTGCTTTTCATATATGAAAGAAATACATTTTTCAGAAGGGGCTTCAGCATTATTTAAGATTCTTCTCTGTAACTGGAAACTTAAAGCAAACACATACACATATTTCTTCATCACTATCTAAAGAAAGATACTTTTATACTCCATTAAGATGTTTTGAGTTAAGAAAGATTTAGGAGTTAACTTGCTGAAGCATTTTGAATGCTCACTGACTGACAGTAAGAGACCACTTGAACACTTGAACTACCAGTTGCATGTATGTTTTTGCAATGAAAGTGAGGCTGCTTTCCAAATCTTAGCCAGGCATTTCCCTTATCCCTGGGCAAAGGGTCTGTCAGCATCAGATGCTCTGAAAAGGAAGGTCCTGCCCCAGCTGAGAAAGTATGTAGCCCAAATCTTATGGTCCATTATTCTTTTATCATCAGGACTTACATCATCATTGCAGAAAACTTATACTAACACATCCATGTAAGGGAATGTTTAAAAACATCAGGTTCTCCCAGTTCTTGAACAAAACTCACTATTGGCAAGGCCACATCCACAAGTGGGAGAAGGCAAAGTCATTGCTCAGGTTTCAAGTTCCTGGTATCCTAGAATGCCTAACTCACTGTGATTAAATTTGATTAATTCTGCCTTCTAACAAACTGAATATTTAAGTTTCCATAAAATTTGGCCAATGCTATGTTAGGTTTGAAAGAGAAAACAGTAGGTTCTTGAACAACCTTCACTCTTTCTTTATCCCCAAGTCTCCCTCTCTAAAAAATTTATTTTTTTTAATTTAACTCTATGTTTTTGAAAATATCCTTACCCTGCTGGGTAAGGTAGCTCATGCCTGTAATCTCAGCATTTTGGGAGGCCAAGGCAGGAAGATTGCTGAGCCCAGGAGTTCAAGACTAACCTGAGGAACACAGTGAGACTTTGACTCGACAAAAAAAATTTAAAAATTAATCAAGCATGGGTGGTGTGCGCCTATAGCCCCCAGCTATTCTTGAGGCTAAGGTGGGAGGATTGCTTGAGCCCAGGAGTTTGAGACTGCAGTGAGCCATCATTGTGATACTGCACTCTAGCCTGGATAACAGGATATGACTCTGACTCAAAAAAAAAAAAAAAAAAATCCTTACTTAGCTATTTCTTGATTTATCAGGTTTAAACCTTGTCTTTTTTTTTTCCTTTGTAGTGAAGTTTTCTTAAGTTTTGGTAAAATACGTATAACATAAAGTTTACCATTTTAACCATTTTTAAGTGTACAGTTCTTTGGCATTAAGTACATTCTCATTGTTGTGCAACCATCACCACCATTCATCTCCAGAACTTTTCCACCTTTCCAAACTCTGGAAAAACTCTGTCCCCATTAAGTACTAACTCCCATCCTTCTCTTTTCCCTAGCCACTGGCAACCACCATTCTGTTTCTGTGAATTTGACTACTCTGGGTACCATATATAAGTGGAATCATATAATATTTGTCATTTGACACTAGGCTTATTTCACTTAGTGTAATATTCTCAAGGTTCATCCCTATTACAGCATGTATCAGAATTTTCTTCCTTTTTAAGGCTAAATAATATTCCATTGTAAATATAACACCATATTTTATATCTTTATCCGTCAGTGGACATTTAGGTTGCTTCCACCTCCTGGCTATGAGTGATGCTGCTGTGAACTTGGATGTACAATATCTAAGTCTCTACTTTTTATTCTTTTGGATATACGGTTGGTCCCTGACTTAAAATAGTTAGACTTAACATTTTTTGACTTTGTAATGATGTGAAAGCAATATGCATACAATAGAAATCATACTTCAAGTACTTATATGACGTTGTTTTTTCACTTTCATTTGTTTAGTAAATTACATGAGATAATTCAACACTTTATTATAAAATAGGCTTTGTGCTAGATGATTTTGTCCAACTGTAAGCTAATGTAAGTGTCCTGAGCACATTCAAGGTAGGCTAGGCTAAACTACTATGTTCTATAGGTTAGATGTATTAAATGCATTTTTGACTTATGACATTTCAACTTATGATGATTTTTCAGGAATGACCCCATCATAAGTCGAGGAGCATCTGTATACCCAGAAGTAGAATTGCCGGATCATATGATATGGTAATTCTGTGTTTAATTTTCAAAAAACTTCCATATTGTTTTTACAGTGGCTGTACCATTTTACATTTCTACCAGCAGTGCACACAGGTTCCAATTTCTCCACATCCTCAGCAATACATATTGTTATTATTATTTTTATAATAGCCATCCTAATGGATGTGAAGTGGTATCATATTGTGGTTTTGACTTACATTTCCCTAACGGTTAGTGATGTTGAGCAACTTTTAGTTTGTGAATTGGCCATTTGTATATCTTTGGAGAAATGTCTATTCAAGTTCTTTGCCTATTTTTGAATTAAGTTGTTTGGGTTTTTTGGTTGTTGAGTTGTAAGGGTTCTTTATGTATTCTATATATTAAACTTTTATCAGCTATATGATTTACAAATTTTTTTTTCCATTCTGTAGGTTGCGTTTTCACTCTCTTGATAGTGTCTTTTGATGCAAAAGAAAAAAAACCTTAATTTTGATTCACTTCAGTTTATCTATGTTTTCTTTTGTTGCCTGTGCTTTTGGTGTCATATTTAAGAAATTATTGCCAAATCCACTGTCATAAAGCTTTTCCCTATGATTTTACAGTTTTAGCTCTTAAGTTTAGATTTATAAACCATTTGTATATGGTGTTATGTAAGGGCTCTAATTTTACTTTTTTGTTGTGTTGATGTGGATATCTAGTTGTCTCAGCACCATTTGTTGAAAAGACTGTCCTTTCCCCATAGAATAGTCTTGACATCCCTATCAACAATTATATGACATATATTCAAGGCTTTATGTCTGGGCTATTATTTTTTCCTCTAATATTGGTAAAAATCACATAACCTAAAATTTTTTACCATCTTAACCTTTGTGTGTGTGTGTGTTGGAATCTCACTCTGTCGCCCAGGCTGGAGTACATACAGTAACACACTCACGGCCACCCCGTCGTCAACCTGCTGAACTCCGGCAATCCTTCCGCCTCAGCCTTCCAAGTAGCCAGAACCATAGGTGCACGCTACCACACCGGCTAATTTTTTGATGTATTGTAGAGACGATGTCTCACCAAGTTGCCCAGGCTGGTCTCGAACCCACAAGCTTAGGCAATCCTCTTGCCTAGGCCCCCCAAAGTGCTGGGATTACAGGCTTGAACCACCACACCCAGCCATCTTAACCATTTTTAAGTACAGATGTTTATTACCTTATGGGACTGCATCCAGATAAACCTATCAAAACTCGAAACCATCATAAGTGAGAAATATATTTAATACCCCAATAAATTCATCAGAAAGTCAAAAAATTATAAACCAAATCATCAGGGATTGTCTGTATACAGTTCAGTGGTGTTAAGCATATTCATAGTGTGGTACAACAGATCTTTGCAGCTTTTTCATCTTATAAAACTCAAACCCTATTCTCATTTAACAGCAACTCCCCATTTCCCTCTCCTCCAACCCTTGGCAATGAACTTTCTACTTCATATACATTTGACTACTTTTGATAATAATTATAAATAGAATCATGCAGAACTTTTTTTTTAATGATTGTTTATCTCACTTAGTACAATGTCCTCAAGATTCAGGCTCTCTATTCTATTCCATTTGTCTGTATGTTTGTCACTTTGCCTGTATTATACTGTTTTGTTTACTGTAGCTTTTTAGTAAATTTTGAAATTGAGAAGTATGAGACATCTGACTGTTCTTTTTCAAGATTGTTTTGGCTGTTAGGATCCCATCCACATGAAGGTTAGGATGGATTTTTCTATTTCCGCAAAATAAGCCATTGGAATTTTAATAGGGGGCATAGTGAATCTGTAGATAGCTTTAGGTAATATTGAAAACAATGGTCTTCTAATCCATGGACACAGGATGTCTTTCCATTTATTTATTTCTTCTTTCATTTCTTTCTGTAGTGTTTTGTAGTTGTGCACAGGTATTTTGCCTCCTTGGTTAACTTTAATCCTAAGGATTTTGTTTTATTATAAATGAAATTGTTTTCTTAATTTCCTTTTTGAAATGTGCATTGTTATTATATAGAAATGCAAGTGATTTTTGTGTGTCAATTTTGTATCGTGCAATTGTGGTGGATTTTTTTTCTTAGTTCTAAGATCATGTCATCTACAAATAGAGATAATTTTACTTCTTCCTTTCCTATCTAGATGTGTTTTATTTCTTTTCCTTACCTAATTGTTCTGACTAGGACTTCTAGTACAATGTAATACAATGTGGAATATGAGTGGCAAAAGAAGGCATCCTTGTCTTATTCCTTATTTTACAGGAAAAGTTTTCAGTCTTTTATCATTAAGTATGATGTTAGCTGTGGTTGCTCATATATGGCCTTTATTATGTTGAAGTAACTTCCTTTATTCCTAGTTTGTTGAGTGTTTTTTAATCATGAAAGGCTATTGAATTTTGATAAATTATCTTTTTACCCTTCATTCTGTTAATGTGGTATATTACATTGATCAATTTTCACATGTTGAATCACTTTTGCATTCCTTGGACAAACTCTCTTGGTCATGGTTTATATTTCTTTTAATGTGCTACTAAATTTAGTTTGCTAATATTTTGTTAATAATTTTTACATTAGGGTTTCTGAAGGAAATAGTCTGTAGTTTTCTTCTGGTGTCTTTGGCTTTGGCATCAGGGTAATGCTGGCCTCATAGAATGGGTTTAAGAGTGTTTTCTTCAGTGTTTTTGGAATAGTTTGAGAAGTATTGGTGTTAATTCTTCCTTAAATGTGTGATAGAATTCACCAGGGAAGCCATTTGGTCCAGCACTTGCCCTTTTTGGAAGGCTTGAGATTACTTATTCAGTTTCCTTGCTAGTTAAAGGTCTATTGAGGTTTTCTATTTCTTAATGATTCAGTTCTGGTAGGTTGTATGTTTCTGTGAATTTGTCTCTTTTTCCTGAGTCATCTAATTTGTTGGCATGCAGTTGTTCATAGTACTTATAATTCTTTTTTATTTCCGTAAAATCTATAATAGTAATGCCATTTTAATTTCTGATTAGGCTTTTTTTTTTTTAACTTACCATTATGAATTAAGAAACTTCAGTGTTCATTCAGTACCTTAAGACTCCCACATCTCTTCCCTCCACTCTCCCAACAAAATTATATCCTCTTTGTATTAATCAGTGTTCTGTGTTACATAATTATGACACTATCACAAATGCTTCCTACTGTCTCCAGTATAGTTGTAAAATTCTCTAAATACTATTTTCCATGCAGATACATCAGAGGAATTTTTAGTTTCCTTTTTTTCCTGTAAAAGCATTCCTTTAAAACCCTCTGACCTGCTCCTTACAATTGCTCTTTGAGCTTGCTGTGCACAGCTGTCATCCTTTACTTCTCTCTTGTTTTGAATTCCTTGTTTCCAAACAAGGAATGAGTCCATGTTTTTTTTCCTTTCATTTTTTGATGGACACCATTCTTTAGTAGCTTCCTAGGAAAGGTGCATTTTTTTAGTCTTATGTATCTAAATATGTCTTTATTTACACCTACATGCTTAATTGGTAGTTTGACTAGGGCTTGAAATCTAGGTGGAAAATAATTTTACCTCAGAATTTTGAAGGCATCATTTTATTACCTTCCATCTTTAGTGTTGCTTTTGAGAAAGTCAATGCCATTCTCATTCTTGATCCTCATAGGGTACCTCGCCCTCCTCTCCTTCCCACTCAGCTTGTCAAAATCTTTTCTTCATCCTTGTGCTGAAATTTACATTAACGTCCCTTGGTGCATATATTTTTTCATATATAATACTGGACTCTCATAGGGTCCTTTCAATTTGGAAATTCAGTCCTCCTGTTCTGGGAAATTGTTTTAGGCTAGTTTTTGGATAATTTCTTCCCTCAGTTTTTTTTTTAGTCTCTTTCTAGAGCAACTGATTAGTTTAATATTGACTCTCTTGAACGTAATAATCTTTTTATTTCCTCATCTTTTCTCTTATTTCCATCTATTTCTTCTGTTTTCAGGGAGATTTCCTGACTTAGAATCTGTCTTCCAACACTTACTAGTGCTTGAACATGTTTCTTTGTGCTAGTTTCTCCAACTGTCAAATAGGATTAATTATTGAACTTACTTCAGAAAATTATTGTGAAAATTAAATGATATGCAAAGCATGGGACATAGCAAGTAATACGGCAAATAGTAATCTCTCAGCTCTTGCTGCTGTTACTGTTTCTTCAACTTTATTTTCATTTTAATATTGTATTTTTAATTTTGGGAGCTCTTTTTTTTCTCTGTTCATCTTTTTTTGTTTGTTTTATTTTGGTTTTTTTTTTTGAGTTGGAGTCTCACTCTGTCACCCAGACTGAAGTGCAGTGGCCGCTCCCGGCCACCGCGGCCTCGACCTGCTGGGCTCCGGTGATCCTTCCGCTCAGCCTTCCAAGTAGCCGAAATTACAGGCATGCGCTACCACGCCTGGCTGATTTTTTTGATTCATTGTAGAGATGAGATGTCACTGCCCAGGCGGGTCACGAACCCGCGGGCTCAGGCAATCCACTCACCTCAGCCTCCCAAAGGCGCGGGATTACAGGCTGAGCCACCGAGCCTGGCTTGTTCATTTTTTATAGCAAATTTTTCTTGTTTCATGGGTGCAGTTTCATGGGTTAGTTTTCTGAGGGGGTTGAATGTAATTTTTTACTGTTTTTAGTTTTCTTCTGCTTCTTACAAAGTTGTTGTTTTATCCAAGTTCATTTTTGTTCTTTTAGTTCATTTTTGTTCTTTGAAAATTTTCCTCAGGGGGCTAATAATTCTCACTGTCAGTCAATATTTAAGAACAAGGAACAGCCAGGCACGTGGCTCATGCCTGTAATCCTAGCACTTTGGGAGGTGGAGGTGAGAGGATTGCCTGAGCCCAGAGGTTTGAGACCAGCCTGGGCAACTTGGCCAGACCTTGTTTCTACAATAAATTTTTAAAAATTAGAAGCCGGGCTCGATGGCTCAGCCTGTAATCCCGCGCCTTTGGGAGGCTGAGGTGAGTGGATTGCCTGAGCCCGCGGGTTCGAGACCCGCCTGGGCAGCGAGACCTCATCTCCACAATAAATCAAAAAATCAGCCGGGCGTGGTAGCGCATGCCTGTAATTCCGGCTACTCGGAAGGCTGAGGTGGAAGGATCGCCAGAGCCCAGCAGGCGAGGTTGCGGTGGCCAGGAGCGGCCACTGCGCTCCAGTCTGGGCAACTGAGTGAGACTCCAACTCAAAAAAAAAAATTAGCCAGGCATGGTGATACACGCCTGTTGTTCCAGCTGTTTGGAAGACTGAGGCAGAAGGATAGCCTGAGTCCAGCAGGTTGAGGCTGCGGTGGCCGTGAGCATGCCACTGCACTCTACCCTGGGCGACAGAGTAAGACTCCAATGTGAAAAAAATAAAAAAGAACTGAAAACAAAAACAAAAAAAAGGTTTTGGTATATTTGAAAGCCTTATCAGCTAGTTTGATTTTACTATGGAGTGATTAGCTAGATACCCACACCCCAAACTTCAGTAAAGATGTTCGTTGACTTATAATGGGGTTACACCCCAATAAACCTATCATAAGTTGAAAATGCGTTTACTACTTCTAACCTACAGAATATCATAGCTTAGTCCAGCCTGCCTTAAACATGCTCGGAACACTTACATTAGCCTACAGTTGGGCAAAATTATCTAATGCAACATCTACTTTATAATGAAATGTTGAATGTTATTAGTTTATTCAGTACTGACTGAGAGTGCAAAGCAGAGTGGTTGTATGGGTCCTTAAAGTATGGTTTTTACTGAATGCTGTTGCTTTTGCACCCTTTTTAAGTCAAACAATTATAAGTTGAGGACTGTCTTACCTGTAGGTTTTTCTCCTGGGACCATTGAGTTTTTTTAAGCAAGAATTATTCCATTTCTTTTCTGAGTGCTACATGTGTCATGCCAGTCTTTTTGTCCTTGTTTGCTTTAAAACTATGGCACAGGGAATAGGATGGGAGCAAGGAGTTGGAAATTTGCCTTTATTTTTTTTTTAATTTTTGAGCCAGGGTTTCACTCTGTCACCCTGACTGGAGTACTGTGGTGTAATCATGGCCCACTATAACTTCATACTCCTGTACCCAAGCAATCCTCCTGCCTTAGCCTCCTGAGCAGTTGGGACTACAGGTGCACACCACCATACCTGACTAATTGTTTATTTTTTGTAGCGACATGGTATCTCTATGTTACCCAGGCTGGTCTCGAACTCCTGACCTTGAGTGATCCTCCTGCCTTGGCCTCCCAGAGCACTGGGATTACAGATGTGAACCACTGTGCCTGACTGAGGTTTGCCTTTAATACTTTCACTTAACCTACTTCTTTGAAAGCTAAAGAACTGGGGCTCCCTCCTTTGCCTTGAAGATGTGTTTGATGTCTCTGGGCCTGGGGCCTCTTTGATTCAACTTATTCACAGACTGCACTTCTTCCTCCCCCCCCACCCCACATTGGAGTGAGAGTTGGTAGTGATGGTGGTGAATTGTGACGCCACACCACATTCAACCAGTCCCCTGGTTTTCAACCTACTTCTCATCCCAGGTTTCTGTGAAACTAGGGCTCTAGCACTGAGCCTTTCCAGGGTTCTGGGATAGGAATTAACTTGCTTCTCATTAATACTCCTCTGTAGTCAGTCATTTGTAGTTCAGCTCTGTTCATTCTGCTAAATTAATTTGCACTTCATCATCTGCTTTCCATCTTCCAAAAGTTTGTTAGCTTCCATAAGCCACTCTATTCCAGCTATTCTTTTTGTCCTCATGGGTTTGTACATTTTTTGGTTCCTTTATGTATAATTTAATGTGACTTGCTAAGAGAATAGAAAGAAGAAAGATGGCAGATGTATTCGTGGGCAGAGACAAGTGTGGGGAGCTGCAGCTTGTCTCACTACCCAGTCCTGCGTAAGGGTCATCATGAAGGGATCCCCCGACATGTCAGTATCAACCAGGAGGCACTGGTGCTCACAGCCAAGGCCACAGAGCTCTTTGTTCAATGTCTAGCCACCTATTCCTACAGACATGGCAGTGGAAAGGAGAAGAAATCACTGACTTACAGTGATTTAGCCAGTGCTTCAGAGAAATCAGAAGCTTTTCCGTTTCTTGCAGATATATTGCCAAAGAAGATTTTAGCTAGTAAATACCTGAAAATGCTTAATGAGGAAAAGAGGGAAGAAAATGAGAATGACGATGATGACCAAAGGGCAAAGCCAAATCATAATCAAAAAAATGCTTTACAAATCAACCTAGTGAGAACCCTCCTGGATCAGCATCATTGCTTTGAAGTAAACACAACACAGCGTGCCTTTAGTCTTGTCACTTTTTCAGAGACTTCCAGTGCATTGTATTCTTTCTGAGCTAAGATAGGGCATCTCTTGCATCTACACCATAAACAGCCAAAGAACCCAAGCAGCAGCCTGTCTCTGACAGACCCACATGGCAGTTGGTCACCAGAGAGGCCCCCTGCACAGATGACCACTACCAGCTAATTGATCTGCTATAACTCCAGACCATGGAGGCAAAAACAAAAGATTTTGCTTAATTTTAAAATTTACAAATAGCCGGGCTCGGTGTCTCAGCCTGTAATCCCGCGCCTTTGGGAGGCTGAGGTGAGTGGATTGCCTGAGCCCGTGGGTTTGAGACCCACCTGGGCAGCGAGACCTCATCTCTACAATATATCAAAAAATCAGCCTGGCGTGGTAGCGCATGCCTGTAATTCCGGCTACTCGGAAGGCTGAGGCAGAAGGATTGCCGGAACCTAGCAGGTCGAGGCTGCGGTGGCCGGGAGCGGCCATTGCACTCCAGTCTGGGCAACAGAGTGAGACTCCAACTCAAAAAATAAATAAATAAAATAAAATTTACAAATAGATTTATTTCTTTTCTTTTTTTTTTTTTTGAGTTTTATTCTCACTCTGTCACCCAGACTGGAGTGAGTGGCCGCTCCCGGCCACCGCAGCCTCTACACCGCCGCCTCAGCCATCCAAGTAGCTGGAACTACAGGTGCCCGCTACCACGCCCGGCTAATTTTTTTGATTTATCATAGAGATGAGATCTCGCCAAGTTGCCCAGGTGGGTCTCGAACCTGCGGACTCAGGCAATCCATTCACCTCAGCCTCTCAAAGGCGCAGGATTACAGGCTGAGCCACTGAGCCCGGCTACAAATAGATTTCTAAAGAGCTTCTGTATGTCAATTATGTGAATGCATTTATGTATATTTTGGAATTGGTTCATGTAAACAATATGATTACGTTTTCACTAAATATGTAGTTTATAGGTAGTATGTTACATTTGAATTTTTGTATTTTAAGAAAGTTTGACAAGTATTTCAAATTTCAAATATTTTTCTACTGTAAAGTCATGCTTTTCTATTAAAGATCTGTACATTTTTGTTTGTTTTGAGTAGGAACCTCACTCCTTCGCCCAAGCTGTGGTACAGTGGCATGCACGCTCACAGCCACACCATCGTCGAACTTCTGGGCTCCAGTGATCCTTCCACCTCAGCCTTCTGAGTAGCCGGAACTATAGACACGTGCTACCACACCCGACTATTTTTTATTTTTCATTGTAGAGATGAAGTCTCGCCAAGTAGCCCGGACTGGTCTTGAACCTATGGGCTCAGGCAATCCACCCTCCTCAGCCTCCCAAAGTGCTGTGATTATAGGCTGAGCCACCAAGCCTGGTCAAGATCTGTACATATTTTTATGGTAAAATGCTTATGCACTAGTTTTAGAGGCCTCTAGTCTAATGCCTTGCTTACTGCTTGAGAATTTTTCAAAAATTTTGTTTAAAAAGCATTTCTATCATTTTTATTCCCAGATAAAAAAACCCAGCCAAATTATCAAATTAGGATGAGGTGGAAGAATCTCTAAACCCAGGAGGTCGAGGCTGTGGTGAGCTGTAATCATGTCGTTGCACTGCAGCCTGGGTGATAGAGTGAGGCCCTGACTAAAAAAAATTAAAAGTACTAAAATAAATATTAACTCTGCATAAATGTAGTGTTCTTAAATAATTTTTGAAACAGTTTATATATTGGAGCTATCTTTTATCTTACTGTTCTTTGCCTTTAAATCCCTAGTACCTGTTTTTACTGTCTACAAAAAAAAACCGGAAACCCATTTTTTTAACCTAGAGTAAATGGCTCCTGTCTTTTCAGTATATCTCTCTTTTATAAAAAAAAAGAATTATAATTTGCATCCAGTAAAATTACACTTTTTAGTATCTAGTCTGTAAATTTTGGCAAATGCATAGTTTTGTAACCAATCAATACACAGAACAATTTCATCACCCAAAATATGTCCCTGTACCCTGTTGTAGTTAGTCTTTTTTCCTACTTCTGGTAACAACCACTGATGTTTTCAGTCCCTCTTGTTTATTAAAACTTATTTTATTTTCTATAACTGGAAGTTAGGGAATATACTACTATTAATAAGGCAAACTGAAAGCATTCATCGTTGGACTTCAAGGTGCTCCAGAAATATTCATTTATCCATTCAACAAGTATTTAGGATGCTTACTGTGTGCTAAGCCATTATTATAGTTTTCAGGATGAAGACTGCACACATGGAGCTTTTATTCTATTGGAAAACATACAGTAGACATCTAAACAGAAAAAAGGAAAATGTCAAGAGAACAGTAAGTGCTGTAAAGAAAAGGGAAGAGATCAAAAGTGACAGGAGTTACTACCTAAGTACATTCAGGGAAGATTTTTCTCAGAAGGTGACTGTTAAACAGAGACCTGAATGAAGTGAGATTGTGAGGTCTGAGTGTGTGAATATATGTGTGTGGGGGTTACTGAGTTGGGGAACACTGGGCAGGGAAGCAGGGAAGGAACATGTCTGGCATGATAAAGAAGCAGCCAAGAGGCCTGTGTGGCAGCAGTGCAGGGAGTGGAAAGAAAGTGTCTATGAGGTCAGAGTGGGAAGTAGGGGCCATATTGCTTTGGTGTCAGGCCATGGTCAGGAATTTGTCTTTCATTCTATTCTGTAAAATACATGTTAGGGAGCTACTGAAGAGTTTTGATCAGGAGAATGATCTATATTTGAGGGTTGAATCGGGAGCCTACTTGTAGAGCAAACGGCAGTAATTAGTTCCTGCCTTGCAGACTAAGCTCTCTTCCTTGATGGCAGGCAGACTTGGAAGTACTCTGTATTTTTAAGTTGTTGCTACCCCTAGTCCCTACTGTGCAATTTCTCTAGGTGACCATATCCATATTATATGACCCCTGATCTCTTTGATCTACAGATGATTCAACCAAAGCTACATGCCTAATGTACTGAGTTGATAATATTTCTACTTTTAAGAATTGAAAAACAAGCATTCCTCTTATTACCTGATGTATATATTCCTGTAAAACCTTGTGTTCCATGCACTAAAAATGACAGTTTATGGAAAAATAGGATTTGGGGTAGACCAGAGAACTAACAAAAATAATAACAATCCTAATAAAATTATAAGCACAGTTAAAAAGGCATGTTAAGTTCTTAACAATTAAACATTACAGTAAATATAGGATTTTGACTTAAAAACAAAATGAAAATAGCTTTATGGCAGAGAATATAAGGAAGGGTAAGGATGCTGAGTTATTGCATAACTGTATACAGCTTTGGGAGAAATGCATAAGAATGTGTAAAGATAGGGGAAACTACACAATGAGCATTTCCAAGACAGCACATGGCAGACTGAGACAAGAGGAAGAACTTGGTATGACGGGGCATCCTTCACAACATAGTTCCCTACAGCTTGCTGTGCCAGTATACTTTGCATTCTGTGACTGTTACTTGGTGATACAAAGCATTAAGGAATTGGAAACAATCACTTGTGAATCAGTATGATTTCCACTGTCAAACTGACACCAGTTCTCTGTTTACAATTTTATTTATTTATTTATTTATTTATTTATTTAGAGTTGTATTCTCACTCCGTTGCCCAGGCTGGAGTGCAGTGCCACGCTCACAGCCACCCCAGCGTCGACCTGCTGGGCTCAGTCGATCTTTCCACCTCAGCCTTCCAAGTAGCCGGAACTACAGGCACGTGTTACCACGCCTGGCTAAGTTTTGATTTATTGTAGGTACAAGGTCTCGCCAAGTTGCCCGGGCTGGCCTAGAGCCTTCAGGCTCAGGCAATCCACTTGCCTTGGCCTCTCAAAGTGCTGGGATTACAGGCTAAGCCACCAAGCCCGGTTTATTTACAGTTTTATAAAATCAGATTCACATTACAGAAATCCCTTGTTAGTTATATGCTTTGTAAATATCTTCTCTGCCATAGCTCATTTTTTATTCTCTTTATGATACTTTATTAATCTTTTCCTTTGTGGTTTGCACTGTCTGTATCGTATTTAAGAAATCCTTCCCTACCCTCATGATCATAATTCTTAAATTGTCTTCTTAAAGTTTTAAAGTTTTGTCTTTTAGGTTTAGGCCTTGGGGCCTCCTGAAATTGATATTTGTGTATGAGATGAGGATTTATAATAAGGTCAAGCTTCCCTGACTTTATTATTGATCTCCAAAAGTGGCTGGAATATTCTTGATCCGTAGATCTTCAATATTAATTGTTTAATTAACTTCTTAGGTTATATACCTACAGAAACAAAAACCTGCTGACTTTATAAAATTTGAATGGCAAATACTTAAATGAATCAATTTAGAGAGAATTGACATCTTTATGATATTGTCTTCCTATTCATCATGGCAAATCTGTTATTTATTTAGGTTTTCTTAATTTTTTTCACAAAGATTTGGCGAATTTTTTATTTCTTTCCCAATACTTTATGTTATACGATGCTATTTGTAAATATCATATTAAAATTTGTTTCCCATTTTTTGCTGGTACATAGAAATGCAAGTCATTTTTGTTTATAGATTTTTAATTGAGAAATTTTGCTCTTATTCTAATAATTTAAGTTCACTTGGAGCTTTTTTTGTCGTTTATGATTTAATGATAGTTTTTTTGCTTTCTAATTCTTACACTTTTTTCTTGACTCACTCTCCTGGCTAGGCTTTCTAGGACAGTGTTACATGGAGTTGAGAGCAGGCAACTTGCCTTGTTGCTCATCCTGAAGGGAATGCTTTAAACAGCTTATCATTAGGTATAATGTTTGCCATGACCCTTTATTCCTTATTAGACTAAGGACATTCTTTTCTGTTCCTAGTTAGAATAAAATTTGTTGGCATTGAATGTTATCAAACATTCTTTTTTTAATGATCTACTGAGATGATCACAGAATTTCTCTCTTTTGATCAGCTAATGTGGTGAATTAGATTGACTTTGTAATATTAAACTCATTTTGTATTCTGCAGTTAATCTCAATTTGATAATTTCAACTTAATTTTGGGGGACGGGGTTTGAGTTGAAGTCTCTGTCACCCAGGCTGGAGTGTAGTGGCAAGCTCACAGCCACCATAGCCTGAACCTGCTGGGCTCAAGCAGTCCTTCCCTCAACCTTCCAAGTAACTGGAACTACAGGCATGTGCTACCACACCCAGCTAATTTTTTGATTTATTGTAGAGACAAGATCTCACCAAGTTGGTCTCAAACCCTCAGCCAATCCTCTCACCTATGCCTCCCAAAGTGCTGGGATTACAGGCATGAGCCACTGCCCTTCCAAAGTGCTGGTATTACAAGCATGATCCACCGTGTCTGGCTTAATTGTGATCTTATACACACATTCTTGATTCAGTTTGCTGACATTTTGTTTAGGAATTTTGCATCTGTATGCATGAGTGAGATTAACTTTTAATTTTTCTTAACTTTATGCAGGTCTCATAAAATGAGTTGTGAGAATGGTCTTCATTTCTTACACTCTGCAATAATTTATGTAAAAATTGAAATTATTTGAATGCTTATAAAACTCTCCAGTAAAACTATTGCAGTTTGAAAATATTTTTACTACTGATTTAATTTCTATAATGACTAAAAGACTATTTACATTTGTTGTTTGTAATTGATCAATTTTAATACTTTATACCTTTTTCTAAGAGTTTCTGTTTGGCATATAGTTGTTCAGAATATCCTTGTTTTACATAAAAATATATATGCATGCATACATACATACGGGGATATCAAAAACTGTATACAAATTGTAAGAGATGTACGCCATAATCAAAAGTGTCTGCATGCTGATGATAACTACTTTGAGCACCTCTTGTAATTGCAGAAGTGACTTGTAGTCATCTGAGTATTACGATAGTTTTTCCCTTCTTAAAATACATTTTTTTGGCACCATGTATGTGTGTTTTAAAATTTATTTTTGGATTTTTTTGATTCTTACTCTGTTGCCCAAGCTGGAGTGTAGTGGCATGATCACGGCTCATCAGAGCCTGGACCTCTTGGGCTCAGGCAATCCTTCTGCCTCAGCCTCCCGAATAACTGGGACTACAGGCATACACCAAAATTTTTTGATTTTTTTTTTTCTTTTAATTCAGTCTTGTTATGATTCTAGGCTGGTCTTGAACTCTTAGGCGCAAACAATCTTCCTGCCTCCCAAAGTAATTGGATTACAGGCATGAACCACCATTCCTGGCCCTTGTTTTATATTTTGGGGTCTTTTTGTTTGTTTGTTTGTTTGTTTTTTGAATTGAGGTCTCACTATGTCACCCAGGCTAGAGTGCAGTGGTACCATCACAACTCAACACAGCCTCAATCTCCTGGGCTCAAGCGATCTCCCAGCCTCAGCCTCCCAAGTAGCTGAGACAATAGGTGTGTACCACCACACCTAGCTAATTTTTTTTTTTTTTAACAAAATTGGGTCTCACTATGTTGCCTAGACTGGTGTCAAATTCCTGGGCTCTAGTAAACCTCCCACCTTGGCCTCCCCAAGTGCTGGGATGACAGGCATGAGCTATCCCACCGGGCCCCTTGTTTTATAGCATCTCTAGTTTTCATTTCTAATATTATTTGTGTCATCTCTCTTTTTTTCCTGGATCACTTTCACCAGAAAGTTGTTTTAACTCTTGATTAATTTTTGTCATTATTTTTTTCCTTCTACTTTCTTTGCACCTGGATAGTTATTCTTTTTCTAAATTCTTAGGATGGATACTTAGCTTATTAATTTCTCAGCCTTTCTTCTTTTCTAATATAAGCACTGGGTTATATATTGTCTTCTGAGTATAGTTCTAGCCACATCTATCCCCAGGCAACTACTGATCTTCCTCTTGTTTTAGATGGATTTACGTTTTCTAGAATTTTCTTTTCTTTCTTTAAGTTTTTTTCAGGGGTTTTTGTTTGTCTGTTTGTTTGAGTCAGAGTCTCACTGTTGCCCAGGCTGGAGTGCAGTGGCACTATCACTGGTCACCATAGCTTCAACTTCCTAGACTCAGACAGTCCTTCCACCTCAGCCTCCCAAGTAGCTAGGACTACAGACATGTACCACCACATGCTGTCTCTCTATTTTTTATAGAGACAAAGTCTCACTATGTTCTCAAGGCTGGATTTTCTAGAATTTTCTATGAAAGAAATTTTTTTAAAGTACCCTTCTATTTTCCTGGCTTCTTTCATTCAGCATACTTATTGCGAGGCTCATCCATGCTCCTGCGTGTATCACTAGTTCATTCCTTTTTATAGTGCATCCATTGCATGGATATGCAACAGATTTTTTAATCCATTTACCTGTTGATGGACATTTGGGTTATTTCTGGGTTTTTCTGAGTTGGAGTCTCACTCTGTTGCCCAGACTGGAGTGCAGTACCACGCTCATGGCCACCCGAGCATTGACCTGCTGGGCTCCAGTGATCTTTCTGCCTCAGCCTTCCAAGTAGCTGGAACTACAGATGCGCACTACCACACCCGGCTAATATTTTTATTTTTTGTAGAGACAAGTTCTTGCCAAGTTGCTCAGGCTGGTCTCAAACCCTTGGGCTCAGGCAGTCCATTTACCTCGGCCTCCCAAAGTGCTGGGATTACAGGCTGAGCCACCAAGCCTGGCCTATGTGTGTGCAAGTCTTTGTTAGAACATATGCTTATATTTTTCTTGGGTGGGTAGCTAGGTGTGGAATTTTGGGGTCATGTAATAATTTTTTAAGAAACTGTCCAATTATTTTCCAAAATAGCTATACCATTTATATTCTTACCAGCAGCACAGGAGAATTCCAGTTGCTCTAAATCCTTGCCAACACCTGGTACAAGGAAGTTCCATTCCAAGAACATGTTTGTTAAGACCAACATACAAATGAGTTCCATTCCGAGAGTGTGTTTGTAAGTCCAATTTGTTTTAAGTCCAATAAAGTTAGCCTAGGTACCCAACTAACCCAATCAGCTATATAGTACTGTATGTATTAAACAGGCTATACTGACATCTGGTGAAGAGAAATAATACATTAAAAAATGCAAGTGTGCAAGTTCATACCTTGAAGGTTCATATGTAGGGGACCTGCCATGTGGTCAATATTTTTACTCTTAAGCATTCTACTAGATGTGTACTAGTTCCTCATTGTGGTTTTAATTTGCATTTCTCTAATGACTAATAATGTTCAACATCTTTTCAAACCAGGCTCCTGGTGTGAGACGTAGAAGTTGCTTCTGGCCTTCTGTATTACAAATTATCAATATATCCACTCTTTACCAGTTAAAGGACTTAATAACAAATGACAGAAACCAACTGTTGCTGATTTAAACAGAAATGAAGTTCCTAAAGAATATTGAGTTAAAATAAATGTGAGGATGGATACATGGACAGACTGATACAGATAAACTTTACAACAGGAGGGCTGGAGAAGAAGCTCTATAGCTCAGAACAGTACCTAAAATTGCACTGGATAGCTAGCCGGTGAAACTGTGACTGTACAACCAATACTACTGAGGCTGGAGATGGATCTCCAGCTTTCAGTACCAAGTCTCAATCTAATACATCTGATTGATGCCCCGCCCTCCTCCAAGGGAGATTAGTAGGAGTGCAAATACCTGTCACTGTCTGCTTCTACCACTGGAGGTAGGCTCTGCCTCACTCAGACCCATGAGGAGGGAGTTTCTATGTTGCCTAGAAAAATAATTTAGGACCATACACAGGTAAAGCCATTTTTGTATTTAGGGTAATTTGTGTAAGGTGAATACCAAGAAGTAGAATTATCAGGTCAGAGATTGTGAACAAATTTTTATGATGCTTTAGAGGAACAGACCTGTTGAGCTCATAATTTGGTCTTGGAACTTTTTGCTTTCTTATATTAATCTCTTTCCTATTATACACCATTTATTGGCTGTACTTAGTGAATAGAGTGATATGCTTCTTAGAGCTTTAAATAGTTGTTGAAGTGGAGGGACTTTTAGTCTACCTTCTCAGAATAGAGAGTCATCTTTTTCTTTTCTCCTTGATTAATTTTCCCTTTTTAGATTGGGGTACCTGGGTTTGTGCTAGAATCTGAAAAATGTATGACATATTTATTTAACTTAAATTGTTTTAAGTTGGAGCACATATAAACTTCTGGAGTGGAAATTCATCATTTGTAGCTGCATTAACTTATTTTTTTAATTTCCTCTCTGTCAACCTCCTTCCCACCCTGTGTAAATGTAAATATCCATAAAACTTCTTTCCTTCTACCCTTCCCCTAGGCTTTTATTTGTTTTGTTTTTTGATGACTGGCCAGCATTCACTTCATATCCCCATGTCAAACAGAGGGCTACAACCTGGCTTAGTGGCAGGGGCTCTTGTTTCAAAGCCAGAGAATTATGGTGTTAGTTTCAGCCTCACCCTTAATTCACTGTTATTACAGGAGCTCCCTCTTCTCCATGGCCTTGGGGAGGACTGGGACTTAGACTTGAAGCCATTCCATGGACCTATTTCGGTGCATCTACTATAACGCTCTTCCCACCAAGTGAATGTCGTTAAATGAGCCCAGTTTTGTTATTCTTGTGGGTGTTTCTGTATGTAATGCAGCACATAAGTTGTTGCCTGCCCTTTGAATGAAAGAGGAACTTGCAAAGACCCCTTATCTTTAATAATATTAGATTACTGCACCATAAAGTTGAAGATACTGTATGCAGACTGTGAGGCTTCTGAGTTCTCCAAATCTTCCCTCCATTCCTTATAGTTTTAAAACTGTTTTTGAGTCAGTTGGACTCCATGTTAACATTCTTACGTGCTTTCAGTTGAGAAAAGGGGATCTTTAAGGAAAAGGGAGTAAGGGAATAGGATTTAGCAAAGGCAACAATCTGGGTGAAGGGGGAGCTTTATAAAGCACAGTACATCTTCCCTAGAAGCAATTACTCATATTATTAGACAGACTGATTCAGCAGCTGGCGAAACAGCAGAAACATGTCGATTTTGCTTCCTTGGTTACAGGGAGTGATAGTATACTTGACCTTCAGCAGAGCAGGGTCACAGAGAGGGCATCTTTAAACAGACCTGTCTGGTTTTGGTGAATGGAATCTGCACTGGCTGGGTTTGAAAACAAATGCCTGTGAATTCCCTCACCAACCCCTGGGATTTTCTGTGGACTCTCTTTGGCCTGGAAGGTTGCTGAGGAAAAATGTAAATAAAGCTGCAGGGAGCCACTGGCGTGGTAAATGTAAGTGTCCTAAAGAAAACAAGACTGCAGTACTGAAGCTGGTGCTTTTTCTCTCTGTTTCTGGGAGAAGATGCCTTACAATGCAGTGTGTTTCAGTAGGCACTTGTTTTTAGACCAGTTGGCATAATAACAGTGGATTTAGACACCTACTGTGTATTTGAAAGAATTCAATTTAGTGTCTGTTGGTATTGTAAAGTTCCTAGCAAATTGTTTCTTCACAGGAACTTGTATTTGAGTATGCTGGGTAAATTCAGGTGGGGCAAAAGTTACTTGTTTCCAGCAGGTTCATCTGCCTGTGAACAGAGATTAAGAACCATATTGCTCTTAAACATCTCACTGTTTTATATAATTGTGGGTAGTAGTTGTTGACTTTGGATTTTTATTTTTGTGCCAAGAAATTTAGTGCTATAGTTTTATCTTTTTTAAACCTATATTATCAACTGGAAAATTAAATCAATACTGATATAATCATGCTGATGTATAATGTTTACAGTTCATTCCTTCATTGACTTTGCTATAAAAAGAACTAGAGTTAAGGTCATCAAGAGAAGTAATTCTTTAGGGACACAAGCATTATAAGCCTCTAATCCTTTGTGAGTTGAGGGATAAGCACTTAAAGGCCAGCAACCTCCTATAGATTCTTCTCTGTACTGCGAGTTGCAGCACAGAGTTAACCTCTTTGCCTATTGACCCTTTATCATACTTACTATTTAATGGTCCTTTGAAATAAATTTAAAAGGAGGATGTGGTACATTTCAATTCAGGCTGGAGGTGTTCCCTACCTGAAGCCCTTTTTCCCACTTAGGCATTTACATTGGTCATTATTTCACTGGGAGTGTTAAGGAGAAATGGAAAGCTCCTTTTGAGATTTGTAACATATTAGGTCTGCGTGATCTAATTTTTCACAAGTTATGAACTCTGTTGCTCTATTAATACCCAAAACTCAGCATAAATTATAGATGTAGAAGCTCATAATATTGCACATTAACTCAATGTTGTGAGCAGCTTCTTCAGTCTAGATGTTTATCTTTCAGCAAGTGACCGCATGTAAACCACAGAAATTTTTCCTTACAATCATTTTCTTTTAAAAAAAAAAAAAAGAAGGAAGAAAGTATTGCCAAGGCAATGTCATGCTGTTATGGAAGAGAAGGTTCTCACTCTAAGCTGAAAATATATGAACTTCCCCATTGACTGCATAAACCCACCTGTGTCAGTGGAAGCCAGTATTCCTTGGTTTATATAATAAACTGCCAGGGCAGGTGTTGTGCTGTACCTGCAGTAGTCTAATTAGCAGATAAGCAAAAGAGTGGAGTAAAGCAAAGTCTAAGCAAAGTCCCAGGATCAGAGGCTGTAAAACAAAGACTTCATATTCATTCCATAAGGCGAAAGTGTTCATTTACTAAGCATTCATCATGGGCCTACCATGTGACTTGGGAGTAAAAGGAGAAAAAGAAAATAGGGTGCTTTATAGAGAATGCTAGGATTCAGGAACTGTGGGAGCCCAGAAGAGGGCATTCATACCAACCTGAGGGGTCAGGAAAGGCTCAACAGAGGAGCATAGCTTTTATGAAACTCTAGAGAGTAAATATTTGTGTGTTGGGCAAGCATAGCTACCTTTAAAAAGGGTATGAAATTGGACCGCTGATTTTACCCTTTAAGTGTGAATCGGAGACTATATCCTTGGAAGGTCTGTCTCCAAACATATTTCATGCCCAGCTTGCATGAAATATGTTTTGATTGAGTCCTTTGGACTAACAGTTTTTGCTGTCAAAGTGCAAGTGCCCTAGCCAGGCACCTGGGTGTTGTCAGGCATTTATACTTAAGTGTAAATTAAGCAGTCCCGTCCTTTGCAACTTAATCAGGTTGAGGAGTATACAGTGTTAGTCCATTTTGTGTTGCTATAAAGGAATACTTGAAGCTAAGTAATTTATAAAGAAAACAAGTTTATTTGACTCACAGTTCTGCATGGCACTGACATCCGCTTGACTTTTTTATTTTATTTTATTTTCGTTTGAGTCAGAGTCACGCTCTGTTGCCCATGCTGGAGTGCAGTGGCATGCTCACAGGCACTGTAGCCTCAACCTGCTGGGCTCAGGTGATCCTTCCACCTCAGCATTACAAGTAGCTGGAACTACAGGTGTGCACTACCATGCCCAGCTAAGATCTTTTTTAAAAAAAATTTATTGTAGAAATGAGGTCTCGCCAAATTGCCCGGGCTGGTCTTGAACCCCTGGGCTCAGGCAATCCTCCCACCTCCACCTCCCAGAGTGCTGAAATTACAGGTATCTAAATTCACACAGCAACAAGAATTTCTTGAAGGTCCATCATGGAATTACTTTGCCTTCAAACAAGACCATATCTAAACTGCCCCTGATGCACTAGAACATATCTACTTTCTTTCTTTTCTTTTCTTTTTTTTTTTTTGAGTTGGAGTCTCGGTCTTTCACCCAGGCTAGAGTGCAGTGGCATGCTCACGGCCACTGCAGCCTCAACCTGCTGGACTCAGGTTATCCTTCTGCCTCAGCCTTCCAAGTAGCTGGAACTACAGGCATGCCCCACCATACCCGGCTAATTTTTTGATTTATTTTAGAGAAGAGATCTCACCAAATTGCCCAGGCTGGTCTTGAACCCCTGGACTCAGACAGTCCTCTCGCCTCGGCCTCCCAAAGTGCTGGGATTACAGGCTTGAGCCACTGTGCCCGGCCTATATCTCCTTTCTAATGGCCTCAGGAATTAGGATATCCCAAACATTTTCTCATTAACCAGTCATTTTCAAAGTTAAGCACTGATGGTCAGTTATTTAAGGCTGTTCACAAAATCTAAATGTATTACTGATCTAACAGGGAGCCCATTGCCAGTGTAACCCATGTCCCGTCTCAGATGAAGAGTGTTTGGGGCTTCTCATATCAAAGGAATCATAAAATTTGCAAGCATATCCCTGAACAGGTGAAGAAGCCAAAATTTAAGGAGTTTAAAGAATAGCTCCGGCAGGTTGCAAAACTAGTGAATAGTAGTCACAGAGCCCAGCCTGTGCTTCCTTGTAGCCCCAGGGGTGAAAAGGCAGGACTGTTTCTGATTGCTCTGGCATGCAGCTTCAAGGTGGCAAAGGGTGTTTGTTAGGTTCAAGTAAAGCATGGACCATGGTCACTTTGGCTTCAAGACAGAAAACTTTTTTGAGTTTCTGCAAAATACTTTTTGAATACTATTTTTTTGTGTTTTTTGGGGGGTTTTTTTGGTTGTTTTTTTTTTGGGGGGGGGGTTGAGTTGGAGTCTTACTCTGTCGCCCAGACTGGAGTGCAGTGGCCGGGAGCGGCCACTGCAGCCTCGATCTGCTGGACTCCAGCGATCCTTCCACCTCAGCCTTCCAAGTAGCCGGAACTACAGGCGCGCTACCACACCCGGTTAATTTTTTGATTTATTGTAGAGATGAGGTCTCGCCAAGTTGCCCAGGCAGGTCTCGAACCCGCGGACTCAGGCAATCCACTCACCTCAGCCTCCCAAAGGCGCAGGATTACAGGCTGAGCCACCGAGCCCGGCTGAATACTATTTTTTTAATAAACTTTTTTTTTTTTTTGGCTAAACGCGTTCCTCATGCCTGTAATCCCATCACTTTGGAAGGTCAAGTCAGGAGGATTCCTTGAACCCAGGAGTTTGAGACTAGCGTAAACATAGTGAAACCTCATCTCTATAAAAAAAATTTTTTTAATTAGGCAATTTTTTTTAATTAAAATTTTTTTAATTAGGCAATAGTGGTGTGCACCTGTTGTCTCAGCTACTTGGGAGACTGAGGCAAAAGCTTGAGCTCACTAGGTTGAGGCTGCAGTGAACCTCTACATTCTTGCCACTACACACCAGCCCTGGTTACAGTGCAGGATTCTGCCTCAAAAAATAAACTTTTCATTGCAGTATAAAGTACTTAAGTTTAAAAATTCATCAACTTATAACACAGTGAATTATTCCAGAGAAGATTTCCATGTAACCACTACCCAGGTTAAGAAAGAAAAGCATGTTCTGCAATCCAGAAACTCTCCTCATGCCCTCTCCCCATCACTGCTGGCTCCCTGATCATTAAAGGTAACCTCTATCCTGACCTCTTACAGTATAGATTGAATTTGTTTATTCATTCTCTTTTTTTTATTTTTTTTGAGTAGGAGTCTCACTCTGTGGTCCAGGCTAGAGTACGATCACAACCTACCGCAGTCTTGACCTGCTGGGCTCAGGCGATCCTTCCGCCTTAGCCTTCCAAGTAGCTGGAACCACAGGTGCATGCCATCATACCCTGCTAATTTTTTGATTTATGGTAGAGATGAGGTCCCGCCAAGTAGCCCAGACTGGTCTTGAACCTGTAGGTTCAGCCATCCTCTTGCCTCAGCCTCCCAAAGTGCTGGGATTACAAGCATGAACCACCACACCCAGCGGTTTATTCATTCTTTTTTTTTTTTAAATGTAACAGCTTTATTAAGATATAATTCATATACCATATAATTCACCTACTTAAGTGTATAAGTACAAGAGGGTATCCAAAGAAAACCATAATTATCTTTTGGAGGGTGGGCCCCTTGTAATACAGGCTTCCCCCACTAGGTAAGTGTTTTAGGAAACCGACATTCAGTGTACCCGGTAGCATTGCTGTGAGAGGCTGTGTTCAGCTTCAGTGAATTTTTCTTGGAGATAATTTCAGCGCATTTGCCCATTTCATGATGGGCAATTTACAAGTGCACCTGTCCACACTGAGCTGAGTGTTCAGCAATTTTTGACCAAAAATGGCATGACCCCGTGCCCTACCCCCCCCATTTATCTGATATCACTCCAAGCAACTTTTTTGTTTCCCCTGATTAAAGATGTTCTCAATGGGAAACATTCTGGTGATGTGGAAGAGGTGAAACAGAAAAAATACAGTACTAAAAGTCATCAAAATTGACGAATTCAAAAACTGAAGCAGTGGAAAAAGCATCTCGACAAGTGTATTGCATCAAACTAAGAATACTTTGAAGGTGACTGAAGTTTAAAGGTGACCTGCTGGGCTCAGGTGATCGATCCTTCTGCCTTAGCCTCCCAAGTAGCTGGAACTTAGGCACGCACCACCAAACCCGGCTAATTTTTTTATTTATTGTAGAGATGAGGTCTCACCAAGTTGCCCAGGCTGGTCTTGAATCCCTGGACTCAGGCAATCCTCTTACCTCGGCCTCCCAAAGTGCTAGGATTACAGGCTTGAGGCACTGCGCCCAGACCACATCTCCTTTCTAATAGCCCCAGGAATGGGGATCCCAAATATTTTCTCATTAACTTGTCATTTTCAGAGTTAAGCATAAATATACAATTTTTATAAATAAATTCTGGATTTAGGGGGTTCCTCATCGTATATTCACAAGGTTGTACAGTCATTGCCCCAAAAAGAAACCCCATACTCTTTAGCTATCACCTCCCAGCCCTAGGCAACCACTAATTTACTTTCTGTCTTTACAGATTTGTCTATTCTAGATATTTCATATAAATGAAATCATACAATATAAGGTCTTTTGTGACTGACTTCTTTTACTTAGACATTTACTTAATGTCTCTGAGGCTCATCCAAGTTGTAACATGTGCCATTACTTCATCCCATTATTGACAAATAACCAGTCTAGTAATGAATTAATCATGATATGCTTTTTGAAATTAAGAAATAATTCACATACCATAAAATGTATCAGTTTAATATACCCAATTTAGTGGATTTTAGTAATCCATGAGGTTGGTGCAACCATCATTACTATCTAATTCCAGAATGTTTTTGTCATCCCAAAGAGAAACCCAATGTGTATTAGCAGCCAGGCTCGGTGGCTCAGCCTGTAATCCCGCACCTTTGGGAGGCTGAGGTGAGTGTATTGCCTGAGCCCATGGGTTCGAGACCCGCCTGGGCAGCGAGACCTCATCTCTACAATAAATCAAAAAATCAACCGGGCGTGGTAGCGTGCGCCTGTAATTCTGGCTACTTGGAAGGCGGAGGCGGAAGGATCGCCGGGAGCCCAGCAGGTCGAGGCTGCGGTGGCCGGGAGCAGCCACTGCACTCCAGTCTGGGTGACAGAGCGAGACTCCAACTCAAAAAAAAAAAAAAACAATGTGTATTAGCAGTTATACCTCCTTCCCCCATTCCCTTAGCCCCTTAATTCCCATTAATCTACTTTTATGTACTCATGGATTTGTCTGTCCTGGACATTTTATATAAATAAAGTCATGCAACATGTAGTCTTTTGTGACTGATTCATCCATGTTGTAGCATATACCAGTGCTTTATTACTTTTTATTGTCAAATAATATTCTATTACATGCATATACCATGTTTTATTTATCCATTCATCAGTTGATGGACATTTGAATTCTTTCTGCTTTTTGGCTGTTTATCAGCAATGCTGTTATAAACATTTATGTGCAAGCTTTTATGTGTACATATATTTTCCCTTTTTTTGAGTCGAGTTCTCACTCTGTTGTTCAGGCAGGCAGGAGTGTAGTGGCACAATCCTGGCTCACCACAGCCTCAACCCTCTGGGCTCAAGCAGTCTTTCCACCTCAGCCTCCCGAGTAACTGGGACTGCAAGCGAGCACCAGCACACCTGACTAATTTTTTATTTTTTGTAGAGACAAGATCTCACTATGTTGCCCAGGCTAGTTTTGAACTACTGGGCTCAAGCCGTCCTTCCACCTCGGCCTCCCAAAATGCTAAGACAACAAGGTACAAGCCAGGTACCATGCCTGGCTTCCTTTTTCTTGAGTATATACCTAAGAGTGAATTATTAGGTCATGTGACAACTCTATGTTTAATCTTTGAAGAGCAGCCAGATTATTTTCCATAGTGTCTGCACCGTTCTGCATTATTACCTGCAATGTTTGAAGGTTCCTATCTCTACATATCTTCACCAACACTTGTTATTGTTCATCTTTTATATTTTAGCGATCCTAGTAAGTATGAAATGGTAATCTCATTGTGGTTTTGATTTGCTTTTCCCTAACAACTAATGATATTAATCATCTTTTTGTTGTTGTTGTTTATTGGCTACTTGTATGTCTTCTCAGAGAAATGTCTATTTAACTCTTCATCTACTTTTAGCTGGGTGTAGTGGTTCACACCTATAATCCCAGCACTTTGGGAGGCTGAGGCGAGAGAATTGCCTGAGTCCAACTTGGCAAGACCTCGTCTCTATAGTAGATCAAAAAATCAGCCAGGCATGATGCCACATGCCTGTGGCTCCAGCTACCTGAAAGGCTGAGGCAGAGGGATCGCCTGAGCCTAGCAGGTTGAGGCTGCGGTGGCTGTGAGTGTTCCACTGCACTTCAGCCTGGGTGACAGAGTAAGGCTCCTACTCAAAAATAAATAAATAAATAAAATTTAAAATAAAACATTTTGCCTACTTTTAAATTAAATTAGGGTTTCTGTCTTTTTATTAAGTTGTAACAGTTCTTTATATACTGTATATCAAATACATGATTTGCAAAAACTTTCAATGTTGTAGACTACCTTTCTTTTTTTTTAGGATTCCACATGTAAGTGAGAACGTGTGGTATTTGTCTTTCTGTGCTTGGCTTATTTTACTTAGTATAATGGTCTCCAATTTCATCAGTGTTTGTCAGAAGTGACACAATTTTCTTCTTTTTAAAGGCTGAATAGTATTCCATAGTGTGTATATATCACATTTTCTTCATCTATTCTTCTGTTGATGGACACTTAGGTCGATTCTATAACTTGACTGGTGTGAAGTGTTGCAGTGAACATGGGAGTGCAGATATTTCTTCAACAAACCAATTTCAAATCTTTTGGGTAAATAACCAGAAGTGTTATATGGTCAGTGGGATTTCATTTTCAGATTGCTTGTTGCTAATGGATAAAAATACAATTGATTTTTTTTATACTGAACCTGTATTCTGCAACTTGGGAACTCATTTACTAGTTCGAGTCATTTCTTTGTAGATTTCGTAGAAT
Organism: Cephalopachus bancanus; assembly: GCA_027257055.1. Classification (NCBI taxonomy): domain Eukaryota; kingdom Metazoa; phylum Chordata; class Mammalia; order Primates; family Tarsiidae; genus Cephalopachus; species Cephalopachus bancanus. Next base: position 983,359 of record JAPVLO010000510.1, read on the forward strand.
TTTCTGTATATAAAATCATGTCATCTGCAAACAGAAATCGTTTTTTTCCTTTCTAATCTGAATGCTTTTCTTTTTCTTGCTTAATTGCCTTGTTTAGAATCTCTAGTGCAATGTTGAGTAGAAGTAGAGAGAGGAGACATCCTCGTCTTGTTCCTAATCTTAGAAGGAAAGCATTCAGTCTTTTACCACTAAGTATGCTATTAGCGGTGAGTATTTTGTAGACACCCTTCATCAGGTTGAGAACTTTGATTTCATTCCTAGTTTGTTGAATGTTTTTATATTGAAAGGGTGTTGGATTTTGTCAAATGCTTTCTCTACATCAATTGAAATGATCATGTGGCTGGTGTTTTTTATTCTTTTTTTAATATGATGTATATTAAACTTTGTTTTTTTGTATATTGAGCTATCCTTGCATTCCTGGAATAAAGCCCACTTAATCATGGTGTATAATCCTTTATATGCTGTTGGATTTGCTCTGCTACTGTTTCACTGAGGATTTTTTTCATTAATATTCATAAGGAATGTTGGTTTGTAATTTACTTTCCTGTGATGTCTTTGTCTGCTTTTGGCATCAAGTAATATTGACCTCATAGAATGAAGTAGAAAATGTTTTCTTCTAATTTTACGAATAGTTTGTAAAATATTGGTTTATGCTATACTTTTAATCAAGGAAAAATAACATCTGCCCACTTCAGGTACCCAAGTAACTACTCAGCACCTCGAACCTTACCTTTGGTGGATATTGACTAAATTCCAGACTTTTGTGTTACTAATGGACTTTTCCCAACTCCATCCCATTAAGGCTGGGACATTCATAAGTACTAATCCTCGTAGTTTTCAGTGTAATGCTGGCTTTGTTTGTCATTCCATGCAGTGTTGTGAGAGGATTGCTTTGAGAACCATTATGTTCAAAGTACTTTACCAGATGGCTTTGGAGACAGTGAAAAAATTAAGAAATTGTCTCTTAAAAGCTATTTTGGTAACTCCTTATTTTTTGTTTTGTTTTGTTTTGTTTTGTTTTTGGACTTGGGGTCTCAGTCTGTTGCCTAGGCTAGAGTGTAGTTTTAAGATCATGGCTCACTGCAACCTCGAACTCCTGGGCTCAAGTGATCCTTTTGCCTTAGTCTCCAGGTAGCCCGGACTATAGGCATCACCACACCTGGGTGATTTTTTAATTTTTTGTAAAGACAGAGTATCCCTACATTGTCCAGGTTGATCCTGAATTCTTAGCCTCAAGCATTACTTTTTACTTTATTAAAAAGTTATGCAGAGCAGAACTGACTATTCCTTTGGTTTTTTTCTTGTTTGGGTTTGTTTTTTTTGTTGTTGTTGCTGCTGTTGTTTTTAGGGATGAGGTTTTGCTCTGGAGTAGCTGGGACTACAGGCACACCCCACTGTCTCCAGCACTTGCATTTTCAGCATTAGAAAGAGCTATTTTAATATTGTATTTTCCTAGGGCCATCCTGTGGCGATATGTCATTGATTCCTTTGTCATCTTGGGTCCATACCTCAGAACTACATAAATGTATCACTTAAGACCAGAGTGAAAGCAAGGGGCGTGGTCCTCAGGCCACCACTGGGCATCATTCTGAATCCCCTTGTGATCCAGCCCACTTCTCGCCCACAGGTACCACGTACACAGACCTCTCGGCCGGAATCTCCAGGGATGACCAGCCCCTCCCCACGCATCCAGATAATCTCCACCGACTCTGCTGTAGCCTCACCTCAGCGCATTCAGGTACCTACACCAGTCCCACTTGATTCCAGCTACCTACCAGGGGCAGCCTTTCCTGCCCTGAATTCTTTCCAAAACAGACCTGCCTAAAGGTTTCACTAAGAAGTTATACCTCTTGGGCATCAACTACAGTACAACCTCATTTATCTTTAAAAAAAAAAAAAAAGGAAAAACATTTACATTCACTTAACTAACTTTTAAAACAAAAGTCTGAACTGTTGTTTCAAACTATTGGGATAAATTACTGTTTTATTAGTTGGTTGCTTCCAAGTTGAGAGAAAGTAAAGAGTAAGAGCCCTCCCTTGAAGTCAAATTTAGCACCGCACTTACTAGCTTTTTTGTCCTTGGACAATTAACTTTTCAGTAGCGTCCCACTTTTGTCATTCGGAAAATGTACATTATAGTAGTACGTGCCTCATAGGGTTATTGTGAGGAAGCAATGAGATGTTGCTTGTAAGGTGCTTACAACAGTGTCTGGCACATCATGTTGAATATATGCTATGTACTAATTATCTACATATAATAACTATTATTACTTGCATTGTTATTAACTAATTAATATTCACTTATAGGAAGTTAAGTCTTCCCCAGGGCTTGAACCATCTTCTGGTCCAGCAGGTATTTTTACTTACCCATTTGACAAAGAGGGTTTTTGTATGAAGCATATAGGTAACAAGCTAGGAGGAAAGGATGATATATTGATGACAGATTAAATATTCATTGCTTTCTCAACAAGCTGAATCAAAAGGCCAACTATAACTGTTGATTTATCTATTTCTTCTTGCAGTTTTATCAGTTTTTGCCTCACTTTGATGCTTTGTTGTTAGGTACATACCCATTTTTTATTGTTATGTCCATTTGGAGAATTGACCTCTTTCTTATTATGTAACAATTCCCTTATGCCCATTTTCCTTGTGCCGAAGTCTACTTTGTCTGAAATTAATATAGTTATTCCAACTTTCTTTCAAGTGTTAGCATAGTATACCCATCTTTTTCTTTTTCTTTTTCTTTTTTTGGGGGGGGAGTAGAGAAAGGCTGTCACTATACTCCCCAGGCTAGAGTGCAGGAGCTATTCACAGGCAAGATCATAGGGCACTACAGCCTTGAACTGCTGGGTTCAAGCATCCTCCTGCCTCAATCCCCTGAGTAGATGAGACTACAAGCGCACACCATGGCACACAGCTACTCCGTCTCTTTACTTTTAATCTATTTGTATCTTTATATATAAACTGAATTTCTTGAAGGTGTGTCTTGGAGTTTTTTCTGGGTTTTTTGTTGGTGGTAGTGTTTTTCTACATTCTGTATAATTGCAGAAGGGTCTTATTTTTTACCCAACTGACAATCTCTACCTTTTCATTGATATATGCAGATCATTCATATTTAAAGTGATTATTGATATGTTTGAATTTAATATCATCTATCTGTGTAACTGCTTTCTATTAATTGCCAAAGGCTTCTTTTTCTCTGGTTTTGATCGAGCAATTTATATGATTCCTTTTATTTCCTCTCTTAATATATCAAATATACTTCTTTTAAAATGTTTTTGAGCCGGGCTCGGTGGCTCAGCCTATAATCCCAGCACTTTGGGAGGCTGAGGTGAGGTGAGTGGATTGTCTGAGCCTGCGAGTTCGAGACCCGCCTGGGCAACTTGGCGAGACTTATCTCTACAATAAATCAAAAATTAGCCGGGCGTGGTAGTGCACGCCTGTAGTTCCAGCTACTTAGAAGGCTGAGGCGGAAGGATCGCCACAGCCCAGCAGGTCGAGGCTGTGGTGGTCGGGAGCAGCCACTGCATTCCAGTTGGGGTGACAGAGTGAGACTCCAACTCAAAAAAAAAAAAATGTTTTTGGTTTTGTCCCAGAGTTTATACACATTTATATCTAATCTAAGTCTACCTGCAAATCACACTGCTGTTTCACATGTAATACAGGTAGCTTATAACAGTATTTCCAACTCTTCCTTCCTGTCCCTTGTTACATTGCTGTCACTCATTTCACTTATCCATATGCTCTAATTGACCCATATGTTAGAACCAATATTAATTTCATTTCAAGCTTTTATAAATTAAGAATAAGAAAAATAAGATTTTATTTTCCCTTCATTTTTTTTTAACAGCAGTCTTCCATTTTTTATGTAGATTCTGATTTCTGACTTACATCATTTGTCTCTGCCCAAAGAAAACCTTTTCACATTTCTCATAGGGGTAGGTCTGCTGATGGTGAATTCCTTCAGTGTTTGTTTGTCTTAGAAGGTCTGTTTCTCCTTCACTTTTTTGTTACTGGTTTTTTAAAAAAACAGTTTTCAGTGAAATTCACTTAACATAAAACTAACCGTTTTGAAGTGAACAATTTTGTGGCATTTAGTACATTCACAATATTGTGCAACCCTCACCTCTATCTAGTTCCAAACATTTTCATCATCTCAAAAGGAAATCTTATGTCCATTAAGAAGTTTCTGTGTGTTCCTCCTTTTCCCCAGTCCCTGGAAACTACCAATCTACATTTTGTCTCTGGATTTATTAATTCTTGGTATTTCATACAAGTGGAAATGTACGATATGTGACAGTTGTCTCTGGCTTCATTGACATAGCATAATGTTTTACAGACTCATCCACATTGTCACATGCATCAGTACTTCCTTCCTTTTTATGGCTATCTAACATTAAATTATATGTATATACCACAATTTGTTTATCCATTCATTCATTGATGAACTCTCCTTCACATTTGAAGGGTACACTTGCCAAATATAGAATTCTCTTAATAGTTTGGTAGTTTATTTCTTTCAATATTTGAAATATTTCACTCTACTCTCTTGTTGCTTGCATGATTTCTGATGTGACATTCAGTTTATTTTTTTTTGGGTTGGAGTCTCACTCTGTCGCCCAGACTGGAGTACAGTGGCCACTCCCGGCCACTGCAGCCTCGACCAGCTGGGCTCCAGCAATCCTTCCGCCTCAGCCTTCCAAGTAACTGGAACTACAGGCACTCGCTACCACACCTGGCTCATTTTTTTGATTTATTGTAGAGATGAGGTCTCACCAAGTTGCCCAGGCGGGTCTCGAACCCGCCGGCTCAAGTAATCCACTCACCTCAGCCTCCCAAAGATGCCGGATTACAGGATGAGCCACCGAGCCCGGCTGTGACATTCACTTTAAATCTACCCTTATTTCTCTGTAAGTAGGGTTCTCCCCACTCCCTGAATTATTTCAAGTTTTTCTCTTTGTCTTTGGCTTCTTGCAGATGGGGAGTGTTGGGGAAATTCTTTTTTTTTTTTTTTAAGTTGGAGTCTCACTCTGTCACCCAGACTGGAGTGCAGTGGCCATTCCCAGCCATTCAGCCTCAATCTGCTGGGCTCCAGTGATCCTTCTGCCTCAGCCTTCCAAGTAGCTGGAACTACAGGCACGCGCTACCACGCTGGCTAATTTTTGATTTATTGTAGAGATGAGGTCTTGCCAAGTTGTCCAGGCAGGTCTCGAACCCACAGGCTCAGGCAATCCACTCCCAAAGCGCTGGGATTACAGGCTGAGCCTCCGAACCCGGCCAGGGAAATCTAATTAAATGAATCAAAATCTCCCAACCCAGAAAAATTCTCCACTAAGGTAGTAGAGACCAAAAAACTTTTTTTTTTGGAGTCAGAGTGTCACTCTGTGACCCAGGCTGGAGTGAGAACAGTGGCTTGATCTAAGCTCACCACAGCCTCAACCTCCTGGGCTCAGGTTGTCCTTCTATCTCAGCTTTCAGCCTTCCAGGACCTGGGACTACAAGTATGCACCACATGCCCAGCTTATTTTTTTTGTTTGTGAAGATGAGGTCTCACTGGGTTGTCTAGGCTGGTCTCAAACTCTGGGCTCAGGCAGTTCTCTTGCCTCGGCCTCCCAAAGTGCTGGGATTACAGGTGTGATCCAGCACACCTGGCCAGAAAACACTTATTATTGAGTAAGCATTATGTGTATCACAGGCAGTTTGCTAAGAGGTTGCAAAGACAGAAAGGAATTTCACTTTTATACAAGTAAGCAAGTACAACTCATTCCACACTTTTTTTTTTTTTTGAGTTGGAGTCTCACTCTGTCGCCCAGACTGGAGTGCAGTGGCCGCTCCCAGCCACCGCAGCCTCTACCTGCTGGGCTCCAGTGATCCTTCCGCCTCAGCTGGAACTACAGGCACACGCTACCGCGCTCGGCTAATGTTTTGATTTATTGTAGAGATGAGGTCTCACCAAGTTGCCCAGGCAAGTCTCGAACCCGCGGGCTCAGGCAATTCACTCACCTCGGCCTCCCAAAGTGCGGGATTACAGGCTGAGCCACAGAGCCCGGCCCCACACATGTGTTTAAGATCCTAACTTTATCATACAAATTGGGCAGACCACTTGTACTAGCTAATTGCCTTTATCCGGAGAAGAAAGAAATTTCTCATAACTTTATGACAGGAATAGTTGTGCAGATCGATGGAAGGTGCCCATTCAAGTTAGGCGCTTATCTTCTACAGGCACTGAGAGTTAAGGAAGATATCTCCTTAGAAGTTTACATTTTGAAAGAATGAGAAAATATTCCTGAGTTATAAGACTGGCAAGAGGTTTATCAAACCATTATAAATTGCATAACACAAAGAAAGAAATTCTGAAAGAAAGGGAGAGGGGGAGAACTTCCCTTATTTGCAGCAGAATTAAGCCTCCTACTTTTAATTTGTATTTGCCATTACAAATATGCTACATCTAGATGTTGTTTTTCTTTCTTGGAGGGTATTTGGAGTCTCACTCTGTCGCTCAGACTGGCGTGCAGTGGCCGCTCCCGGCCACTGCAGCCTCGACTTGCTGGACTCCGGAGATCCTTCCGCCTCAACCTTTCGAGTAGCTGGAACCACAGGCACACGCTACCACGCCCAGCTAATTTTTGATTTATTGTAGAGATGAGGTCTCGCCAAGTTGCCCAGGCGGGTCTCGAACCCTTGAGCTCAGGCAATTCACTCATCTCGGCCTCCCAAAGCACGGCATTACAGGTTGAGCCACCGAGCCCGGCCTAGATATTGTTTTTCAGTATTTATTCTGTTTAGTATTTCTTGAGCTTCCTGAATCATATTCCCAAAGCTGTGGTTTGGTGACTGTCATTAATGTGGGAAAGTTCTCAGCAATAATTATTTCAGATAGTTCTTCATTCTCCTCCTTCTGGTATTTCTTTCTTTCTTTTTCTTTTTTTTTTTTTTTTTTTGAGTTGTCTCACTTCTTCGCCCAGGCTGGAGTGCAGTAACACACTCATGGCCATCCCAGTGTCGGCCATTCCTGCATCAACCTGCTGGGCTCAGGCAATCCTTCTGCCTCAGCCTTCCAAATAGCCAGAATTACAGGCATGTGCTACCACATCTGGCTAATGTTTTTATTTTATTGTAGAGACGAAGTGACACCATGTTGTCCAGGCTGGTCTGGAACCCGTGGGCTCAGACAGTCCTCTTGTATCGGCCTCCCTAAGGGCTGGGATTGTAGGCTTGAGCCACTGTGCCCGGCCCCTTCTGGTATTTCAATTACGTGTGTGCTACATCTTTTGAAGTTGTCTGATGGTTCTTGAATGTTCTATCCTGGGTTTTTTTATTGTCATTGCTGTTCTTTTTATTCCTTTTTTTTCCTCTTTGCATTTTAGTTAGGGAAGATTTTATGGACCTGTCTTTAACCTCACTTATACTTTCATCAGCTGTGCCAGTGTGTTATGAGCCCATCAAGGCATTCTTCATTTCTGTTACTGATGTTTTGACTTCTGGTATTTCCTACTTTCTTAGAATTTCCATCTCTGCTTACATTTCTCATCAGTTCTTGCATGTTGTCTGTTTTTTCCATTAGAGCCCTTAACATAGTAATTATAGTTAATTCCTTATCTGATAATTCCAGTATTTGTGTGATATGAGTTTGGTCCTGATTCTTATTTTGTCTCTTCAGATTGTGTTTTTCTTGCCTTATAAATTTTTGTTGAAGACCATATTCATTGTACCGGGTAATAGGAACTGAAGTAAACAAGCCTCTCTAGTTTGTGGATTTATGTGTAATCTGGCTAGGAGCTGAGCTGTCTTTAATGTTTGTTATAGTTATAGCATTCCGAGGTTTCAAATTCTCCTAGTGACTTTGTCGCTCCTCTCGGCTTCCCTAGCTGTTCCTCCTCAGAGAGTCTGTTTCTTGCAGCTCTTTCAACTATAATCCATTGTTTCTATCCTGGAGTCCTGTTGTTGTGGTAGGAAGGAGTGGGGAAAGGGATGCTTTCTATAATCTTATGGTTAAATGTCAGTGTTTTAGTGGGTTTGTGTCATTGGGCTGTGACCTTCACAGGTACTTCTTTTTTTTGTTTTTTTTGTTTTTTTTTTTAATTGGAGTCTCACTCCGTCGCCCAGACTGGAGTGCAGTGGCCGCTCCCGGCCACTGCAGCCTCAACCTGCTGGGCTCCAGCGTTCCTTGCACCTCAACCTTCCAAGTAGCTGGAACTACAGGCATGCGCTACCACACCCGGCTAATTTTTGATTTGTTGTAGAGATGAGGTCTGCCAAGTTGCCCAGGCGGGTCTCAAACCCGTGGGCTCAGGCAATACACTCACCTCAGCCTCCCAAAGGTGTGGGATTACAGGCTGAGCCACCGAGCCAGCTCACAGGTGTTTCTTAATCCTCTCCTGGTGTCCTCTTACGTGAGGCAGGAAGGCCAGAGGGAGCTCAAGTGGAAGAAGTATCCTTCTTCCAGATGGGATAAGGCTCTGAAAAGCCTTTAACTCTGGGGAATAGGTCTTTGTTGTGGAGAAACCTCTGATTATAAAGTTAACTCTACCCTTCACCTGTCAGAGCCACCAGAGGCATTCTCAGCTCTTCTCCATGAAAACCAAGTGTGTTAAAACCCATGAGAATGTGTGGTGGGAAGAGCTTCTCATTTCCAATGCTAGTACACACTCAGCCTCAGCAGTTCATAAGAATTACCATTAGCCAGGCTTAGTGGCTCAGCCTGTAATCCCGCGCCTTGGGAGGCTGAGGTGAGTGGATTGCCTGAGCCCGTGGGTTTGAGACCCACCTGGGCAACTTGGCGAGACCTCATCTCTACAAGAAATCAAAAAAATTAGCCAGGTGTGGTAGCGCGCACCTGTAGTTCCAACTACTTGGAAGGCTGAGGCGGAAGGATCGCCAGAGCCCAACAGGTCGAGGCTGTGGTGGCCGGGAGCGGCCACTGCACTCCAGTCTGAGCAATAGAGTGAGACTCCAACTCAAAAAAAAAAATAATAAAAGAATTACCATTTAGGCCAGGTGCGGTGGCTCACGCCTATAATCACAGCACTTTGGGAGGTGGAGCCAAGAGGACTGCCTGAGTCCAGGAGTTCGAGACCAGCCTAGGCAACTTGACAAAACTTCATCTCTGCAGTAAATCAAAAAGTTAGCCGGGCGTGGTGGCACGCGCCTATAGTTCCAGCTACTTGGAAGGCTGAGATGGAAGGATTTCCTAAGCCTAGTAGATAAGGCTGTGGTGGATGTAAGTGTGCCACTGCACTCCAGCCTGGGCAACAGAGTAAGACTCCAACTCAGCAAACAAGAATTACCATTTAAATAAGGGTGTACAACCTCTTGGCTTTCCTGAGTTGCATAAAGTAAAGCAGAATTGTCTAGGTTGCACATAAAATATATAATTAGTATATATACTTTAAAAAACTTATTTTTTATTTTTTTTGTTATAAAGTTTAGAAAATGAGAACAATATAAAATTAGTGGGAAATTTGACCTTGTTTTTGTAAAACTAATCTATCACTGTCTGTTTTGATGAAAGTAGTCACAATTCTTAGTGAGTTCTCAAGGTGCTTTTCAGAAATGTTTGTTTGAATTTTGCTCTTAGTGTTCCTCATAATTGAAAACAGCTGCTCACAAATGTATGTGCTGTCAAAAGCAATGTAACAAAGAAGGCATGATTGTGAAGTAAGGGATATTTTTCTCTAGTAAGCTAGGTCTTAGAGAAATCCAATAAAAAGATGTGGCCAAATTTTTCTTTCAGCTGATTGTCTGATTGTAACTCTATGCATTCCACTTGAAATTCTACAGGTAAAATATTAATGTCAACTGCAAATGGTGTAGCAAAATAATGATTAATTTGCTAGAAATCTTGAAATCTGTTTTCAAATTCCTGTGATAAGACAGAAAACAAAGCTGCATATTTTTGGCAGTTCACGGGACTATGTTTAGCCAATGCAACAAAATGTGTAAATTATTTTCCATAATTTGAATTTGCTATAATTTAAGTTTCATTTGAAGTGCAGTATTGCTTTGGAACTTCAAAAATGGAACTACGCATAGGGTCATGAAGAAAATAAACGCTAAAATATATATGATGTTAAGAGGTTTTGTGGAGCTGCACTACTAGCTGTCTTGAGCCGTGGTTTGGACATGCCTGATTTAAACATTCCTAGTAGCTGTGACTCCAGTGACTTCTGCTGCAGGCAATCAGATCTAGCTGCGGCTCTCTGGATTCACCCCTCTGCAGATTTCAGGATGGCAGTTTGTCCTGAAAACTCAGTTCTCTGATGGGCCCAAAAAAAGCCATTGATTTTCAGGTAGGCCAGCTTTTTGTTGTTGTTATAGGGACACAGTGACAGCTGCAAAGTCTTTGCATCTTGAAGTTGGAACCTAGAAGTCTGCTTTAAGATCCAAACTCATCTGTCTAGTAGCTTACTTGACATATTGGACATCTCATACTTGGCAAATTAAAAACAAACTTCTGACTTCTTACCAACCATTGCCACTCCATACCTACCATCATCTACCCCACTGCTCAGACTAGAAACCTGAGAGTCACTCCTGACCCCTTATTAGCCCCAACCCCACATCTCTGCCATCTGTACCTGCTGTTACTGCTTGTTCTGCGTGTGTTTCACAGTGACCACTTATCTCTCTACCCACAGCCACACCCTTAAGCTGTCACCTGGGCTGTTACTAACAGTTCCTCAACATCCACTGTTTTTGTTCCATATTTTTTCCATCCATCATCCAGGAAAAATATTTTCTAATGTAAAGCACTTCGTGTCATTTCCTCACTTAAAATTCTAAGTGTTTTTAGAAAATTCATGTTATTCAGGGAGGAAAGCTTTACCAAATATTTTATCTACCTGAATTTTGTAAGAATTGAGTTAGTGGTGTTAAATGTGTTTGATCATATTACCTCTGATCATCACTAACTATCTGAGTTAAAATTTGTATTTAAGAAAAAGATTTATTTACCTTTTCTGCATAGGTCAAAAAAATTTTAATCGAGTTCTTTGTACTTTTTTTTTTTTGAGTTGGAGTCTCACTCTGTCACCCAGACTGGAGTGCAGTGGCCGCTCCCAGCCACCGCAGCCTCGACCTGCGGGGCTCCGGCGATCCTTCCGCCTCAGCCTTCCGAGTAGCCGGAATTATAGGCGTGTGCTACCACGCCCGGCTAATTTTTTTGATTTATTGTAGAGATGAGGTCTCGCCAAGTTGCCCAGGTAGGTCTCGAACCCGCGGGCTCAGGCAATCCACTCACCTCAGCCTCCCAAAGGCACGGGATTACAGGCTGAGCCACCGAGCCCAGCTGTTTTTTTTTTTAATTTTTAATTTAACTGTCTTTGCTATTATCCTTTGGTATGCTCTACTATACTCTGTCTGATTATCTGATATATTTTAATATATTCATATATGTATTCTGAATATAAATACCATATATACTATTGGAAATTGTATGTGTCTATATATGTATGTCGGGGTGTATGGAATAGTGTAGGAAACCTGAAGAACTGGTTTTGGGCAGGGAGGCACACTTCCCATTATACTTAGAATGAATTCCAAACTCCTAGCAGAACCACCCCACCTCACTCTCTAGGACCTGGACTGCTTTTGGTTGTCCATGGATCTGACAGCAATCCCCCAAATTTCCTTCCTCTTAGAGCTTTCTATATGCTAGAACATTTTCCTTTGCCTGGAACACACTTTTCCCTGAACATTTATCTGGCTGCCCTCTCCCCAGCCTTGAATTTTGGCTTAAATGTCACCTTGTCACAAAGGCCTTCCCTGGTTCCTTTTTTTTTTTTTTTTTTTTTTTTAAGTGAGGAAGCAGGATTTATTGAGGACAGAGAAGCTCCTACAGTGGGAGGGGACCCAAAGGGGTTGTCATTCTGGGACTGAAACCTGGTGCTTATGTAGCCCTAAGTCCAAGCCGATTGACTCACACTAGCTATGAGCTGTTGCTCTTCTGATTGGTCACTGTTAAGGACCAATTGGCAGGAGGTAGAGGCCTGATAGTGAGCTGATTGGTTGCTTTTCAATTCCAGCAGTGAGTACTTAGGCTCTAGCTTGAGAGACTCAAAGGGAGCTTGTTTACTAATGCTAAGCCTGAGAGACCTGCTGGGAATTCGCTACATTGTTACCAGAGAACCTTCCTGTCTGTCTGCCTAGCCTTTTTCTAGCTATCTCCTGTCTCATTCCCCCATCTGGAGTAGTAACCCTAACTGCTTTAGGGATTAAGGACATGACCAGTCTGGCTCCTTTCTGCTGATCATGGATGGGTGTTGTATGGGGACAGCAGCTAGGGATTCTCTGGAAGACGAGGTCCTGGGTAAAAAGAAGCTTGCATACAAGGTTCCATCTGTATCACTGTTTGGAGTTTGATGGCCTCTAGGCAAGAAGAAACATTTTACAAGGAGGTTAACTATGCATGGACCAAACACAAGCAATACAACAAACGGAGCTATTAAGGGAAAAACCCATGTCCATATATTGGAAATCCCTAGAGGATAAAAAAGATTGTAGCCAACTGGGTCCTTAAACTACCTGTTCTTGTAAAGAGTCACCGATTTTATTATTGTTTTATAACCTGTAAAGTATCTTTTACTTGGAAGTGTTAATATGGAAACAACAAGTTTTATTTAATAATGCACATGTTCTTCCACATTCCGTGTGCATAGCCAACATATGAATAATTAACCTGTTGAGCCACGTATGTAATGGAAGGTGAGAGAAGGTGCTTTTAAAAAGCTAGGACTAATGATACTAAACAGAAAGCAAGATAGAGTAGGCATTTTGCTTGTTCCTGTGAGGGAGACTTCTAGGGAAGAAAACAATCCCATGGATGTTCAGGATTAAGAGGTCCTTGACAGAGTTGTCTAACGCTACAAATCAAGTTGAAAACAAAGGCAGCAAGTATAGGTATAACTATAAGGAGGAAATTCATAGGCAGTTAATGAGTGGCACTTAACTTTTACAAACTTTAGTTTGATTCTGTATGCTCTTCTGGTTCAGCTGAGGCAACTTATTCTAAACGTCAGGCTTTGGCTTTAGTGTGATGGAGCCACAAGTCTACTCCAGTAACCTTTACTGAAAACAGCTTTCAGGTTAGTTGGAAAGTTTTATCTCTTCCGAGGTGAAAGGTCTGATGGAGAGTTTAAAGAACCTTCCATTGGTAGGAGGTCAGCAGAAGTTTGCCATCCTCTGATTGCAGCCATCCTGGAGGCCTTTTGTCGAGCCCCATGTTCGGGTGCCAAAACTGATGCGGAAATCTCAGGTCAGCCTGGGCGTCGAGAGTGTCAGCTCAATGGGTCGGCCAGCCAAGCCTCAGAGAAGGTCGTCCAGGGGCTGGTAAGCCTAGCCCCTGGAGTGCTGGCTCTAATAGGCTGGGAAGCCAAGCCCTAAGAGTGTTGCTGGTTCAGTGGGCTGGCAAACCTAGCCCCATGGGTGTCTCAGCTTCGGAGTCTCACCTTCTGGCAGCTCTCCTGGTTCAGCCGGCTCCATCAGCTGGCAAGCCAGACTCCAGGGTACATGGCTGTCCAACACCAACCATATTCTGATGCTCTTCAGGTCACAGCTCTTCAGGGTTGAGGTTCTTGTCTCATGCCCAGCAAGAATGAGGGACATGGACAGCCAGAAAGTGAGAAAGCAGGATTTATTGAGAGGACAGAGAAGCTCCCACAATGGGAGGGGACCTGAAGGGGTTGCCCCTCGGCCCCTCTTTGTAAAGATGTGTACTTGTGTTATGCAAAGCTACCCCTAAACTGATCTTTTTCCTTATCACATATCACAAGTTGAAATTGCTGGACAAGCCCTTGGGATCCCCTCCCACTGTGGGAGCTTTTCTATCCTCTTGATAAATCCTGCTTTCAAAAAAAAAAGAAATGGCTTACTGAATGGTTTGTTTACCTGTTTATTGCCAGTCTCTTTCGCTGAACTAAAACTTTAACAAGGGCAGAGGCCATCTCTATATACCATTGTCTAGTACACTTCCTGGTATAGAGTAGACCCCCAGTAAATATTTGGGGAATGGGCTGGCTGGGGTGGCTCACATGCCTGTAATCCCAGAACCTTGGGAGGCTGAGGCGAGAGGATTGCTTGCACCCAGGAGTTCAAGATCAGCCTAGGCAACATAGCAAGACCTCATCTCAATCAATCAATAAATATATGTGTGTGTGTGTGTGTGTGTTATATATATATATAATTTTTTTGAGGAATTAGTGAAAAAGTGAATAAGCCATAGTGGAAATTCTTGACTTCCTCAATGGGAGAGATTTGACAAGATGAAAGAGGTAAGACAGGACTTTCTCAGTGAGAAGTATGTGAGTGTTTAGAGGGAAGCAACTTTTTTTTACCAAGCTCTTGTTATGTTCTGGACAGTGTACCAAATACTTTCACACACATTATATTATTTCACTTTTCTGGTCATCCTTTTTTTTTTGCTTTCTTTTTTTTTTTAGTTGGAATCTCACTCTGTCACTCAGACTGGAGTGCAGTGACCGCTCCTGGCCACTGCAGCCTCGACCTGCTGGGCTCCGGCGATCCTTCCGCCTCAGCCTTCCAAGTAGCTGGAACTACAGGCACGCGCTACCACGGCCAGCTAATTTTTGATTTATTGTAGAGATGAGGTGTCGCCAAGTTGCCCTGGCGGGTCTCAAACCCTCGGGCTCAGGCAATTCACTCACCTCAGCCTCCCAAAGCGCAGGATTACAGGCTGAGCCACCAAGTCCGGCCTGGTCATCCTTTTTTATAGATATGTAAACAAGGGCTCAAGGGCTTTTATATTCAAGGGCTTCATGTTGACACTGTTGGGAATTCAGAGTACAGAGTAAGCGTTCCATTTACATCTCTCTAACTGTAAAGCCCTGTCTTGGGATCACAGACTAAGGTGTTTACAGTAAAGGAGGAAGGTATGGAAAGGATTGGGGCAAACTGGAGAACCCGTGCCCATCTGAAGGGCAGTGAGCTACACCCAGCTTCAGCAAATTGTGCTATGGGGGAACTCAAGCCCAGGGTGGCCAGAGCTTCCAGTTTGTTAAGAGAATTGTAAATTTTATTTTTATAGGAAATAGTCTGTTTTTAGATGTTGGGAATCAGTTTTTTGTTTTTAATTTCGGAAAGTCAAACAAAAGTTATCTAGTGGCTGGTTTTTGCCTACAGGCCATTCATTGGCAGGCTCTTTTCAACAGCAAGAAAGAGCTGGCTGGAACATAAGTGTGGGTAACATGGAGGAGAAAATGACGGTGTTTCAGATCACTTCAAGGTTATTTTGGATTAGAACTAGAAAGGGCCTTGGCTTGATAGAGTATAGTCAGCTCTGCTATAATGTGATGTGTGTGTTCCTAAAAATTCCCATGCTATGCAGAATTGTGTAGTGAAAACCACAGAATTTATGGGGAAAATGGGGTTGTTGGCAGAGCTCAAAAACTTTGTCAGTGACACATTAAAAAATAGGTCATGTATCTAATAAAAACTGCAAGGGGTTAACTACATAATGACTGTAGTAAATATGGCCCTTTACCTTGAAAAAGTCCTGTAGTTTGCCTGTGGAGGTGAGTATGGGGAGGATTGAGTCTCAAGAGTGGTGGACAGAGGGTGATATAAGATCAGAGTGAAAATTAAAACACCAGACAGGTGGATATGACTAATACCTGTGCACTGAGCTAGGTTTCCCTACCCAACTCACTTCAGCTGAGTGTCATTTTTTGTATCTGCATAGTGTTTCTTATGGAAGAAACTGCGTAAAGAAATACAAGACTTGCATTATGCCAAATGATTCACTAATATATCAATCATGTTGGAACAAATTCACCTTTTCACAACAAGTGTTAGTACAAGTGTTAGTATCACTTGTTAGTGATAATCTAGCCAGGCTATGGATGGCCTTAAAAGTCACACAGGAAACAAGACGTCTCTTCTTAAATTACTCCTTTCCCTCCAATTACTGTTCTCAGGCAAGAAGTATGAATGTTTGTTACAAGTAAATTAAATAAAATGTACTTCTTGTATTAGTTTTCCAGGGCTGCCGCAACAAATTACCACAAATTTGGTGGCTTAAAACAACAGAAATTGGCTGGGTATGATGACTCATGTCTAATCTCAACACTTTGGGAGGCCAAGGTGGGCCGATCAGTCAGACCCAGGAGTTCAAGGCTACAGTGAACTATGATCATGCCATTTCCCTCCAGCCCTGGACAACAGAGCAAGACTCTGCTCTCTATTTAAAAAAAAAAAAAAGAAGAAGAAGAAATAGAAGAAAAATATTTTCTCATAGTTCTGGAGGCTAGAAGTCTGAAATCAAGGTGTTGGCAGGAACATGTTCTCTTAAGATTTTAGGAGAGGCCGGACTCAGTGGCTCAGCCTGTAATCCCGCGCTTTGGGAGGCCGAAGTGAGTGGATTGCCTGAGTCCGCGTGTTCGAGACCCGCCTGGGCAACTTGGTGAGACCTCATCTCTACAATAAAAATCAAAAAATTAGCCGGGCTTGGTAGCGCGCGCCTGTAGTTCCAGCTACTTGGAAGGCTGAGGCAGAAGGATCACTGGAGCCCAGCAGGTCAATGCTCGGGTGGCCATGAGCGTGGCACTGCACTCCAGTCTGGGCGACAGAGTGAGGCTCCAACTCAAAAAAAAAAAAAAAAAGATTCTAGGAGAGTATACTTTTCCTTGCCTCTTCCTAGCTTCTGGCAGTTGCCAGCAGTTGGCATTCTTTGACTGCTTGTAGCTGCATCATTCTAATCTCTGTTTCCAGTGCCACATGACCTTCTTAAAGAATACCAATCATTGAATTTAGGGCCTACCCTAATCCAGTGTGACCTTATTTTAACTTGTTACATTTACAAAGGCTCTATTTCCAAATAAGGTCACATTCACCGATATTGGGGATTAGGACTTGAACATATCATTTTGGAGAATATAATTCTATTCACAATACCTCTTCCCTACTCCACAGCAGACTTAAATTTTAATGAGTTTGTAAATATTCTCAAAATTTGATGTTTCCTCAGTCTTATTAAGCAGGAGTCTACCTGCTAGTGTTTATTAGCAGACTTTGCCTAATGGTCACTTTTGAGTATTAAGGATTTTTATTTCCCTGCCTGCATTTTTAGTTTTTTCGTGGAGGTGGTCTCTCTAAATGGAGAATGCAAATGTCTTGGGAGGGGAAGGGTAAACAAAAAGACCAAAAAACTGCAAGTAATTCACTGAATTTATATGGGTTCATGTCTTTAAGGAAAAGACAAAAAGAATAATCTGAGCTCCGGAATATGTTTTATACAGCTACTAAGAGCACCTGTCCCTATCTAGGCCAGGCACTCATACCTCCCAGCCTCCTGCCCTGTCCCCATACTGCCATGCTTCAACCATGAGGACTGGGACGAACATAAAAGGAAATGGCATGCTAGTTACCTGTGGTACACTCAGGTGCAATGTGCATCATCTCTGAACACATCACGGGCAAAGGAATTATTACCCTTGCCTTGGTTTTAATTGGTAATTGAAGATCCCCTCAATCACTTGACTCTTTCATTCCTTAACAGGAAAACAGTTTAGGAAGGAACTGAGAATCAGTAGACATGAAAAGAAAGTCAAACATTTGACTCAAAGGTCTCAAGGTTGTGAGAGTCTTCCAAAGGTCATGTTGTTTACTTAAGGCAGCCTTCCCTTCTGGGGCATCTGGGAGAAGTGTGTGTCAGCCAGCCTGTGTCTGCAATCTTTCAGCTGACCAATGGGTGGAAAAGTTTTTTGAAAAGATAATTATTTTCACAACATTTTCTGTCTCATGTTTTACATTTCCAGGGGACTCTGGGTATGCCACAGGTTATAACAATGAAAGGAGACTGGTTGCGGTGGCTCATGCTGTAATCTCAACAATTTGGGAGGCAGAGGCAAGAGGATTGTCTGAGCCCATGGGTTCGAGAACAGCCTGGGCAGCATGACGAGACCTCATCTCTACAATAAACTAAAAAATTAGCTGGGTGTGATGGTGCATGCCTATAGTTCCAGCTATTTGGAAGACTGAAGTAGAAGGATCACCTGAGCCCAGGTTGAGGTTGCAGCGTGTCACTATACTCTGGCCTAGGTGACAAAGTGAGACTCTGACTCAAAAAAAAAAGGAAGTTACTTCCTTTCCTTCCCTCTAAATCTGTTCTCTTTAAACCTTAAAGAACTTTTGATCCTTCGGATGGAAATGGTATACTGGAGTTTGTCCCTAGCAATGAGCTAAGGATTCATTCTTGCATCTGTGGTCCCATTTTGCTGTTCTCTCTGCTCTTGAGCTCATTTTGCTGTTCTCTCTGCTCTTGTCCTCACCCAGCATACTTGGCCACATCTTTGTACAACTTCCTTTCTTGCCTCATTCAAGTGTTTGCTCAATGTCAGTTGCTCAGAGAAGTCTTTCTACCTAAAGTTGCCCGTCTCCTTCCTAATGCTTTCTCCGTTTATTCTGCTGTTTTGTTTTTGCCAGGGCACTTACCACTGACTGATCACCTTTAATCAGTGTTCATGGTCTGTTTCCCCCATGAGGGTTAGCTCCAAAGGTTAGCATCTTTGCTTTGTTCATGTCCCTACCTTTAGTACCTATAACAGTGCTTGACTTACAGTGGGTGCTCAGTAAACATGTGTTAAGCGAATCTTTTCTTGCCTGTGTCATTTTATTTTGAACAATCAACGTAGTCTGATTTTGCATTGGACAGTTGACAGAGCTGTTGTGATAGTCTGTGTGAATTGGTTGCCTGATCCTTGGAGTTCCACTTCACAAAGTCTATCAAGAGGTGGTGCAGATCCCAGACTTGCCCATAAATGCGCTGTTCTATAGGAAACTGAGTTCCAGAAAGAGACACAGCATACCTCCCCTTGCCCAGGACATAACAGCAGCAACCCCAAGAGTCCTGTTTGCAGTGAGGGCTTGCTGGTGTCTTGAGGAAGAAGTAGCAGTGCTCCAAGCTGGGGATACCTGGTCTAGGAGAAAGGCAGGGCTGGGATTAGAACAGCTTCAAAGAACTTCATGAGCAAGAATAAGAGAAGTGACTACTGTCATAGCTACTATTTTTGTCTGATGTAGTTAGGCAAAGACTCTAGGATGAAGTAGACTTTTGTAACTGTGGCTCCTGAATGGTGGGAGCTCCAGCAGATTTCAGGTCAAGACTTCTCCAGAGTCAGTGCCCACAGCCTACAGTGCATCCCACAGTCTTTTATTGTCTTCTCCATATGCCAGGTCCTATGCTAGTCCTGCAGATACAGCAGTAAATTCTGCAAATCATTGGTCAAAGTTTTGAGACAGTTGCATCATGATTTGCAAAAGAAACATCCCAAGCTGTGGCAAACAGGTAACCGGTTCTTCTACCATGACAACACTGAGTGTTCAGCTTTTGACCACAAATGACATGACTCCCATGCCCCAGTATCCCTATTCACTTGATAGCACCCGAGTGACTTTTTTTTTGTTTCCCTGTATGAAAAATGTCCTCAAAGAGAAATGTTTTGTTTATGGGGAGGAGGTGAAAGTTAATGGCAGAAGCACTAAAACTGAAAACTGTTTTGAGCAGTGGAAAAGCATCTCAATAGCTGTATTTCATCAAATGGAAAGTACTTTGAAGGTGACCAAAGTTTAAACATACAAGGATAAATGCACAATTTTTAGTCAATAAATTCTTGTATCAGTAGCATTTCAAAAGAATTAGGGTTTCCTAAATGTTTTATGTCAGGGCAATGACTTTTTTTTTTTTTTTTAAGTTAAACCTGTCATCTATCAGCCGGGCTCGGTGGCTCAGCCTGTAATCCTATGCCTTGGGAGGCCGAGGTGAGTGAATTGCCTGAGCCCGCGGGTCGAGACCTGCTTGGGCAACTTGGTGAGACCTCATCTCTACAATAAATCAAAAAATTAGCCAGGCGTGGTAGCACGCGCCTATAGTTCCAGCTACTTGGAAGGCTAAGGCAGAAGGATCGCCAGACCCCAGCAGGTCGAGGCTGCGGTGGCCAGGAGCGGCCACTGCACTCCAGTCTGGGTGACAGAGTGAGAGTCCAACTCAAAAAAATAAAAAAGAAAGACAAAAAAAACCTATCATTATTATAAAATTATTATTATTATAAAATTATTATTATAAAATTATTATCATTATTATAAAATCTATCATTATTGCCTTTATTTCATAAAAGAAAGGGCATTTTGGCCGGACGCGGTGGCTCAAGCCTATAATCCCAGCACTTTGGGAGGCCAAGGCAAGAGGATTGCCTGAGCCCAGGGGCTCAAGACCAGCCTGGGCAACCTGGTGAGATCTTGTCTAAAAACACATCAAAAAATTAGCCAGGCATGGTAGCACATACCTGTAGTTCCAGCTACTTGGAAGACTGAGACAGAAGGATCATCTGAACCCAGCAGGTCGAGGCTGCAGTGACCATGCTCGTGCCACTGCACTCTAGCCTGGGTGACAGAGTGAGACTCCAACTCAAAGGGGGGGGGGCATTTTAATTCTAAAAATAGTAGGAAAGATATAATTCTAGAATAAAATTAGCTTTATGAAAATTTGTTTCTAAAAAGCTCTCACTGTTGTGTTTTATTTTTCTCACATCACCATAGACTGGTGAAACTACACCTTTGACTAGCATTAACTCAAGTATTGGTGTTTGTCAGTCTCCACTTTTGAGTACTACATGCAAGTACACAGGTCTCAGGAACTCAATGAGAGCAGCTTCCATGTTGTGTCTTATAGATTGTGACAGACCAGCAGACAGGACAGAAGATCCAGATAGTCACCGCAGTGGACGCCTCCGGATCCCCCAAACAGCAGTTCATCTTGACCAGCCCAGATGGATCTGGAACTGGGAAGGTGATCCTGGCTTCCCCAGAGACATCCAGCGCCAAGCAGCTCATATTCACCACCTCAGACAACCTCGTCCCTGGCAGAATCCAGGTAAGACCTGTTGACAAGTATTTTCAGCACTTTTGCTACTGAACTTTGTCCTTGACTTGTTCTTACCTCTGCACTAGAGGCCAAATCCGTCCCTGGAAAGTCCTTAGTGGACCTGCAAGTAAGACAGGTTGCTGCACTGGCCAAAGTGAAAACCCAGCAAACAAGTAGCAAGGCCCAGAAGTCAGCTGTAACACTCAGAGGGGATGGAAGAGGAGCCAAGCGAAGTCAGTGGAGCGGCTATAGGACACTAGCATGAGCAGCCAATACTGAGGCCACTGGAGAATTGTTATTACCTGAGGTTACCTGGTGGCAGCTCTTGGTCCATGATATTTTATTGTATCATTTTATTTTATTTATTTTATTTTGTTTTATTAGAGACAGGTGTTGTTCTGTATGTTTGCATTATTGTACCACTGTCCATCTCTGTAACTCCTTTCATCTTCCCAAATTGCAACTCTGTATTCCTTGTACAATTACTCCATCCTCTCCCCCTCCCCCATCCCCTGGTAACTACCATTGTACTTTCTGTCTCCATTAATTTGACTAGGTACCTCATATAAGTGGAATCATAGAGTATTTGTCCTTTTGTGTGTGGCTTATTTCGCTCAGCATAATATCCTCAAGTTTCATTCATGTTGTACCATGTGTCAGAATTTCCTTCTTTTTTAAGGCTGAATAATATTCCATTGGGTTTATAGGCCATGTTTTGTTTACCTATTTATCTATTGGTGGGCACATGAGTTACTTCTGGCTGTTATAATTAGTGCTGCCAAGGATCTTTGTGTTTTATGGGGGACTTTCTGCTGCAGAGAAACTTAAGGAAGAATATTATTTTCTGATTGAGCTGGAATCAGAACACCCACATGTTCAGCTTTCAGAACTTACTTTTGAGACACCTCACACTGCACTTAGTAAATACTATCTCATCCTTCCTTTCCCAGAGTCCATTCTGCTCATCTGAAATCAGAACTCCTCCCTGCTTATTTAGAATACTCCTTTTGTGAAAGGATGGCTATTGATTTTGTTTCATATTTCACAAGAAGTGATTCTATATGATACATTCTTCATATGTTCCCACCATGCTGAAATCATTTCAAGGCTTATCAATGACTTGAATTCAAGTACATTTTTGAACAACAGCTATGTTTTCATATTCTGTTGATGTCAGGGATAGTATTCTCCCAGATGAGTAGCACTGTCACCTAGAAAGTCACCACAAATGAGGGGGATATCACAGGGTTCAGAGGTCATCTATTCTAGTTATTTCTCTACCAGCTGCCTCAATCTGTGGGATACCTAGTTATTTAATTAATAAAGCTTGATTATTTTTCTGCTAAATATACCTCTTTGCATACATTCAAGCTGTATTGTGGGAATGAAGAAGCCGCTAGAAGAACCTTAACTATCTTCATTTTGGAACCTTTGTGTGTGATTTCTTCCCATGGCCCCAGTTTGGGTAGCCAGATAGACAAGCAGCTCAGTGGAAATCAGTGCCTGACCCTGGAAACCTACCCAGATAAAGGGGCCCAGTCTAGATGAGCAGCAAGGATATTCTAGGTGTCAGAGTCAGTTGTTACCTGGAATTTTCCCAGTTGGGCCCAGAGTTCTCCTGCCTAGAAACCAGTATTAGGAATTTATCCTTAAACATTACTTTGCTTCGTTATCTGGTCTTTAATTGGCACTCTATTTGTTTCCTGATTTCTCTCAGATCGTCACGGATTCTGCCTCTGTAGAACGTTTGCTGGGGAAAGCAGACGTCCAGCGGCCCCAGGTGGTGGAGTACTGTGTGGTCTGTGGCGACAAAGCCTCTGGTATGTTATCCTGGGTTATACTGGGCACATATCATGACCCAACAGTAACTGTTGTGAGGCAGGGTGGGAACATTTTCTGGGCCGGGCTCAGTGACTCAGCTTGTAATCCCAGCACTTTGGGAGGCCGAGGCAAGTGGAGTGCCTGAGCCCGTGGGTTTGAGACCAGCCCAGGCAACTCATCTCTACAATATATCAAAAATTAGCCAGCTATGCCAGCACACATCTGTGGTTTTGGCTACTTGGAAGGCTGAGGCAGAAGGATCGCCAGAGCCCAGCAAGTCAACACTGTGGTGGCCATGAGTGCGCCACTGCACTCCAACCTGGATGACAGAATGAGACTCCAACTCAAAAAAAGAAAGAACATTTTCTGTAGGTTTGTAGGTTTCAAACATGGATTTCACTTTTCTTATTGGGGCAGTGATATAAATAAGCAAAGCAGTTAATCAAATTATTAAAATCAAAAAGAAAATTCAAGAAAGTACTTCTGTGATTTGTAAAACTTGGTTGAGTGTCTAGTATTTATATGCTACTAAGAAAGTCATCATTATTTAATCTAGTTAACATTTGCACGGTACTTTGCTATTTTATAAGATGTGTTATTTATATAATCCCCCTTTATCACTGTTACTGTCTCTATCATCTCCTCATTATAAGCCACTGTGATAAACTTCTATAATAAAGGAAGAGGAAGCATGGGATTCTGGCTAGAGTCCATGATTATAAAAGCCCCACAGAGGCAGTTACATCTGGGAACCTTGGTGGTTGAGTGTGTGCATAGTGGGGGAAGCAGGAGAATGGCATGCCAGCTAGTGGAGCCAGGTGCTGGGGAGTTATGTCTGTACCTACGGTGGGAGACAGCTCATGAGCTTCCATAGCTAGGATGTGGGTAAAGGGAGACTGGAGAAGATGTCTGGTCCCACAGTTCAGATTCTGGCCAGCTTGTACTGGGGAGCCATAGAACATTAGTGGGACAGACAAGTAAGAATGGAGTAGTAGTAGATAAAGGCTTGGTTCCAGGGATGCCAGGGGCACAGGCCTGAGTTCTGTGATGGCTGCTTAGTTATACTTTATTCTGTGGCCACAAATTCACAGGAACTTTGGACACTTTGTAGTCCTGGTTTTTCTTTCTTTTTTTATTTTTGTTTTTATTTTTTTTAAAGGAGGTTGAACTAAGCCTTTTAGGAAAACAGCCCCAGGCAAGCATCCACAGCAGACCCAAAGCTGCGGTTTCCCTTCCATGCTGGTGACACCATTTCTTTGCCAATGATGCCTGCCTCTGCTCCCACCCTTTGTTCTGGTAAACCAACCCACCCTACCCTTTCTCTGGAGCCCTCTCCTACTCCAGTAGGTAGATAAGACAGTGCTGCTGGGGTCCTAATGCCCTTTTGTGCAGACCTCTCTAAGCACTTGCTGCATACTTTTATAATAAAATCTTAACAGACCTGTCTTCCCCCATTGAAATGTTAGAGCAAAAACCATGTTTTACCTATTCACCTCTGTATCCCCATCTTCTTGCTCAGCAAGAAAAGGCACTTTGCAAACCTTTGAACAAACAGATGAAGCATGAACATAACACAAGGCCAAGGATCTGCCTGGCTTCCCCATTTATTAGTCCTCTTCTGAGTTTAAAGGGAAGGCCTAGTCTCAGGCTCTTGGTGCCATTGTCTCCAGGTATTTTCAGAGTCACTTGAAGGATTAGAGGGTTCAAGGAAATACACTGCAAGGAAATGAAAACCAATGTTCCAGAAGGAATTTTAGCACAACTGTTCTTAAAAGAACAAAATTGAGATCCTCCAAATGCGCACTTGGGAAATGGTTCTGCATACTAGAGTGGTGTAGGATGATGGGATTCCCTGTACCCACCATAAATGATTGTCCTGTGAAATGTGTCCTCCCTGGCAATGTAGCTATGAAATTGGGTTACACAGGGTCCAGTACGATGGCTCATGCCTGTAATCCCAGCACTTTCAGAGGCAAGGCAGGAGGATCGTTTGAGGCCAGGAGTTTAAGACCAGCTTGGATTACATAGTGAGACCTCATCCCTGCAAAAATAAAAATAAAAGTTGAGCCAGGCTTGGTGGTGTGTGCCTGCAGTCCTAGCTACTCAGAAGCTGAGGTGGGAGGATTGCTTGAGACCAAGAGGTCAAGTGACCTGTGATTGCACCGCTCCACTCCAGCCTGAGTGACAGAGTGAGACTCTGTTTCTAAAAGAAAATAAATGAAATTATTGGATTACACAAACAAGCAGAATTAGGGACTGGGTACAATGGTTCGTGCCTGTAATCTCAGCACTTCAGAAGGGTGATATGGGAGGATTACTTGAGGCCAGGAGTTCAAGGCCAGCCTGGGAAACATAGCAAGATTCTGTCTATACAAAAATAAGACAAAATAAATTAGCCAGGTGTGGTAGCAGGTGCCTATAGTATCAGCTACTTGGGAGGCTGGGGCAGGAGGATCACTTAAGCTCAGGAGTTCAAGACTACAGTGAGCTATGATAGTGCCACTACACTCTAGCCTGGGTGACAAAGACCTTGTCTCTTAAAAAAAAAAAACTAAATAAAAAAATCTGTGGTGTCAGCTGGAAACAAATGAGGTGTAATGTGTGTAAAAGCACTTTGTGAACTAGGAAGAGTAAACCGAGGTGGGGGTGCTTTTTAATGTCATTGATAAATAAATAGAAGTTAGAGACATCATGCAAACCACACATGTGACAAGGGGCTAATATCCAGAATACATAGGGAGCTTAAGCAACTCAAAGGGAAAAAAAAGCCTTGTTTAAAAATGAGCAAAAGACTTTAATGGACGTTTCTCAATAAAAGACATTCACATGGCCGACAGGTACATGGAAAAATGCTCAACATCACTAATCATGAGGGAAATGCAAATCAGAACCACAACAAGATACCACCTTACTCCAGTGAGAATAGCTATAACCAAAAAGGTTAAAGAAAACAAGTGTTGGGGAGGATGTAGAGCAAAGGGAATACTTACACACTGTTGATGGGACTGTAAATAAGTACCGCCACTATGGAAAACTGTATGGGAGATTCTTCAAAATATTAAAAATAGAACTACTATATGATCCAGCAGCCCCACTACTGGGTATACAGCCAAAGGAAATGAAATCAGTATGACTAAGAACTGTCTGCACTCCCGTGTTTACTGCATCACTATTTACAATAGTCAAAATGAGGAATCAACCCAAGTATCCAACAGTGGATGAATAGATAAAGAAAATGTGATATGTATATACAATGGAATCCTGTCCAACCCTAAAAAAGAGTAAAATCCTGCCATTTGTGACAACTTGGATGAACCTGGAGGATACTGTGTTAAGTAAAATAAACCAGACACAGAAAGACAAATATTGCATGATCTCATTCATATAGGTAATCTTAAGGGGAGGGGGAAGAGTGATATCATAGAAACAAGGGGTAGAACAGTTGTTATCAGAGATGGGGGAGTGGAAGGAAAGGGGTAGATCGGAAAAGGTGGGTCAGCTGATACAAAGTTACAGTTAGGTAGTAGGAATACCTTCTGGTGTTCTACTGTAAGATGGTAGTGATGGTTAACAGTTAGGTATTATATATTACAAAATATCTAGAATAGTAGCTTTTGAATGAAGAAAAAGAAATGATAAATACGTGGGGTCACTCTGATTTGGTCAGCATACAAAATACAAGGAGGAACCCTCCCCCAAAATGGAATTTATTTATAAAAAATTGTCTTTATTCTTACATGTTTAAACTTCAGTCACCTCAAAGTACTCTCTATTTGATGTAATATACGTATCAAGACACTTTTTCCATTGTTCAAAAACAGTTTTGAATTCACTCATTTGGATGCCTTTGTGCTTCTGCTGTATTTTTGTTTTATCTCTTCTACATCAGCAAAAATGTTTCCCTTTGAGTACTTTTTTCATCCAGAGAAACAAAAAAAAAGTAGCATGGAGTGAGATTGGGTGAACAGGGAAGGTGGGGCACAGGGTCATGCCATTTTTGGTCAAAAGCTGTTGAACACGCAGCATGGTGTGGGCAGGTACACTCTTAAAATCATCCATCAGGAAATGGGCAAATGTATTGAAAGAATCTCCAGGAAAAAATTCCTGAAGTCGAACACAGCCTCACAACAACACTAGCTGAAGTTGATGCTGGTGAGTTTCTAGATCACTTACCTAGCCCAGGAAGCCTGTACTACAAGGGGCCCACCCTCCAAAAGATAATTCTGGGATTTTGGGGGGGTCTCCTCTCGTAAATATGTATTGAAACATTAAATTGTACCCCATAAGTATGCATAGTTACATACAGTGTTTCTATTAAATTTATTTATTAAAAATAAAAGAGACACCAAAGTAAATAAGATTAGAAAAATGAACTGTGTCTAATAAACGTATTCCTAGGACTGTGTTTCTAAAAGGCCATGAGTAGCTAGCCCAGGTAAGCTATATGGTAACCTTTCTTCACCTTGGACCTTCACAGTCCTAGTCCCCATACTTCTTTCTCTGACCATTCTACTTACCCCAGGAGAAGTTTAGGCTCAGGATATGAATCAGAAAGGGGGTAAATGCAGGAATGAGTCCCTGTGTGCTAAAACAGCAAATGCACATGTCTGCTATGTACCACTCATGGCAAGACGGGAGAGCCAGGCAGCTTTGCAAGCCCAGATCTGCAAGGCTAGCACCAGGCATGCACAAGTGGACCGCAGAGTTCAGCCATCATCTGTGAACTCCTACTGTGCATTAGGTCCTTTGTGTACTAAGATCATTAAGGTCATGCCATTTGCCTGCTGTCATGTAACCTGTCTGAGCTTCAGTATTTCCATCATGAACTCCTAAGGTTCCTTGAAAGATTGTAGCAAAGTTAGGTGAAGGACATGGCCATTATGCTTACTGGGTAATCCACAGCCATCAGCACCTGACAGTGAACACACCAGTCACTTTGATACGACTTACACAGGACCTGTGACAGATCACCTGTTCTTTTGGTGAATCCACAATCTACTGAGCTATTCACAAAATATTCACATACTCTTTTTCCTGTTTCAGGCCGTCACTATGGAGCTGTCAGTTGTGAAGG
Organism: Cephalopachus bancanus; assembly: GCA_027257055.1. Lineage (NCBI taxonomy): Eukaryota > Metazoa > Chordata > Mammalia > Primates > Tarsiidae > Cephalopachus > Cephalopachus bancanus. The sequence continues at coordinate 1,011,126 of JAPVLO010000510.1, forward strand.
TTGCAAAGGGTTCTTCAAAAGGAGCGTGAGGAAAAATCTGACCTACAGCTGCCGGAGCAGCCAAGACTGCATCATCAATAAGCATCACCGGAACCGCTGTCAGTTTTGCCGGCTGAAAAAATGCTTGGAGATGGGCATGAAAATGGAATGTGAGTGACAGTATTAAAAAACCACATGATTTAACAGGGAGGGAGTGAGCCAGAGTTTGTTAAATAAGGTTTCTGTACCTGGCCTTAAAATGCTTTAAGAAAAAAAAATCTGCTCAGGCTTCATTTTGGTTTACTTTCCGGTTCAGCTAGATGATTCGGAGCTGACGCTGTGTGGGTGGTCAATTCTCATGGTGTGTGTAGAAAGCCTTATTCCAGGTGAATCGGGAGGCAGCACGGTGGAGGGGGGTGAACACAGCTTTGGAGGAAAGCCAGTACTCAGTCCAGCTCCACCTCTGCCGCTAGAAGAGGTATGAGACCTGGGGACACATGCAACCTTTCTTAGCCACAGAGTCCTTGTCTGTGAAGGAGAGCCCCTTCCCTCACTTACACATTGCTCCCAAGGACTGAATGAACCTACTTTCACTCACTGTCTTCTTAGCCCCATACTTTCCTTTGGGGCGAGGCCCTCTGCCAAGCCTCTGCAGCTGGAGTTCTAAAGGAAAAGCTGTTGCCCCTGGATGTGGGGCAGCCAGGAAGGGTCTCAAGCCTTCTTCTCAGCTCCTGTAGCCAGAATTTTGGAGGTTAGGAATTCTAAAACCAGACCCTCATCGACAGAGACCAGTCAGCATGAGGGTCATTTGCCTAACGAGTGTTGAAAACATGAAGACCAGGATCCAACATAGGCAGCAAAGAGAAAGCCAAGGGGAGTAGAGCTGGGCTCTCAAACCACAGCAGGAAAGTGGAGCTCAGCAGAGATGAGGCACACATTCGTCCTAGCAAGGCTGGTGGCCCCAGGCCTGGGACTGCAGGCTCCTACTGGAGGGTGCTTCATAGTTCTCTCATCTGCATAGCTCCTGAGGAAGACTGGAAGTTAGTCAACTTAAGTATTGGTGTTTGCATTTTCTGGGAATAGGAAACTACAAAATTCACTAGGGAATAAATGGAAATGTATTATTTTGAGAAATTAGAAATATCAACCTAATTTCTGCCTGGTGTGGTGTTTTTATTTTATCCAGTGATATAACTCTTTCCCTAAGTGAATAAAATCATCACTGGCTCACCGTGGGACTGGCCCACATTGCTAAGCTGCTCTCTTTTCAATGATATTTTTACTCAAGAGCAATGACTGAAACCGATGTTTTTGGGATCACAGCCATAGCTGCAAACTAGACCCAACTGGATATCTGTTTAGCAGGGTATCGGTATCCTGGTCTCTGGAGTTCATCTCTCCTTTCTTTAAAAAGCCTTCATTTTCTTCAGTTGCTTGTGGCATATATAACTTTTCTTATACTAGATTGCTGAAGGGAGAGTTTACCAGTGGGATGTAAAATTGACACCCATTCAACAGTTTACAGAAGCTATTCAGGCTTAAGTTGGAAATCAGAGTGGTTCCTCTATAATTTGTGATATGAGACAAGCTCTCTATTAAGGGCCTACTTAATGAGCATTTCTTAGAGAATCTATTTTGCTAATAACAAGAGGTAAAAATCCAGAGGAATCAGTAGGGGTCTCCATTGACCATGCAGATACTGTGGTACAGTTTCTTAGCAGGCGACACATGCCCTCGTGAGCCCTTTTTTATGCCCTTAAATTTGACATGCATGGTTTGGCTTTGAACCCATCTCTCCTTTGGCTGAAAAATTGCTGTGAAAGCTAAGCTAGCCAAACCTATCCCCAGAGCTTATCATCCCTACAGCCATGGATTTGCTAAGGAAGACCCCTCACCTTACTATGAGGGATATAGTTTTTATTGATTTGAATATTTTCTCTAAACATGAATATTTGTGTTGTGATTTAAGCTGTACAGAGTGAACGGAAGCCCTTTGATGTGCAACGGGAAAAACCAAGCAATTGTGCTGCTTCAACTGAGAAAATCTATATCCGGAAGGACCTGAGAAGTCCTCTGATAGCCACTCCCACGTTTGTGGCAGACAAAGATGGGGCAAGGTCAGTCCCCTATTCTCACTGCAGCCAGACCTTGGAGCTGAGCAGAGGAGACACAGATGCTTCCTGGAAAGGCAACTCATGCGGGTCCCACACGTCTGCCATAGCCCCAGCCTTCTCGTGGCTCATCCCACCCTGTCTGGAGCTGTTCAGTGCATATCAGGACAGGCTTGAGGATGCTTGATTTACAAGGGGGTCAGAAATTCTCCTAGCCTTGGGCTCAGATGATTTCCTGCAGTATATGTGTCATTCATACAGGAAAACAGTTGTTTCACAATTCAAGCTTAGGGCTTTTTTGCAGTACAGACAGAAACCCTAAGATGAAGTGAGGTCCCAGTTAGTGCTGCGAGTTAATGTGTACAACCTTTTTGATATAATACATTTAACTTATAGGAACAGAAAAAGGGAAAATAATACCAAAATGTTTCTTAGAATTGAAGTTCAGGATGCCTTGGTGATTTTCTAAAGATCAAGTTAACTTTCCTTGGCAAAATGGCCATAGTCTGCATTCAGTCTGGAAAGCCCTGGGGGATATGCATGTGTGTCTCATCCTGTCTCAAGCCATAAACCCAGCTTTGTGCACATCTCATTGCAGAAAGAAGTGGTAGTGGGAGGTGAGGTGGGCATTCAGTCACTCAGTGACTGAGTCTAGTCAGAGCTTTCCTACTATTCAGACAGCTTTGCAAATGAAGAACAACAGGTAAATGCAGCATGGTCATACTGTGCATAAAACATTGGAAGCTACTCTGGGTTTCTTTATGTTTTAAATAGACAAACGGGTCTTCTTGATCCAGGGATGCTTGTGAACATCCAGCAGCCTTTGATACGCGAGGATGGTACAGTTCTCCTGGCCACGGATTCCAAGGTGACATACTCTGTTCTTTCTTCCTGTCTTCCTTTATGTTGACAGTGCAGCTGCTTCTCTAGCTGTACGTCCCACCTTCCCACCTTCTTCATGGCCTTCAGAGACCACACTAAAGGCATGACCTTCTGCATCTTGGTTTCTTTTTTTTCTTTTCTTTTTTTGAGTTGGAGTCTCACTCTGTCACCCAGACTGGAGTGCAGTGGCCGCTCCCGTCCACTGCAGCCTCGACCTGCTGGGCTCCGGCGATCCTTCCGCCTCAGCCTTCCGAGTAGCCGGAATTACAGGCATGCGCTACCACGCCCGGCTGATTTTTTGATTTATTGTAGAGATGAGGTCTCGCTGCCCAGGCGGGTCTCGAACCCGCAGGCTCAGGCAATCCACTCACCTCAGCCTCCCAAAGGCGTGGGATTACAGGCTGAGCCACCCAGCCCGGCTTCTTTTTTTTCTTTTTTGAGTTGGAGTCTCACTCCATCGCCCAGGCTGGAGTACAGTGGCACACTCGCTCAGTTTCTTATTGTGATAGCTCTTCAGGAATTTTAGAGATGGTGATGACTTTTCAGAAACCTCAGCAGGGCTGGCTGGTCACAGTCATTCCAACATGTCAGAGTCTAGACTTCAGTCTGGTAGACATTCTGTGATTATGATTTCTGTTAAGGTTTTCTGTTCCTCGTATACACATTGACAAACTCCTAGCATGCTGAAAGAGATACTTATCCTAAGATGGCCTTTCACCAGAGCTCCCAGTTCCTTTTTATTAGATGATCTTCAAGAGAAAGTTTGGCCAGGAATCTAACAGTTCTAAAGCTTTACTAGAGCTAAGCAGCCATATGGAATTTTAACTTGTACTCAGAGATAGTTGTCAGACTAAGAGGGAGAAACAACTACTAGCTCTTGTGAAGACAGCCAAGGAGGAGGATTTTATCCAGGCAAGGGAACCCGTTGTTTTTCTTGTCTTGCTATTCCTGATGTAAACCGAGTCATGAGGAAGCAGCAGCAAACTAAGCTAAGCTATTCTTTCTATGGCTCTAAAGAGGACAACTTGGTAATTGAGAGTACTGGCATTGCTGTTGCCCTTGGAGCCAGAGCAAGGCCTGCAGGTTTCCTTCTCAGCTGTTCACGTGTTCATTCATGGGCTCTGTCAGGGCATTATGGAGCATGCTCTTCTGGAAAAGAGAAAGCAAAATGGGTAGAGCCCTTCACTGGCTTAGAGAGCTGTCCTCTACCCACTCGTCCTCAGGCAGGGCCTTGATCTTCCTGTCTTTGGGCAGGAGTGATGTGCTTGACAAGAGCTGATGGATCACACCTGACTCCACTGCTTATCACCAGCAGACATTCTGGAACGGTGACTCTCACTGTGTAGTGAAATATAGAGGAATCATAAGCCTGAAAGCAAGGCCCAAATAACCACCTTAAAATTTCCTGATAACCAAGGGATTCACAGCAACCATTTATTGTGCCATCTATGCAGAGACTGACAATGAGAACTGAGACTCCAGAGCCGGCTGGACTGGGCTCAGCATTCAGCACTCTCTTAGTAGCTGGGTGCCTCTTTCCCACATCTTAGTTTCTTCAGTACCCACCCCACTTGGTTGTTGGTGAGCTAGAGGAAGTTAATTGTATAAAGCACTTGGCACACAGTGAGCATTCAATAAATGTTGACCTTTAGGAATTAGTTGTTGTCACTGAATGGTAAAGAATGAATGCAAAAACTGTGTAGTATTTAAGTACTTAAGTGAAGAGCTTCAGAAATAGATGACCCCATTCTATCCTGTGTGAAATGGAAATAACAATACCCACCCCGGAAATTTGTTATGAATAATAAAACATGTGCAAAGCACCTAAAGCTATTTTCAGAAGCTGTTTTTAAATTTTACTTTGAGATGATTATGTATTAAAAATAATTTACTTTGAAATAAGTTCAAAGCTATTACAGAGCTCCCATATAGCCTTCACTCAGGTTCTCCCAGTGGTTTCATCCCACAGAACTAGAGTGCAGTGTCACAGCCAGGATGTTGACTTCATCACAGTCTGCATGTATTGTTCTATGTCGTTTTCTTCAACTTTATTTCCTCCAACATACATTTCTATCATGATGACTAGATCTTACAGCAGCTGCACAACGTTGTAATACATGGTTCAATTGTGATTTCTTAATCATTTCTCTATGACCTTTTTTGTTGATTCTAGTTTTTCGCTTTTGTGATCAAAACAGACATTTGTGTATACATTCCTTGGTTTATTTGAGTGTCTCTCTGGCGTTCTTATTTTTTTTAATTGAAATATAATTTACATACCACACAATTCACCTTTTTAATGTATGATTTAGTCGTTTTTAGTACATTCACAGGGTTGTGAAACCATCCCCACTATCTAATTTTAGAATATTTTCATTACCTCAAAAGAAACTGTGAACCCCATTATGCAGTTACTCCTTCTTCCCTGCTTTTCCCAAACCCTGCCAACCACTAGTCTGCTTTCTGGCTCTATGGTTTTGCCATTTCTGTACGTTTCATATAAAGGAAATTAAACAATATGTGGTCTTCAGTGACTGGCTTCTTTCACTCAGCATACTGATTTTAGGGTCCAGCCTTAAATGATGTAGCATATGCCAGGCTGTAGCAATGTGCCAGTATTTTATTCCTTTTTATTACCAAATGCAGGCCACTCTATAGCTATACCACTTTCATCAGCTGGTGGACATTTGATTTGTTTGTGCTTTAAGAGAGAGAAGAGTTGCTGTCCTATGTAACTCTTAGGTTTACACTTTTGAGGAATTGCCAGACCATTTTTCAAAGTAACTGCACAACTTTATATTCCCACCAACTGCATATAAGGATTCTGATTTTTCCACATTCTTGCCAACACTTGTTATTGTTCATCTTCTTGATTGTAGCCATTTTTTTTAGTGGTATCTCATTGTGATTTTCATTTACATTTCTAGTGATGTCATGCTTCTTTTTATTTGTTTATTGACCATTTGTATATTTTCTTTGGGAAAATGTCTTTTCAAATCCTTTGTCCATTTTTAAATTGGGTTGTCTTTTTACTGTTGAGTTGTTAGAGGTCTTTAGATATTCTGGCTACTAACCCATTATCAGATATATGATTTGCACATGTTTTCTCCCATTCTATGCATTGTTGTTTTGTTTTGTGGGCTGTCTTTTTACTTTGTTTTTTGTTTTTTGGGTTTTTTTGAGTTGGAGTCTTACTCTGTCGCCCAGTCTGGAGTACAGTGGCATGCTCCCAGCCACCGCAACCTCTACCTGCTGGACTCCGGCGATCCTCCTGCCTCAGCCTTCCAAGTAGCCAGAACTACAGGTGTGCGCTACCACACCCGGCTAATTTTTTATTTATTGTAGAGACGAGGTCTCGCCAAGTTGCCCGGGTGGGGTTTCGAACCCGCAGGCTCAGGCAGTCCACTTGCCTCAGCCTCCCAAAATGCTGGGATTACAGGCTGAGCGACCGAGCCTGACCGTCTTTTTACTTTCTTGACAATTTCTTTTGAAGCATAAAAGTTTTAATTTTACCGGAGTCCAGTTTATGTTTTGTTTTGTCATTTTATCACATGTAGATTTGTGTAAACATTACCACAACCAAGATACAGAACTATTATATCATCAAAAATACCTCCTGCCAGGCATGGGGTCTCATGCCTATAATCCTAGCACTTCTGGAGGCCAAGACAGGAAGACTGCTTGAGCCCAGGAGTTCAAGTCCAACTTAAGCAACATAGCAAGACCTTGTCTCTACAAAAAAATTTTTTTTTTAATGTTTAGCTGGGCATGATGGTATGTGCCTGTAGTCCTAGCTACTTGGGAGGCTGAGGTAGAAGGATCTCCCAAGCCCAGGAGGTTGTGGTGAGGTGTGATCAGCCGTGGTCATGCCACTGCACTCCAGCCTGAACAACAGAGTGCCACTCCGACTCAAAAAAAAATCTCCCTTGTGTTGCCCCTTTATAATCTCACTCCTCTAGAACTGTTTTTGAACCAACATTATACCTTCATTGGCCTCAGAGTCCTTTTTATATGTGTGTTCATTTATAATGTTACTGTTTTTTGCTTAATAGGCTGAAACAAGTCAGGGAGCTCTGGGCACACTGGCAAACGTAGTGACCTCTCTTGCCAACCTAAGTGAATCCTTGAACAATGGTGACACTTCAGAAATCCAGCCGGAGGACCAGTCTGCAAGTGAGATTACTCGGTACGAGCCCATGATGGTAGAGGTCCTCTCCTGGCCTGCACACAGTCACTGTGTTGTAAGAGTGGATGGTAGCACTTTGGTACCCATGCTGTATTTAACCAAGGATTATAAAACTGTCACATGACCCCAGTCTGTCTTCTTTTAAATTTTAACTATCATAACATAGACCCACTTATATTATTAGTGTAAAACAATCAAAACTGCTTTCTATTCCAAACCATGAAAAAGGAAATTGAGTAACTCAATGGAAGCAAGGGTGACCCTTTTAGTGAATAGATGTTATCTGTATTAATCACTGTTTGATGTACCTGCACGTTAACAGTTCACTTCCTTTTCTACTTCTGTCTTAGCCTATTTTTCTCATGAATATTTCTTCTTAAGCCCACCAGGGTAGCTAGATCAGTATTAGCTGGTCCCAGACGTCAGTAACTGCTGTTGAGGATGGTTCTTCTCTGCAGGTCGGCTCTTGTGCTTTTCTCCTTCCATTCCTGCCTGTTGTGCCGGGCTAGTCAGGTGCAAAGCTGGGGACTACTGGGTACTCTGGTCCTCGTGTTCATGTGTGTGTCTGATAGCAAATAAGATCTAGGTCCCCTGGAAAGAGTTTGGGATTTGAAATAGGTAGCATTCTGGTTCCATTACTTACTATGTGGTCTTGGAAAAGTTATTTAATACCTGTAAGCCTTAGCATTCACATCTATAAAATGGAGAGACTTTCTATCTTCGGAGGGTAGTTGTAATAAATAGAAATTTTATAGGAAATAAGCAACATCTATATAGCTCAGTGCCCAAGACGATGTATAGATAACACATAGAAACTTCACTGTTAGCTCTTCCCCTAGCAGGTGGAACTTGGTTGTCTTTCCCCTAGTGCGTTGTTTTTCTAAATTCTATCTCAGTTAGAGCTCTGTTCCCCCTAAAAGCTGTAGATTCACAATATTTGCTTACTTCATTTTTGTTCACAGGGCATTTGATACATTAGCTAAAGCACTTAATACCACAGACAGCTCGTCTTCTCCAAGCCTGGCCGATGGGATCGACACCAGTGGAGGGGGGAGCATCCACGTCATCAGCAGAGACCAGTCGACACCCATCATTGAGGTCGAAGGCCCCCTCCTTTCAGACACACATGTCACATTCAAGGTGAGTAGATTCAGCCTAACTGCATGCCCCCAGCCCACTGGGAGAGAGATTCTGTACCAAAGCTGGTGTGCGGTTTTAAAAACCAGACCTTGGATTGAGCTCATTTTCATAATGTAGCATTTGACATCATGACTTTAAGCTGGCTCTTGTATTCCAGAACAATCCCATTATGATGCATTTGTGCTCATCTTTTTGTTCATGATGTCATTTGGTTCTGAAGGTAACTCTGAAGCAGGCATGACTCGTTATTGCCAAGACAAATGCTAACTGGTGAGGGCTGTCCCATAACAGCCTGAATTCCCCATAGGCTCCAGCAGGCACCCTTGTCTTTTCTCTGTGTCATAGACACCCCTGTATAAAATCTCCTCCAACAGGCAGGCAGCCAGCCCTTGTTCCCAACCTTTGATTCTGGCCACTTTGCCTTCTAGAGCCATAGAAAGTGGATCTTAGTCATCCTTGAAGAGTGCTACTAGGTCCTCCTAGGTCCCCCCGCACTCTCCCTCGCTGGCCTTGCTTTTTCTACAGGACTCTTGTAGGGCATCTGAAGCCCTCTCAGTCTCTAGTCTCTAGGCTGAGTCTTCCCGTTCCTCCAAGAATCTTTACCCAGAGATCTAGCCAGTCAGTTAGGAAGATTGGGTCCCTGCTTATAGTTGCCTAAGGGTTCCCAGGACACAGGTCACACAAGTGAGATTCCAGCTTCAAAGACACTGAAGCCCCTTCCAGACAGTGGAGCTCCTAGAGCCAAGGCCTGACATTCTGGTCATGGGATATCAGTCTCCTAACCTTACGAGCTTCTGTTCAGCTCTCACTCACTGTTGTCTTAAGGCCACCTACCAAAATGCCTGCTTGTCCATGAAGTTGACCCATTCCCTGGTTCAATTTAGACTTAAAAGTATGGCTCAAAATGGAATTGCCATAGAACAGATAAAATTTAGTAAGGCAAGAGTTGAGGAACATGTTTTTGTGGAGGTGAGCTGGGAAGATCTCTTCAGGCATATTGACCACATTCCAAGGGCCGTCAGACCCTATTTCCCTAAGCAAGAGAACATGGGGAGTCGGTGCAAGCCCGCACTGCAGGGGACATATACTCCACTAAGGATGGGTCCACACAGGAGCATCACAGGAAGAGACAGTGCCTCTAGCTGCCACTGTTGTTGAAACACAGCAGAGATACATGTTGACAGACGTCCCTCATCTATCCTTCACCTCCTGTGCCATGTGCCTCCTCTTCTCCAGCTGACCATGCCCAGCCCAATGCCGGAGTACCTCAACGTGCACTACATCTGCGAGTCTGCATCCCGTCTGCTCTTCCTCTCAATGCACTGGGCTAGGTCAATCCCAGCCTTTCAGGCACTTGGGTAAGTGGCCTTTTTCTCTGCATGTATCCTTGGGTAGGGACCTTTCTCTAGGAATGGCCTGGAAGATCTCTCAGGGCCCTTCTAGTTTACCATTCCCATGACCCATTCAAGAGGCCCTGAGTTTCTTATTAAATGTAGATAAGTGGACTGGTAGCAGGGACTGTGATTGCCAGTTCTGTGATATTTCTCGAACCTTTATGGAGCCTCCTGCTGGCACCAGGAACTTGGTGCCAGGAGCTGGGGATGCAGTGGAGTAGAAGTCAGGGGTAGTCAGTCCCTGGCACGATGCTGTGCACAGAGTGACTCACAGGCTGAAGCCAGGCCAGGAACTGTGCCTGGGCCTTGAAACGATGAATGTGAATCAGCCATTTCCTCTAACACAGAGCATCCATTGGCATTCTTACACAAGCACCTTACCTCACTGCCAAACGTCACATTGCACAGTGCTGGTCCTAGTGTCATCTCTGCAGGAGGCCCTTTTTTCTTGCTTTGTTGAGTATCACTTGTGTGTGTTTCTTCTCTAAATCTCAGCGTCAGCTCTCCCACTATGCCCAGTGCTGTGCCCTTGGTGCGGGCTGCCATGGGGCCCAACAACTGCTCGCAGTCTGGTTGTAGACACAAAAAAATGGAAATACAATGAGAGTTATTGCACATTAGATAGTGTCTATCTTTAGGCAATATGTGGGAAACACTGGAATGGAAGGCCAGGTCATCTAGTGGTTTATAACACTGGTTTTGGGACAAACAGCCCCATGGATGTTGAGCCATAAGAATAGCGCTTGGGGCACACGGTGGCTCAAGCCTATAATCCCATCACTTTGGGAGACTGAGGCAAGAGGATTACCTTAGCCCAGGGGGGTTCAAGACTAGCCTGGGCAACTTGGTAAGACCTCATCTCTACAATAAATTTTTAAAAGAATTAGCCGGGTGTGGTAGCACACACCTGTAGTTCTGGCTACTTGGTAGGCTGAGGCAGAAGGATCACCTAAGTCCAGCAGGGCAAGGCTGTGGTGGCTGTGAGCGTACCACTGCACTCCAGCCTGAGCAACAGAGTGAGACTCCGACTCAAAAAACAAACAAAAAAGAATAACACTTACCTGCTGCATGGCCTTGTGCAAGTCCCTTTACCCCTTACCTCTCCGAGCATCCTCTTCCTCATCATGGAATCCCTGCATGAGTTTAAGGCCTGAATCTCTTAGCCCAGTGCCTGGCAAGTAGCAGGGTGTCAGCACGAGACAGAGTGGTGCTGGTGGCTTGGCAGTGCAGAGAAGTGCCCTGAGTGGTGGTTAAAATGGCCGCCTGCCTCCACGATTAAAGGAGAAGTGGACAGAATTGGCTCCTCATTCTGGAAGAACTAGATACGTAGTGACTGCTGAACAAGTATTACAAGTTCAGAGTTAACTTTTTGGGAGAATGGCCTACCCCTTGCTACCATCTGGTAGATGGTATTTTTTGTTGATTACCATTATTAGTACTGGTAGGCAGCTATTTTTAAAGTGGGGCAAAAAGTGATCCACCTACTGCCTGAGTGTACTTTTTCTAGCTGGGCAATTTGGAACCTCCTCCACAGAGTTTCTCAGCTCAGGCTAGATAAAACATGCCCCACATTTAAAGTGGTTTCAGTTATATTTCACATACGGTTCATAAGTCAGTGTTCAAGGCAGCAATCACAATAAAATACTAGAGAAATGTACCCGGTGTCTGGGAATGGTGCTGTACCATAGGCCTGGTTCTCACTGGCTTGAGACAGGTGGAAGAACCTTGAGACAGGTGGAGGAATGCCACATTTGTGCATTTCTGCGAATAAGGACGTGTTGTTTTGCAATGTGCCAACCGTGCTGACTAACCTGAGTAGAAGTTGCCTAGGGAGGGCTGAAGGCAGCCTTAGCTGGACCCGATCTCCCTGCCACAGGTCCAGTCCAGCACAGGGCCTGCCTCTGGCCTGCCAGGGCTTGCAGGGTATGTTTCTGCCTGTCAGAGCCCACACTCAGCTCTTGGTTCTCTGTTCCCCACAGATCTCGTGACCTTGGCTGCAGGAGATAAGTCACAGATACCCATCTCTCGGGCCAGAGCCAAACCAGGACTGCTGAAGATTTAGGAAGCTGTAGGAAATGTGGTTTGGCCACATTTAAAATTTCTTATTATTTAAGTCTAAAGAATCTTTGTAAAGAGAATAGATGGTTTATCATCAAAGGGACTTTGGTTAAAAAATTCATAGATTTATTCATAGACATCATCATTTTCTTGGAGAACAATCCTGGACGCGCTGTAGCCCCAAATGCTTGCTGAATTCACTAACTTGGGAAGTACTGGGCCTTAGTGCCTGCATGCCACACATCCTTGGAGAAGTGCCAATTTGTGCTGCACTCAGCCTCCTCTCTGTGTCCCCAGGCAGGACTGCAACACCAGCCTGGTGCGGGCCTGCTGGAACGAGCTCTTCACCCTCGGCCTGGCCCAGTGTGCCCAGGTCATGAGTCTTTCCACCATCCTGGCCGCCATCGTCAACCACCTGCAGAACAGTATCCAAGAAGGTAGGGCCCAGGGACATGGGGCTGGAGTGTGTCTTGGTCTGGCCTATGCCCAAGGAGCAGAGCCCGGTCCTGGTTGAAAGTGCATGTCAGAGCCACCTTTGGTGACCCAGGCTGACACCATGGAAAACTGGCCAGCCTCAGTGTTCCACAGCATCCATAGGCTGAGGGAAGTTTGACTGTTATGTGGCCTTTACCAGTTAGAATATTTAGATTTCTGCCAGATTGCCCAATTTTCGTATAGCAAATATGAGGAAGAAAAAAGCCTTAAAAAGCCAGTTTCCTGAAAGGCATTTTGTGATATTTCCAGAATAATCACAGCTTATATTTTTATCTTCACTAACAGGTTATTTTTCATGTATAATGGCTCATAAATCCTCACAACCCTATAAAGTAGGAACTATTCTCTCATTTTCTCATATGGTAAAATTGAGACCCCAGTGAGGTCCCTGGCATCCCCAAATGAAACAGTAAGTAGAAAAGCTAGGTCACAGACCTGGGCCATGGCGACCCCCTAGTCTGAGACAAAACCCCTCACCCCAGCCGCTCCTCATGAATGAACAAATGACTCTCTTCTAGTAAGATCTGTGGCAGTCATCTAATATTTGGTGGTCAAAATACTAACTGGGTCAGGGATAGGAGGCAGCCAGTGCAGTGTCTCCACATGCAGCATGTATGCAGCACACTGAAGATCACTGTCTGGAGCAGACATGCCCAGGATTCAAGGTTAACACTGGAAAAACTACACTTGCAGCTGAAGTGGAAAGGAACTGCACTTTTAATTGGGTAGTCCAGGTGTTTGGTATCTAGCCATGTGCGTGACTAGTCATAGCTTTGTTTTTCTTGTTATGCCCTTGGAATAGTTTATAAGGGTGAGGTAAGAAAAACCCTTTGATATTTTATCAATTTGTTCACAAATGAGCTTTAGTTTTTCTTTATTTTTAACTGAGTATAATAATACTAATATCTTTAGTCAAGTTTTATCATGAAGGTTAAGTGAAATAACATAATATTGATTTGAAGCTGGGCATGGTGACAGGCGCCTGTAGGCCCAGCTACGCAGGAGACTGAGGCAGGAGGATTGCTTCAGCCCACGAGTTCAAGTTCAGCTTGGGCAATATAGTAAGACCTCATCTCAAAAAAAAATTTGTTTCAACAACTAAAAAAGGCCAACATTTAGTGTTCAGGTCAGCAAACATTTATTAGATGCCTGAAGAGACTTAGAAAACCTAGTCATTGATATGAACTGACTATGGGTCTTAAGCACAGAACAAAAGGAGTTATCGGTTTGTACCTGCAGGCCAAGGGAGCTCAGGGGGAAGGAGCAGAAAGAGTCTAGGGGTTTGTTATTGATGCAGAATACATGATGGAATGGAATTGGGGTACCTATTACCACTTCTTCAACTGGAAAACAAAGCTCTTGACTATCTTGTGATGTCTGATTTGTTATTAAAAAGTGAAATTACAGCCGGGCTCGATGGCTCAGCCTGTAATCCCCTGCCTTTGGGAGGCTGAGGTGAGTGGATTGCCTGAGCCCACGGGTTCAGGACTCGCCTGGGCAGCGAGACCTCATCTCTACAATAAATCAAAAAAAAAATCAGCTTGGTGTGGTAGCGCATGCCTGTAATTCCGGCTACTTGGAAGGCTGAGGCGGAAGGATCACCAGAGCCAGCAGGTCGAGGCCGCTCCCGGCCACCGCACTCCAGTCTGGGCGACAGAGTGAGACTCCAACTAAAAAAAAAAAAAAAAAAAAAAGTGAAATTACTTTACCATGTCTTTGAATCTGGCCCCTCAGAAGCAGGTTTTACTGTTTCTATCAGCCTTTCTCAGAGATCTGTGATGTTGTTTTAGATAAACTTTCTGGTGACCGGATAAAGCAAGTCATGGAACACATCTGGAAGCTTCAGGAGTTCTGCAACAGCATGGCGAAGCTGGATATAGACGGCTATGAGTATGCATACCTTAAAGCTATAGTTCTCTTTAGCCCCGGTAAGATATGCGGTGGGGGTCATGACACTTTTCCACCTATGTCTACTGCTATTTCTGAACATGAATGTGTTATCAAGTCATCAGTGGTGTAGAGAGCCCTGCCAGATTATATGTGACCTAGTGTTCTCACACAGTGTGTTTTACTAGCTAACATAAATACATAGATTCTTTTACATTCATGCCATCACAGCCCCACAGTGCCTAGCAGTGCCATGTACTAAATAGATTTAATCCGTATCCTAATTAAACCATTGGCCATACGAAACAAGCATGTATTGCCATCCAGTGGCCTCTTTACTCTTCTTTTTGGACCTTTGCCATCCTCCTGGTTTCACTAGCATGTAGAATCCAGTACATATAGAAACTTCACCATTTCCCCCAGCCTCTGTGTAGAGCAGTAGCCACGGCTGCTGCAGGACATACTAAGAAGTATGGTCGGAGGAGATGAAGAAGAGGCAGAAGGACTGGGGTGGAAAGTCAGAGACAGCTGGGCTGGCCTCTCTCGCTCACGCCCTCAGGTCTTTTAGAGCCTTTGAGCTGACTGTTGACCTCTGCAGCAGGGTCTCATGAATGACAAAATAGCTGATAAAAAAAAGAGAAATTATGTCATTAAATATCTGGAAGGTAAATGATAATTTCTAATTTCATGCAATACTTTTAAGATTGTGTTTTCTAGAGTATTAGGAAGCCACAGGTCCAGATCCAACCAGGTGAGGCTGCTCAGGCTGGTGTTCACTCAGGAGCCCCCAAACCCTTCCAGGAGCCTTCAAGCCTTGGCAGAAAACAGAGGGAAAGCCAGTGTTCAAATAATAATATCCACACTAGATCAGCCTTTAAGTTCAATCTGTTATACATGAGAAGTTTTCAGAAATTTGACTAAAAATAAATATTAAGTATGCAAGGGCAACCAACCCCTTCGAGTTCCCTCCTACTGTGGGAGCTTTTCTATCCTTTCAATAAATCCTGCTTTTAAAAAAAAAAAAACAAGTCTGCAAGTGAGAGGGGAATATTTCATATTCAGAGGGGAATTTGGGGATTCTTTTCTGTTTTCAGATCATCCAGGTTTGACCAGCACAAGCCAAATTGAAAAATTCCAAGAAAAGGCACAGATGGAATTGCAGGACTACGTTCAGAAAACCTACTCGGAAGACACCTACCGGTGAGGCGCCAAGCACACACCCTTGCTTGGGGCAGGAAGGAGCGTGGGTGAATCAGTAGTTTCAAATACAAGTTACATTAGCCTTCCCATCTCTGGCAGCCTATAGAGCCTCTGACTGACTAATTTGCAAAGTGGCAGTAGAGTGTACCGAGCCCTAGGCAAGAGGGTCAGAACCTTGGCTGCTTCAGTGCTGCTGTGTGACTGGGTGAGGCCTCAGGTCACTGCTCTTTAATTGAAGGGTTGGAGTCAATGCTATGTGACCTCTTCTGGAGCTCTTGTTGATCATGAGGCTTCAGTTATCTTGGAGACTCCTCTTGTCCAGAATAGTTTGAAAGATTTGCCCTCAGGTCAGCTTCCACTGAATAGGCAATGCTAGAGTACTTGACAGGAAATTTTCATTGACAGAAATCAAACTTGACCCCTATACAGAAGTAGGTGAGTTGTATAAGATAATTTTGCCCTCAGATAAACCAGTGGAAGAAAGTCTCTATTTGGATGAAAGTTAATTAATGGCATTATTTGTAATAGGTGGGCAGCAAAACATAAAAAAATTAGCCTTTGTCATGCAGATTTGAGCAGGAAAGTTGTCCAGGTCTGCCAGAGCGCAGAATGCACTGGACAGCTTTCCAGCCAAGGAAGGCAGAACTCTTTCACTGTGACTGCTTCTGACCCACTGGAGACTCCGTGAATTTCCCTCCCCACTATCCCAAAACAAACATTGGAGCAAAATTGACAGCCCAGGAAGACACAGTTCTACGTTCCCCAGATGTGTGTCCCCAGCACAGACCTCAGTCTGCAGGTACCCACTGAAACAGATGCTCCAAGCTCTGGGGTATCCCCTTCTGGTCCAGTGCTTCTCAAGGGAATGATTTTGCCCCCAGGGAGGGAAGCCAGCTCCTCTCTTTCAGCAGTAAAACCAGGACAGTCCCCCACTGTTTTTCTGGTATAACTGGGGGGTCTTATGGCTGGTCCTGCTGGTAGACTAGGCCTGCCTCTCCTCTCAGTATACTTAGTGCCCAAATGCAGCTTTTGCAAAAGCAGGGTCTATTTCCTGTTGGAATCACTGAAGCCCTCATCATGAATCTAGAGTAACTGCTGCCTCCATACATATAGAATGGGGCTGTCAAGTAATGTACCCAGCCCTAGAACTCGTATATCCAGCTAGGTGTGCAGCCTATTCCCACATAGTTCCCATGGCCAGAAGATGGTTGGAAATGGTCCCCTGGGGCTGCAGAGCCACAGCACACTCTAGAATCACTGTAACATCAGCAACTCTGTGGCCTAGGAAAGTAGATAAATGTTTCTGAAGAAATCCTGACTCACTCCTGATCTAGTCAGGGACTTGGGGGCCGGAAGAGTTGTTTCAGACCCAAAATGAGATAAGGGAGATTCTCTTATAGGACCCAGAGGCAGTTCCCAAAGAAAAGGAAGGCCCTGGAATGTTTTGCACCTTGTTTATATATTTTCTTTCTTTCTTTTTTTTTTTTAAGTCAGGGTCTCATTCTCACCCAGGCTGGAGTGCGGTGACATGATCATAGCTCACTGTAGCCCAGACCTCCAAGGCTCAGGTAATCCTTCTGCCTCAGCCTCCCAAGTAGCTGGAACTACAGGTGTGTGCCACCATTCCCCCCTCCTTTTTTTTTTTTTTTTAAATGGAGACAGGATTTTGCTATGTGGCCCAGGCTGGCTGGTCTCAAACTACTGACCTCAAGTGATCCCTCGGCCTCCTAAAGTGCTGGAATCACAGGTGTGAGCCACTGCACCTGGCCTGTAAATTCATTTCTTAGTCTTTCCCACGCTTTTGTCTTTCCTCATGCTGATTTTCCTCCTGAGTTACCTTCCCCATTCTTTGCATGCTGACAGAAGTCTTGGCCAACCTCTAAAGCCCAGCTGAGACGTCCTGTGCTCCAGGAAGTCGTCCCTGATGTGCATCTGCTGACTTCCTGAGACCCTTGAGCCTGCTCTGCCCGTCAGGATCCCTTACACATATGTGTGCCCTGCAGGACCTGAGCCCATCGATTCACAGTGGCTGGGTGAATGCATGACGGTGCTGGAATGCTGCTTGCATAATATGAACACATTTTCCCCTTTAAAAAATAACATAAGCCGGGCTCGGTGGCTCACACCTATAATCCCAGCACTCGGGAGGCCAAGGTGAGAGGACTGCCTGAGCCCACGGGTTCAAAACCAGCCTGGACAACTTGGCGAGACTTCATCTCTACAACAAACCAAAAAAACAGTAGCATGGTGGTGTGTGTCTGTATTTCCAGCTACTTGGAAGGCTGAGGCAGAAGGATCACCTGAGCCCAGCAGGTCGAGGCTGTGGTGGCCGTGAGCATGCCACTGCACTCCAACCTGGGTGACAGAGTGAAACTCCAGCTCAAAAAAAAAAAACAACCATAATTTCATTCAGAACATTTTAGAAAGATAACTTTGTACTCTTTATAAAAAATTTTTTTAAAAGCCAGGCTCAGTGGCTCAGCCTGTAATCCCATGCTTTGGGAGGCCGAGGTGAGTGGATTGCCTGAGCCCGCGGGTTCAAGACCCGCCTGGGCAAGTTGGCGGGACCTCACCTCTAAAATGAATCAAAAAATTAGCCGGGCGTGGTAGCACGCGCCTGTAGTTCCGGCTACTTGGAAGACTGAGGCAGAAAGGATCACCAGAGCCCCAGCAGGTCAAGGCTGCGGTGGCTGGGAGCAGCCATTGCACTTCAGTCTGGGCGACTGAGTGAGACTCCAACTCAAAAAAAAAAAAAAAAAAAAAAAAAAAAAAACACTGTTGCCAGGTGCAGTGGCTCACACTTGTAATCCTAGCACTTTGGGAGGCCAAGGTGGGAAGGTTGCTTGAGCCCAGGAGTTCGAGACCAGCTTAGGCAACACAGCAAGACCTTGTCTCTACAAAAATTTAAAAATTAGCTAGTCATGGTGACTCATGCCTGTGGTCCCAGCTACTTGAGAGGCTGAGGTGGAATGATCACCTGGGCCCAGGAGGTCAAGGCTGCAGTGAGTGGCGATCGTGTCACTGCACTCCCACCTGGGGGACAGAGTGAGGCTCCAACTCAATAAAAAAGCACTATCCAATTAACATTTTATGAATTTACTTCCAAAAATATTTTAGGTATTGGAATTGGGATTATAAAATATCAAAGGTTTTTGATATGTTTTCATTTAATGTACAATAAGCATATATACTCTTCTTCGTTTTCCATGGCTAATGTTTCCTTGCTAATGAAAAGGTAGGTTGTTTCCAGTTTGGCTGTTGCACACGGCACTGCAGTAGCATCCTGGCACACACCGCTTTGTGTACACTCCACTTGTTCCACCAGGATCAGTTCCTGGCTGGGGAGTAGCCTGGTCATGTGGGGCACTTGAGATACACAGTGTCCAGGGGCCCTGGAGGGCAAGGTCATGGTGCGCTTTCCCACCCCGGGCTCCTTCAAGATGAAAGCTGTTTTGCTTTATTTATAATACTGAATGAGCACTGGAAAATATGGCAGTACTGAAAATAAGTAAAATCACTTCCAATCCCAATACCCATAGCCCAACTGTTAGCATTGTGGTGACATTTACTTCGTATGCACATGTGCACACAAATATCCACCTACGAGATTTGCTGTTCTTGCTGCTTCACAGCCTCCTTTTACATTGTTGTTGGGCAGTATGTCATGGATGTCTTTCCTTAGCAATAAATACAGATTTTTCTTATCCTTTTTCTAATGAGTATGTAGCAGTCTGTCATATGTAGACCCCCATACTTTATTTTAACCAGTCTTCTGTTGATGAATTTCTAAGGTTTTTCTTCTGGTGGAGGTGGGAGAGTTGTCCCAAACAACAATGAAGGGAACATAGTTGTACAGAGATTTTGCACTTGTTTGATTTTTTTTCCTCGTGATACATTTCTATGAGAGGAAAGAAAGCAAAAAAGGGAAAAGATGAAATCAGAAAAGCAAGACAGGGGTGGATGGTGGATCCGTGCGGTTCGATCCTACGGGAGTCCAGACGGCTCCCAGAGCCTGTGCTGGGCTGCAGAGAAGAGCAGCAGACAGCCCCCTTTCTAACAACACTCCCTCTTGCAGATTGGCCCGGATCCTTGTCCGCCTGCCGGCACTCAGGCTGATGAGCTCCAACATCACAGAAGAACTTTTTTTTACTGGCCTCATTGGCAATGTTTCGATAGACAGCATAATCCCCTACATCCTCAAGATGGAGACAGCAGAGTATAACGGCCAGATCACTGGAGCAAGTCTATAGTGCACACCACACACCTGCCTGAGGAGCGAAAGATCCTCAGAACTGTTCAGACACAAAGTAGTGGTATTTTGGTATGTGCAGATATTTTCAACGGTAGCCATTTCTGACCTTGTTCTCCCTGTTAATCCCAGACAGTAGCAACTAAAAGACTAGTAGGATCCTTTCCTGCCATAAGAAATGTTTTAAATGCCTTTTGATGAAGCAGCAGATTTTGGAAGTCTTTTAACTCAATTTGTATTTAGCAATTCTCAAAGGGCAAAAAACAAAATGAAGTTTTTTAACGTCAGAGACTAGTATTAAAGAAAACTAAAAGAACCTAAGAGACAGTATGTGTGTATATATATTAAAAATGTCCTTGGAATTGATAGCTACTAATTACCAGGGTAATAATATTAGCACTTTCTAAGCACTTCTTATCAATGCGTAATGTTAGCAACATCTTGCCTGTAGGCAGGGCACATGGAAAACTGTATATGTCTTTTGCCGAAATGCGAATGATTTCTGTGAAAACTCCCTAGGGTACAGGAGACAATCATTTATGTTTAAAAAAAAGAAGGCATCATTCTTGATGTGTGCACATGTCGGTGGGGTTGAGCTAACTTCTTGTGTTTGAAAATACGGCTTTTTCGCATCACACAGTAAGTGGGAATGTAGTAGCACAATCGGTAGTAACTCAAACCAGATACTTCCAACCATAGAGTTGACACCTGTCAGGTCCCCTGACTAGCTGGTCCTGGTCTAGGATGGGCATTTGCAGACGCCTCTAGAACCTGGGGTTCTCTTCTGATGACCGGTTTTCAGAATGCGATTGCAACTAGTCAAACTAACTGCCAAATGAGACGTGCAATTCCTCCAGCAACCGAAAGCATCCCCATATCCCCTCCACCACTTGTGGTAGCTGGAGGCTTCTGACCAAAAGGCGCAAAGTGGGCATTCTGCACCCTTGACAGTACCTCCAGTACGATGATGGTAGCTGCGTGTTGTCCAGATGGGGGAATGCGGCCTCCATGGAAAGTGCAAGTTCCCTTCCCAGGTGGTTCCACTCCAAATGCCCCCTTGAGAAGACCTTGTGTTTCTGCAGGTCTGGCAGAACTGTGGGGCTGGATTGGGGAGGTGCAGGATCTTGCTGCCTGGCCACAGTGGCCAGGCCTGGTGGAGCTGAATGGAAGGTTTCAGGACAGTTTTTTCCTGTTGACCTTAAATGTCAGAGATTTTCAAAATGTCTCCAGACTCAACATCTCTCTTGGCAAGTCTGTGAATGTTACTGGCACACTGTGCACCTTGGTTCCCAGGTTATGTGCCAGTAGACCACATCGGAGCATTTTAAATGGTGGATGCAGAAGCAAGCTGCCTGCTCCTTAAAAAACAAGCCACAATTCCTAAGGTGATAGTCTTTCTCCTGAATTATAGTAACCAGAGTTTACAAGAAAACAGAATAGCTTATAAGGAAATTATGTCTAACCTAAAGCACCCATAAATTCCCATGGATATGAACAAGCAGCACACTTTTCCTGCTTGAGAAAAATAGCATGTGGAAGACCAGGTCAAGTGTTCTATGTTAGGCTTTTTGTACAGCCCACTTTAGGGAAATGCACCTGTGAGGTTAAATTTGCATGTTGAACCTGATGATGAGATGATATCCAAAAGGGTCCCAGTACACTCACAGGTCCCCTGATCTGGCTCAGGCCAGCAGTACCAAGGCCAGTGCCACACATGTGCTACACAGGTTGCTGGGCCAACCTACCACAGATGCCCCTGGGTACCATTCTGGGCAGGATGAAAGCTGCTGCAAGCTCGAGGCAAAACAGGATGCATCCTGAAGTGCTGGCAGCACTTTGTGTGAGTCACTGTTAGTGGGAGTTAAGTGGGGAAAGTATTCCAACTTCTCAATTCCTGTTTCGATGAAATTATATCATTTACAGTTCATACCTTGGCAGCAGATTTTGGAGAGTAGTAGTGGCCATTATAAAATGATGGAAAGGATTTAATTTTGCCAGCTTGGAGACATTTTTCGTTTTCTACCCCGAAGTGTTTTCATTTTCAAAATTAAGACCAAAAAAAGCTGGCCAAGACAGTGGAGTTCAGGGTGGATCTGTTTCATCTCTGCTTGTGAAGGATTTTAGTAGCAGGCATCTTGAAGTACAGCCACACGTCTCAACAGAGAGTTGCCTGCTTTTCTGTCCTTTTGATTCTTGAGCATGAGCACATCCATTATGTAGCAGTTCCCTGGAATACACGTGTGGCAGCTTTCAGATCCCAGTTCTCAGTGGTCTTCACTGGCCCCTCCTCATTCCCAGGCCACCCAGCAGTAGCCATTAGGCTGTTTAGAGTCAGATTGGATAAGGACATGCTAAGCTCTGGTGAGACAGCCCTGGAGAAAATACGATTCAGCTTGTAAGGATGCGAATTGTAACCTGGTCCTGCTTGTCTAGTCCTTCTCACTGGTGATGGCTAATTCCAGGGGACCATGCTGGGCTTTGAACACACTCCTTTGTTGGTTTCCCAGCTCCTCTTGGCCTTACTTTGAAGTGGCCTTTTCTTTAAGGATCGCGTCCCGAGTTCTTGCTGCCTGAACACATTTCAAGCCTTTGACTGCAGGTCCACTTCATCTCTTGTCAGATTGGTTAAGGAAAGTCAGCCCAAAGTCAACATTTAGAGAGATCCCAACCAGATATCCCAGAGTCGACCTTCACAGAGTTTGTAACTTGTTAGTAATTGGTGAACTCTGAGCTTAATGAAGTGAGAACAGCCCTCTGGCCACTGAGTTCCTGGGCTGCTTTGCCCTGGAGCCTTCTCCTACTGTGCTGGCCACTCCTAGGGAGAGGCAGATGGCTCTGGGAAGTGGGACAGACACATGCTGTCGCTTGTTTGTGAAGTGGCCTCTTTTCCAAGTAGCTCAGATAATGTTGGGCTAAGATAGACATATGTTGAAGTTTGTAGAGATCATTACATATAAGCATAAAATAAGACAGGGAGAGGGTTAGAAAAAGACCAAATTATTTAATCAGGTAATACTTTTCAAGTTACTCCTGGAAGGTGTTTTAAAGAAAGTATGTTATCCTTCTAATTTGATATTCTATGTATATGTACTGGGGGTTCCATTATTTATTGTCTAGCCCTTGCCATAGGCTGTGGTTTGGGTTCTTTTGTTGTTTTGGGTTTTATATTTAATTTCAGGTATAGTCACGTGTAAGATGTGTTGTATAATTGCCCTCAAGAGGGATTGATTTTTAGCTTGTCAGCATCAGTATTAAATGTGGACCCTGTTCTGAGCAGTTGGGACACCAGCCATGGTGGTAACAATGGACCCCTTGGGCCCCTAAGATAGGGCACCGCCCACACTACACACACTTAGCAGTCGTTTTGCTTATTTTTATTTGTGGGATAGCCACTGCAGGAGGCCAAGGATTATAAAGACTCTAGACTCTGGATAATCCAAGTCCTAGTCTTTGAGGGCGTTTCCCATAGAGTAGTCTTGCTCACAAGACTGTGAGACATGCGACTCCTGACTGTGGTCGCCTCGGTGCATGTCTGTGGAGCTTGTTCCGGGACCCGGTCTCACTGGAGTCTGGAAGCGGTCTGCCCACTTTCCAGTGTAAGTGGCTTTACACGCATTGGGGTCATAGGTAAGAATTCAATTCTTCTCTAAGTCCAGATCATGAAGAACGTCATCTGACATCTACTTTTCTCCCAGGGCAGCATTGCCCTTTAGATCCGGGGAACGTCTCGGCTGGCAGAGCAGACGCCCCATGTGCTCCCTTTGTCCCACTTCCGTTCTCCTGCTAATGCGGCTCTTTGAAAATGTCTTAACTTTGATATAAATGTTGAAAGCCAACCCCTCATCGAAACAGTGGGGTTGAGTCTCTTGTACAGTACACAGGGTCTGGACCTCCCCATCGTGTGCCTCCCACCGGCATGCACTTTGCATGTCCAGCCCTGGGTCCCTTCGGCGGCATTGTGCGTGTACAGATTTATAGGCAAGCGGTATGACTGAATGAATGTACATGTGTTTATATCTTCTCTGTATGTACAGTGTATATAGTGTGTGTATGTGTACATAGGTGTATATTATGTATACAGACATGTATCCAAACTTTCCTTATGTTTTAAAGAGAGTTTTTGATAGAGTCGCTCATGTAAACTGATGTGTGTGTTCCAAGGTCCCTTGGCAGGGAAGATTTGCTTGGGATTTTCTTAACTCCGTTTTCCTTTGGGTGAGCCTGCCTGGGAGGGGCCATGAAGTCAGAATCTCCACTCTGCACAAGGAAAAATTCCAGCCAGAAAAGGTTCTGACAGGACGACATTTCTTTATATTCACTAGGTTCAGACTAGGGCCAAGAAGGTGGAAGACAGTTTGTTCTAATGTTCAAAACCAAGTGAGAATTTTTTAACCTGCTTTTCATGTACCTGTTCATGGCCTAACTGGAAGGAACTTGGCGGCTAGGTAGAGCCATCGGCCTTTCCAGCTACTCAGAGCTCCGTGGTGCCGTCCAGAGACAGGCATTGCAGTCAGAGATTCAGAACAGTCCATGGCAAGGCAGCCCGACTCCCAGAGGT
This sequence comes from Cephalopachus bancanus, assembly GCA_027257055.1. Classification (NCBI taxonomy): domain Eukaryota; kingdom Metazoa; phylum Chordata; class Mammalia; order Primates; family Tarsiidae; genus Cephalopachus; species Cephalopachus bancanus. The sequence goes on from JAPVLO010000510.1 coordinate 1,035,265, forward strand.
GGCGGCAGTTTCCCATGCTCACACTGTGCTCAGTCAGCAAGATGTGGGGCACTGTGACGAAACAAACAGAAACTCCCATCTCCCTAGCACCAGTTAAAAATAAACAGGCTAGCAAGTATTCTTTAAAAATAAGCACGGATATCAATGGCTAACCTTCGTGGCATATAAACTACAATCTTAAGTTACTTCTCTAACCATAAGCATGTGAATGAAATCCACTGACTTAACTCCTTTATGTAAACTGAATTAAAAATTTCCAATAAAAATTGCATTTTACTATAGATATGTGTGCCCTTAAAGCTACAGATACCAAATTTTCCTTGTCCAGGTCTGTTCTGATAAATTTTCCTCCTTAATCGGGCTTTAAGGTAAGACTCGGCATTCAGGAGCCCAGGCCGCTGGCCCAGCAGTGCGTGCTTCTCACGGACCTGGACAGCAAAGGTCTGCTGGCAGGCCCATGGAAACTGGCCCACTGGAAGGAGTCTCTGAATTACTGCAAAAACTCAAAAAATCCACAGGTTGCTCTTTTTTTAAAAAAATAAGCTCTCAAAATGTTTCAAAAACACTTTAGGAGACCATAGTACTCAGTGCCTTTTGTGAGAAGGTGGGTCGTTTAGCCTTCAGCTTCCCATTTTTGATGTAAAGAAGCTTCTGTTGTGTCACTGGTTTCATCCCACAGTGATTGTTCCACCTTTCCCTGTCATAGCCTGTTGTGACAATCACACTACTAAAAGTGGCTTTCCAGTTAAAATACAAATGAAAGCTTGACAGTCTTTAAGTGAATTGTTAAAAAGTTTCCTTTGGAGCTGTTTATCTCAATTAACAGCAATCTAAGGATAACTTATCTTTGAGCTTAAAAGTATACCTTGGTGGGGAGGGGAAATGTCATATTTTTAATGCTCGGCTATGTTTTCAGTTAAGCCAGTAATTTTGTGTCTCAGTATACACACAGCATAGGAAAAAACGCTCAACAACATTTATCAGTTGACAGACTGTTAAAGTTTAACATTTGGATAACGTCTGGAAGTAGTAGGCTTTACATTAAAAATGGCTTTTCTTTAGGAAAGTATAGTCAGTTATCATTTTAACAACCATAGCATTCATGGACTCAGATGCTGCTGCCACATACAACTCAAGTGCTGGAATATTTTTCTACAGTCTCTCCGTTCTACCAAGTAATTACCTTGTAAACCAGTGTTCAACTAGTTTTATAACTGAAAAGCTGCACATTTTTCATAGTACAAACGGTAGTTTTTACCTGTAGTTTGGAACTCTCTGTTAAAATGTAGCTGCATTACCAGCCCTTTTAAAAGATGTCTATAAAAGGAAAATTTGGGTGTGAGATTTTCTTGGGACCGATTCTGTAACCTCTGCCCTTCACAATATAGAAAATATTGTTTCTGCCATTACATTTTAATTCCAGGTTTAAAACCTGCTGAAAGCTACAGCTTTCGTCTCCCTGTGAAATCACTTTGTTTATGTGATGGCATTTAAAAAACAGCATGTTCTTTTTAAACTGAATTTTATATCTAATCAATGTCTTCAGTCTTGAAGAAGAATTTGCATTGTTGTGTCTGTATATAGAGTATTGCAGTGCATGAATTAGCTTTATGCATTTTATTAAATGCTGTTTCCATGTGGCATTATTGTTGTGGCTTAATACTACTACCTAAATGAGGTTTATACTATTAAAAGTGAATTAAAGACTAACGTGCATCCTGCTCATCGTTTCTCTTCATAATAGAAGTATCACCTGGCCCCAGACACCCTGCCGCTCTCTCAGTGAGCCTGGGGCGGGTGGAGAGGAAGCAAGCATCCCGGGGCTGTGTCTCCACAGCTCTACACCCACACCTCGGCCTCGGTGGCCCAGGGTGGTTTCACCCTTCATGATCCACTGGACTTGTAAATGCCTTCAGTGGGAAACCTGGCAGGACAGTCTCCACATCCACACCGACGATACTGGGGCAGAGCACAACTGGGCTGCTGGGACACTCAGACTCCATCACAGATGGATGTACTGAACCGGGCCTCAAACCAGCAAGCTCACTCTGTAAGGATGTTTGTTCTCAAAAGTAAAAATATGTTCATAGAGCTTCCAGGCCAGCCTCTGGCTCAGCCTATAATCCCAGCACTTTGGGAGGCCAAGGCGAGTGGACTGCCTGAGCCCGCGGGTTCAAGACCAGCCCAGGCAACTTGGCGAGACCTCGTTTCTACAGTAAATTAAAAACTAGCTGGACGTGGTAGCGCATACCTGTAGTTCCGGCAACCTGGAAGGCTGAGGCAGAAGGATCGCTGGAGCCCAGCAGGTCGAGGCTGCGGTGGCCGGGAGCGTGTCACTCCAGTCTGGGTGATGGAGTGAGACTCCAACTCAAAAAAAATTAAAAAGAGGTAATGCCTCCTAGTAAGTAGTGTTTCCTTCCATGACTCATCATCTGCCTGTGAAGCAATCCATGCAGAGTAATGGTGGAATCACGCCTGTCTCCACATACTTCCCTTCAGCCTCCTGTCACCCTGGCAGCCAGAGTCTGGGCTGTCCACCTTACAACCAATCACTCCAGTGTCAAGCCTGAACTCAAACCCCAGGTTTTTTGTTTTGTTTTGTTGAGTTGGAGTCTCACTCTTTCACCCAGACTGGAGTGCAGTGGCACACTCGGCCACCCCAGCGACGGCCTGCTGGGCTCCAGTGATCCTTCCGCCTCAGCCTTCCAAATAGCAGGAACTATATAGGCTTGTGCCATCATGCCTGGCTAATTTTTTTTATTTATTGTAGAGACAAGGTCTCACCATGTTGCCCAGGCTGGTCTCGAACCCATGGGGCCCAGACAATCCTTCCATCTCTGCCTCCTAAAGTGCTGGGATTACAGGCATGAGCCACCACACCTGGCCCAAATCCTCATCTTCTGTCTCACCAGGCACTGGACATTTATTTCTCTAAAGAGGTGTCACTGCTCTGGTTAAGGACAATCCTGCTAGTTAGCAACCACTTGTGGCCATACAGGGAAGGGATATTTCCATAAGGCTTTCTCTATCACTGGCTATGGAGACCTAAACTGGCAATTAAGACCAAAAGGAACTGTTTTCTGAAGAGTCCTTGTGGCCGAGTAGAAAGCCCAGTCACCTGGTGTCAAGGTTAAGGCTGCAGTCAGCTGCGGGGGGGGGGGGGAGGCAGGACTGAACCCAGGACCCACAGGAGGGATTTCAGTTGAAGGATAGCTTTTTCTACCCTCTCTCCAAAATGGTTATGGTGGAGGAACAAGGTGCCAGATTTCAGTTAAACACCCACATGTCCACCTTCCCTTCCCAGCCCCCCACAAGCCATCACCCTGGACACGGGTCTGGTGAAAAAATTACCACAAACCAGAACATGAGCATCAAATGCCAAAGGAGCCAACTGTGCCCAATTTAATGTGATAGTCCCTAAAAGTTATATAAGACACACTGTAGGCTAGGCACAGTGGCTCACACTTTGGGAGGCAGAGGTGAGAGGATCACCAGAGTCCAGGGGTTCAACACTAGCCTGGACAACTTGGTGAGACCTCATCTCTACAATAAATTCAGGAAAACTTAGCAGGCGTGGTGGTGTGTGCCTGTGGTTCCAGCTACTTGGAAGGCTGAGGCGGGAGGACTGCCTGAGCTCAGCAGGTCAAGTGCACTTCAGCCTGGGCAACCGAGTGACTCCAACTCAGGGAAAAGAAAAAAGACACTGTAGAGTCGTATCATTTCATTGGCCAACTACTTAATGTGGCAGATGCTGGCTTTATTCTCATTTTATGGAGAAGGAAACCAGTTAAGGACCCAGAGCGCTTCAGGACGTGGCCAAGGCCCTAATAAATAGAGAAATGAAGACTTCAGCCCTGCTCTTCCAAGCCCCAACATCTTTTTTCAGTTCTTTTAACCACTGTCTTCCTGTGTCCATAAGTCAGGTCTTGTCTGAGTTTCCAGGGGTCTGTGGTCCATCTGATCATTCACTTTCAACTAATTTAACCTATTCTTTTTTTTTGATTTATTGTAGAGATGAGGTCTCGCTGCCCAGGCGGGTCTCGAACCCGCAGGCTCAGGCAATCCACTCACCTCAGCCTCCCAAAGGCGCGGGATTACAGGCTGAGCCACCGAGCCCGGCTACAACCTATTCTTACAGTGACCCAAGAGGACGGACTCTGCTGTCTTCAGGGGGCTGAAGCCAGCATGACTGAAGTGACAGTAGTATCAGTGTCCCATGAGAAAGGAACTTCTAGGAAGACACTCAGTAATACACGGCACCCTTTCCCAAAACTTAGTAAGCAAGGACGAAGTGAGCCGAAACCAGCCAGACACAATCCCTGAGCGGGGCGCCAAAGTCTCCACCAGGGGGTGCCTTCTTTCCTCTGCGGCCTATAAACCTCCCTGCTAATTAATGCACACACCGACAGGGCCACAGACTGGCAGCAGCTGACTGGCCAGCGGGCATGTGCCTGGGTAAGGCTGGTCTGTCAGCCACTGGGGGCTCTTCCACCTGTGGCCCATGGCCAGGCCCCAGGAGGCAAGGTCATCAGCTCTAGTTTCAAAGGTGAGCATTGCAAAAAAGGTAGCCTTTTGGTTTCTGAAAAATACCCAAAGAACCTAAAGGAAGGCTCCACAGGCAGCTCCAGCCAGACTCAACCACAACAGCCTTTACATCCTCCAGACTAAGGTCTCAAGGAAGACTCGGAGGCAACGGAGACCCGGAAAGGGTCGCAGGACCAAGACAGGTGTCACCACGCAGGCCTTCCTCTTGCCTGTGAAGACCAGACACACACCATGGCGCTGGAGTGATCAGGAAGTGTTTATTGACCACTGGAGGAATTTTCATTGAGCAGCTCAGCTGTGATGCTCCCCTCCCCACGTCCTTTCACACAAGTGTGTAAAGGGGACCTTGTGCTGCAGAGATTGCCAGAGTGTCTCTGGGGACATGACGAGGAGCCTCCTGGGGGCCAAGAGCCCCATGCCCATCTCCACACTGGCCAGACACAACTGCCCAGTCCACGGTGGCCTTGGGCCTTAGTCCTGGGCACCGGCTTTCAGGGAGGCTTTGTACTTCCCTGTCATCTCCTTGGGCAACGGCACCAGGCCTGGGCAGGGCACCTGCCCTTCCACTTCACACATGCACTCCCGCAGGCAGTACTTCCGAGGGCCGAAGTTGGCTGGGTGAGAGAGCTGCTTTTTCTCCTGCTCCTCTTTCTTGAGGGTTTCTCTGCCAGAGAACACAGCAACAAAGCATCAGCAACGTGACTGAGCCAGTGTGCAGAGCAGGAACTTGGCTGAGGGAACCCATGAGCCAGGGAGACCTGAATCGCTCGCCTTCTCGCCCGCTTCTCACTCCCAGAGCCCGAGGAGAGACGTCATACCCCCAGGCCTTAGGAGCAAGGCCACCTGGCACAGCCTTCCTGCAGCCCAAGGGATGGCCCACAACTCTGGGTAGACAATCACAGGAAAAGGAGAGTAGAAAGGCTGCTGTAGTTTCTCAGAGACAGAATTTCTTGGCTTTTCTCCCTTTCTTCCTCTCATTTACGGAAGGGCCCCAGGGCTAGGCACGTGCTGGCTGCAAGCTGAGATTCCCAAGAGGAGAAGCATTAGCAGCACACAGAGCAGTGTTTCAGCTGCATTTAAAAGGGAAGGAAGAGCTTTCTCCCCACTTCGCAGCTGAGGGAATAAAGTTTTGCAGAGTTTTAATGATCTGGTGAACAGCAAAGCCAAGCCAGCATTGATTCTGCAGCCCAAGCTCTTGTTAATGTCTGGGGCTCACTGCAGGAGACTCGTCTCAACACCCTCCCCAAGTACTCCTTTCTTCCCCCCAAAGTTCTCTGGGCTGAGAAGTCTGCTCCCTCCAGGTCAAACCCAGCAACTCACTCATTCTTCCCCAAGATCTTTCTGATATGCTCCATGATCTCCTTATTGCTCTTGGTCTCCACATCCACCAGGACCTGTTCCCCAGAATCTGGAAACAGGAAGCACACGGGAGAAGCTGAGAACTTGAGGCACTCGCCTCAGCCTCAAGGGTGGTGAGCTAAGAACTGCTAATAGTGGCAGAAACATTTTAACAATAAAACATATTTGCTTGCATAACCCATAATGCCACCCTTCCTTTTTTCCTTATTTCTTTAGACATGAGCAAACCCAAACTTTAGGTATGTACGAAAGCATACTATTTTAATGGAAAGATATTCCATGCTCATAGATGGAAAGACTCAGTCTTATCAATGGCAGTTCTCCCCAAATGGATTTACAGATTAAATCCAGCCCCTGCCAAAGTCCCAGCAGCTGTTTTGTAGAAACTGACAAGTTGAGCCTAAAATCCATATGGAAATTAATGCAAAGTTCTCAAAATAGCCACAGTTTTGAAAAATAAGAGAAAGAGAGAACATTCATTTTCCAATTTCAAATTTACTATAAATTGAAATGACTGTAATCAAGACAGTGTGATACTAGCATAAGAAGACATATAGGGTGATGAAACATAACTGGGTCCAGAAATAACCCTTATATGTATGGCCAATTGCTTTTCAGCAAAGATGCCAAGATAATTCAGTAAAGAAAACAGTCTTTTCAACAGGCAATGTGGAGACTACTGGCTATCCACATGCAAATATGCAAATAAATGGATTTAGACCTTTACGCCACAACAAATAAATAAAACTCAAAATAGAACAGAGACCTAAGTGCAAGAGATAAAACTTTTATAAAATTTCTAAAAGAGAACACAGGAAAATCTTATGACCTTACACAAATTATTTTTAGATATAACATTAAAAACACAAACCATTAAAATTAATTAGTTAATTAAATTTAGTCAACTACAAAACATTTGCCGTTCAAAACACACTATAAGCTATTGTCTGGGAGAAAATATTTGCAATGCATTTGTCTGATAAGAATGTGTATCCAGGCCATATAAGGAACTCACACAACTCAATAAGACAATCCAAACAGAAAAACAGGAAAAATAGTTGAATAAACATTTAATAACAAAAAAATACAATGGCTAAAAATAAGTACAAAAACAGATGCCCAATATTAGCCATTAGAAAAATGCAAATTAAAACCACAATAAGGGCCAGGCGCGATGGCTCAGCCTCTAATCCCAGCACTATGGGAGGCCAAGACGAGTGGATTGCCTGAGCCTGTGGGTTTGAGACCCACCTGGGCAACTTGATGAGACCTCGACTCTAAAATAAATCAAAACTTAGCTGGGTGTGGTAGGGTATGCCTATAGTTCCGGCTACTTGGAAGGCTGAGGTGGAAGGATCGCCGGAGCCCAGCAGGTCAACGCTGGGATGGCCGTGAGTGTGCCACTGCACTCCAGCCTGGGCAACAGAGTGAGACTCCAACTAAAAAAAAAAAAAAACACAGTAAGATATATAGCCAAACAATACCAAGTGCTAGTGAGGACACAGAATAACTGAAATTTTCATACACTGCTAGCAGAAATGCAAAATATTACTGCCATTTAATCAGTGAAGACAAAATTTTTAAAAAGATTTGAAAAGCAGTATAGCTCTTTATTTGCAGATAACATGATTACAATGTGTACAGAAAATCCTAGGGACTCTAGAAAAAAACCACCAGAAAAAAATGAGTGAATTTAGGAAGGCTGCAAGTCAGATGCCAGGTTCATAAACAAAAACCTATAGTTGTTTGTTAGCACCAAACAACTGAGAAATAAAAATTTTTTAAATAGCATTTATAGTAGTCACAAAACACTTAACATTGTGGGGGAGGTGCTTTCATTTGTATTGTCGTTATTTTGAGACAGTGTCTTACTTTGTCACCCAGGCTAGAGCACAGTGGCACCATCATAGCTCACTGTAGCCTCAAACTCCCAGACTCAAGCAGTCCTCCCAACTCAGCCTACTGAGTAGTTTGGGCTATAGATGCACAGCACCACACCTGGCTATTTTCTTTTTTCTTTTTTGGTGGAGACAGGGTCTCATTATGTTCCCCAGGATGGCCTCAAACTTCTGAGCTCACACAATCCTCCCACAATCCTCCCACCTTGGCCTCCCAAAGTGCTAGAATTACAGGCCTCAATATTATTAAAACGTCTATTCTCAAAATGATCTATAATGGAATTCCTATCAAAATCCAAGTAATTTTTTTTTCTAGAAACTGACAAGGAGATATTAAAGTGTGTATGGAAATGCAAAGGACCCAGAAGAGCCACATTAATAGTGGGGGAAGTTGGGGAGGTGGAGAGAATAAAGTTAAATTTATGCCACCTGATTCCAGTACTTATTATAAAGCTACAAAAACCAAAACAGCATGGTATTAGCATAAGGACAGGCAACTCAGTGAAAGGCAATAAGGAATTCAAAAATATGGCCGGGCGTGGCGGTTCATGCCTATACTTCCAGCACCTTTGGGAGGCGAGGTGAGAGGACTGTCTGAGCCCACATGTTCGAGACCAGCCTGGGCAACTTGGCGACACCTCATCTCTACAATAAATCAAAAAATTACCCGGGCATGGTGGTGCATGCCTGTAGTTCCAGCTACTTGGAAGGCTGAGGCGGAAGGATCGCCGGAGCTCAGGAGGTTGAGGCTGTGGTGGCTGGGAGTATGCTACTACCCTCCAGCCTGGTTGACAGAGTGAGACTCCAACTCAAAAAAAAAAAAAAAGAATTCAGAAATATATAGTCAAGTGATTTTTTTTTGTATGTGGTATACATACCACGTACCATTTTAAACTATACAGTTCAGTAGATTTTTGTACATTTCTTATTTTACCACTATCTTGAACCAGAACTTTCTCATCACCCCAAAGAGAAACCTTATATTCATTAAACAGTCATTCTCTATTCCCCCTGCCACTGGCAACCACATTCTGTTTCTAAAAACTTAAGTATTTTGTACATTTCATGCAAGGAGAGTCATACAATTTATGGTCCTCTGTATCTGTGGCTTTTCACTTAGCATGTTTTCTTTTTTTTATTTTTGAGTTGGAGTCTCACTCTGCTGCCCAGACTGGAGTGCAGTGGCCGCTCCCGGCCACCGCAGCCTCGACCTGCTGGGCTCCGGCGATCCTTCCGCCTCAGCCTTCCAAGTAGCCGGAACTACAGGCACGCGCTACCACGCCCGGCTGATTTTTTTGATTTATTGTAGAGATGCGGTCTCGCCAAGTTGCCCAGGCGGGTCTCGAACCCGCGGGCTCAGGCAATCCACTCACCTCAGCCTCCCAAAGGCGCGGGATTACAGGCTGAGCCACTGAGCCCGGCTCACTTAGCATGTTTTCAAGGTCCATCATGTTGCTGTATGTGTCAGCACTTTATTCCTTCTTATGGCTGAGTAATATTCCGCTGTATGGACAGACCACACTGTTTATCCACTCAGGGTCAAATTACTTTTGACAAAGATGCCAAGGAAGTTCAGTTCAATTGTCAGGTTTCTTTTTAATGGGAAAAAGTAGTCTTTCAGTGAATGGTGGCATAACAACTGGACATGCCAATTTTATTTTATTTATTTGTTTTTTTTTTCTTTCAGTCAAAACAAGCTTTCACGGTTACCCAGACTGGAGCACAGTGGTCGCATCATAACTCATCACAGCCTTGAACTCCTGGACTCAAGCGACCCTTTTCACCTCAGCCTCCTGAATGGCTAGGACTATAGGCAGACCCCACCATGCCTGGCTACTTTTTTTTTTTAATTTTGTGGAAATGGGTCTTTCTATGTTGCCCAGGCTGGTTTCAAACTCCTGGCCTAGAGCAATCTTCCTACCTCTACTTCCCAAAGTGCTGGGATTACAGATTGAAGCCACCATACCCAGCCCTGAATTTAAAAAACAAAATTGAACCTCAACCCCTATCTCACTTAATACACAGAAAATAACTCAAAGTAAATCATAGGCCTAAATGGAAAATATAAAACCATAACACTTCTCTGGCCAGACATGATGGCTCATGCCTGTAATCCCAGCACTTTGGGAGGCAGAGGCAAGAGGACTGGCTAAACCCAGGGGTTTCAGACTAGCCTGGGCAACCTGGTGAGACTTTATCGCTACAGTAAATTAACAAAATTAGTTGGGTGTGGTGGCACACATCTGTGGTTCCAGCTACATGGAAGGCTAAGGAGGAAGGATTGCCTGAGTCCAGCAGGTCAAGGCTGCGGTGGCCGTGAGCGTGCCACTGTACTCTAGCCTAGGCAGCAGAGTGAGACTCTGTCTCAAAAAAAAAAAAAAGGCCAAACCTACAAATCATAGGTGTTTCTGAGGAAGAAGAGAAAGCAACAGGTTTGGAAAACCTATTTGAGGGAATAAAAGAGGAAAACTCCTCTGGCCTTGCCAGAGATCTAAACATCTAGATACAAGAAGTCCAAAGAACCCCAAGAAGACTCATTGCAAAAAGGTTATATAATCATTGGTTACACAAATTAATGTGAAGGAAAGACTCTTAAGAGCAGTGAGACAAAAGCATCAAATAATTCACAAAGGTAAGCCTATCAGTCTAACAGCAGACTTCTTGCAAAAAGCCATACAAGCCAGAAGGGATTGGGGCGCCAACTTCAATCTCCTCAGAATAACAGTCAGCCAAGAATTTTGTATCCCACAAAACTAAGTTCCATAAAGGAAGGAGACATGAAGTCTTTCCCCCAGACAAGCAAACACTGAGGGAATTTGTCACCACGAGACTGGATCTACAAGAAGTGCTTCAAAGGAGTTCTAAATATTGAAAGAAAAGGCTGAAATATACCAGTAAAGAAACACTGGACACCGTAAAGCTCACAGGCCTATGGAACACCAACACAATAGAGAAAATAAGGTAAATAAATGAATCAACTAGTTAATCAGTATGACGAATGGAACAGTACCTTACATATCATTATTAACTCTGAGCATAAACGGTCTCAATGTCCCACTAGAAAGATACAGACGGGCAAAATGGATTTAAAAAAACCACAACCCAAATATCTGCTGCCTTCAAGAGACCCACTTAACTCACAAAGACTCCTGCAGACTCAAGGTAAAAGGGTAGGGAAAAATATTCCATGCAAATGAAAAACAAAATGAGCAAAAGTCGCCATTCTCACATCAGATCAAACAGACTTTACATTAATAACAGTAAAGGCCGGGCTCGGTGGCTCAGCCTGTAATCCCAGCACTGTGGAGGCCGAGGTGAGTGGATTGCCTGAGCCCGCGGGTTCGAGTCCAGCCTGGGCAACTTGGCGAGACCTCGTCTTTACAATAAAAATCAAAAATGAGCCAGGCGTGGTAGCACACGCCTGTAGTTCCAGCTACTTGGAAGGCTGAGGCGGAAGGATGGCCGGAGCCCAGCAGGTCGAGGCCGCGGTGGCCAGGAGCGGCCGCTGCACTCCAGTCTGGGCGACAGAGTGAGACTCCAACTCAAAAAAACCAAAAATTAAAAAAAAAAAAAAAGAGTTAATGCAGTGGGCAGAATAATGGTTGCCAGACATGTCCACATCCTAATCTCCAGAACCTGGGAAAATGCTACCTTACAGAGCAAAGGGAGCTCCGCAGATGTGATTAAAGTTAAGAACCGTGGGATGGAGAGATGATCCTGGATAATCCACTAGACCCAGTTTAATCACATGGGCCCTTAAAACTGGAGACCCAGCCGGTCTTGGTGGCTCAGCCTGTAATCCCGCACCTTTGGGAGGCTGAGGTGAGTGGATTGCCTGAGCCCGTGGGTTCGAGACCCGCATGGGCAGCGAGACCTCATCTCTACAATAAATCAAAAAATCAGCCGGGCATGGTAGCACATGCCTGTAATTCCGGCTACTTGGAAGGCTGAGGCGGAAGGATCGCCGGAGCCCAGCAGGTCGAGGCTGCGGTGGCCGGGAGCGGCCACTGCACTCCAGTCTGGGCGACAGGGTGAGACTCCAACTCAAAAAAAAAAAAAAAACTGGAGACCCACTCGGGCTGTGGTCAGAGGGAGATGGAACTGTGGAAGAACAGTCACATATGCCACGTTGCAGGCTTTGAAAACGAAGGAACGAGGCCACAAGCCAAAGACTGTGGACAGCCAGCCCCTCACCCCTAGCAGCCGGAAAAGGCAAGGAAAGGGACTGACTCTAGAGACTCCAGACAGGAAGGCTCTGCTGACACTAATTTCGGCCCATGTTGTACTTCAAACCCTTCTTCCAGAACTGTGAGATAAATCTGTGTTAAGCCACCAAGACTGTGGTCATTTGTTTCGGCAGCCCTGGGACACTAACACAACTGACAAGAGCAATGCAGGTGAGGACACAGAGTCCCTAGAACTCTCACACCCAGCTGACTGGGGTGTGAAATGGGCACAGTCATTTAGGAAAACTGGCTGGCAGTTCGAGGAACACTAAATGCACGCCTACCCTGTAACCCAGCACTTCCGCTCTTAGGTGCAGATCCAGGAGAACTGATACCTGGGTGTGCAGAGCAGCCTCGGGCATGAAGGTCTTGAGGTGCAGCCTCACTACAGCTTTCTTCTCGGCAGCCAGCGAGGCCCGCGGCTCAAATCTCCCTCCCAGTAAGCTCCGCCGCAGCACCGGAGCAGGAGAGCAGCCTGAGCTCTCTCTGGCCGGAGGCCAGGGCCTGGTCTTTTCTGTCCGGTGCAGAGCTAGAACTTCCCCCTGGACTAGCCAAACCTCTCAGAGCTGCATCCCCACTGCGGGTCCTCCCACCCGCCCCTGCCTTCCTTCTCCACTTCTGTTCGGCTGACAGATCTGTGACTGACCCTGCCCAGCCTCCTCCCTCTCCCCGTCTCTTTCAAGGTCTTATCTCCGATAAATCTCATTCCTCTAACTCTGTCTTGGCATCTAACAAAACCCAAATGTTCATCAACAGGTGAACGGATAAACAAAAGGTGGGATATTCACAGAATGGCATACCACTCTGCAGTAAGAAGGAATAAACTACTGAAACATGGGACATGGATGAACACAATGAGTAAAAGAAGCCAGACCCAAAAGAAAATATGCCATAAGACGCTATATGAAGTTCTAAACCAACAAAACCAAACTATGGTGAAAGAAATCCTAATAGGGGCTGCCTCTGGTGAAGAGGAAGTAACTAGAAAGTGGCACTAAGGAACTTGGGGTAGTCATGGGAACCTTCCACATCTTCATGGGGGAGTGAGGATATAGGTATACACCAACGACCAGCACTCATCAAACCATGCACAGACAACCTGCGTGGTCATTACAGGTAAACTGTACCTCAATAAAGCTAATTTCTTTCTCTTTTTTGGTTTGAAAGCAGGATTTATTGAGAGGACAGAACAGAAAAAGCTCCCACCATGGGAAGGGACCTGAGGGGGTTACCCAAGCCAATTTCTTAAAATGCAAACAAAACTCACACACACAAATTGCCACATGACACCCTTCCCTTTCCCTCCCAACCTTGCCTGTTGTCCTGTTTCTCACAGTACTAATATTTTTTTTTTTTGAGTCAGAGCCTCACTCTGCCATTCTGTTGTAATGTCTCCATTTTCATTGCTGGTTGAGCTAATTTAAATCTTCTTTTTGTTTCTTAATTAATCTAGCTAGCAATCTATCAATCTTGTTTATCTTTTCAAAGAAGCAACTTTCTGTTTCACTGATCCTCACAGATCTGCTGGCCTTCGGCGATCCTTCTGCTTCAGCCTTCCAAGTAGCTGGAACCACAGGCACATGCCACCATGCCTGGCTAATTTTTCCTGATTTATTGTAGAGATAAGGTCTCGCCATGTTGCCCAGGCTGATCTCAAACTTGTGGGGCTCAGGCAATCCTCTCACCTCCGTCTTCCAAAGTGCCAGGATTATAGGCGGGAGCCACCGTGCCCGGCCAATATTCTAACATATTATTTTAAGTGTATTGTATTGTTCATTTTCTGTCTCCTTCTGCTGAAATATTATCTCCACAAAGACAGAGATCTTGTTTGTTTGACTCCCAGTCCCTAGAACAGCACCTGAGCCTGGGAGACAAGCGATTCATATTTGCAGAATGAATGAAAGAACAGGACATTTTGTTTCCTGAAGTATTCCCCAACCCATACTTCATTTGATTCTCATAACCATGTAAGGCAGATGTTTGCCTTCTCTAGAGAAATAAGGTGAACTGTTACTTGCTCTGAATCAGAGTTACGAGTTGAGAGCTGAGCCAGGACATCTGGTCTCCCAATTTTCTAGCACAAAGCCTAACTTAATAGAATAAACGCCATTTAGCACCTGGTCCAAATATGAACAGCATCATGTACATGCACACAGTAACACAGGCCAGAGAGGACACACACACATAGATGCAGAAACTTTTCGAGAGAATGTGGTAAGCACTAAAAGAGGGGCTAGGCCGGAGCTGCTCACACCTATAATCCCAGCACTTTGGGAGGCAGAGATAAGAAGATTGCCTGAGTCCAAGGGTTCGAGACCACCCTGGGCAACTTGGTGACACCTCATGTCTACAATAAATCAAAAAATTAGCTGGGCATGGTGGCACACACATGTAGCTCCAGCTACTTGGATGGCTGAGGCAAAAGGATCACCTGAGCCCAGCAGGTCGAGGCTGCCGTGGTCGTTGAGTGTGCCACTGTCCTCCAGCCTGGGCGACTGAGTGAGATGCCTACTCAAAAAAAAAAAAAAAGGACTTTGGAGGAACCAGGATCTAGGGTGCAGAGAAGGTTTCTTGGAAGAAGTAGTGCCCAAACTGAGACCTAAGGGATTTTTTTTTTAGTTAAATTAGCACAAACACTACTCGGAAGGCTGAGGCGGAAGGATCGCCGGAGCCCAGCAGGTCGGGGCTGCGGTGGCCGGGAGCAGCCACTGCACTCCAGTCTGGGCGACAGAGTGAGACTCCAACTCAAAAAAAAAAAAAATTAGCACAAACAAGTAGAAACAGGATTCCAGACCCGGGAGCCAGCATGAGCAAAGACATCACAGCATGGTGTGGCAAGGGAATCTGGGAAAATGAGCCCATATGGTACAAGGCAGGGACAAAAGGAGGTGAGGCTGGAGAGGGAAGGAAGAAGAGGGTCCAAATCTCAGCAGCCACTGTGAACTAAAGTATGGAAGGGCCAAAGGTGACAGGAGTCATGGAAGAACTATGACCACTCAAATTTCAGCTCACCCTGACGGCTACAGCAGGAAGAAGGGCTGGGAGGGAACAAAAAAACTGCCGCTCCAGGCATATGTCTGATGTCTGAGACAGTCTCTGAACCGTGGCAGAGGGGCCCCCACTCACCTAAGTAGAATCGCAGGAAGGGTGATGGCGTCATGTTCTTAAACATCATGATCTGCACCCAAGGGTTTTTGTATTGAATCTGCGGTATGTTGAAGAACACAAATTTCCTGCAAAAGGGAAGAAATTAAACCTATGAAAAAGAACTTGTAACCTAAAATTTGTGCTCATTTGTTCTTTTCTAGAGCATAGGACCTTGTCTACCTCCCCCCAAAAGGGACTGAGGAAAATTGCTCAAAGGAATCCTTCAGAAGTTCTCTGAATGGCGTTGGGACTTCTGGTTAAGTATCGGAAGGAAAAGAAATCTGTATCCTGACCTGCATTGCACACACGCCTAAAACTCACCAACAAAAAGGCATAACTGTAAAAATGAAAACACAAAGGCACTCCATCTTGATTTGTGTGGTAACTACATGTTGTATACGTGTGTGGACGTTCTCTGAACTGTATCTTTAGAGATGTGCACCGTTTCTAGATTATATCACAACTTTAAAATAAATGAAACCCAGAAAGTACACACAGGGGAATATTTTTACAATTTTAGGAGTGGAGGAACACCTTTATACTCAGAAGGCATGAGATAACAAGGGTTGCCCCAGGTGGAAGGGGAATGAACTAGAAAGTGGCACTAAGCCAGGCTCAGTGGCTCAGCCTGTAATCCCGCGCCTTTGGGAGGCTGAGGTGAGTGGATTGCCTGAGCCCGCGGGTTCGAGACCCGCCTGGGCAGGAGACCTCATCTCTACAATAAATCAAAAATTAGCTGGGCGTGGCAGCGCCTGCCTGTAGTTCCAGCTACTCGGAAGGCTGAGGCGGAAGGATCGCCGGAGCCCAGCAGGTCGAGGCTGCGGTGGCCGGGAGCGGCCACTGCACTCCAGTCTGGGCGACTGAGTGAGACTCCAACTAAAAAAAAAAAAAAAAAAAAGTGGCACTAAGAAGCTTCCTGCAGGCAGGCATAGGAGCCTTCTGAATCTTCACTGGAGAGTGGGGATACAGGTGCGCACAAAAGGCCAGAACAGATAACTCTGGCTACATCAAAACCTTTGCAAGGCCAAACTTACCAAAAACACATTCGACAGCTGCCAAACCAAAAGAAAAAGTTTGCAAAACATAAAACAAAGGACCAATGGTCTCGACACAGAGTTGTCCACATCATTTATAAAACTGCCAACTCACAACAGCAGGCCACAGGCAGTTCTTAGAACCCAAACGACCTGTCATCCTTCCCACGAAGAGAGGCTCAACATCTTCCCAATAAAGTCGTGCAGACTGAAGTGGTTCTTCCTCACCCCTCAGATCGCTAAAGACTTTTTTAGAATTTTCACTGGCTAGAGACAAGCCCTCTCTCTGTCCTCCAGCCCGGCCCCACGGCTCCCAGCAGCCGCGACAACCGACAGGCTGGGGTGCAGGCGCGGGCGGTCTCGCCGGGCTCCGACTGACCTGGCGCCCTCGCCCAGCTCCCCGTGCGTGTTGTAATTCACGGTCATGACCTTCACCGAATCCTTGAACACCACGTCCCCCTTGCTGAGATACTGCAGGGTGCGGCGGATGGGGAAGCGGCCCTTCATGGGCATGGCGGCGGCGCCGCGCAGCCAGGTGGATCTCCGGCCGGGGCTTCCCGGAGCCAGGCTCCACTTCCCGCGCAGACTCACAGGGACGCGACCCGGCGGGCAGCGCGCGCCGCGGAGCAGCCTGGGACTTGTAGTCCTGGCCGGGGCACCCGGCGTGCACATCTTTGCTTGGAACAGCCCTCCCCGCGAAGGTGTGTGGGTGTTCACGCTCTGTAAATGAGTCATTCCCCCGACTACCCACGGGAAAAAAATTTTATTTTTTTTAATTATTATTATTTTTTTGAGTTGGAGTCTCACTGTCGCCCAGACTGGAGTGCAGCGGCCGCTCCCGGCCACCGCAGCCTCGACCTGCTGGGCTCCGGCGATCCTTCCGCCTCAGCCTTCCGAGTAGCTGGAACTACAGGCGCGCGCTACCACGCCCGGCTGATTTTTTTGATTTATTGTAGAGATGAGGTCTCGCCAAGTTGTCCAGGCGGGTCTCGAACCCGCGGGCTCAGGCAATCCACTCACCTCGGCCTCCCAAAGTGCTGGGATTACAGGCTGAGCCACCGAGCCCGGCCGGAAAATAATTTTAAATAGGCTCAAACTCAGTCAATCAGACATTACAATAGGAAATACTCAGGAAAGCTGAATTCAGATGCAAGTCAGCTAACTTGCTGTCCAAACAGGTCCATTTTTCTCTCTGAACGTCTTGTTTCAAAACGAAGAGTTCAAACTGCACAATTTCTAATAACGACTTAAAAGAGAACTGATTTGCAAGAGGACAAAAATAGTTTGGGATCCACTCCTTCCTAGTTCAGCCAACTGAACAGCTGTGGACCTTAATTTTCTCATAAGCAAACTATGAGATTCATTTCTGAAGTGCTCTTATTGATCTGAGACAGTTTTGATTCTATGCATTTATGTATGTATGCATTTATTTATTTATTTATTTTTGAGTTGGAGTCTCACTCCGTCGCCCAGGCTGGAGTTCAATGGCACACTCACAGCCACTCCAGCGTCGACTTGCTGGGCTCTGGCGATCCTTCTGCCTCAGCCTTCCAAGTAGCTGGAACCACAGTCATGCTACCACGCCCCCCGGTTTATCTGTTTTTATAGATGAAGCCTCACTATGTTGCCCAGCCTGGTCTCAAACTCACAGACTCAAGAGATTCATTCTCCCACCTTGATATTCCAAAATGCTGGAATCACACAGGTGAGCCACCACAACCATAAACTTATCATTTAAATGTTCCTAGTAGCTATGGTTCCAGTGGCTTCTGCTCCAGGCAGTCAGATCTAGCTTTCTGGATTCACCTGTTTCCAGATTTCTGGATAGCAGCTTGCCCTGCAAACTCAGTGCTCTGGTGGGCCCACAAAAAGCCATGGATTTTGTTAGCCCAGCTTTTTGTTGTTGTGAGAATACAGTGACAACTGTTATTTAATTTTTTTTTTGAGTTGGAGTGTCACTCTGTCACCCAGACTGGAGTGCAGTGGCCGCTCCCGGCCACCGCAGCCTCCACCTGCTGGGCTCCGGCGATTCTTCCGCCTCAGCCTTGCGAGTAGCTGGAACTACAGGTGTGCTACCATGCCCGGCTAATTTTTTGATTTATTGTAGAGATGAGGTCTCGCCAAGTTGCCCAGGCGGGTCGCGAAAGTGGCAACTTTTAAACTAGAAGAGTTCTTAAGTATTTTTACAACTATGTTAGGGAACTGAAGTGTTTTGGGCAGAACTTTTGATCTTCAAGTCCCCTGGAGGAGCTTACTATGGATGAAACACCCATCCCACATTGAAAATATGGATATTCACATACAAAGCAGGCTAGGGCAGCTTGGATTTGGCATTTACCCTCATCACTAATTTCTTCATCTGCAACTTGAGGCTGTTGGTTTACCATGCACAATACTTAGTATTCTATCTAGCCTGCAGTAAGCACTAAATATTATCCCCTCCTGCTTTAGGAATCTACAAAGGATCTACGAAAGTCCTGTTTCAAAGGCCAAAGTGAAATCACTAAAAGAAACCTACTCAACAGTATCCAGCCTCATGGCCCATTTCTGCCACCTTTGAGTTTTGACACAATGCTTGAGCACCTCAGCACTACCTGACCCAGCTACTTGCTGCTGACGGCAAAGTGAGTCAGGGAGGCCTGGGTTTAAACCCTAATTCCACCACTGACTGGCTGCATGACCTGAGCCATGCTATCCTCTTTTCACCTGTCTGTCAGATGAACAGCTGAGTAACTACCTCACAGGATGTGGGTAGAGCTAAAGGAGCAAGGTGTGGCCATGTAGCAGAGTGCCTGGCACAAACGGCAGTCACAAGGCTCCCGACATCCGAGCCTCAGTTTCTTCCGGTGTGAAATGGAATGATGAGACTGTAAAGGATTTTGCACTACACTTGCCTAAAACAGTTCATTTAACCAGCATCGGGGACACGGGCAGAATGGTAACCCT
Organism: Cephalopachus bancanus; assembly: GCA_027257055.1. Lineage (NCBI taxonomy): Eukaryota > Metazoa > Chordata > Mammalia > Primates > Tarsiidae > Cephalopachus > Cephalopachus bancanus. The sequence continues at coordinate 1,054,420 of JAPVLO010000510.1, forward strand.
GTTCAGAGCCTTGTGACCTTGATTTTGTCCAGAGGCCTTAACCAGACAGGTGACACAGAAGCTGGAACTATCTTCTGATATTCAGATGGTTATCATCAGAAAAGGAGGTGGGATGCCATGCTTTGAGTCTCACCTATAATGCATGTGGACATACACACACACACAACCCCAACCACTAGCATCTGTTATTTTATTTTTTAAAAAACGGTTCCATTACAAGGCCTCAGAGTAGTGCATGCAAATCAATGACCCCCAAACTGACAGTCATTGTCAGATGACCAGCACAATTTGCTGCTCCAGTCTGTGACCTAGCAAAATGACCAGTTTCTCATTGTGAGTCCATTACCAACTATGCCAACGTCCAACCTACTGCACGGTTCATGGTGAGTCAGAGGTACATTTTAGTATCTGAACAGCAAAGACACGTTGAGCTGCAAGTACAATGACCTTAGTGTATTAGACAGGGGAAAATACAAACAAGGCATAAAAGGGACAGTCAACTTCATCTGGTGCCTGAATCCTGAAGTTTCTTCCGTATATGATCATGATCTATGTCTATCTAGGGAGATCTACTATGCCACATCAAGACCTCCCTCATTTGCTAAGGAGACAGCACTGATTCCCTTGAAAGGCCGCAGGGTCAAATATTCACAAGGTAAAAACCTAAAGTTGTGGTTACAATTCACAGGCCAACTTTTCCCTGCTGTTATCTCTGTAAATCCAACTTTATGCCTGCATGAATTCTGGGATATGGTGCAGATGAGGGGTCCTGTCATGTCTACATCTACAGGAGTATATAGCCATGAAAGAATTAAACGGAAGAATTCATAAAAGAATACAGCCGTGGAAGAACTCAATCAAATCAAAGGGATTTGATTTTAGCTTGGCTTAGTATATTCAGTGAGCTGAGTTTCTAAAAATAGTTTTTAAAACTATTTCTTGCGTGTTTCTCAATGCTTAGTTACCTACAGATTGCTACCTGGATTGATTTCAGGGAAGGGGTACATTTAGTGAATTAGTTTTAACTGATATCACCAGCTAATTAAAAGAGATGTTCTCATAAGAAAAGTGATGATGACGGAAAGCAGCAATTAGCTTCTGGAACTACCTGCTTTTCAGTGCAGAGAGCCTCCTCCTCAGGTGCAGAAATGACAGCCTGAGCAGGGAGGAGCCCAGCAGCCACCCGGGAGTCCCTCCAGAACAACAGTGGGAAGGTCATGGGCTTCAGGGAAGAAAAGAGGCCTGTGCCAAGCAACATCTTAGTTGGCAGTTGCCTGGCTGCCGGTTTCCCAAGACAAGCAGCGGAGTTGGTGACTGGCTGGCCACTCATATGCCTACACAGTACCTTTTCATTCAGCCGAAAGACCTAGCAGGTGCTAAGGAAACAGGAAGAGCATTGACACAAACGCAGATAATTTTTACACCAAGAGAGTTCAGACATTCCCATTATCAAGCAAAGTCTTCACCAGAATGTAACAAAATGAATTGCAGCTCTCACACCAGTAACCAGTGAAAGTATGGCCCAGAGCTAGCTAAGGGGTATAAAGTGACTAGTGGTCAGTTACTGTTCATTAATCAAGACGCATAATTGCAGAAACTCAATCCAGAGCTGAGCACATGATGTCAGATGGTCAGTTAAGGACTATGTTCCTGTAAACCAAAGCACCAGAGCTAAATTAACAACTTCCCTTTCTGCCCTTGATTGGTGAAGTGTTCAAGTACTGAGGTGCTACTGGAATGATCCTGGGTTGTGCTTCTTCAAACATTTCAGTTTCTTAACACTAAACACTGGTAATAAAATATCTCATCAATGCTCCAGGTCAGAGACAGGATGAACCAAAAGGGAAGAAACTTGATCAAAGTGTCTTGAAATTTATTTTATCTTCTGGCGCAGGGAAGCATCCCTTCACCTGATGATGTTCCACAAAGCTTTCAGGTTGCCAATTCCGGTTTTTGGGGGCGTTTTTTTGAGCTGGAGTCTCACTCTGCCGCCCAGACTGCAATGGCAGCTCACAGCCACCACAGCCTCGATCTGCTGGGCTCAGGCAATCCTTCCGCTTCAACCTTCCAAGTAGTTGGAATTACAGGGATGCGCCACCACGCCTGGCTAATTTTTTAATTTCTTGTAAAGATGAGGTAGCGCCATGTTGCCCAGATGGCCTCGAACCCATGAGCTCAGGCAATCCTCTCGCCTTTGCCTCCAAAGTGCTGGGGTTATAGGCATGAGCCATCATGCCCGGCAGATCGCCAATTCCTAAATTCTAGATTGGGCCTTTAAAATAGACCCAGATCCGAGTAATTTTGTCAAAGCTCTGGAAGGAGGTATCTCCAGGGACAGACAATTGTTCTACCAGAGCAAGGTTGGGGAAACTTCTCACAAATAATACTAATATAAACCAAAAAGTCAACCACTCCTGTTTTCTAAAAAACCCATAATCAAATTCACATTGCTACCCCTGCACTGGGAGCTTACTCCCAAAAAAGACAAACAAAAACTTAAACTGAGGAAAACAGATCCTGGAAAATATTCCCCAGTCATCCCATCTTGGGTGAGACTTCAACTCAAAAAGAAAAAAAAGGAGGTGCTGGGCTCTCTGAGTCTAAACTCTTCCCTTCACAGCAGCACTTTCCTCTTCCACTGTACAGGCAGGAAGCACCGAGCAGCACAGAAGCCCCAGATGAAGCAGAATCCATAGCTTACTGGGCACGAACTTCTGCCAGAGCAGAATACGGTACAATGAATCCCTCTTGTTGGTCTTGACTGAAGGAAGGGTCCTGTGAAAAGCTGCCCTATAATACTGCATAAGAACCCAAGACTAGGCTGGAGCAAATGGACCCAAGAGATACATGGCAGCCACTTCTGCCCTGGGCCCAACAGAGCTGCATTTAGTTGTCTTGGTAGTAAAAATGTAAAATCCCTTCCAAAGGCAGGAACCTCCAGTTTAAGGAAAAAATAAGCAGGAAAAACAGCAAACAAATGCTGATTCTTCCTGTTCTGACTCCTATTTTATTACGCAACTGTAGCGGAAAACACCACAAAGTGCACAGCAGAAAACAGCAGATTCCTGCCCCTAACTTGCGTGCATCTGAATTCTCACCCCGCCTCCTTCCTCGTCAGTCCCACCTGTCCTCTCGCCGGCTGCACTGGCTCCGGCCAGGCCCCGGGGCCCAAAGGTGTCACCCCACTGCTGGTCAGTCGGCACCCCGCTTCTGCTTGGCCAGAGTGTGCTTCAGCTCCCGCAGGTTCTCTGTCAGCACCTCCACCTCATCCAGGCGGCCGCACTGCTTGGCATCAAAGATGTACGCCTTGATGTTATCAATCTGCTGCAGGAGGAGTTCTTCCTCTATGAGCTCCTCAGCTTCTGGCCCGCTGTCACTGTCCATTTCGAAGGGGTTGGTACAGGTGAGCTCCTCGAAGGGGTTACTAGGACGTGGGGGGCTTGAGGGCCCCTGCTGAGGGTGCTGACCTTCCTCGTCAAACGGGTTGGGTGCTGGACTCTCTGGGTGGGCGAAAGGATTCCCTGGCCCCACTACTGCCTCCTCTTGCTCCTCCTCAAAAGGATTATACCCTTTTGGGACGTAGGCTGAAGGGGTAAGAGAAGCCTCTGCAGCAGGAGGGATGGCCGTGCCCTCTTCTGGGGGACTGGAGCGCTCTTCCTCATCAAAGGGGTTTAGAGAGGGCCCCTCGTTTTGCTGTGACATGCTGCTACTCTTGGGGAAGAACTCTTGGCCAAGGGCTGGGGGCCCAGACCACACTCTGATGGGCTCTCCAGCTGAACTGGGTGAAGGGGTCTTGGGAACTGTGCTGTTCTGAGGTGGGGATGAGCCGAGATCCAAAGCACAAGCAAGGTGGGTGCGAGGCTCTCTGCTGGGCTCCAGCTGAAAAGGCCCGATATCTCGGAAGTCCAGGGACCGAGTCCGTGTATGCAGGGATGCCACACGGAACTGTTCCCTTTCTCGTTCCCACTCCCGTTCACGAAGCATCTGCAACTGTTCCCGCTGCAGGTCCTCCTCCTCGGCCTGCCGCCGGGACAGCTCGATGGCCTTCTCTGTCTGCTGCTGGTCATACTCGTCCTGCAGCAGCCGCAGGTTCTCCTGCAGGGTGCGCACTTCATCTGTGCGGCCTGCAGCCTTGGCCTGCCTAATAAATGATGTGATGTTGTGGATCTGCTGGAGGAGGGGATCCGAGTCTTCACTCTGTCCCTGACCGCCTGACAGCGGGAGCCAGCCCTCAGCCTTTCTCAAAGGGGCAGGACCCCTGCGGAGAGATGCCACCTCCCCATTGGCTGCTCGAGATGCCAGGCCAGTCCGCCTTTCCTCAAGCCTCCGCTGAGCCTCCAGGGCAGCCTGGGGAGACACCAAAGCCGGAAACAAGAAACACAGTCACCAGACCAGCAGCAGCCCACAGTCAGCTACTCCCTATGGTTTCGCTATCCCTGTGCCAGTGATACTCCAATTTCCCACCTCAGGATTATAATATCCAACTGCTAAAGTCAAAACATGCTTTTTTGTGGGAGAGCAAGAAGCCTTTATTTTCAAAAATAAAATAATGGATAACAAAAAGTTAGGTGATAAGATTTTCCCAATCTTACGTTCACAGACTGTACACTTTTTGTAAACCTCTGACATCTATTACCCTCATCTACACTAGAATCTAATACAATACTAAATACATATATTATTTTCCATTTAATATTGCCTATTCCAATGTGCTCAACAAAGAACTTCCTGGCATCTTGGTCCTCTGCAACTTCTGCCACAGGGAGAACTGCCAATCTCTGTGGTATTCTACACATAAGAGAATCAGCAGAAACTCTGGGGAAAAAAATCACCCTGGTCCCCATAGAAGAGAGTGAGGCTGAAATACAACATAAAAAATGCAGGCCAGGCTCGGTGGCTCAGCCTGTAAACCCAGCACTTTGGGAGGCCAAGGCAAGTGGATTGCCTGAGCCTGCAAGTTTGAGACCAGCCCAGGCAACTTGGTGAGACCTCGTCTCTACAATTAAAAAAAAAATTAGCTGAGCATGGCAGCGCACACCTGTAGTTCCGGCTACTTGGAAGGCAGAGCCAGAAGGATCACCGGAGCCCAGCAGGTCCAGGTTGACACTGGGGTGGCTGTGAGCATATGTGCCACTGCACTCCAGCCTGGGTGCCACTGCACTCCAGCCTGGGCAACAGAATGAGACTCCAACTCAAAAAAAATTGCAAACTTGAGACAGTGAAAGTTTCTGATTCACCACAACTTCACAGGATCTCCTGGGAGCCCTGGTGGCCCCGTGCTTGAGAGCCACAGGAAGACACGAACCTGCATTCCTGGCTCGCTCACCTGTCTCTCCATGGCCCTCTTCCTCTCCATTTCCTCCTTCCGTTTCTTTTTCAGTTCCTCAAACTGCTCTTTGGTTGGCAGTGACATCAAACCAAGCAACTTTTCCTGTAGGGAGTCACAGACAATTTTACACTTAAACCCTCTTAGGGAAAACAATGAACTTTAAACACTGATGAGATTCTGCTTATGCTAAGACACTCTAACCCTTACATCAGGCCAAAAAGTCAACTTCAAAACAGGCATGCTCTCTCCTATGAAATGATCCCCATCAGATATCCTAGTTATTCACCTGGCTCAAGTATCAGTTTCTCCATGAGCCCTTGTCCCTGACTACCCTATCTAACTTTGTGAATCTCTATCCCAGCTCTACCTACCACTCTTCCCTGCTTTACATTTCTCAACTTTCTGCCATCTTACATACTAGAGAGGACCCAAAAGACAGGAATTATTTTTGGGGAGACAGGCCCCCGGTAGCACAGGCTTCTCTGAGAGGTGAGTGTTATAGGAACCCATCAGCATCAGTGTACCAATTAATGTTGTTGTGAGAGGCTGCGTTCGGTCAGTGAGTTTCTGGGGGGAGATTCTTTCAGTGTGTTTGCCCGTTTCATGATGGGGTGATTTACAAGTGCACCTGCCCACACCATAGGGAGTGTTGCAGTTTTTGACCAAAAACAGCATGCTCTACATGCCCCATCCTCCCTATTCACCCAATCTTGCCACAAGTAACTTTTTTTCGTTTCTCTAATGAAAAAAGTCCTAAAGGGAAATGTTTTGCTGATGTAGAAGAGATGAAACAAAAACCACAAAAGCACCTTAAAAGGCATCAAAATGGACTAGTTCAAAAACTGTTCTGAGCCGTGGAAAAAGCATCTCGATAGGTGTATTGCATCAAACGGAGAGTACTTTGAAGGTGAGCAAAGTTTTTTGTTTTTTGATTTTCACTCTGTCGCCCAGGTTGGAGTGCAGTGGCCCAGGCTGGAGTGCTCATGGCCCCTGCAGCCTCAACCTGCTGGGCTCAGGCAATCTTCCACCTCAGCCTTCCAAGCAGCTGGAACTATAGGCACACACCACCATGCCTGGCTAATTTTTTTATCTACTGTAGAGATGAGGCCTCGCCAAGTTGCCCAGGCTGGTCTTGAATCTATGCGCTCTCATCTCGGCCTTCCAAAGTGCTGGGATTATAGGCATAAGCCACTGTGCCTGGCCAAAGTTTAAACACATAAGAATAAATACACAATTTTTTATAAGTAAATTATGGTTTGTTTTGGGTCGTCCCTCATACTTTAGTTACTTATTGTCTGGCTCCCTCTAGAATATAAGCTTTATGAGAACAGGAAGGTTTGTCTTTTTCATTCACTATAAGACATCTAGAACCTAGAACATTGTTTGGTTCACAATAGGCACGCAACAGCAAATGATCGCTGAATAGACTCACTAATCAGCAGGACAAAGGGCCTACTCAGCACTAAAATGTCAGAAAACTAACCCAACAGGACTCCATGAAATCTCTTTGTCTGGAAGCTCTAAAGGTGGTTAACTTTGACTCTCTCAGAAGGGACTTCCAGAGGCAGAAAGACACAACTCACATCTAACCACCTAGGTTTAGTCTGCCCTTGAACAACCGGCTGTTTCCTCTCAACCAGTGGCCCAGGAAGAGTACCTGAGGAGCTTATCCCAAAGAAGAAACGCTAAGTACCAGTATGTCCATCAGAGCAGTACTTAGAACAGCAAAAAATTAAAGTTTATCAAATGCCCAACTAAAGGGGAATGGTTAAATAAAGGATGGCATATACAGTCAAAGTAGTATTCTGGAGCCATTCAAATGATAGCTGAACATTATGTAAAAAAGTGCTCATGATAGAAAATTCAGTGATAAAAAAAGAAGACACAAATTCACAAATATGCACTAATTATAACTGCTGTTTATAAACATGCAAATGGAAAAAAAAGAGAAGAAAATATACCAAAATGATGAGTGATTATACTGGGAATATGGATTAAAATCCGTATTTTTTTCTTAATGTAACATAATACATTCATGATCTTTTTTGTTTGTTTGTTTGTTTTGAGTTGGAGTCTCACTCTGTTGCCCAGACTGGAGTGCAGTGGCCGCTCCCGGCCACTGCAGTCTCAACTCGCTGGATTCTGGGGATCCTTCCGCCTCAGCCTTCCGAGTAGCCGGAATTACAGGCACGCGCTACCATGCCCAGCTGATTTTTTGATTTATTGTAGAGATGAGGTCTCACGAAGTTGCCCAGGTGGGTCTCGAACCCGGGCTCAGGCAATCCACTCACCTCAGCCTCCCAAAGCACGGGATTACAGGCTGAGCCACCGAGCCTGGCTGCATTCATGATCTTAAAAATAATAAACATATAAATAGCAAATATAAAACATGTAAAAATATAAACATATAGAACTATAAACATAAAAATATAAAAAAGTAAACAAGCAAGATGGACACAGTGGCTCACACCTGTAATCCCAGCGCTTTGGGAGGCAGAAGCGATAAGGCTGCCAAAGTCTAAGGGTTCGAGACCAGTCTGGGCAACTTGGTAAGACCTCGTCTCTAAAATAAATTAAAAAATCAGCTGAGTGTGGTGGTGCATGCCTATAGATCCAGCTACTTGGAAGGCTGACACAGAAGGATTGCCTGAGTCCAGAGGTCAAGGCTGCAGGAGGAGCATCCCACTGCACTCTAGCCTGGGCAAGAGTGAGGTTCCAACTCAAGAAAAAAGAAAAGAAAGTAAACAAGCCATTGGCATGAATCTACCTCCTAAGAGGTAAAAGAGCAGGATAGACCAAGTGCAACATTTACGCCACCCCAGGATGGTTTTACCTGCACAAAAAGCGTGGCTGAGTATCTGATCATCCTCTGCAGTCGCAAATTGCTTGGATGTGGTGGAGGGTCCTGGTTCAAGCCTAAGGTTAAGATCTTCTTACTGAATTGGAACAGATACATCAATGTAACAAACATTGCCAGCCTCGGAAATAAGGGAGTAAAGTCTCTGGAGTTGCCAGACTTTCATCATTGCAGGAAGATGTGTGGAGACGGTAAGTGACTCCATGGAAACTTCCTTGAGGGTAAGCCCAATTCGCATCCTTTGGCTGTATCCAAGATTCTTGACACAGCACAGGGTGCACGACAAATGCTCACTCATCGAGGGACTGACTACATATGCAGAGCTGGCTTCATGAGTGAGTGACCGATACAACTGCACAGGGTCTGGCACTTAAAAGGGTCATGTGCTTAATGCTCTGCTGTCATTGTCTTAAAATTCTTAATTTTTGAACAGGGACTATGCATACTCATCTTGCACCAAGGCCCCACAAACTACATAGTCAGTCTCACATATCTGCATGGACTAAAACTCCTCATCTCAGTACCCACTCTGAGTCACTGTACTCCCTCCACCTCAAGGGGCTGATTTAACCCCAACAGCTAGTCATCCACATTCAAAAAGTAGCTGTGGTGGCCAGAAGTGGTAGCTCACACCTATAATTCCACCACTTTGGGAGGCTGAGGTGGGAAGATAGCTTGAGGTCAGGAATTCAAGACCAGCCTGGACAACATAGCAAGACCCCATCTCTAAAAAAATAAAAATTAAAAATTAAAAAAAAGCAGTTATAAATTTGAAAAGCGAGCATAGACATAAAGAAAGAATCTGGGTTTTTATCATGGCTCTACCACTTTTGCTAGCTGTAGCACAATTTCTCACCTACAAAATGGGATGTTAATCCTTACCTCAAAGGGTGACATTGGTAGAATAAATGAGCTACTCTATGAGGAAAGAGCCAGTGACTGGTAAGCAATTGGTATCAATAACCAGCTCCTCTTTAATAATAATGAACATTATAAACCCTTAACCAAAAGTCACTGAAATGGATTAAGAGCCAGAGCTGGCCACTTTCTTGAGGGCATTCCCACCATCAAGGTATTCCCACCATCACCAGAATTGTACGTGAGCACAGGTCTGCTCACTACCACCACTTCATTAGAACAGCACCTTCTCCACTCATCAACAGGTAGGACACCACCTGATGGATCTTACCTTAAAGCATCTATTAGCTCATACACTTTCTGGACTTCCAGTCGAAGGTCACTGGCATGTTCCAGACTGTAAGTTGTCTCCCCGGCACTAAGGAGAAATAACAGAGACATGTGATCTAAGTTTCATTGTATAGATTGAACAGTGTAGTATAGACACTAAAGGTTTAAGACCTCACAAAGGCAGACGGTTAATTCTCTCAAAGTAAGGCCAGGTATGGTGGCTCACACCTATGATCCCAGCACTCTGGGAGGCTAAGGTGAGAGGACTGCCTGAGCCCACAAGTTCAAGACCAGTCTGGGCAAGCCTGGCGGGACCTCATCTCTATAATAAATCAAAAATGCACCAGGCTTGATGGTGCATGCCTGTCATTCCAGCTACTTTGAAGGCTGAGGTGGAAGGATCACCTGAGCCCAGCAGGTTGATGCTGCAGTGGCTGGGAGCGTGCCACTGCTCTCCAGCCTGGGCGACAGAGTAAGACTCTTACTCAAAAAAAAAAAAAAAAAATTCTCTCAAAGTGGCATTTCAGACTCTCAGAGTCTATTCTTTGGAATGAAGTAATCAACTAAAAGCTGGTTTTCAATTTGCAGACTCCATAAGAATAGACTTGTGCCTAAGACTCTGAGAACTAGCTGTTATGCTCATCACCAAAACAACTGTAACTGAATTTATTCTGGCCTACTTTCCCTAAACACTTTCACTACATTTAATAAGATACTAGAAGTGGTTTACTAAGTAAGTTGGTTGCACTACATTAGAGTAGAAAGCCACTTGGCTTTTCTCACTCAAAGACTACACAGAGTGGACTAAGAAGTCCCCAACAGGCATCACACCAACTGTCCCATGTACCAGGTCTTATGTGAGAAAAGCACTTTGGGCTGGGAGCAGGGGCTCAAGCCTGTAATCCCAGTACTTTGGGAGGCCAAGTTGAGAGGACTGCCTGAGCTTAGGGGTTAGAGACCAGCCTGGGCAACCTGGTGAGAACTCATCTCTACAATAAATCAAAAAAATTAGCCAGGCATGGTCGCGCACACCTGTAGTTTCAGCTACTTAGAAGTCTGAGGTGGAAGGATCGCCTGAGCCCAGGAAGTCGAGGCTGCAGTGGCTGTAAGCGTGCCACTGCACTCCAGTCTGGGCAATGAATGAGAAAGAGAGAAAAGCACTTTGATTCCAAATCAGGGTGGAGTGGAGATATTCGGGAAGACCAGAGGTGGCTTATCTCAAGTCTCAGCAGCAGTTATTGTGTGATGTTATCACTATTCATTTACAAGCCCGTCACCCTGCCCCAAAGACTACTAAATTCTAAAAGAAATGGCTATGGTTTTTCACTTTTATTGCCGCAGTAACTAGAAGATTTCAGAAGATCTCAGCCATGAGTACAGCAATGGCTACTCAACTCCCTGACTGAAGCAGCAGCAATTTAAGTTAAACAAGCAGAAAGGACTGCTGCATTTACATGTCTTACCGCCTATGAAACAGTCCTAGCTGGAAAAATATTAGTGTGTCCTGTAATTTGAGGATTCAATAAGGTGATTTCATCATCTCTCACTGCATAGTTTACAAAAAGAGCATTGGACTGGAAATGAGAAGACAGGCTTTGTCGTGATATCTCCAAGTCATGTGGAAAATAGCAAGGTTGTCTCAAATCTGAAATCACTTCCTCTGGTCTCAGTCACAGCAATTTTATTTCCCTCAGAGCACCTATCATGTCTGGTGTTATCTTATTCACTATTTGCTCACTTGATGGACTGTGCTCCATGAAAACAAAGCTCTATGAGAGCAGACAGCCTTCCCTGATCATTGCTAGAGCTCCAGCATCTAGACTAGAATAAGGCATATAACTAGTGTGTGATAAATATTCACTGAATAAAGGAATGAACAAATGAAATGGGCCTAAAGCCCTTTAGAACTAGTCTCTTGAAGAGGAGGAAAAAGAATCAGAAATCTAAGCCGGGCTCGGTGGCTCAGCCTGCATCCACGCTTTGGGAGACCGAGGTGAGTGGATAGCCTGAGCCCGCGGGTTCGAGACCTGCCTGGGCAACTTGGCCAGACCTCATCTCTACAATAAATCAAAAATTAGCTGGGCGTGATAGCACACGCCTGTAGTTCCAGCTACTTGGAAGGCTGAGGAGGAAGGATCATCAGAGCCCAGCAGGTCGAGGCTGCAGTGGCCAGGAGCGGCCACTGTACTCCAGTCTGGGTGACAGAGTGAGACTCCAACTCAAAAAAAAAAAAAAGAATCAGAAATATAGAATTGTTCTCAGTAACGGTAGCTCCCCAGCTAACCAGGGAAGTCCATTAACTCACAACTGCATGTGAGGCACAAAGCAGGAAAACCACAGGACGCAGGGAGACCAGACCCTGGGTAGCAATATCACAAGGAAAATGCTGGGTGCCAGCTCAAATGGCCAGTAATGTACCTCTCCTGCTGGCACCCAGGATGAAAAGCATAGGAGGCCCACATGCTCAAACATCAAATTCATGGGAAGGGGTGAGGAAGCATATGTGGTGCTGATTCCAGTAAGGTCCAGAGAGGAATGGAGCATGAGACAGGTGCTCCATGCCAAGGCTTTCTCCACTTAGAGGAGGTATGTATCCGAATCCCCTGGAGTGCTTCTTCCAGCTACTCACAGGGAGGGTGGGATGCTCCACTGATGGAAATTACTGCTCAGTGAACGGCAGGTAGAGAAGAAAACATGCATGTGCCCCTTCCTGCTGTTCTTCAGAACCAGTGCTCTAGGCTAAGGAACAGAAAGGGGGAGATGGATAGAGGAGGTGCTAACACAGGGGAGGGGATCTAGGACAGTGGTGGCTGAAAGGGCTCAAGAAATGGGGCTCCTCCCCTTCCACTTGCTGCTGCCAGGAACTACTGCCCTCTGAGTTGTTAAAACAGGGAAATTCTCTTTTCAATTCTCTTCCCACCTTTCTTTCCTCCCTGTTGCCTGGGAAACATTGAGGTAAAGAACAGGGAACGGAAGGAGAGTCCGGAAGCAATAATTATCAGGGAGAAATGCTGGGAAAGGTGTGCTCTTGCACAAACCGACTGGGTTTAGCCTTACATATTCTGTAAGCCAGACATTCATAGACTCAAAGGTCAGGAAACTCCCTAAAGACCAAACTAATTAAAAAGTTCATTTTCTTTGCAAGGGAGACCCGCATGATGGGCTTAAAACATGGTCGTTGACATCATGAAGCAAAACCCAAGTTCATACCCTTTGTTTCTTTGGAGCACTATAAAATAGTGCCATAATTAAAATGTCTAAATAAAAATAGAGTTTTGTTTTAAACAAGGCACATCTACTGCTACATGCATCACTATAAACGTGGCAGGTGGGCAATACAGGTTTAAGACAAAGGCAGGAAACTCTAAACTCTCACATTAAGAACACCAGACACCAGCTGGGAAAACGTGGCTGGGATTCGATTTTGAGTGTATGTGAGCACTCAAATTCCAGCTCACATACACAAACCTTCAAAAGGAACAATGCTCTTAAGCAGCAAGTTTTTTCTGTAAAAGGCCATATCACAAAAATGTTCAGCTTTGCAGGCCATGCAATCTCTGTCACTACTATTTAACTCTGCTGTGGTAGGGCAAAAGCAACTAGAGAGTAGTCACACAACTGGGCACAGCTATGCTCCAGTAAACTTTATAAAAACAGGCAGCAATAACATGTATTGGTAAGGTTGGAAAGAAACCGAAACCCTCATATATGCTGGTGGGAATGTAAAATGGTGCAGTCACTGGAAAACAGTTTAGCAATTCCTCAAAAAGTTAAACATAGAATTACTGGCCTGGCTCAGTGGCTCAGTCTGTAATCCTAGCACTCTGGGAGGCCAAGGCAAGTGGACTGCCTGAGCCCACAGGTTCAAGACCAGCCCGGACAACTTGGTATGACCTTGTCTCTGCAATAAGTAAAAAATTAGCCGGGCGTGGTAGTGCGCGCCTGTAGTTCCGGCTAATTAGAAGGCTTAGGTGGAAGCATCACCGGAGCCCAGCAGGTCGATGCTGGAGTGGCCGTGAGTGTACCACTGCACTCCAGCCTGGGCACAGAGAAAGACTCCAACTCAAAACAAACATAGAATTACTATAAAACCTAGCAAGTACACTCACAGGGACATACCCAAGTGAAATGAAAACATATAGCCAGCCGGGCTCGGTGGCTCAGCCTGTAATCCCACGCCTTTGGGAGGCTGAGGTGAGTGAACTGCCTGAGCCCGCGGGTTCGAGACCCGCCTGGGCAGTGAGACCTCATCTCTACAATAAATTTAAAAAAAAATCAGCCGGGCATGATAGCGCATGCCTATAATTCTGGCTACTTGAAAGGCTGAGGTGGAAGGATCGCCGGAGCCCAGCAGGTTGAGGCTGCGGTGGCCGGGAGCGGCCATTGCACTCCAGTCTGGGTGACAGAGTGAGACTCCAACTCAAAAAAAAAAAAAAAAGAAAACATATATCCACTGTAATATATATATCCACACAAAAAGCATGTACACAAATATTATGGGTACATTATGCGTAACAGCCAAAACTGGAAAAAACGCAAATGTTCATCAACTGATGAATGGATCAACCAATATAGTATATCTCCATACAATGCACTCATATAAAAGGAATGAAGGACTGATAGATGTGACAACATGGATGAATCTTAAAAAACATTATACCATGTAAAAGAAGCCAGACACAAAAAATTTTATACTTATGATTCCATTTATATGAAATGTCAAAAATAGACAAATCCATAGAGACAGAAAGTAACTTAGTGGCTGCCAAGGAGAGGGGGAATGGGCAACGACTACTAATAGGTCTGAGGTTTCTGATTAGGTATGGGGTGATGAAAATGTTTGGAATAAAGACAGTAATAATGGCTGCACAACTTTATGAATATACTAAAAACCACTGAACTTTAAAAGAGAAAATTGTGTGCTGTGTGAATATTTCAATTTAAAAAAAGAAAGAGACATCAGGCTAGATTTGGCCCATGGGCAGAAGTTTGCCAACTGCTCTAAGGGAAACGTCTGTTTTATTTTTTCTAATTTTTAATTTATTTATTATTTATTATTTTTTATTTTTTTGAGTTGGAGTCTCACTCTGTCGCCCAGACTGGAGTGCAGTGGCTGCTCCTGGCCACTGCAGCCTCGACCTGCTGGTCTCCGGCGATCCTTCCGCCTCAGCCTTCCAAGTCACTGGAACTACAGGCACACACTACCATGGCTGGCTAATTTTGGATTTATTGTAGAGATGAGGTCTCACCAAGTTGCCCAGGCGGGTCTCGAACCCACAGGCTCAGGTAATTCACTCACCTCGGCCTCCCAAAGCCTGGGATTACAGGCTGAGCCACCGAGCCCGCCTATTTTTTGTTATTTTTTTAAAAGACACGGTCTCTCTCTGTTATCCAGCCTGGAGTGCAGTGATCATAGCTCACTGCGGCTTCCACCTCCTGGCTCAAGTACCCCTCCCATCTTAACTTCTAGAGTAGCTGAGACTATGGGCACACGTCACCCCACCTGGCTTATTTTTTAATTTTTTTGTAGAGATGGGGGGTCTAGCTATATTGCTGGTCTTGAACTCCTGCCCCCAAATGATCCTCCTGCCTTGGCCACCCAAAGTGCTGGGTTTATAAGCCTGTTCTAAGCCCTGATACCTCAACACTACTCTGAAGTGGCATCTACCCAGGCATTAGCATGAGAACCACTGCCCCTCCTCCTCTCCTTCCAGATACTACAATAAACAGTGATACCTATCATCTGCGACCCTTCCCAAACCTGCTTGGTTGGAACATGAACATGGCTATGCATTTTTACAAACTCATAAGATGGTAACATGTACTTCACTGAAACACAGACATGAGGATTTTTGTCAGTTTGTCACAGAAGAAATGCATGGCTGAAGTTAAGATTTTTCACTTTTGGCTACTGTAAAATTGAACTAAAATGCCAGAAAACAGTCCCCACTGGATTAGAAAACAAAAAGGAACGGCTTACTTTAATGATGTTGCCATCTTGATGTATTCTGGAGCTTTCTGATCAACTTTCCCCATGCAAAGTTGTAATTTCTAAGAAAAAAAAAGAAGAGGTAAGTGATGCTCTCAAGACACAGAAAAGCTTACCCAGAAGCTAGGCTCCATCAATAGAGATGTATTTAAAATGTTCACTTTCCTTAACAGTTTTCTAAAATTTTGTTTTTTGGGTTTTTTTTGAGTTGGAGTCTCACTCTGTCACCCGGGCTGGAGTGCAGTGACACACTCACGGCCACCGCAGCCTCAACCTGCTGGGCTCAGGTAATCTTTCCGCCTCAGCCTTCCAAGTTGCTAAAACTACAGGCATGCGCCACCATGCCCAGCTAACAAAATTTTGTTTTTAATTGTTGTTATTAATGTCCTGAAGTAGGTTACAGATCTACTTTCCAAGCAAAAAATCTTTGTTTTGAATTGGAGTCTCATTCTGTCGCCCAGGCTGGAGTGTAGTGTAGAGGCATGCTTACGACCACCACAGACTCGACCTGCTGGGCTCAGGTGATCCTTCCCCCTCAGCCTTCCAAATAACTGGAACTACAGGCATGCACCACCACGCCCGGCTAATTTTTTGACTTACTGTAGAGATGAGGTCTTGCCAAGTTGCCCAGGCTGGTCTTGAACCTGTGGGTTCAGGCAGTCCTCTCACCTTGGCCTCCCAAAGTGCTGGAATTATAGGCATGAGCCACCATACCCGGCAAGCATAAAATCTTACAGAAAGCAAAGAAATGAGGATGGAGCTTTTGACCAGATGTTTTTGAGAGGAAGAAGCCCTTCTAGGCAACAAGACAAGGTGTCTACCAAGACAGAGAAGAGGAATTAGCTGCTACTTTCTTTCTCTGCTAGGTGATGCCAAGCCACAGCAGGAAACCAGTGCATGGCATTGGCAGGTCTCACCTCAAAGAAGGAGGAGGCAGGGCCGGACACAGTGGCTCATGCCTATAATCCTAGCACTCTGGGAGGATGAGGCAAGAGGACTGCAGGAACCCAGGAGTTCAAGATCAGCCTAGGTGACATAGCAAGAACTTGTCCCTACAAAAGTAAAAAAATTAGCTAGGCGTGGTAGTGCATATCTGAAGTCCCAGCTATTCGGGAGGCTGAGATGGAAAGATCACCTGAGCCAGAAGGCTGAGGTTGCAGTAAGTCATGATTTTGCCATTGCACTCCAGCTTGGGCAAGTGAGACCTCAACCCCCACTGCCCCCAAAAAACAAAAAGCCCAGTGGTTAATTAAAAATTGAGACACCAGGTCATGAACTCCACACAGAGGATGAAGAATGGCTATATCTGCAGGTCAGTTCAGGGTTTAATTACACGGTGATTCCAGAAACACTGCCGTTATGACCTGAAGAACTGCCAACAGTAACCATTCAATGGTCATCAGACAAAAACATACCCTTCTTGAGAGTTTTGCATGAACTCTTTCCTCCTCTGCCCAAGCTGATCTTCTCCCACTATCTCCTATTGCCTCCCTGCCTAGCCCCACCTGGCTCACAGGTCTCACCTGGCCATTAGGAGGCCAAGCCAGTCTCATTTTCAGATGTTCTTTGCAATGCACTATTTCCTCTCAAAGTGTACATCTACTAAGGGGATTCTGGGATCACTGGTGGTAATGAGAGCTGAGGCATCTGAATAAGCTCAGAAGGGGACACTCTTAGCCTATGGGCAGTAATCTGGTAAAATCTGAAAACCTGTAACACTTTCTCAAACTTGTAAAGTCTGAAACTCCCAAGTAAGTTTCCCAAGACTCTTCTGGCCCACTGTTTAGTGCCACCTCCGGCTTCTGTCCTCCCCACAGAACCAGTCCCCACTGCATGACAACTGCCCTTCCTCCTCTTGCCTCTAGCCCACTAAAGCCTCTACACTCTGGTTTTCAAGTTTCAAGAAGAAACAAGTTTGTTGCAACACACCCAGAAGACTGACTCACCAACGCCTCGCTGGGAAATCACATCATGGCCCTTTAGCAAGAATTAAAAATAATTCAAAGGAACAACCTCCCAAAGCATTCTGCAGAATCTGCAGGTGTGTACATATCGAGCGACTAGATCTGATGGATCAGACCCAAGACCGCACACATTGTGTCACCTCATAAAGCTTCACGATGTCAGGCGTGTGCTCCTTCTCGTCAATCTGCTGCTCTCTCTTGAGCAGCGTGTCCTTGCAGTGTGTACAGCAGCGGATCCGATCATCATCCTTCTCATCCAGGACTGAACTCACACTGCTCATGCTGCTGATGCTGCCACGGCGAGAGCCATGGACACTGTTGGGTGACTGGCTGGGGCTGGTGTGGGCATTCAGGGATTCTTTGCTGGCACTGGTGAGCTTGTCTGTAACCACAACACCGACAGGCAGCAGTGACCCCCAAAGCATTTGACAATCCCACCCCCCGTTACAGTGAGGTGTCAGTCCACAGGCATTTGATTTGAGGAGTAGTAGGATCAGGCTGTGCCTCTGGGCAAGAAGTACCCCCCCTCTGCCTTCCCGGTGTTAGACTCCGGTCAGAAAGGACTCTACTGTCCTCCAGACAAGATCCAAGCAACCTAGAACAGTCTGGGACTCAGCCCTTAACTTCACCTTTCCACCTATCACCCTCCTCCATTCGTTCTTCCATCTTTCCATGAGACTTTTTTTTGGAGTCAGAGTCTCACTCTATCTCCCAGGCTGGGGTGGTACACTCACAGCCACCGCAGCCTCGACCTGCTGGGTGACCCTCTCACCTCAGCCTTCCATCCAGGAGACTTTCTTCCACAGCCTTCCCCACAATTCCCAAACACCTGGCCTATTCTCCAAAGTTCAGCTCAAATGGCACGTCCTCCAAGAAGTATTTACCAATTCCCTAGGGCAAAACTATCAGTTCCCACCCTACTGCCCATTTGGGAGCACTTTCCACTTTTCTCCCCATGTAACAGTCCTTTGTTCACCCCAGAGCTGCCCTCGGAAGCTGTGACTCTCGAAGGTTCAAACGGTATCCTGCTTACACTTGTACCCTCAACATATCCAGCAGGGCCAACCCAGAATAGCCGCCTAGTTAATGCTGGCTAATGAGCTCAAGAGAAGAAAGCTGAATAGTGTCCCAAAAATGTCTCAGGTGAGACGGAAAGATGGTCTCAGGAAGAAAATATCAAGGTAAAGTGAGCCTGGTGGATGTGAGACCTGGGCAGAAGCAGCATCTGCTTTCGTCTCCACATTG
This sequence comes from Cephalopachus bancanus, assembly GCA_027257055.1. Taxonomy (NCBI): domain Eukaryota; kingdom Metazoa; phylum Chordata; class Mammalia; order Primates; family Tarsiidae; genus Cephalopachus; species Cephalopachus bancanus. The sequence continues at coordinate 1,072,992 of JAPVLO010000510.1, forward strand.
TCCAGACACCTTGTGGCCAACAACATGCACAGACTCTCCAGTTACAAATTCACCCCAAACTTCCCAGAAGCCTGTGATCATCTTTAGCAAGCCTGAACCAGCTGGGATGATGCAAAGTCCTGGAGCACCTGGTTCAACCTGACCCCTGCAACGTCGTTCCCACAATGCTCAAATATGTCCTCCACACTCACTGCAACTATTCGATTTGCTCATCTACTAACTGTCCTGGCCCTCCGGAAATCACACCTTTGCTCCTGCTCTTCACTACTCAGAATGCCCTCCTTCCCCAACTCTTCTGCCACCCTGCTCATCTTTCAAGGCTCTTCCAGAACATCACTTTTTAACCCTGAGCATTCGTGCTCTCGCTGTCCTTGAGTCTCCACATCGCTCAGCATCTGCCATGTTACTTTAGTTTTTTCTACCTGACAGTGAATTTTTTGTGACTTTTATTCCAAAAGGACTAACTAGTCCATTGCTTACGAGTATTTTTCAAGACCTTCTTCTCAACGTCTCACTTGCCACTTCTAAGCAGAGCTGATAGAGTTGGTCAGCCTCTTCTGGATGGGTGATCCAACTCCTCTCATTGTACAAATCTTTTTCTTTTTTATTTTTTCCTTTGCTTCAACCTCAGCTCACTCTTCCCCCACAGTATCTATATTTTTATAAAGCAATTATTTATTTGCACGTACGCTGGGGGATAGACAATGCATTATAGACCAGAGGTAGGCAAAAGACAACCTGCAAGCCAAGTCCAGTCTACAGGCTGTTTCTGTATGGCCCTTGAACTAAGTATGGTTTTTACTTTTTTTTGAGTTGGAGTCTCACTCTGTCACCCAGACTGGAGTGCAGTGGCTGCTCCCGGCCACTGCAGCCTCGACCTGCTGGGCTCCGGCGATCCTTCCGCCTCAGCCTTCCAAGTAGCTGGAACTACAGGCACGCGCTACCACGGCCAGCTAATTTTTGATTTATTGTAGAGACGAGGTCTAGCCAAGTTGCCCAGGCAGGTCTCGAGCCCGCGCGTCAGGTAATCCACTAACCTCAGCCTCCCCAAGCGAAGGATTACAGGCTGAGCCACCAAGCCCGGCTGGTTTTTACTTTTTTTTTTTTGAGTCAGAGTCTCACTCTGTCATCCAGGCAGTACTGCAGTGGCACACTCACAGCCACCACAGCCTCAACCTGCTGGGCTCCGGCGATCCTTCTACCTCAGCCTTCCAAGTGGCTGGAACTACAGACATACACCACCATGCCCGGCTAATTTTTTAATTTATTGTAGAGGTGAAGCCTCACCAAGTTGCCCAGGCTGGTCTAGAACCCGTGGGCTCAGGCAATCCTCTCATCTTGGCCTCCCAAAGTGCTGGGATTATAGTCGTGAGCCACCATACCTGGCCTGGTTTTTACATTTTTAAAAGGTAAAACAGGCCAGGCATAGTGAGCACTTTGGGAGGCCGAGGCAGGAGAATTGCTTGGGCCCAGGAGTTCAAGACCAGTCTGGGCAACAGAGCGAGACTCTGTCCCAATTTAAAAAAAAAAAAAAGGTTTAGTAAACAGAAGAAAAAATGTCACAGGACTATCTGTGGCCCACAAAACCTAAAATATTTACTGTCTGATCCTTGTCAACCACCGTTATGGATCACTGTATCCCTGTCGCCTAGCACAGTGTCCACCCTGTAGTGGGCTAGATGGAATCAATAAGTGAATGAAGATCCCATAGGCCATTAACTTAACAAAAAGCCCTAGAGTCCCAGTGATCAGCATACAGGTGAGGTCCAAGGGGAGATGAGGGTGCAGGGCTGCCTCCATGTTACCTACTTGCCAAGGGAAGACTGATGAGCTCCATACACTTCTTACACATAATAGACCCACAGAGACGGCAATGGTGGCGGCGGTTACGGAGGCTGAACTTATTCCCACAGTCTGGACAGAATGGGACATCCTGGTCATTCACCCAAGGCACCACAGACTTTTCTATAGCTTTGGGAAGAACAAACCAACAAAAAAGCATGCCATTTTAAAAAGAGACTTGGTCAGGAAGAACAATAAATCACAGAATGACTATGAGAAAAGGTCTAGAGTTACCTCGAATCTTCGCTGACTCAGTATTCGTTCTATCAAATGCAGTGAGCTGATCAGGAGAAAACAGTGCCAAGTGGAATTAATCAGGTGATGTCTACTTGCTCCATGCTTTCCACTATTCATGCACCAAGCAGGAATTAGCACATTTGCATTTCTCAAGTCTCATCTGTCATCCTCAACCCCACAAAGTCACAAAAGCAATTTATCATGGGACAGAGTACTAGTTTTGCATCGAGATGATAGCTTCCTTCCTTCCTATGACCCACTTCTAACCTCTTTATTGTCAGTTACTATTTCAGCAATAACCAGACTGGGCAAGGATGGGGAGAGGCAGCTCCATAGTCCTCCTGGACCATAACACTGGGCATATATTTCTCCCTACAAAGTACATGTATTAACTGTATCTGTTGTTGCTACCATGCCCACCACACAGCCCAGGTTTTACACACAAAGAGCATTTCTAGGGGCAAAGGATACCTGTGAAACCTGTCACTATTTCTCTGTTTGCATCAAACGATATCACACATTACACCTCACTGAGAGATTGTGCCTGGGACATCCAAAAGAGAAGAGTCTGAAAAGGCAGAAAGGTTTTCCAGTAGCCAAATGAGACTCACAGGTGGGAAGAGGAAAGCTGGGCATGTGGCCAGGATAGCCAGCTCAGGCTAGAACTGCCCACCATGCCCTCTGTATCTCTACAAAACACATGCTACAGAAATGTGATTCTTCCCCCCAGAAAAGTTGTACTTGCAGGAAAAAAAAACATGTTTTAAAACAACAAAATTTACCTTCTCTAACCTGATTATTAATTTATTGACTTCCACAACATAATGGTCAATTCTGGCAGCTCGGTGTTTTTTGAAGTCAGAAAGATGGCTTCTCACAGCACCTAGGAGGAGGGAAGGTGGGGCAATAAATGACCCGCAATTTCTCTAAGGGAGCATCTCTAACTTGCTGCTTATCCTCAGTGAATTTCAAAAGCAAATAAAAATTCTAGGATTTTAGAGTTTTAGCAAAAACTCAAACAAATAGAAGAAAATCTGCTAAAATGTTAACTATACGGCCTCTGGAGGCCGTCAAATACAATATGAGAGACCTCAGAGTATAGTAGATAAAAGTTTGGACTCGGTTCAAGTTGCAATTCTGCCACATACTGTGTGACTTTGGGCAAGTTACTTAGCCTCTCTGTAACTCGGAGTACTCATCTATAAAATGGAGATAATAATATTTACTTCAGAGTTGTTGGCGGGATTACATAAGTTAAAATTTGTACAGCCCTTAGAACACTGACTGGCATGTGTACTTTTGTTACATAAAAAGGGTGGCAACCTTTCAGGCAATTTTTTTTTTTTTTAGTTGGAGTCTCACTCCGTCGCCCAGGCTGGAGTGCAGTGGCACACTCATGGCCACCCCAGTGTTGACCCGCTGGATTCCGGCAATCATTCTGTCTCAGCTTTCCAAGTAGCCAGAACTACAGGCGCATGCTACCACACCCTGCTAGTTTTTTACTTATTGTAGAAACCAAATTACCGGGGCTGGTCCAGAACTCACAGGCTCAGGCAATCCACTTGCCTCGGCCTCCCAAAGTGCTGGGGTTACAGGTTGAGCCACCAATCCCAGCCCTTTCAGGCAATTTTTTAAATTCTCTTATATTTTTCTGTACTCTGTAAAGTTGGCACAATATGGCTTTTCCTCAGAATAAAGACAATTCTCAAAATGTCCAAAAAAATATAAACGCTAATAGATGCTCCTGGGGGAACCAGTTAAGCCAATACCTTTCTCTGTTCAGCAACCAAGATCCAGAACAAATGTCACAACACAAATAGATCCATGTAGCTTACTGCCTGAGTGTATCTAAAATATCCCCTGCTCAGTTTCTTCCAGAAACCAATGTTGCCTCCAGTCCCCCTGGCACTCAGTGCACATCCTCTTCCCAGTGATCTATTCACTTATAAATGGTACCATTTGAAATTTGCAACATCACACTCTATTTTTAAAAATTTTACTTTTTATCTTTATTTTTAGAGTCGAAGTCTCACTGTCACCCAGGCTGGAGAGCAGTGGCATGCTCACAGTCACCACAGCTTTGACCTGCTGGGCTCGGGCAAGCCTTCCACCTAAGCCTTCCAAGTAGATGGAACCACAGGCGTGTGCCATAATGCCCAGCTAACTTTCTTATTTATTGTAGACATGAGGTCTCATCAAGTTCCCAGGCTGGTCTCAAACTCCTGGGCTCAGGGAATCCTCTCACCTCCACCTCCCAAAGTGCTAGGATTACAAGCGTGAGCTACCCACCACACCTGGCTAAAAAAATAATTACTATTTATTTATCTATTTATTTTATTTTATTTTACTTTTTGAGTTGGAGTCTCACTCTGTCGCCCAGAGTGAAGTGCAGTAGCTTCTCCCAGCCACTGCAGCCTTGACCTGCTAGGCTCCGGCGATCCTTCCACCTCAGCCTTCCAATTAGCTGGAACTACAGGCATGCACTACCTTGCCTGGCTACTTTTTTGATTTATTGTAGAGATGAGGTCTCGCCAAGTTGCCCAGGCGGGTCTCAAACCCGCGGGCTCAGGCAATCCACTCACCTCAGCCTCCCAAAGTGCTGGGATTACAGGCTGAGCCACCGAACCTGGCTTATCTATTTATTTTTTGAGTCAGAGTCTCACTCTTTTGCCCAGGCTGGAGTGCAGTGGCACATTCCCAGCCATCGCAGTCTCGACCAACTGGGGTCAGGCAATCCTTCCACCTCAGCCTTCCAAGTAGCTGGAACTACAGGTATGCGCCAACACGCTCGGCTAATTTTTTATTTATTTATTTATTGTAGAGACAAGGCCTCCCCAAGTTGCCCAGGCTGGTCTTGAACCCCTGGACTCAGGCAATCCTCTCGCCTCACTCTCCCAAAGTGCTGGGGTTGCAGGCTTGAGCTACGGTGCCTGGCCAAAACTATTTTTTAATTGACAAAAAAATACATATATTTGTCACATACAATGTGATCTTTTGAAATATGTATACACTGTGGAATGGTCAAATGAGCTAATTATCATATGCTTTACCTCACACTCATCATTTTTTGTAGTAAGAACACTTAAAATCTCTCAGTAATTTCAAGAATATGGCACACTTTTATTAACTATAGTCACTACCAGGCATGGTAGCTCATGCATATAATCCCAGCACTTTGAGAGGCAGAGGTGAAAGGATTGCCTGAGCCCAAGGGTTCAAGACCAGCCTGGGTAAGTTGGCAAGACCTCGTCTCTACAATAAATCAAAAACTTAGTCAAGCGTGACACATGCCTGTGGTTCCAGCTACTTGGAAGGTTAAGGTGGAAGGATCGCCTCAGCCCAGCAAGCAGGTCAAGGCTGTGGTGGCCATGAGCGTGCCACTGCACTCCAGCATGGATGACAGTAAGATTCCAACTCAAAAAAAAAAAAAAAAACTATAGTCACATGCTGCACAATAGAGCTCTTGAACTTATTCCCCCTGTCTAACTGAAATTTTATATCCTTTGACCAACATCTCTACATGCTATATTCTTAACCTTCCACAAGTCTTTTCTTCCCTAACCATACTCTAATATCTAATTAAATTTTAGTTTAGAATTCTTAGGAGTGATCATAAATATCAACTTTTAAAATTTGCCATTCACTTGACGTTCCACAATATGTGAGTTCCTTCCATTGTTGAAACAATTTAATCAGAAAATCACCCCAATAACCTTGACACTGGCAATCATGAAATAAACTATCACAAAGCTAATTAAGAATTCATGTCTGAGCCGGGCTCGGTGGCTCAGCCTGTAATCCCGCGCCTTGGGAGGCTGAGGTGAGCGGATTGCCTGAGCCCATGGGTTCGAGACCCGCCTGGGCAACTTGGTGAGACCTCATCTCTACAGTAAATCAAAAAAATTAGGTGTCGTAGCGCACGCCTGTAGTTCCAGCTACTTGGAAGGCTGAGGCGGAAGGATCACCGGAGCCCAGCAGGTCGAGGCTGCGGTGGCTGGGAGTAGCCACTGCACTCCAGTCTGGGTGACAGAGTGAGACTACAACTCAAAAAAAAAAAAAAGAATTAATGTCTGAAACTTATCCTTTATGTTCCTAATTGGTTTTCATATGTAACTCATAATTACCTATATATAGTATTATTTTTAAAGCAATTTTCTCCTACAATGATAAAAATGTTTCCACTCTCAAATATAGTAGCCACTAACTAGCCACACAGGGATATCCAGCACTTGAAATGTGGTTAAAGTACGGTTGAGAAAATGACTTTTCATTTTATTTCACTCTATTTATTTATTTTTAGAGACAGAGTCTCACTCTGTTGCCCAGGCTGGAGTGCAGTGGTGCGATCATAGCTTACTGTAGCCCTGAACTTCTGAGCTCAAGTGATCCTCCCACTCTCAGCCTTCTGAGTAACTGGGATTACAGGTCTGAGTTACCACACCCATTCATTTTAAATTTACTTAAATTGAAATAGTTACATGGCTGGTAGCTATTACATTGGACAGTACAATTCTAGGACTTTCCTTATCCAAAAGACACCTTCTATATAGTAGATGAATACAGTAGATGAGCCTGGGTAAATATCACTTCCCTTCTTAAGGCTTCAGTTTCTTCATCTATAAATGGTAATGAGCATCATTACCATTCTACCTCACAAGGCTTTTGTAAAAGAAGAACAAGGTCAGCCGGGCTCGGTGACTCAGCCTGTAATCCTGCGCCTTGGGAGGCTGAGGTGAGTGGATTGCCTGAGCCTGCGGGTTCGAGACCCACTTGGGCAATGTGGCAAGACCTCATCTCTACAATAAGTCAAAAATTAGGCGGGCATGGTAGCACACGCCTATAGTTCCAGCTACTTGGAAGGCTGAGGCAGAAGGATCGCCTGAGCCCAGCAGGTGGAGGTTGCGGTGGCCGGGAGCAGCCACTGCATTCCAGTCTGGGTGACAGAGTAAGACTCCAACTCAAAAAACAAAAAGAAGAACAAGGTCATAAATATGAAAATGTCACAGAGAAATAATTATCCATTTTCTGAACTGAAAATAATTTATTATATTAATGACTATTATCATTCAACAGTTAAAGGATATGTAAAATTAGATCATTAAACTCAGTGTGTGTAGCGTTTTGGTAATAGCTTTACTGAGATATAATTCATATATACCATTTAGAGCAAATTTGATGGCTTTTAGTGTATTTACAGAGTTGTGCAATTATCACAATATATTTTAGAGCATTTTCATCACCCCAAAAACATGATCATTTTGACAGGTAGACGATTCTTTTAAAAAGTAATTTGCACAAACCAGTGCCTCTCACTAGGCAAGTAATGCCCTATGTGAGAGGAGACAGACCCACCAATGGAATCTGTGCCTAGGCTGACATCAGAGAGACCTGAATTTATACCACATTTCCGCAGTTTACCAGCTATCTGATCCTGGGCAGGTTCCCGTAGGGTGTCGTAAAGCCATGTATAAAGCATTTAATGCAGAGTCTAACACAAAGCAGATGCTCAACTCGTTCTCTTCCATTTTCTCCCCCAACAAGGGCATAAGGTCCACGAGAAGCTTAGACCATTATGGTTTATTGAGGCCTCCTCAGCCAACTCTTAAACTTTATGTAGGACATAGTAAATGTTCAATAACTATCTGCTGAATGAATGGATTTTCTTACCAAGTTCCTGGGGTTCCCACATGTAAGGATCAACCCCTCCATAGCTGAAAGATTCGTATCCTTGGGTCCCTGATTCGGCTCGATCATCCCCTTCTCTTTTCAACAACTTATCTTTTGCTTTCTTAGCCTTCTGGACAAGACCTTGAAAAATGGAACAAACAGTACAAATGAGTCCATGAAGAACACCCAGTAAAAAGTCAAGAGAAATCTCAAAAAACAAGAGTTGATGAAATAATTATCCTTTGTTTAAAAATGCACAAGAAGAGGGGGTGGGGAAGAAGAAAATGCACAAGAAATATCTGAATCCCAAGTAAAATGCAGCAACAAGACACAGATACTGTGTTACAAATACTACAGAGCAATACATTGACTAGTCAATATTAGCATTAAGTTGGTTTATGTGACTAACACACAGGCTAAGTTACTGCTCATTGCCAAATTTAAGAGCCCAATTAAGTAGAAGGGTTAAAATAAAATGTAATGAGAGAAGCAGGGTGATAGAAGTATTTTCTTCTTTACCTTAATTGGGGTAGTAGTTACATGGGTATATACACTTTTTAAAACTTACTAAATTCTATATTGAAAAATTTATGTGTGAACTATACCTCAATTTAAAATAAAGTGTTTTTTTTAAAAAAAAATCAAATTCTACAGTATTAATTTATATCCCCTAGGGGCTGAGTATATTCTTCTCATTTACACCCAGAATGAGAGTCAGCCAAACCAACATCCTTGGGCTGGTGTTCACTATAATGCTGACTGGACTAGAGGTCTTCTTTCCCTACCCACTTACTGAATACATGTGAGAATATTTACCAAAAGCTTCACGAAATAGACATAACAACTACAACATAACACATAGGGAACCAGACTTGGTAAGAAGAGAAAATGAACATTTCCTGAATTGAGCCTTTGTATGTGTCAGGCACAACGTAAAGTGCTTGCAAATACATTATGCCAGTTCACGTACACAATGTTATAAGGCAGGTGATAGTCCTACTTACAAATGAAGAAATGACATCAGAAAGGGGGGAAAAGCTTGTTTCACCCAAGATCATAGAGCTTACAGACAGTAAAAGGGCTGGAAATGATCACCTCACGTGCCTGAAACGAGAGCCCCAGCTCTCTCCAGCAGGTGGATTCATACACTATGCCTTTGCAGAACAGGGGTTCAGCCACCTGTGCTGAGGGGAGAGGACCACCTCAAATACTGGACAACAGTCAACTGCCGGGGAAAAAAGAAGTCTCACTTCTAAGTCACTCTCTCATTAATGTTGTTAAATCTTGGGTGACTACTATCTCTTTCCTCTACTGAAATTCAGTAGAAAATAGCAGATTTAATATAAAATTATATCATTACTTTTACATTTTATATATCAACACTTCATGGAGTTCTCATAACTTTGAGGCACTCTGTCACTTGAATAACATTAAAAATAGCCCCACAGTTTTTCAAAAGTCAAGGTAAATGCAGCTATGGAAGGGCTAGCAGGCAGGGGGTGAGACTGATGAGATTACAGATGTGTCTTTTTTTACACAGTCAAGCCAATAAGCAAATTCCCCAATTATTGGCTACTCTGAGATGGCTTTTTCCAGACTGGAAAAATACCAGAACTAAAGGTCATCCTTTAAAATGTACTAAGTAGTCTTTTCTAACAGCAGGGAAAAGGAAACTGCCTGATGTGAACAAAGGGTCTAGCAGACAGGAAACTGGAGCCAGCAAACAACAATTCACTTCTGCAAACAACACTAAACTGTGTAGAGTTAAACAGGCAGTCTATACTATTTAGCCACTTTAGGAGACATAGAAAAACTGCCTGGCAACCTTCCCAGAGTGGCTATAGCTCTCCCAGAGAGGCCAGTTCAGAACAATCCCAACTAGGAGTGGTGGCTCATGCCTATAATTCCAGCACTTTGGGAGGCTGAGGTGAAAATACTGCCTGAACCCACAGGTTCAAGACCAGCCCAGGCAACTTGGCGAGACCTCATCTCTACAATAAATGAAAATATTGCCAGGCTCAGTGGCTCAGCCTGTAATCCCGCGCCTTTGGGAGGCTGAGGTGAGTGGATTGCCTGAGCCCGCGGGTTCGAGACCTGCCTGGGCAGCGAGACCTCATCTCTACAATAAATCAAAAAATCAGCCGGGCGTGGTAGCGCATGCCTGTAATTCCGGCTACTCGGAAGGCTGAGGCGGAAGGATCGCCAGAGCCCAGCAGGTCGAGGCTGCGGTGGCCAGGAGCGGCCACTGCACTCCAGTCTGGGCGACAGAGTGAGACTCCAACTCAAAAAAAAAAAAAAAAGAAAATATTAGCCAGGAGTGGTGGCGCATGCCTATAGTTCCAGCTACTTGGAAGGCTGAGGCTTGGAAGGATTGGCTGAGTTCAGCAGGTCAAGGCTGCAGTGGTTGTAAGAATGCCACTCCACTCTAGCCTCTGTGACAGAGACTCTGACTCAAAAAAAAACAATCGCACACATTTTTTGAAAACACTTACAAAGCAGAAGCCACAGTTAACTTTCAATGACCTTTTCTTCTATTTAATGTAAATGGGATAAACCAAAGCTGAACAAGGGCTGGGGCTCAAACCCACTGAAAATGTTTTAGTAATGACTAGTTTAACTTTTCTTTTTGCAATGTCATAACATTTCTAAGTATCAAATGACGAAATGGAGAGGCGATCTGCTTTTGAAAGGGCTTTTCAAAAAAATCTTTTATGTCAATCTTTAAAACTGTACTTTCCTGACTCTGAAACACAGAAAACAGACATAATCAAGAATTTCTCCTTGAACAAGAGGATCCTTTCAAGTTTCTTTCACAAGAACAAAATTTCCATTTTATCTAGTATTCTCTAAATAGATTCCCATATCTATATTCTCTAAATAACCTTAAACATTTTTCCTCTTAAAAAACGGTCAGCCAGGCTCAGTGGCTCAGCCTGTAATCCCGTGCCTTTGGGAGGCTGAGGTGAGTGGATTGCCTGAGCCCGCGGGTTCGCGACCCACCTGGGCAACTTGGCGAGACCTCATCTCTACAATAAATCAAAAATTAGCCGGGCGTGGTAGTGCACGCCTGTAGTTCCGGCTCCTTGGAAGGCTGAGGCGGAAAGATCACCGGAGCCCAGCAGGTCGAGACTGTGGTGGCTGGGAGCGGCCATTGCACTCCAGTCTGGGCGACAGAGTGAGACTCCAACTCAAAAAAACCAAACAAACAAAAAAAAACGGTCATCATGGGAATCTGAGAACCCTCTGTAACCTCTCTACCCACTGATGTCACCGTCTTAGGGACAGTATTGTACATCACTTAGTTCAGCTGACACTAAGACTAGAAGCTGTTTGAAAACCATGGAGGCCCTTCAGCTGTCCAAAGGAAACTTATATAATTAGGTTTTTCAGTTTTGTTTTCATTTTGTTTTTTCCCAGGAAGCTACGCTGCATGCTATGCATGGAATATGGAGCAAAGGGCCTCTCATCCTCAGGGATGCCGTATGGAAAGAGCAGCACTTGACTTGGAGGTGATATAAGACCCGGTTTCCAGGCCTAGTTCTACCAATTCCAGTGTGACCATGGATAAGTTACACACTATCTCTGAACCACACTTCACTTCCTATCTGTAAAATGAGACCAACAACCTTCCTGCCAGGTTGTTGGCAGAGTCAAATGAAGTAATAATATACAAGGGGGACCCAAAAACCCAGGCCCCTTGTAATACAGACTTTCCCCACTAGGTAAGCGTTCTAGGAACCCACTGGCATCAGTGTACCAGCTAGCATTGTTGTGAGAGGCTGCGTTTGGCTTCAGTGAATTTGTTTTGGAGATTCAACACATTTGCCCATTTCATGATGGGTGATTTATGAACGTGCCTGTACTAGGTGTTCAGCAGCTTTTAACCAAAAACAGCATGACCCCATACCCTACTATACCTATTTACCCAATCTCACCCCAAGCAACACTTTTTTTGTTTCCCCAAATGTTCTCACAGAGAAACATTTTTCTGATGTGGAAGAGGCGAAACAATGGCAGAAGCACTAAAAGGCATAAAAATGCACAAGTTCAAAAACTGTTTTGAGCAGTCTTGATAGATGTACTTTGAAGGTGACTAAAGTTTAAACATGTAAGAATACACAATTTTTTGGCCGGGCACGGTGGCTCAAGCCTGTAATCCCAGCACTTTGGGAGGGCGAGGCTAGAATATTGTCTGAGCCCACAGGTTCAAGACCACCCTGGGCAACTTGGTGAGACCTCGTCTCTACAATAAATAAAAAATTAGCCAGGCATGGTAGTGCATGCCTGTAGTCCCAGCCACCTGGAAGACTGATGCGGAAGGATCTCTTGAGCCCAGCAGGTAGAGACTGCGGTGGCTGTGACCATGCCACTGCACTCCAACCAGGGTGATAGAGTGAGACTCCAACTCAAAAAAAAAAAAAATAGCCAGGCTCGGTGGCTCAGCCTGTAATCCTGCACTTTGGGAGGCTGAGGTGAGTGGATTGCCTGAGCCCGCGGGTTCGAGACCTGCCTGGGCAACTTGGCTGAGACCTCATCTCTACAATAAATCCAAAAAATTAGCTGGGTGTGGTAGCGTGCGCCTGTAGTTCCAGCTACTTGACAGGCTGAGGTGGAAGGATCACCGGAGCCCAGCAGGTCGAGGCTGCAGTGGCCGGGAGCGGCCACTGCACTCCAGTCTGGGTGACAGAGTGAGACTCCAATTCAAAAAAATTTTTTAAATTAAAAAATAAACAATGTTTTATGAATAAATTCTGGGTTTATTGGGTCCCCCTCATATATGAAAGAAACTCTGAAACTATAAACACAGCACCTTTTCTTGGCCTCCTAATAGCTTTGATTCTGCACTACACCCTCTATAGCCGGAAGCCACCTCATCTATCACACCCCTCAGGATTTTAAAAATAATTGAGTTTGTCATGTTTTTGGATTTAATTTATAACTGTTAATGCTTTCAGCAACTCTTTTTTTTTTTTTTTAACAGAAAAGTGAGTCCGTGAGTGGGACTTTAGGGACAAATAAGTGATTATAAGGTGCATATGATTCACATATTTGAAGGCCAAAGTTCACGTAGGAACATGTGATCATTCCTTTCTCTCTCTCCCTACAGACTGTAAAGACAACATCCAGACCTTTTTAATCTCATGGCCTACAGAAATGCTGCCAGCTGTGAGAAGCAAGTTAGCTGAATAACCAGAAAAGTAAGTTCCAGAGAAGTACCTTATTTGGGGATTAGCATTTGAAGTCCAGGAAAAACAATAAACATGTGCACAGTCAAAATTACCTTGAAAAATTATTTCTACAACTCTCCAGGACCTGAGCCTATGGAAGCTCAAAAACCAAGGTTTAACTTTTTGGGTTGTTTCTCTTTGTTTTTCAACTATAACCTTCTTCTTCCTGGGCTGCAGAGGGTAAGGTCCAGTCGGGGAAGAAAGAATGGTGGGAAGGCTTATTTGTGACAGGTAAATGGATGTATAACGTGTCTCCACCGTCTTTGCAAAGGAAAGGAATTCCTCTCTAAATCTTCTTAGGGTGGTGGTTAGATATTCAAAAAGTCTAGCAAGAGAGAGCAGATCACAGTGATTATATTTACTAGATTCAAAGTCAGATTCTGATTCACTGAAAGACTTTAAATTATCTAATCTCTCTGCGTCTGGTGCCATCATCAGTTATTTAGAGGATTAAGTGGAATTAATACACAGGAAGACTTTGAAAAACGCCTGGCACATGACAAGCACTAGTTATGCTTGCTACTATTATTGTCATATTACTGTGGCAACATGGGAGCAGATGAAAACGATCCCATGACTTACAGTTCTCATTGACATACTGGGATCCTGTCAATGAGATCCTCCCCTCTTACTTTTAAGTTGCCCTTTGACATCATGGTCTTCCCCCGAGTGCTCTTCCTCATAATGTGAATGAAGCTGATAGAAAGACTGCAGGTCCTTCAGGCACAGAGGGCAGAGGAAGCCCTCCCTCACTTCCCCTGGGTCGTCCAGAGAAGCCATGGCCATGCCCCTCTCAACTCTGGGAAGGCAGGGACCTCATGTCAAGAGTCAGCTTGATTCCTCCCAAGGGACCAGGGTTCCTGCAGCATTAGCTTAACCAAGCAGCACATGGATGATGGGGAAGTGGCTTCATGGCCCAGATGAGGTTTCCCGTCTGGAGTAGGAGGAGCCCTATGAAAGGAAAGAAGACAGGATTTTTAAAAAAGCTAATTCAGGAAAATTGACAGCAACAGAGAACTTTGCTATTTTCACAGTTCAACAAGGGTACTTAACGTTTGCTCAGTGCAAGTTTGAGAAAACAAACCATTTCTCAAATTCTTAGACCAAGATATAAAACCTAAAATGTAGCCGGGCTCAGTGACTCAGCCTGTAATCCCGTGTTTTGGGAGGCTGAGGTGAGTGGATTGCCTGAGCCCGCGGGTTCGAGACCTGCCTGGGCAACTTGGCGAGACCTCATCTCTACAATAAATCAAAAATTAGCTGGGCATGGTAGCGCGCGCCTGTGGTTCCAGCTACTTGGTTTTTTTTTTGGTTGTTTGTTTTTTGTGAGTTTTTTTTGAGTTGGAGTCTCACTCCGTGGCCCAGACTGGAGTGCAGTTGCCGCTCCCAGCCACCGCAGCCTCGACCTGCTGGGCTCTGGCGATCCTTCCGCCTCAGCCTTCCGAGTAGCCGGAATTACAGGCATGTGCTACCACACCCGGTTGATTTTTTGATTTATTGTAGAGATGAGGTCTCGCTGCCCAGGCGGGTCTCAAACCCGCGGGCTCAGGCAATACACTCACCTCAGCCTCCCAAAGGCGCGGGATTACAAGCTGAGCCACCGAGCCCGGCTAGTTCCGGCTACTTGGAAGGCTGAGGCGGAAGGATGGCCGGAGCCCAGCAGGTCGAGGCTGCGGTGGCCGGGAGTGTGCCACCGCACTCCAGTCTGGGCAACAGTGAGACTCCAACTTAAAAAAAAAAAAATGCAAAGAAGGGGGCAGGGTGAGTGGGGAGAAAATAATGCAAAGATGAAAAACATACAGTGTCTGCCATAAAATACAAATATAAACAACAACAAAACAAAAATTACAACCTCAGTCTAAAATGAAACATCAGAAACTTACTAGCCAGATCACGCAAGGTGGTTTATCCTTATTATCTCAGCATTTTGGGAGGCCGAAGTGGGAGGACTGCTTGAGCTCAGGTGGTCAAGACCAGCCTAGGCAACATAGCAAGACCTTGTCTTTACAAAAAATGAGCTGGGCGTGGTGGTGTGCACCTGTAGTCCCACCTATACTCAGAAGGCTGAGGCGGAAGGATCACCTGAACCCAGGAGGCCAAGAATGTCATGAGCCAAGATTGTGCCGCTGCTCTCTAGCTTGGGTGACAGAGTAAGACCCCAACTCAAAAAAGGAAAAAAAAAGAAATCTAATAGACAAAAGGAAAAATCTATTTTGTATTTTATATTTGTAGAGGACTTTCTCCCTAGTAAGCTTACTTGATTTTATAATCCAGTAAGTGACAGTTGAACAGCAAGCCTAATGTTCTCACAGTTTCAGAAATAAACAGACTTGGTGCTTAAACATTCAGGGCTTAATAAGTTACATTTCTGTCTTACTGGCCTATGGCAAAGTTACTTTCGATGTCACCTCATAAAGACTCTCAGTCACTGGGAAAATCCAGATAAAACCATTCCACAAAAGCAGATAAATTTCTCCCCAGGAACCACAAACCACAGTATATACTGAGGAGGAATGTGTGATCCTCAGCTTTGGATGGGCTGTAGGGGACCACTGAGGAGGGACCATATGGTCCTCAAAGCTGAAGGGTGGCAGTAACTCAGAAAACCAACAAGACACAAGTCCCTGTTTTTGCCTTTTAGTTAAGAAACCCTGTGACTACATACATACAGAGATCCCTGTACCTTGTCCACTGAAATTGCAGCTCCAGGTCTGATCTGTTGCCTCCCCAGTGAGTGGTTCATCTGAGCTCTGACTCTGACAGCACCCTTCCATCCCATCCACCCGCCTCTAACAACCACAAGTCAAACCCAAACCCCAAGTTGCCTGCCACACAACCACCCTTCACACCTCAGCCCAAACCTCACTTCCTCAAAGGAGTGCCTCTAACTCAAGACACCTCTCTCATGAGGATGGGCTTTTCCTTTACAGCATTTGCCTCCATTCGTGATCACATGTACACATGTGAAGTGACTAAATAATGTTAAGACCCTAAGACCTGTGAGGGCACAGACTGTGATCTGTTTTCCCCTTCACCGTCTTCCTAGGCCTAGCACAGTATCTGGTACACGCAATGAAGAAGCACAATAAGGCTTCACAAGTGAATGAATGAGTGATCGGACTCTGAAAGCATGTAACTACACATACAGCATAAAGAAATCTATTACAAGCCCCCAAACCGGATCTCACAGCCATAACCGAACCCGTATGTAAGCCCCTCACACCCTAAGCCACGTAAAAAAAGAAAGGAAAGCCTACATGTCCTGTAACTGTGCATCCAGCACGAATGCAACACCGATACACGCCGCATAGACTGCACATCCTGTAGTCGCACTCAACACGGCCTCCCTGTACACAAACACCACCCACAGAACGCAAGTATGCACACGTCGCATAACACACACAACATGAAAGCCCCAACTCCATGAAGCTGACGTGACAACGTCACACATCGCAGACACCACACAAAACGCTACAAACAATTCCACACAAACTCAGAACGCAAGCGCCTCAACTTCACACTGCCAATCCGGAGACAACCTCCACACACCCTCCCCGCCTCAGGTGCACAACCAAGCACAACCGTACACGGCCCCGCGGAGCCATACAACCACACAGGCCCAGTCATCACCGGCACACACAAGCGAAACACACGGCCCGAACCCCACATCTGCCACTTCGCACGTCACACCCACCACAATCACACATATCCCACGTCCACACGGCCCGCCCGTCTCCGTTCTGAAGAGGAGCCGTGTCCCCGCCCCTCAAGCTGGGCCCAGCCCGCTGTACCCAGCCGGGCTCCTGCGGGCACGCACACCTGTCCAGTCCTCGGGCTCGGGCTCTGGGCCTCCACCGTCCCTCACACAGCCGCGCCCGCCATCTCCATCGGCCGCTCGGCACTCGGCAGGAGAGCCTGCGGCGGCGCCGAAACCGGAAGTAGGCTCACAGTCGCCCGTCGAGCACCGAGTCTTCGAGTGCGCGAAGTGGGCGGGGACGGAACCGAACGGCGCGGGCGGAACCGAACGGCGCTGGCGGGATGGTGGTTTCAGCGCCTACGCTGCCAAAAAAAACAGGGTGGAAGGCGAGATGCAGGGTGCGGGGAGGCGATGGGGGGGGCTTCGTCCTCGTGCGACGTTCTTGCGTCCTGGATTCACACTGACGACGCGTTTTATATATTAAATTAATTAATTTGTTTGTTTGCACTGACGACTCTTATTTTTTTCATTTTATTTTATGTATGTATGTATGTATTTATTGAGGCGGAGTCTCACCCTGTTGCCCAGACTGGAGTGCAGTGGCCACTCCCGGCCACCGCAGCCTCGACCTGCTGGGCTCAGGTGATCCTTCTGCCTCAGCCTTCCAAGTAGCTGAACTACAGGCGTGCATTGCACGCCCAACTAATTTTTTTGATTTATAGTAGAGACGAGGTCTCGCCAAATTGCCCAGGCAGGCGTTGAACCTGCCGGCTCAGGCAATTATCTCGCCTCCGCCTTCCAAAGTGCTGAGCTACCACGCCAGCCTTGACACGTTTTAAAGCTAGCCGCTCGCTCTGCACCTAGTAGTGCCGATGGGGAAACTGAGACCTGCAGTTCTTTGGCTCTTGACCAATGTGCGCAAACAGTGAGTCAGTCGGG
This sequence comes from Cephalopachus bancanus, assembly GCA_027257055.1. Classification (NCBI taxonomy): domain Eukaryota; kingdom Metazoa; phylum Chordata; class Mammalia; order Primates; family Tarsiidae; genus Cephalopachus; species Cephalopachus bancanus. The sequence continues at coordinate 1,090,602 of JAPVLO010000510.1, forward strand.
GCTCTTGACTTGGAGAACATTGACTTTTTGGTGGGTTCTAGCCCTGGCTGCACCTTACTTTGCAACTGGTCCCTTCTCCTCTCTTGGCCTCAGTTCTCCCATCTACCTGTACAGAAAAAAAAGTGGGTTCCTTGGCCGGGTGCTGTGGCTCAAGCCTGTAATCCCAGCACTTTGGGAGGCCGAGGCGAGAGGATTCCCTGAGTCTAGGGGTTCGAGACCAGCCTGAGGAAGTTGGTAAGGCCTCTCTCTACAATAAATCAAAAAATTAGCTGGGTGTGGTGGTGCGCACCTGTAGTTCCAGTCACTTGGAAGGCTGAGGTGGAAAATTGCCAGAGCCCAGCAGGTCAAGGCTGCGGGGGCCATGAGTGTGCCACTGCCCTCCAGCCTAGGTGACAGGGTGAGACTTCGACTCAAGAAAAGAGGGGGCAGCCGGACTCGGTGGCTCAGCCTGTAATCCCATACCTTTGGGAGGCCGAGGTGAGTGGACTGCCTGAGCCTGCGGGTTTGAGACCCGCCTGGGCAATTTGGTGAGACCTCATCTCTATGATAAATCAAAATATTAGGCCGGGCTCGGTGGCTCAGCCTGTAATCCCGCGCCTTTGGGAGGCTGAGGTGAGTGGATCGCCTGAGCCCGCGGGTTCGAGACCCGCCTGGGCAGCGAGACCTCATCTCCACAATAAATCAAAAAAATCAGCCGGGCGTGGTAGCGTGCGCCTATAATTCCGGCTACTCGGAAGGCTGAGGTGGAAGGATCGCTGGAGTCCAGCAGGTGAGGTTGCGGTGGCCGGGAGCGGCCACTGCACTCCAGTCTGGGCGACAGAGTGAGACTCCAACTCAAAAGAAAAAAAAAATAAAAATAAAAATAAATCAAAATATTAGCCAGGCGTGGTAGCGCGCGCCTGTAGTTCCAGCTATTCGGAAGGCTGAGGCGGAAGGATTGCCGGAGCCCAGTAGGTCGAGGCTGCAGTGACTGGGAGCGGCCACTGTACTCCAGCCTGGGCGACAGAGTGAGACTCCAACTCAAAAAAAAAATTAAAAAATTAAAAAGAAAAGGGGGGTTTCCAAAGACTTGTAAGCTCTATTTTGATGGCTTTTGTTTTTTTTTAACTTTACAGGATTGGAAGGAGTGAACAATGTCTCTCCTTTGTTTACTGACACAGACAAGGAAGAGTCTTCCCAATCTGTCAGAAACAAAGCAACAGGCCCAGCTCTGTCTCTCTGTCAACAGCCTTTGCCTTGAGTCCAAATAACCAGGACTTTGGAGGTGGAAACACTCTCTTAAATGTCTGAGGCAGATAAGTCCCAGGACAAGCCACACTTCCAGGCAGGACTATGTTTGTGGTTAGAGAATGAACCTTTTATTAAACCATCATGATTTTGCCTATCATTTTATCATTTACCAAAAATGTCATGTTCACTATTTTATTTACTCAAAAAAGTAGTGACAATGAGGCCTCAATTTATGAGTTAATTCTAGACATCATGATGCGTTGGCCACTGTTGTTCTGTTAAAATTGTTTAGAATGATGATGGCAGCGGAGCATTGTGGCTCATGCCTGTAATCCCCGTACTTTGAGAGGCAGAGGCCACAGGATTGCCTAAGCCCACTGGTTCAAGACCAGCCTGGACAACTTGTTGAGACCTCATCTCTATAATAAATCAAAAACTTAGCACGGCATGGTGGTGCACGTCTGTAATGCCAACTACTTGGACGGCTGAGGCCGAAGGATCACCTGAGCCCAGCAGGTCGAGGCTGCGGTGGCTATGAGCATGCCTTTGTACTCCAGCGTGGGCAACAGAGTGAAACTCCTACGCAAAAAACAAATTTTTTTTGAAGAAAGATGTTGGCAAAGACCTTCCTGTATGCTTCATAGTGTATCAAGAGCATTTTTATTATTTAATCCTTTGGGAAATTCTATTACTATTTCCATTTTAATAGGAATAATGGCTTATATTTACTGAGGGATTTGTATATGCCAAGCACTGTTCTATGTGCTTTGCATACCTTATTTCATTTAATTCTCACACAATTCTATGAGGTACAAACTAATATTACTCCCATTTTATACAGAGGAAGCTATGGCACGGAGAGGTTTGGTGACTTGCCTGAGGTCACCAGCTGGCAAGTGTTGAACCCAGAGTCATCTGGCCTCGAGGTTTTCACAACTCCACCTCTCCTTCCTCTGTAACATGCTGATCTGAGATTTCCTGTATCTCTCAGCTTCTTCCAGGCGCCGCCCACGTAATGGGCATAGAGATAAAGGATGTGAGGAGAATAAGGAATGATGGTCTCAGCTTTCCAGGAGGCCCCAGCTGGCAGGGGACACATGCTCATATGTCAATTAGTTCAAAGAAGAGAAGTGTGCCTGTGTGTGCACATACTCTGGCATCCCAGGAGAGGCCAAGGGAGTCTCCATAAGAATTCAGAGAAGATTTCCCAGAGGCAGCAACATGTGGGCACAGTCCTCAGGTAAGAATGGTTGGGAAGGGCCTTCCAGGTCAGGGGAGCAGCATATGCAAAGGCATGGTTATGGGGAAGAACATAGTCCTTTGGGAAACTTAAATAAAAATTCATTCACACACACAGGGACAATATCAAGCCACTCCTCCTTGATCTCCACAAACTGTAGGGAGCCATCTCTATTGGTAGAATCTTAGTCATCTGGGTCTCTTCACCCTTGTCTCCCACCTTAGAGTTCTCTATCTCTTTCTCTCCCTCTCTCTATCTCACTCTTTCTTTTGACCCCTTATTTGTCTTAAGTTTATCCCAAGCAGCACAAGACAGCTTGGTGCCACATTAAAATCCCTAAGCAGGAAAAGAAATCGTGATGTGGGTATTTGTCATTAGGGGAAGGTGTGGGCACATCATGTAACTTCTCAAAGGGCCTGCCCTCCAGGCTGGCCCTGCCCTAGTTCCCAGGCCTCTGCCAGCTGCTGCTTCTGGCCTGAGCTAGCAGGTTGAGGGGGTTGAGGTGGACACACCCCATCCACTGGCACAAGGAAACAGGAGGCCAGGGCCTTGTCTGGAGAATCAAGGGAGGGAGTACCAGGCTGGGCAGTGTCCAGGGGAAGCAGGTGACAGCTGCTCAGGGCCTACCAGGAAGGAACCAGAAAATATGGAAAGAAGAAAGGGAAGAGAAAAAGAAGGAAAGGCAGGGGAAGGGGGTGGGAAAAGAAGAAAATTAAGAGGAACAAGCACAGGCTCTGTCGACCTAGGTTTGAAACCCAGCCATGTGATCCCAGGCAAGTCACTCAAAATCTCTGAGCTTCAGTTTCCTCATCTGTAAAATGGGATACTAATAGTACCCGCCTCTTAAGTTGGAGAGTTAAATAGGTTAACATTTGGAACATGGTAGAACTGGCATCTGGTACATAGGAAGGACTATGTAAATGTTAAGTAAAGAAAAAGGAAGCCGGGCTTGGTGGCTCAGCCTGCAATCCCACGCCTTTGGAAGGCTGAGGTGAGTGGATTGCCTGAGCCCGCGGGTTCAAGACCCGCCTGGGCAACTTGGTGAGCCCTCATCTCTACAATAAACCAAAAAATCAACTGGGCGTGGTAGGGCGCGCCTGTAATTCTGGCTACTCGGAAGGCTGAGGAGGAAGGATCGCCAGAACCCAGCAGGTCGAGCTGTGGTGGCCAGAAGCAGCCACTGCACTCCAGTCTGGGCAACAGAGTGAGACTCCAACGCAAAAAAAAAAAAAGGAAAGGCAGTGTAATTCAGATGCCTTGACAGTTGTGTTACGCTGAGTCACACAATATCATAGGAGATGTGAGGATCCAACCTGGTGTCATGGAAATAGCTTTAAGAGTCATGGCCCTGCCCAATGGGACATCTATGAAAATAAGTCAGCATGAGCTGGGCCTGGTGGCGCACAGCACTTGTAATTCTGGCAGCTTAACTCAAAAGGCTGAGGCAGAAGGATCACTTCAGACCAGGAGTTCCCAAGATTAGCCTGGGCAACATAGTAAGACTCCTGTCTTTATTTTATTTTATTTTTTTTTTTGAGTTGGAGTCTCACTCTGTTGACTAGACTGGAGTGCAGTGGCCACTCCCGGCCACCGCTGAGAGACCCAAGATATTCAAATCTATACTTGCTGTAAAAGAAGCGTTCATTGCATTTTATATATTCCTACATTTTATATATTCTTAGTGACATTCACTATATTTTATAAATTCTTAGTATTTTAAATCCTACCTCAGACCCCGTAGAACGAGGCACATGTCGGGTGCCGGGTAGTAACTGATTGTATAGTTATACAATGTTTTAAGCAGTGTTTGTACTTAGAACGTTGTTAAGCTTTTGTTTGTCTCAATTGCCATGCCGGCTTCTTCTGCTTCTGTAACGGGCTGTAAAAGTTAAGCGATAAGCCCCTTCCGGGCATTCCTTAGACTCTGTGGCGCCAGCCCACTTCTGGTGGGCTCTGCGTTATCTCAAACCTGCCTGTGTACCCGAGCTGATTTATACACAGTCACAGTGACTATGTAAACCTAGCTTATCTGGCATTCCACTCTGCCCGTTTAGCCGTTTTCCGTCAATCACAAATAGCTAAGCCTGAGCCCGCACAAATCAAACTCGAATCAACCAATCAAAGTCTTTATAACTGCGTCATATAGTTTTTATCCAATCCTGTGTGCACAAGTTTGTAAAGCCACCCCACTCCCTCAGAATTATGTATAAAAGGTGCATGTTAATCTGACGCGAGGCTCTCGTCCCTGAAGCCGCTGCATCGGTTTCAAACGTGAGCCCAGACTCGAACCTGAATAAAGACCCTCGTGTGTTTGCATCGGAGCTGGCTCCTTGGTGGTCTCTCGGATTTTGAATTTTAGGTTTAACATTTGGAGGTTCCACCGAGATCCCAGAGACCTCCAAGACCCCCCACGGCCCGGAGGGTCTCAATGCCAGCAGGTGAGTGCACTCTATCGTCTGTCTGTGTGCTTGTTCGTTGGCTTGTCTGGCTTGTCTGCCTGTCTGCTTGTTTGTTACTTGTTTGTTAGTGCGCTTCTTGTAGGATATCGATATCCATCCCATAAGGTCGGAAGAAGGTGTGGGCGGACGCGCTCTGGGGCCACCGAGCGGGGATCTTGGGAAATGTCCCTCGACCCCATCTGGAGGACAGGGCAAAAGCCGTCCTCACCTGTAAGGGAGTCCAGGCGCCAAGAGGCGCGGACTCAGCCTAAGTTCAGTTTAGCTCCCGGACACACTGGCAGGCCGGTGAGAGGGGGTCGTCTGGTACGCCCGATTTTTCGGGTACGCACCAGGCCCCCATTTGGAGGATAGCACTGTCCTCATATCTGAAGGTAGCCCAGCACCAAGAGGCGCAGACTTGCCTTCAGATTGGTTTTGTCTTTGTCTCCACGGCCGTAGGAAATCGTACTTTTGTGTTGGTGGCATCTTTTTGTCTGCTGTGTTTGTGTGTGTGTTACTGTGGAAGGAAAACATGGGACAGAGACTGACCACCCCTCTAACTCTTATGACTGACCACTTTTCAGACGTTAAAGAAAGGGCTGATAATCTGAATGTAATCATTCGCAGAAGAAAAAAAAAACGGCCATCCTTCAATGTAAAATGGCCACCAGAGGGCACTTTCTCACTAAGTTTTGCTTTACAGGTTAAGCATATTATCTTCCTGTTCTCCGTCATGGCCGCCCAGATCAGGTGCCTTACATCCTCGTATGGCAGAATGTAACTGATAACCCCCCCAGGCCAAATCTTTTATTCTACCCAAACAGGGCTGACGCTCAGAGTCCTGGCCTCGTGGGAAACAAAGCCCAGCCCGGGCGGCCGAGGTGCAGCATGGTGACCCTTGGCCCCCCTGTGAACATGGCTCTGTGAGCAGGGCAGAGCATGCAAGCTGTGGTCTGCAGCCTGCGTGCGGCCTCGGGGGCCACCGCGCCCTGCCCGCCAAGGCCCTGGGGGCCTGGGATGGGTGCCTTCCAGATGCTACGCACGGGACCTGCCCTGCTCTCGTGCGTAAATTCACAAAAATTTTTTTTACATATAATTCATTATAAAATTAAATAGGAATTTATTTTGTGTATTTAAGTTACAACTTTTCTCATACAAATTTACCTTATCCACAACTTGATTAAGGCAGAGAGGAAACTGAGAACAAAGAGAATTAATGAGCATGAGCAAACCAGTGGGAAAACTTTCAAAATGAGTATGAAAGCTTACAGATTCTAAATACTGCTGTGGAAGAATTTATGCTAATGACTGTAGTTCTATCATTTCATTTTAAAAGTATACCCTAGAATCCTCAGCCAAAATAAGTAATATAAGCAATATAAGTTATATATATATATATATATAGCCAATATATAAGTAATATAAGTAATATATATATTATAAACAATAATAAATTGCAAGCATTCAAGGCAAATTCGGTAAACAAAATAAGAAAGGTTTTTACCTCCTTTGTCCTCTCTCACCCCGCCTCGCCCCCATATGCACTTAGAAAGCCATTTCAAGTTTCCACATGACTTGGTGGGTCTCTTCTGGGGGGGGGGGCTGGGACGGGGGGATATTTGAAAATTCTTCTTTGTTGTTTTCTTATAATAAATTTCTCTCAAGTTGTGTCTGAGCTGAGACTGTGTCAACCTTCTTTCCGGAGAAAGGTGAAAGGATCATGGTAAATGAATCCTGCTAGCTAACTACAAAAAAAGGTGTTAATAAACAGGCTAGCTAAGGTGCTTTTGGGTGCCTTTGTATAGCTTTGGATTTCCCTAATAGTTCCACGTTGGATCCTATCTAAGCCCTTCCACTGCATATAAACTTAATGCTTTGGTTAGAGCTCTAAAATTTTTTTTTTAATGTAAAGGAAGTTGTTGATGTAAGATATGTTTTTAGGAAGAAAAGATAAAGGAAAGATAAATAATTATATAAAAAAATATTATATAGTACGTTTTTGTTCTATAATAAAATGGCTGATTAAAGAAAATATAGAACAAAAATAAAAGGTTTAAGCATGTCAAAAAATGGTATAAGTTTATCAAACATAATAAAAAAAGAAAGACAGAATTCAATTAGCCCTCCCCCTGTCTTTATTACAAAAGAGCGAGGTTTTTTTCTTTTCAAAATCGTTGGACTGTCATTTTGGCTAAATAAGTAACTTTTACAATAACTACTGTGATTTTGTGTTATAACATGCTTTAAAAAAAAAAACTTTGATACTTAAACTCTTCAAGTTCTTGATTCAGTCTCTAGGGTGAAATAAGCAGCAAGCTCCAGGAACCACACCTACCCCACCCCCTTCTAAATTGCCTGAAGGCCAGGTAAATTAATTTCACTAACAGCACAAACTTTAAAATCTCCTTCCAGGCACAAGAATTGCTATCCAACATAGGATGAGTGGAAAATAACCTGGGCTTCACTCTCTAACATAGAGATTTTACAATTGTTGTAAAAGTATGTCAGACCTATTATAAAAACAAAGGAAACTGTTTTCTCTTGCCAATCTGTTTTGAATTCTCGATTTAAGCTATACCCTAACTACATGTCTCTAATGTTTTCAATCTTTCTTTCTACAGACTTTGTGTCAAAGTGGCTGTATTTCCTTATTAAAGTACAACTATAAATAATTTACAAGGAAATATTTCAACTTATGTTAATGGATACATACAATTTATGAAACTTTCACTTTTCCAACATTGTTTTTTTTGAAACAGTAACTCTTTTCGTCATCGTTTGCTTAATAATTTTTCCCTATGCTCTCACTTGATGTTTTATTAAATCCAAATAGCATTTGCTTAAGGTCCTGCCCTTTCCTGTTCATGTCCAAAGTTTACTTCACCTATTCGGGTTCCTGACTATAGGCATGTCCAGCCTCCCTGACAATGGTCCGGCATACACATCTAAATTTTTCCAGCAGTTCTGCTCCCAATTTAACATTTTTTACTCCACAAGAATTCCCTACACTTCACCCAGTCGAGCCATAGTTGAAAAAGCTCACCAAACTTTAAAAATCAAATAATTAAATTACAAGATGAGAGATTCAAGTATAGTTCTCCCCACCATATTTTAAATCATGCCTTGTTTGTTGTAAACCATTTAAATTTGGGTTCATAGGCAGTTCAGCTATGGCTAGACACTGGAACCCGGATAAAAGAATTAAACCTATGGTAATATAAAAGAATCTCCTTACAGGAAAATAAGAAGGCCTGCTTTATTTCGTGTTCAGGTACCGGGCTTCTTGCTTAATATCTACCTTTAAGTCTCTGAGTACAGAAAGCCCTTATCAGGACGGTTGGTGGCTGGAAATGTTAATGCCTGGAGAAACCAACCCTAGTCATGCGACTAGGGCTTCACCACCTGTCAGCGTACCTGCTTGCCCCTTCGATGATATGGAAAAGGGCTGGTCACTCATCCAGCGAGATACTGGCTTCCTGAAATAGAGACTGTGCTTATAACTCTAAGGTGGACTATCCTGTGCCCAGTAAAAGACTATATATTAGTAACTGGGGTTTTTAATGGCTCTACACTTGCCACAGCTAGGTGTCATTCCAATGAATGGGTGCCTCCAGTACTGTCCATCAAGTACGGTGTCCGGCAGATTATTCAGCCTCATCTATGGAGAGCTCTCGCAGCCCTTCAGCCAGTCAGCCTGTCTAAATCTGTTGGACATACTCAGTCATACCTTATTAGAGCACACTTGCAATCCCCTTATATATTTCTTGTTTGGAATGAATATCAAACTGTTAAAATTATTTATCGTGCTAATGTTTATAAGATATCTTGTACTGAATGCATTTTACTAATTGTTTAACCAACACCTTTTATAAGAAATTTGTCCTTCTCAAGCAACTCCCCTATTTAATAATCCCCATATCTTTGTCATCCCGTAAATATGCTGAATATGGTTTACAGACATTATATAAGATTAATGCTGTGTTAGAAAGACAGAAAGATTTTTTTTAGCTACTTTAATTTTAAGAATTACAGCATTAATAACTGTTGCTACTTCAATAACAGTTTCAGCTGTAGCTCTATCTAAAAAAAGTTCATACAGCTACCTTTGCTGATCAGTTATCTAAGAATGTTTCTATTACATTAGCTACTCAGGAAATTATAGATCAAAAGTTAAAAAGTAAAGTTAATGCTTAAACAAAACAGTTTTAGCAATAGGACAAGAGCTTGTGACTTTAAAGATAAAATTGGCTCTCCGATGTCACTCTGAGTTTAAGTGAATTTGCCTCACTCCTTTAGAGGTAAATAAGTCTGTCCATAATTGGAACAAAATAAAGAATCATACCCTTGAAATTTAAAATCATTCTAACTTGAGTGTAGACCTTACTAAATTACATCAAGACATACAGGACATGACTGTTGCTGAAAAGCAGTTCCGGTCCTATAAATTGGCTAGCTCCATATTTAATAACTTCTCATTGTTAATCAATGGTCATTGATGTCTATACTCATTAATGTAGGAATTTGCAGGACAGTGATTCTTGTGTTACTATGCCTACTTCCAGTTATTTTCAGAGTACTGAAAAAAACCATTTCTCAGCTCAACACCGAGTTTCATGGTTTTGTGCTAAAAAAATTTAAAAAGGGGGAGATGTTGGGAGCTGGCCACAGAGGCCCACTGAGCGTTAGGGATCAGGGAAGGCCATGGACCCTGAGACTGCTAGGATGTGTTCAGGAGCTGTTTACCCCATTTTCCTCCTCCTTTAACCAGGCAGCGCAAGTAACCTAAAGAAACTCTGCTGATCTAAGCTGAAGGCTCTGTGACTGTGACAGGCATGGCTCACTCTAGAAACCCATTATTCCTGTTTCCCATAAAACTGTGGTTTCGGCTTAGGTATTAGATATAATTCAAATTCAGGTCACATTTGGGAGCCTTTTATACATGATACAAGCTTCTTTATAAGATTTAAAAGTATATTTGTAGAATTAGTATATACTTATACAGAGCTGTTTCAAGCTTTTCAATAGTATAAATAATTATCTAAAGTTGTCAGAAATGGCCCAGCACAAAGTTTGGGCCACATTCCTGAGAGCCCAGCGCGTACTTTAGACTGGGCTGCATTCTTTTAGGCCAGCTTTAGCTACAATTAGTGTAAGGTTTCTCTACCTATTATAAAAATTAAATTTATTTTATTCATAAAAATTATTATAAGCTGGGCTCGGTGGCTCAGCCTGTAATCCCACGCCTTTGGGAGGCTGAGGTGAGTGGATTGCCTGAGCCCGCGGGTTCGAGACCTGCCTGGACAACTTGGCGAGACCTCATCTCTACAATAAATCAAAAAAATTAGCCGGGCATGGTAGCGCATGCCTGTAATTCCAGCTACTTGGAAGGCTGAGGCGGAAGAATTGCCAGAGCCCAGCAGGTCGAGGCTGCGGTGGCCGGGAGCGGCCACTGCACTCCAGTCTGGGCGACAGAGTGAGACTCCAACTCAAAAAAATATATATGTATATTATAAAATAAGTCATGCTAACGTCAAAAAATCATGTTAGTTCAAGCATGCCCAATCATAATATTTTAAGGTTTAATAGAAATACAGTTAACTTTAAGAATTTCATTGTCTCTATTTTCTACTATTGTAGTTTTGAAAAACGAGAGCAACAACTCAATTGATTTAAAGCATGGTTTAACCGCTCCCCCTGGTTTACTACATTAATTTCCACCGTAGTTGGCCCTTTAGTTGTTTTAATTCTCCTACTTATTTGGGCCTTGCATCATCAACAAGCTTATAGCCTTTGTTAAAAATCGAGTCAGCACCATTCAACTCATGGTACTCAAACAACAGTACTAACCACTTCGTACCCACCCGCATTGTCTCAGCTCTTCTACTCATTTTCAAAATAGCCTTAAAGAAACCTATGTAGACCCATGATTGGGTCTTATCTGTAGGTTCCTCTGAGAGGGGGGAATGAGAGACCCAAGAGATTCAAAAAACTATACTTGCTGTAAAATAAGTGTTCATTGCATTTTATATATTCCTACCTCACATTCACTATATTTTATAAATTCTTAGTTTTGTTTTTTTTTTTTTTTTTGAGTTGGAGTCTCACTCTGTCACCCAGACTGGAGTGCAGTGGCCGCTCCCGGCCACCGCAGCCTCGACCTGCTGGGCTCTGGCGATCCTTCCGCCTCAGCCTTCCAAGTAGCCGGAATTACAGGCATGCGCTACCACGCCCGGCTGATTTTTTTTATTTATTGTAGAGATGAGGTCTCGCCCGCCCAGGCGGGTCTCGAACCTGCGGACTCAGGAGTCCACTCACCTCAGCCTCCCAAAGGCGTGGGATTACAGGCTGAGCCACCGAGCCCGGCTAATTCTTAGTATTTTAAATCCTACCTCAGACCCCGTAGAACAAGGCACATGTCGGGTGCCGGGTAGTAACTGATTGTATAGTTATACAATGTTTTAAGCAGTGTTTGTACTTAGAACTTTGTTAAGCTTTTGTTTGTCTCAATTGCCATGCCGGCTTCTTCTGCTTCTGTAACGGGCTGTAAAAGTTAAGCGATAAGCCCCTTCCGGGCATTCCTTAGACTCTGTGGCGCCAGCCCACTTCTGGTGGGCTCTGCGTTATCTCAAACCTGCCTGTGTGCCCGAGCTGATTTATACACAGTCACAGTGACTGTGTAAACCTAGCTTATCTGGCATTCCACTCTGCCCGTTTAGCCGTTTTCCGTCAATCACGAATAACTAAGCCTGAGCCTGCGCAAATCAAACTCGAATCAACCAATCAAAGTCTTTATAACTGCGTCACATAGTTTTTATCCAATCCTGTGTGCACAAGTTTGTAAAGCCACCCCATTCCCTCAGAATTATGTATAAAAGGTGCGTGTTAACCTGACTCGAGGCTCTCGTCCCTGAAGCTGCTGCGTCGGTTTCGAACATGAGCCCAGACTCGAGCCTGAATAAAGACCCTCGTGTGTTTGCATCGGAGCTGGCTCCTTGTGGTCTCTCGGATTTTGAATTTTGGGTTTAACACCGCAACCTCAACCAGCTGGGCTCCGGCGATCCTTCCACCTCAGCCTTCCGAGAAGCCGGAATTACAGGTGTGCACTACCACGCCCAGCTAATTTTTTTTATTTATTATAGAGATGAGGTCTCGCCAAGTTACCCAGATGGGTCTTGAACCTGCGGGCTCAGGCAATCCACTCACTTCGGCCTCCCAAAGTGCTGGGATTACAGGCGGAGCCACCGAGCCCGGCTGAGACTCCTGTCTTTTAAAAAAAATTGTTTTAATTAGCTGGTCATGGTGGCGCATGCCTATAGTTCCAGCTACCAGGAAGGCAAAGGTAGGAGGATTGCTTGAGCCCAGGAGTTCAAATCTGTAGTGAGATGTGATCGCACCATGCACTCCATACTGGGCAACAGAGCACAACCCTGTGTCTAAAAAAACAAAATAAAAAAAACAGAACAAGCCAAGCTCGATGGCTCAGCCTGTAATCCCGCGCCTTAGGGAGGCTGAGGTGAGTGGATTGCCTGAGCCCGCAGATTCGAGACCCGCCTGGGCAGCGAGACCTCATCTCTACAATAAATCAAAAAAATCAGCTGGGCGTGGTAGTGCATGCCTGTAATCCGGCTACTTGGAAGGCTGAGGCGGAAGGATCGCCGAAGCCCAGCAGGTCGAGGCTGCGGTGGCCAGGAGTGGCCACTGCACTCCAGTCTGGGCGACCGAGTGAGACTCCAACTCAAAAAAAAAAACCAGAACAGAACGCAGAGTAGAATCAAATCATAACTTCATTGAATCCAGTGGGGGTGAAGGACGACCTCAACAAACCTAAAAAGTAACAAATACAGAATTGAAGCCGGACACAGTGGCTCACACCTGAAATCCCAGGACTTTGGGAAGTCAAGAGGATTGCTTGAGCCCAGGAGTTCAAGGACAGCCTAGGCTACATAGCGACCCCATCTTTATAAAATAAAAAAATTAGCTGGACATGGTGGCAGGGGCCTGTAGTCCCAGCTAGTCAGGAGTCTGAGGTGGAAGGATCACCTTGTTGTGGGAAAAACAGAGAGATCATGACACTGAGGCTATCTTAGGAAGTAGTGGTTTATTAGTGCTGGTGCAACTCAGCAGGCTAATCCTCCAAGGCTAAGCAACTCGGAGAAAGAGGAGAGGGGTTTTATACCTTAGTTTAGGTAAGGGAGGGGGCCGGGTTTTGTGACTATACATTTTTCTTTGGAATTTGCAAGGTTGTATTTAGCAAAACCAGGTTTTCTTTTCTTTTTTTTTTTTTTCTGAGTTGGAGTCTCACTCTGTCACCCAGACTGGAGTGCAGTGGCCGCTCCCAGCCACCGCAGCCTCGACTTGCTGGGCTCCAGCGATCCTTCCGCCTCAGCCTTCCAAGTAGCCGGAACTACAGGCACACGCTACCACGCCTGGCTCTTTTTTTTTTTTTTTTTTTAAATAGAGATGAGGTCTCACCAAGTTGCCCAGGCGGGTCTTGAACCCACGGGCTCAGGCAATCTACTCACTTCAGCCTCCCAAAGGTGTGGGATTACAGGCTGAGCCACCGAGCCCAGCAAAACCAGATTCTCAAAGAACAAATTGTCTTCAGGGTACACATGACAAGCAGAGGTTGTAAACCAATAACTTCATAAAGAGAGGGGTAAAGTTGGGGGTAAAGCAATGAATGGATTACTATCTTGCATTTTTAGGAAAACGACATTTGGCTATTTGATTTTCTCACATCCCATTGTCTAGCAAGTCTGGAGTTTGCAGGTTTTTTTTTTAAATTTAATTATTTATTTTAGTTGGAGTCTCACTCTGTGGCCCAGACTGGAGTGCAGTGGCCGCTCCTGGCCACCGCAGCCTCGACCTGCTGGGCTCCAGCAATCCTTCCGCTTCAGCCTTCCAAGTAGCTGGAACTACAGGTGTGTGCTACCACGCCCGGCTAATTTTTTTGATTTTGTTGTAGAGATGAGGTCTCGCCAAGTTGCCCAGCCCAGCTCAGGTTGATTTTTAAAAGGAATACTTGGCCGGGCTCAGTGGCTCAGCCTGTAATCCCAGCACTTTGGGAGGCTGAGGTGAATGGATTGCCTGGGCCCATGGGTTCGAGACCCACCTGGGCAATTTGGCGAGACCTCATCTCTACAATAAATCAAAAAAATTAGCCGGGTGTGGTAGCACACGGGTGTTCCAGCTACTTGGGAGGCTGAGGCAGAAGGATCGCCGGAGTCCAGCAGGTCGAGGCTGCGGTGGCCGGGAGCGGCCACTATACTCCAGTCAGGGCAACAGAGTCAGACTCCAATTCAAAATAAATAAATAAATAAAATAAAAATATATGGAATTGACTTGGAGGATGTGAGCTACAAGGCCACCCAGTTTGCAGGTTATGAACTGGCATCTCCTTTGGTACAGTCCATAGTGGCCTTTGGCGAATGGATACAACAACCCTGTACTGGGACTCAAGCCCTGCACTTGGTGAGTGGACATGTTACAGCCTGATGGGGTTCTTATGCCTGCTTCCCAGAAAAACCAATGACACAGCTGTTACAGTAGAGAAAGAGTTTAATATCACAAAGCAGCTGAGCAAGGAGAATGGGAACTATTTCTCAAATCTGTCTCCCTGAGACTTTGGAGGCCAGAGATTTTTGTTTCTTTGTTTTTGTTTTTGAGTTGGAGTCTCACTCCGTTGCCCAGACTGGAGTGCAGTGGCCGCTCCCAGCCACTGCAGCCTCGACCTGCTGGGCTCCAGTGATCCGTCCGCCTCAGCCTTCCAAGTAGCCGAACTACAGGCGCGTGCTACCACACCCGGCTGATTTTTTTTTATTTATTTATTGTAGAGACGAGGTCTTGCCAAGTTGCCCAGGAGGGTCTCGAACCTGCCGGCGCAGGCAATCTACTTACCTCAGCCTCCCAAAACGCTGGGATTATAGGCTGAGCCACCGAGCCCGGCTTGAGGCCAGAGTTTTGTTGTTGTTGTTGTTTTTTGAGTTGGAGTCTCACTGTCACCCAGACTGGAGTGCAGTGGCTGCTCCCGGCCACCGCAGCCTCGACCTGCTGGACTTAGGTGATCCTTCCACCTCAGCCTTCCAAGTAGCTGGAGCTACAGACATGTGCCACCATGCCCAGCTAATTTATTTATTGTAGAGATGAGGTCTCACCAAGTTGCCCAGGCTGGTCTTGAACCCCTGGGATCAGGTAATCCTCTTACCTCTGCCTCCCAAAGTGCTGGGATTACAGACTTGAGGCACTGTGCCTGGCCTGCTGATTGGTTGATGATGTCATAGGGTGTTGAAACTATCTTCATGTTGTGGAACCATGTTCTGGGAGGGGGCGTCACAGAACCAGTGAAGCTAGTTTCCCGGTATGTGTTCTGGGCCCAGGTGGGCCCTCAAGTCCATGAGAGTCTAAAAAATATCTCAAACACCATTTTTAGGTTTTACAATAGATGCTGTCTATAAAACAAGTGCCGTAACCATCAGATGTATCAGACATGACCATCAGACGTGACCTCTGGATGGTGAGCCACGAAGATAGTATACTGGAAGGTATGCAGGAGGTGGGGGGCTATCCCTGGAGACTGGAGCCACTCTGTCCATCAGCCTCCACTTTTGTTCTCAAGGAGACTCTTCTCATGCAGTTTTAGGCTCATTGCTTAAAGGAAAATCTGTTTATCAGCCTTGTGGGAAGCCTCCCCCCGCAGGGGTCAGGACATAAAGATAATCACTTGCCTCTCTTAGAGTGAAAGCATCAACAGATTTGTTAAATTCTAACGATAGGCCCGGCAAGGTGGCTCAAGCCTGTAATCCTAGCACTTTGGAAGGCCAAGGTGAGAGAACTGCCTGAGCCCATGGGTTCGAGGCCAGCCCAGGAAACATGAAGAAATAAATCAAAAAATTAGCCAGGTGTGGTAGTGCACACCTGTAGTTCTGGCTACTTAGAAGGCTGAAGCGGAAGGACTGCCAGCGCCCTGCAGGTTGACACTGGGGTGGCCGTGGGGTGGCCGTGTGTGTACCACTGCACACAGACAGAAATTCAAACCATAGCTGCAGCATTGCAGGGCTCAGGTCTCTTCTACAGCTTTCACCCTGTGGCCCGATGTCAATTTTATATGGGTGGTTTCAGGCATGGACTGGATTTCAGCTTACACTGACCCCTTGACTGTGCTGCACACAACCTGCATGATGGTCCTGAGAGCAGGGAGAAGGATAAGGAGCTCAGCATGGTCCTCAGATCATGAGAAAAAGGTTATCTGCAGCTTCAGCTCTCACTCACCTGACCCACATCTCCAGAGACTTGTGCCCTCAACCAACTGAGAAGTTAACCCCAATGTGTAGAATTTTAAGTACTTAAGGCAGCTAAGAGAGTTTTGTTAGGGCACAGATAGGGTGAGTGTGGAGTCACAAATGGAGAGAGGCACAGCACAGCTGGAGCTGGTATGTTGGGGATGTGCGCTGGTAACCCAGAGATCTGAGTAATGCAAAGAATTGCAACACACAAAGAGGCAAAGAAAGAAAAGCTTATTTGAAAGTAAATTAGATAGCTGGGCTCGGTGGCTCAGCCTATAATCCTGCGCCTTTGGGAGGCTGAGGTGAGTGGATTGCTTGAGCCCGCCTAGGCAGGCGAGACCTCATCTCTACAATAAATCAAAAAATCAGCCGGGCGTGGTAGCGCATGCCTGTAATTCCGGCTACTCGAAGGCTGAGGCGGAAGGATCGCTGGAGCCCAGCAGGTCAAGGCTACAGTCTTGGCTACGGTCAAGGCTACTCAAAAAAAAAAAAAAAAAGAAAGAAAGTAAATTAGAGCGAGAAAGAGAAGGGAGAGAGATGATTCACCTCCCCAAGGTGGGAAGGCAGGAAGCATGGCGACAGCCATGGCTCAGAGAGCACAAGGCCACACCAGAGTCTAGCAAGGCAATGGCCACTGGTGGCTTGTAGTTGAGTCCTTTTTTTTTTTTTTTGAGTTGAAGTCTCATTCTGTTGCCCAGACTGGAGTGCAGTGGCTGCTCTCGGCCACCGCAGCCTCGACCTGCTGGGCTCCGGCGATTCTTCCACCTCAGCCTTCCAAATAGCTGGAACTACAGACAAGCGCTACCACGCCCGGCTAGTTTTTGATTTATTGTAGAGAGGAGGCCTTGCCAAGTTGCCCAGGCGGCTCTCGAACCCCGCGGGCTCAGGCAATCCACTCACCTCAGCCTCCCAAAGGCGCAGGATTACAGGCTGAGCCACCGAGCCCGGCTGGTTAAGTCCTTTTAACCATTCCCCTTGATGGGAGAAGATCATTAAGGTGATTGGGTGGTGGTCTGCTCCTCCTTATCACAAAGGGACAGGCAAACTCAGGTACTGGCTCAGGTGATGGACAGCAGGCAGATGGGTGGGTTAGTCACATGATTGCTGCCATGGTGGGCCTTATCTGTGCCACATAGGTCACAAAGGGCTGATAAGGTTAACTTGGGGAGTTTGGGCCTGGAGGGGTTTTTCCTGCAAGACACTTGCTAGACATTTGCAATTTACAAACTCAGACATTTGCAATTCACAAACTCCTTGACCAAAAAAGGTGGTCTTATTATCACTTTTATGACTTTGGCCAGCCAAAGGGTGATTGATCTTTGATCTTTGGCTTTGACAAGGAACCTAAAAGTTTACTTGAGATTATTATGCTAAACCATGAATTGAAAAGTTGGGCTGACCTGGTCTTACATCTGATGGAGATTGGCAAGGGGGGATGGGATAGGCTGCTGCTCAGCCTGCAGTAGAATGTCTGAACGCTTTCTAATGGCTACGCTGAGGCAAAAAGACTAAACTAAGAATAAGCTAAGTTTTTTCTACTTTTCTGTAGGTACTTCCTTTCAAGTTTGTTGAGTTAGAGCACATGACACATTAGTTTTGTGATTTCAGTTTAAAATCTGTAACTCAGAAATTAACTTAGGCTTGTGATTTTAAGTTCACTCCACAAGCTATATATTAAGCATCTATCTACTTGGGTGCCTGAAACAAAACACTGATCTTTGCCCTTGGGCAGTTGACATTCTCATGGAAAGGTGCAGATGCTAAACAATAAACATGCTAAATAAGTGCATTATATGGGACTTATGGAGTAAAGGGAATGGGAGGACCAGGCTGCAGTATTCATTAGAGTGGTCAGGACAGGACGTATTGAGAAGGCAACATTTGAGCAAAGACCTCAGGTGAGGCAGGAGACATGTGGAACCCTTGCAAAAGAGCATTCCAGACAGAGGGAACAGCAGTGCAAAGTCCTGAAGGTAGAAGTGTACAGGGCAGGTTGCAGAAAAAGTAGTAAGGCCAACACCCATGATCACAGCGTTGGGGCTTAGAAACAGATACCCCAAAATATGGTGCTTTGATATCCTGAACTTAGAAGAAACCTCAAGGCCTCTCTCTGCCCCCGCCCCCACCTCTTAATCCTCTGTCTCTCCCAAAGCACAAGATAACGTTGTTCTCTAAAGTTCCTTTATCTGCCTACAGTCTAGCTCTGCCAAAGAAGAAAACGACCTCTGGTCTCTTCCCTGAGTTTTCATTGATTGAACTCATTGCAGGAAGAAAGACAAGCCTGTCAACATACCTGGACAGACTTTTGTCACAAACCATTGTCCACTTTGTGGGCACAACAGACTTATGTACGATTGAAAAGATAACTCTTATGTTGTATATATGTTACCACAGTGAGAAAAGTCATGCGGCCAGTGTGGCCAGAACAGAGGGAGCAAGGGAGCTATCGGAAATCAAGTCTGAGAGCTCAAGGGGTGAGGGTAAGTCATGGATATTGAAGGGACTCTGGCCTTTACTCTGAGTAAGGTGGGAGCCAGGGAAAGTTTTGAGTAGGGAAGGGACAGGAGGTGACTTCTGCTGCTGTATTAAGAAGAGATGCCGGCTACCCTCTTTTGGGTCCCCTCCTGCTGCGGGAGCTTTTCCGTCCTTAATAAACTCCTACTTTCTCACCCAAAAAAAAGAAGAGATGCTGGCCAGGCTTGGTGGCTCAGCCTGTAATCCTAGCACTTTGAGAGGCCGAGGTGAGTGGATTGCCTGAACCCGTGGGTTCGAGACCAGCCCAGGCAATTTGGTAAGATCTCATCTCTACAATAAATACAAAAAATTAGCCAGCCATGATAGCACGACTGTAGTTCTGGCTACTTGGAAGGCTGAGGCGGAAGAATTGCCAGAGCCCAGCAGGTCGACGCCAGGGTGGCCGTGAACATGCCACTGCACGCCAGCCTGGGCAATGGAGTAAGACTCCAACTTAAAAAAAATAAAAAATAAAGGAGAGATGCAGGGGTCAAAAATGCCAGTTGTCCTTGACACACAGTAAACCTCAACAAATGTCAGTTGAAAGGATGCATGCTGAGTCTCTGGAAGGAAACACCAACTGTAACAGTGGTCGCCCTTGGGGAGGGGAACTGGAGTAAGAGAGAGACTTACTTTTCACAGCATAGGCTCTTTTCCTATGAGTTGTTTGTTGTTTTTATTTCTTTTGAGTTAGAGTCCCACTCTGTCACCCAGGCTGGAGTGCATCATGGGCTCACTGCAGCCTTGACTCCCTGGGCTCAAGCAATCCTTCTGCCTCAATCTTCAGAGTAGCGAGGTCTACAGGTATGTGCCACCACGCCAAGCTAATTTAAAAAATTTTTTTTTTAATTTTTTTGTAGAGATGAGGTCTCACTATGTTGCCCAGGCTGATCCCGAACTCCTGGGCCAAAGCGATCCTCCCCCCTCAGCCACCCAAAATGCTGGGATTACAGGCGCGAATCACCAAGCCCAGCCTCTTTTCCTATGATGTGAATTGCTTTTTACCTCCATATGTATTTTTTGCTCAAAAATACCTAAAGGAAAGAAAAAAAAATCAATGGAAAGGAAAGTGGGAGAAGATTGAAAAATCAGCCCCAAACAAAACTGAGGGTCCCCCAGTCACCCCTTTCTCTAGAGTCCTTTCCCTCAGTTTGTGCACCTCAGTTTGCTCTTCTGAGATAAGGGGTCATAATCCCTCCCTGGAAGACTCAGTGAACCCAGGCACTCGGCAGGCTCAAAAGCTTCACTGCCAGGGGAGTTGTTTGTCCCAGCTCGGAGCCTGAGGTAAGTACCACCCCCCACAGTTGGGGGTCCGGCCTTTCCCACTTCCTGCTTTTGGGCTGTGTAATAGGGTTGGCGAGGGCTGTGAGGAGTCGAGACAGCCACCAGGGGGTGCTACCTGGCCACTTTAGACCCTTGCAGACAACCCAGGTGTCAAGGGCCAATGTGGTTCTGCTATCCCACAGAATAACCACGGAATGTGGTTCTCCCACCCCTTCCCAGGCTCCCTCCTGCTGTATAGCAGAGGAGGGCGAGCACCCCAGAGGCCTGCGGTGGGAGAGTCAGTCCCTCTACCGAGCCCCTACCTAAACTACTGACCTTAAGCCCTCTTTTTCTGCAGGGCCTGACCAGGCAGCTGATGACAAGCTGCTCAGATGGTGCCAACACACCTTCGAGTTCTGGACCAGCCACAGACCTCCCACAGAGCCCTGGTTCTTTTCTTTCCAGGCCCCTCACCCCCAAACCTACTTATTCCCCAGCCCTCCCATTGGCATTAACAGTGCCTCCATCCATCCACGTGCTCTGCCCAGACTCATTTCTCTCACATCCCACTTTTTGGGGGTTTTTTGTGTTTTTTTTTTTTTTTTTGAGTTGGAGTCTCACTCTGTCGCCCAGACTGGAGTGCAGTGGCCGCTCCCGGCCACCGCAGCCTCGACCTGCTGGGCCCGGGGATCCTTCTGCCTCAGGCTTCCGAGTAGCAGGAAATACAGATGCTACCACGCCCGACTGATTTTTGATTTATTGTAGAGATGAGGTCTCACTGCCCAGGCAGGTCTCGAACCCATGGGCACAGGCAATCCACTCACCTCAGCCTCCCAAAGGCACAGGATTACAGGCTGAGCCACCAAGCCCAGTTTACATCCCATTTTGAATCCGTCAGGAAGTCCTGCCGGCTTTTGCTTTTGAAACAGATCTAGGCCGGGCTCCATGGCTCAGCCTGTAATCCCAGCACTTTGGTTTTGTTGTTTTGTTTGTTTGTTTGTTTGTTTGTTTGTTTTTTTTTGAGTTGGAGTCACCAAACCTGGCTAATCCCAGCACCTTGGGAGGCCGAGGTGAGTGGATTGCCTGAGTCCGCGGGTTCAAGACCCGCCTGGGCAACTTGGCGAGACCTCATCTCCACAATAAATCGAAAAATTAGCCGGGTGTGGTAGCGCACACCTGTAGTTCCAGCTACTCGGAAGGCTGAGGCGGAAGAATCGCCGGAGCCCAGCAGGTCGAGGCTGCGGTGGCCAGGAGCGTGCCGCTGCACTCCAGTCTGAGCGACAGAGTGAGAGTCCGACTCAAAAAAAAAAGAAACAGATCTAGAATATACCAGCTTCTCACCACCTTACTGCCTGCATAGCACACCCTTGACATAAGTAACTCCATCTTAGAAAAATTATCTACAATAAAATAAAAAACAGCTGGGTGTGGTAGCGTGCACCTGTAGTTCTGGCTACTTGGAAGGCCAAGGCAGAAGGATCGCTGGAGCCCAGCAGGTCGGTGCTGGGGTGGCCATGAGCGTGCCTGGGCGACAGAGTGAAACTCAGACTCAAAATAAAATAAATAAAATAAAACTAGCTATAGTGGGAAATACTATGTAAACATAGACACGTCAAACATGTTCTTTGCTACACCAATAAATCAAGTCAGAAATAAACCACCTTTACTTGGGAAGACAAACAATACCAGTTTAAAGGGTTATCACAGGGATATTTAAATAACCCACTGATAGCTCACTCCATTTTATCATCACACATAGACCAACCAAAATGCACATCACTGGTAATACCAAACATAGAAGACCCTATAATGGTAAGCAACAGCCAGGACAAACCTGAACAAAAAAAATCTCAATTACTAACACACTTAAGGTTGCTGGGATAGACTATTAATATAGATTAAACCACAGGCTCAGACACCAATTGCAATATTTAGGAATACGATGGTCACCAGAAGGAAAAAAACTCCCAACAACAGTGATAGATAAAATAAAAATTCTTAAGGCGCCCAACAACACACAGGCAGTACCAAAATTAATAGGTTTATTTGGACACTGGAGACAATATATACCTTACTTAAACATCACGCTGAAACCAAGGGATAACTAGAAGTCCCAAGACTTCAAGTGGGGCAATAGCAAACACAAGCACTTGAATCACTCAGAGACTGCATCACCACATTCCAAACACTGCGTCTCCAGATTCACCACTTCAGTTGGAAACTCTGATGAGTGATGAATATGGAACATAGTCATTATGAACAAAGAAACCAGATTCTAAATCCTTCCTACTGATTGGATTTTGGAAAACAAAATTCCCATACTCTAACAACAAATACAGCCCATTTGAAAAACACGTATGGCTCACATATGAAGCCTCAACAACACAGAGCCTCTGACTGGCAACAACAGCATTACAATTAGATGCCGTATGCTTCTCCTTCACTGGATAAAATTGAGTCCTGAAGAACAAAGAAGTATCCAAATTGATCCAAAACTGCCCACACGGAAATGGTACATCCAGGGTTGAGACATGGACTTTAACGGTCAACCAGGTCTCCTCGCCGAAGACATTCACAAGACTGAAATAGACTTGCCAGAATTTATTTGAGGACGGGGACAACCCGGGCCAATGTAGGAAAATGGGGCCCAGTTTGATCTGATGTTTTGTCTTGCCTAACACTTGGTTTATAGACACATCAGCCTCCACGACCCAAGGCTAGACCCAATGACAGCAGCAGCACTCATGCCCCAGGATTAAACAATCCTGACTCTGACGTAACACACAGAGCCAACTGCAGTTGTTCTACAGTCAGATGGTCAGAATCAGCAAATCAAAATAAAATACACATATTTCTAGACTCATGGGCATTCGCAAATGACATAGCTCTACGGTCACATAAATGCCAACAAAATAATTTTAAAATAAGCAAAAAGAATATATGGTCCAAATCTTACTGAGGAGAACCGTATGTATTATCAAATAGAATTAAGATATTTGTTACACATGTATCAGCCCACCAAAAAAGATAATTCAGAGACCATGAAATTTAGTAACCAGGTAGAGGCATTAGCAAGGAACATAACCACTGACACACAAAACATACCAAGAAGCTGGGCGCAGTGCTCATGCCTGTAATCCCAGCACTTTATGAGGTGGAGGTGAGAGGATTGCCTGAGCTCAGGGGTTCGAGACCAGCAAGACCTTGTCTCCACAATAAATTTAAAAATTAGCCAGAAGTGGTGGTGCACGCCTGTGGTTCCAGCTACTCGGAAGGCTGAGGCGGAAGGATCGCCGGAGCCCAGCAGGTCGAGGCTGCGGTGGCCGGGAGTGGCCGCTGCACTCCAGTCTGGGCGACAGAGTGAGACTCCAGCTCAAAAAAAAAAGGCTATTTCGGCATCCACTTAGGTGTGGCCTGTCAGACAGAAATCCAAAGGCGACACAGCACCAGACGAGAAAGGCTAAGCTAACTGCGAGCCATAAAACGGACCCAGACAAACACAAAGACACTAAGCCCATAGATCCATACAAGCCCCGCACCGTTAACTTCTGCTTTCAGAGAGATTTCATCAGCCCGTTAGATCGCCCCTCCCCACAAAAATAAGCAGCAGCAATGGTGGAAAGCCACACAGGGCCTGGCAGAGCAGCAGTGGCTGGCCACCCGTGGCCCAAGTCTGTGCCAGCACATGACAGGCCCTCATAAATGCTTGCTGAAGGACTCAGGGAACACACGTGCGGTCTCGGACAAGCTGGTTAATCTCGCCCAGCCTCCGTTCCATGTCTGCACAACAGGGATGATAACAGTTCCCACCTGGTAGAGTTGTGGTGAGAGTCAGTGCAATTGTGCATACCACGCAAGTCCCACGGTGCCTCATATACATCCAGGCCAGCTGCTTTCATTATTTTTGTTCAGCCACGGGCCGTGTACTAGGTAGGGTAACACTACTTGCTGTGACAAACCAGGCCGGGCTCGGTGGCTCAGCCTGTCATCCCAGCACTTTGGGAGGCCGAGGCGAGTGGATTGCCTGAGCCCGCAGGTTCGAGACCAGCCTGGGCAACTTGGCGAGACCTCACCTCTACAATAAATCAAAAAACTAGCTGGGCGTGTAGCACGCACCTGTTGTTCTGGCTACTTAGAAGGATGAGGCAGAAGGATTGTCAGAGCCCAGTGAGTTGACACTGCACTCCTGTCTGGCTGACAGAGTGAGACTCCAACTCAAAAAAAAAAGCAAAAACCCAACCCCACAATTTCGGTGGCATGACGCATAATGGCCAATGCTGGTGTCTCTGATGGGCAGGCTGGTGGGAGAGACCTCCCGCCACACAGTCATTCATCCACACAAGGACTGCAGAACAATCAAGCTGCTGCCACCTTCAGTACGTGGCTTCCAAGATCACGTCGGGGTTGATGTCCAGCCAGGAGAGAGTACCTCCATTCTCAACCACCTGAGCAGCAACTTAATCACTTTCTCTCACTTTCATTAGCAAGAACCAGTGACAAGGGCCCTCCCAGAAGCAAAGAGGGCTGGGAAGTGCAGACCCTGGCTTGGCAGCCACATACTTGCAACAACTCATACCAGGAAGAGAAGCACAGGTGTCTGGGGAACAACAGGCCATCTCTGCCTCAAATTTGTTCTCAGGTTGAAACCCTCCTCACAGGGTTAACAAGAATCACATGCCGGGTTCTGGGCAAGAATATAGTTATAACTAATCATTAATCAGGCTGTGCTTTGGCTCACTTCCTTGTAACTGAAAGTCAGGTAGCGCTAGATACTGACCACTTGCCTCCCTATTGTTCCTATGGGCAGGCTTCACAAGGCTGTTTTTAGAATCATAAGACTTTGGTTTAAGAATTGCTTAAGCCAGCTGGGCTCGGTGGCTCAGCCTGTAATCCCGAGCCTTTGGGAGGCTGAGGTGAGTGGATTGCCTGAGCCCGTGGGTTCGAGACCCGCCTGGGCAGCGAGACCTCATCTCTACAATCAATCAAAAAATTAGCCGGGCGTGGTAGCGCGTGCCTGTAATTCCGGCTACTCGGAAGGCTGAGGCGGAAGGATCGCCGGAGCCCAGCAGGTCGAGGCTGCGGTGGCCGGGAGCGGCCACAGCACCCCAGTCTGGGCGACAGAGTGAGACTCCAACTCAAAAAAAAAAAAAAAAAAGAATTGCTTAAGATGTTCTTTAGTTCCTGAATTCCAGCGGAAGAGCTGGTGCCAACCAGTCGGAAGACTCCCACAGAGGAACTGAATCAGCATGAGAATGCAGTTTCTTGTCTCCCATCCCATGACTTCACCCGGCACTCTTTGACCAATCAACAATTCCCATACTTCAGCCTACTCCAAGTCCCTTGCAGCCCCTAGCCCCAAATTCCCTGGGGAGGCAGATTTGAGATTTCCTCCTCTCTCTTTGTTCAGCTGCCCTACAATTATTTTTATTTTCTTGTGTTGAAATCTCACTCTTGTCGCCCAAACTAGAGTGCAGTGGCACACTCACAGCCACCACAGCCTCAACCTGCTGGGCTTAGGCGATCCTTCCGCCTCAGTCTTCCAAGCAGCTGAAACTACAGGCACCCACCACCACGCACGGCTAGTTTTTTGTGATTTATTGTAGAGACGAGGTTTCACCAAGTTGCCCAGACTGGTCTCGACCTCCAGGCTCAGGCAATCCCCTCGCCTCGGCCTCCCATGGGATTAAAGGCTGAGTCACCACGCCTGGCCTGCCATATGATTATTCAACTTTCTCTCTGTTGCCATCTCTGGTGTCTCAGTATATTGGCTTGCTGCCCACTGGGAAAACTAACCTATTGTAGGATGAGGTCCAAACGCTCCGAAAACCTTCAGCTGAACCTTTGTCAAGCTGTCAAGTGACCAAGTCTAGCAAGCTGGTATCAGTGTGTGTCCTAGCTGATACCTGGTGTTACCAGCCTGGGGAAATGATTCCCTTCAACAGGAAAAGGCAGCAGTAGAAATAACCTCTCTCTCATGGTGACACAAGTTGTCCCAGTCTATCCTTAAGGCTGGGCTTCTGCCTAGCACCCTCCTGCCCAATAGATCAGACAGCCCAGATGGCTGACCACAGCGAACTTGTGAGGATCCCACGACCCCAAAAGTGCTGAATGAAAGAGAGAAGCGTCTGGGAGAGGCCGAGGCTTCCCCTCCACACTTAGAGCTCCATTCTCACTGCCTGTGTGGGCAGCCAAGTCTCACCTACTCTTCACCTTTTTTTTCCTTTTCACATCACCGTCACTATCAGTTGCTGCAGTGGACATCAGTTGCTTTTTCTTTTTTTTTTTTTTTTTGGAGTCGGAGTCTCACTCTGTCGCTCAGACTGGAGTGCAGCGGCCGCTCCCGGCCACCGCAGCCTCGACCCGCTGGGCTCCGGCGATCCTTCCGCCTCAGCCTTCCGAGTAGCCGGAACTACAGGCGCGCTACACGCCCGGCTGATTTTTTGATTTATTGTAGAGATGAGGTCTCGCTGCCCAGGCGGGTCTCGAACCCACGGGCTCAGGCAATCCACTCACTTCAGCCTCCCAAAGCACAGGATTACAGGCTGAGCCACCGGCCCGGCTCTCAGTTGCTTTTTCATGGCTGGCATGCAATTCTCTTTCTTTCTTTCTTTCTTTTTTTCTTTTTTTTTGAGTTGGAGTCTCACCCCATTGCCCAGGCTGGACTACAGTGGTACATTCACGGCCACCCCAGCATCGACCTGCTGGGCTCAGGCGATCCTTCTGCCTCACCCTATCCTTCTGCCTCAGCCTTCCAAGTAGCCAGAACTACAGGCACGTGCTACCACGCCTGGCTAATTTTTGATTTATTGTAGAGATGAGATCTTTCAAGTTGCCCGGGCTGGTCTTGAACCCGTGAGCTCAGGCAATCCACTCACTTCAACCTCCCAAAGTGCTGGGATTACAGGCTGAGCTACCTAGCCCGGCCTGCCATTCTCTTTCTACGTAACATTTCCACTTCCTGGGAAACCACTCTCCCTTGTCTCAGCATATGTGCTTCAGGTAATTTTCTTAATCCAATGCTACATCATGTGCCTTTGAATCCAAACTTAAAAACCAGCTAGGCCCTGCCTTTGTGCAACCTCCCACAACCCTAGTGACCTCTAATTTCAGCAGAGCCTCTTTCCTTCTCTTAAACTCCTGTGCTCAACCTTGGCAAGCCCCTCAAAATCACTGGTACACAGGCCTTCTTCTCAAAAGAGAGAAACCTCCTGTGGCCAGGTACTGGCCCACATGGGCTGAGAGCTAGCAGACTTGTTTGGGAAGGGATGTCCCTTGTTAAAGATGCTGTACAGATGTTAGCTATTGCTGAGTAACAAATGTCCCTAACCTCAATGACTTCAAACAATAAGCATTTACTTTTTCTGAGTTCACAGATCAGCCAAGCAGTTCTTCTGGGCTTGGCTGGGCTCTCCCATGTACCTGAGATTAGTTGTGGACCTGGGAGGCAGCTCTGCTGATCTTAGCAGGGTGCTCTCACATGTTTGTGGGCCAAACGGTCTAGAATGGCCTTGACTTGAAAAAATGAACTCTCTTCCATGTGGGCTCTTATCTTCTAGAAGGCTGGCCAGGACTTGTTCACAAAAAGGTAGCAAGCAAGCCGGGCTCGGTGGCTCAGCCTATAATCCCGCGCCTTTGGGAGGCTGAGGTGAGTGGATTGCCTGAGCCCGTGGGTTCGAGACCTGCCTGGGCAGCGAGACCTCATCTCTACAATAAATCAAAAAATCAGCCGGGTGTGGTAGTGCATGTCTGTAATTCCGGCTACTTGGAAGGCTGAGGTGAAGGATCGCTGAGCCAGCAGTCGAGGCTGCAGTGGCCGGAAGCGGCCACTGCACTCCAGTCTGGGCGACAGAGTGAGACTCCAACTCCAAAAAAAAAAAAAAATCAGCCGGGCATGGTAGCATGCGCCTTTAATTCTGGCTACTCAGAAGGCTGAGGCAGAAGGATCGCCAGAGCCCAGCAGGTTGAGGCTGTGGTGGCCGGGAGCGGCCACTGCACTCCAGTCTGGGCGACAGAGTGAGACTCCAACTCAAAAAAAAAAAAAAGACCCACCCTAATTACTTTGTTTTAACTTCATCACCTTTTTAAATGTTTGTCTCCAAATAGTCACATTCTGAAGTACTGAGGGTTAGAGCTTCAACACGTGAATTTTGGGGAGCACAACTCAGTCCACAACAGATAGAGACTGGCAGAAGTGGACTGTGGCCATTTTTGAGCTCAATCCACCACAGATACCTAGCTCTATTCTAAATAAGATGATAGCCCTGTGAAGTGGTTGTTAGTCACCAATTTACACAGCAGGAGGCTGAGGCTTATAGAGAGTAAGTAACTTGTGAAGCCAGGACAGAAGCCTTGGTTTCCTGCCTGAAGGATTTCTCAAATTCCCTTTCCCCTGCTCTGGGGGTATACCAGAACAGGCCCTAGGCTGGATGCACGCCTGGAAAGTCAGTTGTTCCTCTGGAGTAAGGTGGTGTGAGGAGTCACATGGTGCCTCCAAAGGCCTCCTCCTCACCAGACCCTGCCTCATGGCGAAGCCGACACAGAGAACCCCCGTTCTCCTTTCTCTGCCTTGAAAGCACGCTGTTACATCTCAGAACTGTGACCCTTGAGTTTGGGACCCAGGCACACTTCCTAGAGCCTCCTGCAGGGTGCCATTCGTGGTCTGTTTCAGACACGGGTTTCTGGCACTGAGAATGTCTTTCCCACATTCCTGTCAGACTGCGTTCTTTTTATGGCATAAACTGGCTGCTGTCCTGCTTTCCTTCCTTTGCACATGCCATTCCTCTGCCCCAAGTGTCCTTCCCTCTCCTCGTACGCACTCTAAGCCCAGTAAACTCCCGCTCAACCTTTAGAACCCGGTTGAAGGGTCCACTATGCCCACCCTTCCTAGACAGGAATGGTGCTTCATCCTTTGTGAGTCCCTCAATGATTACAATTACAATTCTTTCCCGTGTCTGTCACCTCACTAGAGTGTGGGCTTCTCCAAGGAAGGAGTCCCATTGCAGACATCCATGCACAGCCATGTCCTAGCTGTGAAAACTTGAGCAAGGAATTTAATTTCTCTGTGCATCAGTTTCCTCACCCATAAAGTGGGGATAATAAAGACTCCCCCCATAGGATTGTGAGACAAATTAATATATGCAAAGCACATAGAACAGTGCCTGGCACATGGCAAGCACTCAGTAAATGGGAGCTATTATTATGTTCTTTATTGTCCTCCAGTGCCCTGCACCAGGCCTAATAAGTGTGAGCTGTTATTATTTTTGTTACTGTCCCCAGTGCCCAGCACAGGGCCAGGACCAAGATTATTTTCTGCACAAATGAATTAATGTGTTGTGAATGGCCTTCACCATCCTGAGCAGAAGACCCTAAGACTTCAGCTGGGAGAAAAATAGCAGCAACATCCAGTGCATTAGGCATTTTAATTGGAACCTCCTCCGCCCTCTCCCTGGCCCCTGCCTTCCACTCCTGGTTTTGCTTGGGCCTGGCTGGCCCTTCAAGGATCAGAGTTGGGAGCACCGTCTTCTGCCCACGTCCTAAGCCCACGCGCCAGACCTAGTGGCCTCCCAGTCGCCAGATTTAAACTGCCACCACTTCTGAACTGTTCATAGGAAGCCTGGAGCAAGCTTATATAACCCGACCAGGCTCTCTGCGCTTTGCTAAGACCCTGAGTCCGGGAGCAAATCCTACCAGAGCGGAGACGCGCTGCTCCTCCCGCCAGCAGGGGGCGCCCGACACTTGCCTTCGCCTGAGAGGCTCGGGGCGCTTCGGGAGCCCCTCGCGCGGCCGGGTGGAACTGGAAGAATTCTGATGCTGGCCTGTCCCCTCCGATGGGTCCCGAGTGCGGCCTGGACGTCGGGATTTTTAACACCCCCAGTGCTTCTGCTGTGCGGCCCAGCCGCGGGGTGGGCGCTTTCCAGGCGCCGAGCCCCGGCTCCCGTTCTCCTTTTACCGTTCAAAGGCAGCAGCATCTCCAAGCCTCCGAGTTGTCCCCGGGCCTCCAGAACTGTTTTGCGGCATCTGTAACCTGCCTGTTATTTCTCTTCAACACAACTCACTTTTAAAAAGTTTTTTTTTTTTGAGTCAGGGTCTCGCTCTGTCACCCCGGCTGGAGTGTTCATGGCAGCCCTGACCTCCTGGGTCAGGCAATCCTTCTGCCTCAGCCTCCTGAGTAGCTGGGACTACAGGCACGTGCCACTATGCCTGGCTAGTTTTCAGATTTTTTTTGTAGAGAGGAGGGCTCACGATGTTGCCTAGGCTGGTCTGGAACTCCTAGGCTCAAGGGATCCTCCTGCCTCAGCCTCCCAAAGTGGTGGGATTTATAGGCACGAACCCCCATGCCTGGCCCACTTTTAAAATTTAACCCTATTTGACCCACCAGATGTGAAGTCGTGGTTTGGAGGTACTAGTATGTTTCCTTTAATACACATTTAAATAAAGACTAAATTGTTAAACCTAAGTACCGTTCAAAATCATTCCATGCAGAACCGGGATTACAGTTACCACAGCTGGGATGAGAGCAGGAGGCCACCCAAGGGTTTCTGTGGTCAGAGAATAAATGCCATTCAGGGTTGCACATAAAGGAGGTGGGGATCCCTCCTGGGCCAAGAACAGCGGGTATATGCTGTCCATGCTTCTAATATCTCTAGGAAAACACACAAGCAACAAGTCAAAGTCTCTACCCCTGGGTCTTCTGGATTTTTCACTTTTAAAAAGAAGTCATAGCCGGGCTTGGTGGTTCAGCCTGTAATCCCGCACCTTTGGGAGGCTGAGGTGAGTGGATTGCCTGAGCCCGCAGGTTCGAGACCCGCCTGGGCAGCGAGACCTCATCTCTACAATAAATCAAAAAATCAGCCGGGCGTGGTAGCGCATGCCTGTAATTCCAGCTACTTGGAAGGCTGAGGCGGAAGGATCGCCAGAGCCCAGCAGGTCGAGGCTGCGGTGGCCGGGAGTGGCCACTGCACTCCAGTCTGGGTGACAGAGTGAGACTCCAACTCAAAATAAATAAATAAAAATAAAAATAAAGTCATTCTGCCAGGCATGGTGTCTCACGCCTATAATTCCAGCACCTTGGGAGGCCAAGGTAAGAGGATTGCCTGAGCCCACGAGTTTGAGACCAACCTGGTCAACTTGGTGAGACCTCAGCTGTACAATAAATAAGAAAATTAGCTGCGTGTGGTGGCACATGCCTGTAGTTCCAGCTACTTGGAAGGCTGAGGCGGAAGGATCGCCTGAGCTCAGCAGTTTGAGGCTGCGGTGGCCAGTAGCGTGCCACTGCCCTCCAGCCTGGGTGACAGAGTGAGACTCCTACTCAAAAAAAAAAAGTTATTTTTACAAGGAGAAAGAATGGGTTAACAGAAGGAGATGTTTAAGGTAGAGATGCCAGTGCCAGAGTCTGTCCATCTTTGTCCAGGCAATAGAGGTGAAGAACTGGGGGATGGGAGCCCCAATTCCAAGACCCATTGCCCTCTACATGGGACACTCACGCTTCGAAGGCCTCAGCCAGGGCAGGCCCGGCAAATAGCCGTCTCCCTTTATTCTGAGTTCCGGCCCATTGAGACGCTTTCTGAAGACTTGCTGCTCTCATCCTGTCCCTAGGGGCTGGTTCCCACCAGAGAGCCAGCCTGAGCCTGCTCAGGGCAAGGAGGAGGCCGGGGAGGCCCAGTCTCTGAGGAGCTGGAGAAGGCGTCCTGGGGGCTCCTTTGCAGCAAGGTCCCGAGGGCAGAGTCAAGACCCACAGGGACATGACAGGGCAGTCACAGAATGCCAGGTCTCAGCTCAGAGAGCAAACGTTTTCTTCCTGGCAGAGCTGTGCTGGTTGGGAAGGCTGTCCCTGAGGGCGTAAGGTCCCCAACCCCAGAGGCATGCCAGCATGGACTGTAGAAACATGAGTCAGAGAGGTTGGGAGAATTTTCCTGCCTGTGCTGCCCTTGAAGCCTCTTTGAATGCTGAGTTTCTGTGATTTCAACTCCCTGGCATGAGTCCTTCCTCATCCTTGTTTGTTGGTGGGCAAAATAGAGGGAAGGTGAGAGGTACTCTCCTGGCTCCATGCCTGCTCCTCACCTCCCACAGAAGACCCTAGCTGGGTCAGGAGCACTGCAATGGGATGGCTGAGGAGGTCCTCAGGGTCATCCGGCATCAAAGGGCTGTTACTTGGCATTGGCACAAGAGCCTGGCCTTTCAAAGTCACTTCAGGAGTAGCTGGAGAATAAAGCACTCTAGGAGCTTGTGGGAGCCCTTGCCACCTTCAAGCCAGTGCTTCTCAGGGTGGCTTGGGGCCTCTCCGAGTCAGTTCTCAGGCCTCTTCCACTCTTTTAGCCTCTAAGTTATAATAACTGCAAAGAATTGCCGGTCACAGTGGCTCACATCTGTAATCCCAGCACTTTTGGAGGTGGAGGTAAGAAGATTGTCTGAGTTCAGGGGTTCAAGACCAGCCTGAACAACATGGCTTGTCTCTACAATAAGTAAAATAAATTAGCCAGGCGTGGTAGCACATGCCTGTGGTTCCAGCTACTTGGAAGGCTGAGGTGGAAGGATTGCCTGAACTGAGAGACCCAAGAGATTCAAAAAAACTCAAAAAAGAACTATTACTATATGAATTCTGCAACTGCTGCTAGCAGTGTGTGAATGTTAAGCAATAAGCCCCTTCCGGACATTCATTTGCTTAAATTGTGGTAGCCTCTGTGGTGTCTCCCTCCTGGTAAGCTCGGTGTTATTTCAAACCTCCTGCCTGCTCACTAAACCTAGCTTATCTGGCATTCCATTCCGCCCGTTTGGCAGTTTCTTGTCCATCACAAGTAACTAAGCCTGAGCCCACGCAAATCGAACTTAAATCAACCAAAGTCTTTGTAACTGCGTCATACAGTTTTTATCCAATCCTGTGTGCACAAGTTTGTAAAGCCACCCCACCCCTTCAGAATTATGTATAAAAGGTGCGTGTTAGCCTGGGTCGGGGCTCTCTAATCCCTGAAGCTGCTGCATCGGCTTCAAACGTGAGTCCAGACTCGAGCCTGAATAAAGACCCTCATGTGTTTGCATCAGAGCTGGCTCTTTGGTGGTCTCTCGGATTTTGAATTTTGGGTTTAACAGAACCTAGCAGGTTGAGGCTGCAGTGGCCATGAGCATGTCCCTGCACTCCAGCCTGGGTGATACAGTGAGACTCTGACTCAAAAAAAAAAAACTGCGAAGAATTTATTTCTATTAAAGATAAATTTAGGCTGGGCGCGGTGGCTCAAGCCTTTAATCCCAGCACTTAGCCGGGCTCGGTTGCTCAGCCTGTAATCCCAGCACTTTGGGAGGCTGAGGTGAGTGGATTGCCTGAGCCCGCAGGTTCGAGACCCGCCTGGGCAGCTTGGCGAGACCTCACCTCTATAATAAATCAAAAAAATTAGCCGGGCATGGTAGCGCGCGCCTGTAGTTCCACCTACTGGAAAGGCTGAGGCAGAAAGATCTCTGGAGCCCAGCAGGTTGAGGCTGCGGTGGCCGGGAGCGGCCACTACACTCCAGTCTGGGTGACAGAGTGAGACTCCAACTCAAAAAAAAACAAAACAAAAAAACAATCCCAGCACTTTGGGAGACCAAGGTGAGAGGATTTTCTGAGCCCATGGGTTCGGGCCAGCCCAGGCAACATGGTGAGAACTTGTCTACAATAAATAAAAAAATTAGCCGGGTGTGGTAGCACGCACCTGTAATTCTGGCTACTTGGAAGGCTGAGGAGGAAGGATCGCCTGACCCCAGCAGGTCGAGGCTACAGCGGCTGGAGGGTGCCACTGCACTCCAGCCTGGGCGACGGAGTGAGACTCCAACTCAAAAAAAAAAGTTTAGATTTTGTTTAGTTTTGTGATAGATAATAACAATCATAGGGTGAAAGTTCAATAGGACAGAAAAGTCATTCAGAAAAAAGTGAGTCTCAGCCTGGCGAAGTGGCTCACGATTGTAATCTCCGTACTTTGGGAGACTGAGGCAGGAGGATTGCTTGAACCCAGGATTTCAAAACCGGCCTAGGCAACATTATAAGAGCCCATCTCTACAATAAAAAAAAATAAAAAAGCTGGGCATGATGGTGCATGCCTACAGTACCAGCTCCTCCAGAGGCTGAGGCAGAAGGATCGCCTGGGCCCAGGAGGTCGAGGCTGTGGTGAGCCAAGATCGTGCCACTACACTCCAACCTGGACAACAGAGTGAGACCCCAACATAAAATAAAATAAGTGAGTCTCCCTTTCATATTTCTTCTCCGAGGCACCCAGGCACTCTCCAGGACAACCATCAATCCATGGTGTCCTCCAAGAACTAGCCTGTAAACATGCAAATAAATACACATGTCTCTCACAAAGTGTGTTTGGAGCGCCTGCTAAGTGGAGGGATGAGGAGTGAGGGGTGAGGAGCCCAGGCTAGGGAGTGAGCCAGCCCAGGTTCCCACATCAGTTGGTGACATTTGGCGATGCCTACCTGCTAAGAGCAAACGTTTATTTCCTGGGAACCAGGTGCTATGCTGGGATCTTGCCTTGTATCCTCTCATTCAGCTTTCACCATGTGTTAGTTGGGGCCTCTTCTCAGAGGCCAACGTGGGATCCAGTGTGCAAGAGATTTAATGGGAAAAATAGCAGTGAAGGAAAATGGGGAAGGAACTAGTATACGGTGGCCAGATTTAGCAAACAAAAATACAGGATGCCTGGTTAAATTTGAATGTCAGATAAACAATGAGTAATTATTTTATAGGGACCAAGAAGTGAGAAGCAATGAATCCTTTTTTTTTTTTTTTTTTTTTGAGTCAGAGTCTCACTCTGTTGCCCAGGCTGGAGTGCAGTGACATGATCACAGCCACCACAGCCTTGATGTGCCAGGCTCAGGTGACCCTTTCACCTCAACCTTCCAAGCAGCTGGGATTACAGGCGTATGCCACCACATCCAACAACTTTTAAAAAAATTTTTTTTAGAGACGAGGTCTTGCTTGCTGCCCAGGCTGGTCTGGAACTCCTGGGCTCAGGCGATCCTCCCAACTGAGCCTCCCAAAGTGCCGGGATTATAGGCGTGCCCAGCACTTTTTTTAGTATAACTACGTCCCATGCATACTTAAACAATAATTCATTGGTAATCTGACTTTTAAATTTAACTGGGCATCCGATGCTTTATCTGGAGGTGACTGGGAGCGTATTCAGACCATAATGCAGGACTGACCTCTGTGGGAAGGAGAGAAAAGAAGAAAGGGGACAAAGGGAGGCTGACAGCAGCTCCCAAAGACGCCCATGTCCCAATCCCCAGAGCCTGTGAATGTGACCTTACGTGACAAAAGGGACTTTGCAGATGTCACTAAGCTAAGGATCTTGAGATGGGGAGATTATCTCAGATTATCCATGTGGGCCCTAAATGTCATCACAAGCGTCCTTATAAAAGAAAGGCAAGGAGGTCAAAGGGGGAAGTGAAAGTTGTGCCTGTGGAACAAGAGGCAGAGGTCACTGTGACGCCGAATGCAAGCGGCCTCCAGCAGCCAGGAAAGGCAAGGACACGACTTGCCCCAAGAGCTGAGGAACCAGCCCTGCTGACACTGACTTTAACTCAGTGAAACTGATCTCCAACATCGGTGTCCAGACTGTAAGAAAATAAATTGGTGCTGTTTTAAGCCACTAAGTGTGTGGTAATTAGTTAGAGCAGCAAAAGGAAATTGGTACAGGTAGGAAAAGTCTCGAATCGCAGTGCAGTTCTCAAGAAGTGTCAGGAAGGTCATGAGGAGTCCTGCCTCTCGGGAAGCGGCCTTCATTAGAAACTTGATCTTGATGCAAATGTTGTGCTTCCTTCAGAGCACAGCAGTTAGTCCAGTCAGTTATACTCCCCAATCCATGGACATCTGAGAAATGCATTTTTTTTTTTTTCAGTTGGAGTCTCTGTCGCCCAGACTGGAGTGCAGTGGCCGCTCCCGGCCACCGCAGTCTTGACCTGCTGGGCTCCGGCAATCCTTCCGCCTCAGCCTTCCAAGTAGCTGGAACTACAGGCGCACGCTACCAAGCCTGGCTAATTTTTTATTTGTTGTAGAGATGAGGTCTCGTCAAGTTGCCCAGGCGGGTCTCAAACCCGCAGGTTCAGGCAATCTAGTCACCTTGGCCTCCCCAAGTGCTGGCATTACAGGCTGAGCCACCGAGCCCGGCCTACATGTAGGCTTTTATTTTTATTTTTTATTTTTTTGAGTTGGAGTCACTCCATCGCCCAGACTGGAGTGCAGTGGCTGAACCCACCGGCTCAGGCAGTCCACTCACCTCAGCCTCCCAAAGCACTGGGATTACAGGCTGAGCCACCGAGCCCGGCTAAAGTTATTTTTGGAATCAAAGAGTGTGTGTGTTAGAAATAGATTAGTTTTTTGGGAGGCCAAGGCGAGAGAATTGCCTGAGCCCAGGGGTTCAAGACCAGCCTGGGCAACTTGGTGAGACCTCGTCTCTACAATAAATCACAGAAAACTAGCCAGGCATGGTGGCTTTCTTCTGTAGTTCCAGCTACTTGGAAAGCTGAGGCGGAAGGATTGCCTAAGTCCAGCAGGTCAAGGCTGCAGTGGCCATAAACGTGCCACTGCACTCCAGCCTGGGCAACAAAGAGTGAGACTCCAACTCAAAAAAAAAAAAAAGAAATAGGATAATTTTTAAAAGATCAATAACTAAAAATACCTGGTGTTGGAAATGCTGTGAGGAAATGAGTTCTCTCAAATCTCAACCAGGCACAATCTTTCATGCTTCTAATCCCAGCACTTTGGGAGGCTGAGATGAGAGGATTGCTTGAGGCTAGGAGTTTGAGACCAGCCTGGGCAACATGGCAAAACCCTATCTCTACAAAAAATTTTTGAAAGTTAGCCAGGCATGGTGGTATGCACCTGTGGTCCTAGATACTTAGGAAGCTAAGGTAGGAGTACCCTGGAGCCCGGGAGTTCAAGGTTACAGTGAGCTAGCTACTGCTCCACCCTCTATAAAAATAAAAATCTCATGTACTCTTAGTGGGAGTATGAATTAGGAACAGCTTTCTATAGCACACTTGGCAGTATTGGCGAAAATTTTAACTGCCCATGCCCTTTGACCTAGCAATTTCACTTCTAAATGTTCTATCCCACAGAAACTCTCACATCTACACAAAGTCAGGAGAAAGACTGCTTGTTATAGCATCATTTGTAATCAGGAAGTGCTGAAAATAACCTAAATAGCCATCAAGCACCCACTCATCAACCATTACAGCGGTTACAAAAGAACAAGGGAAATTTCTAATGACTGACTCAAGGAAAGCCCTAAGATGTGCTGTGGTATTAGAAAAGTTTTGAGACAATTGGCCAGGCATGGTGGCTCACACCTGTAATCCCGGTACTTTGGGAGGCAGAGGCGAGAGGATTGCCCGAGCCCAGGAGTTTGAGACCAGTCTGGGCAACATAGTGAGAATTCATCTCTACAAAAAAAAAGAAAAGAAAGAAAGAAAAGAAAAGAAATAGCTGGGCATGTTAGTGTGTATCTGTAGTCCCATTCGCTTGTGAGGCTGAGGTGGGAGGATGGCTTCGGCCCAGGAGTTTGAGGCTGTGGTGAGCCGTGATGTGCCATTGCACTCCAGCCTGGGTGAGAGTGAGACCCCCCACTCAAAGAAAATAAAAGGAAAGTCTTGAGACAATAGTGTAGTAGAAGGACAAGGTATTTACATAAAACAATAGGAAACAAGGTATGCAAGTGTCTGGGGCCTTGCTGACCCTGGAGGGACGACTCCTCCCAGAGGTTGCCAAATCCTTGAGACAGGACCAAAGGCCCAAGAGCATGCCTTTCATATGCAAATGAGCCAGTCCAGAGCCTGAAAACCCAGCTGCTTCCTTTAGGGGGCTCTTGCCCTCTGGGCCATTATCCGCACCGCTCCACAGCCTAACCCTCCCAGGGCTGGGGGCCAGACATACAGGGATAGCCCGTACACACCCCACAGTCTGCTGAAATCATTCAAACTGGTCAGTCCTAAACCTGCGAGCCCTGCCTCGCCCTTTCTTCCCAAAGAAACAAGAAAGGCTCTTGCCGCCCTCTCTCCTCACTCCCTCTGCCTTTCGACCCATGCTGCTGCTTCCCCTGCATGGGTGGCGTGCCCCCTCCTCTCGGGAAGTGTGAGTAACAAACTGTCTCCTGGGCTGTTGGTCTCACCACACCTGAGTAGCAATAAGACTTCCAACTTGGAACACCACTCCACAGCGCGTGGGATGTAAAGACCCGAGGGTCCAAAAAGCGACCAATTGTGCCAGAAGTCCAAGAGATTGAGTCCTTCTCCACAGAGCAATGGCTGACCCGTGGGAGACAGAAGGGAGGCAGGTGGATAACCCTCCTACCCCACTACCCCCTTGCATCTTGCTCTGGACTGCTCGAGGCAGGATTCCTCTTCACAGTCCACCCAGAGGAGGCGTGTGTGAACCAGGCGCCCCTCCGAGCAGCCCTCCAGGATGATCACGAAGTGATGGCTGCGTGGCAACACCCTTCACATAAAGAGGGATGTTGAGTCAACAAGCGAGTGTTTTGGCAGCAGGGGCAGCTGAGATTTGCCAGCTTGTTGCTGGTTTTGAAGCTTTGCTCTGATAGAAGCTGCAGCACAGTGACAGGGACGGGCCTCTTACTCACAGACCTGTCAGCACTTGCCTTTGACACCGTGTCTCTGCCTCCTGTGCTGTGCCCAGCTCCTGTTGGCTCCCTCCTCCTCCTCCCCAGCCGTCTTCCGGAGCCTTTCGTCCAAGGACCTTCGCGGGGTTCGTTTGCGTCTGCCTTGCCCTCACTCGCCAAACCCCCAGGGGCCAGAGGCTTCCTGTGACAGCTGGACCCTCAGAAAGGCAACACCCGAGGAACCATCTAGGAGGTGAGCCCTCAAGTGTCTAAGTAGTTCACTTAGGCTCAAAAGCTGGTTCTGTTATGACATTCTTGTGTGACCTTAGGCAAACTGTTTAAGCCGGGCTTGGTGGCTCAGCCTGTAATCCCAGCGCTTTGGGAGGCTGAGGTGAGTGGATCGCCTGAGCCCGCGGGTTCGAGACCCGCCTGGGCAACTTGGCGAGACGTCATCTCTACAATAAATCAAAAATCAGCCGGGCGTGGTAGTGCGCGCCTGTAGTTCCAGTTACTCGGAAGACTGAGGCGGAAGGATCGCCGGAGCCCAGCAGGTCGAGGCTGTGGTGGCCGGGAGCAGCCACTGCACTCCAGTCTGGGCGACAGAGTGAGACGCCAACTCAAAAATAAATAAATAAATAAATAAATAGCTGGGCTCGGTGGCTCAGTCTGTAATCCCAGTGCTTTGGGAGGCTGAGGTGAGTGGATTGACTGAGCCTGCGGGTTTGAGACCCGCCTGGGCAACTTGGAGAGACCTCATCTCTACAATAAATCAAAAAAATTAGCCGGGCGTGATAGTGCGCGCCTGTAGTTCCAGCTACTTGGAAGGCTGAGGCAAAAGGATCATCGGAGCCCAGCAGGTTAAGACTGCGGTGGCTGGGAGCAGCCACTGCACTCCAGTCTGGGCGACAGAGTGAGACTCCAACTAAAAAAAAAAAAAAAAATGTTTAATCACTCTGAGCCTCAGTTTTCTCATATGTAAAATGGGGTTAAAATAGAATCTGTTTCATAAGCTTATTGAGTGTTAGACTATATGAGACACTCAACATAATCTTCAGAGTAAAGGTTCATTTTCTTTTTTTTTTTTTTTTTTTTGAGTTGGAGTCTCACTCTGTCGCCCAGACTGGAGTGCAGTGGCCGCTTCCAGCCACCACAGCCTCGACCTGCTGGGCTCCGGCAATCCTTCCACCTCAGCCTTCCAAGTAGCCGGAATTACAGGCATGTGCTACCACGCCCAGCTGATTTTTTTATTTATTGTAGAGATGAGGTCTCGCCTGCCCAGGCGGGTCTCGAACCCGCGGGCTCAGGCAATCCACTCACCTCAGCCTCCCAAAGGCGTGGGATTACAGGCTGAGCCACCGAGCCCGGCAAAGGTTCATTTTCAATCATCAACTTTTGTTATTATTAATCTCATTCACTCATTCTCTTATTTATTTACTTTTTTTTTTTTTTTGAGTTAGAGTCTCACTGTGTCGCCCAGACTGGAGTGCAGTGACCGCTCCCCGCCACCATAACCTCGACCTGCTGGGCTCCGGCGATCCTTCCTCCTCAGCCTTCCAAGTAGCTGGAACTACAGGTGCACGCTACTGCCTGGCTAATTTTTGACTTATTGTAGAGATGAGGTCTCACCAAGTTGCCCAAGCAGATCTCAAACCCGTGGGCTCAGGCAATCCACTCACCTCAGCCTCCCAAAGTGCTGGGATTACAGGCTGAGCCACCGAGCCCGGCCAATTCTCTTATTTTTTAAACTAATGTTTATTGAGTGCCTACTGCATGCCTGACCTCATGCTAGCTTCCAGAGCTATAAAACAGAGATAAAAATACTTTCTCCCTATATGTCTCAGACTAGTTTGGAGCCAGTGATAGCAAGAAAGAGTTAAGATTAGACACCAAGAAGAACTTCCAAGTATGACAGGTTCACAATTCCAAAAGTGGAGGAAGGAGGACTGAGGGAAACGGACTCTTCTAATGGGAGGAAAAATTGGTTCAGAGAACATTTGGACTGTTGAGAACTCCATAACTGTCAGAATCACATTGGCAGGGTGCTGAGCAGGAGAAGAGGAGGAAAGATGTATTTTTCCAGGCAACATTTGATGTGTCTGAGCTGAGCCCCATCAAATTTACAGCACTTTCCTGAAGAGGCAGGTGACCAGTATTTGATTCACAAGCCCAGCAGGCCCAGCCTGCCAGGATTAGGTGGAAGAGAGGCTGTTGAGAAATAAATGAAACAGGTGCCGAGATTTCTTCTTTGCCAATAAAAGAAAGTCACAATTTAAAATTGGCGTGTGTCTGCAGGAAGTGGGAGACGGGGACATGAGGAAGAGAATTCTCTCCTGTAATCACTCCATTAGCTGGAGGCCCCTGGAAGGAGGGGAGGCTGGGCACAACTCGACTTGGGCCTCTCCCTCTGCTAGCGGGTGCAGGACCCCAGGCTACACAGCGGTTGATTTCATGGAACGCTTCAAATCCAGGACTCCAGCATGTGGCAAAGAACTGAATTAGGCCTGTGATTCTCAATCTTGGACATCAGAATTCCCTAAAGGGCTTTTTGATAACACAGACTTCTGGGCCCCACTCCCAGACTTTCTGTCTCAGTAGGTCTGGAGTTGGAACCCGATAATTTACATTTCTCACAAGTTTCCAGGTGATGCTGGGCCACTCTTAGAGATGCGCCGCTTTCAATGAACCTTCACGGTTCTTTCTGAGGCCAGGATTCTAGGGTGGGTTTCAGCCAGCTCTGGGAGGCCAGAGCCTGGAGCAGGCACCTGATGCAATGTGGGAGGAAGTCACAGAAGACTTCCTGGAGGAGAAGGTACCTGCATTGGGTTTGAATCAAGGGTTTTACAGGAGAGAAAGAGAGCCAGGAATAATTCTTGGCAAAAACATTTGTGCGGGATGAGAAGAGAAACAGTTTGGGAACTGGATGGGCTGGGTGGTGGGGGCTGAGGCCAGGGCAACAGGCAGCATCCATATCACAAGGGGCCTTGAATGGCAGGCCAAGGGACTTGACCTTTATCCTGGGCCAGGGGATGTTGCTGAGAGATGTGAGCAGGAGAGCAACCCAAGCAGCACTGGCTTTCAGAATGATTTATCCGCAAGGTAGGAGTGTGGGGAGGGGCTGTGGCATGACCGTTTATCCCCTTCTTGCAGATGCGGAAACTGAGCATAGAGAGTAGAAATGACCAGCCCAACACTATGGCTTGAAAATGGCAGGACCGGGACACCCCCTGGTGTGTGTGTGTGTACACTAAGAGTACACATCTGCCCCCTCCCACCCCCGACAAGGGTTTGGACGCAGCCCTGGCTCTGCCCAGCTCACAGGGGGCTCTGTGTTCTGATCCACGAGACAGGGATCACTGTACACCATTTCTTGGTCACTAGGAGAACCAATCACTGAAAGGCTCGATTCTTTTCTTTTCTTTCTTTCTTTTTTTTTTTTTTTGAGTTGGAGTCTCACTCCGTTGCCCAGGCTGGAGAGCAGTGGCACGCTCACGGCCACCCCAGCGTCGACCTGCTGGGCTCCGGCGATCCTTCTGCCTCAGCCTTCCAAGTAGGTGAAACTA
This sequence comes from Cephalopachus bancanus, assembly GCA_027257055.1. NCBI lineage: Eukaryota > Metazoa > Chordata > Mammalia > Primates > Tarsiidae > Cephalopachus > Cephalopachus bancanus. The sequence continues at coordinate 1,132,713 of JAPVLO010000510.1, forward strand.
CAGGTGCACACTACCACGTCTGGCTTTTTATTTATTTATTTATTGTAGAGATGAGATCCCACCAAGTTGCCCAGGCTAGTCTCAAACCCCGGGCTCAGGCAATCCTCTCGCCTTGGCTTCCCAAAGTCCTGGGATTATAGGCTTGAGCCACTGCGCCGGGCCATCTCATCTAATCTTCACAAGGCCCTAGTAAGATGGGTTTACCCTCTTCATATTGCTGGTGGGGGACTGAGACACGGGGAGGTTGTTGGTTGCTGAAGGCCGTATCGCTCATAAGTGTGTCAGCTGGACACAGCTAGTTTAACTCAAGACTAGGTCTTTAACAAGCCTGCATCAACACACATGCACATATATACAGAAGACTCTACTTTCAAGGATCATTTCTTTTTTTTTTTTTCTTTTGAGTTGAAGTCTCACTCTGTCACCCAGACTGGAGGGCAGTGGCCGCTCCTGGCCACCGCAGCCTCGACCTGCTGGGCTCTGGCGATCCTTCCGCCTCAGCCTTCCGAGTAGCCGGAACTACAGGCGCATACCACCACACTCAGCTAACTTTTTGATTTATTGTAGAGATGAGGTCTCGCCAAGTTGCCCAGGCGGGTCTCGATCCCACAGGCTCAGGCAATCTACTCACCTCAGCCTCCCAAAGGCGCGGGATTACAGGCTGAGCCAGGGATCATTTCTGTAGTTTGTTACTAAAGAAGTTTGTCTGACTGAGCACCAGAAACCACAAAGAGGAGGCATAGCGTTCTCTCCTAAGTACGAAACCAGCTTTTGATGCTGTTTCACTGCAACTGCCATTTGCTATTGATGATTGTTCTTCTTTTCCTCTGGGAGAGTAAGAGGGAGAGGGTACAGTGTGAGTGGTTTCTCATTCAAAAGAAAGAAAGAAAGAAAAGGAAAAAGTACCTATATACAAATATCACTTTGGAGGCAATTTCAGGGCATGATAAGTCCATGAAAGACCTGGGCAGCATATCCTTCCTGAGGGCTAGGGTCATAATTCCCCACTCCCTCATCAAAAAGCTCACAACTCAGTGGGTGACAGACATGGTCCTTAGTGGTCAGTACTGTGAAGAGAGAGCTGGAAGCAAAGCAGAGGGGCATCCAACCCAGCCGGGTCAGGAAAGACATCCCAGACCCAGCAATGTCTTTGAGTCACTGGGTATTCAAGATGGGTAGGTAAAGGTATCCTGGCAGGCAGAAGGATTGGGGGGCAAGTATATAGAAGCAGGAAAGAGTATGGCATGTTTGGGCAGCAAACCTCCAAGGAAAGTGACAGCAAATGGGGGAAGGGCATGAGAACTGATAGGTGGCAGATGGTAAGGCTGAAAATGTTAGGTTATGTAGCAGTTAGGATGTTTTAGCCGTAACAGAGATCCCAACTTGAAGTAGTGTAAATTAGTCAGTCAATTTTATTATCCTCATAACAAGCTATCCAGAGGTGGGACGGCTCCAGGATTGGTTAATCCTATGTGACTCAACGACATTGCCAACTCATATGTATCCATCTTTCTGCTCTGCCATTCCTGGTGGACTGACTTCCATCTCAGGCTTGTGTTCTGATGGTCAAAAAATGGCTGCCAGAGTGGCAGTTACCACTGTAAAATATGATGATACAAGCAGAAAAAGAGGAATTTATTGTTTTACCATGGTGCCTCTGTTTTATCAGCAAGGAAACCTATAATGCCCCCATTGACATCCCATCATATTTCACCGAATGACACAAGTGTCACTGAGTCATTGAGTATTGAAGGATGGATGAGGGCCGGGCTCGGTGGCTCAGTCTGTTATCCCAGCACTTTGGAGGTCAAGGCGAGTGGATTGCCTGAGCACGTGTACTCAAGACCAGCCTGGGCAACTTGGCAAGACCTTGTCTCTACAATAAAATAAAAAATAGCCAGGCATGGTAGCATGTGTCTGTAGTTCTAGCTACTCAGAAGGCTGAGGCGGAAGGATCACCGGACTCCAGCAAGTTGACGCTGGGGTGGCCGTGAGCCTGCGTGCTACTGCACTCCAGCCTGAGTGAAGGAGTGAGACTCCAATTCAAAAAAAAAAAAAGACCGGGCTCGGTGGCTCAGCCTGTAATCCCGCGCCTTTGGGAGGCTGAGGCGAGTGGATTGCCTGAGCCCGCGGGTTCGAGACCCGCCTGGGCAGCGAGACCTCATCTCTACAATAAATCAAAAAATCAGCCGGGTGTGGTAGTGCATGCCTGTAATTCTGGCTACTCGGAAGGCTGAGGCGGAAGGATCGCCGGAGTTCAGCAGGTCGAGGCTGCGGTGACCAGGAGTGGCCACTGTACTCCATTCTGGGCGACAGAGTGAGACTCCAACTCAAAAAAAAAAAAAAAAATGGATGAGTAAGGGTATCACTGGCAAGAGAATGAAATTTCTTTAATATCCTGAGACCTATAAAGATTCACCCCTTCAGAGATACATGGCTGCTTACCTAAAGAAAATCAAGAAAAAAATGAGGGAAATAGCTGTTGAGAAGACAACTAACAGTATCTGCCCCAGGATTTGAACATGAACAGCCATTGTGGTTTAGGCAGGGAGATAAATGAAATCCTTTATTTTATTTTATTTATTTTATTGAGTTGGAGTCTCACTCTGTTGCCTAGGCTGGAGTGCAGTGGCACGCTCACAGGCACCACAGCCTCTACCTGCTGGGCTCAGGCAATTTTGTAGGAATGAGGTCTTGCCAAGTTGCCCAGGCTGGCCTTGAACCCCTGGGCTCAGGCAATCCTCTCGCCTCTGCCTTCCAAGGTGCTGGGATTACAGACATGAGCCACCGCGTCCAGCCTCTAGATCTTTTAAATATTGCCACATTGTTTTCCAAAGAGGCTGAACCAACAGTGTAGAAGCACTCCTTTTTCTCTGCAACCTCACCAGTATCTGTTGTTTTTTATTTTTATTGTCTGAGTTTGAGTCTCACTCTTGTCGCCCAGGCTGGAGTCCAGTGGCATACTGACGGCCACTGCAGCCTCGACCTGTTGGGCTTAGGTTATCCTGCCGCCTCAGCCTTCCAAGGAGCTGGAACTACAGAGATGGTCATTCCTACTAGTCTTACTTAGGTGATATCCCAATGTGATTTTGATTTGCATTTCTCTGATGATTAGTGAGGCTGAGTATTTTTTCTTTTTTCTTTTTTTTTGAGTTGAAGTCTCACTCTGTCACCCAGGCTGGAGTACAGTGGAACGCTCACGGCCACCGCAGCCTCGACCTGCTGGGCTCAGGCAATCCTTCTGCCTCAGCCTTCCAAGTAGCTGGAACTATAGGCATGAGACACCATGTCAGCTAATTTTTTTCTTTATTTATTGTAGAGACAAGGTCTCGCCAAGTTGCCCAGACTGGTCTCAAACCCCTGGTCTCAGGCAGATTTCTCACCTTGGCCTTCCAGAGTGCTGGGATTACAGGCTTAAGTCACCGCACCCAGCCTGAGCACTTTTTCATATATCTGTTGACTGTTTATTTGTCTTCATTCATGTCTTTTGCCCACTTTTTAATAGAGCTGTTTGCTTTTTTCCTTTCAGCTTGTTTGAGTTCAAAGAGCTGTCCTTGATTTTGTGTTGGGGCAGTGGAGATGGAAAAGAAAAGATTTATAAGATGTTCGGCAATCATACCTTCAATTTCAGAGTCTTTTCTTGTCCCGACTATTTCACTTTTATAGCATCGTGTACTAGTTTTATGAATGCTGCATTTCATTTTATCTTTTGAATATAACAATTAAACAGTATTTTCTTTCTTTCTTTTTTTAGGCATTCTTTTCTGTTTTCAAAATTATCTGTTTCCTCTGGGGTCATTTTTTTTTCTATTTCTTTATCTTGGTCTCTTGTTGAAGTTGCAAATTTTCCTGAAATGTTTGGATCATCCTTGATTGTTCATTCAAGAAGGGGAGGAGCTAACCATGTATGATCAATTAGCCATCTTCAACCAGAAATCTGCTGAGATATTTAAAAAATAGAATCATTAGGATTGGGATGTAGGGAAGTACAGAGTCCTAAGCTTTGGAGAAGAAAGAAGCATCCAGACCCTCTTTCTTTTTTTTTTAAACCTTTATTATTTTTTATTTATTTTTATTTTTATTTTTTTGAGTTGGAGTCTCACTCTGTCGCCCAGACTGGAGTGCCGTGGCCGCTCCCGGCCACCGCAGCCTCGACCTGCTGGGCTCCAGCGATCCTTCCGCCTCAGCCTTCCAAGTGGCTGGAACTACAGGCACGCGCTACCATGCTCGGCTGATTTTTTATTTATTGTAGAGATGAGGTCTCGCCAAGTTGCCCAGGCAGGTCTCCAACTGACGGGCTCAAGCAATCCACTCACCTCAGCCTCCCAAAGCATGGGATTACAGGCTGAGCCACTGAGCCCGGCTCAGACCATCTTTCTAAATGAGCTTGAGAGTTGTTAACACTGATTCTAACCCCAGTTTCTGATACTCCCCATAAACAAAGTCCTTTAGGTAGAGGCCCTTAAACCCACCACAAAATCCCATGAGTCACATGAAGAGAAACAGCCTGTTCTTACTGACTATACCGCTAGGAACTGCTCCTCCTTGTAACTCATTAAGAAACTATGTCTACACAGTGGTAGGGTCTCATAGAAATTGAGTTCATGGAGTCAAGAAGACAGGAGTCGTGAGTCTTGGCCTGACCTACTTAATGTCTCTGAGTCTCAGTTTCTTCATATGTAAAATAAAATAACTGTAGTACCTACTTTGCAAAGCTGTGTGTGAAAATAAATGAGACAATGCATATGATGTGCTTGGCATGGGCAGTGGACATTGTAAGTGATTAATAAATGTAAGCTCTTCCTATTACTGTGGTTAATATTAAGGCACCAGTCTCTTCTGACAGAGGCCGAGCCCCAGTGAGAAGGCAAATCAGGGCTTCTGCCTGGGTCTTGATAAACAGCTGGGGCTGCGAGAGGAACGGAGAGCACAAGAGAAGGAGCCTTCTCTCTTCCAGAGGTCACCCTATGTTTGGGGTTGGGAGATGCAGATCCTGGTGCTGTGGAAGACAGAGACTCTGCTGAGAAGCAGTGCCAAGTGGTAGCCGGAGAGGTTATCAGGAGGGCAAGACAGAGATAGAATTGACAGAAGTGAAACTCAATTCTGGACTCAGCAGCACAATCTATAGTATGGTAGTCAGAGCCTTGGTTTGGGGGTCATATAGAACCAAGTTTCAATCTTGGCTTAATGTCTTAATCCATTTAGGGTTACTATAAAGGAATACCTGAGGCTGGGTAATTTACTAAGGAAAAGTTTTATTTGGCTCACAGTTCTGCTGGCTGGAAAGTTCAAGACTGGGCATCTGTATCTGGTAAAAGCCGCAGGCTGCTTTCATCCATGACAGAAGGTAAAGGGGAATTTGTATGTGCGGAGAGAACATGGCGAGACAGGGAGCAAGAGGTGGGGAAGGAGTCAGGCTCTTTTTCACAACCAGCTCTCTCAGGAATTGGGAGGTAACTCACTTCCAAGGGAGGGCATTAATCTATCCATGAGGGATCTGCCCCCACGACCCAACACTTCCCATAAGGCCCCACAGCCAACACTCAACATCAAATTCTAACATGAAGTTTGAAGGGAACAAATATCCAAACCATAGCACTTAGCAACTCACTAGCCGTATGATCCTAGGCAAGTATCTTCCCTTCTCTGAGGCTCAGTATACTCATACGTAAAATGGAAATACTAGCAATCTTTACCTGATAAAGTCATTGTGGGGATCAAGTGTGATAACATAATGAGGTTCTTAGTTAAGTGCCCAGCACATTGTGAATATTCAGTAGTTGTGGCTGCTCCAATAATAACAATAACAATAATAATCTTTTCCCCTTGTGCCAGACATGGTGGCACACACCTGTAATCCCAGCTCTTTGGGAGGCTGAGGTAGGAGGATTGCTTGCAGTTAGGAGTTCACAACCAGCCTGGGCAACATAGTGAGACCCCAGCTCCACAAAAATAAAAAAAGATTTCCCTCGATTGTTTTTTGAATAGGAGTCTCACTCTGTTGCCCATGCTGGAGTGCAGAGGCACGCTCATGACCACCACAGACTCAAACTGCTGGGCTTAGGCAATCCTTCCTCCTCAGCCTTCCAGGTAGCTAGAACCACAGGTGTTCCTCACCACACCCAGCTAATTTTTTGATTTGTTGTAGAGACAAGGTCTCACCAATTTGTCCAGGCTGGTCTCGAACCCTTGGACTCAGGCAATCCTCTCACCTCTGCCTCCCAAAGTGCTGGGATTATAGACATCAGCCACCACACACGACTCTCTTGATGTTAATAAGCAGAAGGAGGCTATTAAATCTACTATGTCAGCTGGGGAGTGGTGGCAGGCATCTGTGGTCCCAGCTACTTGGAAGGCTGAGGCAGAAGGATCACCTGAGTCCAGCAGGCCGAGGCTGCAGTGGCCATGAGCGTGCCACTGCACTCCAGCCTGACCAACAAGAGTGAGACTCCAACTCAAAAAAAAAAGAAAATCTCCCATGATTCTACAAGCCAGACTGGCCTCTGTCTTCACTATGTTATTATTTTATGTCTCCTAGTAAGGCTATGTCTGTCAGGAAACAGCTGTCCCTGAAAGGGCTACCTGAGGAGAGCTTAATGATGAGACAGACAGGGTCAATAGAAGCTCAAGAGACAATGTTGCACCCCAAGGTGAGTAGCAGTGGGGAGTCATTAACAGCTTAAGGCTAGAAGGGGTGAAGAAGGGGGGCGGTATTGCCAGAACCCAGGACAAGCTGGAGCCATCAGGGAGAGCTGCCACAGGGCCATGGCCCTAGGAAGAAGACTAAAGCCAAGCTGCAGCAGGAAAGGGGAGTAGAAGCACTTCGCCCTCCCTCTCTTCTCTCCCTCTGATCTTCTGAACCGTGCCGGAATTTGAAGGACCAGGCAACCTGCATGAGGCCATCCAGACACACAGAGGGCAGAGAAGGGTCTGGAAGGTGGATGGAGGCTATCCTCAAAGCCAAGCAAGTCGGTATCTAGAGGCCACCAAGCAACAAGCCAGCGGTAGAACGCGCCCTGCATGCAGCAGGGATATTGACAAGAGTGATTATAGATTTAGAGGAAAAGGTGGCAGAAAACGATACCGGAGAGTGCCTGGAGCCCTCCCCAACATACCTCTGTCATCTGGGCAATGACCAGCGAGGTCGTTGGCAGGAGGTGGGGTGGGAAAAAGGACAGCGTATTCCCCTCGTGGAAACATGCTAAAATTATTCTGATGTTTACAGGTTGTGTTAGTCAGGACTCATTTGAAAGAAACACAAGCCGGGCTCGGTGGCTCAGCCTGTAATCCCGCGCCTTTGGGAGGCTGAGGTGAGTGGATTGCCTGAGCCCGCGGGTTCGAGACCCGCCTAGGCAGCGAGACCTCATCTCTACAATAAATCAAAAAATCAGCTGGGCGTGGTAGTGCATGCCTGTAATTCTGGCTACTTGGAAGGCTGAAGCAGAAGGATCGCCAGTGCCCAGCAGGTCGAGGCTGCGATGGCCGAGAGCTGCCCTCCAGTCTGGGTGACTGAGTGAGACTCCAACTCAAAAAAAAAAAAAGAAAGAAAGAAGCACAAATGACTTAAGCAAAGATGAAATGTATTGGCTCATGTAACTGAAAAGGCCAAGTATATAAGGTATGGCTGTATCCAGGAGCTCAAATAAAATCAGCAGATATGTCTCTCTCCATCTCCAACTGTCTTCTGGCTTCATTCTCTGTTGGGTTTGCTCATTGCCCTGGCAAGGCGGCCTCCAGAAACGCCAGGCTGACGTCCTAATCAGTTCAGCAAACTGTGAGAGGAAAGAGAGGGCCTCTCACCAGACGTTCCAGCAAAGGCCCTGGAGCTGACTTTCACTCTGGCTTCGTCCACCTCTGAGCCTATTACTGAGGCAGGGGTTGGGTCGGTGGGAGGAGGTGACTGGTCAGGTACGGATCTGCCTCAGAACCCCCTACTCCTGTCCTGGCTGTGTGACCTCAAAGTACTTCATCTCTGTGCAGAAATATACTTACCATAGGGACCTTGAATGATGCAATTAAAACAGGCAAGTCCTTAGTTCGATCCAGGTGCTCTAAGTGTAAACAATGCTTCCTGGGAAGGGAGTGGGGAACCCAGCCTAAGAGCTCAGACTCTGAATGGAGCCTGAGGGCTCTGCCATGTCCCAGCTGGGCTAGGGCCTTAAGCCCAAGAGACCTAACTTCTCCATGCCTCAGTTGCCTCGTGGGGATAATTGTATATCTCCTGGATGTGAGGGTTAAATAAGGTAAAATTCATAATATACTTAGAACAATGCCTAGCACAGAGAAATACCCAGTATCAGCTCTTCGTATGATAGAACATATCAGTGGATCTCAGTCTTTTGTGTGTGTGTGTGTGTGTGTGTGTGTGTGTGTGTGTGTGTGTGTGTATGTGTGTGCGTGTGTGTGTGTGTTGGAGTCTCACTCGGTCACCCAGACTGGAGTGAATGGCCGCTCCCGGCCACCGCAGCCTCGACCTGCTGGGCTCCGGCGATCCTTCCTCCTCAGTCTTCCAAGTAGCTGGAACTACAGGCGTGCGCTACCACACCTGGCTAATTTTTGATTTATTGTAGCGATGAGGTCTCGCCAAGTTGCCCAGGCAGGTCTCGAACCCACAGGCTCAGGCAATTCACTCACCTCGGCCTCCCAAAGTGCTGGGATTACAGGCTGAGCCACCGAGCCCAGCCGGATCTCAGTCTTTTTGGTCTCAGGACACCTTCATGCTCTTAAAAATTATTGAACCCAACCCCCCAGCAAGGAACGGTGGAGTATGTGGATTATATCTATTTATATTTATTACAAATATTTACTTATTAACTTCAAAATAGTAATAATAAACCCATTCTCTGTTAACATAAACAACACATCTTTATGAAAAATAGGCTATTTTCCAAGCTGGGCTTGGTGGCTCAGCCTGTAATCCTGCACTTTGGGAGGCTGAGGTGAGTGGATTGCTTGAGTCTGCGGGTTCAAGACCCGCCTGGGCAACTTGGTGAGACCTCATCTCTACAATAATTCAAAAAATTAGCCGGGCGTGGTAGCGTGCGCCTGTAGTTCCAGCAACTTGGAAGGCTGAGGCGGAAGGATCGCCGGAGCCCAGCAGGTCAATGCTCGAGTGGCCATGAGCGTGGCACTGCACTCTAGTCTGGGCGACAGAGTGAGACTCCAACTAAAAAAAAAAAAAAAAAAAAAAATTGGTTATTTTCCAAAATAGAAAAACAGTTTCATGAGAAGAATAACATTGGTTTACATTTTTGCAAATTTGTAAACTATCTGACCTAATAGAAGGTATCTGGCTTCTCTTATCTGTATCTGGATTTCTATTTATTTATTTACTTATTTATTTATTTATTTTTGAATTGGAGTCTCACTCTGTCACCCAGGCTGGAGAGCAGTGTCATGCTCACGGCCACGGCAGCCCCGACCTGTTGGATTCAGGCGAGCTTTCTGCCTTAGCCTTCCGAATAACTGGAATTACAGGTACATGGCACCACACCCAGCTAATTTTTTGATTTATTGTAGAGATGAGGTCTCGCCAAGTTGCCTAGGCTGGTCTCAAACCCGTGGGCTCAGGCAATCCTCTTACCTCAGCTTCCCAAAGGGATTATAGGCATGAGTCACTGTGTCTGGCCTCTGTGTCTGCATTTAATCTGTTATTTCAAATGAAGTGTATGCAGAAAGCCTGGCCTTATGCAGGTATGTAGTTAGGGAAGAGAGGGTCTTGAAGATCCTCTGAAAGGGTCTTAGGACAACTTTGAGAACCACTGGTATATATCTAGCATGAGAGTATCCTGCAGCAGTTCAACTTGGAGGCAGACTGCCTGGATTCAAATCTCAGATGTGTAGGCAAGTCACCTAACCTTGTATGCCTCAGTTTCCTCCTAGAGAGGACCAAATGACTTGTTTCCTCTAGAGTGCCTAAAGCAATGCTTGGCACATACTAAGTGCTCAATAAATACTGCTATGAAAATTAGCCCAGTGCCTGGCACTAGTAGGAGCTCCCTTTTCTTCTAGTCCAGGCATCCCCTCGGAGATCACCCTTAACTTCCCAGGAATGGCCTAGGGTTTCATGCTCTCCGGGGCTGCCCCGAGACCCCAAGACCCCAAGCCCCTCCTGAGGGAGACCCAGCTGAGCCCAGTGTGTACCCCATGCTATCTCTTTGGCCACAGGCCCAGAGTTGCTATGTGCATGTGTGCGTGCCAGCCTCCAGCCCAACGGACAAGGTGTACCTGCTTCGGCGCTGGGAAGCTCTTCTCCTCGGCAGCTGGCGATTAGGAAGTCACTCTCCATAATGGACAAGGTCTAATCAGCCTGCTGACAACTACCAGGCCCAGAACGTGGCTGCGATTCAGGAAAGATGATCCCCGAAGTCACGAGCCACTTAAATCCTGGCATTGGCCATGGGTCCCCTTGGTAACCTGTACAATTTAGCCACTGAGCTAATTGATGTTCTCTGAGGCAGTCCGTTCATATCCCGGCAATCAAAATGGGCTCTAATTGCCAACATCCTTCAGGTAAGAAGCCCCACATGTTCTCCTGCCACCCAAGAGGCCCCAAGCAGGAACTGAGTCTCTCAGCAAACCAGTCCTCTGATTGCACCCAATTAACCAGACTAAGGCTTGCAGAAGGAATTAATTAAAGAGCATGTCAGAGGAAGTTGTGACACTGGGGTGTTTCACAGCAAAGTGAGACAGGTGGCTTTGCTGAATGTGAGAGGCAGTTCCTTGCAGAGCTTTCACAGCTGCCCGAGCAAGGGACTGCAAGTATAGATGAAAGACCACTGGAGCAGGCATGGTGGCTCAAGTCTGTAATCCCAGAACTTTGGGGTGCCAAGGTGAGAGGATTGCCTGAGTCCAGGGGTTCGAGACCAGCCTGAACAACTTGGTGAGACCTCATCTCTACAATAAATCTACAAAAAATTAGCTGGGCATGGCGGTACGTGCTTGTAGTTCCAGCTACTTGGAAGGCTGAGGTGGAAGGATGGCCTGAGCCCAGCAGGTCAAGGCTGTGGTGGCCGTGAACGTGCCACTGCACTCTAGCTGAGTGACAAGAGTAAGACTCCAACTAAAAATAAAACAAAAAAAGACCACTGGACTCGGGGTCTTACAGAAGCAGGTTGAGCCGTGAGTATGCCACTTTGCCTCTCTCAGTCAGGCCTTTCTCACCATAAAGTAGGGGTATAAGTGGTGCTAGAAGTGCCTTGCACAGGGCATAGCTCATGGTGACTTATTTGTTTTGTTTTGTTTTTTGAGTCAGTCTCATTCTGTTGCCCAGGCTAGAGCGTAGTAGCAAGCTCACGGCCACCCTAGCCTCAACTGGCTGGGTTCAGGTGATTCTTCCGCCTCAGCCTTCTAAGTAGCTGGAACCACAGGCATGTGCCACCATGCCCGGCTAATTTTTTTTTTTTAATTTATTGTAGAGACAAGGTCTCACCATGTTGCCCAATCTGGTCTCAAACCCCTGAGCTCAGGCAGTCCTCTCGCCTCCGCCTCCCATAGTGCTGCAGGGTGGCTTTTTAATGGTGCTGTGCAGAGGGGGAAACCAACAGCCAGCAGAGGGCCATTTGGTGTCCTCCAAGTGTTTTAAAAGGTGAGTACTTGGCCAGATGCTGCACTGGTTTGCAACATAAGCCCTCAGTCCTGTGGCCCTCCTTGGAGCCGCTTCTCAAGTGTATACTGACTGCCGGTATGCTACAGCATTTGCGTTTGCCCCACCACCTCCCTACCAGTCCCAGAAATCCAGCAGACCTGGCCTCAAATCCCAACTCCACCTTCATTCCTGCAGCCTTCCTTCATGCAGTTAGCAAATGTTTACCCAGCCCCTGCTCTGTGCCAGGCACGGTCCCAGGTGCTGGTCACGCAGAAGTGCACGGAGCAAGAGTCGGTAAGGGAGGAGCCATGAATGAAAACTCACCCGAGAAGATGGCAGCAGAAGCTATTGGTTCCTTGCGCCACCCCGTCAGCTCTCGCCAGTAAATGCCAGAGGTATCCTGAGATTCTTCGCCTTCAGGCCTTCTCAGGGTTGGCGCACAGGGCAAGCTGCAAGTGCCAGGGAGTCGGCATCCCCAGGAGGACTTCTCAACCCCTGAGCAAGGGGAATTGGAAGACAAACTTCCAACTTCCTCATTCCACCAAGTGGGACAGCTCTGAGGCCTCCTGGGGACCCCCAACAGGATGGAACTTCGGTTGCCCAGAGCAATAACCTGTGCACGAACATGTCGTCATGTTCTTCTCTTCCCCAAATCATCCCCTCCCTCCCAGACTAGTGCTTCCTGCGATCACCCTCCAAGTAAACTACTTGTGTTCAAATCCTTGTGTAGGGTCCTGTGCTGGGAAATCCAGCCTAAGACGTGTGATTACAAACTGATAACTGCGAGTGGGATGCTGTGCCACATCGCGACGAAGGATTGTCTGCAGTGATGGCTGAGGAGGAGAAGGTGTTACCTCGTACAGATCGTCAGGAGTCAGCACAGCAAACAGAAACCACTTCGGGAGTGTTGAGCAGGAAGCAGGAAGGGTTAACCCTGCAGGGCTGGCATTCAGCTCCTCGTACTGCTGTGGCCACAAAGCTGAATCGAGCTAGAATCCGTCCAGTCTGGTGGTCAGAACACATATTGATGAGCTAACGTTTGTCTTGTATGAGTTGTTGAATGTTTGAAGTTAGGTGCTTACAAAATTGCTGCTGGGCTTGGAGAGTGGGATTGTGGCAGGTCACAGAAGTGACCTGCCAGGGAAGCTGTTTTCCCTATTTCCTTTTTTTTTTTTTTTTTTGAGTTGGAGTCTCACTCTGCCGCTCAGACTGGACTGTAGAGGCCGCTCCCGGCCACTGCAGCCTCGACCTGCTGGGCTCCGGCGATCCTTCTGCCTCAGCCTTCCTAGTAGTTGGAACTACAGGCGCACACTACCACACCCGGCTAATTTTTTGATTTATTGTAGAGATGAGGTCTCACCAAGTTGCCCAGGTGGGTCTCGAACCCACGGGCTCAGGCAATCCGCTCACCTCGGCCTCCCAAAGCGCTGGGATTACAGGCTGAGCCACCGAGCCCAGCCTTTGTTTTCCCTATTTCCAATTAGGAGGGTGAGAAATCAGGAAGCCATTGTTGGGATTATTAATGTTCTAAAACTGTGAGAGACGTACCATATGGTAAAGTTACTAAAAAAGTCACTGAATTGGATACCTGAAATGGGTAAGTTTTATGATATGTAAAATATAACCTAACAGAACAGTCTGGAAGAGTCTCAATAAATTAAACACAGAATTACCATATGACCCAGCAGTTCCACTCCTGGGTATATACCAGAAATAATTGAAAATGGATATTTAAACAAACATTTATCCACAAATGTTCATAACAGCACTATTCACAATAGCCAAAAGGTGAAACAACCTTAATGTCCATCAACTGATGGATGGATAAACAAAATTTGTTATATTCCTACAATGGAGTATTATCTAGCTATAAAAAGGAATGAAATACTGATACATGCTACAACATGGGTAGACTTTGAAAATATTATCTAAGTGGAAGAAGCCAGACACAAAAAGTCACATATTATGTAATTCAATTTTTATGATATATACAGAATAGGCAAATCCATAGAACCAGAAAATAGAGTAGTGTTTGTCATGAGCCGAGGGAGAACATGGGGCCACTGGGGGAGTGATAGCTGAAGTGTACGGGTTTCTTTGGGGTTCAGTAAAATGTTTTCAAATTGATCGTAGTGGTGGTTACACAACTCTGTGAATGTGCAAAAAACCATTGAATTGTATACTTTTTTTTTTTTTTTTGAGCTGGAGTCTCACTCTGTCATCCAGACTGGAGTGCAGTGGCTGCTCCCGGCCATCGGGGCCTCCACCTGCTGGGCTCCGGCGATCCTTCCGCCTCAGCCTTCCGAGTAGCTGGAACTACAGGCACGCACTACCACGCCCGGCTAATTTTTGATTTATTGTGGAGATGAGGTCTCGCCAAGTTGCCCAGGCGAGTCTCGAACCCACAGGCTCAGGCAATTCACTCACCTTAGCCTCCCAAAGTGCAGGATTACAGGTTGAGCCACCGAACCCGGCTGAATTGTATACTTAAGTGGGTAAATTGTACAGTATGTCCATTGCATCTCAATAAAGCTGTCAACATATCAGTGTGTGGGTGTGTGTATATGTGTGCATACATGTGTATCCCAGTAAAGCTTAAAAAAAAAAGAGAAAACACCTGTGGCTGTGAAACTGGTCAGGAAGCTGCCATTAATGACTCCAGATACCCCAAAGCTGGAGTTTGGACACTGGAAAGCTACCACAGAAACACCACATATTGTTATACCCTTACTTTCCAGCAGAACAGTCAAAGCAGCTTTCCGAATCTCACATGAGAGCTTCCACACGGAGAACTCACTGTGCACCCAAAAAAAAATCTAGCTGCGAAAGAGTCTGGAAAATGTAGTCTTTGCCTTCCACCCTCCACAGTACAGGAAGGCAACCCAGGAGGTAAAGTAGGGAAGAGGAGGAGAAAAAAGGGTTCTAGACCGAGGGAATGGCATGAACAAAGAAGGCCTGAGGCAAGTTCAGGAAACAAAAAGGAGGCCAACTGTGCAGGCTGCTGTGGTTGCAGCAAGGAGGACAGCTATGCTCACCACTACACCCCCAGCAGGGCTGTGGTCATTTTGGATTGTATTCTAGGTAAAGGGGAAGCTTCAAGTTTCCTAATGGTGAGCTTCAAGAGATCGGATTTGTACTTCAAGAAGGTTCCTCTGGCTTCTAGGCAGAGAATGAGCTTGGGGGGCTTAAGAGGAGGAGCCAGAGACCAGCAAGGAGGCCACTGTGGTCTTAAGATGAGGGGTGATGGTGGCCAGGATCAGGGTGGTGTTGGAGAAGCTAGAAGGAAAGAGGTGGATTTGAGATATGTTTGGGAGGTAAAATCTACAGGACATCGTCAGAATTTCATGTGGGTGATGGGGGCGGAGCAGCGTAGAGGCAGTTCTCAGGTTTCAGGCCCATGAACTTAGAAAAGTCACCTTACATCTCTCTTGGTTTTCTTTTCTCTAAATTGGCAATGGTTATTGAGAATTAAAATAAAATCCTAGCCGGGCCCGGTGGCTCAGCCTGTAATCCCACGCTTTGGGAGGCTGAGGTGAGTGGGTTGCCTGAGCCCACGGGTTCGAGACCCGCCTGGGCAACTTGGCAAAACCTCATCTCTACAATAAATCAAAAAATTAGTCGGGCATGGTGGCGCACGCCTGTAGTTCCAGGTACTTGGAAGGCTGAGGCGGAAGGATCGCTGGAGCCCAGTGGGTCGAGGCTGCAGTGGCCGGGAGCGGCCACTGCCCTCGTCTGGGTGACAGAGTGAGACCGAACTAATAATAATAATAAAAATAAATAAACAAATAAAATCCAAAGCCACCTAACCAACTGAACATATCCTCTCTTGGCCAAGGGAACCTCAGAGAACCCACCCCTTTTGTGTGTATGCTGGAATCTTACTCTGTTGCTCAGGCTGGAGCACAGTGGCACACTCACAGCCACCACAGACTCCGCCAGCTGGGCTCAGGAGATTCTTCCACTTCAGCCTTTCAAGTAGCTGGAACTACAGGCACATGCCACACACCTGGCTAACTTTTTGATTTATTGTAGAGACGAGGTCTCGCCAAGTTGCCCAGGGTGGTCTTAAAACCCTGGGCTCAGGAAATCCTCTCGCCTCCGCCTCCCAAAGTGCTGGGATTACAGGTGTGAGCCACCACGCCCAGCTCAGAGAAACCTTAAAAAACTGAATTCCCCACCATGACAGAATGGGAATTGGACATGCCTCATTATACCTGCTCCCTCACTGAGTGCCATTAAACTTTCTTCCATAAGGGCTAAACAGAAACCAGCCCTTTTGAAAGACTTGATTCACCACTACTACCAACCAATCACCTGGTGCTTCCCCTCCCTTTTACAGTGTTGATACAACAACTGACCAGCATTCTTTCCTGTCAAGAGACCACCAACCATGGAGTGCTTCTGGCCAGTCTATAGAGGCTGCACACAGAGGGCCTCTGTGTCCTCTGCTTTACCTTTTGGTGTATAGAGCCTAATTGTAACACATTTTAAATGTCAAGTCTCCACTGCAAAGTGAACACGGAAGGCATGCTGCATACATGTCAGCCTACTATGCGTGCTCTTGCCTCCCCTTAAGGAATATTTAAAACGTCTCCTATAATCTGTTGAATATGTATATTTGACCTCACCGTTCCACATAAGTCTCTGTCTTATTTTTCTCATCCTTGAAGTGCCTGTTTTCAGCTTCTGACCCGAGCCTACACTTCCCAGCCTATCAAAATGGCCAACTGCTTGCCACAGCCCTTTGTGGAAAATAACTCTCCTTTCTAAATTGTATGAACCTGACACTCTTCAAGTTGACATGAAGATGGGTGATTCATTTATTCAACATCTATATACAAATAACCTACTGTGTGCCAAGCAGTGGAAAGTGCTCTGATGTCTGGTCCCAGAGTACGGGCTTAGAAATTTTTTTCATTTTCTTTTATCCTTCAAAGCTCAACTCAAATACCCCTTGCCCCAAGGAGGCCTTCCTCATTCCACTCCATCCACTGCCCTCTCACACTTCTAAGGGGTGGCCATCATCAGTCCCTGCGTGGGGACTGGGCTGAACCTGAGAGAGAGGAAAGGACTGGGTGAGGCTCACGGCTCGTCCCCTCGGGGCTAGAAGATTGGATGGCGCAAGGGAGGGGCAAAAACAACTCAGATACATGTTAGCAGCTCCAAGAACACATTCTATCTCCCCCCTGGCCTTTGTTAATGCTTCTTCCTTCCACCTTACATACCTTTTCTCTTCTTCACCCTTTACTCACTTGACTGCTTCCTCTTCCAGGAAACCTTCTGTGCCCAACTGGATACAATTGCTTTCTCATCTGTGTTCCCCTTGCATTCTTTTTTTTTTTTTTTTTTTTTGAGTTGGAGTCTCACTCTGTCGCCCAGACTGGAGTGCAGTGGCCGCTCCGGGCCACCGCAGCCTCGACCTGCTGGGCTCCGGCGATCCTTCCTCCTCAGCCTTCCAAGAAGCCAGAACTACAGGCGTGCGCTACCACGCCTGGCTGATTTTTTGATTTATGGCAGAGATGAGGTCCCGCTGCCCAGGCGGGTCTCTTTTGTTCCCTGCAATCAACACTTCTCATGCTAAGTTGTCATCAGTTTGCTTGTCTGTTTCTCCTCTGGATGGGAAGCCCCGGAAAGTCAGGCTGGGGAACTAAAACAGAAGTGACACGAGGCTTTCAACATCCATTCAGTGAATGTTTATTGAGCAAGTATTTTGTGCCAGGCTCTGAGCTAGGCAGCACTGATAAAAGCAACTACATAAGAGAAAGAAAATGAAGGACTTCTGTGGGGAGACAGCAAGGGGGGGGTTTGTATATCAGAATTAGCTAAGTTTTGCTGTAGTAACAAATAAACCCTGAAACCTCAATGACTTAACAGATGCAGATTAGTTCTTGCACATGAGAAGTCTGATGTGGTGAGCAGCATCTAACTTCCATCTGGTAAGGCCAGGGCCAGAATCTGTCTACCACATGCTCTTGAGTCTCAACAGGTGACCTTCCAGCCACCTTGACAGGAAGAGGTGAAGGAGGCACACACACTCTAATTGCCTCGGCTGGACTTGACTGGCTGCTTCCCCCAGGACTAGTCATGTGACTTCACCCCAACTGCAAAGAAGGCCAGTGCATGTAGGGGAGCACACAGCACCTTGGTTACAGCATTCTAGGCTAGCAAAAGGCACAAGTGTGAGAGGGGAAAGGAGGGAGACATTTGGAGAGCAACAAGTGGACTGCTTTGAGTATAAAGCCCTAATGTCTGGCATGAACCAGCAATAAAGCCCCAGTGATAGTCTTTCTCTGTCACCAGACCAGAGTGCAGTGGTGTGATCACAGCTCACTGCAGTCTCAAACTTCTAGGTTCAAGGAATTTTCCTGCCTCAGCCTCCAAGTAGCTAGAATTACAGGTGCACACCACCACACTTGACTAATTTTTTTTTTTTTTTGAGTTGGAGTCTCACTCTGTCGCCCAGACTGGAGTGCAGTGGCCGCTTCTGGCCACCGCAGCTTCAACCTGCTGGGCTCTGGCGATCCTTCCGCCTCAGCCTTCCGAGTAGCCAGAATTACAGGCGCACGCTACCATGCCCGGCTGATTTTTTTATTTATTGTAGAGATGAGGTCTCGCTGCCCAGGCGGGTCTCAAACCCGCGGGCTCAGGCAATCCACTCACCTCAGCCTCCCAAAGGCGCGGGATTGCAGGCTGAGCCACTGAGCCCGGCTAATTTTTTTTTTTTTCAGAAATGGGGTTTTGGACCAGGTATGGTAGCTTACACCTATAATCCCAGCACTAGCCGGGCTCGGTGGCTCAGCCTGTAATCCCGCGCCTTTGGGAGGCTGAGGTGAGTGGAATGCCTGAGCCCGCGGGTTCGAGACCCACCTGGGCAGTGAGACCTCATCTCTACAATAAATCAAAAAATCAGCCGGGCATGGTAGCGCATGCCTGTAATTCCGGCTACTCAGAAGGCTGAGGTGGAAGGATCACCAGACCTCAGCAGGTCGAGGCTGCGGTGGCCGGGAGCGGCCACTGCACTCCAGTCTGGGCGACAGAGTGAGACTCCAACTCAAATAATAATAATAATAATAATAGTCCCAACACTTTGGGAAGCCGAGGTGAAAGGATCACCTGAGCCCATGGGTGTAAGGCCAGAGGTACCGGAGGCCGAGGTGAGCCTCAACAAGATGACTCCAACCCAAACCAGAAGAACAATGGGTGAGAGTGAGCCAGCAAAAATTAGTGACTGGAACTAAGACTCCAGCCGCAAACCCAGCCAGTACCTGTTACAGCGACTCTAGCAACCCCATTCAGCCAATCGCCAGCAGATGTGACAGCTGTCCCAACCAGTGATTGCTTTCCCCGACCCCCTCACAGCTTTCTCAGTGTGCCCTTTATAAACCCGTCGCCCATCTTGCTGGGCACGATTTCTCCGGCCCACAGCTACATGGACTGGTGAACCTCGCCCGGGACTGCGCTAACAAATTTTTCTTGGCTCCTTTGTGGCCGTTTTGCCTAGTCGTTTACCTTACAATGGGTTCAAGACCAGCCCGGGCAACTTGGTGAGATCTCATCTCAACAATAAATTAAAAAACTAGCCGGATGTGGTGGCACATGCCTGCAGTTCCAGCTACTTGGAAGACTGAGGTGGAAAGATCACCTGAGCCTGGCAGGTAGAGGTTGTCATGGCCATGAGTGTGCCACTGCACTCCAGCCTGGGTAACAGACTGAGACACAGTTCAAAAAGAAAATGGGTCTTGCTCTGTTAACCAGGCTGGTCTCAACTCCTGACCTCAACTGATCCTCCAACTTTGGCCTCAGCCTCCCAAAGCACAGAGATTATGGATGTGAGACACCTCACCAGGCCTGTTTTGTTTTTGTTCATTTTTGTGATTAGAAAATGAAGCAAGGGAGAAACAAGTTGGTCTTCCAGGTTGACTTTTGAATCCCTTCTGTCTTGGAGCACTAGAGCTAAAAATGCCGTTTGTCAAGAGTCTAATCAGTGCCAGGCACTGTGCTAGGAGATGTGCACGTATCATTCCATCTCATTTAATCTTAGAACAACCCTGAGGGAGAGGTGGGAGTTATTGTGCCTATATCACAGATGAGAAAACTGAGGTGTTTGAATCGTTTGTCCAGGCCTGAAGCCAATGCCCAACCCCTTTCCATTATGGTACCCTGAGTCGATCACTTACAGGGACAAAAACATTAAATAGCTGCAGGAAGTGAGTGTCTTACTCTTCAAACGTTCACATTTCTGAGTCAGAAACAACACCCTACACACCAATCAAGTTTGACAGCAGGAGAGGGTGGGGCGTGTCCTTGGGTAAGTGGCTTAACTTCATACTTTCAGCTGCAACTCAACTTTCTTCAACTGCAAATGGACATAGCACCCTGGCCCCCTAGGGCAGTTGTGAGGATTCAGTGAGAAAGTGTCTGTAAATGCTGAGTACCCAGAAGTTGCTCTACGAGGTTTTCATCATCTCTTGGTGTTGCTGTCTTCAAAAGGGGTCTATGAGCAGAGGGAATCTTGCTAGGGTCCACCTGCCCTGATGGCAATAGTGGGGTGTCTGAGAGCTTCCAGAGGGAGACAGTCTGGGGGTGTGCAAAGGAGAGCCTGGGGGAAGGCCAGATCTACCCACTGGAACTTGGAGTAGGACCCTAGTCTCTGTGTTGGTTCCTCATCTGTAATTGAGGAGGTGTTGGTTTCGCATCCTCCAAATGCTCAGTAGCTCAGAGGGCTCTTGGGAGCACATAAATGGATCTTATAAACTCCAAGTCTTCCTCTCTCACCACTTCCCTCCCTACCTGAACCGTGAGGTTCCCGAAGAGAAGTGCTGTGTCTTAGCACTCTTCTAGCTCCCTCCTGCCTCTGCCCCAGAAGGTGACAAAGAGCTGTTTGTGGGAGAGTCTTTGAAAAGCCCGTCTAAGCGCAGTGTGGTAGCGTGCATCTCTAGTTCCAGCTACTTGGAAGGCTGAGGTGGAAGGATCACCTAAGCCCAGCAGGTCGAGGCTGCGGTGGCCGTTAGCTTACCATTGTACTCCAACCTGGGCGACTCCAACTCAAAAAAAAAAAAAAAAAAAGCCCATCCATCCACCAGAGGGTAGTCTAACTCATGCAAAGTCCAAGGGTAAGACAATTTTGGAGTTTAGTTTAAGCCACAGGTTGCAAACTGGCAATGAGTAGGCTTAATTCAGACTCAAAAAACAAAACAAAACAAAACAAAAAAAAGAAAGTAAATTGGAGAGAGAGAGAGGGGATTCACCTCCCCAAGGCAGGGGAGGGCACCAAAGCTTAAGAAAACACGGCGACAGCCATAGCTTTTTTTTTTTTTTTTTTTGAGTTGGAGTCTCACTCTGTCGCCCAGACTGGAGTGCAGTGGCCGCTCCCGGCCACCGCAGCCTCGACCTGCTGGGCTCCGGCGATCCTTCTGCCTCAGCCTTCCAAGTAGCTGGAACTACAGGTGCGCGCTACCACGCCCGGCTAATTTTTAATTTATTGTAGAGATGAGGTCTCACCAAGTTGCCCAGGCGGGTCTCGAACCCGCGGTCTCAGGCAATCCACTCACCTCAGCCTCCCAAAGTGCTGGGATTACAGACTGAGCCACTGAGCCCAGCTGACAGCCATAGCTTTAACAGTACATGGCCACACCAGAGTCTAGTAAGGCAACAGCCAGTTTTGTCTTTTTGCCTCAGCATAACCATTAGAAAGCGTTCAGACATTCTACTGCAGGCCAAGTGGGTAGCCTATCCCATTCCACCTCAGCAAATCTCCCTCAGATGCAAGACCAGGGCAACCCAACCTTTCAATTCATGGTTTAGCATAATAATCTCTAGTAAACTTTTAGGTTCCTTGTCAAGGTGAAAGATCAAAGATCAGCCTTTGGCTGGCCAAAGCCATGAAAGTGATAATGCAACCACCTTTGGTCAAGGAGTTTGTGGATTGCAATGTCTAACAAGTCTCTTGCAGGAAAAACCCTAATTGGCCCTTTGTGACCTAGTGACTTAGACAGACCCCACCATGGCAACAATCCTGTGACCAACCCACTCATTTGCCTACTGTCCATCACGTGACATCAGAACCTGCGCTTGCCTGTCCCTTTGTGATGACGAGGAGCAGACCACCACCCAATCACCTTAACGATCTTCTCCCATCAAGGGGAATGGTTAAAAGGACTCAACCACAAGCAGTCATTTGCCATTGCCTTGCTAGACTCTGGTGTGGCCATGTGTTCTTTGAGCTATGGCTATCGCCATGCTTTCTGGCTCTGGCCCCCTTCCCCGCCTTGAGGAGGTGAATCTTCTCTCTCCCTTCTCTTTCTCGCTCTAATTTATTTATTTTTTATTTTTTTGAGTTGGAGTCTCACTCTGTCGCCCAGACTGGAGTGCAGTGGCCGCTCCCGGCCACCGCAGCCTCACCTGCTGGGCTCCGGCGATCCTTCCACCTCAGGCTTCTGAGTAGCCGGAATTACAGGCATGCGCTACCACACCCAGCTGATTTCTTGATTTATTGTCGAGATGAGGTCTGGCTGCCCAGGTGGTCTCGAACCTGCGGGCTCAGGCAACCCACTCACCTCAGCCTCCCAGAGGCGCGGGATTACAGGCTGAGCCACTGAGCCGGGCTCACACAATGTTTCTTAAAGTTTTTGAATTCAAGTGTTTTCAGATGACCTCTTCAATTAGCTCCAGTCCCCACCACTCCCTCTTGTCCTGTAGCCACCTGTCTCCCTGCCTGACCTCAGAAGACCCTTGGTTTGGGTCTCCTGACTTCATTCAGCCTAGTCCTTTGCCCTTTTGGTGCCTGTCAGGTGACAGGCGTCTGGGTGACCATGAGGATCACGGAACTGAGTCAGACCAGTCCTCTCCTCCTAACTCCCCACCCACCGCCATCCCTGCCTTCCAAATCAGATAAACTCAAGTCAGGGTCCTCAGCCAGCTGTATGTCTTCCAGCAAGCCCTTCCTCTTCTCTAGGCCTTAGTTTCCCCGGGGGTCAAATGGGCTCCAGAACCCATGTCCACCTTCCAAGTGGGTTCTGACAGTGGAGAGGAGTTTTCATCTCCGATTCCCTCTGCAGCAGAGCTGGGGAGCTCCAGCCCCGTCCCTTTTAAACATTCCTCTCAGTGCGGAAGAGGAACCCCGTGCCAGCTGTGATGGTACTGCAGCCACAGAGCTCCACAATGATCTGGTTGCACGTTTTATTATCATTAGGATGAGTGTCACTGAGAAGGGGAGGGGGCCCAGAGGGCTATATACAAGCCACGACTTCCAGGGCGATGTTTCCATATTCCTGCACACAGGTATTCCCACAGCCACCACACAGTGCAGCACCACAGGGTAGCTCCGCCTGCTTCCCCAGCAGGACACAGCTGTGGTCAGGGCTCTGCCCGCCCACAGAAGGGTGCCCTTGCAGCGGAGGAGAGCCTGGGTCAGGGTGAAGCGTCCACATGGCCAATCCAGCCACAGGGGACAGGGGGTGGAAGCTGGATTCGTCATCCCAGTTTCAATCCCCCACCACCCCCACGGGCCGCCCTCCCCAGGGACTCCCTGGCCACTTCGGAAATCCCTTAGAAGACCTAGAGGGACCATCTCAACCAGGGCTAAGGAAGGGGAGCAGGCCTGTTGGGGTGGGGGAAACAGGCACTCTGGGATTTGTCCCTGTGGTCTGAAGTGGGGGGAAATGAGGTTTCACTTCTAGGCTGGCTTTCTCATGTCCCTGGAAGCGGGCAAGGCCAGGACCTGCGATGCGAGTGGAAACAGGCTAGGGGGCCAGGATGGGGTCAGGGTTATGGTCAGGGTTCTAAAGAGGCGAGAAAGCAGAGGCCATGAAGGGGCAGGGCACACAGGCAGGGCAGGGCTCAAGACATTCTTAGACACCAAACTTGACTTTTCGGGACAGCTGGGTTCACCCCGCCAGGGCCTCCCTGACCCAGGCCTCCCGCCTCCCAGGGTGCTGCCGCTTTTTCTCAGGAGCCCCAGCAGGAGGCCTGAGCAGGAGGCTGGCTAGACCACAGGTTCCTTGAGGCCCACAGGGGCCTCCCAGGGCCCTCTTGCCCGGATGCTGGCGTTTCTCAGGCACCAGCTCTTCCTCTCTCTCTTCTTCCTCCTCCTCTTCCCAGCTCCTCTGGAACTTGGGATCCACGAGCCGTCTGCCCGGGTGCTGCCGCTTGGTGACAGCATACCCAAGCCAGGAGGAGTGCCGGCCAGGATGTTGCCACTTGTGCTGGGTTGCATTGACTAACCATGAAGCCTCATCCTCCCGTCGGCCGGGGTGCTGCCGTTTGTGGGGTCCCACAGCTCCCTCTGCTTCCTCTTCCTCTTCTTCCACTCCCTCTTCTGCCTCCTCCTCTCTTCTGCCTGGATGCTGCCGCTTGGAGAGCCAGTCGGGCTGGAGGGTCTGGGATTCTGGGGAAGCAAAGAGGCCAGTGAGGGACCCCTGACCCTGCGACTGTCCTCACTCCAGCAGCCTGAAGGCCAGGCAGACTTCCAGCAGCACCCACCCAGAGGCACGGCCCTGCACCTGCCTCTCAGGCCTCAAGATGCACGCACCCCCCCTGGAGTCAAGGCACTGCCTCTGGGTTCCAATCCCAGCTCTCCCCTCCCTAGCTGTGTGACCCCAAGCAACTCGCTTGATCTCGTTGACCCTTGGTGTTCCTCTGCGGGTAATGAGGAAGAGCGAATGGTGTGATAAGGGGTTTGGACTGCTTGGAAGAGCGCCTGGCGCAGGAGTGCCCGGCAAAAGCGGCCACGACGCAGAGCTAGAGCTCCCTCTCCCCGCCCGCAGACGCTCCCCCCACCCGCCAAGGCCTGCTCCCGGCGCAACTTTCAGGGCGGGGCCGCCAGGGTTTCTGAGCTTCTGAACGGCGGGAGGCTGCGCCACCAAGCCGCCGTCTCCCCCTGCCTCCAGGTTTCCCGAAGCCCCTCCCCGCGGCCTCCCCTCGCCCGACGGCCCCAGCAGCGCCCCCCCGCCCCGCCCCGCCCCGCCCCAACGCACCTGCCCGCGGGCCCCGGTGCCCGAACCGCCGCTGGAGGTTTTCCAGGAGGAGAAGGCGCGCCGCCTGGAGGTGGAGGTCCTCCAGGCTCGGGTCCTCGGCCGCCGCCACCGCCTCTCGCCGGGCCGCCTCTGGCTGCGCGCGGCCGCCGGGGACTGCGGCCAGCGCCAGGGCCAGGGCCAGGGCCGGAGCCAGGGCGAGCGGCAACCACTGGCCGGGCATCGCGGCGCCTGGGGCCGAGGGACAGAGAGCGGGAGCGTCCCGAATCCCGGCGGGTCGTTCCGTCTCCCCGACGCGGGGCACAGACCACACACGCGCAGTGCGACCGCCCTCCCAGAAGCAGGACCACCTCGGCTCCGCGCCCACGCCTGCCCCCTCGAGAAGCCCTCGCCCTCAGTGTGCCCTGGAGCGCCGGGCCACGCCAGCCCCGCCCGCGCGAGGCAGGAGGCCGTGGGAACCCCCGCCATCCTCCACCGTCGCCGAGCCGGGAAGCCCCGAGGGGCGCGACTCGCCCGGGCGGGACCGCCGGGGCCGCAGCGCCGCCGGCGCGTCTCCGCCGAGGCTCTCCCCAGGGTTCCCAGCGCCCATGTCATGGCCCAACGCTAAGATGCCATCTCTGGCGCTGAGATCCAGGTTCTAAAGCTCAAATTCTATTTGTGACGAGAAGATTCTACTTCTTTTCCTTTTTTTTTTGAGTTGGAGTCTCACTCCGTCGTCCAGGCTGGAGTGCAGGCGCACACTCACGGCCACAGCGGCCTCTTCCTGCTGGACTCGGGCGATCCTGCCGCCTCAACCTCCCAAGTAGCTGGGACTACAGGCGTGCGCCACCACGCCCAGCTAATTTTTGATTTATTGTCGAGACGAGGTCTCGCCAAGTTGCCCGGGCTGGTCTCGAACCCGCGGGCTCAGGCAGTCCTCTCACCTCGGCCTCCCAAAGTGCTGGGATCATAGGCGTGAGCCACCGCGCCGGGCCGGAAGATCCTATTCCCAGTGCCCAGTTTCTATGGCTGAACCCGGTCTCTCGTTCTCACGCCATAGCCCTAATTCCAACGCCGGTTCCAACGCGGAAACCGTTTCGGGAGTCCGGATTCGCATCCGAGCTCCCCGGCTCTGGCGCGGACGCCCTGAACGCCGGGCTAGGTCGCGACAGCCCGGCGTGGACCCCAGCGCGGGACCCTCCACCCGGCGCCTGCCGAGCGCCCTCGACGCGGGGACTTGCGCGCACAGCCGCGAGCGCCGCCCGAGGGCCGGCGGGCCCGCCGGCGGGTCCCCGGGCCGCGCGCTCGCGAGAGCCGGCCGCGAGCGCAGATGCCCCGGCGCCGGCCCGCGCTCCGGGAAGCGCCCGGGGAACGAAATCGAGGGCGGGCCGAGAGGGCTCCCGTTCCGGTGCTGCGGGTGCCGCCTGCGGAGGGAGAGCAGGGAGCCGGCAGTTACCTGGCGGGCGCGAGCGCCACGCGACGGGTCCGGGAGCCTGGGCCTCGGGGTGGGCGAGCCGGGCGGCCGGGAGCGCTCGTGGGGCCCCGGGCGTCGGCTGCGCGCTCCTCGCCTGGGCTGCGGCTTATATCCGCGCGAGGCGGCGGCGCGGGTGAGGTCAGCGGGGAGGGTCGCGGTCGCCGGCAAGGGGCGCTGACGGCAGCGGGCCCCGTGGGGCGGGCGTCCCGGCCGGCTTCTCCGGAACTCGGGGCGGGGGCGGCGGGGCGCGGGGGGGCGCGGAGACGCAGGTCGGCGTGCCGGGGTGGGGTCGTTTCTGTCCCCGGGCGCGGGGGCGGCCTGTTGTGTAGGAGAGCACTCGTGCAGGGGCGAAGAGGGAGCCAGAGGCTGAGAGAGGCGCACGACTAAAAAGAGCCACGCGAGAGGGAGCGAGAGAGACAAAGGCCGAGAGCCACAGGGACAGCCAGAGGATCCAGAGCAGACTACCCAAAGAGACACGCCGCAGAGACAGGCGGGCGGAGGGGAGAAGGAAGGGGAGGCGGGGGGACCTGGGCTCTGCTCTTTTGTTGCTTCAAAGACGAGTCCCACTGTGTTGTCCAGGCTGGTCTCCCACTCCTGGGCTCGAGCAGTCCTCTCTCCTCGGCCTCCCTAAGTGCCAGGATTGCAGGCATGAGCCGCCAAGCCCGGCCTATAATCTTGACTGGGTGACTCTGACAAACGCCTCCCCTCGAGGCCCCAGTTTTCTCACCTGCACAAGGGGGGTGGGGAGGGCGGTTTTCAGGATTCCAAAACGGGTGGCCTGTTGGCTAAAACCAGTTCATGAACAGTTTTGTTTGACTCCTACAGTGTTTTGAAGACTCTGAATAATCAACATTTTAAGACCAGGATAACTTGGGAAGATTTGGGGTTTATGCATCTCTTGAAAAGGAACGCGCCCACGTTTCCTCTTGGCAACAGCTAGCTGGAGCTGAGCCTGGCTACCCCTGGTCGCCACTCTCCCTACCACCCCCTAAAGTCTTTCAGTGTATTGCCTGTGTCGCTGAGGAGGGACTCTTGAGGTTTGCAGCCCCTGGACCAGAGCCTGTTGGAGTCTACCCTACCCTGGCAAAGGAGGGGAGGGGATGCAGGGAGGAGAAAGGCATAGAGATGTCAAGGAGCTTGTCCCCTAATCAGTGCCCAAAGTCCCAGCCTCCACATGATGCCTTGGAAGGGAACATTGCCGCGTCTAGCCCCAGGGACACCCTCCATCTTGAAACACCTCACAGGTACCCGCTGTGTGTCAGGCTCCTTGGTAGGTCCTGGAGATCTAGAAGTGAATTAGACTCAGCTGCCGCCCTCAGAGAGCCCAGAGGCAGTGTGCCCTGGCAGACAGGCTTCCACAGCGGAGTGAACCCACTCCACTAAGGAGCATGTAACAACTCGCCTGCTCGAAAAAAAGCGAAAAGGAAAACGGCGTTGCTAGTAAGGTGATGGATCTGAGGCAAGAAACCCGGAGCCAGTGCCACTGAGTCTGCCCGGAGATGTCCCGAAGGTCACAGAGGGGCAGTGAGCACGGGGACTTGGCGGGTGGGGGAGTTAGCCGGGCCCGCCTGGAGTGAGCCTGTTTCAGGCAGAAGGAGCACATCCCGAAAGCCATGCCCTACCTCTGGGCAGTCCCAAAGTCTTCCTGCTTCACCAAACGCTATTGCTTCAGTCTCAGACTAGCCAAATACTTGTCGTATGCAAGGGATTCCAAAAGCATTTAATTGTTACTCCTTCCCTCGGTGGACCACCCAACTTTTCTGGCACATCCATACCCTCCATCTCATTGAGCTGTCACCTGGCAGGAACAAGACAGGAACTTTAGATTCACCTTAGATAGGGACACAGGCGTCTGGGGAGGAGGTAAAGTGACTTTGACGACTCGAGGTGAAAAGGAACTTTTAGATCACCAGCTCAAGAGGGGTCTCCTCATTTTTTTTTTTTTTTTTGAGTTGGACTCTCACTCTGTCACCCAGGCTGGAGTGCAGTGGCTGCTTCCGGCCACCGCAGCCTCGACCTGCTGGGCTCAGATGATCCTTCCACCTTAGCCTTCCAAGTAATTGGAACCACAGGTGCATGCTTCCATGCCCAGCTAATTTTTTTATTTATTGTGGTGTCGAGGTCGCGCCAAGTTGCCCGGGCTGGTCTCAAACCCCTGGGCTCAGGCAATCCTCTCGCCTCCGCCTCCCAAAGTGCTGGAATTACAGGCATGAGCCACCATGACGGGCTGCTCTCCTCATTTTTAGGTGAGGAAACCAAGGTCTGGAGAAGTAGCCTGCCTGGCTTCCTGAGTCCCGGCACAATGTGCCTTCAGGGCCAGATGACTGGCTTGGGGCAGATTGGAAACCTGAAACCTTAGGCTTGATTCCCAGCCAGGTCCCTGGATTTGAAGATTTGCCACCCTAACTAAGCATTAAATCACACAGACCTGTTATCCTTCGTATACAATGGTGAGGGTAGAAATTGATACAGCCTTTTGGGTAGCAGTATGAAAATATACCACACATGTGCCTTCCACAAGACAATTCCGTCTTTCAGAATCTATCCTACAGAGACTCCCACCTGAGCATGAATGTAAATGCACAGGTTAGGGTTAGGGTTAGGGCAGCATGGTTTATGGATGCCAGAATTGGAAACAGCCAGGATGTCTACCCATCAGGAAGGGCTGCTTAAATGAACAAGGGCCCATCCAAAATCATGGGGTCCTATGTAGCCTTTAAAATATTGAGACAGTTCCATGTGTACTGATGTGGAATAAGCTCCAAGAAACAGAATGGAGAACAGTGAATCCACCGTGCTGCCATTTGTGGGGTGATGCAGGAAGATGGGCCATCATGCCCTTATGTAGAGAAGAATACAGCACAGAGGGGACTTGGGGAAAGGAAGGGGAGGGCGGAGGGGGGTGCTGGGGGAGACTTGCTTTTCACTGTTAGCCCCTAGTGCTGTTTGTATTTTTTCTCTGCGCAGCATTACCTGTTCACCAGAAACAAAGACAACAACAAAACTCCCATCTAAGCCTCGAGAGAAGTGATGTGTGGTCAAATAGAAAAGTCGCCTTATGAAGGTGGAGATGGCTGAAACATCACCCCGTGGTGAGCCCACTTGATGTCTTTCTGTAGTCAGGGATTTGAATTACCTCTTTGAAATTTAGTTCCTGGTTGTCTGGGAAGGGATGAGGGGTTCCCAGCAGCCCAAGGAACCGGAGAGGATGGTACAGACATCTGTGATGTCCTTAGCACACCAACTCCTTCCCTCCCTCCCCTCTTTCCTTCCCTCCCTCACTCAGCAAATATTTACTGAAGCCATAGTAGGTACCAGGACCTCTTCTAGACCTTGGGGACTGTAACCATGTGCTTCTAATACTTTGACGTCTGGGGCCTTGCCGACCTTGGAGAGACTTCTGGGGTTAGCTCTCCTAGAGAGTAAACCACTCTCCTGGGAGCACCTCTCTCATATATAAACTAGCCAGTCCAGAGCCCACACCCCCGTCACCTTCTCTATGGAGTTGTCACACTCAGGGCGACTATTCCCCTGCCCTAATCACCTCAGGGCCAGGTACCAGACAACTAGGGGCAGCCCTTGTGCCCCAGAGCCCACTGAAATGAGCCTCAGCCTGCTTGCCCTGTCTGTTCCGCTCCTCCCTGTGGAAACCAAAATAAAGGCTTCGTTCCCTCCTCACTCCCTCTTCCTCCTGACCCTGGTGCTTCCCCGTGCAGCCCTGCGTGTCTTGGTGTGCTCCCTCCTCTTGGGAGCTGTGAGTAAAAACCTGTCTTTTTTTTTTTTTTTAGTATAGAGGAGGGCTCTGTATGCTGCCCAAGCTGGTCTCGAACTCCTGGGCTCAAGCAGTTCTCCCACCTCAGTCTCCCCAGGTGCTGGGATTATAGGCGCGAGCCACCACACCCGGCCAAAAACCTCTCTTTTCAATGGCAGTCATCTCCTGAGCTGTTGGCCTCACCATACCTGAACACTAATTACACCTATAAGCAGGGACCCAGCAGGGCAACAAGTCAGGACCCTGTTCTCCCTCTCACGGAATTTACAATCCAGTCACCAGGTTTCATATATTTTTCTAGCTCCCTTTGTTTTTTTCTCTGATAATACAAATGTGCTTGACACTCAAGACTGTAATTGCTTATCAGATTAATAAAGCTATGTGTTTGTAAATGAATAATGAAATAATTTGTGGAAATAGTGGTATGGACACGGTTTCTAGCTCCCAGTGCCCTGTCCCCAACATACACATACACAGGCACACCATCTTCTGGCAGGAGGTATATTGAGTTCCAGGGTGGGTTCTGATTTCTCGGATCCTGCCTTCCTGAATTTTTCTGTCTTTTTCTCTCTCAAAGCCTCTTTGTTCCCCATTTATAGATGTCCTGCAGATAGCTTAGAGTCTGCAGCTGCAGAAGGGCTTGAAGCAGTCCCACCCAGCTTCCTTTTTAATCTTGCTTATGACAGTTTTTAAAATTTAACTTTTAGCCGGGCTCGGTGGCTCAGCCTGTAATCCCACGCCTTTGGGAATCTGAGGTGAGTGGATTGCCTGAACCCACGGGTTCGAGACCCGCCTGGGCAACTTGGCGAGACCTCATCTCTACAATAAATCAAAAATTAGCCGGGCGTGGTAGCGCGCGCCTGTAGTTCCAGCTACTCGGAAGGCTGAGGCGGAAGGATCGCTGGAGCCCAGCAGGTCAAGGCTGCGGTGGCCGGGAGCGGCCACTGCACTCCAGTCTGGGCGACAGAGTGAGACTCCAACTCAAAAAAAAAAAAAATTTTAACTTTTATTTTGAGATCATTGTAGATTTACACGCAGTTGTAAAAAGTGATACCAAGAGATCATAGGTACCCTTCCCCCAGATCCTCCTAATGGTAATATCTTGTGACACTATAGTACAATAGCACAACCCGGATAGTGACATCGATAGAATCCACGGATATTATTCGGATTTCCCAAGTTTTACTGGGATACATCTGTCTGTGCGTGCATGTGTGTGTTGTTAGTTTTATGCAACTTTATCGCATGTGTAGGTTTGTGCATTCACCATATGGTGGCTTTTTTTTGTTTGTTTTTGAGTTGGAGTCTCACTCTGTCGCCCAGACTGGAGTGCAGTGGCCACTCCCGGCCACCGCAGCCTCAACCTGCTGGGTTCCGGCGATCCTTCTGCCTCAGCCTTCCAAATAGCCGGAATTACAGGCATGCGCTACCACGCCCGGCTGATTTTTTTGATTTATTGTAGAGATGAGGTCTTGCCAAGTTGCCCAGGCGGGTCTCGAACCCGTGGGCTCAGGCAATCCACTCACCTCAGCCTCCCAAAGGCGCGGGATTACAGGCTGAGCCACCGAGCCTGGCTTATGGTGGCTTTTTAATTACAGAAAATTGTACCTGTTATATACCCAATTATTTCCTTTATTATCTATTTTTGCTGTCAAAATAATGAAGGTCAGATGGGCTCGGTGGCTCAGCCTGTAATCGCGCGCCTTTGGGAGGCTGAGGTGAGTGAATTGCCTGAGCCCGCGGGTTCAAGACCCGCCTGGGCAGCGAGACCTCATCTCTACAAAAAAAAAAATAATAATAATCAGCCGGGCGTGGTAGCGCATGCCTGTAATTCCGGCTACTTGGAAGGCTGAGGCGGAAGGATCGCCGGAGCAGGTCAAGGCTGTGGTGGCTGGGAGCGGCCACTGCACTCCAGTCTGGGCGACAGAGTGAGACTCCAACTAAAAAATAATAATAATAATGAAGGTCATCTCTTCCCCAAGATCATAAAAATTATCTCAGGAATTCCAGAAAGAGGAATCTGTTGAGTGTCTGCCCTTTCCCCATAGAAACTCCATGTGGAAATCTCTCTAATCCAGATTTCCCGTCACATGTTCCATTTGTAGATTTTTTCACCAAATTGAAAACCTTTGTTGATGCCAAATCTACTGGTGATATTTTTCAGTTGTCATTTCGACTACGGATTTGTTTCTTCATACAACAGATATTTCCAGTGTGTCCACAGGTGTCAAGCATGGTTCTAGGCTGGGACACACAGTGGGGCAGAAGGAGGAGAAAGATAAGGGTGGGAAGGGATCAGATCTCATGGGGACCTCATCGGTTGTGGAGAGCAAGGAGTTTGGATTTTATTCTCAAGGCAATGGAAAAATAGAAGGCTTAAAGCAGGGGGGAGAGCTGATCTGATTCTTTTTTTTTTTTTGAGTCGGAGTCTCACTCTGTCGCCCAGACTGGAGTGCAGTGGCCGCTCCCCGCCACCATAACCTCGACCTGCTGGGCTCCGGCGATCCTTCCGCCTCAGCCTTCCAAGTAGCTGGAACTACAGGTGCACACTACCACACCTGGCTAATCTTTTTCGATTTATTGTAGAGATGAGGTCTTGCCAAGTTGCCCAGACGGGTCTTGAACCCGCGGACTCAGGCAATCCACTCACCTCAGCCTCCCAAGGCGCGGGACTACAGGCTGAGTCACCGAGCCCGGCTTGATCTGATTCTTTTAGAGCATCCCTCTGACAGCTTGGTGAATTCTTGGTGTACAGTCTGCTCCTTTGTGAAATTCTCCTGCCTCAGTTCTCCCAGCCAACCCCCACCCCCGATCACCGTCTCCTTTCAGGCTCTTGCTCTGCTTTGCCGGCTTCTGAATTATGTGGGCTCAGCACATGTCAGCTCTCATCCCACGCACCTTCCCGAGCCCTTTTTGCCCACCTCACTGAGCCTAACCATGTGCTGGTGCCTCACAAATCAGCCGCTCCACAGAAAGCTATTTGGTCATCAGAATAGAGAGCTCTCCTCCCCAGGGTGATCCTCCTTAACAGCTGCAAGTGAGAGAAACTCAATCTCAACTGGCTGAAGCAAAATAAAAGGGGGATATGTAGGTTCATGTAACCAAAATTTTTTTTTTTTTTTTTTGAGTTGGAGTCTCACTCTGTCGCCCAGACTGGAGTGCAGTGGCTGCTCCCGGCCACCGCAGCCCCAACCTGCTGGGCTCCGGCAATCCTTCCACCTCAGCCTTCCAAGTAGCTGGAACTACAGGCACGCACCACCACGCCCGGCTAATTTTTGATTTATTGTGGAGATGAGGTCTCACCAAGTTGCCCAGGCGGGTCTCAAACCTGCAGGCTCAGGCAATCCACTCACCTCAGCCTCCCAAAGTGTGGGATTACAGGCTGAGCCACCGAGCCCGGCCGTAACCAAAAATTTAAAGACTCAGAACAAGCTTTAGGTATGGCAGAATCCAGGAGCTCAAATAATGTCACCAGAAATCTTTTTTCTCCTTTTGCTATCTCTAATTTCTGCTAACTGCCCTCAAAGGTGGAGAAGTAGGCTGGATGTGGTGGCTCAAGCCTGTAATCCCAGCACTTTGGGAGGCCGAGGCGAGTGGATTGCCTGAGCCTGTGGGTTCGAGACCAGCCCGGGCAACTTGGCGAGACCTTGTCTCTACAATAAATCAAAAAATTAGCCAAGGGTGGTTTTGCGCATGTGTGGTTCTGGCTACTTGGGAAGACTGAGGCGGAAGGATTGCCTGAGCCCAGGAAGTCAAGGCTGCGGTGGCCAAGAGCAGCCACTGCACTCCAGCCTGGGCGACAGAGTGAGACTCCAACTCAAAAAAAAGGTGGAGAAGTGGCTATAGGCAGCCCCAGGACCATATTTTTCCAGCTGGGCTACCCTGAAAATAAATGTTCTTTCCCCAAAGTCCCAGGGCCAGTTCTCATTGGCCCAACCCGCCTAGGTCACATACCCGGTCCTAAACCAATCATGATTCAGATTAGCTAAGGCTGAGGGGCTGAGCCATGGAAATCAGCCGCATGGGAGCAGTTCGGATTGAGGAGCTTTCTCCAAAGGCATTTTGGGGTACAACTGCCAGAAGAGGAGGGGTTGGATTCTGAGCAGGGAAAACAGCGCGGGTTCCCTACAGCCTCACTGCGTGAATGAGGAAACCAAGACGTAGGGGGTGGGGAAGAGGTTGCCTGAATCCTTTCATGAATTAGCAACAACCATAAGACCAGAGCCCTACCCAGAGGCTTGTTTGCACCCCTCCCAGGTCAGGGTTTCCTCTAAAGAAACTGGAAGTGACCAAACTCTGACTGGCAGATTGGGGTCTGCCTTTTACCCCATGTCCCATCTGGACCCCCAGGGCCCTGTTCTGGTCTTTTGTTTTGTTTGGCAGCACATCACCATTGAGAGGGTACTGTCTTTTCTGGAGACTTTGGGGAGCCCCACGCCTCCAGTGGAAGGATTTCAGGTCCTGTGATGGGAAAGGAGTGCTATTTGGGGGTCAGGAGGACTCTTGGGAGCTGACTACTAACTCTGTCTCCCCTCTGACCACCCTCGGTCACCACCCAGCTGCCGGTAAAGAGCTGACTCAGTCCCTTCCCTCCTGGCTCTTCATCCCATATGCATGTATTGAGCAGTGACTTCATGTAGGCGCTGTGGCTGGTGCCACGGGATGGAGAGGAATAGACCTGCGTGGAATTGTTCCCTCATGCTCGTGGGACCGAGTCCATAGAGCTTAGTCTCACATTCCAGGCCCTTTCTAATTTGGCGCAATCTAAGCTCTTCTCCTGCCAGTTCTCCCTTCCCTCCGTGTTTGTGTCTTCTCCGCATCAACTAGTAAAACCTATTGGACAAGCGTGCCATGCAGTTTCACACCCCCATGTTTTTATCCCTCTCCTCACCCCATGCCAACTGCAGGCCACTTGCTTATTCTTCTGAGCTCACTGCAAATGTCATACATTCACCCATTTGTTTGTTAATTCATTTACTACACATCCCCAAAGCAGCTCCCATGCTGAGTTGTAGGAGCACTGAGCAAACTAAGACAGGAACACTCTTCTGAAGGTGGAAGTTGTCTGGAAGAGGAGACAGATGTGTCCCCATAAATTACGAGGCAGTGTGCCATGTGCTCAAAGACCTTGGAGAGGCACCCTTGATCCAACCTGAGGGGCTGGGGGCCTTGCTGGGCAAGTCTTGGAGGGACCTTGGACGAAGGAGCATGCCAGCAAGCCTTCTCTGCCACTCTGGTTGAAAGAGATGCCTGTCACGCCCGCTCTTCCTTTCCAGCCCTTATCAATGGGTGTGACTGGGTGCTTATTCACTTCCCTATTCCTTTGCCTATTTCCGGCCTGCCCCACCAGAGCAGCGGCTCCGCGAGGACAAAGACGTGGTTCATGTGTTCCCTGCTGTTTACCAGTTCCTGGCGCACAGCCGGCACTCAGTAAAGATGTGTTGACTGAATTAATCCATGAATAAGTGGACTCGCCCTGGAGTGAGTGGGCACAAGCCGCCAGGGCCTGCCTTTCATGCTGAGAAGGGCCTAAGGGCGGTCTCCCTTCATGATCTCCGGACACACACTAGGGATGTTTGTGAGATATTTATGAGAGAGAGAAACACCGTGAGGAGCAGACTTGGAGGTACGCAAAGAGACCTGAGGCCACAGCAGAGAGAGCTTCTTGGAGGTGGAGGGACAGAAGCCGGGCCCTGAAGGACGAGAGGACAAGAGGATGAGGCCAAGCTGTTCGAGGACCTGCTTCCTCCTCTTCCTAAGCGGAGGCGCATCATCCCCTGCCTCACTTTGCAGTGCAGTGTGGTCCAGAGGTGGATAATGGGAAGAACTGTCAAGGCAGGCCACCCCTGGGAGATGCCAGGCAGAGTCTGGCCCGTCCGGGCTCAGGGCTCCCACACTCAGGGTCTAGGTCGACAAGTAGAAGCCATGAGCCCCGCCCTCCCCACCCCCACCACAGGCCCCTGTGCCCTGATGAGGTCTTCCATTCATGCTGAGCAGCCACCCAGGTCTGTGTGGGCCAGACTGTTTCCAGAGAGCAATTTTCTGCCCACGGGGAGCTTGCTGTTGGAGCAGGTGCTCAGAAAGGGTGCTGGGGGCCCCAGGGCTGGCATGACGCTGGATGCACAGGAGAGATTTCTGGGAAGGTTGTCTAACACGTTTAGCTGACACAGAGCATGTACACATGTGTATGGATGCCCATGATTGTGCACATGTATCTGCATCTTCACCTGTGTGTTTGTGTGTACATACGTGTGGGGCCATGTCTGTGTGGTGTGTATACGTGCATGCATGTCTGTACTCAAGTATACAGGGCAGTGCATACATGTGAGCACACGTATCTGTGACTTAAAGTTTGGGACAGGGTCTAGTGGTAAGCATAGGGTCCAGCTGGCCACTGGGGACCCCATCTGATGAGGGAACACGACTCTAGAGTGAATGTTCTACCTGTGAGTAGGACAACCTCTCTGTCCCAATCTGTTCGTGTCTTCATTCTCTGTTTATTTCTAGAGAGACTGGTATATCATCATGTGTTAGTTTAACAGAGGAACCTCCTCGAAGACAAAGCTTAGCACAGTGGCTTCTGAGAAGGTGGATACTGGAGAGATGGCACCTGGTAAGGTTTAGAAGTGGACCAACCCTGGCTGTCGGGAACACCTTTTTTTGTTTAATTCACACAGCTCTATGAAGCCGGAATTACTCTGCCTGTTTAAAGAAACCAAGGTCAGAGAGAGGAATGGCTTGTTCAAAGCCACGGAGCCAGGAAATAGAGGAACTTGGATTTGAACTCAGATCTGTGTTATTCCAAAGCCTTTCCCGGTCTACAACATTGAAAGGTAGGATGGTGATGAATGTAGAGAATTTCTCGTCCTTTTGCAAAATTCTCTCTGATAGTTTGGTTACATTTTCTTTTCAATAAATTATGGACTTTTTTTTTTTTTTGAGTTGGAGTCTCACTGTCGCCCAGACAGGAGTGCAGTGGCCGCTCCCGGCCACCGCAGCCTCGACCTGCTGGGCTCTGGCGGTCCTTCCGCCTCAGCCTTCCGAGTAGCCGGAACTACAGGTGCGTGCCACCACGCCCGGCTGATTTTTGATTTATTGTAGAGATGAGGTCTCGCCAAGTTGCCCAGGTGGGTCTTGAACCCGCAGGCTCAGGCAATCCACTCACCTCGGCCTCCCAAAGCGCGGAATTACAGGCTGAGCCACCGAACCCAGCCAATTATGGACATTTTTTTGTTGTTGTTTAGTTGGTGTCTCACTCTGTCGCCCAGACTGGAGTGTAGTGGCCGGTCCCGGCCACCACAGCGTCGACCAGCTGGGCTCTGGCGATCCTTCCTCCTCTGCCTTCCGAGTAGCTGGAACTACAGCCACGCGCTACCACGCCCGGCTAATTTTTTGATTTATTGTAGAGAGGAGGTCTCGCCAAGTTGCCCAGGCGGGTCTCAAACCCACAGGCTCAGGCAATCCACTCAGCTCAGCCTCCCAAAGCACTGGGATTACAGGCTGAGCCACCGAGCCCGGCACATTTTTAATAAAAAGTGTTTTGAAGGAATAAATACCTGAAACCATTGTTTAACCTAGAATCTGATGTCTCAAAGGCCCATTGTGGAGAAGGAGTGAGACTGACTTCAAAAATAATGCATCATGAAGCATGCCTTTGGATCATCTCAAGAGGATATGTGCTAATTCTGATGAGAACGGAAATGTTTTGGGTGGGTCAGGGTGGAGTGGAGGCGGGTGGCGGACATCTTGCCACCAGGAAGCCAGGAAGCCGACAGACACTGGCGGATCAGACACCTCGTCATCCATCAGGCTCGCCGAAGATAACAAGCCCCCACCCCTGCCATCGCTTCTCTTATTACTGGAGAAAAATGAAAACCAACTCCAAATCACCTTGGCCATTTAGGTATATTTATTTTGCTGTCAGCTGCAAGCAGGCTCTGTCT
Source organism: Cephalopachus bancanus (assembly GCA_027257055.1). NCBI lineage: Eukaryota > Metazoa > Chordata > Mammalia > Primates > Tarsiidae > Cephalopachus > Cephalopachus bancanus. The sequence continues at coordinate 1,170,439 of JAPVLO010000510.1, forward strand.
TAGTGTTCCGAGCTAATTAGAGCTTGTCCTCAGAATACTTGAAGGCTGCAGCCTGAACAGCAGAAGTGGGAGAGCAAGTATCAACATGCGAGCAACATGGGGTCGTGAGTTAGGGTGTCCACAGGTGGAGGAGAAAGAGTCAGCGGGCGCCGACGGAGGCCTTCAATATGGCCCAGCAAGGTGTCGTTTCCCTCCTGAGAATGCAAGTGAGTTTTTCATTGCCTTACGAGAGCCCCCGTGTGCATCTGGGGTGGATGCTGTGGTGCTTCGGCTGCCTGTATCCATCTTTGACTTACAGGAAGCAGAAGGACCTCTCTTTCCTTCCTTGTTTTCTCCCCATCTAGGACAGCCTTGGTAGGATACCATCCACACCCCACCTCCCGGTGCCAAGGAGTTGGCATGCGGTCTAAGCTTGGCCTACAGAATCCACTCTTTCCTGGGACCTAGACTTTTGAGTAGAGAGGTTCCAGGGTTACTAGGTCACACAGCAAAGAAACTGGGACAAGGTGGTTGAGAAGTCCCTGCTTCCCAGCTGGACCCTTGCCTCTGGTCTTCCCGCTGAGCAGCAAACCCCCCTTTTTGCTAGGTTCTGTTGTTTGCAGTCCTGACTGATAAGGCCTCCTCCTCTATACTGGCACCTCAGGGAAGTTGTAGATTCAAATCCTGACTGTGATTTCAGGAAAGAGAGATCCAGGTAGGGACGGGATTGGAAGAAAGGTGCTGAGGGCTGGGAAGGGCAGAGGGATACAACTGAGCCAAATAAACATCAAGGACAAAAAGGAAAAATGAGTCCCACTTAGGGGTCCAAAGGTATACCAGAAGTTTCTCTACATGATCACGAATAGGTCTCACAGGAAACTTGAAAGAAAGCCTTATTCCCATTCTTATAGGTGGCTGTTATTTTTGCTCAGCCTCCTGTCGCCTTTCTTCTTATAACAGGACCCTAGATTTACAAGAAAGAACTACCCCCCTCTGTCCTGCAGCCTGTTGGTTTATGTGGGGTTAGCACCACCCTGACAGCCTACTGACTAAGACCTGGCCAATCAGAGTGTGAATCTCTCGGCTACAGGGATTAGTTCAAGGACAGATGTGTGGCCAAGCTGGGTCAATGACATTCAGACTTGAGATTTTTGCTGAAATTATGTGGGAAGAAGTGGTCTTTTCATGCTTGAGTTGGGAGGTTTAAGCCCAGAACTACTGTGTTTCATTTTTGCTACCTCATGAAAAGATTCTGCTTGTGAATGATGCCACCAAAGAGTTAATTGAACCAGGAAGTGTAATTGGTTTTCCATGACACTGTTTGAACATATCACTGGACTCTTCAGTTACAGAAGCTGATAAATCCCTTTTTGTTCAAGTCAGTTTGCACTGCCCTTTATGTCACTTGCAACCTAATGACTAGCGCATGCAATGCAAAGAGGTCAAGGGATCTTAGGTCTGGGCCACGACTTATCCTATGGGAAGGCAGGGAAGAGAAGCCAAGTTCTCTGGCCTTAGCCTCTACCTCAGACTCTGAAGGCCTGTGCCACTGATTCACTGGGGGTTTTAGGTACATCACTTAACATCTCTAAGGTTCAGTTTTCTCTTCTGTAAAATTAGGGTGATGATAATTATTGTTGTTAGAAAAAAAAATTTCAGCCAACACTAAGTGATTACTAGTTACACTAATTGCTTCTAGTCCTTATGCAAAGTGTTTTTCATGTATTATCATATTAAATCCTCATTAAAATTGGCTGGGCGCAGTGGCTCACGCCTATAATCCCAGCACTTTGGGAGGCTGAGGTGAGAGGATTGCCTGAGCCCACAGGTTTGAGACCAGCCTGGGCAATTTGGCAAGACCTCATTGCTACAATAATAAAAATAATAATAATCCAGCATAAGCCGGGCTCGGTGGCTCAGCCTGTAATCCCGCGCCTTTGGGAGGCTGAGGTGAGTGGACTGCCTGAACCCGCGGGTTCGAGACCCGCCTGAGCAACTTGGCGAGACCTCACCTCTACAGTAAATAAAAAAATTAGCCGGGCGTGGTAGTGTGCACCTGTAGTTCCAGCTACTTGGAAGGCTGAGGTGGAAGGATCGCCGGAGCCCAGTGGGTCAAGGCTGCGGTGGCCGGGAGTGGCCACTGCACTCCAGTCTGGGTGACAGAGTGAGACTCCAACTCAAAAAAATATATAATAATAATAATAATAATCCAGCATAGTAGCACATGCCTGTAGTTCCAGCTACTTGGAAGGCTGAGGCAGAAGGATCGCCTGAGCCCAGCAGGTCAAGTCTGTGGTGGCCAAGAGTGTGCCACTGACCTTCACCCTGGGTGACAGAGTGAGACTCCAACTCAAAAAAAAGGCCAGGGGGTGCAGGGTGCAAGGAGGTTGGTCCTACCTGCTAGCTTACAAAGGCCCAGCCACTTTTTGATCTATTCTGCACCTTACAGGGGATGCTTCAATTCTACCTGAGAAGTATCACCATTGGCGAGGTGATCCAGTGTCTCAGGAGTCTCTGGGAGACAAGTTCAAGGTCAGGGACTCGGTCTGACATGGACTTTTTTTTTTGTTTTTTTTTGAGTTGGAGTCTCACTCTGTCGCCCAGACTGGAGTGCAGTGGCCGCTCCCGGCCACCGCAGCCTCGACCTGCTGGGCTCCGGCGATCCTTCCGCCTCAGCCTTCCGAGTAGCTGGAATTACAGGCATGCGCTACCACGCCCAACTGATTTTTTGATTTATTGTAGAGATGAGGTCTCGCCGCCCAGGTGGGTCTCGAACCCGCGGGCTCAGGCAATCCACTCACCTCAGCTTCCCAAAGGCGCGGGATTACAGGCTGAGCCACTGAGCCTGGCTGACATGGACTTTTAAAAGATAGGTAAATAGCCGGGCTTGGTGGCTCAGCCTATAATCCCGTGCCCTTGGGAGGCTGAGGTGAGTGGATTGCCTGAGCCCGCGGGTTCGAGACCCGCCTGGGTGGCGAGACCTCATGTCTACAATAAATCAAAAAATCACCCGGGCATGGTAGAGCATGCCTGTAATTCTGGCTACTTGGAAGGCTGAGGCGGAAGGATCGCCGGATCCTGAGGCGGAAGGATCGCCGGATCCAGCAGGTTGAGGCTGCGGTGGCCTGGAGCGGCCACTACACTCCAGTCTGGGTGACAGAGTGAGACTCCAACTCAAAAAATAAAAAATAAAAATAAAAGATAGGTAATTTCCCCTGTCTCATTCATATGTAGTCAAAGGAAGGTCAGAAAGCTTTTAAGGATAGTGATACTTTAGATGACTGAGTGAATAAATGAATGACTGAGTCAGGAGTGAATAAATTAGTAAGTAAATCTATAGATAAGTGAGGGAGTGAGACAGAGGTGAGCTGGTTTCCTGCTCCGGGGAGCTCACAGGGCAGCTGGGAGACAAGAAAAAACAGCAGAAACAACTAGAGAACATTTATGTGCTAAGACACATAGCACTGATAATGTGTTACGGGGAAGATGTCTGTATGGGCAGGAGATGCTCAGTCAAGCTTGAAGTACGGGGTGAGGCTAATTAGGGGTCTGGAAGATGGTTAATATTGGAAAAGCTGGAGAAGGGAGTGAGGCACTCAGGAGCAGGCACTGTGTGCTGGTGGAGAAGTAGAGCTGGCTGAGGGCAGAAGACTCCTTTCCTCCCTGCAGACCCACCCAGCCCTCACCATGTCTGTTGCATTCATCAGCTCTTGGCTCCGAGTTTCCTGTGGGTATAGACCTAGGGCAGAGATACTGCAGGGAGAAATTAGAAGGAAGAGCTGCTCTTAACTCTGGCCTATAGCTAGGGGCAGAGAGGCAGGGCCAGAGCCATCCATTACAAGCATCCTGGGTCTGGCCATGCCAAAGGCTAAGGCTGGGCACATCTCAGGGCTACTCTGAGGGCACAGCTAGCTACAGTAAATAGATTTTTTCCTTTAGTGGTTTTGAAGCCAGAGAGCAATTCAGGTCAGTCGTGGATGATGCTCAGACAAGCAAGGGCTTCTGAAGAGGGGACAGGGCATCAGGGAAGGACTCTAGGATAGCATAGACCCATTTTTCCTCCTAGGCTTACCACTACCTTGCTATAGGACTGCGGTCAAGTAACGTCACTTCTCTGAGGCTCAGCTTCCTCATCTGTACAACAGGAGCAGCAACATGTGCCTCACAGGGGTGTTGTGAAGAGTTGTGGACTGTGCTTGGCACAGAGTAGGCATTTGGTGAACAGCATCTGCCAACTTTTTCCCATTGGAGCTGAGTACCAAGCTGCCTGGCCAGGTCTTAGACACCAGGCTGGTCCACGCTGGAGACAGAACCCAGGAGGCAGGGTGGGGGGGTTCAGAAGAAATATAGTTAAACTTTTAAAAATTAAAAACAACAACAGTGTGTCTGCTTATGGTCTGGGGAGAAAGAATGCCTTATTGGTCAGAGTCCTGCCAGGAAATAGACGGCATTCTCCAATTGGATAGTTTGAGGATATCTTAGTAAAAAGGCTACTTATAAAAGTGTGAGCCGAGTGCCCAAGGAATAGTGCAGGGCCCAGGAAAGGTGAGAGGAGATCTGTTAGCACCCCTAAGCCTAAAGGGGCTTATGGACAGGAGCTGTAACCTTCGGCTGAGGGACCCCACAGAGAGGAGGCCAGGGGACGACATACCTCTCTCTCTTCTCCTGCTCTCCATCTCCTTCTAGGGTCGCCACCGGCCAAACCCAACAGAAAGACGATGGCCAAGGGAGCCGCTGATAAAGCTGACTTCCCAGGCGCGGAGCAGTTTGGGGAAGCCTGTAATGGATCTAGAGGGTCACACGGAGTGGTCTGGTTCAAGGGGGCTCTGAATGCCCCACTGATAATAAACTTGAAGACCTGTCCCCATAAACCCGCACTCAAGCCCCCTTCCCCAGCCTAGGCCTGGCCAATTGCAATTATAGCCAGTGTCTCTTAACGTAGAGAGGAATGCAATCTTGACAGAGTTCTGATGAAAGATAAGCTTGGTCTTATCAGGGAGGCAGCCTGAAGGTGGGGCCTGGACATGAGGGCACTGTCTGCCCTGGGGTGGGGAGTGGGGAGTGTGGCCGGATGTTGCACGACAGCACTGAGGATGCGCCTCACACAGCAGGCGCCACATGATTGATGAGACACTCGAGCCCAACTGGTGGGGAAATTAAACAAAATTAAAAAAAGAAAACTTAATCAAACCTGGCTGGAGACACGCAGACAGATCGGCCCTCTTCCCCACCCTATTACGGAGAGTTATTTTTTAATTTGTATCCAGAGAAGACACAAATAGACTAGCTGCAGCTGCTGGGATGAGGGGAGCTTGGGCCTCAGGTGTGCCACAAACTCGTGACACTTTGACTTTGGCCTTGGGCTGGAGCTGAGCGCCAAGCTGCCTGGCCAGGTCTTAGACACCAGGCTGGTCCATGCTGGAGACAGAGGCCAGGAGGCAGGGTGGGGGTTCAGAAGAGTCATTCATTCAGCATACACAGCTTAATATGGGGGTCTCAGACACACACAAGGGCACGGAGACCAAGGCAGACACAGGAACACACAGCGAGGATTCACAGAGTCACAGATACCAAGATAAACACATCCAGAGACACGTATGGGGATGCAGACACATACAGGGACTTATATGAGAATACGACACACATATAGATCCACAGGAACACACAATAAAGACACACAGAGTCAGGCGTGGTGGTTCAGCCTGTAATCCCAGCACTTTGGGAGGCCGAGTCTAGTGAATTGCCTGAGCCCGTGAGTTTGAGACCATCCCAGGCAACTTGGCGAGACTTCATCTCTACAATTAAAAAAAGAAAGATGGCCGGGCTCGGTGGCTCAGCCTGTAATCCCGCGCCTTTGGGAGGCTGAGGTGAGTGGATTGCCTGAGCCCGTGGGTTCGAGACCTGCCCAGGCAACTTAGCGAGACCTCATCTCTACAATAAATCAAAAATCAGCTGGGCGTGGTAGCACGCGCCTATAGTTCCAGCTCCTTGGAAGGCTAAGGTGGAAGGATCGCCGGAGCCCAGCAGGTCTGGGCGACTGAGTGAGACTCCAACTAAAAAAAAAAAAAAAGACACACAGAGTCATTTATATACAAACACACACCCAAGATTACATAGAGAACCTCAGGTATGCCCAAATATCCAGAGACACAGCCTCACCGATACAGGTGCAAAACACACACCTATACCCATGTCCCTCGGGAAAGACTGCAAGAGAAGGTAAAGAGGGAACAGGCAGGAGCTGGGTGGCCTCAGACAAGGCTCTTATCTAACCCCTCTGCTTCAGTGGCCTCATGTAAGTATGGGAGTCATAATCCCCACCACATGGGCTGCTGTGAGGGCCAAATGGGACAATGACATCAAGCACCAAATGAAAGGTTTCACAGTCAGGGAACTCAGTGTCGGTTGGTTCCCTAAAACCAGAAAGGGAAAGGAAGTCCATCAACAACATGAGAAACTATGCTTTTTTTTTTTGAGTTGGAGTCTCACTCTGTCACCCAGTCTGGAGTGTAGTAACACACTCACAACCACCCCAGCATTGACCTGCTGGGCTCCAGCAATCCTTCTGCCTCAGTCTTCCAAGTAGCCGGAACTACAGGCGTGTACTACCACACCCAGCTAATTTTTAAAAATTTATTTATTGTAGAGATGAGGTCTTACCAAGTTGCCTGGGTTGGTCTTGAATCCGCAGGCTCAGGCAGCCCACTTGCCTCGGCCTCCCAAAGTGCTAGGATTACAGGCTGAGCCACTGAGCCCTGCCAAGAAACTGTTTTTTTTTTTTTGAGTTGGAGTCTCACTCTGTTGCCCAGACTGCAGTGCAGTGGCCACTCCCGGCCACTGCAGCCTCGACCTGCTGGGCTCCAGCGATCCTTCCGCCTCAGCCTTCCAGGTACCTGGAACTACAGGTGCACGCTACCACGCCCAGCTAGTTTTTGATTTATTGTAGAGATGAGGTCTCGCCAAGTTGCCCAGGCGGGTCTGAAACCCACGGGCTCAGGCAATCCACTCACCTCACTCTCCCAAAGCGCTGGAAGTACAGGCTGAGCCACCGAGCCCAGCTTTTTTTTTTTTTTTTTTTTTTAGTTGGAGTCTCACTCTGTCTCCCAGACTGGAGTGCAGTGGCTGCTCCCGGCCACCGCAGCCTCGACCCACTGGGCTCCAGCGATCCTTCCGCCTCAGCCTTCCGAGCAGCCGGAACTACAGGTATGCACTACCACGCCCTGCTAGTTTTTTGGTTTATTGTAGAGATGAGGTCTCGCCAAGTTGCCCAGGGGGGTCTTGAACCTGTGGGCTCAGGCAATTCACTCACCTTGGCCTTCCCAAGCGCAGGATTACAGGCTGAGCCACCGAGCCCAGCTAGAAACTATGTTTTAAACATAGGAATGTCTAGTGGTCCAGAAGCAATAACCCAGGATGGGCACTTGTTGACTCACAGCCCATGAAGCGAAGTCAATCCCAAAGCAGGGCTATCCCTGCACTCACCGACCACACCCCCCAATATTCTGTCTCCAGGCCCAACATTCACAGGCTTTTGTGGTCAGGCTGCTAAACCCCACTTCACCTCGTCTCTGCTACTCCCTTTCCCGAGAGCTCAGCTCCAATCCCACGGTGTCCTCACTTCCACAGACGTGCCGTGCTGTTCTTGCCACCAGTCACTGAGTGTGCCTCCCTCCTCTCCGGGTGCCCACCTTCTCCATCTGCCTCCCCAGATCGTATCCCGACTTCCCTAGCTTGACTCCCACTTGTCTAGTGATGCTACTTTCCGATGCCAGTGAACTCTCTCTGTCCCCCTCTACAAAGTCACGACTTTTCCTTTCTTTCCTCCACACCTGAAGCTCAGTCAAGTGAAGTGGCTTGCTCAGGGTTACACATCCCAGAAGTGGTTGAGCTGTGATTCAAACTCAGGCCTATCTGACTCCAAAGTTTGGTCTCGGTCTCTCTCTCCTTCCTTTCTCTTTTTCTCTCTCTCTTCCTTTCTTGATAAAGTCTCACTCTGTTGTCCAGGCTGTAGTGCAGTGGCGCAATCATAGTTCAGTAGAACCTTGAACTCATGGGCTTGAGTGATCCTCCCACCTCAGCCTCAGACTCCCGAGTAGCTAGGACTACAGGCTCACGCCACCCTGCCCAGCTATTTTTTTTTTCTTCGTAGAGACAAGGTCTCACTGTATTGCTCAGTTGGGTCTTGAACTCCTGGCCTCAACTGATTCTCCTGCCTTGACCTCTCTGAGTCACTCTCCCCAGCCCAAAGCCCAGTCTCCTTCAACCACACTCTCTAAGGTCCTAAAGTTTAGGAGTCACATTCCATGCACATTTAAGTTGCTTCCAAACTTCATTATTATAAGCAATGCTGCAATGAACATCTTCACGTTTTAGATTATGTTTTTGGCATAAGTCCCCAGGAGTAGAATTAAGGGTCATTTCTCATGACTTCCACTGCTACCAGTCTGGGCCGTCATTGCTCCCCTGGATGTCTGTGGGGGCCTCTTTGCTAGACAGGCTACTTCCTTACTTCCTCCTGTGGTATACTGAAATTGGTTCCAATTCTTCACCTCTTCCTGCAGCTTGCCAAGGTCTCATCACATATGGGGTAGATTTCTCTCTCCCTTAACTTTGGCCTTGGTCATTGACTTGCACTGGTCAACAGAATGGAGCATAAGTGGGCCAGTTCCTACCTGGGGCTTGAAAGTGTCTTCACTTGCCCTCTTGTGCTTCTGCCATCGCCATTGAAACACGCCTCACTCGGCTCGCCTGCTGTTTCTGGGAGAAGAATGAGAGACAGCTGGAGCAGAGCCACTCAACTTGTCTGCAAACCTGTGAGAAGAGTTAATCATAGTCTGAAGTCACTGAATTTGGGGTGGCTCGTTACACAGCATTATTGTGAAGTCACACTGCCAGGGTTATCTTTTTGTATTTTCTTTTATAATTTGTGCTTTATGTGCTGTAAGGCCTTGCCACTCCATGCCCAGGGAACCTAGGAACAAGCTGGTGAGAGTATGGGAAGCAGAGGTGGTTGATCAGGCCACAGGACACCCACATCTCTTCCCTGTTCCCTAAGGTTGACCAAGGCCAGGGTGGCTCCCACAGAGGAGGTGGAAGAAGTCTGGAGCCCTCACTGGAAGGAGAAGGGGAAGGGCCTGTTCCTAACACTTGCTATATCTCACCATGGGCCTCATTTTCCCCATTCCACCCACGAGGAAACTGAGACTCAAAGAGGTGAAGTGACTCGCCCGGGGTTGTGTGGTGAGGACGCCGCATTTCCTGCCTTCCGTGCCTTGGCTGGCCTGATTCCAGGGGTCAGATGAGACCCTTGCCTGAGATCATCCCTTTTGCCTCTGATTGGCGCACAGACTTGGCTACTTACTGGCTGTGTGACCTCAGACAAGTGATGTTACCTCTCTGGGCCACTCAATTGTAAACACTGCAAGGGCAGGGACTTCCTTTTGCCGATTGCTCTAGCCTTGGAACAGAACCTAGTACTTAACAAGTCAAAAGCACAGCATCTCTTTTGTTGAGCATAGGATGAGATGGTGCTTGAATCCGGAGACTGTTTTGATGGCCCCTGAGTGTAGAGCGCTCTGGGAACAAGACTGGCCTGATTCTAGCCGAGCTGTTCCCGAGAAAAAGTGACTTATTTGCTGCTCAGTGTCTCCTCTATCAAATCGACCTCCCTGCATTTCCTGCCACAGAGATTTGGTGGACATTGACTGAGACATGGGTAAAGTGCCTGGCACCTAATTAGTATGCAATAAACAGCCTGTTGTTTGCTGGACTGACAGTAGATATTTAGGCCAAGTGAGCAGCAGAGAAAGTGACCAGCCAGGACCCTCAAAACCCCCAGAGAGGAAGGTGGAGATCTCCATCCAGGCCCTTCCCTGTCAAAGGGGGTGATATGAACAGCACAGTCTCCAGCTCTGGGCAGACGGCATCACGGAGGGGAAGGGGGACAAGAAACAGATGACTGACTTTTTGATTCCTTCTGTGAATTAGCTTCCTGCCGAGCTGACTTTGGACAGGAGGGAGGCGGAGGTGGCCGGCACTTGTAATGAACAGAGAGCTTGCCCAGGCAGGGCTGGCCATCGATCGTCTGGCCCCAGCTTGTTCCAGCAGCAGGGGAGGAAGGAGAGGGGGTCGCCGTGTCCCTAGGCATCTGCAGGAGGGGTGGCAAGGGAGCTGGCCCTGTGCTTGGCGCCATGGAGCGCCAGGTGAGCTCCAGGCACTTTGCATCCGTGGTCTCCTTTCATCTCTACAACCATCGAGCATGGGGGGATTCTTACCTCTAGCGAGTTCAGAGCTCAGGTGGGGTTTAGAGTTTAGGTCTAGTGACCAGCAGAGGGGTGACTGGCCAGAATCCTCACAGCCTCCTGGAGGGGAAGGTGGAAGACTCCATCCATGCCCTGCCCTGTCAAAGAGAGTGGTATGAACAGCACTGTCTCCAGCTCTGGGCAGGACCCCTGTCAGACTCAAAGCTCAAGAAGAGCAAGTGACTTGCCCAGGGTCACTTATACTGTAACTTCCAGTCTAAAAGCCAAATATGTCTTTTATAATCTGTGCTTTATGTGTCATTAAGGTTGGGATTTCATTTCTATCTCAAGCCCCCTCTGTACCAGGAAGTAGAAACTTAATCCTGGTCTCACTGCACGCAGTGGCTCACACCTATAATCCCAGCACTTTGGGAGGCAGGGATGTGAGGATTGCCTAAGCCCACGGGTTTGAGACCAGCCTGAGCAACTTGGTGAGACCTCATCTCTACAATAAATAAAAAAATTAGCCAGGCGTAGTGGCATATGCCTGTGGTTCCAGCTACTTGGAAGGCTGAGGTGGAAGGATCACTGAGCCCAGGAGGTCGAGGCTTGGTGGCCAGAAGCATGCTACTGCACTCCAGCCTGGGCGACAGAGTGAGACTCCAAGTCAAAAAAAAAAAAAAAGACTGGGCTCAGTGGTTCAGCCTGTAATCCCAGCACTTTGGGAGGCTGAGACGAGTAGATTGCCTGAGCCCACGAGTTCGAAACCAGCCCGGGCAACTTGGCAAGACCTCATCTCAACAATAAATTTTTAAAAAATTAGCTGGGCGTGGTAGCGCGTGCCTGTAGTTCTGGCTACCTGGAAGGCTGAGGTGGAAGGTGTTAGGGTACGAACAGGGTGAGGGTGGAGAGGCGCAGGGAGGCGCGCAGCACAGCTGGGGCTGGCAAGCTGGAGGTGCATGCTGGCAACCCAGAGATCCGAGTAGATGCAAAGAATTGTAACACACAGAGGTGAGAAAAGAAAAGATTTATTTAAGAAAAGTTCACCCCCCACAGACAGGGAGTGGGCCTACACTCTAAGTGAGTGTGGCATTGTAGCTCCCAGAGTCCTGACTTAAATCCTTTCCTTGGTGATGTTGCACGTGACTGCCGTGACTGCTGTGACTTCCTTGTCGACCACCTGTGAATGTCTTGGAGAACCTGTGACACAGAGACCCATTAATGTCCGCCCACATCACCATAGCCCCTAGAGAAGTAAGTGACAAGGATTCTAACACTCCTGCACCTTCCAGAACAACATTCCTTAGAGCTAATGAAGGGTGCACCTCCCCTTATCTCCTAGGCATTCCCAGTGGGGAGCTTCGGGGGATTCTTGGCTTCCCTGTAGATAGGGCCCGATTCACTAGAAGATCTAATCCCCACCTGCTCCCCCTCTGAGCGGTCATAACTTTTGTAATGACAAGTTTCATGACTTCTGCAATCCTTGCCTGAAACATGATGTCCTAGGCCTTGTAAATTCCCTTTACTCTAGTCAAGCTTGATTGATGCTACGAAATACCTCTGATACCTGGCACCAGGAAGTCTGTTTCTGAAAAAAAAAAAGTCGGTAAAGTTAATTTTACCTAAAGTATGCATTTCTCCAAAAGCGTAGCTTCTATTTTCTCATCATTGTATCAGGGTTTAAGAACAAGATGAAAAATGGCTTCCCACTCTCGGACTGTCAGAAGAATCACTGGAACCCAGCAGGTTGACGCTGGGATGGCTGTGAGCATGCCACTGAACTCCAGCCTGAGCGACGGAGTGAGACTCCAACTCACACAACAACAACAACAAAATGCTGGTCTCTCCGGAATCTCCCTGCCTGCACCACCCAGTCCCAGGAGTCACTCTCTGTGCTGGTTTTCTATTGATGCATAAGGAATCACCCCCACATCTAGTGACTGAAAACAGCCACAGTCTTAGTCTCGTCCTGTCGTTCAGCCAGGTGGTTCTTGTTCAGGGTCTTATGCTGTTGCAGTCGGACAGTGACTGAGGCTGGAGGAATCCCAGAGGCATCCCCCAGTCACATGTCTGGCAGCTGATGCTGGCTGGTGGTTGGAGCCTCGGCTAGGGCTGTGACCTGGAACACCTGCACATGGCCTCTCCGAGTCACCTGCACTTCACAGCATGGCGACTGGGTTCCAAGAGCGAGCAACCCAAGCGACTCAGACTGAAGTCGTCTCACCTTTTATGACTGAACTGCAGAAGTCACGGAGCATCCTGGCGCTGTTGTTGCATGCCACATTCAAGGGAAGGGAACGTAAGTCCCACCGTTCCATGAAGAGCGTGTCCACATCTCACTGAAATATGAGCCTGTGGAATAAGAAGCTGTGGCTGTCTGGCAAACACAACCTGCCACATCATCTGTCCCCTGAGCTGGCCTTGTCCCTGTTTGCTCTGAAGTCTGTGGTCCATGCAGTTTGTGACCCCTGGGACCTCACTGCAAGATCACCTTGCCCAGGCCTCTTGAACCACACCCATGCCTCTTGAAATACGGGGGTCGTTCCACTGCTTCTCATACTAAATTGGAGCACTCGGGGGCCCTCCAGAAGCTATCTCAGTCCCCCTCATTTCTTCCTCCTTCCCACCTCCAGACGGAAAACAGAGATCCTGGCCTGCAGCAAGTGCCCAGAACACGCTCGCTGCTGTGCGTGTGCTTACTGTAAGTTACTGTGGGAGTGCAGGGGTGGGAGAGACCCTTCTGCCCGAGGTATGGGACTAGTCAGGGCAGGCCTCACAGAGGAGGTGACATGGTCTAGAGTTTATCAGGTGGGGAAATGAGAGGAGGGACGGTCGAGGGCCAAGGGACCAAAGTGCACACGTGTGGGAGTGTGAGGCTGCATGGAGCATGAGGAACAGGGAGGGCCCCGCCTGCAGGGTTGGGAAAGGCCCCGCGAGCCAAGCCGTGGCTGGCGGCATGCGCAGGAGCAAAGCAGAGGAAGGAAGGAAGGCGGCTGCGGACTCAGCAGGCCGGCAGGCTGGAGGAGGGCACCCTGGCAGGTCCACTCTGAAAGGCAGCAGCTCCGACCTCACCCTCTGCTCCGACCTCACCTTCCCTGCCCTCCCGGGCGGCGTGCCCAGCTCTAGGGTCTCGGGGCAGCAAAGCCCGAGCTCCCCTCCAGCCTCACAGCCCCCACCCTTCTGGTGGGGTGAGAGTGACCGACCACACAGGGTATTCTCTGTGCCCTCCCAGGATGGTTGACTCCACAGAAGCTTTGCCAGGAGGCAGCGGAGTGTGTAACCGCTCTCGCTGTTCCATTTGGAGCGCGGTGTCCCATTGAGATGACCTGACTGTTGGGCAAGGGAGAACACTGCAGTCCCCAGGGTTGGCGAGGGGCGTGTCCAGTCGTGACTTCTGGCGGAGCCCCTGTCATCTGGGTCTTGGCAAACACTCTGCCCTCACCATCTCTTGCCTGCTCCCACCTCTCTGTAGGCTGGGGTTCTTAAACTCCCCGGGATTCTGATTCAGTGGGTCTGGGATGGGGTGCAGATGATTCTGATGCTCATGGCCCAGGACCGTACTGGAGAAGGCATGGGAGGGCTTGAAGGTCCTTGTTGGTTAAAGAAGTTCAGACAACTCCCATCTGCTTGCTGTGTACTAGCAGCACTTGGGGCAAGACCTCAACCGAAAGGAAGAGTTTGGCCAGGCGCAGTGGCTTATATTCGTAATCTCAGCAATTTGGAAGGTTGGAGGCAAGAGTACAGCCTGAGCTCAGGGGTCGAGACCTGCCTGGGCAACATGGCGAGACTTCATCTCTACAATAAATCAAAAAATTAGCCAGGCGTGGTGGCGCACACCTGTGTTTCCAGCTATGTGGAAGGCTGAAGCAGAAGATCGCCTGAGTCCAGCAAATCAAGGCTGCAGTGGCCATGAGCATGCCAGTGCACCCCAGCCTAGGCGACGGAGTAAGACTCCAACTCAAAAAATAAATAAATAAATCAAAAGGAAAGGAAGAGTTTGTAACCAGAGCTGCCCAGCCCCAGGGTGCATCTTCGCAAAACTCATCGGTTCTTCCAACAAATGTTTATCAATACCTGCTCAGGGCCAGGCCTTGTTATCAGAACCTGGAGGTGGGAAAGCTACCCTAGTCTGTGCTAGTCTGATTGGAGGATGAGGTGGGGATGAGACAGACATGGAAATAATGGCCTGAAATAACAACAGGACCCGGGACCCGAAGTGTGACAGAGAGCAGCTCACAGTACGTCCACAGCCCGGGAAATGCATGGATCAACTCTGCTTCCCAGAGACGGGGGCTTTTGGGCTGGGTCTTGAGGAATGAATAGCTCACCAGCGGAAGAAGGCAGGAGGTGATGATGGGATGGATAGGGATAGTTTGGAATTTCTTCTTTTCACAGAGGGTCCAATTTACCCAGGTCTGATTTTTTTTTTTTGAGTAGGAGTCTCACTCTGTGACCCAGGCTGCAGTACAGTGGCATGCTCGTGGCCACCACAGACTCAACCTGGTGGGTTCAGACAATCCTGCTTCAGCCTTCCAAGTAGCTGGAACTACAGGCATGCACCACCACGCCCAGCTAATTTTTTGGTTTATTGTGGAGATGAGGTCTCACCATGTGGTCCACTCTGGTCTCAAACCCCTGGGCAATCCTCTCGCCTCTGCCTCACAAAGTACTGGGATTATAGGCGTGAGCCACCATGTTTGGCCAGCATACCCAGGTCTGGTGGCCCTCCTTACAGAGCCCAATGATGGCCCCGGTGACCCTGGTTTCTCCCGGCTCCCTGAGCTCGCCATCTGCGTATCACCCTTTCACACATCCCAAGGCCTACTGCCTTGGGTTATTCAGCAAGGTGGGAATGCCAGGGTAACCGCCTTCCTCAGTGTCACACAATTAAGGGTTCCAGCTACTGCAGGGTCCCTTAAAAAGAGACTTCTTTTCCTTGGGCTTTATAATTTTTTTGGGGGGGAGCCTCTGGGTCTATTATTCTCACATTTAATTAATGTTCCACTTGACTAACAAAACATAACAGAAGCAGCTGGGATCACTGGGAGGCTGGGGCCTGGGATAATTGCATAACTTGGGAAGGGGCAGGAGAGCCTTCAAGGGCTAGCAGCTGTGGGGGGGCAGGCATGAACTAGGTTAGGCAGGGCCTCGGGCTCAGCCATGCTGCTGGGGAGAACCCATCCTAGCTCTCAGCTGTGTCTTGGCTGTTCCCCTCCTGAGGGGCTGCAGTCTCTTCGAAGTTCCAGCATCTTCACGGTCTCCTCATTCTCCCACCTCCCAGGGCAGCGGTTCTCAAATTTTAGTGGGGGTCAGAAAGTGTGTGGATAAAAACAGGGTGTGTGTGTAAAAACGCAGACTCCTGCAAGCCGGTGGACTGAAGGCCAGGAATCTGCATGGCTGCATGGCTGACCCAAGTACTTCTAATGTAGGTTGAACTTGGACAAACTTGGGGAAGTCATAATTTTGGCAATAAACTCCATTCTCCTCTATAAAAGGGAGATCATCGTAGTACCACCCGCAGCACCACCGTAAGGATTGGGAAAGCAGCTAGGATGGGCCTGGCCACAGTCAGCACGTGATCCTCATCAACTGCCATGGTCATGGCTGTTATAGATCCTACAGGCACTTTATCTGTCTGGTCCCCTGCTGTACCAGGGCCCAGAGCGGCATTTGGAGAGTGGTTTTCTTCGGGAGGGAGAAATGCTGGACGTTATTACTTCATCCTCCTATACTGCTTAAATGTTTTAATGCAAACACCTTTGACTTGCCTAATTTTGAAAACTTGCTTAGTTTCGTATTAATTTGTTAAATGACCACAACAAGCTTCTTGAGCTTTTGGATGTAGCACTCGTTCTCTTCTTGGTACTTTTTAAATTAAGAGGGAATAATGCAGAACCTAATTCCATGGGGCCTGTGGAGGTTATGCCCAGCATCCCTGGTGTGCTTTTTTTTTTTTTTGAGTTGGAGTCTCACTCTGCCACCCAGACTGGAGTGCAGTGGCTGCTCCCGGCCGCTGCAGCCTCAACCTGCTAGGCTCTGGCAATCCTTCCGCCTCAGCCTTCCAAGTAACTGGAACTACAGGCGCATGCTACCATGCCCGGCTAATTTTTTTTTTTTTGATTTATTATAGAGATGAGGTCTCACCAAGTTACCCACGCGGGTCTCGAACCTGCGGGCTCAGGCAATTCACTCACCTCAGCCTCCCAAAGTGCTGGGATTACAGGCTGAGCCACCGAGCCCGGCTTCAGCGTGCTTCCTTAAATGCACGTGCCTGGGTCTGCCCTAGACCTCCCAAACCAGAATTTCTGGGACTGCCACCGGCCTTGCTAACAAGCACCCCAGTCGTTGTGTTGCAGGTGGTCTGTGCCCCACCAGGAAGAGATGCTGAAAGCAGGCATCTGCCATCCTGAGGGCAGACACTCTGGCATCTCCTCCCTCTTTTGTAACTGCCCCTGACCCCGACTCCGGTCTAGACTCTTAGGAACTCAGAAAGACTCACTGATGGACTAAAAGTGCACAGAGACCCAGAGATGGTCAGTGACCTTCCACAACCACGTGGCGAGGGAATGAGAGGCAGCTGCGGAACTGGGGCAAGGGCCTAGGCTTGGAGCCAGACGGGTGGGAAGTGGAACCACAGAACAGCTGTTTCTGTGATCAGCTGTGTGGGCAAGTGCCTTTGTCCCTCCTGCCCAGTTGCCCATTTATAAATGGGGTATTCGTCCCTGTCTCCAGGAGGTGGGGTGGCTCCTGCTGACTTGCAACAAATGGAAGCTGGGGCTGTTATTAACGACATATTTCCAACACCATTATCGCTGAAGGGCAGCACGGGGATAACACCCAGGCTTTAGAGCTCCCTGTTCCACTTGTTATCTGAGTGAACTTGACCAAGTCACTCCAGCCCTCTGGGCCTCGGTTGCCCCACGTAAAAATTGGGGTCGAGGGTAATAACCATAAGACCTACTTCATAGGGCTGTTGTGCGTTGATATTTGTAAAGCTCTTAGGACGACGCTCGGTGCAGGCTAAGCCCTAAGTGAGTGTTGGATGTTATTATCAGCAGCCTGGACTAGAAGCCTGTCTGCACCCCGGGGATGAAGCGTGCCTGCTTGCTTCGCTCCTCATTCCCAGGCCCTCTGGAAGTCCCGATAAAAGCTGACTCTATAATGAATGTACCTCTCAGCCAAGCACGGCTGCGGCAGCCCTGAAAATGAACGAGGCCTTGGCGGCAACACCAACATCCATACAATTAGGCAGCTCAGAGGTGCTGGGTCGATGGAGCAGCCTCGGGGTATCGACTTCCTCAGGGACCACAGCCCAGTCAGACAGGGGCCCCTGATGAGGCGGGGGCAGCATGCCAGGACCAGAGGGGGGGCGTGGGCTAGGGTAGGCACCTCCGAGGCCAGGGTGTACTGAGGGCTGAAAATATCCCTTTCTCTCCAGAATGGCCGTGTATGTGTGGTCATGATAACATCAGTATGACACAGGAGCTAACTTACAAGGAACATTTAGAGAGCATCGTGTAATGTTCTACCCTAGATACAATAATGACCCATTTTATAGACAAGGAAACCGAGTCCCAGAGGAGCAAAGGTACTGACCTGAGGTAACTTGTTTGGGATTCAAGCTCAGGTCTGACTCCAAAATCTTTCTCTTAACCACCACCATATTGCCTGCCATTTATTATTGGGAGGTTCTTGGCTGGCCCTCAGTTTCCCCATCTTCGAAATAGTTATGAAAGACTAGGTTAGATGACCCTGAAGGGCTCATTCCACATTTTTGTTTGTAGTGAATTAACTCTTCTGGGGTTTTTATTGGAGTCAGTTGAGAAGGACGATGTGGGATAAATACACATGCCCCGGTCCCCCTCCCCTGACGACTGCTCCCTGGCTGGGAAGATGGCCCCTGGCCAAGGCCATGGGTACCCAGTCAAAGTGTTCTGGAGGTATGTACACCTGTGTACTCCAGACACATGCTAAGGAGTCAAACATCCTTGTTCCTGCTCCTTTGCATGTCATACTATGGTTTGTGTCTCATTCCTTCCCTAATGGGGGTAGTCATGCCATTGTTTGGGCCACACTCCTTCACCCGCTGGGAATATATAACCTCACATCTATTGGGGTGTGGAAAGCTTTGTACCAATACCCCCAACCCCCACCATCAGTTCCCTCCCATAAGTAAAAATAAACCCATGTCTTTTTTTTTTTTTTTGAGTTGGAGTCTCACTCTGTCACCCAGACTGGAGTGCAGTGGCCACTCCCGCCACCGCAGCCTCGACCTGCTGGGCTCCAGTGATCCTTCCACCTCAGCCTAACGAGTAGCCGGAATTACAGGCATGCGCTACCACGCCCGGCTGATTTCTTTGATTTATTGTAGAGATGAGGTCTCGCCTGCCCAGGCGGGTCTCGAACCCGCGGGCTCAGGCAATCCACTCACCTCAGCCTCCCAAAGGCGCGGGATTACA
This sequence comes from Cephalopachus bancanus, assembly GCA_027257055.1. NCBI lineage: Eukaryota > Metazoa > Chordata > Mammalia > Primates > Tarsiidae > Cephalopachus > Cephalopachus bancanus. Next base: position 1,189,118 of record JAPVLO010000510.1, read on the forward strand.
GGCTGAGCCACCGAGCCCGGCTTAAACCCATTTCTTTACCAACCTGTCCTCTGGGTAATTTCTTTGGAATAGATAAACATGATGTGAGGGCCCTGTCCAATTGGGGATGGCTGTGATACAACTGGCCTAGTGGGCCCTGGGTTCCAGAGAAGCCCTCCACTGAATCGACAGAGATAAAGACGTTGGGAGTGGGAGGTATGTCACGGGGAAATGCCAGGTTGGGCCACTGGTTCAATGCTATTCGACATCGCCAGCTTAGTGGATGGCTGGGGACTGTCGCGTGAGGGTGGGGATGCCTCAAAAACACCAGCTGGACTCCTGGAAGTTCCCCAGGAAGCTGAGGAAAAGAAGAGGTTCAGAGAAAAAAGAAGCATAGGGCCACGCTACTGCTATGGAGTTTGCGACTGGCTACTGAGAAGCAGAGAGAAGCCAGAAGCCACAGCTGCAGGAGAAGCTCTGGTGGAAAGGGAGGCTAGGCGCACCCAAGAGGATAGCAAAGCGTTGGACAACAGGAACCTGCAGGCCTTAGCATGCCACGCTGTAAAAATGCAAGGGAAATGGCTGCCGTGCTTATACTCGGACCCGACCCTCCTTAGAGTCTGAGAGAACGGGAATCCTGAAGCAGAATCCGACTCCTCTGAGGAGCAGGAAGAGGGTCCTGTAGAAGTGGTGGACTGCGGGGGTCCCACCCCGCCAGGGTCGTGAGATGTCCTGAAGGAGAGACAGATAGGCGAAAGATGAAGATAATATACCCGGACACCTGCTTCCTGAACAGATGGCAACTTAATGTTAGTTAACACAGAGCTTTTATACCATTCGTAAAGGGGCAAGACAAAGAAAATTCCTTCACGTACATATCCTCTACAAGTTACCACCATCTAGTGGTCTTAGCAACAAACAAGCCAAGAACCCTGTAAACATTCAGACAATGAGTCTTATTCATAAGGCCAAAGATGACAGTTTTAGTCCAAAGTCCCGAACTACAGTCCTTGAACTGTCTCCAGAAAGTTTAGCAGTAGTCTTCCTTCTGGGCTTTATGGCCTTCAGAGCTCTATAATCGCCTTTGTCATCCAGGTGTCTTCGTTACTTTCCTCTTATCCTGCAGTGCTTGTTTCTAAAGAAAACTCAAAAGAAGCTTTTAGTAATGTTTCCCAGGCCCCCAAGGTTGTTTTCTGTCTTTAGCTAAGTTGTCATAAAAGTGTCTGATTAGTATATTATGAGTTCAGTGAAAACCCACTTTACAAATGTTGACTTAGAGTTTTAACTATTGAATTAAGTAAAAACCTTAAAGATGATCTTTATCCTAAGTCAGTGAAAACAGTGTTATAAATCACCTACATAACTCCTAGATAAGTGTTAGAACTTATAATGAGCTCATAATGAACTTACTATAAACTTGTGCTTTTTTTTTTTTTTTTGAGTTGGAGTCTCACTCTGTCGCCCAGACTGGAGTGCAGTGGCCGCTTCCGGCCACCGCAGCCTCGACCCGCTGGGCTCTGGTGATCCTTCCACCTCAGCCTTCTGGGTAGCCGGAATTACAGGCATGCGCTACCACGCATTTTATTTATTGTAGAGATGAGGTCTCGCTGCCCAGGCGGGTCTCGAACCCGTGGGCTCAGGCAATCCACTCACCTCAGCCTCCCAAAGGCGTGGGATTACAGGCTGAGCCACCGAGCCCGGCTTAACTTGTGCTTCTAAAGAACCTTATGTCTAAACACTAAATGGTATAATCCTAAATCAAATAAAGAGTGAATATACTTATATCATTTTTTACTCAAGCAATATCTAGTAACTTGTAACCAAGAGAAAGAAAGCATTCTTGATGTGCTTCAGAGTTTAACCCTTGCATATGTTAGAAAAGGCCAAGCGGCATAGTGGGAAAATGGGAAAATGAACCATGACATTTCCAGGTTAGTTGTGAGTACTTCGCATAATCATGCCATCTTCTTCTTCCACGACTGCACAGAATTTCTTCAGCTGTACCAACAGCAAAGACAGAAGACAGAAGGGCCTCAGCTGCCCGGACTCGCTTTGCGGCCGGGGGTCCTCAGCGCACCTGGACCTTGTCAATCAGGTGGGCCTCCAAGGCTGGCTCCCAAAATCTCCCCCTTTTTTGTTTTTAATACGAAGCCGTGAAATTGGGTCTCTGAGGACTGGGAGAGCGAGTGCGGGATAATACAAAAGTTAAAAACCAACCCGGAAGAGGTCAACCCTGCAGTCTCCCCCATTACCCTGAAATATTGACACCCCAGTGCACAACCGTACTCATGGACTGAACTGGTAGAACTGGCAACAGAGTCCCGTCAGATAGGGAGAGGAAGTCTTGTGGGGTGGCTGTTGGTTCTGGGATAGGGGAGCTGATGGCATAGTGTTGTCAGGAGAGGAGCTGGCTAAGGTGGCCTGGGTCCCAACCAGCTCTTCGTTAGCGCATATATGGCGCAGGGTGGCATGAGGAAAAATGCATCCCTTTTCAAATGGATCATGGCGGGCTGCCGGGCTGCCTGGGACAATGAAGGGAGTCTCCTGGGAATTCCCCCTTTTGGTCAACTGTGGAAGAGTTGCAGGAGTTCCTGCATGAATTGGGAAGGAGGCATGCTGCACAGAGAGAGCCCTTTGAAGGGCTGGACATGATGGCTTTTTCTGGAGGGATAGAAGATAAGGCTATGCAATTGGCTCCCAGCTTGGCATATGGCCCATTGATCTGGCCCTCTCCCCCGTGGTGGGGTGGCCGTTTCTGCAGCCACCTAGGCCATTGCAGACTTGGGAGAGACAGAGCCCAGATGTCAGAAGAGGGGGATCAGCAAGGAGAAAGAAGCTGGGATCCAGGGAGTCAAGAAGGAACCAACACAGGTGAAGCAACCCAATTTTCCTTCACAGGTGAAGGAAAACAATTTGTGGGTTGACCTCATGAAAATAGGAGTCGACCCACAAAAAACAGACAAACAGCCCAATGCTGTACTCTGACAACTATGACTCCCGACAGAGAAACACTTCCAGCCTTTGCCAGAGAAGAAGGTGCGAGTCACACAGGGCTCCCCTCCGCGTTGACAAAGTTTTCTAGCCGTCACCCGGAAGGTGGGGTTGCATGGCTCCCCTGCGCGAAGCCGAGAGCCCCACCCACAGAAGAACTAGACTTCACTTTCCCAGTCCCTTAAGCCTAGGGGTGGGACCCAGGGGTGGAGGGATTGCGAGCGGTCTCGTGCACAGAGCTCGCTGTTCACGGGTCCCCATGGAACATTCAGTGGGTGATGGCCTTGGTAGATACTGGGTCAGAATACACTCTAGTTGATGGAAACTCCTCTAAGGTCGAAGGGCCCCTGACCGCCACAGGTGGGTTTGGGGACAAGCAATGAGGGCACAGCAGGTGACGTTTACACGGGTAGACTGGGGAACATACAGTGTTTGTTTCCTCAGTTAAAGAATACATACTGGGAATTGATGTGTTATCGTGCCCACTGAGCAGTGCAGGAGATTTCTGGTTATGGAGCAGGGTGGTGAAAACAATTCTGCAAGACAGTCCTACAGCCCTGGTGCAGTTGCCACCGCCTCGAAGACTGGTGGCTACTAAGCAATACGGGCTCCCAGAGGGTCATAAAGAGCTGGGGAAACAATCACAGGACTGGCTACGGTGAACATTATAAGGCCAGCCTGCAGCTCATTTAGCCCCAGTATGGCCAGTCAGAAAACCAGACGGTGCATGGAGGATGGCGGTGGACTACAGCAAACTCAATAAAGTAATCCCAGGCAGTGGTGCCTCACATCGCCAGTGGACAAGCGAGGGATGAACTGGGGACTTACCATGCTGTACTGGGTTTAACTAATACATTCTTTAGTATTGACATTCACCCTGACAGCCAAGACCGATTTGCCTTTACCTGGGACGGATGCCAGTGGACCTTCACTGTGCTACCCACGGGCTACCTGCACCCTGACCACCTGCCACGGAATGGTTGCCGAAGACATGGAGAAATGGACATTCCCCCACCTCAGTGAGCACGTTCCCTTACGTGGATGACATCATGCTAACCTCTGATTCTCTTAGACTTAGAAAAAGCCCCCCTCGCTCACTGCTCACCTACACGAGGGGGGATGGGCAATAAGCCGGGGGCCCGGACTGCCTGTCAAGTTCTTGGGTGTTACTTGGTCGGGTGAGACTAAGGTGATGCGGCCTGCTGATAAAATTCAGGGCTGACCACGGTGAAGCAGCTGTAAGAGTTCTTAGGACTCTTAGGCTACTGGAGAGCGTTTGCCTCCCATGGGGCATAGTCTGGCGCCTGTCCCAACTGGTTGAAAGGGGAGCACAGCGGGATTGAGCCGCAGAGTGCAGGCTGCCCTCGGTTCTGCAAAGGCAGTTCTGGGGGATTTAGAAACGCTGGGCGGGCATTCTAAATCCAGCACTGCCCTGTGATTGGAGGGGAGTATCCCCCCGGAGAGCTCTGCCTGGGGGCTTTGCCAGTGACAGGGAAGGCTCCTCTCCTGATGGAGTTCGGGCCACAAACCTGGGAAGGGGGCAGAAGACCACTCTAGCCCAACAGAACACCAGGCGAACACCCTTTACCAGGCACTACTAGCGACCAAGCCCTTCACCCAACAGGCAGCTGCTATGGTCAGGACAGCCCTGCCAGTCGCATCCGGACGCTCCGTGTGACCGCATAGCTCTGGTGCCCAGACAGCCGCAGTAACCAAGTGGAGGGCTTACCTACCACAATGCAGTGAGTTATTCACCAGTCCTTTGAGTCACGGATTACAAAGCTTCTGGGCCCCGTCATGTTTGTAGGCCCTAATGAAGCACCCGCAGGGCCCACTGTTTTGACCCCCTCGCCCATTAAGGAAGGGGTGCCACCAGTTCCAGATGATGCCTGCCGAGGGGTTCCAAAAGAGGGTTGCTCCCCATTTCTGACTCTGCCCTTTTTCAACTGTGGTAAAGGGGCCTGTTCCCGTTATTTTATTTATTTATTAAAGAAAATTTTTTTTGAGTTGGAGTCTCACTCTGTCGCCCAGACTGGAGTGCAGTGGCCGCTCCCGGCCACCGCAGCCTCGACCTGCTGGGCTCCGGCGAGCCTTCCACCTCAGCCTTCCAAGTAGCCGGAATCACAGGCATGTGCTACCACGCATTTTATTTATTGTAGAGATGAGGTCTCGCTGCCCAGGCGGGTCTCGAACCCACGGGCTCAGGCAATCCACTCACCTCAGCCTCCCAAAGGCGCGGGATTACAGGTTGAGCCACCGAGCCCGGCTTCCAGTTATGTTTTACTGAGTAACAAATCACCCTGAAACTACTTGGCTTAAAGCAACACCAGTCATTTTTATATTATCTCCTGGAGGTTGACTAGGCTTGGCAAAGTGGTTCTTGCATGGAAGTTTCTCATGCAGTTGCAATCCAAGAGCCTGAGTTATTTCCAAGGCTTTCTTACTCACATACCTGGTGGTTGCTGCTGGCTGTTGCCTGAGACCTCAGCTGAAGCTCTTGGCTACCCCTGACCTCTCCATGGAGCTTGAGCTTCCCCACAGCGTGGCAGCTCAGTTCCAAGAGCAAATGTCCCAAGAGAACCAGGTGGAAGCTGTGTCACTTTACGTGACCTAGCCTTGGAAGTCACATGGCATGCCCTGTGCTGTGGTCACATGTTCACTCTGATATTTGGGGAGAAAATATAGACCTTGCCTCTTAGTGGGAGAGTTATTGATGTCACATTGCTTGAAGAGTGTGTGGGATGGGAGATACAGTTGCCGCCACCTCAGAAAGTAGTACATTCTGCCATAAATGCCTTTAGGGGGCCAGGCTCGGTGGCTCAGCCGGTAATCCCAGCACTTTGGGAGGCTGAGGCGAGAGGATTGCCTGAGCCCAGGGGTTCGAGACCAGCCCCAGGCAACTTGGTGAGACCTGTCTCTACAACAAATCAAAAAATTAGCCGGGCGTGGTAGCACGCGCCTATAGTTCCGGCTACTTGGAAGGCTGAGGTGGAAGGATCGCCGGAGCCCAGCAGGTTGACACTGGGGTGGCCGTGAGCATGCCACTGCACTCTAGCCTGGGCGACAGGGAGAGACTCCAACTCAAAAAAAAAAAACAAAAAGAAAACCATGCCTTTAGAGGCTAAGCGGTACACAGAATTGTGGGACACTGTCTGCTATTTTTTTAAAACATGAGGGATGACGAGGTCTCTGGCTGCCCTGGAAGTGTGTACCCTCTTCTAAAAACATCACATTCAAATGGGGGAAGCCACAATGCCAGCCAAATAAAATAAATCCATGGCTGGCCTTAGCTGAAGGGCCTTTCTGTCAAGGTAACTCAGTGCAAGGAAGGGAACCCCCACCCAACAAGCCTCGCCATGTGCCAGGGCCGGTGCTGGTCCTTCACATGTGCCACAATAATGGTGGTGCCCATCTTATAGCTGAGAAAGCTGAGGTCCTCAACAGTGACAGGACTGGCCCAGAGTCATCGAGTCAGGAAGCGATGAAGCTAGGTTTTTGTCTCAAGTTGGTCTTCCCCCTGTAGGGCCCACATTCCTGGGCTGTGACATGGGAGCGTGGGTGGTGCCAACTGTAAAGTGCTGTATACACTCTGGGTTGCGATTTGACACCCATATTTAGGGAGAAGGGTTGAAATGGACAGGAGCTTTTGTTTTTGTTTTTCTTTTTGCAGACAGAGAGACAAAAAGCAGAAATGGGGCTGCAGGGTGCAGTGAGTACGGGGCCCCTCCCTGTGACCCCAGGAGAAGCTTTAGAAAGACATCACCAGAAGGGCGGGCAGTACTGGCAGGCAAGGGGTCTGGACAAACAGGATACGAGTAATAGTAGGGTGGCTCTGAGAAAATAAGCAACTTGGAGCTGAAGCTTATTGCACGGCATTATGAAGCGGGAGGCAGCAATCCGCGAGGATGCGACCGTTGCTGATGAAGTGGCAGCGGCTGGGGTTGCGAGTTCCTGGGCAAAGGCACCCGCCCAAGCCCATGGAGAGGGACGGGGATGCCACCATGCCCCTAAAGTGCCTCTCGCAGAGAGCAGGGACTGGCTTTCTGGCCCTCCTCCTGTCAGAGCTCTTTCACACTGACACCGTTGTCTCCCATCTTGAGGCCTCAGCAGCCTCCTTGCTGGCCTCCCTGTGTCCTCGTGCCCCAACAGACTGTTCTAGAGTGGCCTTCTACAGGGCAGAGCAGATGCTGTTGCTGTCTGCTGCAAAGCCTTCCACGGTGCCTGGTTGCTCTTAGAATAAAATGCAGACTCAGGCTGGATGCGGTGACTCACCTGTAATCCCAGCACTTGGGGAGGCCAAGGCAGGTGAATTGTGTGACATCAGGAGTTCGAGACCAGCCTGGACAATTTATGGTGAAACCTCATCTCTACAAAAAAATCAGGAAAAAAAATATTAGCCAGGGCTGATGGCGCACACCTGTAGTCCCAGCTACTCGGGATGCTGAGGCAGAAAGATCACCTGAGCCTGGGGGACAGAGTGAGACCCCAACTCAAAAAAAAAAAAAAAGAAAAGCAGACGCCAGTGCCCTGTTCTGTTCTTCTGCCTGGCCCTTCTCCAAGCTGGTGTTGTCCCCTCTGCTCACTTGTTCAGGGGCTCCTGTCCGTCTCTCTCGCCAAGCTCCAAGACAGGGTTGGCTTGACTCCCAGTGTAACCCCAGCACACCATAAGTTCTCAGATATTTGCCAACAACTCCTCCGTCTCCGGAAAAGGCAACTCTATCCTCACAGTTGCTCAGATAAAAAGCTTCTGGGTCATTCCTGACTCGTCCCTTTCCTTCACACCCCACACCGACTGACCAGCAAATCAACAGGCTCATCCTGCCAGACGTGTTCGGAGCCCCGCCTCCAGCGCTGCCACCCTCGTCAGCCATCACCACTCTCACCCGGACAACTGCAGCCACGTCCTCTCCGGTCTCCCTGCTTGCACCCTGGCCCCCTGTGATCCACTTCCCACACAGTGACCGGATGATTCTCTTAAAACCGACATCAGGTCCTGTCCTCCTGCTTCTCAAAACCGTCCATGGGCTCCTTGCTTTAGGGAGAGTAAAAGCCAAAGTTCTGGCAGTGGCCCCAAGGCCCTGCTTCACCTCCTCGACTCCCCTCGCCTCCCCTCCTGCGGCCCTGCCCTTTGCTTAGCGCCTCCAGGACTTGTGCTGTTCCCGGAAAGTGCCAAGCTCAGTCTCGCCTCCTGGCCTTTGCACTTGCTGTTCCCTCCGCCGGGACTGCTCTCCCCAGATCACTGCTTGGCCCACTTCTTACCTTCTTCTGGTCTCTGCTGAAACGTTGCTCCCCTGGCCATCCTGCATGGACCATCGCCTATGCACACATATGCACACGTGTACACACGTGACGATGCCGACTGTCCCCGACTGACACTGCCTTGTCTTCTCTGCATTCAATCCTTGCTAGCTCACTATATACTTAATTGCCTCTGCCTTTACCCCTCTCTCCCACAGAAAGTAAACGCCAGGAAGGCAAGGACTTGATCGCGTCTGCTTTTTGGTGTGCCCTCCACTTCCGGCTCAGCTGCTGGCACGTGATGGAGGCCACTCAGCTCCTCCTTCAGCGACTGAATTCAGGCTGCAGTGATCTAGGCAAGGCAAGTCTGGCCCAGGATGGGAGCTTTCAGATAAAACAAACTCCTTGTTTGTATAATGGTTAGCAAAACCAGACAAACACTTTTGCATTTAAAAGCCAAACGAACATAACAAGAATAAGTTCCACGCCCCACTCCTTCTTGCTCACTTTCCGACTTACCTTTCCTCAGGTGGGAACTGGGACGGGGATCCCGCTCCTTGTTGCCTGCCCAGCACCCCGTCCCGTTCCCCGAGACCATTTCGCTTTTCCTTCGGAGACCACCTCCACCCCCAGCATCAGCCCAGCGTGTTCGGGTGCGTAGACCCGCCCCTGATACCAGAGGGGGCCTGTGACTGGTGCACACCTTAGCCCTAGATACTCGCGGGAGGCTAAAGCGGGAGGATCATCAGGACTTGATGAGAGTTGCACCTACTGGTTTCTGGATGGGCATGTGACACAGTCTCGACCAGTCGGAGTTATCACCAGGACATCTGGTGGCATTAGTATGAGTGAGGTTCTCTCTTGCCTGGCGGTTGCCAGGCTGTTTCAGCCATCTTGCCACCAGAAGCTTCCTAGCTTGCCTTGGAATAGAATCACTACAGAGAGACAGAACTGAGAGACAGAGGGAGGCAGATGCATAATGACATCATTTGAGTCCCTAGATGCAGCCATGCCTGAAGGCTTCTCATGGACTTTGTAGTTACATCGAGAATATTTTTCTTTTTTTCTTAAATCAATTTGAGGTGGGTTTCTGTCACTTTTTCCCATGTGTGACAATGGTCCAAGAGTGTTTCAGAATTTCAGACATTGCCATACTGCCTCAAGTCAGGCTATACCTCCTATGAAGCTCACACCCTCCGAAGCTTTTCTCAAGCTGTACCTGCCTCCCAGAGGGCCCTCCTCCTTTTTTAAACAAACCCTGCCTGTCCTTAAGACCTGTGCTTTTCTAGATGCCTTCCCCGATCACACCCACAAAGGCCTCTCCTTCCTCTGGCCTCCTCCAGTTGTTGGACACTGGGTTGGGCACAGTGCCCAGCTTCTCCTTCCTCCACCTCCTTTCAGCTTCTGCAACTCCTCAGCTCCAGGCAGCCCAAAGCTTGGCAGAAAAACTCTCCTGGGTCCGCGGGTCCTGGAGGACTCAGGTCGACTTTGCAGCTCTGCTTCCCCCTGGTGGTATAAACAAGAATTTCACTAAACTGAGCCCCCCCCCACCTGAAATCCAGCTACTCCCAGGGACACATGCCCAGCCTCCACCTAGGGGTGCCACCCTGAGCGTCCTGTATTTTTACTTGCTATATCTGGCAACCCTATCCCCACCTCCTGGAATCCTTTTATTTATTTATTTATTATTTTTTTTTAGTTGGAGTCTCGCTCTGTCACCCAGACTAGAGTGCAGTGGCCGTTCCAGGCCACCGCAGCCTCGCCTGCTGGGCTCTGGCGATCCTTCCGCCTCAGCCTTCCGAGTAGCTGGAACTACAGGCGCACACTACCACGTCCGGCTAATTTTTGATTTATTGTAGAGATAAGGTCTCACCAAGTTGCCCGGGAGAGTCTCGAACCCGCAGGCTCAGGCAATCCACTCCCCTTGGCCTCCCAAAGCGCTGGGATTACAGGCTGAGCCACTGAGCCCGACCTTCCTGGAATCCTTTTAATCAAAGCTCAGGGTTGGTTGGTTGGTTGGTTTGGAGACAGGATCTCACTGTGTTGCCCAGGCTGGACTCAAACTCCTGGATTCAAGGGATCCCCCTGCCTTAACCTCCTGTGAGTATCTAGGACTCAGGTATGCACCACTGGAGCCCCTGTTGAAGCTTAGATTTTTTTTTGTTTTAGTTGGAGTCTCACTCTGTTGCCCAGGCTGGAGTGCAGTGGCATGCTCACGGCCACCCCAGCGTTGACCTGCTGGGCTCTTGCGATCCTTCTGCCTCAGCCTTCTTTGTAGCTGGAACTACAGGTGTGTGCTACCATGCCCAGCTCATTTTTAAAATTATTATTTATTGTAGAGATGAGGTCTCGACAAGTTGCGCGGGCTGGTCTCAAACCCATAGGCTCAGGCAATCCACTCACCTCGGCCTCCCAAAGCACTGAGATTACAGGCTGAGCCACCGAGCCCGGCCACAGCTAGTTTTTTAAGTCTCTGGTGCTCAATCTCCTATTTTACAGATTAACTGAGACCCAGAGAGGGCAAGGAGATTGCTCAATCACAAGGCCAATAAGTGGCATTTTAGGACTGAACACCAGGTCTCTCCTGTCTTCCAGTGGTCTGCTGGCACTCACTGACACTACTTGGAACAGATCCTTCCCTCACATCCCTTAGAAAGAACCACCTCTGCCGACAC